>JAESUZ010003344.1:1502500-3902500 GCA_017311185.1 Proteles cristata cristata
ATCACAAAAACTGGAATTGGACCCCAACATGGCTCCTACTTGCTAGAGGGATACATGTAACTTCCTTGAATCTCAGTATTCTCATCTTTAAGATGGGAGAGTATTTCCTATCCTACAGATTTTTTTTTTTTTTTTTTTGGTATGTGTGAGGTCAACAGACATAGATACTACCATACCTGGTAAGTTCTAGGTGCTAAGCAAATATTAGTAATTATTTTTTTCTGATCTGAAAAAAACTTTTTTACAGAAGAATTAAAACCCATGGATGATGCAAGTACTAGAGAACATAAGAAGTCCACGGTTCTCTGCACCTTTAAAACGATCCCTCTTTATGGGGCGCCTGGGTGGCTTAGTCGGTTAAGCGTCCGACTTTCGCTTAGGTCATGATCTCGCGGTTCGTGGGTTCGAGCCCCGCGTCGGGCTCTGTGCTGACTGCCAGCTCGGAGCCTGGAGCCCGTTTCAGTCTGTGACTCCCTCTCTCTCTGACCCTCCCCTGCTCATGCTGTCTCTCTCTCTCCTAGAAATAAATAAAAACATTAAAAAAATAAATAAAAATAAAACGATCCCTCTTTGGTGGGGGATTAGCAGTTATTGCACAGAACTAGTTATCAACCACAAACCCTGCTTTTAATGCTAAAGTTATTCATAATAAAGGTTTTAGTGTTAAGGAAACGGGCAACTACTTTTTATCTCATCACAAATATATATGATTGTAACAACAAAATTTATATAATATTGATCAAAATTAAGCTATTGAAATAAAACTCTCCCATAAATCCATGATGGTATATTACCATTCTGTTGGCATTCTATCTTCAAGAAATATTGAATAGTAGGTTATAAGTACAAACTACCGTCTATGTTGAAAACCCATATATTGAAAGAAAAAAAAGGAAACCGATACAAATCTTAGGTAAGTGGCTTTTTCTAGTATGAAAGATTAGGTCGGACTTCAGGAATCAAAGATGCAAGATACCAAAAGTAGTAGTGGAGTTCTGTTTTGTTTTCTCTGCAGACTGATTTTAGACAGTGTGTTTCTGGCATAAGTTTTTTCAAATTATTCATAAAGGAGATCTTTCCACAAGGTTCATTTAAACCACTCCCTTCAATATGTCACTACCACAGAAATTCGTCTCATGAATGAGAAGGGACACTTGATGACTAAGTGAATTATTTGACATGATCATCAGCATTCTCAAACCTGACCCACTTCCACCTCAGTTATGGACCAAGTCTGTCATGTCGTGCTGTGCTCATAGGGAAAGAAGAGATTCAAGAGTGTCCTCTCTGAGAAACTTCCTATAGACTCAATTAAATATATATCTATATATTAAATTAAATATATATAGATTGTATTCTTCCTCCTTTTTATTAAACTTCCTTTTTAAAGGTTATTTTTCATTTTTTTTTTATTTGAGAGAGAGAGAGAGCACATGCCAGTGGGGTGAGGGGCAAAAGGAGAGAGAATCTTAAGAAGGCTCCACACTCAGCTAGGAGCCGGAGCTGGGATCATGACCTGAGCCAAAATCAAGAGTCAAATACTCAATTGACTGAGGCACCCAGGTGCCCCTCCTTCCTCTTTTGCCATGTCTATAGTTGGTCTCCTCTTTTACCCCAAATCAATAGTTTCTGGGTGTCCAAACACATAGCTCCCCTTAACTAACATGTAGGATAACAGAAAGGTAGTGACTGCTCACTGTTCTCAAGAGGGTGTTGGTGAATTTCTAGCTTTAAAATAGTTAGAGATAATGATGTCTCTTTTCTCTTTCTTCAGGGGTCAGGAATCTCATATATCTGATCCTGTGTTTTTGGCTAGGCTGTAGTTTAGAATGAAGACCAGATAGATCAACAGCTTGCAGATGAGGTGGTCTTTCTGATCACCAGGGAAGTTTAAACATAAAAAGTTCTTGAGTCTACTTCCAGATGGAATTATTTGTGAGGTCTAGGGTAGAAACCAGGATTCCATATTTCTTTAAAAAGCTTCCAAGATTATTCCGATTCTCAGGCAGGCTTGGAGCCACTGCTTTGGACCTCATTTTGAAAATCAATAGACTGTTGGATTCTAGTGAATCCTTCCCATCACTTATTTAAAAAAATTTTTACAGTTAGCATGGTATTTGGATGCTGTCTGTATATCTTGATGACTATCAGACAGGTTCAAAGCAGGGGCTCCCAAAATATTTTTATTGATACACTAGAAAATGTGACATACTTTTACTCATCAGAAGAATAGTCATTATCATTGACCCTGCCAATGGAATTTTCGTTGGTTGAAAAAAAAAGAAAGTAGGATTCCACATAACTCGATCAATTTAATAAAATAGACATTAAGGTTTATATTATTATTATTTTCTTACACGATGTTATGAACAACACTGAGCAATCAAATCTCTTGAGTGGGGCAAGAAAAACTATTTCAACCCTTCCGTACACAGTTGTGACAGACAGAATTTTGTTGTCCTTTTTCATCCAGACAATGGGAAGTCTAGCCCTCGTCTGTACACCTGAAGACCTTAAACTGAAGGTCCCTGATGCATGGGCTACAAACAAGGGGGAAAAATGAAAGTATATCATGAAAGTAGGAGCACATGAACAGAATCATCGAGAAAACTATTAAACAGAATAAATTGTATACATAGAAATGGGAAAAAATTAGTGGAGAGCAGAAAAGACCAATGAAAGGGACTCTGAAGTGCTGTTTGCTTTCGTGATGATCAGAATGTGATTTCAGGCATTTTGATGAGGAGCCAGGAGGAAAGAAAAATCAGAAATTAGAGGCACATAAAAAAGGTGCATGGTTAACATATAGGACTTGGACGTTTTACTGCAGTGCTACAGGAGTTTAGAAATCTAAGAACCAGTAATTATTGCTCAGCTGGGAGAGCATTTTCTTTTTGTTGGATTCCCGGATATTGAGCTCAAAGAACTCATGACTTTTCTGAGAAGTCTTAGTTTTATCAGCGTTCTCCATTATCTGATTAAGTGGTGCACCTGCTTCCATTTAGACATGTTTATTGAGAGCCTGCTAGGTGTAAGTTGGATGGAATAAGGGCCTGGAATTTAAAGCAAGGACCTGTTGTTCTGTGTCTGAGAGAAAAGCTGAAGCAAAAACAGATGAAGGAGTTAAAAAGAAGACGGGGCATTTAAAAGCTTACTTTATTGTAATGATAAAAGGTGGTCTAAGCTCATCTTTAGCTATCTGAATATATCTATAAACCTTCAAAATGGGCATTTATCTCTGGTAGGAAGTTCCCTGATCTTCCATGAACTAACCATGATATTTAGTTTCATTTTGTTCCTGTGTGATAGATACACCAGATTCCTCATAACTTAGGCTCTGACAATAGGGCCTTTTGGATTCTCAAGGAATTTTTTCCTTTGTGGCTTACTGTGCTTATAGACCAAATGCTATGACTCATGGCATCTCAGAATTCTCTTCTCTGACCAGGAGGAGAACAAAACCATGTGGAAAGAGGGGGCTGGCGTAGTAATGAGCACTTTCCTCCCTTGTGTCTCTCCCCTCTCCATTCTACACCTGCACCCCACACCCCTCCCTGCATGGTAGAAACTGTGACTGTGGAGTTGTGTTATTCTGCCCGCAGTGAGCCTCAAGAGGAAGGACAGGGTTATTAAAGGGATAAATTCAGAGCTGGTCACGAGGACCACCGACAATCTGATTGTGGTTTTGCTGTCATCAGGAAGCCCCCTATTTTTCCTCTCTCCCATAAAACTAAATTCAAATCTTTGGACGTCCTGCTAATGTTAAAGTAAGAGCTTCCTCGACCGCAGAGTTTAAATGTGGTCTCATAGGATTGCAGGACTTTAAAAACTTTTTCCCCTGGTCTTTTCTGATGGCAGTGAATAGAGAAGGCTGGAATGCATCTTTTGTGACTTACTGCTTTACCAAAGCCCATCTTCTAATTAGAAGAGCTCCACAATGAGCCAGAATTGCTCCAACTCCCGACTTCTGCAAAGTGAAATGATTTGACAAATGATGTAATCGTACAAACTTGCACATTGTTGGCACTTGTACTTGGCTAATGATAATTTTTTGAGTTTAAAGGGAAACGTCTCTTTATTGCTTTTGGGTACCTTTTCAGAAGAAGAGGACAATGCCACAGTTTGTTTAAGGTTTGATTCCTCTTGAGCTTTAATATCATGTCAGTTTCTTAGGAAAGATAGCTCCTGGGAGGTTAAGCTGTGATGACCACAGGCTCTTGGTTGGGAGTAAACAAGTGCTATGGTCATTTTCTTTTTTGTTTGACTTGCTCAGGTACCATCTCCCAGGTGAAGTCAATTAATGGCAAAAATAAATTATAGTAATCTCTTTTCAGCTGTGCAAGAAAAAAGAGTCAAACATAATGGGAGAAATTCTTCTAAGTGTGAAAAATTACCCACTTTGTCTATTTCATATTTCTTAAACTCAAGAATTAATGACTTCTTAGAAAAACTGTATCTCTGTGGATACAGAGTTTATGAATGCAAGGGGGGGCACTGCTAGAAAGGAGAGAAGGAGGAGGGATTCTGTGTAGGAGAAGAAAAATATGTATTTAAGCATTGAAATGTACATTTTTCATACTTTCCCATGATTGGTTTTTCAGAAAGGAAATTATCGTGGAAAATAGCTTTTCTAAAAGCAACCCCATTTAGCTGAGGTAGGTACTATGGAGTGGTGATTTTGATTTTAAGTCACTCATAAGCTGGATTTTCTGGGTGCTAGCAATTCTCCTTGGGGCTGAAAAAAAAAACACATCTCTGATTTTGGTTTCTTCTCAACAGCTAGATACTAGGATATTGTAGATAAGACTCTCTGCCAGGCTACTACTGACAGCCCATGTGATTGGCCACGTGGACTTCAAATTGTTTCACACATTTGTATTTTGCTTATCTAGCTTGTTCTTCTGTTGGGAACATTCTCATCACCTTTACCTGGGGAAATTTCTTCCTTATTTAAGGATTAGTCCAGTCACCATCTCCTTTAGGAAGTCATTCCCGAGGCTTGCGATGGAGTTCAGTGTCTTTCTCTTATGATCTGTTAGAGTTCTATAGTCCTCCTGTTACAGAATTTGGCTAGAACTGTGATGACCTATTCCTATGTCCACCTTCACTGTTAGAATGTAAATTCCACTAGGTAAGGCCTTGTTTTGTCCTAGAAGAACTTTACATTCTATTCTATTCTATTTTTTTTTTTTTTTCAAGAAAGAGTGAAAGATCAGGGGAGAGAGACAAGGAGGAGGGAGAGAAAAATCCCAAGCAGGTTCTGTGCTGGGTGTGGGTGTTAAGAGGTCCATGAGATCATGACCTGACCCAAAATCAAGAGTCAGATGCTCAACCAATGGAGCCACTCAGGCTCCTCAAGAACTTTATATTCTAATGTTCGTTCCATTGCCCCCCAATTTTTTTTTTTTTTGAGTCAACCAAGATGATTATTATAATGGAATTATGAAGGTCTAAAATCAGATTCCTGGGTGGCAGTCTGCTTAGGAAGCTCAGAGATAGTTGAGGGAGACAGTGGGATTGTTTCCAGGCTAGTGGTTGGCTATTTTTGCATAAAGGAAGATCACAGTAGTCATCACTGGAGAAATTCCTTTCAAGAAATTGCTTCCATATGTCAGAAACAGATACAGCAACAACTACTACCATTATGTATTAACAATAATGCATATAACATTTGATGGAATGTAAAGTGTTTTTCACATATTTGTTATGTCATTTGATCCTAATAACCACGTTGAAAAACAAGGATTCCTTTTTATTCCAATTTGAAGGTGAGATAAGTGCCCCTGGAACAGATTTCATTCATTGAATGCAATTTTGGGTGTATGCCCTGAGCTGGCTCCTGCAACATAGGAAAGTAAAGAAGATAGATCTTATCCCAGGCTACATGACATTATAATGGGGAAGACATAAACTGAAAAATTAATTACACAATTATGTGTTTAATTACAATCTTGTTTAGTGCTATGTAGCGTAAAGTACACAGTTGTGTGCACAAGAAAGACAGCAGGGACCGGTGGACCAGACTTGGTGTGAAATGTTAGCAAAGATGCCTTGAGAGAGTGATGAGTCTATTGAGATAAAGAGGTGAGGAGGAGTTAGGTGGTGAAGAGGGAAAGAGGAACCAGTGTGTGGGAAGGAGCTTTGTGGGATTTCCTTGAGTAGCTGAAGGAAGTGTCAGAAGCCCTGGGACAATGCTGTGGGGGAGACAGAACAAGCACCTGGGGAAAGCCCATTTCTTCTGACAGTCACTGGGGATACATAGATGCAAAAAAAAAAAAAAAATCCAGGGATTTCTGAATTTTAAAAAATATTTATTTATTTTTTTGAGATAGAGATAGACAGAGGACAAGAAGGGGAAGGGCAGAGAGAGTGAGGAGGATACAGAATCTGAAGCAGGCTCCAGGCTCTGAGCCATCAGCACAGAGACTGACGTGGCGTCTGAACCCATGAATCATGAGATCTTGACCTGAGCTGTAGTGAGATGCCCAAATGACTGGGCCACCCAGGCACCCCAGATCCAGGGATTTTTGTAGTAAGAAACACTGAAGCACTTAGTTCTTTTGAAGTAAGAAGGCTGTTGGGCTTGTCCTTTACTACAATTTCAAGCAACGACTTTGAGGAAAAATGACTTAAAAAAAAAGGAAAAGTGAGTTGGGTGTAAAAAGCAACCTCGTAACCTCAGATAATGCAAAGCATCAAACATTTTCAGATTTCAGACACCTTAACACATTTAAAGATTTTTTATTTACAACCCTCTTCCATGGTTGTTAAAGCTGATCCTGAGCTGGGCCGTCTGAGTTTTCCTCCCCATTGAGTTTCTTTGTGGGGCGTTTCCTCCAGGTTCTCCCAGGCCTGGTTGAAGGTGGCAGAAAACTGTGAACATTCCCAGCCTCATTTTAACTAAATTAACTAGACTTACAACCTCTGTGTCAGCGAACAATGAAAGCTTACCACCGAACATATGAAACAAAAATGAAATTAGCCAGCAGTAGGAAACTACAAACAGCTGAGGCATTCAATTGTTAGCCATTTGAAGGATTAACTTCTAAATCATGTAGAGCTCCCTTGGTAGTTTAGCTAGTTGGGCACTCAAGGGTATATAAAAACACACTTTAAAGTAGAAATGTATTTCTTCACCTATAAAATAGAGATTTACTGGCAGGTTGTGATATTATTAATACTGGATTTCCTTGCCTTGGCCCGTGAGCTTAATCATATTTTCTTTTGCTTTCCTCACTTTGTAGCCTTGCATTGGGTTTCAAAACAGATACCGTAGAATCGACTATGTCCTGAGTCAAGTAGGGCATCACTATCTTGGGTGGCTGCTGTTGAATTAACTAAAAATACCTCTCTAGTTCTCTGGATTTCTACTCTTGTCCTGAGCTATTGTTTTGTGCACTCCAGATTTACACAGTTCATTGAATATTCAGCCAGGCTTAAAGATTTTATTTGATGGTTATTTCAATAATAATTATGGAGGCTGCCAAACTCTCCTTACCCTGTTAAAAAACAAACAAAAATTAAACCTTCCATCATAACACAATAAAATCACAATGGTAAGATGTTTTCATGATATCTTAAAATTCAGTGTGGTGTTTCTTGGTAGACCTATTCAGAATGTATAGCCAAAAGAACTCAATTACTGGTCATCACTACCAATTATTTTTATACATTTCAACAACTTTTGTCAAGAACCCATGAGCTTTTCGTAAAAGAAAGTTGTCGTCTTGGATCTAAATATTTCATTAAATATTAAGTCCACCAGTTCACCTATGTAAGTGTTTATTCAATTGGGGGGTAATTGAATAATAAGGATTGATGAATTTTAGGTGCTTTTCTTTTTTAAACCAAGGTTAGAAGGCGGCTGGTTGAGACTTTTGTGAGCCTTTTAAATGTGTTTCCCATTATCCGAGTCTCTTCTCTAGATATCTGTATTTTCCCCATTCCCGAATCAGTTTCAGGAAAGATCCACAAACTGGCATGTCTCTCTCTTTTTTCTTTTTATTTAAAGGGGCTGAAGTGAAAGGCACCAAAAAAAAAAAAAAAAAAAAAAAAAAAAAAAAAAGTGGAATCACCAAGAAAACCCTAAACAAATAAAGTGCAAACACAGAGTGACAAGCACACTCAGACCCTGGATTGGTTATGGATGAGACGACAAGTATATGATGAAATTAATGACCCTCTGTCAACTTTTTAGATCTCACTTTTAAAGAGAATGGACCAAAAATCAATAGCCCCCAAACCACCAGTACTCCAGTGAACCAGTCTTTCATTTATCTTGCTGTTGGCACTCAGATAGAAATGCAGCCAAGCACAGCACAGAGCCTTCACTGGGAGTCATCATCACAGGCAATGTTTGAGCACCCCAGTTAAAGGTCAAAGGTGTGCACCAAGGCTTCATTCAGAAGGACCCATTTCTAAAAACCAATACTGGTATTCACTTTATTTGGCAATACCATATTCACTTTATTTAGCTGGAAGCCCATTTGGTATATGCATATCAAGTGTCTTGGCTTTTGAAAGTTACCTGTTAGACTGATGGATTCCCAGCTTGCAAATAGCAGTAGATGCTAGGGATTCTACTCTACTCCTGTTTCATACCTTGATTCTTCAAATATTATAACTCGAGTGTTCAGTTGTATTCAATTTACAACTTTTAAAGATGCAAGTTTGTACAGACATGTGCTTTTATACTATGACTGCATCCTAGTCCCTAACTAGGATGTTAATAAAAAAAAATGTTGTTTTTGAAGACCTTTTCTTACAAGAGGATCACATAAAGTGTAGAGATTATATGCAGAATATTACAAGCTCAGACCCAGAGGATCAAGATAGATTCTGTAATTAAGTAAAGGGAGAAAACATTTACAGTGCCAGATGAGTTGTAATTGAGCTTGTAATTTTTATGGGTATTCTTAAAAGTAATCATTTATCTCCAAGACTGAATTTCCTAGAAATAAAATCGGTTAGTATATCATGAGGCTTTTCCTACAGTGAGAAAGCCATATTAAAATGTGAAAGATAAATTAATCCAAACCGAGTGTTCAATAGCACTGTTAACAGCTGAGGCCAAAGTGAAATGAAATGATGTCATTATGTTAAAATGGATGTCAACACACAGAGAAAAAATCAGTGTAAAACCAGAGAGATCACATTTTGATGATAATCTAAGACAAGCAAAGTGCTGGCCATTTATCTGGCATTGTCCAAATGGAATCTAATCAATGATTGTCTTTAAGCTTTTTATTTTATTTATATAACAGACACTTATTGAGAGCTTACTATGTGCAGTCACTGTTCTGAGCACTTTACACATAATGATTCATTTAATCTTCATGACAATACCAGGAAGTATGTATTATTATTATTTTACAGATGTGGAAACTAAGGCACAGGGAGGTTGTGTAACTCATCCAAGGGCACACGGCTAACTAGTGGCAAAGCTGGGATTGAAGTCCAGGCAGTCTGGCCCCAGAATTCAAGTTTGTAATTTTTAAAAAAGACTGCCTCAAAAAATGAAAGAACGTAAAATATTAGAGGGAACTTAAAATAGCACGAATGGATAGATAAGAAGAGCTTAAACCAGGAAATTTGTTACTAATGTGTTTATTTTTGCTTCTGGTTCTAATATGATCAATCACTTTGTTGTAAGATTTTTAAAGGAAAAAAAGCTCTTCAATATAAAAAGGTGAATTAAGGAAACATTTTCAAAATTTTTGATATCATGTATATTTGACATTGATCTCTGGAGCCTGATATAGTGACAGTAAGGCAGAAGAAATCTGTGAGCATTTCTTTAAAGTTTTGCTATTTAATGTTTGATTTCTTACTGGCAGAGACAAATCTTGAATACTCTCAGCATAGACAAAGGTTTGCTGATTAGGACTGTGGACAGAGATAGAGCTGCTTTCTCTCTCACTCAGCTGAATGGGATATCTGTGACAGAGGGAAACCACTCTATGTAATAAATCGGTACAGAAGTAAAGGTACCATTTTAAGGGATGCATATGGTCATAAAGCCCAATAGATTTAAATGAATAATACAGTAATCCCTCAGTTTCCTGGAGAATTTCCCCCACATTTCCTCACCTAATACCCTTCTAACTTGCTGCTTCTAATTCAATGAGAATTAGAAAAAGCAGAGAAAGCATGGGGAAATGAAAGAAGTCAATGAATGAGGGCCCCATGTGCTTTTGGATAATCAGAGCATGTGAAACATTGACTGGCAGGACATCCTGACGGACAACCAGCATACATTTTGGGTAGTGGCTTGAGATTTTCTTTTGTTTCAGATTCAGCGAAGGATATTGCTCGTTATGAAGACTCTTGTGAAGATGTGCTTTGCATTTAAGTGCATATGCCAGATGCAGTGTAATTTTATACACTAAAACTTAGCAGAAAACTCTTCGATATGTCTTCAAAACAAAATGTTCCCAGTGTCTCAATTATTTGTTTTGGAAATGTTAGCAAAATCCTCAGTGTCCACTGATAACATGCACATGTGGGAGAACACTTGCAAAAGTCTGATCTCGTTTGATTGCTGGAGGAATGTCATTATCTCGGATGTGCAGACTCGGACATCCATCGTGCCACTGCTCTTCAGGCTGCCCTGTGGGCAGGTGGGTCTTCTCTGCCTTTCTCACGTTATGGGTGCCTCTCAACAAGCTTCGTTAAGAAATTTCCCAGATTGAGGAGGGGGTATAGAAATGATCATCAGTTTCAGAAAAACAAGTATGAAGAAGATATTTTCACATTACATATTTTTTCAATTCTCCTAATAAAATGGAACTTACAAATATAATTGGCCTGTGCTTGGTGCCTGACACCATGACAGTGAAGACACAAACTGCCATTTAAGAGGAAATGGAGGGCAGCCTATTGCACTTTCCCGGCTATCTTTAGCTGCAAGGACAATTGCAGAAGTTAGAAAATTTAAATATGTAACTTGATACATAGATAGTTAGGGTTTCGCTATCAAAGCAGAATGAGTTAAAGAAAATTTTCTGGGGTGGCTAAATCATCTAATTAAAAGGTTTAAATATATTTGGGGATGACCTTAGAGTTTAAAAGAGAATTATTGTCTTATTTTTATTGTGTTCCTACTTATGTGCTGATGGAGGCTCATCTCTCTGGAGGCAGACTCTTAACTCCTGGTTCATTTTATCCTTTAAGTAGAGATGACACTCACCTGCTTAAATATCTCAACAGTCTTAGCTAAACCAGATGGCAGACTCCATTTTGTACACTTTTTCACTTGAAATCACTAACTTAGCCATTACAAATTAATCTTTAAAACAAACCATCTGAACAACAAACTGAGTATGCCCAGGGAACAGATGGAGTTTTCATGTTTTCACATGAGCATCAAGCTAATATCTGTGCAAGATGAATGATGCTGCACAGGGATCTGTGCCTAATCTCCCCATTTCCCAGTGGGGTGGCTTCTTATTCGGTGCCCCGTGCCTGGGAATGGGAATTCATTTCCTTACACGTAAATTGCATGCAAAATTACATGTGTGTGTTATTTTGTATGCCCATAGACACATAGCTGTGTGCCCACAATGTCCATGAAGTATTTGAACTGACCATTTGTCCAAGTACTCTATTGGCTTATATGATGAAAACGAGCTTTTGTGCCTACCAACTGGAAATAGTCTCTGCTCTATTGAACTGGGCTTCGAAAACTAGTACCTTATATCTCAGCTTCTGATTTGTTAAATAAAAAGTCAGTGCATGTGTTAACACCTGGGCATGTTGTTGAGTTTACTTTTCCCCACCCCCGAGATTTCATGAAAGGTAGTTTAGGCACTGGAAAATTTTGTTTTTAAGAACATTTTTCAAAATAATATTTCTATTAGATCCTAGAATGTAAACTATATTTGCATTTGGCACAGGCACTTACAAATAAAGAATACCTTTACAGCATTCTTTATGGAAGCAAGATAATTTGTTGAACTTGAGAGAGTAAAAAAAACCAAACCCTCAAACCACTATTCAATACTATTCCCAGTCGTTTGTAAGGATATCTTTCCTGCATGATATGGATAAATAAAATCAACACATCCGAAAAATTTGTACTTTTTTTCTACATTAAGCCAAATAGGCAAACTAACTGACTTAAGTACCGTTGCATGAATTTCAAGAAACACGTGCGAAGCGTCTACTATGAGTCAGGCCCTGTAGCAGAGGCTCGATAGACAGTGATGTACAATCAAAAGCCTCCCACTCTCTGCTCTTGAGGATCTGTTGCCTTCTTTTCCCTCTCCCACCTGCTGGCAGAGATGGGAAGAGCCCTAAGTGAAAACATCTGGCTGTCTGACATTAAGCCCGTCATTCAGTATGTGTGCAATTTTCTCATCAACAGCTTTGTATTTTGGTGTAAGAATAAAATGGTACCAGTATAATGCTTGAAATCTGGCACGTTGAGCTGCTACCTGTTGATTGAAAGTCTGTCCAAATGAACAGGCTCTCACCGGTGTCATGACTGCTTCCCTTGGCTGGAGGATTTAGTTGTTTGTGGAACTAGTCTCTCCCTGGGTCTCTGGATTCATAGCCAATCTATTCGAAGTTGTGCTCTTTGTGCATTGGAAAGCCACCAGGGCTTGGTGATTGAGAGCCAAATTATATGCTCTGATAGTGAATTTGGAGAGGGAAAACAAAGCTTCATAAGAAAGGTAGAGTAAGAAGGTAGCGCTGCTACAAAAGTACCACTTCACCATGGATGTGACCATAGAGGAGGTAAAGGCCTGGCCTGAAGCCAACTCACCAGGCTTCCTACTCCCCTCATTCATCTGGAAGGTCTTCAGAATTAGCTTCAGAATTCACTTCCCATAGGAAACCTTAAATCTTGCCCCTTTTTAAAAGAGTTAAAGAGGGGCGCCTGGGTGGCTCAGTTGGTTAAGTGTCCGACTTCGGTTCGGGTCATGATCTCATGGTTCGTGGGTTCGAGCCCCGCGTTGGGCTCTGTGCTGCCAGCTAGCTCAGAGCCTGGAATCTGCTTCAGATTCTGTGTCTCCCTCTCTCTCTGGCCCTCCCCTGCTCACACTGTCTCTCTCTCTCTCTCTCAGAAATAAAAAAAAAAAACCATTAAAAAAAGTTAAAAGAATTAAAGCGCTCCCTTACCAGCCATAAGTTCCTAGCTACTGTTACATTTGTACCCACAGACAGCTGTGATTAATTTATATACTATCCCTTCCAAAATTCTATCTTTTAAAATAGAGAGCAATATTTTGTTCTTGTTCAGCTGTGCTTTTTAGACCTGTGTGAGCTTATCCAGTATTTCTGGTAAAAGCACCGCAGTGGGAACCTGTAAGCCTGAGTCTTTCATTGTTCTCTACTGGCTAAAAGACCTTGGCCAAATCACTGAAGACCTAAAGCTCACTTTTCTCATTTGTAAAATAAAGATTCGAGATAAGCGGAGCCACAGATTTCTTTGCAGTCCTCAAATTCTAGGGTCTCCCAAACTTAGCCATGGGTGTCAGTTGATGTTTTTGACCCTCTTCTTATTTAGTCTCTGTGTTGGCTAGCCTCTTCTATCATGCTAATCTCTCCCATTTACCCTGTTAGCTATTGATAAAACTGGACCCATGGAATCTGTAATGGACTGCTCTTGGTGGGAGATGGGGGGGAGTGCAGTGTGAATTGGTATTTAGTCAGTGTTTTGCAATGCAATTGAATCCACCCTCAGTGAAGTTTGCTCTACTTTGGGAGGGCAAAAGCCAAGTCTTACCACGTAAAATAATAAATGTGTTTCGGATAACACATCCTTGCGCTTTTTTTTTCTAGAATAATTGGAACGTTCATACAAATAGATTCAATCTCCTTGTAGTTTATTTGCCTCTCTTATGAACGACTTATAAACATGTCCATGCCATTTAATCTTCCTGATTCTCAGTTTGTAAAATGAGGGTGTTGAACTCTACGATCTCTAAGGTCTTTTCCAAGTCTGAAATTCTATGACCTGATACTTCCATTGTTTAGACAAAAAATAGGTCTGTTCTGAAATGTTCTGTTTTAGGCAGCAATCCAAATGGACTTTTTAAGAATTCACATAAGAAAAAAAATATTCTCACATAGAGTTCTATAGGATGAAGAGAGGGCCCATTCAGTACTTGTTTGCTCTCTGTGGGAAAGCTATTCTTTTTTTTTTCCTCTTTGAACAATATAAGGAAACAACTTATCTTTTACGATTTTTGGATTCAGTTCATGGAGGGTGTCGGTATTGTCTGGTGTTCCCAACGGGGACGTGGGAGTCAGAGATCCCAGGACTCGTTCCCAGCTTTTCTGCTCCTTGTGTGACCTTCGGAGGCCATGAAACGGCTCTTATGACTCAGTTTATCTGCCTGAGAAATTGGGTTCCTACTTTTTTTTTTTCACCACAGGAGAAACCTAAAGTTTTTGGAAGAGGTTTACAGTAGTCTAAAGGGTTAAAGTGATCAGCTTTGGTCTTTGGGAGCACATGGGCATCATGGTCTCAGATGCCTTCTCTGCTGCCTCGTACCAGTAGCTTTTGCACAAATAGTAAAGGATAGAGCATCACAGGCCTAATGCAAGAATTCAATCCAAGTACATAGTCTGCACAGGAGGTGACCCCTAGTACACTTGAGAACAGATTTGCTAAATAAAGTATTAATAAATAAAGTTGCAAGGTAAGCAAATACAGGATGTAAGGTGCAGGGGGTTGGGACAAGCACCAAGAGTTTGTTAGAAGCCACCACTTCTATATAACTGGCTAGATCTTAATGACAATGAATCTTAGCTATTGATTAAACTGAGCAAATTCTTCTACATTACTGCAGATCTTTTCTTTTTCTTTTTTTAATGTTTAATGTTTATTTTTGAGATAGAGACAGAGTGTGAATGGGGGAGAGGCAGAGAGAGGGAGATACAGAATCTGAAGTAGGCTCCAGGCTCTGAGCTGTCAGCACAGAGCCTGATGTGGGGCTCAAACTTGTGGACTGCGACTTCATGACCTGAGCTGAAGTTGGCTGCTTAACCAACTGAGCCACCCGGGCACCCCTACTGTAGATATTTTCAATAACCACCGAAAAGCTATATTATCTCCCTATATTATCTAGCCAAGTTTTCAGATAAAGCACTTACCAAAGTATAAACCAGTATGACAAACTTAAATGTAATTTTACTGATCGTTCAAAATTAACATGAACCCAGTGAAATTTTACTAGTTGTCAGAAACTTGACACAATGTAGGTCTTCCTAAAATCTCATGTCTACTGGAAAACTAAGGTTGCCTGTAGTTTCCCAGTGACACTGCTTGATTCAGAAAGAGTCAGTTTGTCAGTTTTGAATCAATCCTTCAAACTGCTCCACAAAATACCAGGTCAGGAAAATAATTATGGCTTGAGGAGGAATCACTCAGTCATGTTTTATGATCTGACTATAACAGTGAATCAACTCCTAAGAATAAGAGTACAGTTTGGTGGGCATTACATCGGTAAACATGAAGAGCACTCAGATTTCCCAAGCAAATGTGGAAACGTGCAAAGCTCTAAAGCAACCTTCCCAGCGCAGGTCGAAACAGTCATTTTGGATATGTAGTCCTCTGGCTTTTGTGGAAGGGAATCAAGTCATCATTCAGACATGTTTAAATGCTGCACTTGCGCTACTTTTTTAAGAGGCGAAGACGTGCTGGAGTTGCACCATGATTCATCATACTAAACTTCATTTGGTGGAAACATTACAAGGGAATAGGTTCTCAGTCTCCTAGGAAGTGCCTGGCTCTACATTACTTCCCAATCGCCCTGCTCGCCACTGCCCCTTTATTTCTTTGTAGCCTGTACCCTTCGTACAGTGTGCGGCTACGTATGGACCAGAGGCCCCCATCCTGTGAAAAATTCAGATGGCTATAGTAGTAATCAAAAATACCAATAAAGTGTCACGGTCCTCGCTAGTGATGTGGGATGGCGGGTGAGTGAGATATAAAAATGAATCATGAGGCGAGACATGATTGCTGCTCAGGCAACCATTTCCAAATGTGAGTGCACCCAGGTTGCATAAATGGTTCGGAATATTCTCCGTTAGGCCAAAAGGCTTGCAGATAACGGCGTTAACTCATCAGGCTCCGAGGCCCCCAGGGACCTGGGAGGCAGAAGAGTTGTTGCTCAAGTGGCTGAGCCGAAAACATTTGTATCCGGGTCCTGTTGGGTAAGTGGCATCTGCTGACAGGAACTGCTTGGTGTAAAGTTGGTTTTAAAAAATAAGCACCACCACCCTATATGTTTAATACAGGAAGCTGTCTGAGGTGTAAAGAATGGTTAAGTAAATGAGTAGGGTACCATTAATCTTGGTTTGTTTCAGCACTACATCTTTAGCAATTGAAGGGGGGGTGTGTGGAGCAAAAGACTTGCTCCTAGCTCATAACCTGAGTGTTAAAACTGATGTCCTTCCCATTAGGGCCTGTAAACTCATTAGCACATGGCAATTTATCCTCTTTTATTTCTTCTCAATTATCCTATCATCCATTGTATCTGGGTCTGATTACCCTTTCCCAGAGTCAAACATTATCTTGTAAATCATTTGCTTTCAGTCCAAGCCTGCCATTGCATTGCCCGGGATTTGCTTAGGCAGGTAATAAATCAATTAGCATTAAACTTGTGGTGTCATCTATTTTCTTTCCTCATGGTTGGAAAAAGGAACACCTGAAAACCTAGCTTGGGTTACATCACATTTCTGTGCACGCTTTTGAACAATACAGAGACATTGGCTCTTATTCGAGGAGGTGGAAAGATGAGGGAAAACCAAACAAGGAATCTAAATCCACAGTGTGCCTGCAAGGCTGATGGCATCACAGGTATGGGGGCCTCGTATTTCAGAGGTGACACTTTTAGTAATAATTGGGAACATCTATTATTCAAACATGGGCATCAGAGATTCTGTTTAAGGGGATAGTCTCATTTTTATGTCCAAAACACAATTATGGAGCCAAGAGGAAGACTGTGGTTTCATTTTTTTCCTATTATTCTTTCATGTATCTTCTGCTTCTCTGCACACGTACAAATTGGTCTCATATAATGAGATAAGAGGAGCCAAGTGGTGTTTAGGTCATTGTCCTCGTCCCTCCCCTTATCTTCCAAAGGGTATCCCTTCTCCTTTGGGTACTATACTAATTTTCTTATTCATGTTATCTTCATGCCCTGGATCTAGTTTTCAATCCTTTGGCTGACATTCTGCACAGAGAGTCCAACCAAACAATTGTTAGCTCAAAAGTAAGCCCTATGAGCTCCTAGATTAACAAGAACAAAAAATTCCCCTTGGCTTTCTCTACAACCAGGAGCCTCTCCCTAGTGATGCTCCTAGTTATATGGGCTATAAAATAGTGAGATCCTTGCCTCCTGGTTGGAGAAAGAGGTGCCCGGAAGGGACTGTCAGACACGTGGCAGGGCCCCATGAGGGGAACTGCTTCCAGCTGTGGGGAACAGTGGTCGAGCCATGAACAGCGCTGAAGCACGACTCGATTGGAGGGATTGGAGGGCAATTAATAATGTTTGGTTCTGGATCTGACTGCTTGGACAGCAGACAGCTCGGCTCCCTGGATGTGCTTTCCTCTCCCGCTGGCAATCTGCCCCACGTCAAGTCCTCCTGCCTCCTCCCTGTCATTCTTCTGGTACAGTCCTTAGGTTTTCACACTGCAAAAGTATACTCACAGAAAAAATGCATGGACTCTTCTTCCCATGGTCGAAGGAAGAATACTAATTCAGTATCCTAATTTGTTTATTACTAGTACTGGTTACACTTTCAGTGCATAATATTATGGTGGGCAAGGGTCCAAGAGAATCAAGTAGCCATGTGGTTCCATCCTTACATAGGAGCTGATGGAAACACTCAGGAATGGTGTGAAGCCCTTCTCCCAGAGCAGAGAATTTGAATCATGGGGTGGGGCTTGGTAAAATGCAGATTCTGATTTAGGAGGTCTGCAAAAATTCTGCATTTCTAACAAGCTCCGAGGTAGCGAGGTAGCGTAGGTGCTAAAAGCCCATGGTGCTTTATATTTTCTTTCTTTCTTTTTTTTTTTTTTCTAAACAGGATTTACTTTTCACCCTATTAGAGCCACTTACAAATGCATCCTACTAGGATGTGCCCCTACAAGGTACCAAGTTCTGTGCAAACAGGCCATGACTGCCTTGGTGAATAGATAATGATTAATGCATTAGTTTGGCAAATAGGAGGTCTGAGATCTAAACCTACTTCTTCTGCAGAAAACTAGTTTTGTGACACTGACCATTTCTACTGAAATCCCTTGGACCTATATTCTCTGCAGTGAGGGGGTGTGGACTAGATTTTGGGTATTATTTAAGTAAGGGTAGGAATGAGGGAGGAAATGTGAAGGAGGGAAAGAGTCATGTAGGGATTGTAGAGAATCCAGGAATGGTTGTGATATTTAAATAGAGATCCCCCTCTTGTGTCCCTGATGGGGCAGGGATCCTGTGTTTCCATAGCTTATAACTTTTAAGAAGCAGGAAAATATGGGTTTGTGTTAATGTGAAATCTTTTCATGTTTAAATGCTGACAAGTAAAATGAGTTTTGTCTTGTTTTGTTTAGAGAGAAAGAGAGTGTGTGCACACAAGCAGGGGGAGTGGCAGAGGGAGAGAGATCATTTCAAGCAGACTCTGTGCCCAGTGCGGAGCCTGATGAGAGGTGTTTGGTCTCATGGCCGTGGGATCATGACCTGAGCAAAAATCAAGAGTCAGACGTATAACTGACTGAGCCACCCATGCACCCCAAAATGAGCTTTTCTAAAAGAAGGAGAAACACAGGGAATGACATAAAACACTTCTGTAGGCCAAAGACAGCCCACAGAGCACCAGTTTGCAGGCCCTGGCCTGGGCCAGGCTCGTGAGCTTTCCTCCAGCAAACACATACGAACTATGCTCACAAACGTTGGTCAGGCCAAGCCAATGAGAGCAGTGTTCAAGATGGACCAACCAGGGGCGCTTGGGTGGCTTAGTCGGTTAAGCGTCCGACTTTCACTTAGGTCATGATCTCACGGTTCATGGGTTCGAGCCCTGCGTCGGGCTCTGTGCTGACTGTCAGCTCAGAGCCTGGAGCCTGTTTCGGAGTCTGTGTCTCCCTCTCTCTCCGACCCTCCCCTGCTCACGCTGTCTCTCTCTCTCCTAGAAATAAATAAAAGAATATTAAAAAAAAAAAAAAAGATGGACAAACCAAACCATCTATAAGGGTAGAGTGGAGGTGGCCAGTGTTTAAGCGCTCTGGGTTTTCCTGACTGGGGCTGCACGCTCAGCAGATTATGGGGGAAGGGGGTGGTGGTGGTGTATGTCCTGCCCATGACTTATATTTGGGCTTGTGTGTGTCTCTAGTTCTGGAAGTTGCCAGGTATGCTTCTGGCTTTTGAGGGGCCATACTTACCTGTGAAACGCTCAGGAATCCGAAGAGTCTTTTCATAGAGATGTTCATCGCTAGATAAGGTAGGGTGGCAGCTCTCCAGTCGCAGAGCCAAGATCTTTACCTTTAACTTCTAAGACCCCTTTAACAGAAACCGCCTGTTCAGTTGTCAAGGTTTTTCCATTGACTCAAGTACCATTACTTGAGTCCTGACCCAAGACCATCACAGTTTTCCCAGAGGTGGCTCCGGATAAATGAGGAGACACCTATTACACTGGCATGATCGCGAACATCCCTAAATTGCTGGGCGCGGGGCAGATGTTTGCATAACTTTAGATGGTTTGCAGAAGGGAATTCAAAGTCAAACAAAGAATATTGTACGAGCTCTATCTTTGACAGTTGTTCACAATAGGTCTGTAGTCATCATTATTTTCTGATGTTCGGTTTTCCTGACTTGAGTTCCCTGGAGCTAACCTTATAACAACACTTAGCTCATTTAAAATTCTTTTTTTTCCACCCCTCTTCAGTTGTGTAATTGTTCCATTCACATTATGGAGATGTGTCATGTCCTGACTTTTATATCCTGGAAAACATGTAGTAAGTCAAACTTGTCCAGACATGATGACACCACATAGACATGGCAGATTGTAAGAGGAGACAAATGGTTTAGGCTTAGATGTGAGACAAAAACTGGGGTTACTGGCAAGCATTGAATATTTATAAAGCAGCCAATCTTTGGTACACATCAGGGAGCGTTTCCGCACGAGGCACGTCAGGCTTTATAATTAGTTATGGGACTTACTATTATTTGAGGTTTTGCCATGCTGTTTTCTGCCTAGGAAGGGCCATTATTTTAATAGGTAATAAGAAGAAAGAAATATTGTTTGGAAAAGTGGTAGCTTTTCATTTTTTTGAACTTTTGAATAATAATTTATGCTATGGACTCAGTCTAGTAGTGCCTTCGAATTTTCTTTATCATCGCATTTTCAAGGACCAGTTTATAGGAAATAAGTTTGTGACCTTCAGTGCAGGGTAAAAATAATTCTAAATTCAAGAATCGTCATGATGTCTCTCTTAAAGCTTCTTGGTCCATAAAGAATAACAAAAGTAAAAATGAAAACACCACTGAAACAAAACCAGGCTCCCGTTTGCTTCTGACAAATCACCATATTTTGACTATTAGCAGAAATAGGCTTATTAATACTTATGGCATTTGTAAATATAATTAAGAAAGACTTTCCTTTTCTGAAAGAGACTTGTTACGCTACAACCATAAGTTGCTATAATTCTTGAGGGAGAGAGGAAAAAAAAGACCCCAAACCCCTCAAACCTTAATAAAAGTTCCCAGCAAAACCATTAGGGATTTCAATTATGAAGCTGTTCTCAAGACTCTTGTAAAGGTTATTTGTTGAACAATCTCTCTCTCACGGTGTATGACAAATTACTCGCTTGGCACCATAAATGATGCCCAGGCCCTTTAATTAGAATATAGCACTCGATATCTTTAAGACCTTCTAACATTCCGTAGTTAATGTTATTCCTCATATGCCTTTCCAAGGCGATGTGGACTTGTTCATGGAGTCCAACTGGGTTGACGGGGAAGGGTGGACAGGGACATCTGCACGGGGCTGGGAATATCCAGAAGCTACACAAAGCAAGGGAGGCTCTGACCCCCAACAAGTTTTGATTGCAAAGGCGACTCTGATAACAGAGTTTTTTATTATCCATTGCTTTTAGCCTTATTTACCATCAGGCTCTCTTGCCACAAGCATGCTTTTTAGTTCTGACAGCCCTGACTTATGGCCATTGTGGGATCCTATCTCATTAACTGAAATGGGAGAATAAAACATCAAACAATCATAAAAATAATTTGGCACTGTGAAACCACTTAGGAGCAGCTGTCAAACAGGTTGGAAGATAAACTTCTAAATAAAAAGAATAGAGAGAGCTGCAGTGTCCTGCCATATGCTTCCTCGGCATCACAGACTCCTTAATAATATGAAGTGCCTGTGTTTATGCAGAATAGTCCAGACACTCCATATATGATATTGATTATGCCTTAACCCCAATTTAGTAAAGACCTACTCCTCCTTTTCCTAATCAGATATTGCAGAAGCAGTTTACTGAAAGAAAAAAAAAATGTCCCTAATGCCAAGCCATATTTTATCTGCGAAGGCTGTGGCGGGAGATAGGGCTTTGTCTTGCCTGTCATTGTGGCTTGGAGCCCAGTTTTAGGACAGCCAGGCCCCTCTGGGGCTCTTCTCCAGCAGTTTCCATCCAGCGATTCAAAAACATACATCTTTATCAAGCTGTTGTTGTCAGACAACATTAGATAATTAATAGGCCATTTGTCAGCCTGCACAAAACATGTTAAAATCCCAAACACAATCAGGATAAATATAGTTGCTTGCTCTCTGAAGGCTTTTTGTTCTGTCATGCAGGCATTGCAGGCAGATATTTGCTATTAAACGAGACTCATTATTAATCACATCTAATGTTAATTAATTAACCGCCTCTGTGTATTGGGGGCTCTCTGTGACTTTCAATTGTTTTAAGGAGCTAATTGGTAACTTAGCAGTTTACATCTAAGTTACTATTTTTCATTTCATTCATGTCAGGATTTTCCTGGGTGAAATATATTTATTTGCATTTGAGAAATATCCCATAAAAAGGCAGTATGTAGGAGTCTGTAGAGAAGCATGTGAGAAATGATAAAGGGAATGAAAGCCATAGAAAAGTAGGTACCCGCCTCTGTTTTTTCTTAAGCTTAGCTAGGTTATTAAAAATAATTTGGTTTTTATATTGTTTTGCAAACCTCACAGAAGAAATGGAAATACTCAAATGTGATTTTTAGTAGATGATGAAAATAGGAATGATAAGCAGGCTTCGCCAAGCAAATGCAGTATTTTGAGATTGATTGGTCGATTGATTCATTCAACAAATACATGGAAGTATGGATAGTCAATTATTGGTCAGTTCCAGGTCCTCTGGGGAACCTGGCCTCTCTAAAGCCAGTGTAGAGCTGAGTTTTAGTTGTTTCCAACTGTGAGCTACTGAAAAGGAGGGACTTGACCTCCTTAATACATGTCCCTTTTCTGTTTCCTTACATGGTAGATGCCCAGTTGATATTCCTTCAACTGAGTTAACTAAATTCAAATACAATGCAAATGTCTTCAAAATTCTGATCTACTCGCAAAGGAGGGTGGCTGATGTGGTTAAAGAGAAACAGTCATAACATTGACTCATCGTACGTTCATGCAGCAAGGTTGCCGTTTGTCAATGGCTTTCCCACCTTAACTTATTTAATTTTTTGAGTTGTTACATCATTCCTGTTCTGCAAATGAGGAAGAGGTCGGTGATTCTTAATTAGACTGCAGCTTGACCTTTAGCACCTGGTCTTCGATGAAAGCAGCTTTGCTTGGTGGCCTCCCAGGCCGCAGCTGTGTAGCTGGACGTGGGGTGTGAGTCGTGGTGACGTGGCTTACCCAAAGCATCTGACCCTATTGATCAATTCCTGTTGGAAGCTTTGATTTATTCAAAGATTTTATTATTGATAACTATTATTTGAGAACGTCCACCCTAAGGGGTCATAGACATAAAGAAGCATTACTAGACTTTAGTTCTTTGAGAAGAGAAAGTATTTTAAGACTTTGTGACACGAGCAGGGAAGCAGATATAAGGGAAAAAAGTGGTTCTTCATCTTTGTGCTTCAAAAGTTTTAGTTAACGATAGGGATTTATGCTTCATTAGTCAAATCATGTCTATTTTAAACAAGCTTACAGGGATTTTTTCCACATCTATTTTCCACATTTTATCTTTGAGATATATATATATATATACATATATATATATATATTATAATTATTTATTTTATTTTTGAGAGAGAGGGGTAGGGTAGGGTGGGGTGGGGACAGAGGACCCAAACGAGGCTTTGTACTGACAGCAGACAGCCCAACGTGGGGCTCGAACTTACAAACCATGAAATCATGACCTGAGCCAAAGTCGGATGCTTAACCAGCTGAGCCACCCAGACTCCCCTATTATGACAATATTTTTAATGTCTTCTATAACTTTTTAATATGTATTTCACTATTTAAGTGCTAAACATTTTGTGCCAACTGGACTTCACATAGAAGTGAAAATCACAAGTGTAATCAATCATATCACACACTAAGGACATCTACATAAAATGGAGCAGGAAAACTATAAAAATGGTAACACTGTTCCACTGCGAGACCTAGAATCTTTTCCTTTAGTATCAGGAAACTTATAGAAGTAGGCATGAGAAAGAACCGGGAAATTTGCCATAGCTGATGAAATGAATGGCAGAATACAGGAGACAGTGTTAAACAAACAGACAAACAAACAAACAGATACGTAACCAACAAACCAAAGACCCAATGGTCAAACCACAATTTTCTACCTGCTTTCCTTTCTCCCTAAACTACCGGAAGCCTACTCATGGCTGAGAGGGTATTTTTGTAGTGTGTATCCTTATTTACTTTTATAAGTAGAATTCCTTATATGTGTAGCCAAGACAGATATTTCTTAGTGCTTTTTAAGTTGAAAGTAAGATGTGGTGCATTTGTGAATGCTAGACTGCACTTTTATTTATTTATTGTAAATGTCTCAACTCTAAGGTCCAAATGAGAGACAGAGAGAGAAAGAGAAGTGAGTAATTTTCTCTCCAAACGCATAGCACATGAAAAGCACACACACACATGCATAGCACAACTGCACAGCTTAAATTGTTTTATCCTTGTTGAAGTGCTCTTGCTGAATTATATGCAGGGTGGGGAAAGATGATTGGATTGAAAAATGTCCCTTAGTGAGCAAAGATCTAGATTGGAATTTAACTTAAACCAGTCTGAGTGATATTCCAGAGACTTTTATTGCTGGAAATAATATTGAATGGAAAACAGTTACACAAAGTGGAAATATTTTATATCATAGGTTGCCATACTCTAGATTACAATTATATGGTTTTTGAATCCAGTTCTCATTATAAAGCTTGTGAAAGATCCTTTTCTTCTTACACAGATTCTCGGCTTAATTTGTAATAGCAGCTCCTGACACCGCGCTTTTGTGAAAGTCTCAGCTTTTACTCCTTTAAGGTAAACTCAGTGGTACGTGTGTAAGGAAGTGAGGAGATTGGCCATGTTGACTAAAGCCATTATCAGGATCTGTGCCTTTTCCATCCACTCTCTGAAGTACAAAATGAAGGGCCCTTCAGGAGAACACAGCGTGACTTCAACTGTCTCCTTTGGCACCTCCCTTTTTTTTTTGTCTTTTTTTTTTTTTTTTTTTGTCCTGAAGATGTAAGCTGCTGCTGTCTAGAGGGGGAGGAAAAGGTTTTTTTGTAGGGATGTTAATTTCAAGGCTGAGTAGTTTCCAGTCACCAGGCCTTGCTGGAAGTATCGGTCAAGATTTGCCTGGAGGCAGCAGGGGCGCATTTGTCTCACCTGCAAGGAACATGGTCTTGGGAAAATGGCAAGAACTTTCGGCAGGTTTTTTAATTAGCACCTTCGGGTCTTTAGCTTTAGACTGCTTTTTTGTTAATTCTCGCGGTGATTGTCTTCCTGGCGCTCTGTGTTTAAAGCATTACATCGTGAACCTCCAGGATAGTCTTCAAAGCTTTCTACTCAAGCGGTCAGCTAGGTTTATATTAGTGTTTTGAGCATGACACACCATTTAGAAACAATATTTGCTTTGGCATAGCTTAAGAACTATAAAATCAAGATACAAGCCAGAAAAAAAATGTTGAAGCCCGTAATGCTGTTTTAGCGGGAAATACTCTTTATTCCCTAGACACAGCAAGGAGCTGCCTCTTGTCCAAATTATGAGTTGTGAAACCCTGTTTCAGAAAGCAAGATTGTTGAAATGTTATTAAGACATAACTTTTCTCCCTAGAGTAGCTTCTTTGTTGTGGAGAGAATAAGGAAAAATAAAGCAGCAGCCGTCTCTCTGTAATATGCTTACAGAGAAATAAGAAAATTGGAGAGAACAGGCCCCTGAAGTTCGTACCTGTGCTGCAGGCTTTTTGGCCTCAGTTTATCAGACGTCATTAAGAAAAACAAGGATTTCAGTCAATCACGGCCGGTAGTTTGGTTTTACTTCCTTTTTTCTGCTAATATCTCATCTGATATTTATTTACATGCTGCCTCAGACACACATGCATGTTGTTGGATAATGAGGTATTCGACATGGCTTAAAATCCACCCCCCTCCAAATTATTAAGCTATTTCAAAACAAGAAATAATGCTGAGAGAAAATTTGTATTAGCTTGATTGATTATCTTATTTTAATCCATATTAAAGCTTTAAGTCTCTAGGCGTGGCTCTTTACTTCTAACACCTCATAAATTATAGCTATAATGAAGCAGTCATTTATCCTGAGCTGATGATAAATGGCTTGCCCTAGGAGGAACTAAAGAATAGGCAAGTAGATCATTTTCATATTTGGTGAAAACAATATTAAGTACCCAGACCTCAGTGATTGCCCTAATAAATGAATAATCTGAGGTGAGGGGCTTGGCAGTCAGTGTAAAAAATAACCTGAGCTTTCTCTGTCATTTGTCAGGCTTTGCTATGACAGCATGCATTATGGGTAAATGAGCAATCAGCAAGAACTATGTTATGGCTGGGATGTTTTTGAGAAATTTATCATATGCATTGCTTGGTACCTTAAGACCTTAAGGCTTAATGGCTATAGTGCATGACTGCAAGTGAGCACAGTTCCTATTTACCATGGTATGCTTCATTTGTGCTCCATCTCTCACCTTAAAGAAAGGAAAGACCTTTCCCAAATGAGCTTCATTTGGCTTTGTTTTTAAAACTTTAAAGCCTATGTGGATGATGTTCTATCTCTATGTTGACAGCTACTGCTCGTGGTAGATTGGCTTAGGGAACTTTGGGAGAACGGAATTCAAATAAAACTTCAGAGTCAGAAATTTATCAGGATGTGGTGATGCGAGATGGATTCCAGCGTACCTGGAGCCAAATGTATTATGAAAAGTGACATTACCTCCTGATAATACTACTAAATATTTAATGGTATTTAAGAGTTAAATGAGTTTTCCACCCTCCCCTAACCCACCAAACAGTTGATCTCTTTGATTTATGACTGAATCAGAAATGACCAAGAGTGGTTGATTATATAAATGCCTCATTGGAATTATGCAATGTGTTATGACAATATCTGACTCATTATGGTTGGTTGCCATATGTAGTGAAAAATGGAACCAGTATCTGAACTGCTCTTCCCAGGCTGGAGATTTCTCATCCCCACTCTTGTCTCCCTACTGTGAAACTCATTATGAAAAAATTTGATGAAAGAAAATGTGGCCTTATCAGCAACCTCTGATAATATTCATAATTTACAGGTGACTTTGAAGTTAGGTGCACGTCAAATTCAAATTATGGTATTACCTAGTTGGATACGTTTATTCGTTATTTACTCTGACGTCACTTTGCTCCTGTGTAAAATGTGAAAATGTTATCTTGAAGGGTTGCTGTGTGGAGTAAATGAGATGATATGTAGAAGATGCTTATCATATGATGGACGATCTATAAATATTCAGTTAGCTCTATGTCATTTTAACCCTCGTCAGGAATCTGAGCACGTTCAATGTTCCAAATGTAGATGGCATTTTAAAAGAGACTGTATCAAGGCCAGTCTACTACAGTAGAGCAAGATGCCACTGGGACAGATTCAATGAAAGTCTACTGTGAATCAGGTTCCAATGATGACCTAAATATTACCTCATCATTGGTCACCAGGACCATTGTAATAATCCCTGATTTTCACCATCTCCTACCTTTCATCTAAGAACTTTTCAGTTATTTTCCTAAAATGTACATCTGATCATGGTCTTGACTCCTAGCCACCAAATTATTTAGCGTCACAAAAAAGGATTTCCATAATAACATTCAGACCTACCATTTCAGGTTCATATCATGCATCCCCTTTAATACTTATATTCTTTTTAAAAAAATTTTTTATGGCTTTATTTTATTTTGAGAGACAGAGACAGAGATGAGGGAGGGGCAGAGAGAGAGGGAGACAGAATCTGAAGCAGGCTCCAGACTCTGAGCTGTCAGCACAGAGCCTGATGCAGAGCTCGAACCCACAAACTGTGAGATCATGACCTGAGCTGAAGTCGGACGCTTCAATGACTGAGCCACCCAGGCACCCCTTATACTTATATTCTAGCTATACAGAACTACTCACTGGTCCTTCAATATGTAAATCACATGCATACTTATCTTAGCCTAGAATGTACTCCTTCAGCTCTTTTGCTGTTGTGGCAAGGTCAAATCTTCATGAAAGATATGTTATTCAAAATTTCAACTCTGGTGTATAACCTTCCTCAGATTTCCAGGTTGAAATGGGTTTCTTCCTTTTAGGTGTTCTCTGAGTACTTTGTGGTGATAGCTCACTCATCATTTTGTGCAGCAAGCATCTGTTTCTGTGCTGTTTCCCTATCAGTTCCTTGAGGATAAGGACAGTATCTATTTCATCATTTTACTCTCAGAAATCCACATGGTGCCTGGAATGTAGTGGGTGCCTTATAAAGGTGCTTTATAAGTGGGGAACCAATGAGAAAGATGTTCTGTCTTGGGACACCTCAAACTGAAAGTCAAGGAAATTCTCAGCAGGGGGGATAGTAGGAAACACGAATTACTTTTTTTGTGCTCTTAACCTATAGATTCCCACCTATTCCCTTCCCCAATCAAAACTCATGAAATGTCTGATTTGACTGGCCTTCTTCTCATCTGAATGAGAGGGTGAGTTTTCAGAAGGGCAATATGGAGGGGAGTGGAGGTGGACAGGAGAATCTAGAGCCTGGAAGGCAGAGAGTGCCAAGAAGACTGAATTCTTTGGGTGCCTGGGTAGCTCAGTCAGTTAAGCATTCAGCTGTGGCTCAAGTCGTGATCTCTTAGTCTGTGATTTTGAGCCCCATGTTGGGTTCTGTGCTGAGAGCTCAGAGCTTGGAGCCTGCTTTGGATTCTGTGTCTTCCTCTCTCTCTCTCTCTGCCCCTCCCCTGCTCATGCTTTGTCTCTGTCTTTCTCAAAAACAAATACATTTAAAAAATCTTTAAAGAAGACCTAATTCAGGCCCCCTGCGTGGCTCAGTCGGTTAAGTGTCTGACTTCGGCTAAGGCATGATTTCACAGTTCGTGGGCTCAAGCCCCACGTCGGGCTCCGTGCTGACAGCTCAGAGCCTGGAGCCTGTTTCAGATTCTGTGTCCTTCTCTTGCTCTGCTCCTTCCCTGCTCATTCTCTGTCTCTCTCACTCTCTCAAGGATAAATAAACATTAAAAATTTGAAGAAAAAAAAAAAAAGAAGACCTAATTCTTCTACTCCTGAGAATTGATAGACATCTCTGTGAGGGCTCTGGACTGTCACAGGTAAAGAAACTGAATGGTTCAAAGTAATATCATTTGGATCATTTGGATCTCAGGGCACCCCCTGAGGCCTCCAACCAAGTTCCAAGTTTTAGGTAAAATGAGGGAGCTGGATTCTAAGCTTTTAAAATATGAGGGCCCCTTTTCATAACATGAAAACCTCATAGACCTTTAAGTATTCACTGATTGACAAAAACATACTATAAGATATCTATTCAGAACTCAAGACACACTTTAAATTAATTTTGTGCTTAAATGACCACAACAGCATGTGTGGCGGGTGTATTTCAGGGTGAGCCACTCTCTGATCCGCATGTGGATAATAGTACCATGTAGCATCTAAGAGCCTAGGCTTTTGAGTCAGCCAGACATGGGTTCTAATTCTGATTCTGACACCATGTGTATAACCATGGGCAACCCTCTTGGTCTTAATTTCCTCATCTGCAAAAGAGAGGTGGTCATATTGACCTCACAGTGGATGGTGGTATAGGATTTAAGATAATGAAGATAAATATAAAGCACAGCAACCATAACCAGTGCCTGTTTTATAAAAATGATCAAGAATGAGAAGGGTGGTCTAGCAAGTAGTGGCATATGAACTCAGAGCAAGGGGACTGTCTAGGGTAGGTCAGCAGTATTTGCGTAGAGTGGACGCTGTCTGGGAATTTGGCGGGATGCATATTGGCGTCTGTGAGGGGAAGGACAGGCTGTGATGGAAGCATCTGGGAAAGACCTTAAGGTATCTTCTTTGATGTGAGAACTGAGAGTCCTCATAGGATTTCAGAGTGAGGGTGACGTGATTAAAATGATGCTTCAGGAAGTGTTAAAAGGATTTGAAAGTAGACTGGGTCAGAGAACCTGGGTCAAGGGAGAAGTTAAATATGCTCCCAAAGTCATCAGCTATCAGCACAAAAGAGTCCTGTGATGCAATTCTGGGCAAACCTAAAAAAAGGTGAGTTTGGGGACGAAATTTGGACATTCTCTATTCAGTGTGATTTATTTTTAATTTTAATTTTTTATTTTTAAGTTTATTTACTTATTTCTGAGAGAGAAAGAGAGCAAGAGTGAGTGGGAGGGGGACAGAGAGAGACAAGGGGGGGGGCAAGAGAGAATTCCAAGCAGGCTCCGTGCTGTTAGTGTGCAGCCTGACGTGGAGCTATATCTCACGAACCATGAGATCATGACCTGAGCTGAAACCCAGAGTTGGACACTTACCGGACTGAGTCACCCAGATGCCCCTTTAGCAAGATTTGTGAATGGAAAGGGCTCTCTATCCATAAGAGAGAGAAGAAGGCGGGCTTCATATATAGTGCTGACAGTCCTCTTCTGTCTTCAGAGAGAGCTGAATTCTTCTGAGCTCCTGGACCCCTCACTCTGCTTCCAAGGGAAGCATTGCAGATAGAGACACCAGACGTAGCCCTGCTGGGTTTCCTGGTGAGCATGGCAAGGTGCAGACCCAGCATTGTAGTTGGAGAAACAATGATTGGGGAAGAGGTTCATTTTCTTCCCAAAGAGTATAGAGAGGAGACAACCTAGTCATCCATTGGCTTGGATGGGATGCAGGCTGTTGTAAAATTAGAGAAGGACTTTTAGCAAAATGATGGGAACAGAAATCAGGTTTTAGCCTCTACTATCTGAGGGAAGATAGAGGAAGTGTTCTGGTTTTCTTTTGTTTATTTCCCTCCCTGGGTCTTACCACTGTGGTTGGCAGTTAAGGTGGGCAAAGATATTATTTTATGAACATGACTGCTTAAGGCAAATCAATTGCTCAGATTATAATATTAATTTTGGGGGGAGATTGAGGCTACACTTTTTCCTCCTTCCCTTCCTGCCATTGAAAGTAGTGCAGTGCCTTGTGCATTATAGGTATTCAATAAATATTTGACAGCCACATGAGTGTAATGAAAGGATCTAATATGGGAAGCATGAATGGAACCTTCGATGTTGGCTGTTTGGAAGAGAGTCAAGGAGCTTGCTCACAGGGAAGAAAATGGGTAGAATTTCCATTTGCAATTTATTCTTTTCTATGGACACTAGGAGATTTCAAAGCAGATGGGGAGGAGAGAAATCCCAGTTCTGGAAAGCACTTTCAAATATGATAAACAGAAAAAAAATAATCTTTACAAACTTACTGTGAATAGTTGTTTCTGACACTGTACAGAATGAGTTCTGTCTCAAGTTTCATACATTAAATTTGACAGATAGTTATTGAGCACCTACTGAATGCAAGGTATGGGACTATATTCTACAGGGGTGTTGAAAAGAATACAGACCTCCATTCAAATAACTGCGGTATGGAAATATGTACCGCAAATAAAGGTATGACTCCATTTGACTAATTCTATATTCAGGATCAAAAATAACAAATGGAAAAAACTGCAAAAGCCTCATATTAGTGATTTTTCCAAGATTGTGGGGCTCCATAGATCCATGAATGGAAGAGAGACCATTAAAATATGGCCCCATATCTTTAGCTGCAATAATCTCACTTTCAGGAAACTCTTGATATTTGTTCTGACTGATCTGCTTTCTTCTTTGACTAACATCACTGGTCACTGTCTCTACAATCTCCTTAATATATGATTCCTCAGCATGAAACATCTGAAACTTCCCTTTGCTGGTATGGAAGACATTAAATGAGCATTGCTACCTAATTGGGTCGCTTACCTGTTTACACACTACAGATTTTTATATCTTGTTACCAGCTACCTTTTATATTCTTTGTGCTTGCTAGAAAACAAAAACAGAAGATTAAGGCACTCTGATTTATATATAATTTAACAGCATGTAGAAGTTACTCTTAAGAAGTATAACTGAAATGACATATCTTCAAAGCATCTTTTATTCCTGTTATTTCCATCTGCCCAAAATCTTAAGTATATTTGATATAATTTCAGACAAATCCATTGGAACAATTTGTTTTATGTAAAAGTATTTCCACATAGAAATATCTGCTAATAAAATGTCTCAAATTTCCCAAGGGTACTTGAACGCTGTTCTCTCTCCTATAGGATTTTCTTTCTTTCCTTCCTTCCTTCCTTCCTTCCTTCCTTCCTTCCTTCCTTCCTTCCTTCCTTCCTTCCTTCCTGACAGAATTCTTAGGTTTGGGGAAATGGGCAGGTTCTTACTAACGCATGTCAGCGAATGTGATAGGTTTGTCTTCAATCAGAGTTTTAGCAATGAGGGTAAATTAAAACATTTACCATGTTTTACCATGAACCCATGAGCATGAACACCAGAAGTATTGCTCAGTGATAGATTTTTGTTAGCATTGTATAATTTTTCACTTGTTACAAAATCTTTGCCACACAGCATAGGAAGGTGAACATATTGGTCATACTCCTCCAGAGATTATGATTGTGTACATGGCACGGATGCCCGGATTCTGTCCTAGCACTGTGCGGGCCTGTTGCTCAGCCCTCGCCACCAGGCTAAGCTGCCCTGCCAGTTGGCTTAAGGACCTGTGGCACCACTTCCCAGGCTCCCGTGTGTGACGTAGGCCACACAGGCAGGCCCCAGTTGGGTTAGACTCATGGTCCTCTGTGCTCTTCCTGTCCAGCAGTCTCTGCTCCTCTAAGTTATGTGAACAAGAAATTCCTTGTGCACCTAAGGCATAGTCAGCTCCGCGACTATGAGAATGATGTGGCCTCTGTGCCTTTAATGGGATGAAATTTGTTCAATGATCTGGCATTCCATCCTTGGCAGACCACCCAGTGTGAATTTCTCTACAAATCCAGAAGTGATTACTTGACCTTTAGGTCTGCGGTGAGCTGTCCAAACTGGCAGAGAGAAGGAGCTAGATGTGTTTAACTTCTCATCTCCCTCTTCCAGCTGCTATAGTCTAAAGGGGGAAACAAACATGGTTTTTCCCTCAGAAGCTTTGGAGGGCATGCCACTCATCCTTGAAGAGAGGAACAATGGTAACAGGGCCCCTTCATGGTGTGGGGATTGTGTCTTGCCATAAAAGAATCCAAATCTTGCCACTCATTCAGTAGTAAACTATCTAGGGTGCCATCTCCCCCTTCCTTCCTCCCACCCCACACCATGCCAATGCCTTGAGTGACAGCAGGTTTCCATCTTCCTTCAATCCTTGGCTCATTTGCTTCCCCTGCATGGAATGCTTCTCTCTGTCTCCACCCAGCAAATCACACCCAGCTTTCAAGGCTTCCTCCGTGAAGCCTTCTTGTCCTCAGCGTGGACTCCTCAGACCCTCTGCTGTGATTCACTTATCTATTAAAGCACTCAGCATTTGAGCAGGAAGCCTTCTCCAGAGGATTGCAAACTATGGAAGGTCAAGAATCGTTTTCTTAAATAGTGCTCTTTTATTATATAACACTTGACACACCGAAAAGAGTGTATACAACATATGTGTAACATATGCACAAGTAATAGAGTATAAAAATAAAATGAACACCTGTAACCTTACTACCTAACCTAATTAAGAAGTGGCACAGGACCATTTTATTGTAACTCCTCATGTGCATCTTCCTTTCGCTGTCTTACTCTCAAGGTAACTATTCTTCTGAACATGACTTTTATCATTCCCTGCTGCAAAATGGTTTTACTGCTTTTGCATATTACGTTATCAAACAATAAACTGTCTGGCTTTGCTTGCCTTTTTTAAAAAATATTTTTATTTCTAGGAGAGAGAGAGAGAGAGACAGCGTGAACAGAGGAGGGTCAGAGAGAGAGGGAGTCACAGACTCTGAAATAGGCTCCAGGCTCCGAGCTGGCAGTCAGCACAGAGCCCGACACGGGGTTTGAACCCACGAACCGCGAGATCATGACCTAAGTGAAAGTCAGACACTTAACTGACTAAGCCACCCAGGCGCCCCTCGCTTTGCTTGCTTTTGAGTTAAAAAAAGAATCTTCTGGGTCTTGCTTTTCTTTTTGCAATATTTTGTTTCTAAGATTTACCTATGTTGCTCATTTTCATGTTGTACACCATTTTATGATATGACTGCACTACAATTTATGTATTCATTCTCTTGTGGATGGGCTTTTGGGTTTGCAGGGTTTTGATAGAAGCAATGCTGATGTGAACAGTCTCAAACATGCCTTCCAGTAGGTGTATAAAAGTTTCTCAGTCTGTGTTTAGGAATGGAATACTATGTCAAGGGAGATAGCACAAGACAGTACAATATACTTTTTAAGGGAGTTGTACCAATTTACACACACACCAGTAATGTGCCAGAGCTCCTGCATTCTTTACATATTTTTCATCACTTGGTATTACTTTATTTGTCAACCTAAGAGATATCATATACTATCTTATTATTGCCTTATTTTGTATTTTCCTGATTACCAAAGGGATTATGATTTCCTTTCATATATATACGGGCCTTTTATGTTTCCTATTTAGTGAAATCTTGTTCATAGCTATGGACTGTATTTCCATTGGGTTTTTGTTTTGTGTGTTTTTTTTAATACCTTTATTTATTTCTAGGAGAGAGAGAGAGACAACGTGAGCAGGGGAGGGTCAGAGAGAGAGGGAGTCACAGACTGAAACAGGCTCCAGGCTCTGAGCTGGCAGTCAGCACAGAGCCCGACGGGGCTCGAACCCACGAACCGGGAGATCATGACCTAAGCGAAAGTCGGACGCTTAACCGACTAAGCCACCCAGGCGCCCCTGTTTTGTGTTTTTATATTAGTTTTTTTTTCTTTTCTGTTCTAGAGCCTAATCCTTGGTTAATTGTGTAATTTTCCAATACCTTCCCTCTAGTATACAGCTTTTCTTTCTTTTTTCTTTCCTTATGCTATCTTTATATCAATGAAAAACTGATTTAAATGTACTTTTAATGTAGTCAGTTTTATCATTTGCTTTTATGACTAGTAATTTGTATGTCTTGTTCAACATTGTTTTTAATTTATATTTTAATCTCTGCCCCTAGCACCCAACTAGATTGAAGATCACAATAAATTTGGGTTGAAAAAAAAAGAATTCATAAATAATATGAATAGAGGAGTAATAAAAATTTCATTTGATTTGCCAAGCAAAAATGATCTTTAATTACTGGAGCAGACTCTGCATATTGGAAAAGAAAACCAGACAATATCTGAAACAGCTCTTCTCCATATGCTGGTTGTGGCCAGCCTTACAGAGGGCTAGTGCCCCATCCGTATCTCCTCACCATTTCTATGCATGCCAACCGTGACTTCCAAATGGTTTGCCTGAGTCGGCTCAGTCTGAGCATGAGCAGGTCAGAAGTTCAAGGAATTATGTCCCCTGAGATCAGCTCTCAGCAAATGACTGATGAGAATTCATGAATAAACTGCCTCTCCCTCCCTTCGGCAGTGCTGATCTGCACTGTTTTCCTCAGTTCCCGGTGGTAACTCACTGGATAACACACCCTTTATTGACTTCCGGTTCTTCTCTATCTCACCTCTTACTCCTCTACCTGGGTTTCCTGAAACTAACTCTGACAAGAACTACTTCTCAACTCTTTGTCTCGGGATCTGCTGGTGCAATTAGAAAAGTGTGAATGTCAATTTCTGACTCAGGAATTGGAACACTGATAATTTAGGATTGGATGAATTTAATATTTTAAAACTGTCCTTATTGTTACCCTATATTTGGGATGCTATTACAAGGTGAAATGCAGAGTAAGTAGGTATATAGCTTAGGAACTAAGTGTGTGGGCTCTGAAGCTAGATTATGTGAGTTTAAATCATGGCTTTTCCACCACTGAGAGCTTATCTCTGCCTCTGTTTTACTTCCTGTAAAGTGGGGATAATAGTAATATCTACCTCATCAGCCATTATGAAGGTAAAATAGGTTAAGTAAGCAAGTGCTAAAACTAGTGTTTGACTAATGCTAAATGCTCAACAAATATTATAAATTAGTTGTGTTATGTATCTTCCCAAAGCCAATGAGTAATACATCACTTGGTACATTTTAAGGTGACATGATTATGTATTTCATGTCACTCTATATAGGACATTGCAATTAGGCTCTGCTGAAATCTTAGGAAGTCTGGTCTAATGATTCAAAAAAAATTTCAATTGTTTTTGGAAAAAAAATGTTCCAATCTCATGAGTGTTGAACTCTACTCTGAGATTATAATGGATCTCTTTTTAGTGCCTGGGGAGAAGGAAACATGCCAAATGAAAACAGATTTCTCTGTAAGTCTATACTTTTCATTTTCCTTTAAGTCAAGAATACCTTTACTCTTATTTGCTGGGGGTTGTCGGGGGAGAAGAGGGAATTATATAAAGAAGGTTTTTGTCCCCAGGAATAACATTCCAGAAACCTTGATTCTGTTAAATGGATAGAGCTGTAATTTGAATCTGTGTGGTTACCAAAGAAGGTACGTCCATGAGCATTTTGTCCCCTAATCTTTGATACTCTATCAGTGGATCTGACATGAGTTTCCTAAATGTTTCTCTTCCTATGACTAATAATTGCAAAGAAGTTAGTATTTGGATGTCACCCATAACCTTTAATAGTATGACTTCCTGTATAGAAAGTAAGCTTTATAAAAGACTGGATTTCATAGACTGAGTCTGCATTAACCAAGATATCTTCCTTGTATTTAAAACTATTTGAGACACAGCTTGGTTTAATGGCAAGAGAACTGGATTTGAAGCCAGAAGACCTGGTGTTGTCTGACCCTTAATTAGATTTGTGCTATTGAGAAAAATTCTTTAATGTTATAAGCTTTGGTTTCCTCATCTGGAAGATGGGGAAAATCATGAAATCCAGTTCAAAGAGTTGTATAAATGGTAAAGTAGAATACAAAAAAATTGATTGGTTCTTAAGGAGGTTTTACTTTACTCACAGAACTTTTAAATTATTCTAAAATTTCATTTGCTACAGGGAAATAATTTTATGTATTTTTTTCTTTTATCTTCTCTATGGTTCCAGAAAGATAGTTATGCTTTAAAATGTGCTTTCTAATGAGTAATAAAATAATCTTCTTATGTATTTCAAACTCAAGTATTTCAGTTGAATTGATTTGGGTTGTTCAGTCAAAACATAAAAGTTTATTGAGCATAAAGAATTTCTGAAAATTCTTGATATATCTTATCCACAAAAATATTTGTTTTTTGGTGTAATTTGGTTATACAGTTTAGTCAGTGAACACACAGTTTTTGGGCCCCAGTTATGTGCTAGTCACAGTATTAGGCACTGAAAAGTGGTAGAAAAAGAAAATTTTTGTGTGTGGCTATATGGCATCGACGTCAAAAGAGAGAACTGTAATTTCAGCAATACTTTTTGCTAATCTAAATCGCATCAAAGAAACTGGCATGTAGAGAAGCCATTTAGCTAGAATTTCCTTTTTTTTTTTGTATCACAGAGGCAGAACCAATTGCAAAATATGAGCACAATGCAATATTTTTTCCTCAGCTATGTAAACAAGAACATGCATACAAATAAGGGCTATGGATCTTCTTACCATATTCAAAAATAGCCAGTCGTAGTCTGTTCGTTATGTCAACATATTGTGAAAGATAATTGAAATTCCAGCAAGTGCCTATGTTATTAACAGTGGAGTTGATGCCGTTATAATCTTGTAAACATCCAGACAAATACAGCCAGATATATTGAAGAATGATTAAGTGTTGTAACCTACTGTAGTACTTAATAATGTTACCGTTTTGGTCCATTATTGGAATATTGTATCTGCTTGAATTAATGTTTATAATGGTGCTTTACTGCTATTGTCTGCTTGTTTTTATTCTGATTTATGTGGTTAGCAGACTGAATACAATTTACGTTGAATTTGTTCAAGAAATGCAGGTTAGCAGAGGCACAAGTCCTTCTGAATAAACTTTGAATAGAGATACTAAAGATATAAAAGACAATGGTTTTGGCTCTCTAATTGTCTCTTGAAAGAAAATGTGTATTTTAAAAGGAAACATGGGTGTACAAGAAGATAAATAGACACATAATCCAGAGGCCAGTTGCTGGCAGAATTTCTTAGTTTGATGTGACTCACTCTTTGACAGTTCTCCTAAGGTAGGTTATTTTGGAGAAAACATATGTTTCCATTTTCTCTCCCTCTGCTTCCCTTTGAGTCCCCAGGCTCCACTAGGGTCACAGAAACATTAAGGCTTTTGTCACTGTGATTAATAGCTCTTAAGATCATCTTTAATTCACTCACTAATGACTGAGGGTCTTTCTGCTCTCCAAGTAATCGGGTGATGTATGAGCCGATAGCACACCTTGTGCCAGAGGTGAAAATCATTCAGGCAATGCAAATATTGTCACGGGAACAAATGTTTTCCCTGTTAATAAAAATTAATGAATTCTACCCAGGAGCTAGTTAAGGAAGCTGTGGCAAAGGAGATCCAAGCACAAATAACTTCTTAGTGCTAAGAATCCCTTACGTCTCCTTTCTTGATATAGGAAAAGACAGTAATTGCTGCATATCTGTACATTTCCGTAAGACATGAAACGATGACAAAGTAATTTAATTATAGAAATGCATTATGTTGTTTCTAAATTAATTCTTCTGGTTCTTGAGGATATTTAAAATCGTGAACTTCGGCATCTTATTTATTTTAACCTTGGTTAAAGTGCGGGCTTCTAGCACTGTGATAGCCTAATGAATACATTCCTCTCTTCATAGCCTAGTTAAAACCAAGAATTATAGTGGTCAGGGTTTATAACTATAAAATGATGTAATGAAGTTTAAATTTGAAAAACTCCTTGTAACACATCATAAAAGATTGATGAAACAGACTGGAGATTAATAAGTGGTTTGAATAGTTTTGAGAGCAAAAAGAAGAAAAACACATTTGTTAGCTCTGTCCTTATAGTTATTGAATTCCTTAAAAATAAAAACATCTCTTCTCTTAAAAATTTGCCTCACATCATTAAAGACTTTCCCATAACATATCTACATGAACCCTCAGTTTATTCTATAAGAAAATAAATGTACAATATTCTGAGAAGGTGCACCTACTCTTTATGGGTTGAAACTTGCTTGGTATAGGGCAAAATCTGTTGTCTTTTTGTTTCATTTTGATAGTCCATGATCCTTTCTTCTAGTGACCAAAATCCATTGTCTCAATGGAATAAATATTTCTGAAATAGCTCCCAGTCCTTCCCCTATCATTTACATCTTAGAACAAGAAAACAGTAAACTTTTAAAAGACATTATTTTACCTCTCCACAGTGCTTATCTACAAAGGAACATATTACTGAAGGGGAAAAAAGCTCGACTTGTTACTATTATTTCTGGTAGGCACCCAAGGAGAGTAGCTAATTTGTTCTTCATCAATGCCAAGGACAAATTAAAAAAAAAAAAAACAACTAACTGATTATGCATTTATATTTTCTTGCTTCTCAAGTGTGCATATTCCCTCAGAATGTTCAAATGAAAATATCAAAATTTTAGCTGTATATTTTGTATATTACCACAAAATCCATGATATTGAGATGAACTGAACTCTGAAAATATTAAGGGCAAATGATGTTAATTATTTAAGTGCACTGGATTTTAAAAATATTAATGAAGACATAAAATTAAATATTAGTTACATTTTGAGGCTGGATAATGGGTGTAGCTTAAGAGGCTACTCACCCTCCCCATTATTAAGAATAAAGCTATTCTTTCCCCCAAAATGAATTTAGAACTTGGAAGTGGGATTTTTCTCTATATTGGCCTTTCTCCAAATGTAGTCTTTGGATCACCAGATCAGATCGCTTGGGGGGTCTCACCCGCAGTCACAGTGAACCTCTGGGGGTGGGGTCTGGGTATTTATATTTTTAACAAGCTCCCAGATGATTCTTATAGAAAGGTTAAGAACTACCGATCCCAATGTTATTGGGAGAAATTTCATCATGACAACATGGGTTGTAATTACATAGGCTCTTGGTTTTTCATTCACATAAAATGAATTTTCCACAATCGAGTTTCACTGTTTCTATAAACTTTTATATCTTACCCTTGATTTTAAAAGAAAAATGTTGAGTTTACACAGCTTCAGTACATACCTGGTGGGTAAAGTTTTCGGGCAAGTGTGGACAACAAGGAAATCAAATATGAGCTTTTTTTTGCCCAGAGAAGTTCTAATCACATAGTAAACAGTTAGAATTTACACGGGTCTTTATTTAATTAAGCCTGAGAACCACTATTTAGTTGCAGCTGGAGCAGAATCTTGGCATAGAATAGAACAATCTCGTATAGCCTTTAACCTTTCCCCTTTTAACTGTGCTTATAAGAATGTGTGTGTTTCTTTAAGAAGGTGCTCCATATCTTGAAGCACTTTTTGTAGTCTTTGGTATAAGGGTCACCTGACTGTGTACACAATTTAAAATTCACAGTATAGAAAATGGATGCAATAGATGCAGAACTTAACTGGACTTTTTGTAATCTGTAAGGTTGAAATAATTTATCCCTATGATGAACTTTCATATTTTAAAGTTTTTCTGGTAATTTTTAATGGAGAGAGAAGGAGAGAGAGAGAGAGTGAATGTGTGTGTGAGTGACTTTGGCATGAGTTTTGCTGTTCATAGATCTTTTCTACTCCCACACTTCCTTGTTGAATATTCTTAAGTAACTTTTGAGATCAGCTGGGGCTAAATAAAATAATGAGAACAAAAGACTAACAGTGGTACTATCACCATTATTCATGCCAATGTGGCAGAATTAAATAGGATCCATACCAGACCTCAAGCCCTTGGCCCCCTGAGCCACATGTGACTTGCAAGTAAATATAGGGTAGGTTAACACGATGTGTAAATCAAACAAACAAACTGGGAAGCCTCACACAAAAAGCCAAATTTCTGGTTTCTTTTGAAACGTCAGACTGTCTGGCTACACCAGGCCTGTCTTCTCCCCAACAACAATCAGCCATTGCTGCATAGAGGCTGCCTCCCTTAGATGGGGCGTGACCTCCCCAGTCTCCCTGTCCTTACCATCCCCTCTTGCCTTACACCCCATTTACCTTTTTAAAAAATGTTTATTTATTTTTGAGACAGAGAGAGACAGAGCACGAGCAGGGTGGGGGAGCAGTGAGGGAGGGAGACACAGAATCTGAAACAGGCTCCAGGCTCTGAGCTGTCAGCACAGAGTCTGATGCAGGGCTCGAACCCACGAACTGTGAGATCATGACCTGAGCCAAAGTCAGACACTTAACTGCCTGAGCCACCCGGGTGCCCCCACTCCATTTACCTTTTATGCTTGACCCTTGTAAGCATTTACATATATAGGCACTAATCCATGCTAATGAACAGAGAACCTCAGATTATAGGATAATCTGAAAATCTTAAGGCCATGTCTATCTGGCTTTAGGATTCATGGTAGATGATTCTACCTAATTGTATTTACCTTGGCAAATATTGAAATTAGTGTGTGCAATTGTGAGTCTAATCAGATGAGTACATCAGGAAATCTGGGAGTTACAAATTAAAGGGGTCAACGTGAGTTTAAAATTGGAAGTGTGGACTATTTTTCTGCATTTTGTGTAGAGACTTTTATTTCTTCTGTATGGATCTTTGAATCCTATAACTCTGGAAGGCACCGGTCTTAATCCTGTTCTACTACCAATGGTAAGGCAGTGGGCAGTGCCCACATAAGAAAATAATCGAGACATCTATGCAAGGTATTGCAGTCTCTTAGTAACCACAGGAAGTTGCCAGTATCCCCGACACAAGCCCAAGTTTCCAAGGCAGACAGATCCCTGCCACTCCCTTCCTACCACTCCTACTCAAAGAAAGGCCACAAGTTCAGACTCCCCCACTAGCTAATAATTTTGGATCGGTGTAACTCTGCTGTAAGCCCTTTGGCATTGTCCGACCCTGCTTCTTTCAGAGGACAAATCTTATCTTTTTATTAGCAAACAGGATGGCTTAGATATGACTTTATGGGACATTTGCTGGAGCATAATTTAATATGACTCATTTCCCCTTATATGTGAAGACAGTGACTGAAACAGACAAGGGGAAAACCAAACCCAAAAATGTTGGAAACTTGCACTAGAAAATGTGTAAAATTCTATTGGAGCCCAGAGATTTATTCAGAATGACTTGGCATTCTTTGCTTGGATGTCTAAATAGGCCTTGTGATACCATTTTTGGCCTCACTTTGAACCTAGTGTAATAAAGAAGGAAATGAAAGCAAAGGTAAACTTAAAGTATTGTTTTACTCTAAATGCTTTCAGTAAAGGGTCTTGTTATCTAATGATTGGTACTAGATGGCTAGTATAAATCGTACAGTCTGTTCTTTGCACTCATGGCTAAAGGAGGCAAAGGCAAAGGAAATCAATTGGAACTAGCAGGTAACAAATGACCAGTCTTAGGCAAACATAGCAGGTGGAGAAAATAGACTTGTGGACAAAGATTACTGGGAAACAGTGAGCGAGGACCTTTTCTTCTCTTTCAAAATCCAGTGCAATTACACAAAGTGACTAATTGCACAATTATGAAAGACAGGACTGTTTTATCTCTTCCCACTATGGACCTACAGCCTGAGTGCTACTAGTTTTTCAAGGGGCCATTCAAAATATATGAGACTTGAAAAAAGTACTGGCTTCAAAAGATGAATGAAAATGGTAAAGTAAAAATTACTCTACGTTTATCAACGTGGTGTCATGTTGGCCAGCCAACTACAATTCAATTCATTGAGGGTTGTGTTTGTGTGACATTGAATATGGGGTGTGGGTACGTTTTAATTTTTGATGTCCCGTAGGATGCGGCTTTCAAAATTAAGTAGCTAGGACAGGCAAAAATCTTAAAATGGCCCTGATGAAGGATCGCATTTTATAGCTATATAACATTTTTTGCCAGAGGCCACCCAGAATATTGGAAATGAGGATTTATTGAAAAACAAATTACTTTTAGCTAGTTTCATGAATGGGATGCACTTATTGTTCAAAGTAGGATCTTGCTTGGACAGGCATCAATGGACTTTCACTTCTGATTTTTCTAAATTCATGCAATTCTTACTTATTTTTCAAGGTTTTTTTTTTTTTTCATAGTCTGCATGGTACCCATTACACTGCATTCCTGACTCTTGAGCTTCAGGAGGGAGTGGGACTCTACGGGGTCCAGACCGTCTACCTGTGCACTTATTTGTGTCATTCCTCTGACCTTGTTTGTGAGGAGTTTTCATGCGCATGATCTTATTTGACCTTCCCAACAATCCACTGATATAGAGAGATGTTGGTGTCGCTGGCTCTATTTGACCAAAAATGACAAGGAGACTGAGAGGCACGGTGACACAGTATAGGTTATGCAACTTTTGTATGTGGACTGACCTAGAACACAAATCATCTAATGCCAAATCTTCAATCTCCTAGCTGCTGCCTTCATCTAGCTGCTGGCTCTGCAGGATAGTTTAGGAATTTTCAAGATGTTTTCCCCCCATAAATTTTACATATTATCTGATAGAAAACAAGTTTATCCATTCATGCAACAAAAACTTGTTGAACATGTGTCGTATGCTGGATACTGTGCTAGGCTCTGAGTTTGTGGTGAAGAATAAGGTAGATATACTCCCTCTCTTTTGGAGCTTAATTCAAGTTTGACTTCACTGCTTAGACTAAGTCTGGATCGATGTGATCTATTATTTTTACTATGAAATTATTTTTGTAATGGAAATGGAGTCTTTTTGATATCACCCCTAAAGCCCAAAGACAGATGACGTGCACATGTGCGCGCGCACACACACGCACGCAGTGGTTTGATAGGAGGCCTTATTGACTCCTTTAGCAGTTTAGGGATCTTATAGCTGAAATATCAGGAAAAGCTAATACACGACAAATTTGATCAAGCATTTTGATTTGTCATTCTAACAGTTAATAAATGGCAGTCACTTACAGAAGAGAGATTTCAGAGTCATAGAAATCTGCACTTACAAAGGGCTTTATAGTTTACTCCAGTGTCTCATTTTCTAGACTGATGCCTTTCAGATGTCTTTTTTTAAAGTTTATTTATTTTGAGAGAAAGGGAGAGAGAGACAGACAGACAGCTGGGGAGGGGCAGAGAGAGGGAGAGAGAGAGAATCCCAAGCAGGCTGTGCACTGTCAGTGCAGATCCCGATGCAGGACTCAAACCAATGAACTGCGAGATCATGACCTGACTTCACCAACTGAGCTACCCAGGCACCCCTTTCAGATGTTTTAGTTGGTTGACATTAATTATACTCTGTCTGTTGTTTACATCACACACTTCAATTTTTGGCTTTGTGTTTTAGTTATCCCATTGTTTGGCTCCTCCCCTAGCCTGGGAGCTTCTTGAAAGCAGGCTCTCTCTTCATTTTCCTTGCATCTTCTTTTTACCTTTATCCCCTGCTAGTACCTGGCCTCTAGCTTTCTATGTGGTGGCAGGGTGAAATGTCCCACCCAGCGCTGGCTTCTGCCTTAGATCTCAGTGCCTTTTCAGACAAAATCGCTCACTGCTTTAGGTTGTTGGCATAAAAAAAAAAAGTAGATAAAAGCCTTAAGAGTTTTGTTTGTAAGAAATAATTCAAGATAAAAAATATTTTGCAAACACAGAAAAGTACAGTATAGCTATTACCACTTCATGGGCATATTCTCCAACAAATTTCTAAGATTTGTGTACTAATTTGCTAGGGCTGCCACACTACACCACTACAGACTGAGTCGCTGAAACAACAGAAATTTATTTTCTCACAGCTCTGAGGGCTGGAAGTCCAGGATCAAGGTGCCAACAGATTTGGTTTCTTCTGAGGGCCTCACTCCTTGTCTTGCAGATCTATGCTCACCTTCCTGCTGTGTCCTTGGGTAGTCTTTCCTTACTGCATGCTTACTTTCTGTGCCCTAATCCTCTCTTCTCATAAACACATTGGATTAGGGCCCTCTTTAGTGACCTCATTTGCAACTCAATCACCTCTTTAAAGATCCTATTTTCCAAATCCAGTTACATCCTGAAGTACTGGGGGTGCTCAGATTCACCCATAACAATTTGATTCACCTCTTCATTGACTTCTTTCTGTCTTTGGTTGCCACTTCAGGTACCTTTCTTTTTATTTATTTTAAAATGATTTTTAATTTTTTTTTAATTTCTAGGAGAGAGAGAGAGAGAGAGAGAGAGAGAGAGAGAGCAGGGGAGGGTCAGAGAGAGAGTGAGTCACAGACTCTGAAACAGGCTCCAGGCACTGAGCTGGCAGTCAGCACAGAGCCCGACGCAGGGCTCCAACCCACGAACCGTGAGATCATGACCTGAGAGAAAGTCGGTCGCTTAACCGACTAAGCCACCCGGGCGCCCCAAATGATTTTTAAATTTAAATTCAAGTTAGTTAACATACAGTGTGGTATTGGTTTCAGGAATAGAACCCAATGATTCATCACTTCCATATAACACCCAGTGCTCATCCCAACAAGTGCCCTCCTTAATGCCCATCCCCCCATTTAACCCATCACCCCATCCTTCTCCCTCCAGCAACCCTCAGCTTGTTCTCTGTATTTAAGAGTCTCTTAATGTTTGCCTCCTCTCTGTTTTTATCTCATTGTTTTCTTCCGTTCCCTTGTGTTCATCTGTTGTGTCTCTTATTCCACTGATGAATGGATAAAGAAGATGTGGTATATATATATATATATACACACACACACTATATATATATTTATACACACACACTATATATATATACACACACACTATATATATACACACACACACTATATATATATATATATATATGTATATATATATATATACATATATAGTGGAATATTACTCAGTGATCAAAAATAATGAAATCTTGCCATTTGCAGGAACATGGATGGGTCTAGAGTGTCTTATGCTAAGTGAAATAAGTCAATCAGAAAAGGACAAATATCATATGATTTCACTCATATGTTGAATTTAAGAAACACATCAAGTACTTTTCAAGCATACATATTTTGCCCTGAAAAGGAGTTACAAAGGTAAAAAAGATAGTAATAATCCCTAAACTCCTTTCTGATACAATGCTACAATGATTTTATTTTAAAAAATTTTTTTTTCTGAGAGACAGAGACAGAGAGCAAACAGGGGAGGGGCAGAGAGAGAGGGAGTCACAGAATCTGAAGCAGGCTCTGGGCTCTGAGCCATCACAGAGCCCCACGCAGGGCTTGAACTCACAAACCTCAAGATCTTGACCTGAGCCGAAGTCGGAGTTTAACTGACTGAGCCACCCAGGTGCCCTTGACAATGATTTTATTTTAAATAAATATTCTTTTTTTGGCTATTCTATATTTTGTTCAAGGTGTTGTTACAAATAATTTGGAGTGAGGTGTACTCCCACCTCGGTTGAGATGTCTATTAGCTTATTAGGTTCACTAACATTCTTTGGTCAACACAAGGTAGCCTTCCTTTTTTTTTTTTTTTTACAAATAGTTTATTGTCAAATTAGTTTCCACATAACACCCAGTGCTCATCCCCACAAGTGTCCTCCTCCATGCCCGTCCCTCCCTCCCCCCACATCCATCAGTCCTCAGTTTTTGTCAGCATTCAAGAGTCTCTCATGGTTTGCCTCTCTCCCTTTCCCCCACCATTTCCGCCCTTCTTCTCCCCTTGTTCCTCCATCAAGTTCCTCCTAATCCTCCTGTACGTGCAAACATATGATATTTGTCCTTCTCTGCCTGACTTATTTCGCTCAGCATAACACCCTCAAGGTCCATCCATGTTGCTACACATGGTAGCCTTCCTTTTAACAGCCAAATTAACAGGATTCAGCTCTATCATTGTATACATAGTTAAAAAGGACAGTGGATTTCTTTTGAATAGCTGAAGAGGTTTTTATTTTTTCCTTTTATACTGAGAATAAGTGTATAGAAAGATGTATATTTAGTACTCATGACATTTTTTTCTTGGACATTGTTATCTACTCAGACTTATCCAAATGAAGTAGGTCTTGACAAATAACCTTGAGAAAATACAAGGTTGTTATGTTGCATTGAGAACTAAAAAGAATAACATTTGATAAAGGAAAGAGAGACTAGCATAGCTCTCTGACTTTAAATGATAGCATGCATTTAAACATCATGATTTTGATTGAAAAAGAGAAGCAGTAAAGTTTAAAGATACATACATACTTATTACATACGTATGTATATACATATATATATATTTCTTTAATGTTTGAGGAAAAGCAAATACTGAGAAAAAAACTAAGGCATTACAAAGGATTCAACAAAGGTTTCACACCTTGAGAAAACTTTCTCTCCTGTATGCATGCTTGTTATTTAAGAAATGTGGCCCAGTAAGAACAACATAGACAGTGAGTATAGATCTCTCTGGTTCTCAATGTCCATAGATTTGGGGTGGATTAATTTCTACCTAGTAAGGTTGTCACAAAGATTTAATATATATATATATATATATATATATATATATATCTATGTGTAGTGTCTAGCATATAGTAGACATTCACTAAATGGGTCCCTTTTTCCCACATTCATTTTCCACTTGCCTTATGTTACTAACTGGATGATTACGTGATATCAACATTTTACAGTTTCACATTTAGAAGAAAGATTCTCCAAGATTGTATTCCACAATTTTCTGTTCCATGTACAGCTCAGTTAATCTCAGATTAACTATAATTACTCTTCTAGCCCTTTTACTTCAGTAATTACTAAACTTATGACTGGCTTTCATATGTTTCATGCTATTAGTGCAGAAAACTATTCATTTACTTCAAATCAGGTGGATTTAAAAAGGTGAAAAACACTTTTCAGCATGAGTGAACTGGGAAAGATGGAGGGTGAACACTAATTTACTACCATGTTTGGAAGTTTCAGGTGTGTGCTGTGAACACACTGATGTCATTTACCAATCTCCTGGTGATGTGTGTGAGCATGGAAAGTTCCTTTTTTCTGTCTCGGTGCCCACCATCTTGAAGTCACGCTCTGAGTTTCAGTTGTGCCTCAAGACATGAAATGCCTTTCACAGAGAACTGAGTCCCCAGGTTCTCCCTAAGGAGCATGCACTTACCTGGCAGAATCATCAGAAAAATGCTGATGACTTCTTTCTTATAAGATTATTAAAATCTTTTAGCTGAAGTTTTCACCCGGTCTTTTAAAAATATCTGTGCTCCAGTGGATGGAACCCATTTAGTCAAAATGATATTTCTGTGTTAGCAGCGTTATTATAGGGGGCTTGACTAGTAATGGTTGACGTTTTATTAACTGATTTTTCAAATAGAAAAGTGTTTCTGCAATAGTTACTGTATCATTTAATTGTATCATTAAAAATAAAAAAAATAAAGGAAAATATTACATGTAAGCTTATCATCAGAGATAACCACTTTCAATTTTAGATGTATTATATTTTCATCTTTTGTCCTTTGTACAAGTCTTATGTGACCAAAAGGGCATTACTCCATCTGTTTTTTTTTTTTTACCCAGTATATTACAAACATTTTCTCATAGTGTATAATGCTATTCTTCTTCAATATATTGCTGCATTGAATCCTTTTGTGTTTATTTTCCCAAAGCTTTCATTGTTGGATGTTTGATCGCTAAGATTTTTCATTTTTATAAATAATGCTGTAATGCTCACATACAGTACAACAGAGTGATTAGGAGTGGGGGCTTTCAAATATGCCTACTGATTACTGTTTGACCGAGGTACCTTTTCAAAACTTCCATTTTCTCAGCTTTGATGTGGATATAGTAATAGGACCCAACTCCTAGGGTTGTACTTAGACACTGGATGTAAAGTCATAGGACAGTGCCTGCATCATAATAAATGTTCAACAATATTACATGTGATTTTTTTTCTTTATTAAATACATCTTCATACACAGTCTTATTTCTAGAAACAGAATTTCTGGATCAAAGATCACAATCATTTAAAAAACTTTGAATCATCTTGACAGCTATGAGATATATTTGGATAGAGAAACTACCTGTCTGTTGAATGCAGGTTATGTGCATGGGTGACTTGAGTTCATGATTCATAGTTTTGTTTTTTACTGGAAAAGGTACAGGAATGCACATTTTCCTCTCTGAATTGAGGAGTTACTCTGATGCCATCAAAGTTGTTTGTGTAGGACATAAAAATGTGAAAGTATTGCAAGGTCCTCTGAGATAGGAGAATTAGGTATTTTTACTGTAAGCTTATAAATCTTTATTGGTTCCGACTGGTTATCTCAGGTATGCAAGTAAGGAGTTTGTGCAAATGAACACTAAATTTTAATTTTCCTCCTTTTCCTCTGTTAAGCTTGGGACATCTGGGCCTGGCTTTTCTTATTGTCGCTAAGTTGAATATATGGTATTGGGTGTTTCTGTAGTGTATAACAGAGCCTTTCCTTCAACTGAATCTGAAACTCTTCCAAAGTCAGAAAGAAGAAGAAGAAGAAAAAAAAAACTAACCCTGAAAGAAGTCACTTGTTTGACTGTAATAATCTACAGAAACTGGTTAAAGCATTAAACAAAAAATAAATGAATCAGATAGTTAGAACTAGTATGTCAGGAAAATAGACAGAACGTAAAATGCTTCTGGAGTCTGTAGGATATTTTCTGGTACAAGGGGGTTTCTGAGTCATGGTTCATTTACAATGTCTGTTTCCTCACTCAGGGAAGGGTTTCTAATAGATTCAAGGAGACGCTAAGCTTTGCAAATGTCTTGCTCAAATAAAGGCAGCTCTGTAAGGGATAGATTTGTTCTGTTTATGGAGAAAACTTGCCAGTCATGTTTCACATTGTGTACCCTTCAGAAGAACAACCGTCTTCTTTCACATCATGGTGAAGATGGAGGTTTGTACAATCACGTCTTCGAGGTCTCTGATCACAAGGGTCATGAGCCGTGACTTTTTTAGACTAACTGGAGATTGACCGCCAACTTGTTCCGGAAGTCGTGGTAGACTTAGAGAATGTACTGCTAGTCAGATCAGAAAGACTTTGAAAGCCATCCTGAAGTTTTACTACCATAAAATCAGAGGGGGGTTTAGCTGTGCCACTGAAAGGGTGCTATTTTCAGCTTTTAAACCAGAGCATCATGGTCTTTGCATGGTAGGAATGTGAAGAAACCTCAGCAGTCTTGAAGATGCTTGTCTTAGTTTTCAAGGTCAGAATAAGAAATTGAGCTCTTGAGCTAGTCCTACAGGAGGTGGTCTCCCAGAACAGTGAGTTTTTCTTTATTTCAACCTGAATAACGACAGTACTGTGGAGAAGATGATGAAATGTCATGGGCTTAATGGAAGCTTTAACCATTTGACTATAAATTCTGGCAGAGGGAGGAAAGTACATTTTTTGTCTTATTTGCATCTCAGACTAAATCTCTGGGACCATTGGAAACCAGGTAAATATTGTCTGACTCTGTCAGGGCACATCTGTCTTCTACATATATCCCAGCTTAGTTTTTGGTTCAGGACTCAATACTACCTCTCTGGTAGTTAATGATGACTTAATTATTAAGCATAATGAGGATTCCATGTCAGAAAAGAAGTGTTCAAAACTTAGGAGACAGCTTGAGTGGGACTTAGGAGAACTGATTCTTTGTTTTTGCTTGGATGATGCTAGTGAGCTTTGATAGTCATGAGCTTCCGCTGGACCTCAGCTTCCTCATCTAAAATGCGACGAAGTTATTTTGGTGAATCCCTCATGTCCTTGCATTGCTAAAGCATCTTACTAAGAACCATGCTCAAAAATTCTCATCAATGTCACAGATCTTTACAAAAACTCCCCATCAAATATAAATCTGAATGATTAATTTCAATAATTTTTTCTATAGTAACCTCATTGTATTAGTTAGCTCAAGCTGCTGTGACAAAACACCACAGACTCAGGGGGTTTAGATAACAGACATTTATCACAGTTCTAGGAAGTTCAATATCAGGGTGTCAGCATTGTTATGTCCTGGTAAGAGCTCTCTTTTTGGCTTATGGATGACTGCCTTCTTGCTGTGCTCTCACATGATGGAAGGAGAAAGAGCTCTGTGACTCTTCATTTTCTTGTAGCATCACTAATCCCATCAGAAGGGCATTACCCTCATAACCTTCTCAAAACCTGATTACCCCCCAAAGGTCCCATCTCCAAATACTACCACATTGAGGGTTAGGGCTTCAACATGCAGATCTGGGGTGGGGGGGGACACAAACATTTTGTCCATAATACTCATCTTCCAAAACTGGGTGAGATTTCCTATTCATTGCTTCTAAATGTCTACAAGGGATCCTAGGTAGTTCCCCTTTATGGGATAATCAGAAAATTTGAAGCTGAGAACGTATGGGTACAAGTGCTAAGGAAACAAAAAATTTAATGGAAAGGAACTTTAGGCAGATGCTTTCTTTCCCTGAAACCTCAAGAGCTTCCTTGGCTTCGGAGAGGTGCGTTTTTCTATCTTCCTTCTTCTGTTGGTTTTTTCATAAGAAACTTTTGTCTTCTATGAATCAATTATGTTGTGATTATTTATAGTGTCCAGATTCATAGTGAACCTTGCCACTGACAGTGTGGTCCACAGGGCAGCAGTGTTAGAATCCCCTAGGAGCTTGTTAGAAATACAGAATCTCAGGCCCCACCCAGATCCAGTGAATTAGAACTTGCATTTTTTTTTTATTTTACAAATAGTTTATTGTCAAATTGGTTTCCCTATAACACCCAATGCTCATCCCCACAAGTGCCCTCCTCCATGTCCATCTCTCCCCTCCCCCCCACATCCATCAGTCCTCAGTTTGTTTCTCAGCATTCAAGAGTCTCTCATGATTTTCCTCTCTCCCTTTCCCCCACCATTTCCCCCCTTCTTCTCCCCCATGGTCCTCAGTTAAGTTCCTCTAAATCTTCCTATACGTTCAAACATGTGATATTTGTCCTTCTCTACCTGACTTATTTCGCTCAGCATAACACCCTCAAGGTCCATCCATGTTGCTACACAAGGCCAGATTTCATTGTTTCTCATTGCCATGTAGTATTCCATGGTATAGATAAACCACATCTTCTTGATCCATTCATCTGTTGATGGACACTTAAGCTCTTTCCATGTTTTAGCTATTGTGGAGAGTGCTGCTATGAACATTGGGGTACATGTGCTCCTATGCATCAGCATTTCTGTATCCCTTGGGTAAATTCCTAGCAGTGCTACTGCTGGGTCATAGGGGAGTTCTATTGTTAGTTTCCTGAGGAACTTCCACACTGTTTTCCAGAGGGGCTGCTCCTACACTGTTGGTGAGAACTTGCATTTTTAAAAGATCTCTGCACATTGCAGTTTAAGAGGTGCTGTTAGAGCATAAAGATCAGAGCATGATCCCAGTGAAGTTATCTCCTCTGCTTACAAGAGCACTCTTTAAACATGATAATGATGATAATGGTTATAATTTATTGTGTACTTTCTCAGCATTGTTCCAAGCCTCTTATTTTCAAGCTCTATAACAAGATGGATGATATTTTATTTTATACATAAAGGTATAGAGATTCAAAGAACTAAAGTAAAATATTTAAGATTGCATGCTTGTGGATGATAAAAGTTGGATTTAAAGTGAGGATTTTCTGTCTGTGAAGTCCATGTAGTTTTCACTGGGTCATATGGTTTAGGTTTTATTTAATACACATTGATGTATTAGAGGGCCCAGGTAGTCAAAGCTTTGCTAAAAGTCAAATTTAATTTTTAGGGCAGACGTTTCAGTGTCCTAAACCTTAAAAATGAGAGTAAATTTCTTTTTTGACTCGATTTTGTAGAGTCAAATTTCTTACATAGATGAATGTGATCTAGAATGTTAGGCAAAGGCTTTTGGGTTCTAGCTCAAGGAAAAGAAATCAACAAATTTGAAGCTTTTGTACTTATGAAAAGAAAATCTACTCTTTCTCTGTGGTTTGCCTTACTTTGAGAACAATATTGTGTTTCTGGCATGAATTCAGTTGGTTATTTTTATATTTTTTTCCATATTTGATACTCAACTTGGGCTTTGATTATATGAGGCACCATTCAGAAATGTAAATGATCTTGGCATTCGTCCATGTTCTGTTATCAAAACACATCAGTTGTCTCTTCATTATTACACTAATTCCTGATAAGTTCTAATGTCACACTCAGCAACTTGGGCAAGTAATGAAATAACAAAGAGATATAAGTCCCAGCTATAACTCTGATTTTCAAACACAAAAGTGGGAATATTTATTGTTATAAATAAACCTTCTACTTGTAGCTAGGAAAACATCTATTTTTTAAAATGAGAACTGATATAAAAGGCAAAATAAAATACTTCTAATTTTTATATGTTCACACTACATAAAATATAATATCATGAGGCATAAATTCTCTTCCTTGTAAGATTATCCAGGTTCTTTAGAAAAAGTTAATTGCCTGTTTCTTTACTGCATGCTTATTCTTCTTCAGAAACCTAGATTCTAGCTGGGATTATTGTAGATAATCTGTGTTAGAGAAAAGAGAAGATTAATCATATTCATCTAGTTAATGCTCAGATCCCCCTCTTACCCTCTGGAGAAGTTGTTAACTTTGAAATGCCTGAGAATTTCTGAGTCTGAGCTGTGACATCTTTCGATCTGAATTCAGAGAAGAATTGTAAACACAAAGAAGAAAGAAGCACAGATATTTTTTTAAAAAGACATACTGTAATTGGCTGGTTTGTTAAACATAAGAAAGGAACATTCTCACTGTTTAGCCTAGGCTTTAAAAACAGGGCAGTGCAAGCAAGCAGCAAGAAGAAACTTTGTGATCAAAGGAAAGCAAGAGAGAACATAGGATTTAAGAAGCAGAAAAGCAATCGCAGCACCACGTAAAAAGTCCTAAAAAGATGGCAAGAATTTGACTTATCAACAAGGACCACTGACCAGCTGATAGAGGATATTGGCAATGAACTTAGGGGAAGAAAGGAGGAATTCCATCTAAACACAGCACGGCAATCTGAAAATACATTGTAAGGCAAACAACTCCACATTCCTTAATGGTGTCCTAAAGCAGCTATGGTCTAACATGTACAATAATTGTGCTCACAGAAATGAGCAGGGGCGAAGAGAATACATTTTAAGAAGACAGTTCAGAGTAAATGATCAACATTCAAAGCCATCAGAACCTAATAGTGTAGCCCTGAAGAATCTAGAAACCTTAGCCTGTTTCCTGACTGTGACATGCAATATAACTCTTCTTGCTAGACCATGTATTGCCTCTCAGTGAGTTCTCTGAACCTCATTCCAGCAGGTTCAGAGTTTGTCATGACTGCGATGACTTCATGGGAGATGTAGTTACAAGAAAAATACTGTACTCTGCCATCATGGCCAAATCTGCCTACTATATTATTCCAGGGGATGTTAAGATCCTTTATAAGAGATGAAAACATACCCTGCATAAAATTGTATTCAATGGAACATTTGAGAAATACTCTATATTTTAGTTATCTTCAAGGTTCCTCTATACATAACCTATTTTGTTTCAAAGTGCATGTTCTTTTCCAGTTAAAGCATCTTCATGTAACTTTTTTAGTGACAATCTTAGGTTAAAACGTTATGTTCTCAGGAATTACGTGCTTGGTTTGTAGGTCACAAATTCTTCATTTTTGAGAGAAATCGGAACTGAAAATGGAGTCATGTGGCAAGCTTATTCCTTGAAAGTGATTCATAGCTGAACCAAAGGAGTGGGGCTCCCTTCTCCATTTGCACTACCTATAATTGCTTCCTTGGAGCAAAATGCCTTGCCTTAGTCCTGCAGACCAGCATCTCATAAGGAAATGTGTTTACTACTCACTAAATTGCTCAGATAGGAAGAAGCCACTGCTATGGTTTCTTTTGTTCCTTCATTTTCAGTATTTCTCCCATCATTCAAATGTCACATCCAAGGATTCTTAGAATTGTAAGGAAAACATCCAGCCTACTTACTATGAGAGTTTGAAGATGTAGCTATTGAGATTGAAGATTGGTTGCACAGGCTAGAGCCAGTACCCAGGTCCCATGCTTCCTAGGGTGAGCTCCTGCTAAGACATCATTTTCACTATGCCTGGGACAACTGTTGAACTTGCTTAAGAGTTGTTGATGGGCGGAGAGATCATGAACTTGAAAAATGCGAGGTTTGCATTTGATGCCTGATATTGCCCTGTCATTTTAGGCTTCAGTTGTTAAGAGAGGATCAAATCTGATGACTCTGTGGGACCCTTCTGATTCTTGGTTCCTAAAGCATATGTTGAGACTAAAAGAGATGGGCTCAATTTCCACATGCTGAAGAAGGACAGAGCTGGATTACAAGGACGTTTCTATTCGTGAATTTAATGGGTGAGGTGCAAGGTGGCCTCTCTCTGGTTTAATGAACTCTTCTTGGTTACTATGCTGACATTTTGAATTACTCACATTCACTTGGTGATTCAACCTCAAATCCTCACACCTGTCATCAGGTACTGGTCATCTAAAACATGCTGGAAATATGTGCCATCCATTCGCTTGTGCCTTTCTCCCCCTAATAAAATTGTAATTATTTATTTTTTTTACAAGAAAGTTTCCTAAGCACGGCTATCTTTTGCCTTTTGCTTATAAGTGGCAAGGTTAAAAACAAATACCAGAATTGAGAAGCATTCACACATAAATGAAATGCTTGTGGCAGTTATCTAAACACCTGCTTAAGAGAGCCCATTTTCTTTTCCTTGCTCATAAATTGCCTTAGGATTTCTTGAATTATTCTGCTATTGTCTCTTTTTACCTCTGTTAGAGAGCACAGGTGTTAATGGCCTCTAGCAGCATTTCTGCCTTGCTTGACAAACCCTAGTTCCTGTTGGCTTCTCAGCCCCATGGGATTTCTGGTCTGCTTCCTGGAACCCATCACCTCTCACGCATTCCCTGCTGGGCTCAGGACCAACCTTTCCCAGAGGTGCCACTGGTTTTCCTGTGGCTGCTACTGTTTCTGTTATTTCGTTGTAACTACCATATGTTTTCGTAAGGGTAACCTGGTTTTATATTTTTCTCTAAAAACTATTCGAATAAAGCGTCGAGGTTTTAAAGTCACCGGTGTTTTCTTGACTGCGAATAAAACACAAAAATAAGTGTTGAATAGTAGATAGTACTTCTGGAGGTGAAATCCAGTAGTCACTGAACTGAACAACTGACATTTTTAAAAAAAGTTTGTTTTTTTGAAAGAGTGCGAGTGGGGGAGGGGCAGAGAGAAAGGGATGGGGGGCTTGAACTCAGAACCGCAAGATCATGACCTAAGCTGAAGTCAGAGCCTCAACTGACTGAGCCATCCAGGTGCCCTCCAGCAAGTGAAGCTTTTTAAAGAGAAAATCGCTGACCGGAATTGAGAGGTTGCTCCAGTCCTGGGGAAAGCCAGCAGTTGGTTTGTGGTCAAACCAACATTAGTGACATTCCTGTATATTTCCGTTACATCACATCGTTGAGATCATAATGTTCTTAAGGCTCTTCATGCTAAACTGAAACTTTTCTTTTTTCTTTTTTTTACTTTCTTTTAAAGTCAAACATTATCATAATTAATATTTAAAATGGGGTTTTTACTGGGAATCGATGAGACATTTTGGCATTTGCCTTCATTTTCCTTGGAAGATGTTTATTTTCCTTGTCAGCTGCAGGGCAAAAAACGTGCTGTGAAAACTGATAGCTCCCTGCTGTCAGGAGCATTTGTCTGGTACGATTTTGATGGCATACCCAAGGTATCGCCAAAGGAGTGTCACAGAAGCGAAGTGAGAAACACAGGGAACAGCATCTTTTTTTGTGTGGAAAAACAGCATGAGTTTTCAAGAGAAAGATCACTGTCACAAAAATAGCCCAAAGAAATTCTTTAGCATAAATATTTCTATAAGCTCTGGATGGCACATGTGCCTTGCAACTTTTGGGCACTTTGGTAATTTAGCAGAGGACATCCTTTTTGTTTTAGAAATGCTACCTCCAGCAACAATGTGTGATTTTGGAACACTGGAGCCCTGTCACAGTGTAGATGTCAGGGGACCAGGCACACACCTCCTCCGCAGTTTCTTCATGTAGTCAGGAGGGAAATCCACAGTGCAATGCTGTCCTTGGATTTTAACTTGCCCATTGAGTCTGTGATAAAGTGATTCTCTTTACAGAAGGTTTTTTCTATAGCATAGACCATCTACTAGGGAGAGTTTCAAGAAAGTCATTTTCATAAACATTTGTTTGAGATTAGTTTGGGATCTGGATTCTTTGGAGAACAATACCTTTCTTTTTCATTTTATGATCATCTTTGTCTTAGCGCTTAGAAAGAAAAGAGCTTTGCCAAACTTTTTTTTTTTTCTTCTGGCATTAGTGTCTTCTGGAAAATGAAAATGGAAATGGCCCAGTTTCTCTTACTAAAGTCTTCAGAAATTTGCATGTAGTTTATTGGTTTCATCCTGAAAAAATAAATCATGCTTCTCTACATTTTTTTTTTACAGAACAGAAATGAAAATGTACCAGGTTTACTATCAATTGAAAGTAGAACTTCTAGGATGAAATACATATACACAGACACACATCTATGTGTGTGTATATATTCATGTAGAGGCACATATACACAGATATGTGTATGTACATATTCCTGTAGAGTCATATGTACACATGTACAGGTACATATACACACAGAGATATGACATATATATGTATGCACATATTTATGTAGAGGCACGTATACACACAGACACACATATGTGTGTATGTACACATTCATGTAGAGGCATATATATACACAGGCACACATAGATATTCATGTTCATAGACACACATATGTGTGTGTACATAATCATGTAGAGGTACCCACACAGATGCATATGTATATCTATATATTCATGGAGAGGCAAACAAGATTGCAAGGATGAGTAGAGAATAATGGGCAGGAGTTGTGATTACAGTTCATTACTTTCACTGATTCAATCTAAAGAAAAGACAAAGCATTTCATGTTTTTGGTGACGGCAGGGAGGTCCTTTTAGTTTTTGCTCAAAATTAGACAGCTCAGCAGAAGATAAAATAGTGACCATGTTTTATATGTCAGTCATGTCGTCCTGAAATAACTGTTCTGTGACTTCATGGAAAACATTTAAGGAACTCTAAAATAATCCAAATATTATCAAAGGAAAGGGGAGACTGTCTGAGAGGGCTCAACGGATGGGACTGGCTGAATCTCGTTTGTGATGAGATACTTATTCGCTCTCGGCATAATTCCACAACTCACTTAACTTGTTAAATGTGGAAGAGAAGTGTCAAATGATGTTTCTTATTTGTCTAGCATGTTTCTTCTCTTCTCTGATGAGTATTACTCATGCTCCTATGTTACAGAAACCATGGGTCTTAGTCTCTGGGGGGAAAAGTTGAGACATTGCCATGGGCCTCCCTTATTGCCCTTCCTTATAAGTAGGCATCAGTGTACAAAGGACACAATAAATGAGAACAGGTCTCATAAGCTGCCAAATGCTATGTCACTGAGATTCCAAAACAAAAGTTGGCCTTTATTCTATCACACTGTCACATTCAAGAAGGGATAGCTGATGGACGACAAACATTTGATATTTCAAAACCTACCAGACAAAAGCCCAGTCTTTTCTCCACAAAGTTCTCCAAAAGTATTAGGAAACAAATTAATGCAAATATAATTCAAGTTAAAATACTATTTTAGCACGGTTGTTTTGTCACAACTCTTTCTCTGGTGGTTATCCAATTCTTTGGATAAGTTTTATGCTAAGCCATTTTGGATTTTGTCTGACATGTGGATGGCAGAGTGGTGTGTCCTGTGTGCATGGAAAATAAACTGAAAAATGACTGATTGTTGCTGTCTGAAAGCGCCTCAGTTTCTGAATTCTAAGGCAAATTAGGCCTCAGGTTTCGTTTTTGTAGCTGTAGTACCAGTGAATGAGAAAAACCAGAATGTCTGAATTTGTCTACATCCACGCATATCAGAGGAGAGATTTTTCTTTTCACAAGATCAAGGTTAAGCGGTTGTTTAGAAAACCTCACAATATTTCTATTTCTCTGATATTAAGTTACGTTCCTCCGAGTGGTTTTTAAACGATAAATGTGAGCCTAGCTGCAAAAGAGGGATGCTCTTCTATCTCATGAACCTTAAAGAAAAACTGTTAGCTAATTCAAATGGCATTTGCCCTGGTCAGTGAAGAAAATTGCCCTTTACTGGAGTTAAGAGAGTTTAGTTCTAAGGGTTAAAAATGCCTAGTTTGACTAGTCATTCTTGCAGTGCATCTGTTTGGAAAGCAAATGTGTTTAAAATAAAATAAGTGAAAAATAAAACATTGCGTAATACAGAGCTACCCAGTTTAAAGCAGGTGACATCTTGAACTATAGGTAGCATGAGTGGAAGCTATTACAAAATAGACACACCTGTGATTTGGGGCAAGCGAGGCTGGGATGATTCTTTTAAACGATTACTCCCAACAGCCGTGCAAACCACACCGTGAAAAATTTTGCAGACTTGCTGCATGATTTTATGCAGAGAACAGTAGTGATTCTCCTTTGGAAAAAATGGAAAAAGTGCAAGCAAAATGAAACAAAGGAATCATTTCTAAATTCCTGAAGGGATTGAAATGATTTCTTTTTGGTTTTGTCAAGTTGGTACATGAGACAAAGTAAACTAGCAATGGAATAATTTGCAATTATTCATGTAAAACTAAAAGGAACCATAAGCCACTCTTCTCAGCTTGGGTCTACAGGTCGGTGAGGTACATTGGTCCAGCTTTACAAACGAGTTGATTGTGTGACCCAGAGAGACTGTGTGATCTCCCACTGCCACATGGCTAATATATGGTAGATAGGAAACTCAAACGTGGGATAGCCCCACTGTACCCCTATACATGTCTGAAACTACACTATTCTGCTTTAGCCTGTGAGTTTATTACTTAATATATGAAGGTATCAACACATTTCTTAAGGGCTCACAGCAATCAAAGCACTATGTTACAAGAATTACCAATTCTAAACCTTTGTTGGAGATGACTGCCTACCCACTGAAGGCATTGTACCTTCTATTTCTTTTAATTTTTATAAAACCTCCTTTGAAAAGTGTCATTCCTCTGTCTATACAGATGAATACAGACCTGAGGCCCAGCCTGGTTAAACTACTTACCTGAGGTCCATGCTTAGCATACAGCTAACCAGGATGAAAAGTCAGCTCTGCTTATGTCTGTAGTTCCGTTCCCTTTATATTTCTGAAATCTTCACTGAAAGAGAGAATAAAGTATAAGTCTATGGTTGATAATTTCAAAGTTTCTGTTGTCTGACTAGAGAAACACATCTAAGAAAAATAATAACATCCAGACCCTCGGTTTTGGGAATCCTAAGTCATTTTGTAGTGAGGATTCTTAAGCCTTGCTCTGTTGTTTTACTTGTTAGGGATTTTCCCTCATTGCATATTAATTTCCTCATCCCTGCAGTATGAGACATTTAAGGAGCAGGAAAGGGCTGTCTGGCTCAGTGGGACTGGGCTGCTATTTAGTCTGCCCGTTTCCTACCTTACATGTCGATTGATTATCCTGCCTATCGTGTGTTGACATATTTTGCTTGCTGTACTGATTATACATTAGGAGTGCTAATTCTTTTATTGGGTTAGAGTTCAAAGGTGCTCATCTGTCAGCAAAAAGTCTCTCATTTCGTGGCATGCTTGGCCTTCTCTTATATCTGTCATTTTTATAGTGTTCTCAGAGGCTTTCCTCTTATTTCTGGTCCCAGTTCAATAGCAAAGATCTTGAAGCATTTTCCTTTGTAGTGCACTATTTTGTACGGTTTTTGGAGACAGATTCTGCTCTTTGAAGATATGCAGAATATTGGCATTTCACAGACTCTGACTGAAGCAATGGAAATCACACTGTATCCTGCTCTTTGATTTTAGCAGAGTTGTTAAACAGAGTTGGGTGCAGATCTCCAAATCTTGGACTTTTCCCAAACATGGTCAATTTCTGAAACCAATAAATAAAGAGATTCAGACTTGGCTTTTATATGTCTGTGTCATAGTATTCCAGCTAGCTGTCAAAAAATGGACTCCCGTGAACAAGGGTCTCAGATGTGACTATGTAGAACAATATAAAAGCCCACCTAATGCCCCAATATCTTCCTATCATGTCTGTCGAAATTATATAGGTATACAAATGTGTCCATGACTTTATTTATTTATTTATTTATTTATTTACTATACTAATGCGGAACTGAAATCACAAGTAAAAATTGTTTCTACAGTCATTATTTTGGATTCCACATGGTGAGATGTTTTGCAATGAGTTTGAGGTGTTTGAGATACAAGTCCCTCTCAACAAAAATACCAATATGTCAAGGATACATTTTATTGTAGCTTATATTTCAATCTAAAGTTGAGCAACAGAAGAGTAGGTGTTATAGTGATAATAATTGCAAACATGATTTTTGCAAATTGGTAAGATTATCAGTGATGACTAGCTTTTGCTCTAAATTCTTGTGATGTTTTAGCAAATTAGTCTTAACTATCATACAAAACATGAGTAAGCCCTCATTTAGAGAAGTAGCTGAAGTTGGCTCTTAGATAAGTGGGCTTTCCCGAAGGGAGTGAAGCAAAGCCTACGAGTCTGCAGTCTCCTGTTGGAAAGTAAACATGGGAGTTATCATCAAGTTGTAATGAGTTTGTCTTTTGATAGTTTTGATACTATAAATTATAGAACATGATAGAACTATTAGAATAAAATTGAAATAGAATGGTATGAGACCATCATGCTTGGGTCTAAATAGAATGGATCTAGTAGGGGACCATGGGTTAGACATACAAACTCTCTGAGTCTTAGTTTTTTATCTGTCAAGTGGGGCTATTGTCTATTTACATAGCAAGGCTTTGGGTGGAGATCAAATAAGATAATGGTATAAAATGCATAATACCATATCAATCTGGCATGTAGTAGATATTTAGTAAAAAGTGTAACTTTATTGCATTTCATCTTCTCATTGTCTCTTTAAGCCAACTTGATAATGTGAACTAAAAATGCTATCTTTGTCAGCCTTCAATGGCTTTTCTTGGATTTATATGCACATGGTGCTATGCTGATTATGGCACAAAGCATGCTATATAGATGTGGTTCTTTCTAGGAATTTACTTCCACAATCACACAGAGATTGATGGATTCATAGAATATGAGCTGGAAGGGACCCTGGGGCTCTCTGCATTCAGTAATTTTACAGACGAGGAAATAGATTCCCAGAGAGATGAAAAGACTTGCTCAGAATTTCCCAGTTAATTAGTGGCAGTGCCAGGAACAGGATCTGGGTTTCTAGAAACCTAGTCTATTGTTCTTATGTATCCACCTTCCTTATTTAGGAAATAAAGATTGTGATTGTATAGTCTAAGAGTTGTTAGTCAGGAAGAACTGTTTCAAAATATTATAGTCTTTAAAGATGAACAGCTAATCAGAAAAAACAACCAAGGTGAGTAAACATGATTGCCCTGTAGAAGTATGGGTGGTAACACCAAACCACAGGTGAGGAAGTCTTTCCTAGCCAACACATGGTCTTCACCATTCTCCATCCTTCTCTCCCAATTAGTAAGTAAAGTCCTTACCCTGTCCAATATCAGATTCATTCTCATAAGCTCCTCCCTGTTGTAGAAATTTTGGAGCCACACTTGAGAAGTATGACTAAAATTTTTTTCTAATTTATTGATGCAGATTCTGAGAGATTTCAAGAAATTCAAGAGTGAGGATATTCGGGTGGTAGGGGGAGAGTCAGATACTCAAGCACTAAAAATTGGATCATAGCAAGCATTAAAAAGGAGCAAAAGATTATATTCTAGGCCACATACACACCAGCAGTGTTTCTAAATATGGCTGATTTGTGGAGTTTTGTGGACATATTTGGTATTACACATTGTGTCTATATTGATCTGGAACACTCCACGAGACCAGCAGTAGTCACTGAACTCTTGCTCTGCAAGTACCAAGGTTTCTTTCCACTGCACAAGCTATAACCTTATGTGGCAAAAAATGATCTGAATAAGTCAAAGATCCCCAACTCAGTAAATTAAGTAGTACCACATTGTCTTTTTTATATATCCTTCATTATTACAATGTGTACATTTTATTATGCGAGTCTAGGTTTAATCATGATATTATTTATCTGCTATAGAATTTTATCTCTCAGAGACCCTGTGTGGTTTAAGGAAGGTTTAAGAGACAGAGAGAGTGAAGGAGAGAGAGAGATTAAACCATAGAGAAGAAATGTTTCTGACCACATTGTCTAGTAGAGCAAGAGAACCTTAGAAAAGCTGTGACCTGATAGCGTTCATAAACTGTTATCTTCCCTTGGGAGAAGCTGGAGGGGCCATTCCACTCTGTGCTATCACTCTGGGTGTTCATTAAAAATTCATTCAAGGCTAAATCATATCATCAAACAATGAGTATGGAGGCCCAGATCTGTGCGTCAAAGAGAGGAGGCCATATCAGGGCCAGGTTGCTTTATTTAGTGGGGTCTGTGTCAGGCAGACAAGGGAGATGGGAGGTTTCCTTGGAGGCTTTTGTAAAGCTCTGGGCTTCTTCTGGGGGCTCAATTAGAATAATCAGCAGCCTTGGGAAATTCACACGGTGTTGGTGGGGCTGTGATCCATCATCATCCATCATACTTGTGCACTGGGTGACTAAGGAGCCAAATACCAGGCTGGCGGGGTGGCCAGAGCCCTTCTGTGCCTGGAGCTCTCTGGTCGGCAGGGCAGGACTCCAGGAAGCCTGGCAATGGGAGGGGTGTGAAAGGCCGCAGGGGGACTAAACCCTCCCCTCAGCCTGCACTTGGGGGGCTTTCCCTCCCAGCATTCCCTGCAGGTGACAGTCTAGGAGCAAGAAGGAACTGTATAGTGCTGTGAAGGAATTTTAGATTTTTTGCTTTGGATATCCTCAGCTTAATTTGTCTTTGGCTGGGTTTGTTTGGAGCGGATTTCCAATTTATTTTGACTTTGTTTGTTTGTAGGCCTTACCAATTTTAAAAAGCTTTCCAGACTGTTTGCTATTCAGCCTTCCTTCTGTGCACACTTACTTGTGGGGAGGATTTTGTCCTTTCAAATAAGGAAAGATTGTCAAGGTGTGTATCTCTGTGTATGTGTATGTCTGTGTGTTTCTGTGTGTGTGTGTGTGTATGTTTTGCAGGGAGACAACCAATAAAACCCTTATTATATTCCTTATATCTTTAGCAACCTTTTTCAAGCTCTTTTTTTTTTAACCTAGGAAGAAATGTGGTTTTGGTTATTTTCAAAAAATGTTTCAAAATTCCAGAATTAGGAGAATAGTGTCTAGTTCTATAGAAAAAGCATTTATTGCAATATGATCTCAGAGCCAGTCTGCTAGGGTCCTGTGTAAGATTGGGCTCAGTGACTAATTTGGCTTCTTGGTTCCCAAGCAAAGAAATTTGGCAGCCAAGTATGTCAATTTTTGCCCATCTTCCAGTTCGTTTTTTTCCTCAGAAAACCAGGGAAAGAGCCAAATGCGTGTGTGCACACATTATAACCAAACTTACCAATCCCGATTTTATGATATTTATCATGAAGGAAAATATAGTTAAATTTGCCTTTTTCTGTTTCAGAGGGAAAATGGAATTTCTACCTCTCCAAAGCCAAAAAGAGAACCATTTTTTAATTTGTGTTTTAATCACTCAGGTGTATGTAACATTAATATAGAGTCCCTACGCTCTTGTTTTATTTTACTTTATATTATTTTATTTACTTTTAATGGCCACCAGTGGTAAACCCATGGCCTCCCTTAAATAGATCTACTACCATTCTCTTTTGGATGGTACAAATAAGCCCATAAAACAAAGAAGTGTCTTCTAGTTCATTCGTTCTCTTTTTATATTTCTCAAAATGAAAATCCAAAGCAGAATGCCTGGAAGTATATTGCAATTTGACAGGATTTGCTTTGTGTGCATATGAGAAAATATGACTCATCAAAAAAGTAGAAGAATAGATGTATGTGCACCGTGACGCTGTTTTATCGGTATCTATTGCACCCATTGCAACGAGACTCCTGGGATGTTGGACCTAAATTAAAATAATCATAAATAATGTTAAACAATAATAAATAAAACCCAACTTCTACCCCTCCTTATTTCCCTTTCTCTCTCTCTTTTTTTTTTTTCCATGAAGAAAATACACAAGTAAATAATGCTAAGCAAACCAGCCCCTTTTAGGAAAGGAAGCACATAGGCTGAGGGATATGTGGACCAGAGAGCCAACCCCATATGCCCTGGGGATTTGAGTTCTGGGAGGAGGGTGAGCAGACAATTGCACTGGATAGAGACTGTTGATTTTCAAGATTTCCTGCATATTCACTTATTGGATTCTAAAATTTATCCTGACAAATTAGATTTATTGGCATTAAACTATTTTTTTTCTCAAAGGTCTCAAATGTAGGGGTAAAATTACATTGAAGTCTAATTCTGTATAATAAATTCCTATCACAGCCATTGAGGTGAAGAATTGTTTTGGAGCCTTTCTCTAGGAATTCCATCTCAAGCAACATTGAACCAGGAAGGGGTTGTGTGTCTGGCAGCACTTCGTGAAGTGAGGTCCCTGAGCTAGGATTATCAAGACATATCGAACAGCCTAAAGTGTAGGAACTTAAGAGTGTTCAGCATTTAAAAGTTTGAGGGGATGAAGATTTTTATGGAATTATCATTCTTTAAGAGTCTGCAAGACCTAGTGAAGATGTCCTTGAGTGCCATTTTTGGCATTTTCTCTATTTGCACCTACAAGAGCAACATTTCTCTCTCCCATTCCCATGCTGATCTTGTGAACTTTGTGGACTCTTTCGACAGTGTTGGGTGCTCTGATCTTCCTCTTGGCATGGCCCATGGGTCCCATTCCCACAGGGTGGCCACATTTACTGACCACTGATGTACTAACTCATGATACAGTATGACGGTTCGTCGGTCTATTTTATCCCACCCACCCCGTCACCAAATTCTGTTTTACTTCCTAAACCTCTCTTATTATTTATCTTATACCATTATTGTCAGTTTTTAAAAAATGCCCTTGTGATCACTCATGGACTATTAAAATAGCCTCTGACTAGTTTATCTGCCTTGTGTGTCATCATTCTTAAATTTCTCCAGTTCTTTGAATCAAAGTGATCATGCTAAAACACAGCTCTAATCTTTCCATTTTCCCCCCTAGGACTCTTTGCTGGCACCACATGCGCAATAGGAAAAAGGCCAGACTTTAGAATGTGCCATAGAGGGCCTTGGCTCTTTGGTCCTCATATTTGGCTATTTCTTCACATCTATCTCTGACTCTTTCCTGCTGCCAGTCAGGGAATCCTAAGAAAGCCTCAGTATCATGCACATACTAAGGAGTTTCATATGTTTATACCTTTCAAGATGCTCTTTCTTCTTGAAATGGTTTCTATGCCCTTGTATTTTTTCTGGGAAACTTCTATAAAACTATATTTATTCCTCAACACCCTCCTTATATGTTGCCCCATCTCTGGGCAGCCTTTCCTGATATTTCTCACCCTCAGAGTGAATTCCTTTCTTCTCTGTACCTTGTACATAGTTTGTTGATCATGAGTACTTTATTTATTTCCGTTACTTCCTTCTCTACTGGACAGTGGCTTTTAAAAATTTTTTTTCTTAAATAGTTTATTGTCATGTTGGTTTCTACATAACACCCAGTGCTCATCCCCACCAGTGTCCTCCTCCATGCCCATCCCTCCTCCCCCCCCCACATCCATCAGTCCTCAGTTTGTTTCTCAGCATTCAAGAGTCTCTCATGGTTTTCCTTTCTCCCTCTCCCCCTTCTTCTCCCCCATGGTCCTCCGTTAAGTTCCTCCCAATCCTCCTATACGTGCAAATATATGATATTTGTCCTTCTCTGCATGACTTATTTCACTCAACATAACACCCTCAAGGTCCATCCATGTTGCTACCCATGGCCAGATTTCATTCTTTCTCATTGCCATGTAGTATTCCATAGTATAGATAAACCACATCTTCTTGATCCATTCGTCCATTGGTGGACACTTAGACTCCTTCCATGATTTGGCTATTGTGGAGAGTGCTGCTATGAACATTGGGGCACATGTGCTCCTATGCATCAGCACTCCTGTATGCCTTGGGTACATTCCTAGCAGTGCTATTGTTGCAGGATTCTCGCACAGAGAGTTGTGACACTGAGGCTTTTCTTTCCAGGGAACAACTTTATTCCTGTCGGCACTGCTCAGTTGGGTTTGTACCCAAAAGAACTGAGCGGCCCACATCACATGGCATAGTTTTTTTTTAATACATTTTCTATTTCTTTGTCTCCCATATATGGTAACACACATAAATATGCAGTCTGATTAAGTTGTCTCAGTTTACAAGAACTTGGGGGATGTAGGCACCTGGGCGCATATCTAGGTGACCTTGAAGTCTTCTCTCCTCTCTTCTTCTTTTTTCTCTCTCCTTAGGGAGGGGTTCCTACAACACTGTTACTGGGTCATAGGGGAGTTATATTGTTAGTTTCCTGAGGAACCTCCACACTGTTTTCCAGAGGGGCGGCACCAGTTTACATTCCCACCCAGAGTGTAGGAGGGAGCCCGTTTCTCCACATCCTCGCCAGCATCTATAGTCTCCTGATTTGTTCATTTTAGCCACTCTTAATGGCGTGAGGTGGTATCTAAGTGTGGTTTTGACTTGTATTTCCCTGATGAGGAGGGATGCTGAGCATCGTTTCATGTGTCTGTTGGCCATCTGGATGTCCTCTTGGGAGAAGTGTCTGTTTGTGTCTTCTGCCCATTTCCTCACTGGATTATTTGTTTTTCAGGTGTGGAGTTTGGTGAGTTCCTTATAGATTTTGGATACTAGCCCTTTATCTGATATGTCATTTGCAACTATCTTTTCCCATTCTGTCAGTTGCCTATTAGTTTTATGGATTGTTTCAGTGGCTTTTTAAAAAAATGTTTATTGATTTATTTTGAGAGAGAGAGAGGAAGAGAAAGAGAGAGAGAGAGAATCCCAAGCAGGTTCTGCACTGTCAGCACAGAACCCAACTCGGGGCTCCATCTCACATCAGGAGGTCATGACCCTAGCTGAAATCAAAAGTTGGACACTTAACTGACTAAGGCACCCAGGCACCCCTGGATGGTGGCTCTTTGAGCAATGAGACCAGTCATTTTGGCTTCTAGAGTGCAAACTCAGTGCTGTGTATCCTATAGCAGATGTTAAATGCATATCGAAGGAAACAAACTATCAAGTGACAGTGGGATCCTGGGAGATGGCTTTGCCTTAACTCAAAGGAATATGCTTAATTGGGGGGTAATTTCAGGTATGCGAGTAGGTTCGGTTGGAGATATATGTATTTTTGGGGTAGGGGGACCCAGCTTAAGGCAGGCCTTGGTCTACCACATCCAAGGGAGCAGAGGGGAGGGAGTACATATGCATCACGTGCTGTCTGGGGTTTGGCAGAGTGGAGACATCAGTGCTGATGGTGCCCAGATCACCACACTTAACAGCAGACCCCATAGGTTATTAAAGCTGAGAGCCTATCTAGGAAGATTAGCTGGAGGAAGTGCTTTAGCCACGGAGCAAACAGGCAGTCTCTTGATTAGTGCCTCAGACATGGCACTGTGGTATTGGGTTTCCATGTGGACCATTACTAGGATATTTGAGATCTGGAGCTTCGGTTCTAACCTCACCTTGAGTTTGATTTTTGAATCCAAATGTTAGAAATGGGCTTTGCTCACTTCTCTCAGCTTGCATTTCCCAGCAGTGGGTTTTGTGTCCTTTGTTTTTGGACATTTGAAAGGGATGCTGAGAATTAACCCATCTGGTGTTTGTTTAGTTGGGGAATCCTAAATAGCTTCTTGTACTGGGAGAACACGGTAGCGAATATATCTTTACAGTAATGTGTTTTAAATCAAAAGGGCTCCATATTTTCCTGTGTGTTTGAATGTGACATTCTTGATCATTCCAGACCCACCTGTCTGAGAACAGGAATCAAAAACAGGAGTCACTCTCAAATTTCACCTCTATTTAATCCATCACAGAAACACACTGGCTTTTCACTGTATATATATAAAAAAACACACCAGGACATTTAAACAAAGTGACACAGATCATCAGCAGATCAACTGGGAATGACGGCTCAATCAAACAAATGTATGTTGAGAATTTCCACAGGGCAGCTCTCACAGCAGCCAAGCCAAATTTGTTTAGTATACATGAGTTAGCTGCTTAGGAACATTTGCTATGCTGCATGCCAGATGATGACTTTTCTAGGTAAACATCCATTTAGCAGCATATACCCATCCATGAAAGTGTTGGCGTGATTTTGATCTATTCTCTTGGACTCCTGAAGTTATGACTTCATTCCCCTGGCAGCCAAGTACCAAACCCACACATGCACCATTTAGGCTAAAAAGAGGAGGGGGGAGGGGAAGCTATACACTTATTTCAAACTGTAATATAACCATCCAAAAGGTAGGAGAAACTCCATAAAATTGACAGGCCATTTCACTTTTCTGACAAGCAATAAAGCAAGCATCATTAAAATGGATGTCAAATTACAGGGCAGGGAAGCAGCAGGGAAAATACTTACCTCGTTCTTGGTATTTGAAATAGAATGTGGCATATTTATCCTACCTCAGTCTAAACTTGGAGGCATTCTCTTTGGGGGTGTGGGGGTTTGGGCTCATTTATTAAACTGGAATTTCCGAATCAGATCTCAACTGAGAAAGATCATTTAGATTTCTCAGAAAATAGTATTTAAAGATTTATCTTACTAATTCTTGTATTCGAGAAATTTACTTACTTTTTAAAGGTATCATTTAAAGAACAGAAGACTTGGTGGAGCACAATCTTTAAGGCAGACCAAAAGAGCCAAGTGTTTATAAACCACAGAAACAAAACTCAAAAGTTTATGGTAGAATTTTCAAACTGTGTGCTTACTCTCCCTGCCTGTTGTGAAATCCAGCCTGTGTTGTGCAAAGTTCAAGCTCAATGCTCTAGTTTATTAACCACAGGACTTTCTTTCTGATTGTTTTCAACTAGGGAATCCTCAATCTGGAGGGACATTTTCAAACAGAAAGCTTGAGAATTCCCTTTTTGGACCAAGGGGCAATTATGTGAAGTTTATTGGAAGAGATCATTGTTTCCAAACTTTAACCTCCTTTAGAAGCTCACTTGGCAGCTATCACTTGCTTGAGCAAGTATTTTCAATGGCCAATAGTTTAAAAAGCCCCTAGAAAATATCTCTTGTCCACTGGTGGCAGTGACTTTTGTAGATAACAGCTTCCTTTGAAATCTGTTTACGATTCAGAGCTAGGTGAGTTACAAAATTCAGCTTTCAAACAGTGAAACTGCACATAATTAGCATTTTCTAAAGTTGGTTCAATTTTTAAGTTTTTTTAGTTTGAGTATAGTTGACGCACAATGTTACATTATTTTCAAGTGTACAACATACTGATTCGACAACTCTGTGTGTTATGCTGTGCTCACTACCAGTGTAGCTACCATCTGTGACTGTGGGACACCATTACAATACCATCGAGTATATTCCCTATGCTGTGCCTTTTCATTTAAATTTGAACATCTACTATATTATTCACAGCACTGGCCAGGAGACAGAAAGATTATTGAGACATAGCCTTTGCCCTCGTGAAAATCAAAATGGGAGGCTAGGAAAACAAGTAACTTTAACAGCACCGAGGTAAATGATGGATGAATGTATTCTGATGTACGTTTTATATTCTTGGGGATTCAAAAAGGAAGGAGCTCACCCTCATTGGGGAAGTGGTGGACATGATGAGTGGGAACCCTTAGCAGATGAGATAACATCTAAACTGGATCTGAAAGAATGTCAGTGTATAACTCTCAAATGCTTCCTCCTCCATGAGACCTTTACTATCTAAAGTGGTTGTCACTCCTGTATTTCAACCTATTTTGTTCTCTCCTCAGAACTCAAGACTGTCTCATATTCCTCATATTCTCCCTTTCCCCACCAGGCTGTGAGGTCAATGAGAATGGGAACCTTATTGGTCTTGTTCACCACTTCATCCCTAACTGTCAGAACAGGAGCAGGCCCTCACTAGGGAGTTGAGGAATGGAGAATGAGGGCAGGGTGTTCTAGATCAGAAGGTTGTCAAGGAAAAAAATACATAGAAACCAAATTCCACAGGATATTCATGGACACGAAATAGATTATTATGAACAAATAAGATGGGCAAATTGGTTATGATTAATCACACAAAAAAATTGTGAGGTATCCAGAAAGCTGTGATGAGCTCTAAAACCCTCTGAAGTCTTTCTAAAATGAATATCACAGTTGATAACCCAGGGTAAAACTTTCTTGGGTGAATGGTACACCTTCAGCAGATATGCTCATCCATGAAAGCAGTTGTGTGATACATTCCTCAATCCCTTTATACACATTTTAAAAATGAGATATGGTATGGAATGGATGCGATACATATATGTGAAGGAATATTTTTGAGCCATAAAAAAGAATGAAATCTTGCCATTTGCAACAACATAGATGGAACTGGAGAGTACAATGTTAAGTGAAATAAATCAGTCAGTGAAAGACAAATATATGATCTTATTCATTTGTGGAATTTAAGAAACAAAACAAATGGGCAAAGGAAGAAAAAGAGAGGGAGACAAACTAAGAAACAAACTTTAGCACAGAGAATGAATTGCTGTCTGCCAGAGGGGAGGTGGGTCGGGGGATGGGTGAAATAGGTGATAGAGATTAAAGAGTACACTTATCATGATGAGCACTGAGTAATATATAGAATTGTCTAATCAGCACATTGTACACCTGAAACTAATACACACTCTGTTAACTATACTGGAATTAAAATTAAAAGCTTAGTAAAAAATTTAAAATGGGATATAGGGAATTCTTCTGTTTTTATGATTACTAATACGCCACCAAATGTGGATAAATAGGTAGCAGTTTTTAAGGACACAGAGAAAATATTAATGCGAGTGTACATAGAGCTTTAGTGACTTTAGTTTGGGACAGAATAATCTGAGGGCAGGTGGGGATTTGTCATAAACAAAAGATTCTGTTTAAATATAAATAAAAAATAAGAACAATAACCTGCCAAGTTCCCACATGTATTTACTCTCACAATGGTAAATTTTACATAGTCCCAAGATTACTATTTATCAGAGCAGCTCCCAGGTATTGGGATGAACCAGACGCTTTCAAAGTGTTGATTGATCACTCTTTGCTAGCAGCTCACTAGGATTACACAGCCACTCCAAAATCAACAGCCTGAAAGAAAATGATACGAGACTTGGAACAAAGGCTGGAATGTAGGTTAGCAACCGTCTTGCATTGCAGCAAATACATCAATTAATATTCATCAATGTCTAGAAACATGATCTAGTGAGAGTACGGAATGAACTGCGTATGACAATTCAATTTTCAGCCCCCGAAGAAACCTCGGCCACACCTTACTTTTGCACAATAGAATTTGGAAAGAACTCTGGGTGGGTTTGTGGTTCTTCCTAACTAACTACTGAACTTTTTAAAAACTCTCGGGAATGTTATCAGGGTAGTATACTGTACGTACAGCCTGGGAGTGCTTGTTTCCACCTGCATCCATCAGCCCAGACCAAGGAGGTGTATTCAGAGGTTCACCAATTGCACCAAAGTAACGGAAGAGCAACAAGAAAGTTCCTCCTGTTTTTTTATTTGCCAGGTGTTTCAAGGCACTCATTCTTTTTGAAGTATTGGAATGAGATGTTTGTGGGAGGAGGCTGAACTGCCCTATGCAAGAGATAGGGACGGGGACAAATGAATCCTATGACTTTTTCTTCTCTGCATTTGGGGCTGAAATCATGGGAAAAGCTGATCATTTCCCATCATCAAATGTTGCTCATTGTTCACTGCGAATAATACCTCTTTCAAACAGAAACCTTCTTCTAAACTTATTCAATCCGGGCTGTTTCTTATAACAACACAGAAATCCTGGCAAAGGAGTGTTCCAGAAAGAGCTCATCTTTTTGTAGGATGTCAACGATCACATTGATTTTTCTTTACATTTGATTTCAACAAGGGTTTATTGAGAGATTTATTGATAGGGAGTAGCAGAGAATGAATTGTTCACAAACCATCACTTTTTGTTATCTGAATACAGGTGGACCTGGAAAACACTGATCTCTAAGAAGAGTCACTTAAGACTGACAGGCCTGAGAACTTTTCCCTATGACAATGATAATGACTTTGGCATTTGTAGTTTCCCCTGAAGTTCACAAAAGATGCTCAAATGCATTATTTCTTCTGATTCTTACTGGAGTTTGGTGTCATAAGTATTTTAAGGACCACTTTTGTCTAATAGAAATATAAATGTAAGCCACATATTAATTTTAAATTTTCTGGTAGGTAGCCACATTAAGTTGGGTACAAATAAACAGGTATAATTAATTTTACTAACACATTTTATTTAACCATTATATCAAACCATTTAACTCATTATGTATATAACCAATATACTATAATTATATCAGTAATGAATATAAATACTATTTATATAAAAATATATTCATCTTTATTTATTATAAATATATTCATCTTTATATATTATCAACTTTATAATTTTCATATCAAGTTTTTAAAATCTGGTGTGTATTTTTAAACTTACAGTACATCTCAATTTGGAAAGGCCACATTTCAATTGCTTAATTATTGCATGTAGCGTGGAAATAATGGAAAAATATCAGAGATGGATAAAGAAACTGAGGCCCAAATAGATTGAGGGTTTTTCCTGGGTCACGTAAGTGGTTAGGTGGACTTGAACCCAGTGTGGTCTTCTGGTTTAAACAGAAATTGGATTAGGTCTGTGGTTTATGGATTATCTGAATTTACTTGGGATAGTATGGGTTAAGATTACAGACGAGGAAGCTGGAGATATTACAAAGAATGATTCTATCACATAACTAAGAATTCTTTATTGCTAGTTTTGGAAATGCCATAAAATTTGTGTTTTTAAAAATAAATGCCTTAAGAAATTAAATTTGGATGCATAGCCTAGTTTGGAATAACTAGTCTCTGAATTTCTTACAGGTTCATTTCTATATTTGTATATTCCTATATTATTCATTCATTTAACATGTATTTATTGAACATTTACCATGTGGCAGACACTATGCGTGTGCCTGCAGATGCAGTGGTAGACAAAGCAGAGTCCCACCCTCATGAAGCTTATAGTCTACAACCGACAATGTGTGCTTGGTCCATAAGGTTATAAGCAGTAAGTGCCGGTGGACTCCAAAGGTAGTCGGCAATATTTGATATTGCTTAACAAACTTCCCTTCCTGGAGGACTCAGTGAAAAGCTTAAGAAAAGGATAAAAATGTGGGTTACCCATGTAGAGACTTTTTGTTTGTCGATTTTTATTCCTATTACAACCAATATTTTTAAAGAGTTTGCAATGTGAGGTCGACACGGTACAAATTCTGAATTGATTCCAATTGGTTAAATTCATCTATTAGCATCTTGAACATTTAGACAGAGAGAGAGAAAGAGAGAGAGAGAGAATGTGTGTGTATATGTCTGTGTGTGTGTGTGTATGTGCGTGTGCACACAAGCTTGTGTAGATTCAGCAGGTACTTTCCCCTCCTTCAGTGGGGCATGATTACTATATCTTTAAACAGACTGAGGATACAATGTATGTGATGCTTTTGTAAATTTGTGTTAGAATTTCTCAATTTAGAGGAGGGAAGGGGAGAACCATTCACTACATCAGCACAATCGGCTGGCTTTGGCTGACGTTTTCAAGTCAACAAATACACATTGAATTGTCATAGGCTAGAAACTTTGCTGGGTTCTGAGGATTCTGCAGTAATTCATGCACCCGTACTCCCTACCCTCATCATCTTAACAGTCCAGTGGAGTTTTGGTGGTGGTGGCTTTAATAACCTTTCCCACTTGGGCTCACTTGTGTTGGGGTATGCCAATTACATGATCCGTTTATGACTCTCCATATGTTTATATGGGTCTTTGACTTTTTGGTTTGTGTGTGTGTATGTGTATGTATGTTTTGGCTAGATGTATATAATGCTATTTCTTGGGAGAATATATAATGTACTTCTTTTCCACCTAGAATAAAGAAAGTCTACTCAGCTGTTTTTTTCTTCGCCCAAGTATTTTCATTTGACCCCTTAAGCCAGCTAAACTTTGAAGAAAAATGCAGATATACCCTACTGTTCAAAATGGTGTAGAGATTTAGGAGAGTTAATTTAAAAATTCACAAATCCTTTGCTGTATGCAAATTAATGACCTGTGACCTTTTTTCCAGGTGACTTGTTTTGACTTAACTATGTCCAAATAAATGTGTTTATTTAGGAGAGCTCAATGCTACCAAAAACTGACATTTAGCATCTCCTATGGCTCATAATATGTATGAGAGACGTGGACCACCCTCTGTTTTCTCATTATGCCAAATAATGGAAAGTGGAAATCACTCTAATCCTTTCTTCTGTGTCTGCTGTACCTCTGCAAATATGATAAACTCAATCCAATTAAAAGTCATTACCTCTCCAGGGCTTTGCTGCAGTCTATAACCTTTATTTCACAATTCTCCTGATATCTGTCTTCATCACAAGTAGAATTTCTAGCCATCTTCCATTTCAGGTTTCTCTTAAAGAAAGGGAATATCATTTTTAGTGCTGAATATTGTAGTCCTTATTTTCTGTAGCGTTCACTTGACTCCATTCAATGCAGCCTCATATTAGAAAGCTAATTCTTCCTGGGCATTTGTCTTATCTCCCTGACTAGATTGTAAGTTCTCTGAAATCAGCAATTTCACTTTATTCTTCTTTGAGTTGTCCCTACCCCTCTCCACCATGGTGCTTTGTATATAGAAGTCTTATCAACTAAATGATTATTGGTTTGTGGCATATGTTAGATCATAGTTGCTGAAAATTAATAGTGGGAATGAGTATTAAAAAGTTAGATGAAGTGGATATATTAATACAATGACAATAGCAACAGAAAAAACAAAAGCAACAATAGCACAAATCTTACCTTACTGCATAATTTTCTGTAGACTTCAAGTATCTCTCCTGCCCCCGGTCAATATTTTAATATCACATAGTTTTGTTAGAATTATAACATTTCCAGTTTTTCCTTTTAAGCATTCATGGTTTACATAGGTTGACATGGATTAATCCACAATATATTTGGACCAGCAAGCATCTTCAATGTTTAACTGAGTAAACTGATAATTTTCTGGCTTTTTCAGCTCTTAAATTCTACAATGCCATGAAAAATAAATATTTCAGTCAATTATCCTGAAGCTTAGGCAATATAATGGCAAAACATTTTATTTAACTCAACTACAATAGCTATAACCTATTAAAACAGCAGTTTGGTAAGTAATATTGGAATAGACCCATAAGATGATCAGCAAAAGCACAAAACAAAGTCACTGAGATCCTTTTTCTTTGTTTATTCTAGAAAATAATATCTGATCTAAGTAAGGGTTATCTTATTTATATCTTGATATAAATGGGCAGCAAAATACTTTATGTATATACTACTAAATTTGAAGTTACAAATACATCGGATTTTGGCATTCCTTTTTATGAAGTACCTTGTTGAGCAAATAGCTTTTTGTTTTTTGAGATTGTTGTTCACTGTATAATTACAGCTCTCAAAATTTATTTTGCTACTTTGGCTTTTGGTGACTTTGACTCTCTTAGACATAGGTGGATATGATCTGGGAAAAGGCTGTCATCTATTGTATGGGGCACCAGAAGTCAGAAGTACTGCCTACTAGCTTGTTTTAGAGTTCTTGCTTCAGATTGGAAGTTCCAGGGTGATTCTGCTCAGTCTTTGCTCCGAAGACAGCACTGTTCTGAGGTGAACCAAAATGATCTATCGTTTGTTTGGTGCAACTCTTAATTCAAACTAGAAGATAAGTGTGGTTTGGGCCATTTATAGGCTACTGGGAGTTTCACTGGCAGGTTCATGGTAGAACTTCAAGTCTTGTTTCAGTGAAGTAAATCAAACAGAAACACATTTTTACTAGTTACATGACCAGGAAACCATCAACTTTTCTATGAGGTTTTCTCTTGGCTTATTTTGTAATGGAAATGTGGACCGTGCTGTTTTGTGAACTGTTGGTTTCACCATTGTATGAGTTATGTAGATGCAATAGAGTGAGTCATTCCTATTTTGATACTCATGTTGCTGTGAAGAACTCAGTGATACTCAGATATAACTGCATGACAACTGCATTTCCACCAAAAAAATGAAGGAAGAGACTCATTCTTAACAAATTTAGTGCATATATGGTTTTGGTCAGCCTGAGGCTGGGGTTACTATAAGTTTGGCATGCCCAGTTGCACTTGCTTATACGCAACTCTTTAACAGCCATCACTCTTTCTAACCTCAACTTAGATCTTATTTGATGCATTATCATATACCTGTTACCATTTCTGTCTTCACTACTCAACTCTAAGGACCTTGAGAACAGAAAATGCATTTTACACAGCTCTATATCTATCCTTAGCACGATGCAAGACACGGCATAGTGCCAAATAACGTTTTGGAATGGGTAAGTGAGCAAGTCTGAAAAGGCTATTACCCCAACACTTCAATCATCTAATTCTCCTAGAAAAGAATTGGAATCTGGGCACTTTTTGTCATCAAAACTTCAAGTGGAATGTGCAATTGAAGCCCCCCCACAAAACTGGCAAAGTCTGGGGCATTTGTTTAATCCTTCACTTTTCATAGTATGGAGCACACCAAAGATTTTGAAAGTCAAATGTATATTTATTCCACAGAGGAAACTTTATCAACCAGTGCAAAAGTTTACTGGCACTAGCTGGTGATATAATGGGTAGTTTAAATCCTGCTAACTGCAAATAATTTTTCAACAGTGTTTATGATTATGGTAGAGTTTAGTGAGGCAGAAGTACAGATAACATAAATATTTCGACAAAAGCCGATTGTACTGGAGCCATAAATAAATTAGACCCAGTTTGTAAATAAATTTAGTTTTTGCCAGCAAACATTTATAATCCTCTCTTGCTGAAAATGATAGTAATTTATATAGAAGAGGTCTTGAATGCCTTTTTTAAAAAGTCACTTCTCATTAGGAAGCAGTGCCTGGTGCCCGTCAAGTGTCTCAGACTGTGTGACTCAATTAGACATTGAAGGATACTGTACAGACCACCTAATGCTACTAGTTATTGTACATGTTGATAATGATGGCTTCCAGAGGCCATACATAGTTTGGTAGTCTATGAAGTTGTCATATCATATCATTCCCTTAAATACCTAGCTTGTGTTACCACTTAGCCATGTTGAAATTACCCCCTCTCAAATCATAAGTGCTATTTAGTGTATGTATACACATATGCATAGCACATCTGTTCATATTTTTCTGAAAACACTTTTTACCAAAGTGTGTAATGTTTTCTCAAATTAAAAAAAAAACCCTTCTTTTATGTTTTTCAATGACATTCTGTCCATCCCCACGGTTTTGAATGATTTTACATTTAATAGGATGTAGTCATGGGAAATTCAATATGGGGGCCTTCACAGCTTAAAATGGGGTCAGAAAACTGAAATCCTTGGAATCATCTAAACTTGTTTTACACTGAAGACGTACATTTGCAATGGGGCCAGAGTCCAAGCTGAAATTAGCCAAAATCAAGGAACTTTCCCCACAGAAACACTTTAAGGTCAGAAGTCATTGTTTCTTTGCTACCAAGCCCTATGAGAACAAGGTCCGTTGGTCATTTTCAAGTAAAACTTAATTTTGAGACGCCAACAAAATTTCATTCTTTAAGGCACTCTCTGTTCCTTATCAAGCCAAGAGTGTGGTTAGGTTTGTGTTCGATTGCTTGTTCACATTCCTTTTTATCAGCAAGCCATTGCTACAACTCCCTCTTCTGCCAGACATGCATAATTATTTCCCTTTCTTTATGTAGAACTCCTGGCTATAAGACAGCTCTTCTGTTTTGTAGCATTAGGGAAGAGACTGTGTCAAGTCAGTTGTGAGAATGAATTTGAACTTACATTTATATTGTGGATTCAGTTCTCCTACGCACCTATCTTTATTATATGGTAGAAAGTGGAGCTCAATCCCACTTAACTTTTTGATCTTCATCTTTTTGGGGTTGTTTTTGAATATTTTCACCCAGTTTATATTAGAATTCAGCCTCCTCACTACGAAGTGCACCCCCCTTCCTTTAACTTGTAGCTCCTGAGCTCCTTTGGAGGCAAGAAGGATCTTTGCCAAAAGCCACCAAGCCACACTTCGGTAATTAGAATAAAGAAGTTGGGGCTCTCATTTCACATGCAGAGCTGAATGAAGTAGAACAGTGGTCAAAGGGATCCCAGGTGCTCCTCCATTAGCAATGGCACATTAATGCACCCTCATGCTCTTCTCCCCCCCTAAACACCTCTTCCTTCCTTCCTTCCTTCCTTCCTTCCTTCCTTCCTTCCTTTTCTTTCTTTCTTCCTTCCTTTTCTTCCTTCCTTCCTTCCTTTTCTTCCTTCCTTCCTTTTCTTTCTTTCTTTCTTTCTTTCTTTCTTTCTTTCTTTCTTTCTTTCTTTTCTTTCTTTTCCTTCCTTCCTTCCTTCCTTCCTTCCTTCCTTCCTTTCTTCTTTCTTTCTTTCTTTCCTTCAGGAAGCAAATCAGGTCACTCCTTAGCATGGGAAGGGCTGCTGCTTTCTTCTGAAACCACCATCAACAACATAAACAAATTAGAGGTAGTAAACCACACATTCTGCCCACACGTAAACCACAGTCCTCACCAGAGGGCAGTCTACTTAATGTGAGAATAACAGCCCAGTTTTATAAGCCTCTACTGGGAATAAATTCCAGTTTCACTGGTTAGAGCAAAGTTAGGCAGCCAGAGGACAGTGTCTCCTAGGTTACATCGAGAGAGACCAAACGAATTCGTCAAATGTCTTTTCAGGAAATATGTTTTATAAGCTTTTGGTACACCACACCTTGTCCATCCTTTGGGTTTTATTATGTAGGATGGGGAGTGCTTGAGTGGAATGGACCTAGGGCTGAACTTGTCCAATGTGCTTATTTTATAGATAGGGAAACAGGGACCCAAAAGACCTAAGGCTCTCAAGCCCTCACTCCCAACGTGCTGGAGACACATTGCTGAATCCAGATCTCTATATTGGTGCTCGTGCCCCTCCTGCTTTTCCCAAATGCAAATGGCAGGGTCTACAATCCCCTATCTTGACCCATGTGGGAGTTGTAAAATATTCTCTATACCTTCCTGATGCTGATATGCTTCCTTTCCTGACAATGGCTAGTCCTCCACTAATGTGTCCAGCCCTAAACTAATGTGTTCCGTCATCAGTAAATTCCTGCCTGTGATAGTCTTTTCTTAAATACCTGTTTAAACAGTCATTTAGATAAGAGTGTCCCATTTGTGTGCAACAGGAAATGCCTGCCTTCTTTTAGATACGCTGGCAAATAATTACTGTAGATACGGCTTGAATACTGAAAGGCTGTACTCTGGTCATTTCAGACTGCCTGAGGAGTAACCACCCAGTCTGCTGCACCATAATTTCAGGGTATTTCTATTTTACCCTAAATGAATCTGAAGGAAAATCACTTTGGGGATATAAAAAGTTTATGAGAAAAGCCATCAGGTCAAAGATTGCCAAAAGTCTCTTAAAATTTCATATTGCTAAAAGAAAGTTGAGGCACATAGTTATAATGGAAAGAGAATCCCTATCTGATCTGTGATAAGTCTGTTCTTACCTGGGCATTCCAGTGGGTATCGGTGACCATGGTCCCCTAACAACTGAATAAGCCAAACATTAACCAGGCCATGTTTTTCCTTAGAGTAGGGCTCACAGAGCTTTAATGTCTTTATTTTAGCCGTTTTAGATTCTGTAAGTAGATACCAAAGGGCTTTACTGGTACCTCAACTATGAATTTTCTGGCAATTTCTTTCCATAACCCTTGTAAAATAGCTTAGTTCTACCTCTGAAGAAACTTTTGAAAGTGGCCAAACCCATTTCATAATAGCTTAGAAGATACCAGTTTAATTCACAAACCATACTTGATTAGTGAAATGTCTGTGAAATTCCTAGGAGAGTAGAGAAACTCTTAATCAGATTTAAAAGCCACAGGACAATCAAGAGGTATGCCACAATCCGGTGAGCAAGATAAATGTTTGCTCATTAATTTGGTCCCTTACTTCGAATTCATGCGGTATTTTCTGCCACCTTTCTTGCTGGCCTCCCAACACTCTTTCATACGTCTCGGTCTTTTTGACAGCCCATAAATGAAATATTTTTAGGAAACACTGCAGGGGGGAAAGTTCCATAAGAAAGAAATGGAATAACATGGTACGAGGAAGTAGCAAATACTTGAGGAGCAAGGAAGCTTAGAAGGCCATTAAGAAAATTCCATGTGCCAAGCCATGTTGATAGATTATCTCACAAAAAATAATGGTCTCTGGAGCCATGAATTCTACAGGTGAAGTTCAGTGTCCAAAGATTCCATGGAGGTCTATCTTCTTTTCAGCCCTCTCTGGAGACAGCACTTTCTGAAGACCATGTCCAGTCTAGGAGATGCCTCTCTTTTCTAAACCTATACCTCTGGGACCCTTACTACAGTCCTTCAAAGCTAGTTTAAGTCAGTTTTCTGGAAAATCATTTTTCTTACTTTTACTAGTTCCCTTTCTTCCTTTCATTGGATCTTAAATTTCATTATCTTGGGGCCATTCTCACTGAATATTCTCCTGGCCAGTTCATAGCCTCCTTCTTTGTTCTGTTTGTGCATCTGGCATTACTTGGGCTCCACCCTTTTCCCCAAGCCCGCATGCATTTATTGGTTGTGTTGCTGCAGAAGAGCTGGCTTCAGAGGTCCTCTGCTTTCTCACAAACATGCTGCCGTAACCGTTCTGGAATGGTCCTAACAAGGGAAGAAGAGCACGTCCGGTTTGAATTTTGGAAGGAAATCGATGTCTTCCCCCTCCCTTCCCTGCCCCTCCCCCCCTTCAGCAGGCACCGACTCATAGACTCGTGTTCATGTGCTCACGTCCTACCAGGAGGTCCCTGGTGGGCCTTTGGGGTTTGGCAGTGCCTCCTCTCCTCCTAGAGCCGGGCATGCATCCTCAGCTCTCAGCCACGTGTAATCCTTCCTGTCTGCCTGCGAGCTGGGCACAAAGTACTGGCGCTTGGGCCCACCCTCTTCTTTAGTAGCAATTAACCTTTACTACAGAGCTTCCTTTGAAGTTTGCTCATGTTTTTATTACAAAACTGCAATGAGGAACATAATGGGGGGAAATGTCTAAATTTCTGAGTTACCTAATCTGTTCAATTCCCTAGCTGGTCTCCTCCTGGCAGTTGTTTCATGTAGTTATGATCTCAACCAGTCTGCCTGAGATCTCAAACCATGTTTCTGTCTCAGCCTATTTGAAAGATTAGTGAGCTATTACGCATACGCACACACACTGCAAATGCACGTGGATGTGTGTATTATATGCATATGTGTGTACAGCTGAGTATAAAGAACTGATTTCTAGTTTAATGCCTACAGAAATCAGGCTTACTTTATAGTCAAACTATGTATATATGCTTTTACTATTGAAATTAAACTCTACTTATTTGCTAAATGTTTTCTATCAAGGAATGGACATGAAGAGTAGAGAGGAAATTATTTATGTTGGTATTACTAATGATAATGCTGAGTGATAAGTATTATGACGGGTACTGAATGCTATTAATGGTGAAACTCAGGATTTTGAATGGCATCTGCCCAGAAGATTTGCAGTTAAACTAGGCAGAGAGGCCAAGTGAAACAAATGGTGAGTTATATAAAACCCACAAAAAGAAAAGGCATTTTAGGCCAGCCTTGCAAATAAGAACCAAAGAATTACGAGTGAAATGGCATTTTTTTCCTAGCCTGCCGTTCACAGGAGCTCAAATAAATGAAATCATTTTTCTCTGCTTTTCACTCAGCAGTAAATCATTGGTAATCCAAGGTTAGTAGAAAAGCAACTATGGAACTCAAAGAAAATAAAAGAGAATCTCTTTTTCTTCCTTAGGATGGATAAGGACTTTCTAAGAAAAATGTAAAAATCACAAAGGAAACATGGACTTCATTCTGTAAAAGTTAAAATTTTTATGCAACATAAACCTATGAAGAAACCAAATGATAAATGATTTACTAGGGAAAGTAGCACAAACTATACCAAAGTGATAATTTTTTATTATTAATAAGGTAGGCCAATAAACGCTCAATTAAAAATGGACAAAAACAATGAGCAATTTGCGAAAGAAGAACAATGAATACAAAAAATTTTAGTCTCAGTGGTTAACTGAGATGTGAATTATAACAGCAATGCATATATAATCTTTTCTATCCTATTAAAAAAATTTAAAAGCAAGACATAATAATAAGTGCTAGTGTAGTTGATAGGAGTGTAAATTGGCATACACTTCCCAAAACCCTGCTAATATTCACTATTTTCTTACAGCAATCTACTCTAAGGGAATTAAAATGGACGACTGTACATATTTATGTTTATCTTAGCAGTACTGATGCAGCAGACAGTTAGAAGCAACTTAAGTAATTACCATGGAAATAGTTCACTTTTTGTAGATCCATGTAATGGAATATTATGCAACAATTAAATGTGTCTTTAGGAAATATGTTTAAAAACATAAATGTTCATAATAAAATGTCAAGTGAGCACCAGAAACTATTCACACAATATGGCCACAATGTTGAAACCATCGAACTAAAACATTTCTTTAAAGAATTAAAAAAAAAAAAAGAAAGAAAAGAAAAAAGAGACTGCTTGAGAGCTACAGACACGGTTGGGTTTAGACACCTCGGTTCCAGTCTCGGGGGATTTGGGAATATGGCTCAGCATCCTGCAGTATCAGTTCCAGATTTGGAAAATAGAAGACTGTTATCCAGGTGGCTTTCTTACAGGATTGGGAGTGTTACAGTGAGAACGTATAGATACATCTCTGGCAGTTGCTATTATTGTTGGTATTATTTCTGCAATCTCCCTTTAGCAGATTCTTTTTTTTTTAAATTTTTTTAAATGTTTTATTTATTTCTAGGAGAGAGAGAGACAGCATGAGCAGGGGAGGGCCAGAGAGAGAGGGAGTGATAGACTGAAACAGGCTCCAGGCTCTGAGCTGGCAGTCAGCACAGAGCCCGACGCGGGGCTCGAACCCACGAACCGCGAGATCATGACCTAAGCGAAAGTCGGACGCTTAACCGACTAAGCCACCCAGGCGCCCCTCCCTTTAGCAGATTCTGATATGCTTTCAGAATGGAACTCTCCTCGTGTGGAAACCTATTTAGTTACTCAAAGAGTCATAGAAATAAATATACTGCAATCCAAGAGTGTGCTCTTGCTTGGTCTCCAGGGATATTAGAACACTTAAAACTTGAATCGAAAAGGCTGATTTCCAAGAGCATTTCCCAAGTCATTTGTCTCAGGTCCAACAATAAGCTTGTCTTTCTGTCCTCACTCAGTTAATGGTACATCTAAAGGATGCATGAAGCAAATTCCAGTAGCAAGCCACTCAGCTCCAAGAAGTTACAAGGGTTATTTATCTTTATGGGACCACTAATGTATATAGCAGTTCTTACCTGATACTTACCTATTGTAAATGTGCCCAATTTCCCACCCAATAGCAGAGACTTAATGGAGATAGGATAATTGAGGTAGTTTGTCATTTAGATGAAATGTTGTAGCAGCTTTTTGGTTAGTTCTTGAGTACTGTACACAGAGGCATTAGTTTACTTTGTTTATGCAAATATTCAATGCAGTGTGATAAACTGCATTTGCTGTTGAAAATTTTGTAATGCTAGATTACATTGAAATATTGTCACATGTTTCGATATGTAAAACTCAGCAGTCTTATATTTCTTTTCTTTTTTTTTTTTTTTTGTCACCATGGCCCTTTTTATATTTAGTTCAGATGATACGAGATTAACAGAGGCTTGAAAACAAACTGCCTGGGTTTGCATATACATTTAATGCCTGCCTGTGGATGAATAGGACCGTGAGTCTTTCTCCAGAATTTGCGTGACCTGTATAAGTTGTTCTTTAGGTTTAATTGGAATTTTTTTTTGCCATTGTAAGCAGAATTGCATTCAGGCTTTAAATTCAAATTCTTCTGTGCAGCAGCCTGGGCACACATGTGTACTTTGTCTCCACAAGAATTGAAATCCAAATGCACTCGTTGAGATTATGCATTGGGAGAGTTTGTGGGTAACTCGAAGGTCATGAGGTCAGCTATGCCAGTGGGGGGGCTCAGATGGATTTGTCTCTATCCTTTTTTAAGTTTTGAGATCACTTTGATGGAACTGACAGTATGAGTGATTTAACCCTTTGAGGAAATAGGAGAAATTTTACTGACTTTTAATGGATAATTACTGGAGGAAATAGTTCTATTCATTTGGATAACCTTTTTGTTTCCTGCTGCCTACAAGGACAAGTCTATAGATTATACAATACTTGCAATTTACAGCACTTACTTCTTGAGAAAAACAGTCTTCACAATGTGTGATAAATCCCTTTAAGAATCTGTAAAGTAACTCTGCGTTTGCCTTAGTTAAATGTTACAATTCTAGAGAGATTTTTTTCAATGTATCTTTAGCTGTATCAAGAGTGCTAGTGAACTTTTGGCTCTTAGGCTGAAGTGCAAAATCTCCCTGAAGGATAAATTTAGATAGACTTTATCAAGGATGTTTGGACCCTGAAGTTTATTTCTCTGATGAGATTTCTTTGGGGACATTACTAAAATTGTTTCTTTTGATGTTGGATTTGGAGAAAAGTTTATAATCTGTTGTGTTCCATTTCTATGGGTTTAAAGGTGCTTTTTAGAAGCAAAATAGTTTCCTTCATTTGGTAGAAAAATATCAACTTGGTTTAGTAGTTTAATAAAATTATACGGTAGGCTGGTTATCTCTTTAGTATTTATTAAGCACCTTTATGTAGATCACTTGGAGAATTTCTAGGAACAATGAGTTCTGAGTCTTTCCTTTAAAGACATTCCTACTTGGCATAACAGATTCTTTCATATTAAACTAAGTAGCAATGCATGGTATTATTTGATCATCAGATTTGGGGGGGGCATTTTATAAGAACTTAAAGAAGAAGGATATTTGAGTTAAACGGGATGACAGGGGGACAAGCTGAAACGTGACCAGAGAGGGTGACTGGAGGTTGGATGGGCAGAGAAGTGCAGATAGGGTGACCCAGCAGGAAGAACTGCAGAGGAAAAGCTCTCTGTGCTCAAAAGACAGGGATAAGCTTATTCTGGCCTGGGTTCTCCTAATGAGAAGTGTTGAGAATCAAAGAGGAAGGGACAATGGTTTTAAAATAAAAGTGATTTTATTCCAAGCCTAGAAACCTTATTTATTTGTTTATATTTTTAAATGTTTTTTTTTAATTTATCTTGAGAGAGAGAGAGAGAGAGAGAGAGAGAGAGAGAGAGAGAACGAACAGGGGAGGGGCAGAGAGAGATGGAAACACAGAATCTGAAACAGGCTCCAGGCTCTGAGCTGTCAGCACAGAGCCCGATGTGGGGCTAGAACTTATGAACCACAAGATCATGACCTGAGCCAAAGCTGGCCACCCAACTGACTGAGCCACCCAGGTGCCCCATCAAGCCTGGGAACTTTAGACTTTACCTGCGGATACTGGGAATTACTGGAGGCTATTCCAGAGGAAAATGGGTGTGCCAGGAAGATAAATTTAGCAGCACTGAACAGACTCAGTGTTGAGGGATACTGATTGGAAAGAGGCTCAATGTCTGGGAAAATATTTAGAGGACTGTTAGAAAATTCAGGATGAAAATGTGGATTGAATGAATGAGGTGAAGGCAGAAATCTCATGTCCATTCTCAGGTAAAGAAGAATGGACAGCATTAATGACTGAATAAATTGGAGGATGAAGGAGAGAAAATGTCCATGTTATTTTAAAACCTTGAACATGGATAAATAGGGGGAAATTGTATTCTTAATAGACATGGTGAAGGAGGCAGGAGACTCCATGTGAGGGCAGACGACAATGTGCAAGATTTTGGACACAATGAACTTGAATGACAGTAAGCTTGTATGCTGAGGTCAATGTCTCATAAGAAAGAGGTTGCTCCTGGAGTTTGGTTCTATGTTTGGTTTAATGGCATTGTCTCATTATTTGACTCAGGAACAAACCACTTCATTAGAAAGGTACTTTTGCGTGTGCTAAAACTTTAAGAGGAGTCAGTACCTGATCAACAATTGTTAATGAGCGTCATAGTTAATACATTTCCATATTGAATCAGAGAAGGAATTGGGCCTAGAACTCAATTGTTCTACTCTATAGCCCAATAAACTATCTTAGAGGATTTTAACAATTCATACAAATGCAGGGTTGGTAGCATTGTAAAGGTCATCTAGTCTAGTCATCAACCTGAAGCTGAAATTCTTCCAAGTTTTCCCTAACTTCTGATTGTCTAGGTTATGTTAGAAGCCCCATAATATGGGAACTTAAGGCAACTCATTTTACCTTTGGATGGCTCTGATTGACATTTGTCTCCTTATAATTTTCACCTTTTCCTTAGTTCTCTCCTTGAAGGTTTACAAATCAAACAAATCAGGTATGACTCAGTCCATAATCTTTGTGAACAAGAAATGTGTCTTTGATTTGTTTGTTTTTGTTTTTTCCTTTAAGACAGCTGAAATTCCCTTCAGCTGGTGAACTGGTGGGAAATTCAAACTCAGTCACTGCTATTTAACCCCCAGCAAGTTGCATAAAGATCTTAAAGTCTGAAATGGTGCTTACATTTACTTCAGTACTTCAGGTGTGGGGGCTCTGTCCCCTTGGGGAGGCCTGAGAGCTCCAGCGCAGTGTCCCCACCCCCTTTACTCTACCCTGCTTTCCCCTCTGGAAAACTCACTGGATTTATTTAATGATTTTTGTTTTTATGAATGTCCAGAGGAATCACTAGCTTCAAGTAACTTTATTTGCTTATTTCTTTTAGCTTAAATTTATTTATTTAAATTCCAGCTAACACACAGTGTCCTATTGGTTTCAGGAATAGAATCCAGTAATTCATCACTTCCATACAACACCCAGTGCTTATCCCAAAAAGTGACCTCCTTAATGCCCATCACCCATTTAGCCCATCCCCTCACCCCTACCCCTCCAGCAACCCTCAGTTTGTTCTCTGTATTTAAGAGTCTCTTATGGGTTGCCTCCCTCTCTGTTTGTATCTTATTTTTCCATTCCTTCCCTTATGGTCGTCTGTTGTGTTTCTTAAATTCCACATATGAGTGAAATCATATGGTATTTGTCTTTCTCTGCCTGACTTATTTCACTTAGCATCATACACTCTAGTTCAAGTAACTTTAATTCTCTGCTCTGTGTAAGTTGCTGAGGCAAAGAATACCAATGGCTTGGTGATGTGTTTGAAATGGGAAAGGAAAGTTGAGAAAGAACAGACATAAAATAGTATTCCAGTAAATAGTCCTGCCATACAAATTTAAGCCTTGTTGTCCATGACAGCCCTTGGAATCTTTGATGATTCTCCTACAATTTAGTCTGCAGTACATTGTGTAAAGCTATCACCTCCTGATTTAGGATGGTTTGTGGGGTTGTAGGTACACATATGTTTACGTCTTATCTCTATTTTATTCAGACCAATAATTACATTGCTGATTGTTCTGCAGCTAAATAATGGTTACAGCCATACTCTCATGTGTTGACAATTGAAGATTAGCTCATTTGATTTATGGATTCACCACAGATAAACCACCCACCCCATCTGTGAATAACAGAGATTTTAATGAAGGTGTATTTTAACAATGGCCTTTCTTATTTTGTCTTCAAAGAACAGTAGCATTACAAGGTGGCTACTGAGTTGTGGGATTTTAACTCTTCTATGTGAGAATGAATTCACAAAGTTATTATTTGTTCACAGATAATGAGTGTGTATATGGCAGCTACCCTGAAATTCCTTTGGAAGAAATGCCAGATGTAGATGGAGTAGCCAGCACTCCCTCCCTCAATATTCAAGAGCCATGCTCTCCAGCCACATCCAGCGAAGTCTTCACTCCAAAGGAGGGCTCGCCGTACAAAGCCCCCATCTACATCCCTGATGATATCCCCATTCCTGCTGAATTTGAACTTCGAGAATCAAATATGCCTGGAGCTGGACTAGGAATATGGACCAAAAGGAAGATTGAAGCAGGCGAAAGGTTTGGGCCTTATGTGGGAGAGCAGAGGTCAAATCTGAAAGACCCCAGCTATGGATGGGAGGTAAGAATATATTTTGAGTTTACACATTTAAATATATTCAGATATGTATAGAAAAGATTAATTTTTTAAGTGGCCATAAAGTAAGCAAATTCCAATTGTTGAACAATGTCTTCAAATAGATTTAAGAATGAATCTCCCTCATAATTTCACTTCTTGATAGAAACAAAAATGTTGCATTAAGGCATAACATGATAGAAAGGAAATCAACTAATGGATGGTGAAGAATAATATTAACTTAAAACATACCAAAAGGAACAGGTACAGTTTGTATAGTTAACATTTAAAAGCATTGTATGTGGCCATCCATACAGTATGTAGCATATGCAAACAACTTCATCATATGACAAGTTTAGTGTATTTTATCTTTCCTTTGAGGGCAAGGATTGGAAGATTGGAGGAAACATTTGTTTTCTCCATTTTGTGGCTGAGTTCATTTGGTTTTACTTGTTCTACATGGTCATTTTGCTTTGTGTTCTGATATATTTTGTCACTCTTGTGATGACCCTGCTTTGATTCTACATGCTTCCAGAATGTGAGCACTGTGCTGAATTCTCCGATGATTTTTTATATTCAAATTGATTTAATGAATAATTCATGCATTAAATGACAGCAAAAATCAATATGAAAATCAGTTGCTGGTCTAAGCCATTATTTTCCCAAAAACCATCTTGGTAATATCTAGGAATGAGAAGTTACAGTCTGATTACAAAATCTAAGTAAATTTTATTTCAGTAAGAACAGGTAATTACATTATTATGAGCTTACAGTTTTTATACAGATTCTGGGGCTATCTATACTTCCTATTTATTTTTATAACATGAAAACTTTTGTGGTTAAATCATAACATCATAATTTCTGGAAGCACTGGTCTATATTTGCAAAATGTGTAAGCAATCTCTATATTAGCAAGGAAGAGTTTTTTGGAGATGTGATTGACCTGTAGTTTCATAGTATTTCAAATAGACAGAAATCAGATAAACTAGATTTATTCCGTATGATCTCTTAATATTTATGATCATTAATAGAATATAGGACCAGCATTTAAAATAGAAATAAATACGTAGTGCCTTCAGGACTTAATCTCAAATTTTTGCCCCTTTGGTTTATATGTATCCTCTTATGAGATCTGCTCAAAATGCCTTAATCAAAACAATTCTTGTCCAAATTCTAAAATACTAAAAGTTAAGATCTGGATTTGACATGATCACAAGTGAGAAATCTTTCCTTAGTTTTGTTCTTAGCCACGGCTCAGGGAAAGTTGAGGTTTGGTCACATTGCTTTTAGACACATATATTGATAAGAGATTTTTAAAAAATCACTGTAGCATTAACTGATATGTGAGTTGAATTCGTTTTAAACTAAATGCGTAGAACTTTACGTCATTTTTGTTCTCCTTAAAATAAAGGCTATAAACATTCTAATAATAAGTAACTCATTAAACTTTTATTACAAAATCTTCAGAGCTAAACAACAAGTTCTGCACTGTTCGAGATTATCCAGAAGGCTTGGAATAAACCAAGGCTTAATAACAAAATAATTTTGCAGTTACAGGGTTGGTAAGTGTAGGACTGTGTCTCTTTAAACAGTATACCTATGGACAGGGGGATGAGTCTGGGGAAAATTCTGTATTTAGAGGAAATTTAAAAATAATTCTTTTTCTCCTTGGAGTAGCATGTCTTTATTATATATGCAGGAAAATACTTACCTTGAGAAATGTAAAATGATTCTTTTCATTATGTCAAAACTGAATTGTTTTATTGCTTGGAATTCAAGTTAACCTCTGTAAATAGTTCATGACTCTTTGGCTAAAGATCACCCATTCCCTCTCTCTCATTCAAGAATTCAATTGATGGTCAATTCAGTAGTTTTCTTCACCATTTTAATGGTTTCTCTCCCTTTCGAGAGTGTGGATTATTTGCTCTAGATGCATTATGAACAAAACCAAAGAAAAAGCTTTTTTGGTGATTTTGGCAATCTTGTTATCCATGGAAGAGCACTTGAGCTCTTGACTCTAGTTGTGTTTTTTTTTCCCTCCTCCTAATCTTACCCTAGTTAATACAAAACCCAGTCATGATCAACAAAGGCACTTTCACAAAGGCATCTTGCCCTACTCCTGCGTGCTCATTTTTAATCATTCTTCTGTCATAATTGCCCTGAACTGTGGCTGATTTCTGTCCTGTTTGGTTGGAGAGATAGCTGTGATCAACTAGTGTAACCCTGTGTTTTGATACTCCTTCATTTAAAAAATTGATCAATTTAAGGAGGAAAAAAAAACCCTCTTAGGCAAGGAATATGCACACGGAGGAAATCCATATTCAGCAAATAATTATTGAGTGCAAAGTATGCATGAGAGTCTGCTGTTTCCCCTACAGAAACTCAGCCTATCATAACTCAACAAATTATTGCCGTCTCCAGTGCTATCCTTGCTCTTTGCTACTTACAGACCTCCCCTCATGCATTTCCTGTATAACAAATTGTATTACTGTCTGTCCAGTTGCTGAAGCCAAAAGATGGGTTATCTTTGACTCTACTACTTAAAGCATTGTACAACATCCAAATTACTTGCCTAGTTTCCCTAATAGAACAAAATATCCATAGCTGTATCCTCTAAGTGCAATGTCTTGATTGTGTTTTATCTGGTTCCTGTGGTGCTATCTAAAGCTAAGTGAGTTACCTGAAATAACCAGATTGGATTGGTTACTTCAGGCTGCTGTAACAAAATACTACTGACTAGGTGGCTTAACTAACAGACATTTATTTTCTCACAATTCTGGATACTAGAAGTCCAAGATCAAGGTTCTGGGTGACTTGGCTTCTGATGGGGACTCTCCTCCTGCCTTGCAGACAGACACCTTCTTGCTATGTTTTCACATGGCCACTTCTAGGTGCATGTGCTCACACACACACACACACACACACACACACACACACACACACAGCTTTGGGGGAGGAGAAAAGTGCTCTGATGTTTCTTCTTACAGGGGCACTGGTCCTATTGCATCAGGTCCCCACCCTTATGACCTCATTTAACCTTAATTACCACCGGAAGTCCTTAGATGTCTCCAAATACAGTCACATTGGGAGTTAGGGCTTCAACATATGGATTTGGGGAGGATTCAAATATTCAGTCCATAACACAGACATTTAATAAATAATTGGCAAAAGAATGAGTGAAAGAATGAAAGAGCAAATGGAAGAATGATGAATGGATATAGGATCATGTGACTCATAAGAAGAAATCAGGAGTGGGGGCAGAAGTAGGTCCATGGAAAAAGCTAGAATCTGGATTTTAGATATGTGGAATCAAGTCTAACTCTGCCGCTATTGTGCAGTTCTAGGGAAACTACTTAAATTAATTGGTTCCTGCATTTTTATTTGAGCAATGAGCCAATAATAACTGCCCTGAACCATTACTTGTTATATAATTAAAATTAAATAAAGAAATATGGTAGTCTTTTCAAAGAAAGTTTTTAGAAGAGAAAGCTCAAAGATAATATTGCAACTAGCGACCATCATTCTGAACCCCTATTTAAGTAGTTTTTAAAAAGTTAAATAAAATCATTTGAGTTCATATTTTACAGAAATAAAGTATTTTTAAAAATATGGTTTATAGACCAAAATAAATAGTTAAGTAAAATAAATCATAGATATCAAAACCATTATTTGTATGATTTCTCCCAAACCAGTACTTATTTAATACATAGAAACTATAAAATTGAAGAAAAACTTTTTTAAATTTTATTTATTTTTGAGAGAGTGAGAGAGTGTGAGCAGGGAAGGGGCAGAGAGAGAGGGAGACACAGAATCCAAAGCAGGCTCCAGGCTCCAAGCTGTCAGCACAGAGCCTGACACGGAGCTCAAAAACACCAACCATGAGATCATGACCTGAGCTGAAGTTGGACGCTTAACCAACTGAGCCACCTAGGCACCCCAATTAAGAGAAACTTTAAAAATAATGTTAGAGTCTGACAGCGATTATCATCTTGCAATGCATATGACTTGTCTCTAACAAAAAGAGTTTGAAGACTGGGGAGCACTTGATTGTCTTTAGGACCTAAAAGTGATTGGAGATAGGACACCTTCTCTTAGGTTAAGAACTTTAGAGTTACTGATTGAGTGAATAATAATAAAAAAAATTCTATTGGTTCAAAACGGGGGTTTTCTCTTATGCTTTCCTGTAAAGATGGTCATTATGTGATAACACAGAAATTGCATGGCAGAGGAGAGGGGAGCAGGATTTGGAAAGGGACTTTGCAGACATAAGCCATCTTTAAGGCTCTGTGTGCTAGCTGAGTGATTTGGGAAAAGCGACTCAATTTGGTGCCGCTGTTATATATATATGTAACATGGTGATAATAATTGTAACCATCCAATCAGGTTTGTTGTGAGAATAAAATGTGACCTTGTTAAAAGCCTACCAAAGAGCCTCCCACCTGGTAGAGGAGCTTAATGAAGGTGAACAGTAACAACAAAACCTTGGCTAAAATATAGATCTAGCACAGGGTCATTAGATAAGGCAAAGGCCAACTGTATTTCACTTATTAAGTGTTATAAATTTTTGCTTTTTCTTTAACTTCATGTTTCCTAGAAGTTCAGTTATCTCTGGGATAGTCTAGTTATGTGATTTTGGGTTTATTGAAAAAGGATTCATTGATTGTTTTCTATATAACAATTAAAACAAAGATTTGGGTGAGATTCATGAATTTCTTTTTAAAACAAAGAGTAATTTGGGTGGCAAATTTTTCAATAGTCTGAGACAGGTCATTGGAAAAACAGTGTTAAGTGTCATTTCCTTGTAATATTGTCATTTAGCACATTTTCTTATCATTGGTCATCATGCAAGTATATGCAAGTCAGCTAATGGTGTATCTATTAGGTCCAACCCCCTCATTGTATCCCTCTCACCTGTAATTGATCCAGGTTACTTTGATCAGTTAAAACACCAGGTATGAGCTCAACTTTTGTTTTTCTCCTTTCAAGCATACACATATTCAGACATAGAAAAATGATGACATGAGTGGTCAGTAAGGTTCTCTTATGTTTTGTTAAATAGATGGGAAGGAATACTGGAAAAAGATTTTACTGGCATCAGAAACTCATTAAATAATTTTGATGCAGTGCTTTGACAATACATTATGTTCTAGTAGTGTAATCCTGAAATGTGATATTACAATGAATGTGTGCCTCCCTATATCATTTAAGAAAGAATTGTTCTCACATTTGTAAGTTTGTTTTTGAGTTCTGCAGTGATGTCTTATGTATTGGCACATGCAATCTATATGTTAACTGAAATATGAAAATCCATTAAAACAACAACAACATCAGACTTTCAAGATATCTACCAACAGAATTCAGAGTCAGGAGAGTGACATTCAAATAATGTATATTTACTAATAAAGAAAAATGGGGTAGTTTGAGATTTTAGGATAGGCACCAAGTATCTTTGAATGGCAATATTTCTCCCTTATTTCCCTCTAGGTTTGCTTGGGCCAAAAATGAATTTTACAGTGATTTGTAAATTGAAATCAATGGTTTGGCATTGATTTCAGAGAAAAATGTTTATTCATTAATGGGAAAGCAAATACACTTGACAAGTTGCATATTCATAGAGCCAGATAACCAAGTAAAGACCTTTGTCTTAATAATTTTGAAATAAATTGATTTCAGTAGAGGGGAGGAAAGAATATCAATTATCCAAAAGGATGTCTTTCATGGGTAGTTAAGAAGGAAAAACGTAATCTAGTAATAAATGTATGTTACCATAAAACCTACATTACAAAGTATTAATTAAGTTTTTGCAATGTTGTGTAAAAGATAACATTCAATTTTACTTTGTGAAAAAAAAAATAATAATAACTGAGAAAATACCAAGATAAAAAGTAAGGTTTAGCTAACCAAATCCTGAACACGATTGTCATTGGAGCCCAAAAAGGTGTGATAGATTCTCTTTGAATAAAATGAAATTAAGAAAAGAGGATACAATCTATTTTAGTCATTTCGTGCCTCCAGCAAACATAAATAGTAGGAATTAAATCTCTGGTTGTTAAAAGAAAATAGAAGTTTACTCTCTGGAAGCCTCTAGTTATACCCTGGGCTCACCTATCTGTGAAGAGGTTAGAGATCCCCTTATCTCGTCCCTTCTTCCCTCCACATATGCTCTGTCACCACCTGGGTTTTGCTCCCGTGAAAGCTACTGATGGAGTTCAGCAGTCTCCTCATCTCCTTGCTGTTTGGACAACTCTGGCACTTTCAAAGTAGAGTCAGTGATGTGGGCAAGTCTGATAAGTGCACCAAAGTGTCAGTGCACTTATGATGAACACTGAGTGACATATGGAATTGTTGACTCACATTATTATACACTTGAAATTAGTATAGCTTTGTAAAGTCATAAATAACATATATATTATTATACACCAAGCAAACAGCAAATAGACAAAATAGAACTATATTAAAAATTATTCATAAAGTTAAAAGAAGGGGGTGTGCTATATTCTTCAAAAATTTCAATATCATGAAAGTCAAAGAAAGACTGAAACTGTTCCAAATTAAAGGGGAAAAAAGAAACAGGACAGCCTAATGTAATATCTTAACTTGGACTAGATTCTGTCAACTGGCAAAATGGAATTTGGAGGACAGTTTCAATAAAAAGCTTGTCACTGTCAAGAAAAAGAAAACCCCAATGTGTTGTACACCTAAAGCTTATAAATATTATATGTTAATTATATCTTAATAAAAATTGAAAATAGAGTAATACTGAAAAAAGAAATGTACAATTTTCAAAACTCAAAACTGTATGATCATCTCAATAGATAAAATCCTAATGTATTTTCATTACAAAACCTCTGAGCAAACTAGAAATAAAAGGTACCACACTGAATTGATAGACATATAAAAACGCTATAGCTGACATTACAATAATGAAATAATGTTGGACATTTTCCCTCAATGACATAAAATTCAGGATGTTCCTGTCAGTAGTCTGTTCAAAATTGTTCGAGATGCCCAAGTCTGTGCAAGATGGAAAGAAGGAAGAAATGAAAAGACTAAAAATCTGAAAGGATGAAGTAAAAATGTGTCTATTTGTAGACGATATGATTATTTAGAAACCTATAAATATTAAGAATAAGTGAATTGGCTTTTTTACTGTTTTCTTTATTTCAGAGAGAGAGAGAGAGAGAGAGAGAGAGGGAGAGAGAGACAGCGTGAACAGGGTAGGATCAAAGAGAAAGGGAGACACAGAATCTGAAGCAGGCTCCAGGCTCTGAGCTGTCAGCACAGAGCCTGATGTAGAGCTTGAACCCACAAACCAGGAGATCATTACCTAAGCTGAAGTTGGATGCTTAGCTGAGGAGCCACCCAGGCACCCTGAATCATACAATAATTTCATGAAGTACTTCTCTTTATACATAATTCGTTCAGAAATTTTACAAAATGAATTTATATTTCAGCCATAAAAAAATTCAGTAAATAAATGCCATCTTCATTTTTGATCTGGTACATCTTTTGGCTTTTCATAATGTAGCTAAAGCTGAAGATAGGCCAAATATTGTGTGCTGTTTAAGAATATTGTTTTAAAACATTTTTAAAAATTTATTTATTTATTTGAGAGAGAGAGAGAAAACAAGAGAGAGAGAGAGAAAACAACCGGGGAGTGGCAGAGAGAGAGGGAATCCCAAGCAGGCTCCACGCCATCAACATGGATACTGATGTAGGGTTTGATCCCACCAACTGTTAGATCATGATCTGAGCCAAAATCAGGAGTCGGACACTTAACTGACTGAGCCACCCAGGCGCCCCACGAATATTTTCTACATGATAATTAGGAGGATCGTCAAGCCAAAAAAATCACAAACAGGAAGAGGTTGTCAGCTATCTTTATTACAAAGAATAATATAAAGAGATTTTGTGTGTGGAGCACATACTAGCAGCTACTTGTGAGTATATCATTTCTTTTCAATCAATATTTGGTATAACAAAATTTTAGTGCAGCACAAGAAATTTGACAGTGCCTTTATTATATGGGGACTTCTTGTATTGGTGGGAGGTGAACAAAAATGACACAGAAATTGCTTACCTCACTGAGGAACTCCACACAACAATGGGAGTGGGGTCCATATGACCAAGGGAGAAAAATCTCAGAGGTATCAGGAGATTTCATTTATAATGTTCTGAAACTCTTGAACTCTTACTCCCTATGTTTCTCTTTCATTCACTTTCTTACTCAGTATCTCACATATCCAGCAGGGGCTGATCTCAAAGACTATCTTCTCCCAAACATTCTCCTCAGAACCCTGGCTTCTGCCTCTCTGTCTCTCTTTATATATATGTGTATGTATTAAATACATTAAATTATAGATTAATTTATATTCTATGAAACAATACATTACATTAAATAATATATGTTATTAAATATGTTCATTATATATTTTGTGTAGTTATACATAATACATGATATATCTTTAATATATACATTATATAATATATTTTATATGATAATATAATATATTTCATATTATATACAAAATTATATATTATAATAAGTTATAATATATATTTTGTCATACATAAAGTATATTTATTACATATAACATATAATGTAAAAAATATATTTTAAATCATATAGATGAACTTATCCAATATGGTCTTTTCCATTCTAATGTTTTCCATTCTAGTATAGGTTACCTAGTATCTGGATCGGGATAATAAACAATGACTGAGCCATTGATCTGGGAAGGAAGGATGGGCAGAGGATGATGATTACAGTTAGCTCTGCTCTGAATTTTCCTCCTTTATTCCTGCCACTCCTGCACCTAGAGTGTCCCTTAATCACAGTGAATATGCAAGTATTTTTTGTGGCCACGACTTCTATTTTCGGCGATGATTGGCCAGTCAGCTCAAGTCACAGGTCCATTGGAGAGCCTTTGCGCCTCCTACCAACTGGCTGACAGTGGTGTTTTCCGCCGACGCGACAGCTGAACTCCCAGGCTTCCCAGGTGTGCATGGCCTGGCACAGAAACCTCAATTGGTTGGCAGCCACAGGTGTGGATAATTTGTTTTTTCTTTTTTCATTTGTTTAGATTCTTGTGGTAGGAATTCAGCAGGTGTGTAAAGCTAGCATAGAATCTCTACCCTGGCACAGAGGCCAGGTGCCCTCAGAAAAAGATGTTCTTATTGGTTTTGCAACGCTGCCAGCTTGGGTCCCTGTTTTCCTGGAAACTTCACCCAAGGGCAAGACTCTGCCTAACCAGTGAGTTACATTAAGTTCATCTCAGAAGATGAGTATGAAGAATCTCCTCATATGAACCTGAGCTACAGGCAGGAGCAGGTTACCTAGTTCTGTCTTTGTGGGGGTTTTTTCCTTCTTTTTTTTTTTTTTCTTTGTAACTTGAGCTGCTATCCTTCCAATTACAGGGGATGTGGGAAGTCCTGGACTTGGTTTCTAAGGAGATATAAACCAGGCTAGGATGCTGTTGTTGACACATAAATTTCTGCTCATTTGTTGGAGACTAAACAGTAGAAGCACAGACAGAGATTGGTCCGCTGTGCAGGGACTTCCATCTTTCTGCTATCTCCTCAGGAAGTCACTAATCCCGGGACCCAATGATTTCAGTAGAGGGCCAGGTGAACTTGTAGGTCATCTCTGACCATGTCTAGTTTTAACAGGGGAACAGAAAGAGGGAGCTATGGTAACACTGGAGGAACCAGTTTGCTAAGCCAAGAGCCACTGTCATCAGTCTGTCAGCAGTGTGGCACTGGGGCCAGAGAACCTTCTCTCTGGGCCCTCCTTAACCTTGCAAAAACACTTGTACCATGGTTTCGCCTGGCTAGGTCGTGATATCTAAAGACATAGACAGACACACAACCTTAGATTTTTCAGTTTTCCTTTATTATGGATTTTTCTCCAGCTTTTGTTTTCAGAATCAAACTTGGAGTTTATTTGATGTTGTTTTTACCTGTACACACATAATATACGACAGGGGCTAAAGGGGCAGGGAGGTCACAATGATTGCCCTATGGGCCCTCCACCTCTTTGAACAGAGGCATTGGTCATCTATTCCCTTCAGGTAATACAAATGCCCCACAAAGAAATGATGACACACGTCAGAGGAACATTTGTCTCAGAGGGCAGCAGATGGGATCTGGAAATCATACTTGGATAAAAGGGGAGTCATATGTGAGTATCAGATAGCCAGTAGACTAGTCTTTCGTTCTGCACCTTAACCTTCTACAAAGGCAGATATTTATGTTAATATATATCCGATATAATAGCACTGGCTGAAAAGAACTGATTGTAATAGTCCAGGGAAGTAAACATTAAACATCACACGGACCATTAAAATCAATTTCACAGCTGCTATATTTTTGTAGTGGCCTTTCATAGATTTGTCTTTGGCTATTGCTGATATATTAGTTTAATCATGGCACATCTTGAGAATCTAGTTTTTCTGTAATAATGTGTAAGTGAGATAAAACCTTTACACTAGGCTCCACAATGCGAGGGTGGTCAAGCATATGTCCAGCATTTGATTCGAACTTTCTTTTTCTCAAGTCTCTGCCCCCCTTAAGAGATGAGGAGGGATTAAAAATAACTCTGTTGTCCAATGGATGATACTCAAAAAGGAAAAGAATTATCATTGTGTTTAATAAGAGAACTGACAAGCAATCATAATTCTTTCCATTAAGTAAATATGTTAGAAAAATTTATTATGAAATGACACATTATGCGAGCCAGCAATCAAAGATGACACCCTTGCATTAAATACGGTAGATGCCATTAAGGAAAACAGTCAATATGTCACCAAGCCATGGCCTGTAAAAATTAAATTGATTTGGTAAATGTAAGTAAGATAGATCTGTTTGCTTTCATCATCAATTTTGAGTGGGTGAACAGGTGATGTCACCAACCTGGGAGCGATAAAGATGCAGGACCATCTGGAAAGGCAGGTGATGAATGGGCAACTGCTTTTGGATAGTGACAGTGCTGTGGTACTTTGTCACTTGGGATGCAGTACTTAATAACTTTTCAATACCATCATAATAAATTTCACTGCCTTATTAATATAGGAATGGTGAGTTATTACCATGATGGTGAGTGTAAATAACTGGAGATGCAGCCGTCAAAAGCTGATTGTTTGGGCATGTTTCTTTAAGCAACACGGTTGACTTGTGATAATCAAGCTATGTCTATACCAGTAGAGTTTATTGCACTTGTCAAAGGAAAAAGTAGTATTATTCAAAATTATATGAAGTCGTAATAAACAAGTTTAATATATTATCAGACTTTTCCTGTAAGTTTCCAAACATGAGGCAGTAAATCATTTTTAATAATGTCTTTTCATGTAAAATAATGTCCTTATGCAGTAATAATGTCCTTTCTTAACTATTAACAAAACAGTCGACTTCTTTGTAAGTGTTTTAAGGGGTATTTTCATTTGTACTTTTCAATCATTTTCTTCTGCAAATAAAGAGCGAAGGCACGAACCTTAGAACATTTCATTAAGAAGCTCGAAAGTTGCTGAGTACAGGCCATGTCACACGTTTCCATTTTAATTGAACAGATGTACTTAAGAGTAAACCACAGCAAACGAAATACAGACGAAATTATAAACACGTGTCACTGAGAAGTAGGCAGGAAAGAACCTCTGATGAGCATCTGTGTGTATTTTATGAAGCCAAAGACTGCCACTTCATAAGCTCGTCACTGATGCCTCCAGTTTAATGAGAAGAAACAAAATATGTAGATAGGTGTAAGCTGAAGATGAATTAGTAGATCAATCACTTAGCACCATTCAGGGTGTCTGCCATTGTGCGGTGGGAAAATAATTAGATCTGAGATGCTGTTCTTATTTATATGCCGGCTGTTCAATGTGGGATGGAATATGGGAAACTTCCTCTTTCATGTCACTGTGGTCTTTATATTGTTTCTTGGCCAGGCTGACTTTTAATTCTGACATTGTCTTTCAGGCTGCAGGCTGCCAGCCTCTTTCTTAAATGAAATGCCTCTCCACCATTTCTATTACTGCTGAAAAGAGAGCCAGCAGTCTATTAACAGGCAATAAAGTTCAGGAAGCCCAGGACTCATTTCTTGGGTCAGAGGTGAAAATTGCAATACTAAATGAAACAAAGGTGTGCCTTGATCGCTCAAGAAGCAGCACCAGAAAGAACACACGTGTTGTTAGCCAGAAGTCTCCCACTTAAAGGGAAAGGAATAATCGTAATAATGTTGGCCGATGGAGTTAAGTACTCAGTTGAGAGAAATTATATCAATCTGACAAATATAGCCTTCACAGGAGATAAAGTCTCTAATGACCCTAAATGCATATATTTATCATTTAATTCAACAAGCCAATTCCCTTGGGCTTTTGACCAACGACATTTCCCCTCAAGTTTAGAAATTTTTTACTAGCCCAGAGAATAATGGTTATTTGTCAGAGGGTTCCAAAGCTAAACGCAGTTGGAAGCAAAGAACGGGAGAGAGGAAAAAAATGGCTAATAGAGTCTTTCTACCTCAGAGAATATTAATCCGAATGTTCATTGATGCAGGCGCTGCAGAATTTCGTAGCTGAACAGTAGGTGGCAGACATTGTAGTGAAGAAATGGGGAAATTTTAATCTAAGCAATTTTCATCTGATTTCATTAACTTCCAAATATGTCACCAGTGTGCACAGCACATTAATTTGCAAAAGCATAGGAACACTAAATAGTTGTGAAACGTGCTAGCTGAATGTGGAAAAATCAAAAGGATCCTACAGAAATAAAAGCAAAAGTTCTAATGTTTCATCAGGTAAAGTGTGTGTGAAACAGGAAAGCCCAAAGAATAAAGGGGCCGTTGTGTATGGTGGGCTTTTCCTCACTGTTATTCTTGGTCTCAACTTGATGAAGTGTATTAGTGATACGCGCGAAGCACTGTGACTCCTGTATCTCCCTTTGTGAGATTGTCCATGCCTTTGTTCGTGCTGTCAGTCAGTTGTTCTTTCTCTTGCGCAGCCACATTGGTAACCACAGGATCTACTTGCAAATAGATTTCTGTAAAACCATATTATTCCTCAGCCCTTGGCTCTGTCTCCCCACCCCCTTCCCTCAACAATCTGGCCATTCATGTGGCGTGGCTCTCTTGCTGGCTTCTTTGTCATATGCCTAGTGGTTTGCGTTTCAGGGAGGCTGTGTGAGATAGTGAAAGGAACACTGACCTGGGCACCAGGAACCTTGAGATCTTGCCCCAGTGTGGACTAGGGACCGTGGAAAGTCACCTGGTGACTCCTCTGAAGTCTCACTGAGATCTACTCTAGCTTTGACTTTGGTTTTGGAATTCTCTTCATTGACTCGGTTTTTACTTCTTTTTACCCTTATGGACGTGCTCTGCATTATTATGGTTCTCGAGACTTTATTTACATGAGGGCTGTGTTTCGGTCTTTGATCTCTGAAAAGGATACAAATTAATTTTAAACTAAGTAGAAAATAGATGCTTGTTTTAGATTTTCTCTCATATTCAACAATAGTAGAATTGTGCTTTGTAAACCTGAAATCAAAGCACCTGTGATATGTGCATCTCTTTGTGGATTTTACATTGACCAGAGAAGGCAGCTGAAGACTGAAGCCCTGTTTTGAGAAGAAAGTAAGTTGGTTAGAGAGAGGACTCTATTCCTAGATCTCTTTGAAAAGAAAAAGGGATACATTTCATTCTGTCCCTGCGATATGATTTAATGCAGCCTCAGGTATATATATTGGCAACGTTCAGAGATACCATTTGGTCATCTCAAATATAACACAGGTATCATGGGCTCATCTTCAAAAAAAAAAAAAAAAGGGAGTGAAATATAGGTGCTGAGGATGTCAGGCCTAGAGACAAATGACCTTGGTTCACATTCTCTACCACCTTACCTTGTGACTGTGAATGAGTACTTAACTACTTTTTCCTCAGTTTCCTCATCTGTAAGGTGATAGTTACAATAAGGATTGCTCTTATAGGATTTTTGTGAAGATTATGTTGTAAAGGGTCATAAAGGGATTGGAACAGGGCTTGGGATGCCATAGTAAGCACTTCAAAGCAAACAGAATTTATTAATATTTGTCACCACCATCATCCCAAAGTTGGGGATGTTCCTTGCATCCCTTTTGTGAGGGAAGGACTGGGGAATTCAGTTTTGGGGATTGGAGCTCTTTGGGTTGGCAGAGGTACCACACTGCAAGAATTAAACATTGTCCCCTTTCTCAGTAGCACAGGGAAGTAGCCTTCCTAGACCCAACATACTCGAAACTCCCATAGATGGTTAAATGGTTCTTTTAACTGAAGACTCTAGCAAGCATTTCTAAACAGCACAGAGGAGGAGGTTTTGACTCCGTTTCCAATGAACACATTAGAACACATGCCACATGCTCCTGTGGCTTGGTGGGGCGGAGTCGAGAGAGAGGAGAATGTGATCCTCAGCCCTCACCCTCTCCATGTAAGCTTCTTTGAAGGACTTTTCTGTCCTCTGTACTCATCCTTATATTTCTTGGCCCTCAGCATGCCTGTGTCTTGCATACTTCAGCTAGATAATAATAGGACTGATTTTTTTCTAGCAATAAGTTTGATCTAGTCAATGGATTTGGGCAAGATAGCTGTGCCTGTGGACTGTGATAGTATCCTTTCTGAATAACCTGGGAACAAACATGCCTCATGAAGGCAAGTATCTTGCTGAGGCAGCATCGTCTAACCTTGAGTAAGGAAAGCACACTCTGCCTATTCACATACTTTGACATAGTTTCATGTGAAATAACAACCCTGGTTATCTTGTGAATCTGCCTTCTTCCCAGGTTCTGCTCCACCAGTGGAACTCCCCTCCGAGTGAAAGTGGCTCGGAATCACTGGGAGTAATATTATAACCAAATAGATTGTGATTAAGTCCCTGAAGTGGAAATGCAAGCCTTAATCTTTTTGTACAGTGTCATCTGTTTATTCTTAAATTTCTCTTAAAAATAAATGTGGTACCTTGTGGGTCAGAGGGGTTCTGAAACTTTCTGGGCAGAAATGTGGGGATTCATAGATAAGACGGCAGAGGACCCATTATGACTTCCCACATGTAAAATTCCACTGTTCACCATTGCTTTTGATCATTTTGGACTAGAGAAGTATCAAAAGTTGTGGGCTTTTAATTTTCCTTGCAAAGAAATAACAAAATATGTGCTATTGAAAACTGTGGGTAAGCTCTCTGACTCACAGGCTGTTGGAAGGGGAGGGGGTACTTGAATTATTTGGTTGGGGATTTATGGCTGAAAGTGACAGTAGCCTGAAGTAAAGTTTGCCTTCGTTTGGGTAGAAGCTTCCTGAAGGAAGACTTGAAGGGTGGGACAGTGTTAGGGGGCCTCTGTTTTCCTGGGGCACATTACCTTCTCCTTCCAGTTCTCTTGACTATTACAACGTAATGTTAGTGTCTTCCAACTTCTGTGGCATCGACTGAATTGTCACCAAACTGCCACATGCTAATGATTCCCCATTGACACAAACTCTGCTGTATCCTAAAGTCTCTGTGTGGGGGCTTCCATTGAGAACAATCTGGATTTAGTAATACACTTAATTGGAAGTTTTAATAAGACTTAGGACTTTGTTTTCTTTTGTAACTTGGAAAAGACAGTAATCTTAAGAAAACCAGATGTGAATATGTTTTTAACAAGAGAATTTTCACTTTTCCTGTACCTTCCAAAGCATGAGCATTCTCCTTTGAAGATATTAAGCTTCTAAGAATATTATCAGCAATATAAAGGCTGAAAAATAGGTGAGTTTGCCTATAGATGAGCCAGGCTAAAAAAACATGGAAAGCACTTGATGAAATCATGAATTACTATGATTTAAATTACAGAGCTTCATATGGACCCCTGCACATTGATTTGTCAGGAACGTTATGAAGGGTATTAGGTAAGGAGTATACAATGTCACTTGGTGAGCTTGACTCAAAAAGTATTCATTTGAAGTTTGATTCCTTACTCAACCACCATAACTGATTGATAGGGACATGGATCTCCAGTTGACTTTAATTTCTGCTCTAGGAATCTTCCATGAACTCACTGAGAGGCTAAGATGTGGTGTAAAGCTTGGAAAGTTTGGATTTCTATGTATAGTTCAAGTAGCCTCCAAGCACTGATCTTCAGTTGCAATGGTCCAAGTAGCCTTGAGTAGAGGGAAAAAAAAAATCATTTGCTTTCAGTTTCTGTGGGGTTGGGTGAAAGGTTCTGTAACCAGGTAAGGTAACACTTAAAATATTAAAACTTTTAAGTCAAGAACATCAGGATTGTGATGTGACATGTGATATGCACATAGATAAACAGAGCCTTTTAAAGCATGAATTCTGGTGTGGGTGGAATTTGGTGGGATGGGGCTGGGAGGTTAGTTAATTCTACCTGAGGAAAAAAGATTTAAGAGAAGCACTAATTGCCACAATAGGAAGTTAGAATTCATTACCCAAGATAGGAGAGGTTGCAAATATATCATAAAAAAAGAAAATAGGTCATAAATCAGGTGGCATTTCCACCATCAGCTGCACCTCACCCAGTCTCTGTCGGCTGTGAATTTACCTGTCATCATTTGAAGACCTCTTATATTTTCAGCCTTGTTATAATTTTATAAGTTTATCCTAGTCTCATGGAAAACGTTACCCATATTTACTCTTTCATTAAATCGTACCTAATCATTTTAGTCTGGACCCCAAAGACTTCCTCCCCTATGAAGCCCCTGAGCCTAGGAGTTTCAGAAGGACAGAAAGACTGCCTTTGGACAGTTATCTTTTTGTATACTTGTCCAAGGGGTCTGTCTAATACCTTTCACTGTCTTGATCTTCTGTTCTATAAAAATAAAAGGTAACTTTCTGTGGCTCTAAACAAAGCATGAACTGCTTAAAGTAAAAAAGCTGGAGCTCAGCGCAGTATTTAAACTGGGCCACTCAACAGGCAGATTACAAAAATGTCTGAAGAAAACTATGCAGTAAGGAAAACTGGCCTAAGTTTGAAAAAACAGTGATGCTTTATTTTCAGGAAAAATGGAAACCTCTATTTAATATAAGTCCTTTGGTCACTGAGATGTGTCAGAAAGCTTGTCCTTTATTCTGAAGTGCCACGGTGTTAGCATTGAAATGTAAAAATAATAAACAGCTGACATTTTAAGCACAGACTAAACATCAAGCAAATGACATTACCTCCAAGCTCTTGAGAGAGTTACAAGACGATGAACTGCCATAGGAAGAAAAGTGAGAAATGGTCACGAAACCTTTGTTTGCGGTAGAGGCACCATCAGCGTTAATGCTGTGTACCCAAGTCTTACGTGAGGGAGGTTTTCTGTGTATGGAAAATTGTTTTTCAGTTTGAATTTACATGAAGCAGTATGAATGGCAGAAGATAACATATGGTTCCAAAATTCATTATTACTTTTGCTCATTTCTTGTTGATTAATATATTAATGCCACCAGTGTGTACTGCGTGTCTGCTGTGTGTCCTGGGGAAACACAGCAGCGGGCTACCGCGGTGCCTAATGCCAGCTTTCTCTTCCCCCTCTCTTCCCTTTCCTTTCCTTTCTTCCTCTCACTGACTTTATTTTCTCGTTTTATTTTGGTTTCTTGTATGTTTTCTTGTCCTCAAAGTCAATACAACTCTCTTTACCTAAGAGTTTTGGTTAAATTTATTTGGTATCCATCTAATATGTGTCACCTTCCTTCAGAGCAAATGTGCACAGGATCTGACCATCTGGGGGACAGTTAGTCATTTGGAGGATGCAGGTGGGAAACACACCTGTAGTTAGTCACTTACAGGGGCACTTGTCTATACTGAAATGATTTGCAGGTGTTAAGCATGTGCTTATGAAAAAGGGAAATAGGTATTTGGGGTCTAGGAGAAAATTTGCCTCTTAATTTAATGTTATTTACCCTCTTCTCTATTTCTTGGTTACTTGGAAAACAAACGCATACACTTTTAACTTAATGTCCTGAATGGCTGCAAAGAGGAGATAGAAATGCAGCTTTGGCTGTTTTATGTGGTTCATAAAAGCATTCTCTCTGGCTCCGAGGATCCATTTATATTTAAGCTTTATAGAAACAACTCTGTAAAGCTTTTTAGTCTTGAGGACAACATTGCTTATTAAAATCTGTGATGTGTAGTATTTTAATACATGTTAGCTACATTTTTTAAGGCTGTTACGTAGCTGTGAGCCTTGTTGTATCCCTAATAAGGAACAAAATGATCTAAACTGTTTGATGATTACTAGTGAGTTTTGGTAAACTCCTTTATGAGCTTTCCTGAAAGTGTATTAACCATATGTCATGTGCCGCAGCATAAAAAATAGAAACAGTGAGAAATTCAGCAACCAGGATCCCAACGCTCTGTGGACATCAAATTTGGCAGATTTTGAAAATTCTGTGATCATTTTTCTCCTTATGTGACACTACTCTTGTTCATTCTTCAAAAACATTTGCCCTAGCGTGGGGAATTATAGATAATTTGATGCAACAGGTTTAAGTTACCATTTTCATAGTGAAAAGAATAGCTTAGCATGATCCCGATTTTCCTTGGTTTCCTCCCATTCTCAAAAGAAGCAGAGGTATTCACATTTCTTTGTCTAACAGTTTTATAATGTCTTAAGAGATTAACAGTGAGCATGAATGAGGGCCTACGGATTAGACAACAAAAAGCCTGGCATGTCCACTACCTTACTTGCAAATTTTACATTTTCCAGCATTGCTGAGAGAGTATAGAAACTAAGAAAAGATAATAAGTACCAGAGTCTCAAAAGTGTTTAGTGATTCAAAAAATTCAGATGACATGTCAGAACTGACAGACTGATGGAACTGTCTGTGGCAGGGCCCACTTTTTTGTCTTATGTTAAGCTCTCATACTGAGTGAATGCAGATGTTATCACGGTAACCCAGACAGACAGTCAGTGAAATGTGACAAGCTGTCAGCAAAGTTACACTACGTTGATTTTGTTAAAATATCCACAAGCTTTATAGTTTCTCTTTATATAAAAAACTCTTACCTCATTTAGTCAGGAGAATGGAAGCTGTTGGAGAGATGGCTTGGGCTTTCATCCCCAGAATACCTTGGGTTTTCTCCCCCCATTCGGGGAAATTTTACTCAGCAAATTAAGTAGTAATGCACCCCAAATATTGGACCTCAAAATATCTCAGAGTAATTTTTTTTCTCTTTTGACTTGTTCTATAATTTTCTTTTTTTCCTGCTCAATTTACATTGCACCTCAGCACTTGGGCAAAGGATGTTTCAAGATCAGAAAGAATGAATTTTCTTCATTTAAACGAAGAGCCAAGATGAGAGGTTAAAAGTCTGGAGGGCCATTTTAAACAAAAAGCCTTTCTTAAAAGAAGCTTAGGCGTGGAAAATGAAAATGCGAGCTTCATCAAAACTAAGATCTTTGCTTCCACTCTTTTTATTTTGAAACACTGAAAATTAACATTGGCAAGAGAAAAATCTCCATTGAGAAACATTCGAGCGGCTCATGAAAATCAATTCTGTTTTCTTTACATGGTTTAGACATTTAGATTTTTTTTCATAAATTGGGGAAAAAATAGCAAGAAGAATTCTAGAGAATCTTCCATGCTATAACATATTTGTATCCAAGCGTAAATCGTGCTTATTAAGTGGTCATTTTTTGACATCAGTTTCAGATTCAGTTGAACTCAGGCATTTAGAAGTCAGAACAAGCAAAACAATAATTAACTGAACACAAGTAAATAAAGAACATACATTTGGAAACTGCAGTCTTAACTGCATTGCTTTTGGTGATATTAACACTGTCTTTTAAACTAAGGAAGACAACCGTTTTGACATTTTAATTTAACATTGGCACAGTTTATTTGTAGCCTCTGAGTGCAATAATTGGTTGCCTTTTACCCCACATTGAAGGGCTCCTGTTGCATAGAATTTATTTAACTTCGAATTGCAAACTGTTTAATTGAAGATTACTTTACAATCCTAGTTTCCACAGATTAACCTCTATTTATATATTCACTTTTGGAAACTAAAGGTGAAAGGAAAACATGAGCCATACTTGTTTTGCTCAATTTATATTGTCACAGAGGACATTAACATACAATGAGAAACTGTTCTGTGATTTTGAAAAATGAAAAGTCAAGACATTTTGAAGATAGCATCTAGCCCAGTGTTTTTGTAAAACACAGAACTAAATAATCAAACGAAATTATGCATATGGAGGAAATGATTTAGAATATGTTTCGCTGCTAATCGCACTCATGCTGAAGTTTTAAATTTCATCTGTCTGCTCAGATCTATTGTGAGCCATTAAGTGGCTTCCTTTTTTCCCGACAAATTGAATGCTGCAACTCCAAGGAGCTCTTTTGTTCTTTTAATTCAGTCAGCATGGAAATGATTTTCTCATTTCAGGCCCTTTTCTGTCCTCTCTTCATTGTGTCAATAAAATAGAGTTGTGCAGAGCTGCTCTAATCAGCTTAGAGTGCTAATTCATTGCTCCGGGATGCTATCTGTGTCTGCCTACAGGTGGGCACTCTAAGGGGTCAGTCTCCAGGGGAGTGTAATTGTGTGTCTCCTGGGGCTTGTTTGCAGAATGACCTAAAGCTGAAGCCCCAGCTCTGGAAGGGGGAAAAACTGAACAAACATATGCCCACGCAAAAGTACACAGCTGTATTTTCATGGCGACCATTTACTTGGTCTGACACTCGGAGATTCTAGCAACATTCCTTGCGTTCTACCTATTCTTGGTCTTCTATGATTTAGCCATAAAACCTGAATTCTTTTAAAATTTTGCACACATTTCCTAGGGGTACAAGCTATCTAGTATTTCCAAGATACGAAGGAAAGGCTAGGTTAGAATTTAACACATGGATAATCCGGCCAACTAAACTAAAGAAGAAAAACAGAAACTGCCAAGTTTGGAAAATATATTTTTTTTGTGTCCTGTGAAAGTGGCTTGATGTAGAAGTATGGGAATATTATGAACTAGTAAATTAAGCTTTATGGGCAGCGAGGAATTTCTGACAACTTTGGAGGAGAAATAATGATCAGTTGTTTGGAATAAGGGGGAAAATTGCTAGGCATGAGGTTTTTGAGAATTAACATGTCCTTGGGCAGTCTGGGGGGAACGGCAAACCTTTCTGGGAGCATTGTCAGGGTGAGTGTCAAAAACGGGTTGTGAATATGGTCTTATTTACCGGGTTTGACATTTTGGGTATTAGGATTAAAAGTGCCACGGCATCCTCTTTTTTCCCCCCTAAGATATTTACATTTTTTTTTCCCCCCTCTCAGTACATTGGGATTAATTCCAGTCTCAATGGAAACCCTTCAGAACTTCATTATTCAGGTCATTATATAATAACCTTAAGTAGGTTTACAAAGTAGAAAGCAAAGGAGTGATAAAAGATTTCAGCCTTGTGGATCTACCGGTTAACTATAGAAGGACTGAGCAAATATTCTTTTATTTGCTTAAGAAACTTAACACTTGTCCAGTATATTGGAGAAAAAAATGTGTCCTGCTTATTAACCAAAGGATGGGGGTTAAACGCTTTATCACTTGAATAATTTGAGAAGAAATTGCTTAGTCTTATTGTAGTAAATTCGAACCAGCTTAACAGCATGCCGATTTGTAGAATTTATATTGTTATATATGAAGCTTGGTGCGATGACGATAACTGGTTTGTAGAAATACCAGTTGTTAAAAAAGACATAAAAAGGAAATAAGTTTATCTTCCACATGTTTAGAAGGCATTGTTTGGCTTTAATTCTGTAATTCTCTCCTTCTCCAGCTCGTGTTTCAGCCACATAACAAAGCTGGTTGGGTTGATCTTGTAACATTCCTACTTCCTGGAAAAGGTTCCGAATGTCACTTAGCTATTCACATTTATGGACTGAGGATGTGTTTGAGGTGGCATCAAGAGATGAAGGAGAAAATATGGAAACTCGTAAAACTGATCTCTTTCATTTTTCTTTTCTATTTGAAAATGTTCTTACAGAGGGCTCCAAGGTAGTCAGAATTCAAATTCCGTATCTTAACTAGAGTGAGTTCTCCATTTTAATCATTGCTAACTACTCATGATTTTTCTGATATAAAAATTATATTTTCAGACAAAATGGTTTCAGTGCTGTTTCCTGAAGCTGATGAGGTCGTTTATTTACTTAATTTTTTGTTTTAAGGGGGCTTTCATTCTTATTATTTCATTTACTTAATTTTTTTTTTCTTTCTCTTCAGATAATTGAATTTGAGGTCATTTTAGCACTAGCTATCTCTTACAAATGACTAACCCTTATTTATTTATTTAAAAAAATGTTTTTAATGTTTATTTATTTTTGAGAGAGAGAAAGAGAGAGAGAGAACGCACAAGCCAGGGAGAGGCAGAGAGAGGGAGAGGGAGACACAGATCCAGGATCTCTGCAGTATCCAGGCTCTGAGCTGTCAGCACAGAGCCCAACTTGGGGCTCAAACCCATGGACCGTGAGATCATGACCTGAGGTGAAGTCTGATGCTTAACCAACTGAGCCACCCAGGTGCCTCACAAATGGCTAACCCTTATGTAGTTAGACTTATGTAGTATGAGTCATTCCATGAGGAGAAAAAAAAGCAATGTTTTAATGACTTGCTTTGGTAGGTTTTACCTTTATAGGAATAAATTCTGACTTCTTAAAATAAATTAAAATCAACAGTATAATTTTCTTTTTTGTGGGGAGGGTCTAAATCATGTTAGTACAATTTAGGTTCAGATAGCTCAAATATGGCCCACCAAAGAAAGCACAGTGCAATGAGACTATATGCTTGAAATGGATATTTTTTTTTTTTAATCAGTTGCATTCTCTCCTTGGGTCGTCTATTTCTCTAATTCTCTTCTGCAATAGTAGATTTGTCAGAAGATAAATGTTGAAATGATTTGTCCTGATGCCCTATGGCAGAATACACCAGGTATGCGCTCAAATGCCTGTTGGATAAAATGAACTAGTCTTGTCTTTTTTTTTTTTTTAATGTTTTCTATTTATTTCTGAGTAAGATAGTGAGAGAGAGCATGAGCAAAGGAGGGTCAGAGAGAGAGGGAGACACAGAATCTGAAACAGGCTCCAGGCTCTGAGCTAGCTGTCAGCACAGAGCCCGACTCGGGGCTCTAACCCACAAACCGTGAGATCATGACCTGAGCTGAAGTTGGATGCTTAGCCGACTGAGCCACCCAGGTGCCCCAAACTAGTCTTGTCTTTGACATTTATTAAAATTGCCAGCTCCAAGGTTTCTAATGATGTTGATGATCTTTTCATGCCTTGAATGAATAGGACTTGAAATTAGACATTAAAATTTTGAGTTGAATGGGGGAATAAAAGTGTTGGTTTGGATTTTCTCCTACCACCAATGTTTAAGGCCACGGAATGCTCTGGGGGAAAATACAAGAGATATTTTCACGTATGTGCTTTGAGTTATTAGGTAGAAGACTCTACAGTCAGGCTATCACCATTAAAGTCAAGGAAATAATTTTATAATAAAGTTAGCAAATTACCCAGATAGTCACTTTAATATACGACTCCTGCTTGGTTGTAAATATCTAGACCATGTGTCATTTCTGGCTTAACAAATTCTTTATATAATTTTTCCAAAGAATTATTAGCTTAATCTCCTGAGATGTATCTCTTTAAATCTAGCCTGGTAATCTTTTCATAGAACTTGATTGTTTGCTCCCTTACAGGAAAATGTACTTCTTTTCAATGTAAGTAACACGACTATGTAGAATAAAATATAAAATAAATGTAAAACTTATCAGATTTGAATGATTCTCCTCTTCCCATTTTAGTTAAAAAAGATAAAAACAACACTTTTGCTTTGTTCTGTGGTTGGAAAAATACATTTCTTGGAAAAGCTTGGGCTCTGCAAAAGAGTTTCTAGAATAAATGCTTAGCATTCTTAAAGAAGAGGTCATCAATGCAATTTTCTGTGATTCAGAGATGAATGGGAATCCATCTATTATCAATTCCTCAATCAGGGAAAAAAGGAAATTAAGTTCCTAATTAGGTGAATTTGGACTAAAGAGGTGGGGCATGGAAGGGATGAGGAAAATTGAGAGGTAGTTGATGCCATTTCAGACTAATGATAGGAAAGGAAATGAAGAAGGGGGTGGGCAGGAGTTGAGTCTGAAAGGTCAGTGACCTTATTAGGACAAGGGTAGTGGTAGATCTTCAAAAGCTTTTACCTTTTACCTTGACAAGGTGTCAGGTTCTGGGGATGGATAAAGATGCAAATACTTGGGAAAGAGAATGGCAAAAATAAGATCGCATATTTTTATAAGAAAAACATTTTAATCTTGGAGATGGAAAATGACATTCCTCAGCTTTGTACCTTTTATTTCTTGTCCATTTCTATGTGCTATGAAATACATAGACTATTCCTTTCAGATGATGACTGGATTTACCTTTATGTAGGATAGGTAATGCTTCTTTTAGGGATTAGGTTTCGCTGTTAATTTTAATGAGCTTTTATCCTTTATTTGTACCTACTAGAAAAATACATAATTTTAAAAGTATACTGTGGCCTTGATTTATCATTTTAAACACAGAATGATAGTTTTTTTAATCTATCATGCAGATGTGCCTACATTTTTATTTAGATGAAATTCAGTTTCTCCTTAATAATCTAAATTACCTAGCTATTATCACTGACAAAATATGCAAAACTTTGGTCTTTAGCCACAGTGCTTCAGAAGTTCTCAAGTAAAGGCACTCTCAAGGTAAAGTGGATGCATCTATCTAGAGAAACAAAAGATGATTTATAGTCTTTTAGTTATAATCTTTTCACTATTTTTTTCTAACCTTTAACTAATGTCGTAAAAGAAATAATGAGCAAATCATTCAAGTTTTTGGAATGTAAATCAGATTAGTTAGAAGAAAAAATTAAGTTATGACTTTGGGGCAATTTTGGCTGTTTGGGTAACATGTTGGTTACTAGGACAGTAATCTTATGCAACATACTCTTTACCATTTAATGCCTTTTATTAAGTAGTATGGGTGCTTTAAGTATGACTTTGACCTGTATATTTTTATCCAGAGGACAAGTGATTACCCTTTTATTATTATAATGACCCAATAAATGGAATATTTCAAATTCTTTCCATCTTAATCCTATCTCTGGGAGAAAAACACAGCCAGAGTCCTCTTATTACATACTGTCCAGTGGAGATATAACATAAGCCTCACATACAATTTCAAATTTTCTAGTATGGCGTTTATAAAAAGAAAAAAGAAACAAGTATAATTAATTTTAATAATATAGTTTATGTAACCAGTATATCTGGAATGTTATCATTTCAAAATGTAAACCAACATAAAAATTATTACTGAAATATTTTACCTGTTCGGCACTAAAGTCTTTGAAATCTGGTACTTAAAACACATCTTAACTTGGACTAGCCACATTTCAAGTACATAGCAGTCACATGTGGCCAGCAGCTACTGTTTTCAACACAATCTTGGAAAATCTTGAGGACTCCATCTTTCACACTGTGATTCAGGTCAATGTTAGTTAGCACAGAGGGTGAGCACTGAGAGCCACCGTGAAGGCCATCTGACCTAGACCACTTATCTTATAAATGAGGACACTGGGGGTCAGAGAGGGTCAACTTTTTGTCCAAGGTCACCTAACTACTTTGGGGTGTTGCTCTTAGACCAGATTCTAAGTCTTCTCCTGAATTTTATTTATTTTGAATTCTATTAAAATACGCTGCTTTTGCTGGCCATTTATGCAAAGGTGCCAAAATGTGGTGAAGTGTAAGAGAACTAAGTAAAATAAACAACCAGCCAACCAAACAAACAAGCAAATCTGACAATTGTTGAGAAGATAGTCTTAAAACTCTGCATGTTGTGGGAGTACCACTTAGGTAAAGGGTTATTTGTTAAGACTTTTTGCATGTATGGCAAGCATATCACTTTATTCAAATCTATTGTGTTTTTACAAATAAATATTTATCTTGAAAGTAAATGTGGTAGTTTAATTTTAGCCATTATAGATAATTTATTTTGATATTTCTCTCGGCCCTAAAAAGGAAACTAAAGGCAGATCTTTCATTTCATTTTAGACTAAGTTGCTCCCATTTTTGCTTTGCCGTGATTGAAGCAATGATAGGAAAACGAGTCAGGCCCCATATTCTTTGGCCTGCAGACTCAAAAAAGGCAACTTGATTGTTCAGATTTCTGCATTTTTCTTTCCTTAGTCAATATCTGAAATTAAGCTCCACCTGACAGGGTCAATAAAATGCTACTGATTACAATTTATCTGGAAAGCATAAACGGGAAAGATACGGGTCTTCTTTTACAGAATTGGCGGCTGATGCTTATTGAACCTGAGCTAACATTCCCAAATGAAATGAAGTGGGGCAGTGTGAGTCATATGATAACAATGTTGTCATCCCGGGGAACAGTCTCGGCATGAATCAGCACAGTGTGAAAATCAAGCATGCGAACAGCAAGCGGATATCATGGAACCTCCCTCAGTTACAGGCACGCATACCTGTATCCATAGGAGGGCTCCCCACTAAATCGTGAAGTGGCCAGGAGTTCCCAAAGAAAGAGAAGGGCTGCTGTCACTGACTAGATGGGGTTTGTAATAGTATCGTCCTGTTTTCACTCTCCACAGTAGAAAATTTCTACTAGGCTAACAAGGCAGAGGGTAATGAGAAACATGCCAAGTTTAAAAAAAAAAAAAAAAGAGCAAGAGTGAGGAGTCTAACCTAGGAACAGGAAACAAATGTGATCAATTACTCCAAGTGTGGAGCTCACAGATACCTTATCTTAGGGCTCCTTAAAATAAAAGCCTGATTGTTACCAAATGCGTCTAAGAAGTGGGGGAGAAAACACATTCACCGAGGGAGCGACGAGGGGGCCGGGAAGAAGGGGGGTTGGGGTGAACATGACTTTATATTGATGTAAAAAAAATGCAGCTCTACCGTTTCTCAGTCTCCTGAAGTATTTAGAGAAGTGGTTAACAACCAATCATAGCCTTAACCAAGCAGGCAGTAAAACGGTTCAATGTTTGAAAAATAAAGATATTCTAAATATGACACAGAGGGGGTGGGCATAGATTTAAATAGTAATATATAGTGCTGCTAATGGCTCAGTCAGTTTGAAACATTTCTTCTGTTCTACATAATTATTTCTCTAAAGTATTTTAAAGAAGCAATGTTATATTTTGAAATGAAAATTCTTAGCTGTAATACATATATAGATATAGATATAAACTGTAGTGTGTGCATATATATAGGATTAATCTTTGACTCAATTGAAATATTCATCTTTACATTTGAATGTCTGCAAGGCAGTCTACATATAAAGTGTTCACTTATTCTATGAAATAAATAGTAAAAGTATTATCATGCTAATAACATTCATTTTAAAAGGACCGGTTTTATTCTGTGAGTCCACAGAGCAAGCAGCTGAAAAGGTGTGAGCATATTCTACTCATCCTCAAATAAGGAAGGAAATATCATGGTTAAGGCTATGAGTAAGAACCTCAGGGCTGGCGGATCTTGGCTACACATTCCCCAAATTTCCCATAAGTGCAATAGAATTAACACTATTCCTTTCTTGGAGATCCTGGGTCAGTAGGTGTTACAGGATTATGTTATGAGGTGTGACTATAAAGTAGTGAGACTGTTTTTCACACTCCACACCCAGAAACAGTCTCCTTTTACTTCAGTGGATAAAACATAATAATTTTTCTGAGAGCATTCACCTCATCTGGTCCTTACGCACATGTGTGTGCACAGACAGGCTCTGCAATAGTCCCATCTTTCTCCAGTGTTATGTCAACTATCACTGCTTTCTCAGGAAACTTTGGCAAGCAGATGGGACAGAAGTTTTTCTGTTGGTAGAAATGATTTTTTTAAAGCTCTGTATCTTTGGGGGAAGATGCCCTGTAGAGAAGCAGAGAGAAATAATCATCCATTTTCAGAGGACTTTGTTAGAATGGTCTTGCCATCCTGTCCTTCCCATATTTTTCCAATTAAGCCCTAGCCTGTTGGAATCAAATGTCTTCATGGGATGGCAGACTGCTCAAGTAGGCTATTTTGCACATATTCTGTAGCAAGCTTAGCAATTGGGCCTGTCAGTCAGTCAACACATATTTATTGGGCGTTTATGTGGCGAACCAGACAAATCCATTCCCTAAGCTCTTGCTCTTATGTTTTCAGGGCCCTGTCATCCACACAGAGTTTCTAATTGAAATTTTCTTTTCCAAAGTAGACTCATCTACATTTGAATTACAAGAAGGAAGGTGGGACTGTCAGAGGAACAGAATCCTTTTATTATGGACCACTTCAACCCATTTAAGGGTAGATATCTTACCTCAGGGCCACCTTTCAGTTAATTCTGCCCCTTCCCTGTTTTTGTCTTCTATTTGTGGTTAATATGATTATGAAAGAGATACATGCCCTTAGTAAAATTCAAGCGGTACACTAAGCATGTCTCCTTTGTCCTAAGAGACACTTCATGTCTTTAGTTTCAACAATTCCTTGTGTATCACTCCAAGAAGCTTATGTAAAAATGTTCGTGTGTACACATGTAAACACACACACACACACACGCGCATGGTATACATATGTGGACAGAAATCTTTTTTGTGCAAAGTGTACCTGTTACAATATTTCTTATTTGCTTTATTTTTGAAGTAGTATTTTGGAGATCTCTCTCTATATATATGTATCTTTATATCTCTATATATCTACTTAATTCTTTAAAATATGTATTTAGTTAACTAAACACACCGGTCTTCCATCACCTCACTTCCCTCCCAGAGGTCATTCAGTATTTTTCTTGCATATCTTTCTAGATGTATGACATGCATATAAAAGCAAATGAATATTTTTTCTCTTTTATATAAGAATTATACACTAAACACACCATTTTGCAGTCTGCTTTTATCTCGCTCAACTATTTATCTTGCAGATTGTTCTATCTCAGCATGTAAAGAACCTTCTAATTCTTTTTATTTGTTGTATAGTATTCCGTTGAATGTTTATGTGATTATTATTATTATTATTATTATTTGCGATTTCAAACTATGCTAAATGGAACTGTGTGAGAATATCCATGGGATAGACTCCTAGAAGTAAACTGATGGGTCAAACGGCATGTACATTTAGAAGTGTCTCAGGTTTTTGTCAATGTTCCATACCTGTACTAACCACCTTTCCCAATAGCAGCATATGGAAATGGCTATTTGTTCAGTCTTACATATCAACATGGTGTATAACTAACTTATTTGACTTTTGCCAGTCACCGACAAAAAGTGGTGTTTCAACATATTTGTAATTCAAAATTCTCTTATTCTGAGAGTGAGATTAAGCATTTGTTTCCCATATAGTTAAGGGCTATCTGTATTTTTGTAATTTCTTGAACTGTCACTGAAGCAAACTTTTTTTTCTGTGCTTGCTGAGAAAAAAACGTGACTTAATGGTCACATTTCCGGTTAATGACAGAGGTAGGACTCGGATTCAGATCTTCTGGTTGTTAATTTAATAATTTAATTAATTTAACATATTTCCTGCTATAGAACACAGGATAATATTTCCTATCACTTGAATCCTACCAACCTCGGGTTCTTGGAAGGATCATATGGAATAAGTTAGAACGTGAAAGCATTTTCAAAATGAAAAAAAAAGCTCTCCAAAATGCAAGATAATGGTTCATTTAATTTTACAAAGAAATCACAACATTTATCACTGCTGAAAATATGCAGTACATAATGAAAATAGAGTACGAGTGGTTTGACCCGGCTAAAGCCTAGGAGAGGTAAGGCAATTAGGTTGTTAAGAGGCCTTCTGGACAAGCAGAGTCCTGAGTTTACTAGCTTAGTGCTGACATGTACGCCTGGCTTTTTTCCCTCCCCTAAAGAATGGAAAACATTGTACCTTCGCAGAGTGATGGCAGTCTTGCTTCGCTTAAAACTTCATCACCGTCCACGTGAGCAGTTTGCCTTGCATTTTTAAATGGGGGGGTGGGGGTGGAGGCAGGTCCTATTTGAAGTTTCATAGATGTCTGGTTTGACCAACATTTCTTCGTCTGTGTGTGATTGTTTACTAGGGGAAATTCCGAACTTTCGGTATTTGGGCTTCATTGTTTTCACTCACGTTGGCTCTAGATTGGGTATGGGTTATACACGTGTGCATATGTTTCCTTAGTTACTGCATCGTGCAATGTTGTTATGTAAAATCTTCAAGGCATTTACTTTTATTTATTTTTCCTATGGGCTGGGCACACAGTTTATTAATTTTGCATGCATGTAGTTTAAGGACATTAGCCAGTCCACAGTAATGGCTGTCCTAACATCCATGTGTAGCAGTGGAATTTAGGAGATTAACTTGCATTTGACCTAATTCAGCTCTCCTGGTAATGAGGGGTGCAGGGGCAGAGAATTAATCTCTCTCAATTTGTGACTCTCAGGGGTGCTGCTAAGTTTAGAGAGCTTGAATTTTAAAAGTCTCCTGTTGTGCCAAGAAGTTTTTGTTACCCAGTAGAACTCTGTTCACTGTTGTGAAGGCAGCGCTGGTTTTGTCTATTGCCGCGATGTTTGTGACAAATATTATGAAGATGTGTAACGTGAGTTAACTGTATGGTTTGGTTCAGAAAGTAAAATGGGAAAAACTTGGGTCAAACCTATTGAGCTATGGCACTTCCCCCCCCTTCCTCACCTTAAACTCTCAGTGTAGCCAAAAATACAAAAAGCTTTCAAACTGCTTTACAGCTATGTCAGAAGCTGTCTTTTGTCGTATAGTTGTTACTCAAAGCTAAAGTACTGCTGCTGGGAAGGTATAAGTCAAGTTGATATAATTTGGATTGATTTGCTTTTAAAAGCTTTGAAATGACAGTGCAATTATTGCTATGATGCAGGTCTCTTACAACTGGATTAATGCATTTAATGAACAATTTGACCACGTAATTTATTTCTGTGGAGTTAACGTTAACTGTTAAATGCATTTATTCCCTAACAGCCATATTAATACTGAGGTAGCGTGCAGCAGTCACAGCAGGAGTAAACTCTAGAATAGCCTCTGACTCCTATTTCACTTCCAAATTCTCACTTTATTCCCACCCAGCAGATGAGGAACAAGGTCTGTCGTGTGAGGTTTACCTCTCTTGCTCTTCCATCCTTTCTTTAATACAGGGGAATGGGCCTGAAGGCCATGGAAAGAATGTTGACCAGAAATCAAAGATCCAGGTGTTCCCAAATCTGTATAATTGCTTCTCAAATGTCAGGCAGTGACATTGGCCATTTTTGTAGGCGATGGTTTCTGTTGTAGAGATCTCAATCTGGCTAAATGCCCTGATGATGCGGAGTGGACCATGGCAAGTCAGTAGTTTCAAATGATGATAATAATTTTAGGTCTTATGAAATCGGCCTTTGAGACATCATCCTGATTAACCCTTTGTTCTACTGCTGAGTAAATTGGAGCCCAGAGAAGTTCAAAGTCCTTTGCTAGTTGATGGCAAAACAAAGTCTAGAATTTAGGCTTCTTTATTCTCAGGGCTTTCCCTGGAACTCTTCATTTTAGAATATTTAAGACTGTCCCATTTTCACCTCCCATTATCTGTCTAACTTGAACACTTCATACCTTTTGTCAGAATTAGGAGAAACACTCAGTGGTTGATGTAGCGTTCTTCAAAATATAGGGAAGGTCTACATTTAGCTTCAATCTGGGGAAGATGTTCTAAGAGATTAAATGCCTGGAAATATTCCTCACTATGTTATAACACCGAGTCTAAAGTATTAGTTTTACATAAAATCACATATATGTAATTAACATGCTGTGGTCATATATAGACACAGAATACAGTATTTTAAATTATGGACCTTTAAAAGTAAATAGTGACAGGCTACCAAAACATAAAATTGTGCTTTTGGGCTATGAAAAGATCTATCCATTGATTTTTTTCTTTCATGCTGAGGAGGAAATATTAATATTTACAACATCTCCCAAAATGTAATGAGATTTTATATCAGTTTCAAAGTTTTCAAGAAGTTAGCAATTTTATGTCTGTAAGTTAGAAAAGTTAGGTTCTTTTATATTAGAAAAGCAACACTTTAAGCCTCGTTTGATAATTTTAAGGCAAAGGTTTTAGGCAGTAAATCTGAATGTTAATAATGTTTGATAATTTCCAGGATGGTACCGCAAAATGCTTGACTAATTTAAGTATGTTCAGACTAGGAATATTTTATCTCTTTAGCAGATGTCAAGTTGGTCCCTCAAAAAGATTTATTGAAATTAATATGTTCGGTAGAGTTGAGTGCCAAGCAGCATATATGTTTACATACAGAAAAGCAAATTTGAAATTGTGCAGTACATAAAAGATTTTGAAAACAGTTACAGAGATTTATGCAGTCACTGATTTAAATTTAAATTAAGAGCAATGCTACGATTTGATTTGGTATTCGCTTAGCCATTAAAGAAGATATTTAACAATGTGTTTTGCAGAACTCAGCTCTTGGATTTTTTTTTTTTTTTTTTAATACAACATTTCTTTTTAATTCTGGTGAGTCAGAAGGCACTCGCAGCACCAAGGACGGAGCCAGAGTGCAGAGTTCATGTGCAGCGGCCTTCCTCCTTGCACCCTGAGATGCTGGGCTTCTTGCTGCACTTTTCAAACAGCTGCCAACATTGTCAGCACTGATCTGTCAGTAAGGATTTCTCCTGGCAAAACTCTGAAGCTACTTTCTGACATCTTCAACAAACTAATTGTTGTCTCCTGCCTCTGTGAGCCCTCTGAAGTCCCAACGAGTTAGTGTCTTCTCAAGAGATGAGAAAAAGGACTCACAAAATCAATTTATCAGGCTATTACGCATTGTCATCAGCCCAAACAAAAACCTGCTAAAGACAGGAGAAAAAGTAGAAGAAATGGGTCTCTGAGAAAAGGTTACAGAACATCCATCTTCTCTCCTCTTCTGACTGTTTCCTTTCTTTGCCCATTTTCATAGCCGTTTCCCTCTGCTAAAAGACACTTTATGACAAGCATTGTAATCTCTTTAGAACGGAGGGGAACCTCTTCTTTAGGACACAATCTTTGCAAGTTGTGAGTGACAGTGGGAAAGGGTCCAATTGCCACTGAGGACACCAGGCAATAAATCATCGTCCCCTGGCATCAGCTGGCTGGACGAATCCCCACTTCCTGAGTAAGTACCAGAGCCTGGATGTGACAAAACAGCTATTGTCAGCTCCTAGCATCTACATTCCTACTTTCTCGACTGAGATTTTCACTTCACTTAAAACTTTTAACAGTGCAAAGCATATGGGGATGGAGTATTTAAATTACTACCCTAGAAAGGGATATATCCTTGCATTAAATAATTACTACAATATGCACATAGGGCAGCAGTTATTGGAGGGATCCCTCTGTTTTCATTTTACATATATCATCAAGCAGTTGCTTCACCACCGTTAAAAATTAATGTCTTTCCATTTTTTAAATGTTTAAATATACAGAGTAGTCCTCAAAATGACCTTGTGTGCAATTGATCCGGGTGAAATTTTATAAATAATATGGGAAGACAGATTGCTAGAGTAATAAACATCGTAATCTGGTAGAGTTAAGGCATTTTCTAGTGTTTACTTTCTTTGCAGTCTTTATATCCTCTCACTGTTCACATGTATGTAAAATGTTGTAAGGGGGCAAAGTGATCTTCAGTTATCCTTTACATAGATTAAGAACCATTAAAAATGCCAAATAGAGCAGTTATTTTGTATCTAATTTAAAAATCATACAAAATAATCCAAAATTTAGTGGGAAATAAAATTTTGTCATAACAGATTACATATATGTGTGGACAATTTAGATATATTTGTATGTAATTTTATATGAAAGATTATACATAATTCATTAGAAGCTTGGTTAGCTGATGAAATAAAATGTGACAGGATAAATATTCAAATCTGAGATTTTTAAATAGTCTCATAGCTATTGAATTTATTTTAAAAATTATCTTGAAAATGATATAAGATTATAGTTATAGGGCATTAACCACATATTATTTTGCATAGTGAAAACTTTCCCCCTTATTTTTTGAGAACTTACAATTTTAGCACGGTTTTCTCAATGAGAAAGAATGACTTAAAACAGAGGAAAATTGAATAAATAATTGGCCAAAGCCTAATAAAAGTGGACACCAGAAGAAAAATCCTTTATTTGCATATTGTTTAAAAAAATCTGAAAAAGTAAAATATACAGTCTATCATCCTGGTCTAATTCATAAACATTTTTGATAATTTACTATGTTTGTCTAATGTTGAGAATGATTTAAGTATTTGTTATTATACTGACAAAATATCTGGATAATTGGCAGATTTTTTTTGTTTTATCTCCCTGTTTCATGTAGATATACTCATCCGCTATTTCTCTCTGCAAAAATGTATTCTTACCCAAGTTACCTGTCAGTCTCTTTTATGATTATGAAGAATACCTTGCCTAAGAGGTGATGGATTTCCTTTTACCTCCTAAATCATCTCTAGCTGTCACATTCAAGTTGAAACACTTTCATTATCACAAAACAGACACAATGCAGATGATATTCCTCTTCACAATTTAGTAACAAAAGGCTACAGGTATTTTTGAAACGTTTTAATTGTGGAAAAAACCACATCCGGCTCTCTGCATTTTTTTTTTTCATGTTGTAACAACTAGTGATTAACTGCTATCCTTTAATATGTGTTGCTTGACACTGATAATCCCGAAAGCATCTTGGCCCTGTGAATTCATAGTCAAATGGTGACACCAACCAGACGGGACGATGGTGCACCCGGCTCGATGACAGTTCTATCTCAGTTCATCATCTTAACTAAAAAATAATCCTATCTAACTTGAAATCCACAGCAGCTATAAGTAGAAAATAAATCCAAACCCCAGCTCAGACTTGTAACCTAACAGCTATCATAAATAATCAGAGCCTATTTGAAGGTGGAAGATGGGACATTAGAAGCTATTTACACCACTAGAGTGATGCCATCGATCAGTAGCGGCAACCCGTAGATAAGGCGCCTATGATGTCATGGTTATTTATGATGGGCATTGACAGTAAAGCTACTATGGAATTTTCTCCTCAGACAGCTTCATTCATTTTTGTTTGTGATGCATTTTGTTGTTAAAGAAGCAATCAATAGCAAAATCGCGGTGATAAAAGTATTACTTGTTAAATATGTGAAAAATGTGTGTGTATGTATAAGTGTGGGACAAAAGATGAAGAATTTAAAAATTCTCTTGCGGTGCTTATGTGTTCCAGCTACAAATACAAGATAGATTCATTTCATGTGTCTTGGGCTTTAAAATGTGGCCGCTTGTTCTCACTCTTTCATCTTACCGTCTTGTTGGAAAGCACAGTTCAAATGCTGTGGGGTCCCTGCATGCCCACACCTTACACTGGATAATGTAATATTTAATTAGAGAAATTTCATGTGATTAAACACATACCCATTACTTTCTACACAAACCCGCTTTCAAGAGAGAGCGGAGATTTTGTTTTAATTTTTTAAATGTAATTTTTAACTCGTTTAGTTTTTCTCTCTCCCATGGCTCATCTTCTGCTACTCCAAGTATTCACTAGACCAGTGCGTCTCATACTTTAACGTGCAGATGAATCTCTTCAGGATCTTGATAAAATGCAGTTTCTGGTTCGGTAACGGAGTGGGGCCCAAAACCCTACATCTCAACTAAGCTCCCAGCCGATATGATGATGCTGGTGCAGGGATCACACTTTTAGCAGCAAGAAATTAGGTAGGGTGGTTATTTCCATACCTTTCAAGCTTCCTTCCAGATGATTTGCCTGTATTTTAAATGGGTGTTTCTCCCATTATTGCAGAGCAGTGGTTCTGCATAGAATGTAAGCTGCATAGAATCTCCTTGAGAACCTGGGTAAGCCCCACCTCAAAAGTTTCTGATTCTGTAGGCCTGGGTGGGCCCAAGAATTTGCATTGCTAAAAAGTCCCCAGGTGCGCACATTTTGACGACTCAAGGTGTGGAGTCCTAATTTATCACTGAATTCACATAACCCTTGGAGCCCATATATAACGTTGGCAAGGTGGAGGCGATAGCCTGCAAAACAAATAAATACATAGGGGAGAGGAATGAGCACTGGCTAAGCACATGCTAGGTTTTGGCTGTTATGTGAACCTCACAACCTCCATTGTTTCAGTTCTCTCACTTAATTACTCTAATTTATCCAACATTTATCATGGAGCTACTCTATTTATACAGTCTTCTTTGGAAATCATACTGAACGAATGGCCTAAATGGTTGAGACAGCCGTCAAAACATAGCCCTCCTGATTACTTCTTACAGGATTCCAAACCTCTATTCCGAGAATGTGAAAATATAGTTTCCTCCCCATTCCTTTTTTCCTACTGCTCCCACTCAGTCTGCCAAAACTCTATAGACAATGGCCAAAAAGCATAGTTCCTGCCTTCCAGGAGCTTGCAATCTACTGAGGAAGACAGGGATTCCATAAAGGTGGCTGATGGCATAACAGATGAATGAAATGCCCTGTGAGGGAAATGAGCCCTGGACGGAGGATGTATTTACCCCACGCTCTTCTCCCGTTCCTCTCCTTGTGCAGTTTTTGTGCTTGCTGACATGTGCATACACGCACCTAAACACAGATACACTTCCCAAATATCTATAATAATTCAGAAAGGCGTGTTATTTTTACAAAGATTTCTTTGGCATAAATTACTTCGCTTGTCTCATTGCCCAAGCTCACGTCTCAATTCACTAGTCACCTATGAGGTGCCTGTCATCCCAGGTACTTGGGGCATAGAGGGGGACGACATAGCGCAAACTTGCAGAGATGACTGTCTGGGGCGAGGAGACCCACCAGCAAACAGGCAGTTACAACACAGGGCGATAATTATTGCACTGTAGAAGGAGGAGGTGCTATAGGACCTAGCTTCATTTATGAGGCATCCGGGGAAACTTCTTGGAGGAAATGAAATTTTAGCTGGTGCCTGAAGCATGAGTCAAAACTGAAGGGCGGGGTGGTAGAAATGGGGAGAGCCAGGTTCCTGGCAGATGGAAGAGGTTATTTAAGAGCCCCAGATCCCGAGAGGATATATGAAGCCCATTGAAGATGCCCACGTTGTTCAGTCTGGCTGAGTAAAAACACTCTCTGATGATATCACTACCAAATAAATGCTATGTTTTAAAATGGTGCGTTTTGTGAATATACAGCATCTGTGAATTCTCTTGTGTTCTTCACAAAAGGAATGGTTTTTTGAAAACCTGTTTTCCTTTGGTAAATAGTGCTGAAAATAGTCACAAAGGACAGATAGGCTGTCATGCAGGGTGGATTGCTGATATCATCTTTACTTTCCTGTAATGACTGAGTATGGATTATACTAAGCATTAGTCACCATGTGAAAAATACATTTGGACATACAGCTACATCTCTTCACATCTATTTGTATAAGAAGTTAGGGGTCAGGCAAGGGCCAGTGTTCTGTTTTAATGATGCACTCTTACAAGGATTCAGTTCCAGGAGCACATCTTGGGCACTTTCTGAGTACACAGTATTTGACTAAGGCTTTAGGGTGTGGAGGTTGTACAGAAGACAGAAACTTGGTCTGTGAAGAGTGTGCATGACTACTTACAAGACAAGGCGCACAGATACTGCAACAGGAAATCATTCCAGGCAACAGTGACTCCCCCTGGGGTTTAGATTAGAGCCATCCATGTTTTTTTTCTTATGATAGTGACATTTTGAGCTAAAAAGATGGAGAGTAATAATACCAGTAAATGTGTGCTTGAAACTAACAAAAGGATGTATGTATGCGTGTATGTGTAATTGATAAATAAATTGAAACCCCTTCTAAGATTATGCTTTTGAATCATAGGTCTGAGTGGTCTTATTCTAGTGAGAATCACAGACAGTCATTAGAGGCGCTGGTAGAGAAATAACCTTCCATAGAAAGAAAATCAAAGTTATTTTTCTTACTAAATTTCCTTCTTACTTAAAAAAAAAACACACTTTTACATTGTATACAGAGATTAAACAATAACAACGGTGGCATTCTATATCTCTCCCTATGGTACATGTAGGCATATACTTTTATAAGAGGGTTAAAATAATTCCTGAACTAAACAACAATTCTATGTAGAAATTTCCCTCCACAGATGATAAGCCTTGTCGATAGAAGCAATCATATATGAAGACAGAATCACTTCCCATTTTCACTGAAATTTACAAACAAGACTCAACTATTTTAATTTCTTTGGGATAATCATTCTGGTCATTCTCAGAGTCCCTTGACTTGAGTTTCTCTAGGTAAAAATATCTAAAGTCACTGAGATTTTTTTAAAATCAAATTTTACTGTATCATACTGCATGCCAAACCTTTTATGACTTCCTGATTTCAAAATAATGGTGATATCTGTTAAATAGAATGCTGTATTTCTTTTTAGTCCTTTTTATTAAATTTGTTTATTCTAGAGGTCATGCTTAATCATTTTCAAGAGCATTGTCAAGCTTGTAACCATAAATATTGAAGTTAATTTAAATGAGTCAAAGTTCATTCTCATCCAGCAGCCATCTATTTAAGTAAATCACCTGCCTGGACATTCTCTTCTGCGTAGCAATAAAAGGAAATGGCTAGAAACATATCAGAAAACTTTTAAGGAAGAAACACAGTGTTTTAATGGAGAATCTTTTAAAGCACAAGATAAATAAATGGTCAGCAACCAACGTGTATTAAACATGTATTTACTTAAACACTAATAGGTGAGTTATATTGTTTTTCCAGGCCTAACCTTATCATGAGTATAAAAATACTATAACATTTTATGTTTTCTTTGAATTGCTTTAAGATATTAAGTATTTTCTCTCTAGGTTGTGAGGTAGTCCTTTGTGGTGGGCTTTTACTTGATGAGAGAGAAACATTGTATTTATTAATATTTCTCACTTTTTATAGGAGGCTCTGCTTCTATGACTTCATATGGTCCCCCTGAAAGCTCCCTAGATTGTACTCAGGAAATGTTATTACAAGACTTTCTGTCATATTTTTTGAAAAGATAGCTTCCTGTGACTTACATAGAACAGTGTGTGATTTCACTGGAATTTTAACATCTCTGTGAAAAGGGTAAAGAGGTCAGGTGGGTTACAATTACTATTTTATATAAAATGATTATTAGAAACAGTCACGTCCAGGATGGATTCAGGAAAGTCATTTCAAAATCTGACAAAACCAAATTCTAAGAAATAGTAAAGTCTGTAATATCTCTTTTGTATCAGTTCTGCCTGTGCCTTTTTTCTCTAAAAATTATTAAGTTAAAAAAATAATATATAAGAACACAAAATTAAATTTTTTGTTATAAATGCATTAGGTCATATGGAATCATAGCTTAAAGAAAAAAAATTATTACAAAATAAATTAATTATACATACCTATATGATATATAATAATGGATCAAATGTCAGCCTGAATTATCAATAAAATGGACAATTAAACTTCTTTTCTTCAAATAATTTTACATTACTTTGGATTAAAACAAATCAAAGAAACGTAAATAATGAGGCTATCTAAACACATCATGAGAAAAATTAATAAAAATTTCCAGTTATATCAATTGGAGGGTTCTTAAGTCACCTTCTTTTATTGCATGAATCCCTAATTGTACATTTAAGTGGTAATATTGAAGGTCACACTTACAGAATATTCTGATGTCTCCTCTGCTTTTACTGGAACAAGCTTTTTCCATTTTATAAAGCTTCTGCCCCAAGCTTCCAGCCCGTGTTGAGCTCACCTCAGTTTTTGGATGAAAATGCTGAATGGAGCACTGAGGGCCAACAAGAGAGGACAGAGTTGTGTTCTGTTTCAGAGAAAGGACCGAGGAAGATTGTCCTGAGGAACAGTAGCACAGGGGATACAGAAAAATGCCATCTTTCTCAATTTAAAATGAAGTTAGTCCACATCATCACAATTACGGAGCGCTCGTCAAATAGTTCTGAGCTTCTTACTAGCACAATTTCTTTGGTGCCTGTTTTATCTCTTTTTCCCCCCTCATGTGGTTTGTCTGATATGTATGAGTAGCTCTGTTTTGTGGCCAATTTTGGTCTTCTGGTCCAGTCCAGTAGTAGGCAGAATTCAGTGTTCATAGTGAAGAATAGAATGATCATCACCCTTGTACAGGGAAAGATGGACCCTTGAAAAAAATCACTGTGTCTTGTATAAGCTGGTGGGGGTCATTCCTTTCTTATTTGTCACAGGCCAGCAGAACTGAGCCCTCTTAGAATTGCGATACCATTCTCCCCTTCTTGAACTCTCTGTTACCTCTATTTGAGAAAATACAGGTTGAGGAAGGGAAGTCTAAATAAATGTGGCCAGTTATGTAATTAAATTCCAAAGATAGATAGATGCGGATGATGGCTTCACTTGGCATAGCCGAGGAGCTGACTGTTCTTCATTAGATGGCTCCCACACTCTACTTTCAGAGGTCATTTGGCTTCAAGGGATACTTCCCGTCATTATTTTCCCACCATTTTCTTCCATCTTCCTACCCTACTTCCCCCTCAATTAATTCAACTGTTTTTGAAGATCATAGATGAATTGGAAATGTTTGTCTTTCCATCAGTGTCCTCCATGGCCTCAGTCCTTTTTCTCTTGCAGCAAATGGCTTCCTCCCTCCTATCAACCAGTGTTCTCCACCTGTAGTTCTTGACTACACATTTAAAAAAAAATTTTTTTTTTAATGTTTTTTATTTATTTCTAGGAGAGAGAGACAGCATGAGCAGGGGAGGGTCAGAGAGAGGGAGAGTCACAGACTGAAACAGGCTCCAGGCTCCAGGCTCTGAGTTGGCAGTCAGCACAGAGCCTGACGCAGGGCTCGAACCCACGAACCGCGAGATCATGACCCAAGTGAAAGTTGGATGCTTAACCGACTAAGCCACCCAGGCGCCCCAATTCTTGACTACACATTTTAAAGAACTTCCAATTTCCAAGGCCCATCCTGATCAGTAAAATCAGAGTCTCTGGAAGGCGAGGTCTAGGCACCAGTACTTACTAAAGTTCCCAGAAGATCTAATTTCGAGAACCACTTTTATAGATGAAATGACCTAATAGTGTCAATTGTGTTACCTTATTTCGCATATCTGTTAAATTTAACCCAATTCGTTCATTAACAAAGGTGGAGTCCTTAAATACATTACCTTTTGATGTATAATTTCCCTTTAAGCAGTAGTTAAGACCAATAAAGTCCAAATGAGTAACTAAAAATAGTTGTGCAAGTTGAATTAGGGTTAGATAAAACTGGTATACTAATTCTTTACAGATTTAGTCCTACGAGAAAGCATAAAAGAGCAAGCAAAAATGTGTATATTCATTTCTAGAAAGTTTTTTTAAAGAAAGTGTTTAATAAAAATTGAAAAACACTCAGATGTGAGGTTCAGAGAGATGCCTCAAGAGTAGATGAAATTGCTACTGACTGGGTTTGCTTTTAGGTTTTAAAAACAAGAAAGAAAGCAAAGAAGGAAGGAAGAAAAAAAAGGAAGGAAGGAAAGGAAGACAAGAAAAGTAATGAAAAGAAAAACGGTGGGGAATCATAACCATCATGTAGTTCTTCCTTTTCCCAAACAGTGCAAACAAAAATGGTATGTTTGCTTATTTGTTGGTTGCACTTGACTTTGGATTTTGTTCACCTGCCCCAATTATTTCTAAAATATTTTATTATCATAATACCCTCCAAAATTTAAAGTGTGTGTCTATATATAGTACGGGAAGACAACATTCTTTAAACTTTTATTTAATCAGTGAATTACTTTTCACCAGTGGGGGTAGTGGGGGTGGGGCTAGGTCTGTTTATTTTGGGAATCCAGCCTTTCAAATGAGAAGAGATCAAGTAGTGGGAGGGGTTTTAGCTATGCAATTGATCAAATGAAAGTCCCCTTCTTCCCCTAATGTCTGTTGTGGGCAATTGCGATGTCATTGTCCTGCTTTTTTTCTTTTTTTTTTTTTTTAAATTTTTTTTAATGTTTTATTTATTTCTAGGAGAGAGAAAGAGAGACAGCATGAGCAGGGGAGAGTCAGAGAGAGAGGGAGTCACAGACTGAAACAGGCTCCAGGCTCTGAGCCAGCAGTCAGCACAGAGCCCGATGCGGGGCTCGAACCCACGAACCGCGAGATCATGACCCAAGCGAAAGTCGGACGCTTAACCGACTAAGCCACCCAGGCGCCCCGTCCTGCTATTTTTCTTATAATGCATTTAATTCTGAAAATATCAGGGCTGCTTTTCCCATTGGCTTGGGGTATCCCAGCGGTTTGCAGCTTTGACACGGAGCAGTCCGAGCAGTCCATGTGGGTGATGGATCACCCCTTTGTGTCTTGTCCTTCCATCTCCTCCCTATCCTGCCTAACTTTCTCTAGGCTTTCTTTTTTTCTGCTTCAACTGACCCTGATGAACATCAGATTTGTGCTTCATAAACATGTATAATCTGCGAATATTTTTCTGCAGATTTTCAGTGGCCAGGCATCAAGAAAGAAATTGTTCATTTAGAGTCCATAAAATGGGACACTATGCATTTGTTAGAACATTATATTTTTCAAAAGCATGTTTTCTTGTGTTAAAAAAGTTTCTTCTTTTTCCTCAATGCCAAACTTATTTTTTTCTTCTCAGTAGTTTGAATTTCAATGGCATTTCTAACTAAATTTATCCTTTGTGATTGCATGCGTGGGTTACCGTAGAGTTGGTTAATTTGCTTTGCCAGTGAAATTAACTCACCACTAGGTACTGAGCCTGAATGACTTCAGACAAGATTGAAATACAGTATAGGTAACCCATAAATATGTTAATTAGTAAGCAGCGTTTACTGTGTGTATGTGTCCTTTCACAAATATGTGGGTGTCTATTCACATTTTTGTAGTATTTTTTGAATGCTAAGTGTGAATGAAATATCAAATGAAATGCCCCATATAGTACAGGTATTCTGTACGAAATGTGTATCTGTGTCTGTATGAGAACATAGTAAAGTTGATTGTATTTTTCCCTGATATTGAGTAAGTCATGCACATACCAAGACAACCTTATACTTGTTATATCCCTTCCTCTTGCATGCTCATTAATCACTGAGCACTAATAACACATTTTTTTTGTCATGGTACAACAAAAATTCTGGCTCTGACTCTTGTTCTGGCTCATTTGCAGTGAGCTGCCTGTCAGTTCAAAGCTTTAGGGAATTAATATTGCAAGATTCAAAAGTGAAGTGTCTTAAACATCCCATATTATAAACTTGTGGTTAGTTTTCTCAGGGAGGAAAAAAAATTAAGCCTTCAAAGAGTAAGGGGGCATTAAAGTTTCTTGACCAAGATTTCCCTTTTCCTTCTTCACTCTCTTTTCTTGAGTCATAGAAGCCCCTGACCCTCCACTGCAACGTCGTAGGTCCTGGTAAAATGTTACTTTCTAAGGAGTTGCCCCGCGGGGTATGTGGCTGAGATGCAATGAGGTGCCTGATTATTTTGGATGCCATTTCTCTTTAGTTCACTTATGATTTGCACTTTTTATCCACTTGAGGATAAGAGTCCACAGGAACACCTCTATTTTTTTTTTTTTTATAAAAAAGAAACATTTTCCACAACCATCTGGTTTCTATGTAAATGTACAGTGACTCTGGAGCCATCCAAATCCCGGTACGCATCGCACTTCCTCACTGACTCTTTGGTGAATCAGAAGAAGAATCAAAAGCCTCTTTGAGGATTACAGAAAAGGAATTCCACATGTGTTAGTGTGTGCATGTATAGGCAATTTATTTTAGAGAAAAGCTTCGCTAAAATCAAATGAATATAATCTAAACATGCTTTTAAAAGATTAAAATAAAAAAAGATGAATCTGGCAAGCCCTTTGAATTTTATAGTAGGGTCAATTTATGTGGTCCATCCTATGTATTTTGAGATCAGTCTTAAGTGGGACTTGAGATAAGTGATGTTTTTAAGGTCTCTATCATTTTCCAGTGTGTTATGACACTTGTAAAACTATAAGAAACACTTGCAGTGAACTATTCCTGTCTTCTATTATCATTTACTGGAAGTTATTTTTGTAGATATATCCTGTCCTCAAGTTTTTATTACATAGATCCTTTTATCACCTTTTCAGGGGAGATGATGGTTAATACTTTTATGGCTATGTATACTCTATATGTATTTTTATGTACAATATTGGATTTTAGATTCAAAGCCATTCTCTTAGGTAGGTATGATGTCTGCTCCCAATTTTTAGATGAGAAAACCAAGGTTCAGTGAGATCCAAACCCACACAGTCAGTAAGTGGTCAGGTTGGGAGCTTGACATCACAAATAGGTATAGACGGCCTTCCCTCTGTAATAGCTGTGTCGTCAGTGACAATTTGCTTAACCTTTGTAAGCCTCATTTGCAAAATGAGATTAATATCTTTATCTTGCTGGTAGTGGTTAAAGGATTAAATGTATTATATATTTTAGATGTTTGTATAATACCTGGAACATAATATATAGGAAAAATGATAAGATTGGTTGGGTAGTAATCATTGTTATTGTACAGTAAGAGGCAGAAGTAGTACTATTTGTGATGGCATCATAACCAAGATCATGATCTAAAATTTACCCACTTTACATTTTAGCAAATTTATACTTTAGCTGCAAGTATATAAGTAATTGAGCACCACAATTGCCATCTATGGTGATACTAATTAGGTATGTAGGCATAGGCATATACTTTAATATAAATTTAGGGTCTATATATATAGGTAAAATGAGGAAATGAAAGGTTTATTATCTGGGTTTAGTAAAATGCTTTTTATAATGGACGATGTTACTTCAATGGGTATGTCAGCTATTTTCGTTATATGAACTTGCTTTTCTATGGATTATGTTCATTTTATTATCTTGAAAACATGGAAGTCAAGAATCAACATATTCTTTGTCCTGGTACTTCATAGAAATAAGAAAGAAAATTTATTTTGCTCAATCATTTCATAGGTTAATACATATTTCCTTGGAATCAGTCACAGGTGTCAATTATTATCAGTTTATTAAATCATTATTTAACTCTAGTCTTTTAGACACAGAGTTATGAACATATTTAATGATCTTTTTTCTAGGAGTTCTCCCAGGAAAGTGCTTACTGTTCTTTTAACTTAGTCACGGGCTTGTGGTAGGTGTGATTATGTTGTTTTCAAATAATGGTTAAGTGATCTCTATGCACATTCTTTTCCTCTATTTGCATTGCTTTTATCCTTTATTCAGTAATTCCTATTTACCCTTAAAAATTCCACCTACCTATCCCTTTTTTAAGAAGTCTTGACTCCTGAAATAGATTTAGATATTCCTCTTTTGGCTCACGTGAACTTTTGTAAATAATTTTCGTCCTGGCACTTGTCATGCTGTATGGTAATTTTTGCTTACTTGTCTAGTTTTTAATTGATTCTTATGGATAGACACATTTTCTGACTCAGCTTCAAATGCTTATTGTCTGGCATATAGAAGACATAAACAATGGTTATGAAATGAATGAGTAGTAGCACTTTTAACAGTTTCCCATGTATCCAGAAGATTTTTGCTAATTGAACATATCATAATGAAATAGAACATACCATGTTTTGGAAGATAGCATTAATAAACCATGTGTCAGCCATATTTTCCTATATTCACAGTTGTTATGGCTGCTTGATGGAGGTAGGTGCTGCTGGGCTGGTGTAGCAATCCCAGGAAGACATTAGTGACCCAAATTCGTTCAGTCTTTCTGCCTCATCATCCTCAGAGTTGGTGAGTTTCATTCTCAAAGTTTTCTTAGAATCGTAGTATGGCCCCCCCAAGCTCCAGCTATCACATCCAGGTTACAGATTTGAAAAAGAAGTAGGAAAAGGCAAAAGGCTCATACAACCCTTTTTTGGAAGTCTCACACAGCTATATCTGCTTACATTTCACATTGTAATTGACATTTAATTTAATTATTTCTCACTTCATTTCACATGACCATGATGATCTCAGAAACATCATTTTTAAAAAAGTTTTTATTTATTTGAGAGAGAGAGACAGAGAGAGAGAGAGAGAGAGAGAGAGAGAGAGAGCATGACCAGGGGAGGGGCAGAGAGATAGTTAGAGAGAGAATCCCAAGCAGGCTCTGTACTGTCAGCATGGAATCCCATGAGGGGCTTGAACTCACAAACTGTGAGATCATGACCTGAGCTGAAATCAAGAGTCAGACCATTAACCAACTGAGCCACTCACACGCCCCATCAGAAGCATCAGATTTTGGTTGGGTACATTGCTGCTCTCTTCAAGGCAAGAGGGAAAATAAAGGTTATTATTTCAGGAGGCAGCAGCCTATGTGACAAGATATTGAGGAAGATTAAAATGAGTTCACAGGTAGAGTTAACGCATTCCCTCATGTTGTGTTACATTCAAATCTCTACCCGGATTTTATCAGAGTTCTTCTGACAAGGATGGATAGAACACTGCAAGTGACAGACTTAAGTGTCTTGTTATGGAACTATAATGAATATAAAGTAGAAGTAGGCCTGGAGGAAAGTAAGAAATGGATGGATTTCCTTTGTATCCTGAAGTTCTCTAAGACAGGAAATCACTGAGTGAATGCTAGAATTATAAGCAAGTTCACCCATTTGACTGCAAATTGCATGATGGTCAGGATTAAGTCTTTCTTTATCACAGTCTTCAGATTCCGGCAAAGAATGTGGCACTTGATGTAGTCAGTGCTTGTTGCTATTTTAGGATGAGGACAAGAATAGAGGACTTGGTTTAAGGTGGTTCTGAATTTATCAGCTTAAGCAATTCAACTTTCAGCTGATGGCTCCTTCTCATGGTTATTTTCTGAAGAGCAGCATTCATCATTTGCTACCAGATCTCTGAAGTCCATTCAATGCCCACTGAAACATATCGAAGGTAGTGAATGAGAAGCCATAGAAATATTTTGTTTTGTATCCATAGTATGGAATTCATGGCCAGTGTTTACTAATTGGGACATCTCACATAAAAATTCTGGATTCAGGCTAAACAGGCAGCAGTGAAAGATGCTGGCTACACTGGGCACACCTTGAGGACAGGCAGCAGTCAGGGCCTCCTACCTTACCACACTTTCCAAGAAGCTAGAGTCAGTCATCTCCCTAACCTGCCTGGCCCTGTAGGACATCTGTGTTTTGGCCCCTTTCTCTAGGCTCCAGATACTGCCTGTCTGTGTAGACAGATGCTTTGTTCACTGGCTAGGATTTAACTTGTTCACTTAGTTCTTATCTGAATGATTCTCCTTCTTGTCAGGTCTGGACCTGTTTGCTTATATAACAGACCAAAACAACTTACAAAACAGAAATATCATGGGGAAATTCTAATCTTGTCCTTACTCAGTAACGAAATGTAACATATGGCATAATTTCTGGGCTGTCTGACCTGACAGACTTCAAGCCAAGTCAGGAATCATGGGAGACTAGCACTGTCATTTTTCACAAAATCACTTCTAATAAGATGAATCTTGAGGTGCCTGGTACCTCAGTCAGTTAAGCGTCCGACTTCAGCTCAGGTCATGATCTCATGGTTTGTGGGTTCGAGTCCCTTGTCGGGCTCAGTGCTGACAGCTAGCTCAGAGCCTGGAGACTGTTTCAGATTCTGTATCTCCCTCTCTCTGACCCTCCCCTGTTCATGCTGTCTCTCTCTCTCTCAGAAATAAGTAAAACATTAAAAAAAAAAAAGCTGAATCTCCAATTTAAAAAAAGTTTACATTTCCTAAACCTAAAAAAATTTAAATTTCTAAATTTTATTTTATTTTGTTATTATTATTTGTTTTTACAAATAGTTTATTGTAAATTTTCTAAATTTTAAAAGAGAACCCATGTGCATACTCACCACAATGTTTCCATACTAACAGCAGGTAATGTTTCTTCACTTGGGAATGGGGAGCATCACCAGAAGGGGATCCTGTGTGGGGTGTTAGTTAAGGAACAATCTGTATGTCAGCTGCATCAGTTCTGTGCTTCAAACAGGAAGGGTCCTTTTTCTACAGTCAGACAGATATAAATGACCTTAAGCCTAGTATTTTACATTAATTAACAGGGTTAAATAGTATATTCCATGAAATATTTTTTAAGTTTATTTATTTATTTTGAGAGAGAGAGAGTGCAAGCAGGGGAGGTGCAGAGAGAGAGGGAGAGAGAGAATCCCAAGGAGTCTCTGTGCTGTCAGTGCAGAGCCCAATACAGGGCTCAGTCTCACAAACCATGAGATCATGACTTGAGCTGAGATCAAGAGTCCGATGCTTAACCGACTGATCCACCCAAGTGCCCCAAAATGTTTTAAAAACTTGGGTGATTACAGCTCTGGCATGAGGTACAACTGTCTTCCACCCTGAGGGTGGAGAATAGGATACAGACCCTGTCTTGTGCAACATTGATTTTGGGAGCTACGCCTTAGTCCCAGCATTTTCGTTTAGAAAGCAGGCACCTCTTATCAGCGGTCACACCTGCTTTCTCATGTCACATTTGGGACTCTAATAATTTTCAATCCAACATACTCTACATTCATAGCCATTGGTTAAATGCCTATCAAATTTAAGTATATTTTAACAAAACTAATAACTTCCTTTTCTATAATAGAATGTTTTAAAACACTTCTACAGTGCTGAATAATTTAGTTCAGTTATATGATGACAAGACTAAACAAACCTTCTCTAGAGTTCTGGGTTTTTCATTTCGTTACTTTGCTCTAAGCAAGCAAATAGAGATGAGCTATGAAATTTTAGGACTTTGCCTTGAAACATGATCTAGTTGACTTATAAAATTTGAGATGTTGACAAAATGTGCCGTCAATAATCAAATAAATGCAGTTACTTCATTTTATGTCAACACAGAAGGTGAAAAGTGCAGTTTAACTGGCTTGGTAAGATTGGAAGGAGGGGCTGGGAACTTACGAGAGACAACAAAGAGATAGCTGGTAAGATTTAGTGGCTTGCTACGGCAGGGCTGGTGAGAAGGCAGTGTGACAAAGTTCAGCCGGGTCAAACAAAGTGCAGAAACTTCTTCATAGACATTGAAAGGAGGGTTGTAACATGGACAGAGAATGTTCAAATGTTGTTATCTAGAGACAGCTAGGATGATAGTTGATGTGCTGTTTCTGTCTAATCCTGCTGTTCCTTTTGATCCAGGAAGTAGAGAAATCACCTTATCTCTCATGTACCAGGATGATATAATTAAAATAGGACATGTTTTTGAAGTGTGGTATTTAAGGGCTTCAAAGAAGGTGTAGAGCGCTACAGGATCAGCACATGCCTACTTTTCAAAGGCAGTTATGAGGACACATTTGTTTAGCAAAGACACCTTTTAAAAAGAAGGGCTGTCTCAATAATGATAAAGTGTGTATGTATTGTCTGTTGTATTATATACATTGCCTAAGAGATATGGAGTTTATTCCCTGACCCCTAGATCTTGGCAAAAAGACAGGTCAATGTTTTTTATGGTGTTTCTTGTTTTGTTTTGTTTTGTTTTTCTATGAGAAGATATCATCCAATTGGGAAAAAATACACAAGTTTCATTATGTTTCCAAATCAAGATATATCAGCACATTATCATAAGTGCAAACAACAAAATATTTTTTTTCTTTTGCAAGGTAGAATATTTGTTTCAGATGAACTGATGTCTGTGATTTTGCATGTGTGGCTACTTGGCACGCCTTTTGTTCCTGACCCTATAAGTGACCTTGGAAGTGGCTTGCTTTAACTATGATGGATGTACCAAAAGATTTATTTTTGTCATCTAAGAGTTGAGTCTTAGGCTATTGGGAGCATAAAAACTGCTTATTGAAAGTAGGCTTGGCAAACCTTTGCTTTCAAATAATCTTCCAGAAGCTCATCTAATTTTGCTAATTAGCAAGAGATAAAATATACCCACATTGTCCTTTGCAATGACTTGAACCCTCTGCCCTTCCTTGATGATAATAACATTAAATACATGTGTACTTATTACATTGAATATTAAGTAGCATGAACTGAAAAGAGAGGATTTTGTTATATACCAATAACACTTTCATGAAATTAATGTTTAATTTCCCATAAGTACTTTAATACCTTTTCTGAACTGGCAGAAATAACAAAGGTAACATGGTTTTAATTTGCTGATCTACAAAAAAAGTAAATTCTGATTATTGAGGTCTGATTTTAATAAATAATTCAAGAACGAAAGAACCGTCATTTCTGTGGGAAGCAAAAGGAGACATTCAACTAGTAGTGACCTTGTCACTGAAAATTAAGCTCTCTCTCCGAATCTAAAAATCAAAGCTTAAAAGGCCACTTTCTCTCTAATATTTCATCAACTTTTCCAAATGAAATACCTATTGATTAGATTTTCCTTCAGATAATAAATTCTACATGTCTATTCTGTCACTTCAATTATAGTATTTACTTGTACACAAAGAAAGTGTTTTCACATCTGAAATTAATATACTTTTCAAAACAACATACTGGAAAGGTTCAGGTGGCATACTTCTTTTCTTTCTCTGAATAGAACATTGCTCCATACGCCCAAGAGTAGCTATGCATTCTCTTCTAATGCTTTGCCAAGGCTGTTTTCTGCCTGAAGTGCCCTTTTTCCCATCCCCTCTGTAGATCCTCAGCAAAATATTATTCATCCATCCAAGCCTTGTTCAAGTGTTACCTCTGCTGCGAGCCACTTTAGCTTTTCCAAAATGCAATAATCCCACCTCTTTCTCGGAGCTCCTACAGTGCTGTTGGCTGCCAGCACTGTTGGTGTGTCCCCTATTTAACTATGTTTTCCTCAGCCCTTTGCTGGATTCTAAGCCACTGTGGATCATCTCCTTCCTATTTTCACCTCCAGTGCCTAGGTCAGGTCCAGGCACATAGGGTTGCTGAACTAAGTTTAGTGTTACACATTATGAAAGCTACAGTGTGGGGCGCCTGGGTGGCTTAGTCGGTTAAGCGTCCGACTTTCGCTTAGGTCATGATCTCACAGTTCGTGTGTTCGAGCCCTGCGTCGGGCTCTGTGCTGACTGCCAGCTCAGAGCCTGGAGCCTGTTTCAGCCTGTGACTCCCTCTCTCTCTGACCCTCCCCTGCTCACACTGTCTCTCTCTCTCTCCTAAAAATAGATAAAACATTAAAAAAAAAATTAAAAAAAAAAAGAAAGCTACAGTGTTTGTTCTGACCCTTTGGTTTCTATCTCTGCTTTGTAGAAATACAGCTTCAGGGATCTTTATCTTTTAATAGTTTACATGAAATATGTCACATCTGGCAGCTATCACCCCCAGACCCAATCATAAATAACATTCAGAGTAGTTATTTTACTTTCTTTATTAAAGAGAAGCTGGAAGGCACAGCGGACTTTGCCGGCCGACTTCTAGAAAGGAAATACAGGCCACTGAGATGTCAGAAGGTTGTATATGTTAGTTGATACAGTGCATTCAGTGTTCTTGAAGGATCAAAAACCAAGTTAGTATTGAACTCAATTTTCTACCTTCTCCAACAGTGTCTCCATTTAGATTTGAGGTCTGTTGGTGTTAGAGGGCTATCATGTAGAATGGCATGGGGCTTTTACCTGCCCATCAGACACACTTATCCTAAACTATCCAACAGTGCTAAATTTAGCCTTTCAAAGGGGATGAGTTGAATTATTAAACACACCTTAACAAAGTGGTGGTGAGGGATAGATATCATTTTTCAGTATATCATGGCCCTTATTCAGTATTTCTAGATCCTCTTGCAGAGAACAGGGTTTATTTTATTTTATTTTATTAAAAAGTTTTTCTTTAATATTTATTTATTTTTGAAGGAAAGAGATAAAAGTGTGAGTTGGGAAGGGGCAGAGGGAGAAGGAGACATAGAATCCGAAGCAGGCTCCAGGCTCTGAGCTGTCAGCACAGAGCCCAACATGGGGCTCTAACTCACTTGACCTGAACTGAAGTCAGAGGCCCAACCGACTGAGCCACCCAGGTGCCCCAAAGAGCAGGGTTTCCAAATGTTCACTTGGAATTTGACTGGCAGAACAGTAACCCACTGGCTCAAAGACCATTGCGCTCAGATTGCAGTGGTTGCTGGAAAGACAGTCTGAGGCATACTTCTACAGTCGACCTAGAGTGGACCCTTAGTCTTGCTCCTGTTTTGTGAATGCCTGCGCCAGCACCGTTATCTTGGGTACTTCTGTTCCCCTCCTGCCCAGAAGCTCACGGAAGACTTCACTCTTCGGCTAGGAGTTCTAAAGTCATGCCAGGCTAGACTCTATGCTCAAGTATCAATCATTCTGGATTTCATACTCTGCTGCCTGGAAAATACGAGCTGGGTATAGTATGAAGTGCTGTGACAGTCAGAGCCACTGTCTGTAAGGTAACTGCGAGCTGTACCATGTGTGGCTTGACTTTACTGGTATGAGGGAGTTGGCAGAGGAGGGAGGAGAGAAGTGAGAAGAGGCTGTGGAAATACCCTCAGGAAAAAGTCCCCACAGTTGAATCTTCCAGTTGTCTGAACAAGTTCTTCCTGGCAGACTGCATTAATGGTGAAGGCCCCAGCCCATTGTCATTACTTTCTTCCTACACTAGTGGCAGGAAAGTTTTGTTTCTGAGTGTCTACCATGCCTGGTAATGAGAGAGAATCAGGGTAGAGTGGAAGAGATTGCACTAGGGAAGAAGAATCAAAAGATCCGTGCTGAGTCCCTTTTCTTCTACTCATTATCTGTGACCTTGATACTTGGCCTAAACTCCCAGAAAGTCAGTTTCCTCATTTGCCAAATAATAATTAAAATCTACCTCCTACCTAGAGGGCTTTTTTTTTTTTTTTACATTTAAACATTTTATTTATTTATTTATTTATTTATTTATTTATTTATTTATTTATTTATGAGAGAGAGAGAGAGAGAGAGAGAGAGAGAGAGAGAGAGAGAGAGAGAGAATCCCAAGCAGGCTCTGCCCTGATGCCACAGAACCAGACATGGGGTTCAGTCTCACAAACTGCAAGATCATGACCTGATCTGAGATCAAGGGTCAGACATTTAACCCACTGAGCTACCCAGGCTCCCCTACCTAGAGGGTTTCTTAAATGAAGTTTAAAAGCATGTTTTCTAAAAAAATACTTCAAAAACCGTGAAATCTTTTTTTGACAAAGTAAATATTAAATGTATAGAGCAGAGCATGTTCTTAAAACTCTTTAGCCACACACACACACACACACACACACACACACACACACACACACACACACAGTTCTCTTAAAGGAGAAATGTATCCCCTTATCCTATACTTTGTCTCTATACTTCTGACTACTTCTGGGGCAGATTGCTGTGGACAGAGTATTTGATACTCCACTCAAGTATGCGTGGTTTCCCTGTCTGTATGTTGGGAACAATAATACCCACCTCCCAAGGCTATAGTGAGGATAAAACAAACAATTTCTGTAAGCGCAGAACTCCTTGAGAGCTCAGTGAGCCTTCGTTTCTGCACCCGTTCCCTCTCAAACCCCAGGCCTCTACTCCAGTGAAATAAAATCCTTCTTGTATAATGCAGGAAGCCCCAGGAACACATTCCTGCAAACCATGGAGGGAAGAAACACTTCCCTGTGTCCTGTCGGAGGGAGCAGGGCTTCGACGGGGCTGATGTCATAGCTGCGCTCCTGGATGCCTTTTGGTCAAATGAAATTTCAGTGTGCTGAAAAATAGCCAAGGAGGCCTTGTTCCTATGCATGGGAAAGAAGACATTTTTTGTCCATCCTCCAAGTCCTCCCTGCACAGATTACTGTCAAAACCAAGCACTTTATTTATAAAAATGCCAACATACTCTGATTATTTGGCGAGTAACCATGTTGCTGTCAGTGAAGAAACAGCACATAGAGTATAAAAACAATCTCCATTTTTATCATGCTTGTCACAGCTGGGAGGCCATGGAACAAGGGTGTATTGTTTGCAGGAAGGGCTGCAGAGGCAATGCTCGGGTCCTTTGGTGGCCTCCTGGGCAGAGGGACTGTGGTCATATTTGGTAAACAGTTACATGTGCTTTTACTGCTAGACATCAGTCTTGCCATAAATGAATTTCTGGATTCAATGTTGAGATCTTGTCATGCTGTTTTTTTTTAGATCAGCTTTCCCTGGTCCATCTGTCTGTCTCTCCTCTAATTCACTGGCCTTCCAAAGGCCTTTGCTTGTTCATGATACAGAAAGATAGATTCAGAGGCTGAGTGACAAGAGCTGATCCAATATTCATTGCTAAATTTCACTGCCAAATGGAACTGCCAAATAAAGCCTCTAGAAGGGATACAACAGCAATACTAAGGGATGAGGGGTGGAAAGCGGTGATGACCCTCTCTCTACTGGCCATTGGTTTCTGAACTCCTCAAGCCAGTTATTTCTGAGGTCAGGATGGATGCAAGGGACAGTAGCTTTCTTGTGTTCTTTGTTAGTGCGTATGTGTGAACGCATGTGAGGACCCTGCACATCCTGAGCCTAACAGGTTGCACTCAGGATATTATATATTTTTCCCCAGAGAACCATTTTTTTATCCTAAAACATGCTCCATCATTGTACGAGCTTGCTGATGAATGACTCTAGTATTACCTACCTTTGTAGCCATTTATTGGCATTGGTCATTTTTAAGACAATCTTTTTTCTAAGATGACTAAACATTCTTCTGGAGAGAATTAACCATATGATACTTCACTTCTCAAAGAGGGAACTTTACTGAGCTGTTAAATTGAGTCTACCCTGGTCAACTGTGGTCAGGCTTGAGAGAAAGAAGGTCAAGTGATTTTTAATGAAGAAGATCCTTCTACCTAGAGCTTGTTGAGAGATTAGTGCAGTGAGCTGCCAGGGGACCACATGGATGTGGGAAACAAAGCAGTATACAAAAGACAAAGCCCTAGATCTTTCTTGCGAATGTGAGATAAGATTGGGTGTCAGCCTTTGTGCCTAATCTCCACTCCAGTCAGATAGGTGTTATCTTTATACCTCTACTGGCACATTTCATCACATCTCAGCAGAGAGTGGAGAAGAAAAATATTTGGGTCTAGATAACATAGTAGAGTTAGAAATACTCTCAGCACCACCTAAGAAGCACACAGTAGATCCAGGCAATCCTCCTGCAAACTCAAATTGTTATATGTCACACTGCAAGAAAGTCAGGTGCCTTCTTATAGCCCAGAAATAAATGATTGAGCTGACAGGGGATCCCACAGGCAGAGAGATCAAGATTATTTTGTAAGATCATGTAAACATGTAAACAAAGTTGAAGCTGTTTGGAGGAATTGTCTGGCCCTCAATAACCTCAGATCTGGAAGGGACAGTCTTAGAAATTAGAAAATATCTTCAGTGGCTCCCTGTTTCCTTCTGAAAGAAATCTAATTTCATTAGTTTGGTATTGAATTAAGATAGCAATTAGAAGCATGTTTCCTCTTTCCTTTCAATTATATCTCTTCCTCTCTCTGCTCTTTGAGCCCCACACTCAACTCCTCGTTGAGCCATGCTTCAAGTGTTCCCCAGGCCTTCCCTTCATGACCTTCCATCAAACCACATACAGACCCATTCCATTTCCCTGAAGAATCATTGTCCCCACTCTCTAAGGCTTTGCTTGGCTGTCTTCTCTTCTGTGACACATTTTCTGAGGAGATTGAATCAGTTTTCTTCTTTTGTACTCTAATGGTACTCTGTCTACCCAATTTAGCATTTCACGATTTACTTTTAATGTGGCCACTTAAAATTTTTGTTTTTACTTCTTCGAGCTTTACTTTTTGAACATAGAACCCATAGACTGTATATCCCCCTAGTGGCTTAGGTATATAGGGGCTCAGTGAATGTCTGCAAATGTTAATTGTCTGCAGATTTCTCATCAAATTATTTGTTGTGTTGTTTATTAAATTGTAAAAATATTTAAATATTTATATTATTTATTCTATTTAAATATTTATATTCTATATTCTCTACATATATATATAAGATTATGTACAATCTATAGATTATAGAGATTTTATATATGTAATTCTGATTTCAGATTTCTAATCAAATTACTTTGTTGGGTTATTTATAAAATTAGTAAAGATAGTTTTTAATTTTATAAAATAGTAAGATATTTAAATGTACTCTTATATTCTATATATAGAATATGTACAGAGAAATATACAGAATGCATATATTTTATATATAATAGAAAATATATTATATATTTGTATATATACATATATATATATAATAAAGAGAACTATGTGGTTCGGAGAGTTGAAATGACTTATGCAGAAAGGACTTACATTTATAAGGATCAATGCCAGGGATTTGAGAATGTGTCTATGCATCCAAGCTAGCGCACTTTCTGTTAGCTGGTACAGCCATGCCAAGCTAGGAAGGTGGTCAGTCTAATGCAATTCTACAGACATTTGCTGAGCCCCTTTATTACCTGAGCCACTGTGGGGATGTATAGTCCATGGGTTCTATTCTCTTTCTTTCTCTTTCTCTCTCCCCCTGTCTCTCTCTCTCTCTCTCTCTCTCTCTCTCTGTGTGTGTGTATCATATCTATCATAGAACCTGGAAAATAATATACACTCATTAAAGGGCAGGTATTTCCCTATCACTCAGGCAAAATTTCAGAACTATGTTTACCCCATTATCTCCTTGTGATAGGAAGGCAAAAACAAAAGGTACAGAAAACAACTTCCTTTGATGATTAAACTTTCAAAATAAATATGTGGCTAATTTAAAAAAAGGAAATACACTGAATTATAATATTGACTATTATAATGGAGCTTTTCAAACTATGTCTTTCCCCCTAGAGAAATTCTAGATATTTTCTGAAACATGAATGACACAGGTTTTTTTTTTTTTTCTCCTTGATGATCCCCTGCCCATCTTCTCCTCCTGTTACTATGATAATCAGTGCACTAAACTGTAAGTTCTCCAAGAATAGGGGTGTAGCTGGATTCTGATCTGTGTCTGACACAAGGGAAAGTGTTGATCTTTTTATTCCTCTCTTACCCCTACCAACTATGACTCTACTCAGCTCCCACTCTCTCCTCTCCTCAGAGATATTGTTCCATCAGCTCTTTCCCTCTCTGTATCTTCAACATCATCCTTTATTTTTAGGGTATCCAGACTCTCTGGCTGGCCTGGGATAATTCCAGTTTACTTCTATTGTCCAAGTATAGTTATTAATATAAGCCACTTTCACTCTCAAAAATGTCTGGTTTGGGTGATAAATTATATAGTCTTTCTATTTATATCTGACTTTGACCTTCAGCTATGCAAATGCTTCAACTCTCCCATCCTAAAGATACCCAACAGACATACATTCTGAAACCCATACCCAATGCCATAAGTCTTTGTCCTTCCCATCACAGCCATACTTCTAAAAAGTATCATTCAGACCCATTATCTCAATTTCCCTTCCTACTATTATTCTTTAACACAACCCATTCTTGTCTTTTCAGAAACTGCTCTGGTGAAGTGACCTCCTAGATGCTAAATCCTTTGGACATGTAAAGCATTTTGTTAGGTGATTTACAAACTCTTTCTCCATTCCTAATAAGATGTTATACATTTCAACTATTTTCTGATTCTTATTTGTTAACCAAGGTAGTTAATTTGTTGAGGTTTATCATCGATGTGACCATAGTCATGTTAGACATGCTATCTCTTTTAATCCACACAAAACTCTCTGAGATAGGTATCATTTTCCCACTTTACTCACAAGGCAAGTGGGAGATTGAATAACTTTCCTACTTTCTCATAGCTAGGAAATGTTGGAGCTGACATTCTAATTTCCAAAATGGAGCCTGTTTTTTTTTCCCCAGTACACTATTCTATCTCTTGTCCTCCTAACCAAATATTAGTAGCTGTTTACATGTGGACAAGTCACTGTAGGTACTAAAGATTGGTGAGCTTTATATATATATATATATATATATATATATATATATATATATATATATATTTAAAAATATATATTTTTAAAAAATACAGATTCTGAAAATTATACCCACTAAGGATAAGGCATTGTCCTGTGGAATATACCTAGGAGTGCTGACAGTTATGGATATTTAAGCCAGGGATAAGGGAAGTGGCTGTTGCTATATAAGCGGTGAGTTTCTGGATTTCAGTAAAATAAACCAGGATTTTGTTTCTTGAAGTAATTATACTCTAGAGAGAGGAAAGAAAGATGGAGACAATTATGAATGACCTTGCATCTCTGAGCCGTTGAGAACTTCTGGATCAGTGGCTGATGTTTTCATAGCCTTTCAAGTGAAACCTTTCAGTGAAGTCTCAAGCCACAGACCACCAGTTGACAAAAGGAATTCTTTTTCCAGGATATTAACCTTAATTTGAGTATCATATAATGATTGTCATATTAACAAGAAAAAAAACCCTCCAGCCACATTTTCTAATGTTATTTCACCTTTCTAAACACTTTTGTTTTGAAATTTTTTAGTTCTTCCTTTTTTTTTTTTTAATAGGTACTATGTTTTGAGTATTATCATTCCATTGAATTCTTTAACTTCAGTGCAAAAATTGGCAGGGTGTTTCTATAGAGCAAATAAAACTTTTCTAATAGCTTAAGTCAATAATGTTGTTGATATTACCCAAGCCCTTATCCCTTGTGCCTTATTGCTCTGAGGACCATAGTAAGTAAAGAGAACTATTTAATATCCTGCCCTCATGCTCTCCTCCCCGCCCGCCCCCCCCCCCACCTTTTTCTTGATTTAGAGAGAAACCTTTTGTGAGGTCCTGACGCAGGGAAAAGAAGCTAACTCCATTTCTGTATTTCTAGGATTATTCTGTTTTAGATCTAATTTATTAAATATTGTGACTGCTGGTGTCATGAGCGTTCTAAGGTAGTTATACGTGAGGAATAATGGGTGGGTTTTTAATGTTTTGACTGCTAAACATGCTTAATTAAGCTTACATTCCTTCTAAGTGGAAAATGTCTGGCATATGTGAATATACACGAAGCCCCCTGCCTGTTTGACATTTATGCCCTATACCTCATTTTCTAGAGCCATTGACATAAAATGAAATGATAAGACTTTGTTGATGTAACTGTGTCAGCCACAAATGCATTTCATGCGTGGCATCAAGAGATTTTTAGTTTATTGAGGCATCTTAAGAAATATAAAATATTTTTAGAGTGGGTGTTTTTGGCATGTAGTTTATGCATATTGTGTTCTGTTTAGGGCCACCACCTTTCTGCAAGATGTGAGGAGTGAGTTAGATCTTCTGTGTTGTTTTTGAGCTGTATATTTACTTAGCAACTTCATTCTCTGAGTAGTTGTTGAAAGAACAGAAGTTTGTAAATTATTCAACACTAAACAGTGGATGCCATCATGGCTTTTAGCCCAGACCCTGTCAAAGAGTTTTCTATTTCCTGGTCAGGCCTTAAAAATTGCTGTGAATTACAGAAGCATTAGCATTTCTCAATTTAAACATATTGTTTCTTAATTAGTTTCTAAAACTCTAGTTATGAAAGCACAAGCCCTTAGTGAGTAGGCTGGGAAAATAATTGTTGACCAAAGGACAAATGACTTTAATGTTAAGCGTTTGGGTTCTTGTTTAACCTTACCCACATTAAGGGCATTTATGATGTTTTGGGGCCATACCTCATGATGACACATATTTACACCAGAAATTACAAGTGTATTTCAGTCCTGTGCTCTTTATCATCTATTGCTAGTGGCTGCCAGGAGCACTGTGTTGTGAAGGATTCTGAAGCTCGATTCTGACTGAGAATGTATAGAGATCAGATAATAATGATTACTGTTGATGCTGAAGAGATACATGGTAGTGTGTGACCATGAATTTGTTATTTTGTTATTTCTGATACATGCACATTCTCAAAATATTGTCCAAAGACCTAACATGCAGAGGTATGCAAAGATCTTCGCTTTTTGACGACCCTCCCTTTTTTTTCTGGCTATTAGTATTTCCCTTTACATCCTCCCTCAGAAGGAGACAGAACATCTCTAGAAAGGGTTTCTGTCTGTGTATTTGGTTCCCAACTTGAGAGCACAACTGTGTTTTGAAAAGAATAAACAGATATATCCAAATGAAGTGTCAAAATTGCAGAACAGGACAGCGTGAGTCTTGGATGAGTGTCTGGGTCCCATCTGCTTCACATTCAGGTCCTTGGGGTCAGGGAGCACAGGGCTGATGCTGGCTGCTCCTCATGTCTCCCTTCTCAGTTTCTCCCTGGCCTTCGAAGGCTTGGGAAGGATGGGAGATGAGAGAAAGCCCTGCCAGCCGGCTCAGAATCCACCCTGGTCTGCATATCCTGACTGGAAAAGCAGTATGGGCAGAGAGGAGATGAGTCACTGTGAGTAAGAGCATGTGTGGGTCTGAATTTGAGGCTCAGCATTCCCACTCACTGTATGGTTTGGTAAGTTACTCAGGCCCTCAGTCTCCCTTTTGTAAAATGAGGGTAATAACAGTTGTGAGGAATTGTTGGCTCGGTAACTGTAGAGGGCTCTGCACAGTGTTTTTCACATGGTAAGTACTCAATAAATATGTTTGTTACTACTATTAATAAATATTAATCAATATTTAGAGGGATAAGGAATTATTTTAAACATTCCAGAATTCACCAGCTTCTTCCTAGATGTTCTGAACTCCCTTAAGTGCTTCGTAAGCAATTTCTTGAGTATCCCTTCTTTGTAATCTTTTATTTGCCTTTTCTTGTCCATCTGCTTCTGCCCCTAATCTTTTTTCTTTCTCCCTATTTTCTCTTCCTTGTTTCCCTCTCTGCTTCTGTTTCATTCCCTTCTTTTTCTTCTCCTTTGCCGTTCTCCCTCTCACCTCCCATTCCCTTCTTGGGTGTCTTTTACTCTTCTTTCTCCATTCTCTTCTCTTTTCTTCTCCCACTTTCCTACAAAAAGATAGTTAAAAGAATGGAACATGAATGTAAAAATAAATTGGAGAGCAGTAAATTTAAGTTATTAAGCAGTCATTTTAATTAACTGATTGCATAGATAGTGTTATATTAGGAGTGGAGCAAGCACGGTGGCATAACCTATGAACTGTGCATGCTGTATAACTCCCCTGGTCTCTTAACACATTCCATCTCTAGAGATGAATGTTTATAGATGAACTCATGGCTGAGAGTTCATTCATTCATTCTATAAACAAGTACTAAATATGTGCCAGTCACCGTGCACCAGTTTGTGGGGAGGATATTTACTGTGCAATGTGGTTGATTCATGCTTGGGCCACTTTAGGAGGTGATCAATCTCTAGTTGTGGGATGAATGGCCCTAGAAGAGAAGTGACCTCTTGGGGCTGGCCTGGTGAAGAAGACAGGAAGGAGAATATCCTCAGATGTTTGGGATATTCTAGGAAACTATAGCTAATTGTGTATGGTAGATCACAAGGAACAAAAAGAAATAAGGTGCGACTTGGGCATGAAGAACTTTGTATTCTGAATTTTATGTTAAGTTGAGATGTAGTAGCAGACAGATCCCAAAGTCCATGGTTTAATAAAATGGAAGTTTTCTACATATTTCTACATCAATGACTGTCCTGGCTGTTTTTTCTGACTTAGCAGTTTTACCAGTTTCGTCCACCCTTCATAAATACTTTTTGGCATATATCTTCAACTTCCTTTTCAACTGGCCAATCCCAAACCCTAGTTAAATCCAATTCTCCACCTACTCTGTATCAGTCCTGAAGGGCTAGTGTGTAATCCATTTGGGCTCGTGTAATGAAATACCATAGACTGGGTGGCTTATGAACAAAAGAAATTTATTTCTTACAGTTCTGGAGGCCGGAAGTTAAAGATCAAGCCACTGGTAGATTTGATACCTGGTAAAGGTCTGCTTCCTGTTCCATCGATGGCCATCTTTTCTCTGTGTCTTCACCTGGAGGGAGCATCAGGGAAGCTCTCTGGAGCCTTATTTATAAAAGCATTATATGCATTCATGAGGGCTCCTGCCTCATGACCTAATCACCTTCCAAAAGCCACACTTTCTAATACCATCATACTGGGGATTAGGTTTCAACATATGAATTTAGGGGGACACAACAGTCTCCAGCAACTGTTTCATATCATCTTGTGTTCCCTAACCCCTATTCCTCCTCTCTTTTTTTTGCTATCAGCCAGTAATCATATTTGTTATTTCACTGAGAACTCAGACGAGGATGGGAATGTCCTATAACACATCACTAAATTGAAGAAGATTTCTGTACCTCTCCTCTATCATTCTGCCTTCTCTCCTGTCACCCTGCTCCTAATGTTCTTGCTCCAGTCCAAGGTGAACTCCTCCCCGTGTGCACTGGATCCCATCCTCTCTTCCCTAGGGGTGGACACACTCTGAAAATTCTACCTCCTCTCTCTGTAGCATCACCAGATTTTCTCTTCAGCTCAATCATTTCCATCCATGTATAAACACGCAGTTAATCTTTCATCTTCAAACAGACGTCTCTTGACTCCACTTACCATTCCAGTTATTGCATTATTTCCCTGTTCCTCCTTAGAGACAAATGCTATAATCTACAGTTTCACTTTCTCTCTTCCTCTTCTTTTTTTTTAAAATATTTTATTTATTTCTAGGAGAGAGAGAGAGAGAGACAGTGTGAGCAGGGGAGGGTCAGAGAGAGAGGGAGTCACAGGCTGAAACAGGCTCCAGGCTCTGAGCTGGCAGTCAACACAGAGCCCCACGCGGGGCTCGAACCCACGAACCGCGGGATCATGACCTAAGTGAAAGTCGGACGCTTAACCGACTAAGCCACCCAGGCGCCCCACTTTCTCTCTTATTCTTATCTCATGTCACCAAAGAGATTCTCTTGTTAAGGCCACCAGTGACCTCCATATCACCAAATCCAGTGGTCAATGCTCGGGCCTTATTTTACTCAATTTACTTTCAGAATTTGACCCTTTTGTTGTTTGTTTGTTGAAAAACTCTAGTCACTTGAATTCTTATAAGCCACTCAATCCTGTTTTTTCTTACTACACTGGTTGATCCCGAGACCTTAAATCTCTTTTGCTGGTTCCTTCTCTGTTTTACCCTTTCAGTATTGGAGCCCTGAGAGGCTCAGTACTTGGAGCTCTTCTCAAACAGTGATGTCTTCTGCTGTCAGAGCTTCAAATGGCAGCCCTGCACTGATGATTCCCAAATGTATATCTCTGTCCTAGATATCTTCCTTTAACTCTAGCCTTGGAGACTCAACTTCCAATTGACATCTCCACGTGGATGTCTGATAGGCGTCTCGCTATCAACACATCAGAAGCTGAATTCTTGTTTTTTCCTCCCTCCCAAAGTCAGCTCCTTCTACGCTCTTCCCCATTCTATCAGATCTTCCAATCAGAAATACCTGGAATCGGGGCGCCTGGGTGGCTTAGTCGGTTAAGCGTCTGACTTTCGCTTAGGTCATGATCTCGCGGTTCGTGGGTTCGAGCCCCGCCTCGGGCTCTGTGCTGACTGCCGGCTCGGAGCCTGGAGTCTGTTTCAGAGTCTGTGACTCCTTCTCTCTCTGACCCTCTCCTGCTCTCTCTCTCTCTCTTTCGCTCTCTCTCCCCTAGAAATAAATAAAACATTAAAAAAATTTAAAAAAAAAAGAAATACTTGGAATCATCCTTGTCACTTTTGATTCTCTTACACCTATATCCAATTAATCATTAAATCACATCAGTTCGCTTATTCAAGATACATCTAGAAGCCATTTGCCTCTTGCTACTTATCCCAGCCTGGCTTGAATCACCACCATTTCTGGCCTGATAAAGGCAGTGTACACCTAACTGGTGACCTTGCTTTTACCTTTGTTGTACTGTGATCTCTCCAACATATTGCAGCCAAGGTAACTGATTAAAGACCGAAGTCAATTCACTTCTCTCCTCAGAAATCTCCAATGGCTTCTCAATTCACTTGGAGTAAAATGCAGAGCTGCTACCACACTCACAAGCCCCTAGAGGTCCCACGTGGTATGGCCCAGCTCCCCTCTGACCTGACCTGTTCCCATTCCTCCTCTGTCAGCCTCCAGTCAGCCACAGTGGCCACCTTCCTTCTTAAAAATTCCAAGTAGTTCCTACCTCTAAGCTTTTGCGTCTATTTATTATTTTTTAAGTGAAAATTTCATTTTAAGCTGTGGAATCAACTTTTCCTGAATCACAAATGCTTCCCCCTTCCTTTTTTTTTTTTTTTTGGTCATCTGTAGAACACATGGAAAAGGTCATAAGCTTGCCTTTTAGTAAAGAATTTCTTAGAGGACATTGCTGTCCATATCTGTCCAGTTCCCATTTTTCAATTTAGGGAAATATAATTTGTGAAAAACAAAAGTACAAAAAAAAAAGTAAAATGTAAAAGAAACACTTTTTCCTTTTAGGCTTTTGACTTGATCAAAAAGACCAGGAACCAGATGAAGCCATTTCCTGTATTATGTAAACTGTGTCTCAAGAAGAAATATGTTTGCACTGTACAGGAAAGCGTGGCATTGTCTCTAGTGCCATTTGACATTTCTTGCACTATGAAGCAATTGATATGTGCACTCATGGTAATCATTTGGGGAAGTGTTTTTGATTTTGCTTAGATAGGTATAGTATTCAAATTTTAAGACAGTTATTCAAAATTGGGATATTTTCAGCTATTTGTTTATTTTGAAAGAAAGTTCATTTAAAGAAAGTCTTACTGTGGTTGGATATTTTGAACTGTCCATGGTCTTTGTATTAACTTATCAAGCTTTTCCCTTATTGTGTCATAATATAAACCTTATTATTCATTTTCCTGACAAATATTTTCTTTCCTAAGGCAAAGCTGGAAATTCACTTTTACTAATTGACATAACTAGATGTACTTACTACCTACCCATGCACAAAGTTCCCTAATGTGTGAGTCATACCTCATATATTGTGATACTGTGATTTCTTTTTCTTAGAGTCATTGTGAAGAATAACTTCAGAACATGATATGGACTGCCAATGTGGCAGCATGTGACAAATAGTTTCATGGTGGGCAAGAAATGTAATATCTGCTTTTCCATGGCTTTTATGTTTGGATATTACTAGACCCTTTTAATCAGATGTCTCCCCTTATAATTTGATTTATCATTCATTTGGTAATTTTGTTGTGTCTACTCTATGAAAAACCCTCAGATAGAGTCTGTGGGTCATACAAAAAATCAATTCCAAAGAATTTCTTAGGAAAACAAGCCTTGGGGAAAAGAATATGATGATGTGTGTGTGAAGACAAGGGAGAGTACTTAAAAAAAATTTTTTTTAAATGCTTATTTATTTTCAAGAGAGAGAGAGAGACAGAGAGAGACAGAGACACAGTGTGAGTGGGGGAGGTGCAGGGAGAGAGAGACATAGACTATGAAGCAGGCTCCAGACTCTGAGCTGCCAGCACAGAGCCCAATGTGGGGCTCCAACCCATGGACTGGGAAGTCATGAATTGAGCTGAAGCCAGACGATTAACCATCTGAGCCACCCAGGCGCCCCACAAGGGAGAGTACCTTAAGATTAGAAAAGAGAGCAAGTTGTCTTGTGTGTGAACATGCACACACCATGCACATGCTTGCATACACAATATGAGTAACTATTGCTGAGGAGACTGTAAGTCAGGAGATTGTAAGTCAGTCAATTATTAACTGGTTGTGAAAAAAAATGCATAAGAACTGAATAATTAGAATACATGTTTCCAAATAATGACAAACAAAATAAACAACAAAAATCCCTGTTAAGAAATTCCTCAGGAACTCACTAAATGACATCAAAAGGCTTTCCAGAATGAATGGAACTTTCCAAAATGCCAATGGTAGTTTTAAGTTTGATCTATTTGATGACACAATTTTCTACACATATAATTGCCATTTTGTGAGTCTTAAAGGGTTGCGTATCAACAATTTCACATGTGTAACTTAATAAATGTGACTTGAGGGTAGGGCCTGGGTGCTTTTTCTATGCACAGATAGTACCTAGCACAGGGCTTAGCATAGTAGATGTTCAGCCAGTGTTTATGGAATGAATATTGAATGTGTGCTAGTATATGACATGTGCCAAAAATTATGGATATTTTCCTAGTACAAGCATAAATATTGTTGATCTCATAAAGACTTATGTTACTGAGACATTAATAACAAAGTTGCTCAAATGAATCTTGTGCATGGTTTGGTTATTTTTAATAGTTACAGAATTTATAGAATACCAGAGGTATTAGTTTTTTAATGTATGTAAAAAGGGAAAGGGTCTGAGGCCCTTGGCTGTTCGTTGTTTGGAAAGGTCTCCTCTCTTGACCCTGATGATATGTAGTGTTCTGGGGTGTTTGGTTTTGCCTTGTGGTGATCATATGGCTGCTTCTCTGGCTCTTCATAACATCACACAGTAGGACAGAGTGATAGACATCATCAAGTTCACATCCTTACTTTGCAGGTGAGGAAACTGAGGCTCTAGGTAGCTAAATGACTTGGCCCCAATACAAGCCATGTGCTACCACCATAGGAAGCAAGACTCAAGTTATGGACTCTCAGGTTGGTGCTTTATTCTTTGCATCATGATACTCCAACAGAAATTTAAGATGGCTTCTCCAAACTGTGCTATCACGGGTTATTTGTGCCTACGACAAGATTTGAGGGAGATATCAAAACAAGATCAAGTCTAGTATATGCAATAAAAAGCCCTAAGAATCCTAATTAAAAAACGTATATTTCTTTTCCAATCTATATCTTACAGCTCTCTGTTCCTCTATATATGTAATTGCCATTGATTTCCAGATGAAGTTAATTCTTGAAAGATAAATTTGGGAAAGAAATGAGAGTATGATTATATAAATAGTTTATGCCTTGTTGTTAATATTATTTAATATATTTTGAATGTTTTATCAAATTTTATGATTTTTTGAGAGAGTTAAACTGTACATGCATACATATTTTTATATTGAATTTCAAGACTGCTTTAACATTTTTGTAATTTAAACTTGTATATGTCATCCAGGCCATTTAACATTTCATCAAAAGAATGTGCTCTTGCCTTGTTTAAGATACAGTTAGGAAGAATTCCTTTTATATTATTATTATTTTTATTTTTTAGATCTTGATGTTTGTAGAGTACAGTTTTAGGGGAATTCCTCTGGTAGTCTTCATTCAGCGTCAGCAAAAAATATTATTCTTGGCTTCTGTCCTGATTAACCCAGACATTTTAATGTGTGTTGTGTTGGGTTGTTTGATGGATAGTCACCTGTACCCTATGATCAACTAAAACTTGGCCACTTGAGTTAAACCTTAGTGGCTGAATGTCATAATTTCCCATCTTTTGTTTGATTAATACTTCCTTTTGAGATGTGAAAGGGAAATGTCTGGAGTGTCCTTCGATGTACAGCCACACTCAGGATGAGAAGGAAGACGTGTCTTTTATGGGGAGAGAATTCACAAAGTTGGTCATAACAAACCCATTCAGGATAAAGTGTTAGGGACCTCCCTTTTTTAAAAGGAAAGAAGAAATAAACACTTCACTCACATTTAAAAGTGTTTTTTCCTAAAACTATATTGACTTCGTGTCTTTATTTAGATTAAAAAGTAATAGCATATGCAAGAATGTAAGTAAAAGAAAATTATTAAGCAACAGTGACAAAGAATTTTAGTTATAATGCATGAAGTTACATGCAGTAGCTTTAGATTTATAAATACAATATTGTAAGATATCATGTGAAAATATGTAATTCTTATGTGCCCTTTAGTTTTGAAGAGTAGATATAATACTTTTATGGCTAGAGCAGCCTTTATGTACAAAACCATGACATTCTTCAATACATAGAATTTTTTTCTTTTTCTTTTAAAATTTAAATCCAAGTTAGTTAACATGTAGTATATTAATGATTTCAGGAATAGACTTTAGTGATTCATCACGACGTACAACATTCAGTGCTCATTCAATGCCCCCCATCCATTTAGCCCATTCCCCCTACCCAAAACCTCTCCAACAACCTCAGTTTGTTCCCTGTATCTAAGAGTCTCTTATGGTTTGTCTTCCACTCTGTTTTTATATTATTTTTCTTCCCTTCCTTTATGTTCATCTGTTTTGTTATCTTAAATTCCACATATGAGTGAAAGTATATGCTATTTGTCTTTCTCTGACTGACTTATTTCACTTAGCATAATACTCTCTAGTTCCATCCATATTGTTGCAAATGGCAAGATTTCATTCTTTTTGATCACCAAGTAATACTCCATTGTATATATATATATACCACATCTTTATCCATTCATCCATCAGTGGACATTTGGGCTCTTTCCATACTTTGGCTATTGTTGATAGTGCTGCTGCAAACATTGGGGTGCATGTACCCTTTCGAAACGGCATACCTGTATCCTTTGGGTAAACACCTAGCAGTGCAATTACTGGGTTGTAGGGTATTTCTATTTTTAACTTTTTGAGGAACCTCCATATTGTTTTGCAGAGTGGCTGCACCAGATTGCATTCTGACCAACAGTGCAAAAGTGTTCCTTTTTCTCTGCATCCTCGCCAACATTTGTTGTTGCTGTAGTTGTTAATTTTAGCCCAACACAGAATTTTTTAAAAAGTTGATTTATTTATTTTGAGAGAGAGTGAGAGAGCATGAACAGGGGAGGGACAGAGAGAGAGAGAGGGAGATATACAAAGAATCCACAGCAGGCCCCGAGCAGTGTAGAGCTTGATGCAGGGTTTTATGTCACACACCATGAGATGGTGCATGGTTCATGAGATAATGACGAGATGAACTCCAGAATCGAATGTTTAACCAACTGAGCCACCCAGGCACCCCAACGCATAGAATTTTTTTAAAAAATTCTACCTCTTAGGGCACCTGGGTGGCTTAGTCGGTTAAGCGTCCGACTTTCGCTTAGGTCATGATCTCGCGGTTTGTGGGTTCGAGCCCCGCGTCGGGCTCTGGGCTGACTGCCAGCTCAGAGCCTGGAGCCTGTTTCAGTCTGTGACTCCCTCTCTCTCTGACCCTCCCCTGCTCACGCTCTCTCTCTCTCTCTCCTAGCAATAAGTAAAACATTAAAAAAAAAAAATTCTACCTCTTCACTGTGTTGGAAGAGTGAAGAGTTCCTTTTACATGTCAATTTGTGTAATATTCAGGAAATGTCTAATTCAGTGTTCCCATAGATAGAATGTCTTGGGACACCGGGGTGGCTCAGTTGGTTAAGTGTCCCCCTCTTGATTTCAGCTCAGGTCATGATCTTACCGTTTGTGGGACTGAGCCCCATGTTGGGCTCTGCACTGACAACGCAGATCCTCCTTGGGATTCTCTCTCTCCCTCTCTCTCTGCCCCTCCCCTGCTTGTGTGTGTCCACTGTCTCCCAAAATAAATAAATAAGCATTTTTTAAAAAGAATGAATTAATTCAGTTCATTCAATATTTGTTGAGTATCTAAGATTGAGCCCCTCTTCCAAGTGACTAGGTATACCAGCTGCAGTAGGGTAAAATAAATAGACCAAGTGCTTGCTCTTCTGGACTTGATAATCTAGTGAAAAGAGAGATAAATTGAGATATAATTACAACTTGTGATCAGTTTGCTAAATAAGCAACAGAGGAGAATCTAACTTGCCAAGAAATTATATTTAAAGAGTGACTGGGAGAATATAGGAGAAAGGGAAAGAGTGATCTAGCTAAAGTAAATAGTATGAGTAAATACCTGAGGCAGGAAAAGAATTTGGTTAATTCCTAAAACTAACGAGGCTCAGAGAGTAGAGCATAGTGAAGGAGGAGGAGCATGGAATGAGAATGGAGAAATAGGGTCTGCCCAGTTGGATTCTCAATAGCCAGTTTGCATCTCATTGAAATGGCAATGGAGCATAAGAACCTAGGAGCAATGGTTGTCTCTGGGTGTGGGGGAGGGGGCTAAGTGTATGGGAGACAAGGATGCTAGGGAGGCTTTACATTGTTTATTTTTTATGCTGTTTATTTATCTAGAAATATTTGAAATTATTACCTCTTAATTGTTAAACATTTAAAATGTTCTAATGAGAAGACTTTTCCAGTTTTAAGTAAGGATGTATCAACATGATTCTGCCAAATTAATTTAGCATCTGTGTGGAGATTAGATTGGATGGGACAAGATTAGGAGTGAAAATTGTAGCATATTCTAAGGAAGTGATGATCAGTCTGGAACTAGAGAGAAGATTGGGGAGAAGAGTGATTTAGGATTGATTTGTGAGGGAGAAAAAAACCCTAAGAATTATGGATAAGATGTTAAGGATGAATAAGCGGGGAGGGAAGCTGAAGTCTTATTTGAGCAATGGAGCCATGTCCCATGAAATAGAATATTGGGAGAGAAACCAGTTTGGGGAGGATAAATCCAAAATTTTGTCTTATACTTGGTGAGCTGGATATGGTTGTGAAACCCCAAAGACGTGCTATCAAGCAGGCAGTTGGATAGGTAAGCCTGCCTTGAAGAGGGTAGGTTTGCATTGGGAGTATGAATTTGGGAGTCATCAATTTACACATGATATTTAAAGCTTCCATAGTATATGGGACCCTCTAGAGGGTGAGGAGGAGAAGGTGGCAGAGGACTGAGCCCTAGGTCTTGCCCACAGTTAGGGCTCAACAAGACAGAGAAATCCTTGAGGAAGATGGAGATGTATAGATAAACCAGGAGATGGAAAACCAGGACAATGAAGTATCTCTGAAGTGTTTCAGGAAGCACAAGTATCCAGAACTGATCTGGGTTCTTCTACTTCTTACATCTATTTTGGAGGAGTATTTAATTTCTTGTAAACTTTCATTTTTCGTTTGTGAAACTTGTCTGTCACACAATCAATGTTGAGAAGATTGATTGAATTAGTATATTTTATTAATCTATACCTCTGGTAATATTAATCTATAAACTCTATTATACTTATATATCATATTCTATTGTAATCATACAGAGGCAGATGATAACATGAATTTCTTTATCTCAATAATGCTTCACTTAAAACACTTGTGGATTAGTGACATAAAAAAAATTTAAAGCAGAATTAGGTTACCAAGTAATATTGAATTAATATGGTTATTTGGAAGAAATAAGGAGTAGAAATTTAACTAGATGATTTCCAAAAGAAACTGAACATTGTTTGAAACCAAAACACATTCTTCTATATTATCTTTGTTAACAACTAATGTGTCTGTGGTTGTTAAAGGGTTAAAATGCCAAGTTAAAGTCAGTCATTGGGAAGGAAAAGAAAGGAAAAAAAAAAACAACCTTTACACACTTTGTTAAAGCAAGAACAAAGAGCCCATGGAAAGCACCAGGTGTGACATGGAAAAGATAAGGAACAAACTCTTCTGTGTACATATCACTCTAAGATTATTTAATGACTCAAAAGATGACCTCCACCGAAAGGTGTGGCATGAAAGTGAGCATGGAACAGAACACTAATCATATATTTCAGCAACTCTGATTTCCAGTGGGCTGGGCCTTGGCGCTGACAGTCACAGTGTCCATTGTACGACAGGTTTATTTCTTGCATAAGTTTACCATTATCCTGAAAGCCCTGGTTACTGGCAGGCACCCTCTGCCTGCCGCCCTCCAGGCTTCCTTCCTTCCTTCCTTCCTTCCCTCCCTCCCTCCTTCCTTCCTTCCTTCTTTCCTTCCTTCCTTCCTTCTCTGTCTTTCTTTCTTTCTTTCTTTCTTTCTTTCTTTCTTTCTTTCTTTCTTTCTTTCTTTCTTTTCATTCTTTCTTTCTTTCTTTCCTTCTTTCTTTCTTTCCTTCTTTCCTTCTTTCTTTCTTTCTTTCTTTCTTTCTTCTTTCTTTCTTCTCTTTCTTTCTTCTTTCTTTCTTCTTTCTTTCTCTCTCTTCTTCTTCTTCCTTTCTTTCTTTTCTTTCTTTCTTTCTTTTTTCTTTCTGCTTTCTTTCTTTCTTTCTTTCTTTCTCTTTCTTTCTTTCTCTTCTTTTTCTCCTCCCCATCTCCCTTACACCGTGGAACTCAGATATCTGGCCTCAAATGTCTTGTTCTGAAGTGCTTTGGGTTTTCTTGTATGGGATTTGTTTTTCCAGCCCCCACAATTAGGTAATCATTTATTAGTCCTTGCCTTGTAATTGAGATGCAAGTAATAATGCATCTCAGATGCTTCTGAGATGACTGTTGCACCTACCTTTTCCACCTCCTTATATCATGAGATTAAAGCATTAAGTGAACTCAAGTAATGTAATAAAACCTGGAATTAATTAACGGCACTGAAGATGATTATGTTATGAATTAAGTAGCTCCTTTTCAGAGCTCACTGTAACTACCACAATAAATAAACGTATAAAAATGCAGTTTTCGGGAGATTTAATTTTCAAAAGAGCCTTTACTAATTCTATTAATATTTATTGAGTCCTATAGGTAACTATTGTATCTAACCTCATTCATTCTGATTAGAAATGTCTTTCCTTTCACGGTAATGCAAATTTACTGGTGACAGAATAAAGAAATCGTCAGCCTCCCTCCAACCCCCTGCCATAGGATCTTATTGTAATCAGGGCTTACTGAGCATCAGCTGTGTACCAGGAACCCTAGCATAGTGCCTGGCACATAGGAAGGATTAGAAGCAAGGAGAGAAGTTGGGTGGGAAGACAGATAGCTGATAACAAAGACTAAGAGAACCTTTTAAGAGCCAATATAGAAGAAAATACAAAGAGATCAGAGTAGGAAAAGTGGACACCAAAGTTATGCTTGTGATCCGCTACATAACTAAGGGCTTTGTTAATTATTTTATATTTTACACCCTGATAACAAAGTGTTTTGGGGATCATCTGAATTTTTAAGGGAATTGAGTAGAGTGATGTGAAATACTCTACATCGTAGTTGCTTCTGGTATCCTGCTCTTGTCTTCTGTGTAGCCCACTAGTACTTATATTTAAAATATCCAGAACAGGGGTGCCTGGGTGGCTTAGTCGGTTAAGCATCTGACTTTCACTTAGGTCATGATCTCGCGGTTCGTGGGTTTGAGCCCCGCGTCGGGCTCTGTGCTGACTGCAAGCTCGGAGCCCGGAGCTGATTTCAGAGTCTGTGTCTCCTTCTCTCTCTGACCCTCCCCTGCTCATGCTGTCTCTCTCTCTCTCTCCTAGAAATAAATAAAAATGTTTTAAAAAAATATCCAGAACATACTTTGACTTCTGAGTAGCCTGGCCGCTTTCATCACCATGAATTCACATTAGATCATTTATATTCAATTTACATTTTCATATCTTTCATTATGTGTTGGTTGGCTCATCCAGAATTGGGTTGGAAAACAGAAGCTCAGGACACATAATTTTTTTTAGATGTGTTGATTGGCTGTCCTGTTCTTTTCGGAATAAAAGACAAAGTAAGGCAACACTAAATTATATCTTTTTATATTAAAACCCCACTGAACAGGTGATGTATGGAGCCGTATGGAAATAGCTTAACATAGAAAATTATTTTTAAACATCAAGGCTGTCACTAAATATACAATTGGATTGACCATTGCAAATATTTGCTGAGCCAAATATTATACTGTTTATTTGATTCAATTGACTCATTGGGGGGTGGGAAGACTAGAAAATTTCTCCAAAACTTATCTCTCATGCATGAAGGGCGATGACATTTCTTCCATTGAACAAACATAAAAGTAACTTCTAGTTTCTTTGCATTCTAGTCCCTTGGGCTTAATATTCATATCTTTGAAAGCAGCTACTTCTCTTTCAGTTGTTCATCAGAATCCTGATGACTCTCCCTAGATAGTTGGCAGTATCTGATCCCATTGTTTAGAAACTTGTCTCTTTCTTCCTAAGAAGAGACTATTCATTTGGGATTTAGTCAATATAGCAAACAGGAGAAAGAAGTAAAACCAAAAACCAAATGAAGCCAATTAACAATATCTTTATGGACTGGGACAGTGAAGTAAAATGGAAGAGAGAGAGGGAAATAAAGTGTCCAGTTCGCTGGATTTATGGTATTGGAAACAGTAGATGACTCTTTGATTATTTGAAAAAAGAAACAAAGAGGTTAGATCAGATCAAGTTTGTTACTCACAGCTCCTGGGCTGCTTCTGGTAGATATAGGCTTGAATCTAAGAGGCCTCCCTGTTTCTGGTTTCACACAGACCTCACTGCTCTCTATTATCTTGCATTTATGCCACATTTGTCTGCCTCGTGCCCTGTACTGAGGTCCTGGAGATCGCAACGTCTGGTGTGAATGACCTGTAATGTGTCTTCCACCTCTAGTGTTTTATGGTTCTCTAGGCCAGGCTCAGAGTTAGCATGCATGGACATATGTTGAACAAATGAGTGAAGAGCAGTGGGAAAAATATATAGTTGGTTTCGCCACATATTCCAAGTGCAGTTTTCAGAAAACACTATCAGTGTGTGTCCTCGCACAAAGAGGAAGGAATGGCAAGGACCTTTCTTGTCCTGTGGGAAGTGGAAGGTGGGCAGCTAGACTTATGTAGACACTACAGATTATTGGCTTTGGACTTGTTGACTCCATGGAAAACAGGTGTTTGGTTTTTCCCCAAGTCTTTTGACTGGAAATCCAAAGATGTCCCTGTTATATATGTATTAGAATTAGCTTTCTTTTCTTTTTTTTTTTCTTTCTTTTTTTTTTTAAATGTTTTATTTATTTTTAGGAGAGAGAGAGACAGCGTGAGCAGGGGAGGGTCAGAGAGAGAGGGAGTCACAGACTGAAACAGGCTCCAGGCTCTGAGCTGGCAGTCAGCACAGAGCCCGACGCGGGGCTCGAACCCACGAACTGCGAGATCATGACCTAAGCGAAAGTCGGACGCTTAACCGACTAAGCCACCCAGGCGCCCCGTGAATTAGCTTTCTTTTCTAAAATACTTTTTAAGTTTATTTCTTTATTTTGAGAGAGAGAGAGAGAGAGAAAATGAGTGGGAAGGGCAGAGAAAAGAGAGGGAGAGAGAGAGAATCCCAGGCAGGCTCTGCGCTGTCAGCACAGAGCCCTATGTGGGGCTTTAATCATGAACTGAGCCGAGATAAAGAGTCAGATGCTTAACTGACTGAGCCACCCAGGTGTCCCAGAATCAGCTTTCTATTTAAACTTTTCCTTCCCACAATCCTTATCCTCAGAACAAGGTGCTCATCAAGCTGATGGATGAGACAAATTAATCAAAGTGTTTTTTAAGTGACTTTTTTAGGTGATCATAGTCTTAGAAAGCAACAAGGTATACTGAATTTGTGTATTTGAACTTGTGCCTCTTGTCTTCAAATAAGTATTGAAGATGTGAAAATAATCTGAAAGAGGCTCCTTCATGGGGTTCAGGTTTTGGCTCTATTTAAATAAAATAAATAAAATAAAATAAAAGTCTTTTAGGTCAGTTTAGCAGAATCTTGGTTGTTTCTACAATACTACATTTTAAAATTTCATATTCTTTTACAGCTTTCTGTTTCTCAAAAAGACTTATTTATGCTTTCAATAAATATTTATCAAGTATCCATGAAGTGCTAATTATACGAATTATAATTTCGCCAGATTTCTTTTTCCTTCAGCTTAACAAAAATGACAAAAGAAAACAGGGTGGGCACGTGAAACAAACTCCACCATTCTCATGGCTGTCGGGGTGCCCACAGGGTGCTCCTGGGCCCTCCAGTCCTGCCTTGAGCATCGATTGGCAGCCTAGGGACTCGACAGATTCTCTTCTGTTATTTAGCTTATGCCACATTTCAAACAGGGCTTGGTATGTGATTTTTTTTTTCTTCCTCTCCTCCGACCTATCTTGAAGTCACAGATACAAATTCTACATGGTCGAGTTTGGCAGGTATTACTGGTATGCCTAGTACCTGCCCAGTCTTGATCCTGTATAAAAGGGCAAAGTGGTACAACTCCCTCCATATTCTACATCTGAGAGAGAACACATCACAGCCTTCCCTGACATCTAGACAGGCCTGTATCCACTAAAAAACTCTGGTCTCCCTTCTTCTAGAATACCCGCATTCTTCTAAACATTGGGTATTTAAATAAGCTGCACTTATGTCGGTTCTAAGCTCTCTCTCCTTTGTGTTGCTCCCATCCATGTGATTTATACTTGAAGGAAAGAGACATAAAAGGATCCTGTGTTTGGGGTTTATAAATTTCACAGAATAGTTAGGCTATAAATGAAGGATTAGTTTCTAAGTTTCACCCTGGTGTTATTTGTAACGACATAAATTCTGTACACATACTCTATTTGATTAACATGAGTGAAAACTGTCATCAAAATTAGTGTATCTTTTAAATATTGGAAGCATCTTACCTCTTGGTGATTATATTATACTGGTTTTCGTAGAGTAATGGGGAAGAATTTAATTTTGTTTAAAATATGAATAATGTTCACACCTGCAAACCATTATTCTGCCTCCTTAAATTTCAGGGTCTCATTCACATCATCTTACATTTCATTGCTTTGTTTGGGGATGGTGCTGAAAAAGTAAAATCATAGGACGTGCCACTATTGTTGATTCTAAGTGAAAAGCCATAGGCTATCAACACTGCTAGTGCTTATTTTCTGTATTATGATAGAAAAAATATAAGACATATTTTCTCCCAACTTTCCCTAGGGTGGATTGGGTGGCATCTTGCTTCATGTGATACGAATCATACATTTTTCTTCTATTCAGAACTCTGTACTCCTGTAATCACTTTGTCAGCTTTAAGAGGGGGAGGAAAGTGTTTTGATTGGAGCAAAAATTCTGTTCAGGTTGGATCTAATCTAGTCAGACACTCACCTTGGGCAGCTGTTTCAGTTTCAGAGAATAATCACAACACTGTGTAGAATGATGAGATGTGTTATTATCTAACAGAATCATACTGATATTTAATTAATTCCACATTAACCAACATGACAGCATATTACAGAAGAGCTATGGTCAGGGTTTGAATATCAGACCCACAGAACAGTTCAAGAAATGAAGGTCATAAAGATGGCTTCAAGTTAATTCAATAACTAGTAATAGCACGAGAAACCCAAGTAAAAATTCATGGCTTAGTTTGGGACCACTTTTTGAGCCAGGCCTTCTCAAATCATAATGTAACCCAACAAGTGGCTATAAAAGCTAATAGAACCCCAGGCTCCAGTAAAGAAGTATAGTGACCTGACTTAATGGGGGTAATGGTTAGCTCTACTGTACTCTCCTCTGGGTAGCGCCTGTTTGGGTTATTGTCTTCGTTTTGGTACTGTTTTAAGACAGGTATTCATGGACTGGAGAGCTTCCAAAGGAAAGATAGAAAGATAGCGAAAAGTGAGAGGATCGTGTCAATGAATTGAAGCACTGAGAGATATTTTAAGAAGAGAAGGTTTAGAACATGAATACCAGCTTCAAATATTTAAAATGCTGTCATATTTAGATATATTCATTATTAGATATATTCATTATTGTATGAGAGGGTATAGAATTGATTAAAAGTGTGAATAAAAACTTTGAAGGGAGCGTGGAACATATTAAGAAGTGGGCTAGCTCAAAAAGTTATAAGACAGTATAACTGTAGATATGTAAACAGATGCTGTAAGACCTTTTGTTTTAGAAGTAATTTTTTTATTTGAGGGATTTATAAGACAGGGTGTCATCTAAGAGCTCCTCATTCTAAGATTCTAAGGCTTCTTCTGACTTAGCCTGTACATTTTGATTATTTGATACAAATAGCAATCCATTTCTTACTATGAAAACAGAAACTCAACGGTTAGTAATTTGTATTTTCTTTGTCAACAGAGTCAAATCTGTAATTATGACAGTGGACTGGACTTCCCTTGAACAAAGGTTATGACTTCGTGGCAGTAGACTGAGGGGCAAGAGATAATGATCTCATGGAGACATAAAATTTTAAACACTCCATGAAAATGTTAAAAGATATTGTCAGAGTGCATTCAGTCAGGGTTCACATCTTAAGCAGCATGGACACCGGTTCCCTTAATCTTTGCGAGGCTTCTTTAAGGGACCCACAGTTCTGTTGGGTATGTTGGGGAGTGGAGTGTAAAGGAAAGTGAAATGGTGTGGAAGGAATCAAGAATTAACAAATTTGTGACATTTGAAATACACCTCCATTTTCGTACGAAAGCTTTCTCTAGCCGATATTGAAGAAAAAATCATGTGATTTTTTTCATATGATTTTGTGCATAGTGAGGGAGTGTGAAGCCACAGACATGAGCGTCAGGACTCAAGATACAAAAGAATATGTCATTGTGCTAATGAATTCACAATTTAAATGAAAATATGGGAGTCAGAACTCCAATAGTGGCCAGCAGTAATTCTGGTATATTTGAAGTGGGGGTATTGATTCAGCAAGTTCTGCAGAGAACAGCTTCTCTGGATGAGATTCCTGGTTCATGAGGACTTTGAGATGAGCTCTAGTCTGACTGGAGTGAACTTTACCCTGAAAGAACTTAACTGATTTGCCCACAGTCATGCAGCTAGTAAATGGCACCTTGGACACAAAATTCAAATCCAGAGACCTAATCTTATACTCCATGCCTAGTTCTTCACTTAATTTTATCTCATGACCCTTTAGATCCTCCTGTAATCAGATGAGAAAGGGAAAGCGACTACAGCCTGGGTGGAGAGAAAATGCAGAAGGAGCCCGAGCATGGGTGTGTGCTGAGTGGGGAGCCATGGCCCCTCCTCCTCCTTTGCCTCAGTTTGGGTGCAGGTTTATAGTCTCTTCACAATGGGAGAGCTGCTTTTTGAACCATTACCCATCTGTCTGCAATAAACGGGCCTCCCAAGTGCGGTGTCTTGGGTCCTAATCCTTGAATAATGATTACAGGTGGAAAGAGTCTCTGAGGCAATTTCTACTGAGCACTAGGAGTCCTAGAAAGGACCTATTTATTAAAAATCAGCCAACAGCGGTTCCCTTCAAGTGTCTTTGAGTCTTTGCTTCTTAAATATTCACGAAACCTACACCGATTTCAGATTAAAGATCTCCACCAGATGAGTAGTTCCTGGAATCTTATATCTATGGTGGCGTTTGGATTTATTTCTAAGTTTGCCTCGTAATAGTTTAAAATCCCTTTGCAAAGCTTGTATTGCTTTCATTTACTGAAAATGAACAATGCCAAGGCTGGGCCCAAAGGACATTGAAAGCTCATTATAGTTCACTTCCTGAAACCATGGATTTGGTTATCCTACAGGTAAAATCGCTTCCCTGTGTGTACAGGGAAGTGTAGTGTTTCCTTCTCAGCACAGCTGTGATGTCTCTAAGGTGGTGTCTTTACTGAGTGTTTGTTGAATGAATACATTCAGACAATTTCGTGTCCCCAGTCTCGTTGTTTTGACTGAATTTGATTCCTTAAAAATTTTTTTTTAATGTTTTATTTATTTCCAGGAGAGAGAGACAGCGTGAGCAGGGCAGGGTCAGAGAGAGAGGGAGTCACAGACTGAAACAGGCTCCAGGCTCTGAGCTGGCAGTCAGCACAGAGCCCCACGCGGGGCTCGAACCCACGAACCGCGAGATCATGACCTAAGCGAAAGTCGGACGCTTAACCGACTAAGCCACCCAGGTGCCCCTGAATTTGATTCTTAAAAGAGAGATGGAATCTATGTAAATATTCTGCACTAAATATCTTTAAATCATCATAGTACCCTAGACCAGATTCAATCTTTGATTTTAAGTAAACACTATCAGAATGAAATTAAATGATCTAAAGAGACATAACTAAAGCAACATTTTATATTGATTTTCATATTGATAACATTTAAAATGATGCATATTTAGGAAGTGCTTTGATATGTTTTTCCATCTCATTGTATTTTTTGTACCTTGGTGGCATATAAATACAGATACAATGAGGTTAGTCCACTCCTTAAATAAAAGGCGTTTTTATAACACACAGAGTTTTCCAAGCAGGAAGCTGGTTCTTCTCCCACCCTCTAAATTGCTCATTACCAAAAAGAAAAGTATTTGTTCAGTTTTATTTCTCTCGATGCTGGATGATAGTGTGGCTGTAGATGATGTATAATCAGTTTTTATGGGTGATGTTCCCACAAAAGGAGTGGTTAAGAAGTGAACGTGTTACCTCTGATATTCAAAGTTCTCACTTTGCCATGTTAGACACTCATCTTCCTCTGTTTCTGTTTGTGGTTTCAAATCTCAAGGAACTTATGTAAAATGTATTTCAAGCACTTGAGATGGTAATGAGACTTGCACTTTTTTAACTGAAACTCTCTTGAGGGTTTGTGCATTTGCCAGGAGGAAGAATTCCTATGACAACACAGCAGCCTATTTGTGACCTGGCTTTATTTTTCTGAGGTATCCCTTCCTTGTAAGCAAGTCAGTCAAACTTACCACACAGGTTGGCATTGGGGATGTAAAAAGCTGAGATTTTAAAAAGAGCATGAGTATCAACAGCATCCGAATCATGAAAGAGACACCCCACGTTGAAGACTGGGGTCAGTTCCCAACCCATCTTTAGTGCCATGCCACCATTACAAAAAAATCGGTTGTTACAAACCAAGGCAAAACAACTTTAGATGGTCAATAGGAGTTTTAATTGCAAAGATTTCCTCTGACGTGAGTGTTAATGAATGTCAAAGCAATAACATAAAAAGACATTACCAGTTTAATGATTGATAGAATAAGAAAAACACAAGGTCTTTTGTCAGATAAATGGCTACTGTTTGGTGTTCCTTTACCTTAGGAGTATCAAAAGTGATCTCGAGATAGGCAGTAATGGCCCAGGAGCAAAGGCAGCCAGTCATACGTAGCCTGTTATATAATAACCAGAGGAGGAAGACTAATTAGTGTGTGCTAGTGTACATACTTGTTTTTGCACTTGGCAACTTTGACATTATTTCAGCATTTTGAGTTTATTTGGATTCTTTGTTGAAACTTTCTATTTCTGAAGGTGTTAAGTAAACATATAAAATGTTGTGCAACTGGCTTTGTACATATACAGCATAAGTGTATAACTGAAAGGTATTTAAACATTGCTCCAAATCATTAGAAAAGCATAGCCGTGGTGTTTGGTTTTATACAGATGATGCTGTGACACAAATCCACAAGAGGGAATGACAGTGTAAATTCCAATAATTGCCAAGTAATGGTCATCAATGAGTTTTGTTTTAACCAATAGTTTAGATCCCTGGGGTATCCAATATTTGTGATGACATGCTCTTTGCACGCTGAAAGAATTAATGGTGATGCACACTCTAAATGATTAAAATCAATGTGCTCCACATGTTGTAAATATGAGAAGTACTGTAGGTCAGTTCTCACATTCATGGCAGGAAAACACCCTTAAGTTTCAAAGTGCTAAATTGATTCTTATTACGTGCTTTTCTTCACTCTTCTGTGATTCTCATTTCATTAATTGTTGGTGAATCAGATCATTTTTTGCCCCTTGTAATTGACTAGGAAAAGCTGGTTAACAATGCTAGATGGAGTTTTAAGGGAACGGGGGCATGGATTTCAACTGCAAACTCTGACCATTTGGTTAATTGCTATTTGCTCAGAATGTCATGTGCCCACTGATTGTCCACAGAGAGCTTGTATGGATGTAATCTTGCTGGCAAATCCGCATCTGATACAGAGTAAACTGGACTTCTTAAGGAGCAGGTTTACTGCAGGTCTTGAGGGACCATGAGGAGTGAACTCTCCTTCTGTGTCCTGCGGCAGGTCTTTGGCATGCTCACTCCCCCTCACTCTGCTCACCACTGATCAAGGAGTGTAAAAGACAGCCCCAGCCTGTCCATTGATTCTTTATGTCCTGCCTGCCAACTTAACCCAAGACCATCATTGTGCACAAGGGGACAATGACTTCTGAGTCATACAGCCAAAGAAGAGGGTTAAGGGGACGCATACCACTGGAGAAAGGGTCTGTGTGGATCTGGACAGAGAAGCAATGGAGAATGGCAGGTTCAGGTTTCATCTTCCCCTTGCTATCCAGATGCTTCACTTACTGGAATCTATTCCTGAGTGCGAAGGACATTTTGCCTGAATGGAGTGTTGTCGAATCAGGCCAGAGCAAGGCTAGCGTGGTTAGAATGGACAAAGCCAATATATTACTGTTATGCAAGAGCTGAAAGGCCTGAAAAGGAAAAATCTCACTTTCTTCCTCCTCTCCTCCATGAATGTGCTTGTGGTTCAAGTAGTACTTGTTTTCTGTTCTCTTTGTGCAGTCATTTATAAAGGTCCATGAAAGGTGTTTTTGCTTTTTTGCTTTGTTTTGCTTTGGTGGGGGTGCAGAGCAGAGCAGGGAATGTCCCAGGTAGAATTTACCCAGGAACTGAGTATTCATATTGACTCTAAGAAGAAATAAAACTTTTCTCCATGTATTTGAAGGTAAATCACACTGATGTTCAAACAGTAAAACAGAGAGAAATCTGCCAGTTTGTTTTACTTTACTGCAGTGTTGGTTTTAAGATTTTATATAATAAAAGTATTTTGTGTAAGTAGTCTAAGATCCATACAACAAAGTAATTCTTTTACAGAATGTTAACTTTCAAATACTATCACATTACATTTCGAAAGTGATAGTATACTTTTTAATGCATTTTTATAATTGCATTTAATCCTCTGAGATATTTCTGATTATAAATTTTAAAGACACATCTTTATAATTTTAGAATAGCAGAGTCAACTTAGTCCTTCTGTTAAAAATGTAAATATTTGAAATTTGGGTATGCTGCCACCAGGTGGTGGCAAATCTTTTGAGTCATGTGTGATGGGAATTTAAAATTGTTTAAAAACCTTTTTAGATAAAAGTAGTAAAAATATTTCTTTAAACAATATCTTGCTCAGAAGCCCAATATATAAAATGGATAAAATCCAAGCTCAGTTACTATGGTGAGAATTAGATAGGAGTTTTAAAACCAAAAACCTGTGCCTGTCTTTTTTCTGAGGATCTTTGAGGAATCACAGAAATGCAGTTTGAAAATTATTAATCTGGATTATAATATGCACATTTTATCTGGGATTGAGATATGAAGCATTTCTTAAATTAAAAAAATAATTAAGCTTTTCAGATGATCATCTTCTAGGCAGGAGGGAAGGCACTTTTCAGAGCCAGGTGGAGAAAATAGAGGCTGTTTGTCAATCAGGATCAATATGGTATGGTGAGAGGAACAGGCATGGCCACGAGTAGAAATATACTCTCAGACAGCTAAGAGCCCTGTCCAAACATCTCGGGCTCCATTTGGGCAGAATTAGAACATAGAGTAAATTCTGGAAGGAGTGGGCCAGAAGATATTATTTTCTTGATAGTTAATGATTGACTGAATGTCTTCAGAGTTTGAGATTCTCCATTGTCTAGCTGGAGTTGGGGCCCGACTGGGGGAGGTCATCATCTTCCAGACTGTCAAGCTCTGGCTTGTCTTCCTTCTGTTTTCCTAGTGCCTTCTGTCCCTGGTGACTAGAGAAGACAGCTCCAGAACAAACTACGTGTCTGCCTACTTACCCACTCCTTATACACGGTCTCCCCAAGGCTGCTGCTCCCGCTTCTCACAGGCCATGTCTTGACTCACATTTTTTGCTTTGTCAGTGACCACACAACAACTCCTTCCCAATGATCAATATCTTGGTTATGAGCAATGTTATTTCTGTTTCTCGCGATCTTTGCCAGGAAACACCTCCCTGCAGAAATTGGAAACTCTCTTGGAAGGTGTTTGTCTAAAAGCCTTCTTCTCTCTCAAAATATCTTTAAACACAGAACTTAATATAACTGTTGATTAGAGAAGTAGAGAAGGTAAGCATAGTAATATAACTATCTTACAATACAAAAAAATCAACATTGTGGAGGGTTAAAAGGGAAAGAAAATCACTAAGCAAACAAACAAAACCTTAAGGAACAGTTAATGATAAATTAATAATATATATATACACATATATATGTGTGTGTATTTATATATATACATATATATGGCGTTATGTCCTGATAAACCCATCATCAGTTGAATATATCATACATAAGTTGAAGATGCATTTAATACATCTAACCTACTGAACATCACAGCTTAGCCTCGCCTGCCTTAAACATGCTTAGAACACTTACAATGACCTGTAGTTGGGCATAATAATCTAACACAAAGCCTATTTTATAATAAAGTGTTGGATATATGACGTAATTCATTGACTATAATCCTGAATTTGAAAAACAGAATGGTTGCAAGAATATGGGTTGTTTATCATCGTGATCACGTGGCTGACTGTGAGCCATGGCTCACGGCCACCTCCAAGAATCACAAGAGAGCATCACAGTACCCATTGCTAGAACAGGAAAAGATCAAAAGTCAGAATTAGAAGTATGGTTTCTACTGCAAGTGTATTGCTTTTGCACTATTGTAAAGTCTAAAAACTGTAAGTTGAACCACTGTAAGTCAGGGACCATCTGCCTATATGACTAGATTCAGTAATGAGCCACTAGTAGACATAATTGTCAATGGCTGAGAAGAAGGAAGATGCAATAAGTAAAATGGTAGGAAATGCAAATAGTGCTCAGTCAGAGGGGCTTCACCTGAGGCCTGCCACAGGGTTACTTCAGTGATTCTCACCTGTTAGCTGGGGCCACCCACTGTGGATTGACTGGTAGTGTCCATTCATTGATTCAACAAATATAAACTGAATACCTAACATGTTCCGTTCTCTGTTCTGCAGTTTAGATAAACTCCATGTCCTGGAGAAATGAAGATAGACAGTGAAAGGGGGAAGGGTATCACACAGAGGGCTGATATTCAAGAGAGGGAACAGAGCCTGTCTCAGAGCAGACATTTGAGCAGAGATCTGGAGGTGATGACAGAGTGAGCCAAGGGATAGATGTCAGAAAAGACTTCCAGGCTAAGGGAAGAATAGAAGGGGCAAGGGGCCCAATGAAGGAATAGCTTCTTGTTCAAATAATCAGTGACCAACATCTCCAGGCTGGAGTGAATGAATGAGGGAAGGGGGTGGTGAGGCCAGAGCGGTGGGGCCTTACACACCATGGTAAAGCATTTGGATTAAGTGTGAAGAAAGGGTAGGGGAAGACCCGACTGCTGTGTGGAGGGAGAATGGACTGCAGGGTGGGCATGGGAGCCTGAGAGTGATGGAGGAGCCCACTCTGGGGATCCAGGAGAATGTTGATGGTGGCTTAGACTAGTGCACAATGCTCCTGCCAGGCAACTCTTCTCTCTGAATCATTGTACACTCTGTTGATTCATTCCAGCTAACTTCTACCGGGATAGGTAGTTAAAAGACAAACATTAGTTCCCTGTTTAATGGTCACGGAGGTACCCATTCTTGCTTATCAGATGGGCCTGGTTCTGAGGTCTTGTCCAAGTCACTTTACTTTGTGCTTAGGTGGTCCATATACAGTCTTTCTCAGCTCTGACATCCTCTGAGTCCTAATTTTTGTGATTGAGCCTTAATGAGCTCCACCACCCAAGGTGACCACAGGAGTAATGGAAATCATTAGAATGCCCCACATGCCTCTGAATTGAATATAATTTGATCCAGATCTTTTTTTTTTTCCCACTCCCTGGGAGCCTGCAAACATTCTGCAATACCCAAATTCAGATCTTCCATCCTCTGTCACACTGGTGTGGGGGCTCTGATGACAAGAATGTTAACTGGGTGAAGAAGTCCCCACCAGGAATCCCCTCCCTTCCTGTACCCAACCTCATGTAGCTTCTGACCCTCTTGAGCTTTGTTAGGGCCCTCCTAACTGTTTGTTTGAATCTGACCTTCAGGATCCGGGAGATATTGCCTGAATCTTCTTGGACACAGAGCTCACAGTAGGATTCTGGCCTCTTCTTTAGGAAACAAAGAATAAAAGGATATTCACGAACTCTAATCATGAGATTCAAGAAGGGAAGATGAAGTAGCATGTCCTCCTTCCTCAGTAAATAGATGCTGCTGATCTTCTATTGGTTCAATCTCCTTAAAAACTCCCAGTCAGCTATCTAAGCCTTTGTAGTCCAGTATAAGGGTCACATTTCAGCCCCATATACAAAAATTAGGCAAAAATTTTAAAAATATGAATCTGTTGAAATAACTATCAGCTCTTCAGTTTTTGCCAGAAAAATGTGGCTCCCCTTGGCATTAGTCACAAGATCAAAATCTGACAATTAGACACCTGGTTTTCAAGATGACATTAATTTAAGCATAGAATCTAATGCCCAATGTGAAACCTGCAGAATGACCATCTCCTCCCAAAACAAATAGAACAAATTTTTGTTGGGTCAATGTATGAGCACTGCTTAAAAAAAAAAAAGAGAGATTTCAGAAAGTTTTGCATACTCAAGGCTTAAAATACAGCCTGCTTTTACTATAGATGCTCTGGCGATGACTATATCAAATGGGTTAATTAACTTGCCTTTTAGTTTTTGAAATCTTGGCTTAGGTTGCAAGGGAACCGATTTCCCTAGTTTTAATGTGTTCCATACCAGACATTTGCCCACTTCTAAATATAAACTGATCTCCTTGTCACTGGCACAGAGGATTGAGCATTTCTGAAGCAAGCTTGGGTATTCTAGGAGAAATCTGAGAATTTCCTGAGGAACCTAGAGGAAGGTATGAGCCAAGTTTTATGGTAATTGTATTTACTATTTAAATTAATAATTATTATAGTCTTATATGTAATGTTCTAATTAGTCATTATATATGTCTAATTATCCCAGGACTTCAGTTATGCCTTGATAGTGAGTTGGAGGTTGAGTATTATGGAGAAAACCCTGGGGAGCCCAGCTTATTCAACTGGGGGAAATGAAGGATAAAGAGTGATTTATTGACTATTTTTAAATAATGGGTTTTTCTCATAAAGAGGATGACGTTCAACTACCGTTCACAGAAGTTTGAATAATATGAAGTGAGTTTCAACTGAAGGATGCAGGATTTAGGTAAAGTACACATAAGGATTTCCTCGTAATAAGTGGAATTCAGAATAGATGGGTTTCTAGGCCACAGAGGGGGGTGTGGTAGTAGAGAGGTGGCTGGTAACTGTTGAAAACGTGAGAAAAGCACCAAAAGTAAATGAAAGCATGGAGCGTAAGTTATGATTTTGTTTGTGCTGATACATTCTACCAGCTGAATATTTTTCATCAGGATGAAACATGAAAACCACCACCATATCCAAGCACATTCTGTGCTCCATTGAAGGGAAGCCTACATATGGAGTGATAACTGACATCACCCAGCCAGAAACCCCAAAAATGATTTTTGACCATTCTCAGAAGGTGCTTATGGTATTTACAAGTCTAGAGATACTGCTTTTTCCACCTTCGTGCTTCCATACAAAAATAAAGTGTCGGCATTATTGAAGTTTGTGGAGTCACCCAACAGTTTCGAGAGTGTATTTCTTCATTTGCAGGCACAGTATCTGAAACCTGTCACTTTTTAAATTTGTATATGTGGCTGTCATTAGGAAGTTCATTTCAGATATGAGTACCCAGTTATGTAAGCTCAGAGATACTGTTTTTTAAATGTGTTCTGTGTACACTCATGGACTGTATAAAGTAACTTTTTCTTATATTCTTTTACGGGTTACATATAAATTATGGTGCAATTCATCAAACGTTTGCAATTGTAAGATCATACCCAAAGGGATAGCTAATAAATCTGGGTTAAATATTAACTCTTCTTAAAAATGATTCTATTATGTGGCATCTTTAAACATCCAAATCGACTTTTGATTTCAGTTTTTCTTTCCAGCTAATGTGTTTTTCCGTGTAATTACCTTGAGTTTTCCCCTCAGCACATAAAGAGATTTTGTTAACATTTGAATATAGCATGCCTCCTCTTTTCTAAGGGAACTAAGGGAAACTGTGTGGGGGGGAGAGGAGGTGGGGCTAGTCTTTTATTCTGCCATATTAAAGCATCTGTGCTCTCCCCCAAACTATTTTGTAGGTAGTATCAGGGTTGATATGCTTAAGGATAGAGATGTTGGCTTCTAAGATGTAGTCTAAGCACAGAACCTTTCAAAAGGGGCAAAGGCAATTCAAAATAGTTAACACAGCTTCTGGAGCTTTCACTAGAAGGGAATTACATCCTAGAGGCTGACTCATGAAGTTACTTTTAAATTATATTTCGATCTGATGACTCCAACAGATTTTAACCTCCCTCAGTGGCCGGGTTTATTTTTAGTTTTCCATGTATGAGACATGAAGAAATGACTAGCTAAATAAAGCTTCCCAACCTTCAATGAAAAGTCAAAATTCTTGCTTCCACTTCCTCAGCTAACTCCTCCTCCGACCCCTGTCTTAACACTACAAAAATCAGCTGGGTTTTTTTTTTCTTTTTTTCCCTCTCCAACTGGTGATCACTTGATTTTAGTCAAACTCCCAACTGGCCAATATAAATGCCTAGAGAGAGAGAGAGGAAGGTTGCACAGCCTGTCAGGAGTAGCTCAAGTAGCTGTTTGTTCAAAGAACTTGCTGAAGCAGAAACAACCCTTTTTGTTTTGAAAGCATGTTAATGTGATAATGAAATGCACAAAGCAAAGAGGTTCATCCATATAAATGGGTCATTTAAATAATGAGCAAGGAGGAAGGATGTGGTTTGGTGTCAGTACTGATTAATTAGGACATAAAAATAAATAACCATCCCAACATTGGCTGCCTCCCTTGAAACTTACTCTATTAGTGGGCAATGAAGTTAATGCAATTGACAGTATAATTACAGGTTAGTTAACAGAACAATCCATGAAGAGGTTCTTGCTTCTTTTATAGCTTTAATTAGCTAGATAGCGTCTCAAGTTAATTTTCTCATCTCTACTTTGGTGATCTTCTCACAGAGAAATCTCGTGTTGTCAACTAATCTCTTAGACTGTATTGGATCCTAGATAGAGATATATAGTATTGTTCTAAGTATTCAATTCAACCAGCTTCTATTAAATGCTTGCCATGTGACATTCACTGTGCACAAACATGCTGGTAAGTTTACAGACCTGTATTTCAGGAAAATACAACAATGTTTACCAGTGACTTTATTGTACTATAATCCTTTTCTCTGGAATCTTTGCAGCTTTCATGGGCAAAGTTCACATTTTCTAAGGTCTGATGTCAGTAGATTGTGTTAAAGGTGATGGTGTATTTTCAGCTTGATCCCCTCACCATAGAGGGAAACCTTGAGGCAACTTTATTCGGTCTATTTTACACAATCATGATTGAGGATAATGCAATGTAGTTGAAAGTTAATATTCAACTCAACTTCAAATACTCAAGGAACACATACCTTGAGATCTATTAGCATCACCAGGAGTCATTGAGACTTCAGGAATGACTTTTGGAAAACACACACACTCACACACACACACCCTCTCTCTCACACACACACCAGGTTACAGAAAACAACAATAAAACCCAACATAAAACCACTTGGGATTCCCCATCACCCTCACAGTGTACCAGTAAGTGTAAATGGGATTTAATTCAAATTTTCTTGGCACTATTAAATGATGAATCTGAGGCTGGTTTGAGCTTAGGGCAAGTCAGCTGTAGGTTGGTGAATATTCTCAAGAACTAATTTCATTCTGATAGAGAGAACCTTTTTAACGTTATTTTCAAAAATCTATTTTAGCCTTCCAGTACAGATATAACTTTCTTCTATTGTGAAATGAGAGAAGAAATCAAAATTGAATTGTGTTTTGGAGAATAAACAAGAAAAATGCTCTTCAAGTTGTAGCAATGATTGATGTCTTCAGATCACTTCTCCAAGATCTATACTTTTCTGGATTTATTTATGTATTTATTTATCCATCCATCCTGCATATTTCCCAGGTTTTCAGTGCAAAGTAAATCACTAAGACTTTTTTTTTACCAAAACTTGCCCCCTTCCTCTTTTTCTCTCCTTCCCTCTCTCTTTCCCTTTTCCTGTTTCTCTCTCTCTCAGCGTAAAACACGAAAAAAGCAGAACTTTCTGTTTTCTTCACAATGGTTCATTTGTATTCTCTGAACCCAAGACTAAGGCAAGTTCCAATGTCTTACTGTTTTATGTCACCACTGAGGTAGCAGTGACATGCTGGCTGCTGATGAATAAATATGTTTATCTGGCGTCTAAACCTGCATACACTGTGAATAATGAGCAGATGTTAACAATTACTCTAAATGTCCTGGATATTTTGTAAAACTTTTATCAAACTTAGGGTGGTTTATTGATTTAGTCAGAATCATGCCTTGGGCACAAAACATATTGTCATTTGGGATTCAACGTGGGCAAAATGGATGTCCATTAACATTTTAAACTCAGACACTAGGGTTTTGCTTCTGGAGCTTTCTGAACAATGGTTCTCTCTAATATGTTCTTACTCTTCCAGAATAAAATAAAGCATATTCTTTGGCAGATTTTCCACCTTTTAGGATATGGTACATAGAAATTAGGGATGGAAAATCATATGAAATGTGAACACCAGCTTCGTGCATTTTAGGTAAACATTACAACCCAGCACAGTGAAAACTACCCACGCTTGTTTTTCAGATAAATGAACAAAAATCTATATTCCCATTTCTCTGGAGTTGTTTTGTTTTTGGTTCTTTTTTGTAACATCAAGCCATTTTTGTTGAGTGATACAGAAAGTCACTTTGAATTCAAATATAAAATAAGGCCATCCATCATGTTAACAATTTAATTACCTGAGTATATATTTTTCCAGCAAAAAAAAAACCCCATTATTTGTTGTGTATCTTATTACTGAGCCATCGCCTCGGGACATCTTGGCTGTCATCAAGCAGGCCTTGTGGTAAGAAATGGCGAGATAGGGAGCAGATAAGCCAGACAGTCCTCTGCTTGCTTTCCAGGCCCACTCTGTTCCGTGTTTGCTTGAGGCCTCACCTGTTAGAGTCCCCGTAAGCTTTGTTGCCACAGTGAAATGGTGACTTGTAAAGGCAGCGAGGCGTGACAGAGAGAGTGAAAGGGTCGAATGAAATAGAAATGTGATATTTTCTATCTTCCGAGGGCCCAGGAAATAGGATTCTTGCTGGCGAACTGGGTTTGGCATTCGCTATCACACTGAGTACAAGAAAAGTCTTGAGATTTATTGTTTGGGACTCAGGGAAGAGGCAAAGTAAACAATGGACTGAGTTTCTCTGATTGTTTGAGCATCTGCCTTCCCAGTGGTCATGGATTAAGGAATAATTTCAAATGAGGAGATTAGAACAAGGGAGGCAAAGTGGGGGAAAAAGCAGTTTATGGGCCTTCTCAGAGCACTGGGATTTGGGGGACCCCAGTCCCCCACCGTCAGGACTCCCCAAGAGGTGAACAAACGTCTGTGATACAAGCCTGTTATTGTTTGCTTGCTTGCTTTTTAATTGCATGCCCTGAAGACTACAAATACATGTAACAACATACGCTAATCCACTGATGATATAGCAACAGTCCTATCTACTCTAGGGGGTGAGTGGGCATGAAGTGGCAAGGAAACTTTTCCTGCTTTTATGGTTTTATGCAACATGATGGTTGACAGTTTTATTTTGGCCTGCTCCCTTACAGCAAGCACTGTCAACCGAGGAGGGCAGAAAACAAAGACCAGACTTCAACCAACCATTTGTGCATGCTGCCTGTTTCCTGGCTGGATAATGTTACAAGCAAGAAAGGTGTTCTTACTAAAGCTCTGAATTGAGGATAATTCTTGCATTTCAGAGCAGAGGCCTGATAAATGATAGGGACAATAGGCCTTGGTCTACAACTTTGGGTATGAATCTTCCCAGTATCATGGGCAAGCTGCCTAGTGGAAAACTTTTACTTCTGAACCTTGTCTAGGTGGCCCTTCTGGGTCTCTCTCTCTCTCTCTCTCTCTCTCTCTCTCTCGTTCTGTGTGTGTGTGTATGTGTTTGTCTCTCTCTGTCTCTCTCAACGTTGGGACACATAATTCAAGAAATATGCCCATTCCAGCTTTTGCCTGAAGAAGAGCTGCTCATTATTTTATGGTTAAACAAATGCATGGAAGTCTCTTTAAAGCAGATTTTGCTGGAGATGATTCGCCTACTGCTGCTGCCGCTGAGAATTCCTTGATAACTTTACAAATGCATCTGATTTTCACAGTGTACGCATGTTTTCATAAATGGAAACAAATAAAACAGTAGGCAAGGGCTTTCTCAAAAGGCTTGCCAAGTACATTAAACACACAAAAGTACATTCGCAGTGAAAGTTGGTTGAAAACAGCTGTTTTAAAGGATTCTGGGTGAATGCAGTTAACAGCATCATCATTATAAGGCCTGAAGCAAACGTGTTACTGATTACACCCCATTAAGAAATTGGAATGTGTTCCCCCAAGGAAACACCACAGCACATGCTATTTGAAAATAACAATCAACTCCACAACACGCAGCTACGGCTTTCTTATAGATTGTGTGCAGCCTATCTGTAAAGATAAAACTCTCAGGGAAATGAGAGTACATCTTATCTTAACCAATCAGAATATTCGTAACAAGTATCGTCTGAGCGGAGGAGGCTGGGTTCGGTTTGCGAGAGCGGGCAAACCCAGCTGTCCGGGTTGTGCGAGCGATAAACGTGGTGCGGTTCTAGGTCCGCTCCTTCTAGAATGAGTTTGCCCGGGGAGCACAGAGCACTCTTCGGGGTGGCGCAGAAGGCTGTGGTGGGGTCTGTGGGATACGGAAAATTTGATAGGGACCATGGGATTTCTGCACCGAGGAATAATGTTCATGTGTTGAAAAGGCACTGTCAGAATGCCACGTAAGCAGGGCCTGCCCGCACGTCTGCGGCTCTCCTGTTACTGTGCGGCTCGCGTCTGCGCTGTCTGTCCGCCGTGGCACTGAAGGGGCTCTACAAACACTGTTCCTAATGGCCCAGAAGCCTCAAGGGCTCTTGGGGGTTAGTTGGGAAGGAATTTAAGTCCAGTATTTGGTAAGGAAAAAAAAGGGGGGGAGGGGGAGGCTTTTTCACCCTTTCTACGCATCTGAAAGGAGGGTCAGATTTCTCCTGTGATGAAAGAGTCACTGCTGGGGACTAGCCTCCTTTTACACTGTGGGGCCACACTGCAGGTTAAGGTAGGAAGGGCAGTCTCTCCTCTTCCACTGCCTGCAAGGGAGAGCCACTGCCCAAGCTGGTGGGGAGCACCCCTGTGCCCGTGGAAGTAGGGGTGTCCTTACATACACACCCGGCAAAAGTTATAGCAGGGCTAATATAAACATGATATGATCATATAATAAAAATGTTGTGGTCATTATCTCACTTCTGTGAGGCAGAGGCACCTTCGAGTCCCTGCAATGGGACTTTCGACAAGCTCTATAAAGTCTGTGAACCCCTATGTCTTTACTTTTGAAAGAGCTTATTTTTATAAGACTTATTTTTATAATAAGATGGAAACAATAACCTTATTTTACAGTAAGACCTACCACCCACAAGTTTTGTGAGCAGCACATACTAGGTAGATCGATCGATTGATCGATCGATCCTTGGGGACTGAAATTTGAGATTTCAGATCATGAGAGAAGCCTAATTGTCAGTGGATGGGGTAAAGGTTCCTGGGAAGATCCTTCTCCTGCACGCATGTGGAACTTTGGAGACCACCAGGGTTAAGTTGAGGCAAAAAAAAAAAAAAAAAAAAAGACTTTTTCAGCTAGAGCATGCCCCTGCCCGGAGTGAGCAGTGACCCTACTCTGAAACGCTCAAGATTCCCAAAACTTTGAGGAGGCTGCCAAAATGTGACCTAAGGATATCTGAAAGCCTGGTACATACCCGTTCATAATATCCGTGAGCTTTAGGGCATCATAATGCAGCTCCTTCTGTGCAAACTAGCATTCACCTTCCTTTCTTGCATGCGCCCCCCCTCTCCCCCCCGAGTGGGGAAGAGCTGTACTCTGGTAGTCTTGGTGGAGAAGCTCTGAGTTCAACAGAGGAATCTGGTCACAGACCTGGCACTGGCGTGTGCACCTGAAGGAACTGTTGCTAATGGGGACACACTTCACAAAGCACCTTTTGTCCAAGCCGACAGTGAGTGTGGGGGAGACTAGTGGAAATGGTGATAAGTTTATTACACCAAAACTTTGATGTAACAGATAAATATATTATTGATAACACTGCAACCGTGATTCTTAGGAAATGTTTTTGATAACATGACACAAATATTAGTATTACCAACTATCAGTAGAAGTCATTTGCCACAAAGAAAATACATTTGATTTCGAACAAAGGAAATGGTTGTAGGTGTCTGTCGGCTGTGAGGCCATGTAACTTTGTAACTATGTCTATCGCCATTTCCTTTTTCAATGAATTATGGGCAAGGTAGATAATTTTAAGGAACCTGCAATATTTGTGCATTTAAAAAACTATTTGATCATTTATAGTTAATTTATTGCCCATTAAAAAAGAGAGGGAGACCCGTAAAACTGTACCCAGAGAATCTTGAGCTGAGAAATGATTAGGTATTTCAGATGGTCAAATGGAAGTGAGCTGGAGGCTGTTTCTCCCACATACGAATTTTGTTCTGTTTTATTATTATTCCTATTAGTATTATTTTAATAATCAGGATAACTAATTTTTTTCCTGGCAAACAAGCTATTTCTTCCTTTTATTGTAAAAATAATTTTTGTTATATTATGTAATCTCTCCATTCTTTCCTCATTCTTCCCTTTTCTTCTCAATTCTGTTATCATTTACTAAACATCTGCTGTGTTCTAGGTACAATTTAAGTTACCAGAGATAGGAAGAAAAAATAGATTAAGTCTTATTCTGAGCAACTCGTATAATTTCTTTTGTTCAAATTCTGGAGGTGATTGAAGTAATCATATGCGCTGGGTAACTTTATTCCTATGTAGGAAAAACATTTCCTCATAGACTTACTCTAAAAGAGGGACGGTCTCTCAAGTGGGTTCCCATATGCCAGGGACTATAGAAAATGATCTATGGGGGTATAGGAAAAATATTCAGACCTGTTTATTTTACTGACATATTTTATATTTGGATTTTTTAAGTATACATATTGATATTATTATGTCATATTATGTGTGTGTATTAGTACAGTGGCATAGTGAATTTTATATATTTATTATTTATTATATTATTTATATTATAATAATTATATTATATTATTATTTATTATATATTATAATATTTATTGTTATATTTTATATTATTTTGTTATTCTATTATTTTTAGTATATTGATAAATAAATATCTACATATTTGGGAATCCATGCCCAATAATTTTTTTTGATTGGGTGCATGATTAACATTTAAAAGCCACTGTTCTAGATTATACATTCTCCATGAAAGCAGAGAACATCTCCATGTTGTTCAGCCTTTCGCTGTGAGTGATAGTGTCTGGCTCCTTTGAGCACTTAATAAATATTCAGCAGAAGAATGAATTAATGAATGAGTAAACCAACAAGAGATTTCTGTCCCTTTCCTTCAGAGTTGCTGGATCAAAAGCTGCCCACCCTAATAAACTCATTAACATGTAGCAATGTGCTAGTTGGCATATGTTTTTAAAAAGACTTTTTGTTGGAAATAGGATCTTTTCCGTAGGTTTGAGCCTAATCGTGGGTCTCTGCGGCACCATACTTAGAGGGGAAATCTTCAGGAGGGGATTGAGACTTGGGATTCCTTCTAACATGCCATATGGGCAACTGTGCATCCCACTTAATGCTTGGTCTTAGAAATAGCGAGCTGTGGAGGGGAACCTGGGTCACTTAGTTGGTTAAGCATCTGACTTCAGCTCAGGTCATGATCTCACAATCCATGGGTTCGATCCAAGCATTGGGCTCTCTGCTGACAGCTGAGAGCCTGAAGCTACTTCAGATTCTGTGTCTCCCTCTCTCTGCTTCTCCCCTACTTGTGCTCTTTCTCTCTCTCTCAAAATATAGTAAACATGAAAAAAAGTAAAAAAAAAAAATGAGCTGTGGAGCCAACCTTTGAAGGCACCTGAAGAAGGTCATCTGGCGAGTCATCAATTCCTTTCTAGGCAGTATGACGCAAACAAATGGGTTTGTACTCTTCATTAAATGATCTCTATATGCTTCCCCAGAAACCTAGTTAAGTGCTAGAATTTGGGTGTACTTTTAAGGATAATGGTTATTTGACCAGGAAAAAATATGATAAGGATGCACTTCTTAGGCTTGCTGAATGAGCAGTGCTTAACACAGCCATTTTTTTTTTCTCTTCTCCTTTATTTCACTAGAGAGGGAGATACAGGTTTTGTGAATAAATGGAAGGCTTGGAAGTATAGCGTCTAGTCCAAGGGAATTAATATGCAAAATAATAATAAAAATAATAATAGCTCCAAACCAGACACCTCTGGTGATGAACGTTCTGATGTTTTGTTTTCTGCAAATTTGTCCTTTTTACCATTTCTATATTTAAGTTTCAAAGAATTCTTTTTACAAACATATAAAACATATGATTTTGTTTTGAGACAAAATGATCACGATGATTAAATGACCTTCCAACTATTGCGTATCGTACTTCGGAGTTCATGAAGCACTTTTACACTGATTATAACATCTAACTTACAGACCATCAGTATATCTTTTCTAATTTTATGGAGAAAAAAAATGGAAATTTCAAGAAGTAAGTGACCAGAGCCTTGATCTTTCTAAATCCAGAGATGTTTCCTTTACATCGGTACTTCTCTGACTGTAATGTGAATACAGTTTCCCTAGGGATCTTGTAAAAATTCAGATTCTGATTTGGCACTTCTGGTGTCGGAAGTGAGAGTCTGCATTTCTAATAAGTTCCTAGGTGATACTGGTGCTTTTATCCACAGATCATACTCTCAGTACCAAGACTCTGCATCATTACTGGTTCCTATGTGATATGATTCAAGATGGCTTCGTTGAGTAACTTAGTGTGCTATGTTTAGCATACTCAGAGCAAAAGTTTTGAAAACGGTTAGCACTGCTTTTCAGCTGGGCCATCACAACAACCTAGACTTTGGTTAATATCTTTTCACTGCCCTCAGCCTCCCCCACTGCTAAAACACAATCTTATTACACCTTTGTCAACTTTGATTGGTGCTCCATTTCCAATAGGATGAATTGCAACTTCTGAGCACAGAGAGTATGAGAGCCTTCATCCCATCCCTTACCTCTATCTCCTGCTGCAGCCTATGCCATGGCCACACTCCTCCCTGTCCCCATACGCTATATTCCATCTACCCCAAGTATCTCACACTTCCCAAATATTTTGGGAATATCATGGAATTTCCATAGAATTTCATTTCTAAATCTGTTCTAGTCCTTTACATAATCATTAGTTCATAACCTTCTCTCATTAGATTGAGAAAAGTTCATAAACAATTGTGTTTATAAACTTCTTACAAAAGTGAGTGATGGGGTCTTAAATTGTTTGATGCTTTCATGTGTGTGGGGGTAGGGAGAGAGAGGGAGCGAGAGGAAGAGAGAAAGAGAGAGAGAGAGATACATAGCACTGTTTCTTACATAATAAGCACACAATAAATATTTGATGAATGGACACACTAGATGCCTGATATAACCACAATCATGTTGGATTAATGTGTGAGGTTGGTGAATAGGTATGAAACTTGAAAGAGAGTGAATTAATTAGGCTCAGATATTTGCTTGGATTTTACAACAAATTGCTCAATGTAATAATTTTATTATTAAGGAAATACATGAAAATTGCAGACATTGTAGAACGTTTATTTAGCTGGCCCTGACCAGCGAATGACATGTTTGGAATAAGAGAGAAGGATGTCTCTGGCTCTAGATGGTGCCTTAATCTGTGGCATGTTCTAGAGATTTCCACCCCCCCTCTTCCTGCCAAATTGATGTCATTTTGAAGAGTTATAGTCTGGGTGACTTATGGCCAATAATGATAGCTGCCCCATTTGTCTTTTTCCCCTCGGCCTCTGTTCTATAATTTCTATCTGTGAGACTGCTGTTCATTTCAAAGACATCTCTGTGGAAGAACTTTCAAGGGATGGCATTTAAAAAAATCTTGACTAACTCATAACAACAATGAAACACTGGCCTTTGGTTTTGCAAACAAAATAGAAGAGCTTTTGCCTTTTGGGAAGCAACAGAAATGTCAACCCCAAAAGGGTAAGTGTGTTCTTTTAGAACATCGATATTGTATTTTGGTGAAGAAAAGGCACAAAACAACATCATCAGGCCACCTTATTGTTAATTAAAATGTAGATTGAATATTGAGTAAGATTTAGAAGATGTACTGAATAAGTAGATATTAACGAAATATCATTATTGGTTATTTATGTTACCATCGAACAAAATTCTGTGTATATACAGTTATAATTTCATACCCACAAACACATATGCATATGTACATATACAACCATGTAAAATATCTTCTATTTTCCAGAATAGGATTGTCTGAACTTTCTGTTATTAGAGATGTACAGGACTTTCTTTTTCTTTCTTTTCCCTTCTTTCTGCTCCCCAAATTCCCCTTCCTGAGCTTCTCCCACCACCACCCACTTACCCACTTTCTCTCCTTTCCTCATATGTATCACACATTTCCCACTTAACAAGTATTTAACAGGTTGTCTGTTCTTCTTGTGTGTGGAGGGAGGAGGGAGTGGAGAGTGGTACTGAAGAGATTTACCCAGTGAATTCCAATGTTTCAACCAGGGACTAAGACACTTGATTCTAAACTCAAGTTTAGAAACTGCAAGAAACATTGGGATTTGTGGTTGGATCCCGGCCTTATTCTAAGTTGCTGAGGTCCTGATTGTTATGGTGGTGGATGAGGTGTAAGGAAGCAGAGCTCCTGCTCAATTTGGTGGAAGTGCTGGGAAATCGGAAGTAGAGACCAAGTACTTGGATGAACTGAACTCACCCTGGGCTAATCACTTTATCTAGTTTTATGTAGATTTCTATCAAATATTGGAGGTGAAGACTGTTCTTCTGCCTTTCATTCAGGACTAACTCAGCCTGCCCAAGACAGGGTATCAATGGCCCTCTTCTGAGGGGAGTGGGGAGTGGCAAACACTACAACATAGTTCACGGTTGGAATGTCATGTCTTCAAGGTACTGATTGCTTTTAAGCGTCTTGGTACCTCTGGAAAAGAATCAAACAGTTCTCAATATTTGACTTGTCTTCCAAGGTCAAATCAATGCTAACGCAGTGGATCAGGCAAGAGTGAGTTAGTCACCCACTGCGCCCTCTGGATGGTGCTGGCGGAGACTGCTCTAAAGCAGTTCCATTTGGCCACTCAGGTTCATCTTTTGCTTATTTTGTTATCTGTCATTCTAGCATATTGGTTATCAAACAAAGTATTAGAGAATTAATATGAATAATCTTATAGTTGTACGGATGAACCTAAATAAAGCTTTCTATTGGACCTTTGGAAACAGCCCTTAGAAATAACGTTTCTGAGGGGTGCCTGGGTGGCTCAGTCAGCTGAGCATCCGACTTTAGCTCAGGTCATGATCTCATGGTTGACGAGTTCGAGCCCTGCAGTGGGCTATGTGCTGACAGCTCAGAGCCTGAAGCCTGCTTGGGATTCTGTGTGTGTGTGTGTCTCTCTCTCTGTCCCTTCCCCACTCATGCTCTGTCTCCCTCTGTCACAAAAATAAAATAAACTAACAATTTTTTTTAATTAAAAAAAGAAATAACATTTCTGAGATTCTATAAAAACTTTTCAATTTTATGTTGACTTTTACATTACAATTCTCAAAATAAATTTAGAAGCCTACTAAATTTTTACTGCATTAAATTGGCATATTGTAGTTTAAATTTACATTCAAGCACTGAAAGTAAATTAGACCCCTGTTATAGGCGCATAAGATTGAATCCTGATTCATGGAACTGAACTTGTCCAATATGCAGACTGACCAAATCACCAGGGATTTTGGCAAAGTGAAGACTTGTCTCAGAATGAACACAAAATGTAGATGATAGCTGAGGGAATATCAAGAGGCTTAAGGCTAATGTAGTCCTTTAAAAAGAGCAGTAAATAATGGAGTATTTGTGTACATCTTGGTACAGAGCTTGGTGAAAAAGACAAATACAGTGCACAAATGGTATCCATATGCATCGTGTTTGTAAAAGTGTGTGTTAAACAAATATTTCTTGAGAATTTACTTTTTTGCTCTAGGAACCATGCACAGTACTGTGTTTGTCAGTGTAGAGTCTGTGATGCTTCACCACAAAGAGAAACTTGAGTTGGTCCACTCAGAAACACTTTGTGCCAGGAGAATAATTAAGATTTCTTCAGGGTTAGGAAAAGGAAACTCTAAGACTGACATGATTCATGGAATGGATTTGGATCTTCCTGGAGCAGAAGTACAGGGGTATCTCTTTGGGAGAAACCCTGGTTGGAAGTGAAGAAGAATGTCTTGTGGTGTGCGCTCCCTTGCTACAGTCTTATTTAGTAGTTGGAGCAGAGTTCACGTCTGCAAACCCTCTGAGAATTAGCCATTGTGGAGCACAGTGAACCAAGAGGAAACAGAAGTAATATATATTGAAAGGCTTAATCTGATCTCTTGCCTGTCTTCAAAGGAAGCTTCATTTGTAAAAGGACATGCATGATCGTGAAGAAAGGACTCCCATTAGGCAATGCAAGAATAATGAAAGAATCTATGACCAAAGCCTCTGATGCAGGGGGGTTAAGAGTCTGCCCAGTTGGGAGACTGATGGAGCGGGACTAAAATTTGCCTCTTGGATCCTCTGCTCAGTAGAGCACAATTCCTTTCTTTTGCTATAAATTAAGATTTATCTGACAAGAAGTTTCCACATGGAAACAGAAGAGTGAGAACCTGGCGGGGCAGGGTTCACACTCATTCAGTTTTGTTGGCTTCTTCTCTCTTATCCAGAACTTTGTTTTGGGGGAGGGGTTATATTTAAATCAAGGACAAAGTGAACTATCCTTGAAGCTTGTAAGATAAGGAGAGAAACACCAGTGAGGTGGACAAAGGCACATTCCTGTTTTCTGTCTTAGTCTATGGTGTTTGAAAATGTCCTTAGTGACCTAAAATTGAGGAGAAAGTCTCATGGAGAAAAGAATCTGGAACTCTCGGAGAATATGTGGTGTAAGTGTGTGTATGTGTGTGTGTGGGGGCATTTAACATAAATTGGCTCATACTGTAGGTTTGTTTATGCAGTTTGTGTCTTTTATTCAATACACATACACACACACACACACACACACACACGCCAATATAATGGCAATATTAAATGCCTTATATATAGTGCTCACACTATGCCATGCATTTATCAAGCCCTTCAGATCCTACAAGTTATTTAATATGCACATACCACATTCTTCTAAATAGCAACCAGTTTGGTTATTCCCTAGTTGTTGGATATTTATTTATCTGACTTTTTTGTTGTTGCTATGAATAATGTTACATCAAGTCTCCTTAGGAATGCTTTCTTGGATATGTGTGAGTGGTTACAAAAGAATGAAAAAGATCTAGTAGCGTCTTCTAATAACAGCAGTTGCCTCTGAGGATATGAACTGAGTTGCAGTTAGAGGAACTTTAGCCTTATATATAACACTGCATAAGACTTTCTAAGAAAAAGGCATTCATGTATCACTAGTATAATTAAAATTAAATTTTTTTAATTTTTAAAAGCTAATTTTTAGAGATAAGTATGGGGTTAGAAGTTCTTAGGCACACAACTAATCAACCTGCTCATTTTCCTCTTACTTTAAAAATAACACCTGCTATAAAGTCTTGGATGTGTGGTCATAGCAGACAAATGCAATGTGCTCAATGTTATAGTGCTTGTAAAATGCTTTACACATTCACATTACTCTGATTCTACTGTATCTGGATTTTAGTTATCAATAAAAGTACCAGAGAATCCACAAGCAGTAAATATACCAATGAGTGTTCTCTAGTTTTAACAAAGATGTCATCTATACTGAAAAAAAAGAGAGAATCTAAGCTGTATTAGTAAAGAATCAATTCAATATGATAATTGGCATATAGTTTTGAAGTTTCATAATCACCATGAGTAAAATGCCAGCCTCTTATTTCATTATATGTGTACTAATTAGAGTTAGGTATACCTTTAAAAATTCATGTAGTGCATTGCAAACCATTTAATCTGTAACTCACTCTGAATATATACTTTCTGGAACCTTAGTTCTGTACAGCTGTTATAACCGTGTGACCACCCTGCACGGATGAGCTTGTGGGCACACACATTACCAAATGGAAGCAGAAAAAGAAGAAAAAAAAAGAAGAGGGTGAAATCAAATAGTGTGTTTTAAATTGGCCTTTCTGTATCACTAGAAAACTAAGATACTTACTAGGATATCAGTGTTCCAGCACAGAGAATGACCTTGGGACTTTATCAAGCCCTCCTGTTCACAAGATATAGCATAACTTAAACACTGTGGGCAGGCACCCTTCCAAAAACAGATCCAATGACGACACTTGGATAACCACTGCAATCCTGAGTAAATACCAGTGGTAAAAATTTCTTTGAACACCTAACCTTGTAAAGATAGAGAATGTCTAGTTGCTCTATTCGTTTTAAGAATGACCCTTCCGGGGTGCCTGGGTGGCTCAGTCGGTTAAGCGTCCGACTTCGGCTCTGGTCATGATCTTGCAGTTCATGGGTTTGAGCCCTGTGTCAGGCTCTGTGCTGAAGGCCAGCTCAGAGCCTGGAGCCTGCTTCAGATTCTGTATCTCCCTCTCTCTCTGACCCTCCTCTGCTCACTCTCACTCTCTCAGAAATAAATAAAAAACATTAATTAAAAAAAAAAAGAATGACCCTTCCTATAGGCAATTTGTTATGAGTTGGATCAAATGGTGCCAGTTAGTTTTGACTTTCTGATTTTTTTTAAAGTCCTTTCTTTACTATCACTACTCTGGGCCATCCACACCATTTTGATATATACTACAATGAGCATTTCTCTTTGTAAGGTCATATTTTGAATACTCCAGAGGGTATTTGTGCACTTACACACACACACACACACACACTCTCACACACACATGCACTATATACACATGTGTACATTTTCAGATTGAAGGAAGGATTTCAGTGTGAACTCTCCCTGTAACTTGGCTACTTAGCCTGCCTGTTTCCTAAAAGTTTCCACCCCCTAAATAGGATTGGGCCAAAGCAAGAATAAACGTTTTTTATGGTTTGAATATGCCACTCCCTATTGCTCACTTTTATGGAGCCATGGCCTTTTATTTTAGTTTATATTGTATATCTGTGCTCACTTTGAAGTCCATTATGAACTCTGGAATCTGAGCTGTCCAATAGAACTTTCCATGGTGATGAGAATGTTCTGTAGTCTGCACCATCCAATAGCGCTTCAGTAGTCCCCAGTCCTAAGGAGCTATGGAGCACCTGAATGTGACTATGAGGAATTGAATTTTTAATTTTATTTACTTAATAATGTTCAATATAAATAGTCATCTGTGACTAGTGACTACTGTATTTGACAGTGTAGCTATAGATCACATATTACCAAATTCACTGAGATCTAGAAAATCTCCAACATTTATATTAGTCCTTGTCTATGAAAATCTATTCCTTTGGCTCTGCTTAGCATGAGTTCATTTAATTAATGAAACCATTGTATAATTTCCCTGCCTCTAATCCAGGGTTTATTTGTCCTCCAGGCTTTAGTTTGTTTTGTTTTGTCTTTTTTCCTGCTTAGCCAACTACCACACTACCTTCAGCTAGTAAATATTTTGGAAAACTTACATTTGAAAAATGATGTAATGCTGTCAAACAGGAAAATGTGTTTCATTCATGAAGTATGTTATAAAAGTTTACAGAATGGCTTTCTTAAATTTCTAGTTCTCATGATCAAAATTACTTGGATTTAAACAAATAGTATTTCAGGGTGTCTGGGTGGCTCAGTCAGTTGAGTATCCGACTTTGGCTCAGGTCATGATCTCACAGTCTATGGGTTCGAGTCCTGCATCAGGCTCTGTGCTGACAGCTAGCTCAGAGCCTGGAGCCTACTTCAGATTCTGTGTGTCCCTCTCTCTATGCCCCTCTCCCACACGCTCTCTGTCTCCCAAAATAAAGACATAAAAAACTTTTTAAAAAATAAACAAATAGTATTTTTTTGAATATGTAGCTCTCATCTCTCCTTTCTTGAAAATCAGACAGATTTTAAAATAAGCATTAATCCTTACTCATCTTTACAGAGCTTCAGGGAGGGGTGACACACTCCTTCTTGCCTACCGAGTTTTGGGGACAGGCTGACTGTGACTCAATGGCCTCCACACAGCCATGACTTAGCACTCTGTGACAAAGCCCATCTTTTTCCCAGGGTTTCCAAGGACTAACTTGCCAGTAAGTAGGAACTTCCTGCTGCCCTGTGGGCCTTTTGAATGATTAGGATGAGCAATGATTCTCCAGAAGTGGGTAGAATGTTGAAACGGTAAACACGCAGATTGCACGCTGTGTGTCTACCTTACTCTTCACACATGCCGCCTGAGATAACAGTCCTATAGAGAAACCGCAGCATTCGCAAGCTGTGCCCATGAGCTCCTTTTCTTTACTTAGAGGCCAACCAGGATGCATCGAAAACATAACTGATAACGCCTAGATAATTATTGACTAGTTTTAGTATTAATGGCGGAGGCTGTATTCATTTTCTCTTCCTGGTTATGTTTCATTGATGTAGTTTGCTTATTTCTAAGTAGAAGCATGATGATTTTCACTCTCTTCGATGAGCACTTCAGAGCCGGACACAAAGGTAATTTGGTCAAGTGACCCTACAACATATATGGCTTTACATTCGGAAACGTTCCCTTGCAAATCTCTCTCTGTGATGTCGAAAGTGCTGGTGGGGGCAGAGGTACAACATCATCAACTGTATTTCGTTGACCTTTTCTTTTTGACAGATGTTCTGAATTGTAAAGATGCCTTATTTGTGGCAAAGGGACGATGTGTGTTTTTATAAATACCTAGGTTTCACCTAAAAACACCATGTGGGCAGCAGAAGCATAACAACTATTTGGAAGCAATTTTTCTCTTCTCCCATTGACTACCCCTTTTTCATATCCTTCTGTCTCAGGCTAGATGCTTCAAGCAGAAGCTAATGGGGTGAGATGTCTCTCTTTGTCCAGTTTGCTCCCCTCTGCCCCCGGCTCCTGCTTTCCCCCCAGCCCTCTCCGCCTCCCCTCCTTTCTACCCTTGCCAGATGTGAGGAAGGGCGAGCTGACCACCCTGTGACCCTTTTCTCTCGATTGGAAAAGTGTGAGGGATGGGGTGTGGGGAATTACACTGCCAGACAAAGAGAAGTTGCTCAAAACTGTATGTTGAAGTAAATACGCAGCCACAGACTTTCGAAGGTCATGGTGGGGTGGGGTGGGGTGGTGAGCAGCTAGGTGTGTGAATAATTTTCTTTCCCTTTTCTTGACACTTTCACTGTGAAGTCACCATCCACCTCCAACCTCTGTGATGGTCTCCTCAGGGTCCGGAGATGATTTTAAAATTATAGTAAGACCTTATTAGAATGTTTTAAGGATTAGGGGCACCTGGGTGGTTTAGTCGGTTAAGTGTCCGACTTTCGCTTGGGTCATGATCTCGCGGTTCGTGGGTTCGAGCCCCGCGTCAGGCTCTGTGCTGACTGCCAGCTCAGAGCCTGGAGCGTGTTTCAGAGTCTGTATCTCCCTCTCTCTCTGACCCTCCCCTGTTCATGCTGTCTCTTTCTCTCTCTCCCCTAGAAATAAATAAAAATATTTAAAAAAAAAAGAATGTTTTAGGGATTATAGGTGATATAACTAGGGATGATATAGACTATTTTGTCTTCACTTAGTGTTCTGTTTCTTTTATAATATATAATGATAATTTCTTTATAGCCGGATTCCTTCCCCCTCTATTTCTCTCGCCTCAAAATATTTGGGGACCGTGGAAAGAGAGCTAGACTGAGTTCCTGTCACTAGCTAGTCGTGTGCTACATAGAAAGGGCTATGTTAGGTGGTCACTAAGGTTTTCTTTTTAGCTCTAGGAGTCTGTGGTTCTGTTCCTTCCAGAGTATATGTCTCACCCGCAGCTCCTACCTCAGCCTCTTCTTGTCTTTGCCTGTCATGAATCATGTCAGACTTCCAGCAGTCCCGGGGTCCTACTTTGGGGACTAAGGCATTTTCACAAGCCTCAGGGGGGTGACTCACTTTGTGTTTAGCAATGTGAATTCGAACTGCCAATGGGTTAATCTTCCAAGACTAAGTGCAGATTGGGTAAAATCAGAGAAGATCAATGGTTGCAGCCTGCCGCGAGTGGGGTGTTCAATCATGCAGGTTTCCAGCCAGATTTTTAGAAATCTGCATCACAGAAGTCACCTGGGCGTCACACCCTGAGGAACTCTGGGTTAATGTGTGGTGAACAGAAATATCAAGTTTATGCCTATAGGGCAGTTTTCATTGGCATGAGCTTCAGCCCAGAAAAAATGGCCTTGGTAGTGTTAATTTTTTTATGGGCAGTTGCACGATAGCCGGTCTTGGAATGTTAGCAGCGCTGTTGCAGAGCTAAAAATGTTACCCTGAGACATTTTAAAAGAGCAATAAATATCTGGTTTTAAAACACGGGCATTAAAAAATTATAAACTTGGAAAGTCCTTTTTGGTTGTTGTTGTTCTAACTCGGGAGTGTTAAAACTGTCTTTCCCTCCCTGACTTCTCAATAAGCAATTGTAGGGCTTGATAAGTTAGTGATTATTCAACTACTTTGACACCGGGATGTTTAGGGTTTAACAAAAGGGTGCCTAGTGATGAGGCCGTGTCCCCTTAAAGAGGACAGTTTGGCTTCACAGTGTGAAGATGTGGCTGCCCTCAGAGCTGGGGCTGCACGCGCTTCATGTGCTGTGCCAGGGACAGTCCTTTGATGTGGAGGGAGTGGCTCTCAGTGAGGGCGGGAGTCATTTCCAGACTTGGACATGAGTGTAATACATGCTCCAGAAGCAGATTGAAACCGGGAGCCCTGAGGATGGCCGTCCTGTGGGATTGACCCCCATTGGAGAAATGAGACTAGTCCCTACCACTGTCTACACAGACAGGGTTCTTGAGTCAGGGACGATTATGCCTCACACTTGAATGTGGCCAAGAAGGACTCAACTTCTTGTCATCACTTTTAATTTTTTTAAAATATTTGTATTTATTTCTAGGAAAGAGAGAGAGAGAGAGAGACAGAGTGAGCAGGGGAGGGTCAGAGAGAGAGGGAGATACAGACTCAGAAATAGGCTCCAGGCTCTGAGCTGGCAGTGAGCACAGAGCCCGACGCGGGGCTCGAACCCACCTACCGCGAGATCATGACCTAAGTGAAAGTCGGATGCTTAACGACTAAGTCACCCAGGCGCCCCACTTGTCATCACTTTTAAAACATGAAAATAGTATTACCAAAAAAATTAAAAATTGAAAACAATTTTGCTCTATTGAGTTTTGCTTGGCTCTGCCTAATTAACTTTCTTACAGTCTCAACTTTTTCTCACTTAATATTTTACCATAAATGTGAGCCTGTGTTCCTGCATTTGCTTCATAATTGCTATTATAATGGTAAATAATAGTCTATCAATATACAATAATTTGCTTTTCCCTCTGTTATTAGTTACTTCTATGATTGATAATTTTATGCCATGGAATGTAATATCAAGTAAACCAAATGTAAAACCACATAACAAATTAACAAATACAACTTTTCCTTGTTGATATGTATTGAAGGAAAATTTCTAACAATAAAAGAAAGACTGTAAACACACGAACACTTTTACACATGTTATTAAATGTGTTTTCTTGCTTTCCAAAAGAGTTCTAAAATTTTTCAATTTTAGTATACTCTAGCATATGAGTATACTTACTTGTACTGAGTTTAATATTTAAACATATATTTTAATATATAAATTTAAAAATTGTAGTTAGATATACAAATCATATTAATTGAATATATGTATGGATAAAACATAGAACCCTGAAATTTCTTTGTGATGTGCTTCAATAATCTGGGCAGGTGAACAGTTTGTTCATGTACTAAAAATCTGGTTTTCTCTCATTTGAATGTCTACTTCTGTTCTCTGTCCATTGTAGTTTTTACAAACTTGACTTAGCAAGCTAGCTAGCTGCCACACATTTGATATAGTTCATCTGCAAAGTGTTACAATTTATTATCCAGATTCTATTATCAGACATGAGGCTATAGCATTGTCCCTTTCTGATAGAGGGCCAGTGAGTTTGCAAGCACTTTATATTATCCATTTTTATTGGGTGTGCTTGAATGTGCACAGCAAAATGATTCCTTTTTAAATGACTATTAGGTAAATGGACGCAACACCTTTGCTTTGGGCCAAGTGAGTGTGAATTAAAAATATATATATAATATTATATTTAAATGTATACATACTGTATATAATACATAATACATATTCATATGTTTATTGTATATTTATATATAAATAAATGAAGACAAAATTTAGACAAAAATATTTCCAAATCCACTTAACAGCATTCTGTGTCATAATGAAAACCTATTCTCTTTTTAAAGTCCAGGTAAAACTGGGGGTGCCTGGGTGGCTCAGTTGGTTAAGTGTCTAACTTCAGCTCAGGTCATGATCTTACAGCTCCTGAATTTGAGCCCTGGGTTGGGCTCTGTGCTGACAGTTCAGAGCCTGGAAACTGCTTTGAATTCTGTGTCTCTCTCGCTCTCTGCCCCTCTAACACTCACGCTCTGTCTCTATCTCTGTCTTTCTGTCTCAAAAATAAACGAACATTAAAAGAAAATTAAAGTCCAGATAAAACTGAAGAAACCAGTTTTTTTTTATAACTAAAAACAACTCGAATAATTAGTGTTAGATGTCAGAGAAATAGCAAATAAGTAGAAAACCTACTCAAGATATACTTGATGCCAAGGGCAAATGAGACCTTCATTTTCCTGGCATTAGGTGAGGGTAGCTTAAGAATTCCTGTTACAGAGAGCATGAGTAGGATCTTTATGGCACAGAATGCCAAAAAATTAGGAAACATGTTCTAATTTGGCAGGAGATTAACTGGAACTCAGTTTTCTGTCACAGCAAACCTGGAAAACATGGCGATCATTCTCATTTTCCAGTCACACCATGAGTGTGTTTTGAATTCATTATAACTAGGTTCAGTGCATTCTAAATAGTGCATTTTGTCCTTATAGTATTCATAATTTGTTTGCAAAGAGGTTTTTTTTTTGACAGGTGACTTCTATCAATTGGCACATACATTGATTTCTTAAAGATGGATATAAAGCTACAGGATAGGGAATTAAGCAATCTTTTTCAAAGAGAAACTTGATCCCGTGATTCCAGCCTGCATTTAATCATTAACTTAGCATCCTACCCTGGGTAGATAGAGCATTCAATTAGCTTTCCATGCCGGAATGTATTAATATAGAAAAGGAGAGGAGTAACATAATGGAAGCCTGACCACCGAGGAATCACATTAGAACACAAAAGTAAACACATGAAAGGTGGGTTGTATGTGCATTGCGAGTCACATCACTCACAGAGGTGAAGTATTATTCAAAAACTGGATATGATAAGGTTATTATTGCCTTTATTCCTTAAAGAACTCCTTGACAATTCAGCTCCTCGGTCTCCGAATTCCAGACCTGACTTGCCGCTGTTTACTAATTAAATCTGCTTAGGAATTAGAAAGAACTTGAGTGTCTCTCCCATCCCCCTCCCTGCTTGAAATTCTTAAACAAGCATTGGGTGTGTGGTAAACGGTGCGTTTTAATAAATGTTTTGTAAAGGCCAATTATTCAGTCAATATTGAATCGTGTGATAGGAAATACGGCTGCTTAGCTACAGGGAAGATGTCTACATACTATTGGCATCTGTTGGGTAGGTAATGTTCTTAAACCGCCTGGCCTTCTTCCAAACTTTGATTATTCATAAATCTGTTGAGTGTGGTAAGTTGCACTATTAGCGTTTAATCTTTTATTGAAGCAAACTCAGGAGACTGAAATCTATTTGCTTTAGCAAGCTTGTTCACTGATAAATGTATGATTTAAAATTTTCCTTTTGTGAATTCCTCTGGGCAAGAAAAACACAGCTGGGCATAGCACAGATCATATTTATCTTTTCATTAACTAAAGTACAAGAAGATAGTGTTGTTGGAGGCGTATAAGGAGGGATTGCTAAAGAACAGGTCTCCTCCTGTTTGCACACCCACTTGAGCAAAGCTTTCCAAACAAGTATTTGAGATACTTGTGAGAAAAGCTAGTTGAATCGTCAAAAGAAGATCAAGTGAATGCATATGAAGTGGTTGGATTTCAGATAACATTTTCCCCCTGAGTGTTGAGATTGGTTAAATATTAGAAGAAGGGAGATAATGACACTGTTTGTCGCCATAAACTTAGACATATTATCTTTTTTCACAAGGCTGGTATGAAAGGCATATCAAAGATTTTCCATCCCAGATGATTTAGTTTCAGTGTGGTAAAGGGCACTGCAGGTACGGAAAGACTGCTTGGATATTAAGTGCCAGATAGGAACATAAAACTTTGTATAGACCTAACAATAAATATAATTTTTGTTTTTGAGAATAACACAATAAACTGATTGTGTCATGGGGGCAGGGTTAAATATATAATATTTAATTTCTCAGTATTACTTTTTCGGCTAGGGGGAAGATTATGAAAATTTTTATGAGATTTTGGGGGTACTTATTTGCAGGCCATTAGAGAAAATCTTCCAGAATGCAGTAAGTGACCTCTGGTTTATATGGATTGGTAATAAATTCTTCACTTAGGAGAGTAAGATGAAATTATAGGAGTCTCCCCCCATTCCCACCTTTTCCTGCATCCCTAGAACATGAGGGTTGAGGTTGCTTGTGCTTCTATAGTTTCTCCAGCTCCTGGCAAAATGGATGTATACAGTAGGTCGCTAATAACTACAGATTGATTTGTGATTTGTGTACCCTTGCAGAACTGCTGGGCTCTGCAAAGATGATCTATGCTGTAGATCTCTTCTTCTGTCAGCTTCTGTCACTCAAGCAGGAACAGGGAGTACAGAAAAGGGAGGTTTCTTTCCAGCCAAGTGCAGTGCAACTCCAACCCCCTTGAAATCAATTGTGACCCAGGACAATGTGGAATAGGCCAACGGTCCATTGCATGAGTCACAGACACAACTTGAGTCAATCTCTTCCCTATTACCCATCCTCCATCCCATAGATCTCTTTCCTAAGTGGAACTAGAAGCGGGCAAGGACAGCTTTTTCCTGCCTCTGCTTACCAGTCCTGTCATATTCTCTGAGAGTTAGGCTAAAACATTTTCAGTTAGTGATGACATTTATCCAAACATGGGCACTTTTTTAAGCTTATTTATTTATTTTGAGAAAGAGATAGTGCACGCACACATGCGTACAAGCAGGGGAGGGGCAGAGAGATTGGGAGAGACAGAGAATCCCAAGCAGCTCCTGCACTGTCAGTGCAGAGCTTGAAGACGGGTTTGATCTCACAAACCATGAGATCGTGACCCAAGCTGAAATCAAGAGTTGGATGCTTAACTGACTGAGTCACCTGGGTACCTCTAGCTTACTTTAATTAAAACTTGTTTAAAAGAAAGGTCATCTGCTGATTTGTGGATTCTAAGGTTTATAACTACTTGTCCTCATTTTTCTTTTGTTTTGAAATTCCTACCTAATATCAAGTTTTTTGGTTTTGTGTTTTTTATACATTGGCATTTAAGAATGATATTGGAAAAGTAGTTAAAAATCACAACTATAGTGAAGTGAAAGTTTTCTTAAGATCATCCAGCCCAACTGACATAGTTTATAGAGAAGAGAACTGAGGTCATGGGATGAAAAGAGAGCTTTTCAAAGGCCCCAGGGTTCATGGAAAGGCAAGGACTACAAAACAAGTTTCAAGCCAATGTTTTTTCAACTTCCCTGTTTCATCTGAATGAGTAACAGAAATTTCCGAAAACAGTGGCTTAAAATTTAAAAGAAGTATGATGGCTGGAAACCAACTACTGGCACTGTAGCTATATGATGTCATCAGGAACCCTGGATGCTTCTATCTTCTTGCTCTACTATTATTAGGTATGACCTCCATCTTCATGTTCTCAAGATGGTTGCAAAGTGCCAGCCATCCTGTGCATATTCTAAGCAAGAAAAACGGTCAAAAACACGAAAGAATGGTGCAAGCCAGAAAGTTAGCTCCCTCTGAAGGGCTTTTCAGGAAGCCCCCAACCCAGTGATAATTGCTTCTGTCTAATTGACCAGAACCAGCCCAACTGCAAAGCAAGCTGGGAAATGTAGTTCTACCTTTCCTTCCCTCTTCCTTCTCTTTTCCTGCCTTTCTCTCTCTCTCTCTCTCTCCCTCCCTCCCTCCCTCCCCACTCCCTCTCTCTTCTTTATCTCCCTATAATACACTGAATGAAATTTGATTTATCATTAGTAAGATCAAAAAGACTTGATATTGGCAGACAACTGCTTGCCCCTGCACCCTGTATATTAAAGCAACTACTTTAGTCTTTGGAAGTATAATATTTTATAGTACATTTTTCTCTACTAGTATTTCCTCAAGTTGCCTGTATGAAAAGACCAAACATAGCATGAGACCAGAAATTCAGGTTGTTTTTTGTGAGTGAAACAATGGGAGGAGAGCTTAGGAACTGTCATCTCTGACCTGCATGTTGGCTTCCCATGTTCAGTGAAACGCTGTTTCCATTGTTTCCCTTGGCTTGTAAGTGAGCCTGGCAATGAGTGCCATACTGACTTCAGTTAGGCATGCTTCATAGGTAGCTATGAAAACCCCTTAAATATTTAGAGGTAAATAGCAAATAGTTTGTTTACTTTACCCTGCATGTTTAATGGGTAGACAATATTCAAAAGCCTGAAATTAACAACCGTAGTAGGTAACTTAGGACCATGACTAACAATGAGAACATCTCCCAGATCCTGTTGAAGGGAAGTAAGCATACCCACACATAACTTTACTAGCAGATACATTTGTGGACAACACAGAAGAAGATTTATTTGCCAGTATCTCATTGGTTACGAGATTTACGATGCTGTCTGGCTGTGAATTTGTCTCTAACTAAAATTAGTTTCCTTTGTTGAGTCAATGTCTTTCCTTTATGTTGATTGAAGTGTAAGATAATTAGAGTAAGAAATTACCAAAGTGGAAGCCTTCCTCAGCGTCATACCTGCAGCCATGTTACCTGATAACTAGCGCACTCTATGTTTACTCTCTGTTCTGTGTGGCATACAGATCAGAGACCTCTGCAGACATCAAGGAGATTTCAAGAAGCAGTAATGTGGGAAGACCCCCACATCCCCAAATCCATTAATGTCACCATGTCCCCTAAGTGAAGAATGGCTTTACAGCTCAGTGCTACTGACTTCTTAGCCCCTGACTACTGCAGTACCATTGGACCTAGGAAAGGGAAAGAATTGCAGAGAATTAGAATCTGATATTTTACCTGACTTGCTTGGGAAAATGTAGTCAAGGATGGGGGTTGAACCCCTCCTCTCCCATTAGACCTTTACTAAAATATTTGACCTGGTATGCATTCACTTACCATTTTATTCTTCTACTGGTGTTTCATTGCACCCAGGGCTGGCCAAGGGCTTTTGGCTTCCCAGCTCTCTGACATCACACATCCCCTCACTCCAGGTCTCTTACCTGAGAAGGATCTAAAGACAAGGCTTGTCAACCTGAATCTTCCAGTGGTAACTGCTGTGTCAATTTCCAAACCCTCACTCACCATTTTGAAAATTGGACCGTTAGAAGTTAGCAATATTAATATTAGTACTCATAATATTTTAGAGCTTCTTAAGTGTACTTTACCAGATATTTGTTGCATATTTGTGCCGTTAGGCAAGAATACTCTGGATATATAGATTTTCAAATAACAGAGTTTCTTTGGAGACCATCTCTGCACACATGGTGTGTACGGCCGTCTGTCTGGATTCCATCAGGCCTGCCTGCTGTATCTTATCAGTGCAGAGCCCGGCGAAGAGGATCCTATATATTAGCCACAACATGACCTGTGTGGCCAGGATCAGCCCTAGCAATTATCCTACCGGAGGGGCAGTGATTTAGAATGAACAGCTCAAGGATGCCATTATTTACCATATATCATAGCCCCAGATAAGGTTAATAAAATCTTCCCTCCAAACGGGGGTGATTTATTTATCAAGAATATAGGCGACCAAGTGTTTTCGAACTTTTTTGTTTTGCTGCTGCTGAAGTAGATCCTCCTTGGTAGAGATGCTGACAATTCTAGCTCTTGACTAATGTAACTACTCAAAGCAACAGTTAGCCCTGAGCACAGTCCCCAGCCAGGCTCCTGGCACGAGTCCATGGGAACAGTCTCCTTCCCTTGGCAGCCGCCTGGACAGCAGTGTGTAGAAAGGATGCTGGCAGTTGGCAGGATGAGAGAGGGTCTGTACAGCACATTAGGTTCAAAGACTCACTGTTCCGCGCTTACACTGTTTGTGTAAAATAAATACAGGAAGCCAATATTGGATATTGGGTTTGAAGCAAAGACACATCTCACAGTGAGTAGGGATGAGAGTGCAGGAGACATGGCCCCTCATTATCTGTGTGCCTTAGGTAAGTTACTCAACATCTCTGAGTCTGCTTTCGAAACAAGGGTTTTGGATTAAATAGATTCGAAGACCCCTTCCCTTCAAACATTCTGTGGTTCCAGATCACTAGCTAGTCTCAGAAATGTAATCCTCTTTGTACCTGATACCTTGCTGTTTTTTAGTTATTGAATTTTTTTAATTTATAGCCTCATTGTTTCCGGAAAGCATTGGAGGCAGCTTTCAACAAAAACACAGGTACAAAGAGGGAAACAGCAATAACAAAGACAATCAGCATAAGATAAATACTGAGAAGTAAAGAAGATGGGAGAAAGCAATATATTTAATGTTGAAGAGAGGTATAAGAAACTACAGACTTTCTGAGCTTCCCAGGGGCCAAGGCAAAAAAAAAAAAAAAAAAAAAAAAGCAATGGCACCAGTTTATGGGAGAGAAAAGGACATGTGGTGTTTATTTTCCCACGTTGCATGTTATATTCATATTTTACCCAGAGATTTGGAAATTAGGCACATTATAGCCCTTGGCACAGTCTACTTAGATTTCACATTTTAATTTCAAAGCTGTTAATCCTGGACCTAGGATACCTAACATCTGAATCTACCCTGTGTCAGAGGGATCACACTCCCATTCAATCTATTAATTAATACCACAGGTCATTTTCCTATCTCTGCATTTACTTTATTTTTCTGGGGAATAGTTGTTTTCTCCCCATGAAATAAAAAACAATTTCCATTTGTTATCTTTCCACTAACATGTGAAATTTGACATATTAAAAAGAAGTCAAAATTATTTGACTTAATAATAAGCTTTCACTGGGAGTGTAGGATTTGTACCCATATCCCCCTTTTCTCCAACTCCATGCTAAAACAGGGGAAGACGTTATTATGTAAGCAAGTGGGTCCTTGTTTTTCGCTCTTATAAGCAATCTTTATTAATCTTTGTTAGTCTAACTTCTATTTAGACAGCAAACTCAGAATTTTATTTACTATTTCAGTGGTGAAATTGATTGGGATCTAGAATTAACATGACTCCTTTCTTTCAACCATCCTGTTCATGAGCAAAACAAAATTGAAAAACAGACCATGTGTTTGCGTGCACGCACACATGTATGTGAGCGGAAAAAGTGTTCTGTATATGTTGTCTAGAGAAAGACTTACATGTTGGAGCTCCCGCTCTGTCCATTTTCCGTGGCAGGACTTAAATACCTTTTGTCTCAAGAAAAAGTAACAAATAGCTAATGTTGTTTCAGGGAAATTTATGAGTTTTCTTGGTTTGGGTCAGGAGAAAAGACAGGAGGAAGTATTAGGGGAAGAGGCAGCTGTAACGGAGAGAAGGAGTGATTGTCTTCAATTCTGCCCCCGGTCCAGGTAGAGGTGACAGCAACCTGACGCATACTTAACATCACTACTTGTCTCCCATATAAAAGATGTGCCTCTTTGGGGCAAAAATAAAATAAATTCATTTTTTTTTTCTGTCACTGTATTAGTCACAGTAATTAATGTCATTTCCCTCAAAAGATAAATACCTTAATCTCATGGCTTAACACAGCGATTGAACAGTCTTGCTCAATCTGTGTTTTGTACTAGTTGGTGGGCGAGAAGGGAGCTGTTCCATAAATGGGCTTGAGGATTTTGGTTTCCTTGTGATGTTTCCTTTGCAGCACAAGGTTTCCAAATTCTTCCTGGGACAGGAAGAGAAAGGTAGGAATCACTGACTCTAAAGTGTTCAGACTGAAGTCATCATCGTCTCAGTTTATATCCCATTTGTCGAACTCAGTCACATGGCTCTAGCTCAGGGCAAGCAGAGCTGGGAAATTAGGAGATTAAATACAGTAATTGAGGGACACCTGGGTGGCTCAGTTGGTTAAGTGTCCAGCTTCGGCTCAGGTCATGATCTCACAGTTTGTGAGTTCCAGCCCCACATTAGCTCTGTGCTGACAGCTGACAGCCTGGAGCTTGCTTCGGATTCTGTGTCTCCCTCTTTCTCTGCCCCTCCCCTGCTCATGCTCTGTCTCTGTCTCAAAAATAAATAAAACATTTTTTAAAAAATAAATAAATATAGGAATTGATATGGGATGGGAAAGTTGTTTTCCTTGGTATCTGAGAAACAACTTGTGTAACTCTTTACCCGGTGCATCAAAGAGGGCTTCCTGGAGGAAGCATTTGAGTAGGAGTTTGGTCAAAAAGGGCACGTTAGTCCTAAGGGCCTATTCTCTTGTTGTGACAATTAAATAGCTAGATATGAGCCAGTATGCTATGAAATAAAGGTGTATTGTTGTTACTAAAATGCCTTTGGTCAGTAGCATTCTTTGGCCAGGAGTGGCAAAGACTTCTTATTTTTAAATTTTAGACAGTTGCTATTAGTAGTTATGAACAAAACTCCTAGAGAGCAGCCTGTTTTTCCTCTGATCTGTTCATTGACTTACCCAAGCACCCAGATCAGGGGCTGGCAAGAGACAGACATTCCATAAATATTTGATGAGCAAATAACAACTGGCAAAAGACTCAGTCCAGTATGTTTGTTTCCTTTTTCCTGCAAAATCAGAGGTAATTGATTCTTTTAAGACTGTCTGTTTACAGTCAAAGATGAGTGTTGAGCTCGTACTTAGGAAGTGAATGTGTCCTTCTGCGCTGCTTTTCTTGTAAAGATAAAACCAGGAGGGTGGGTACTGCCCAGTAAGTGGTTAGAATCACAGATACATCCTCTTTTTTAAGTTTCTTAACCTGTAACGTGCGTTTAAGAGGCAGCTGGCCGTGGCTGATCGATATAGAACTTTGAATATCTTACATCAATAATTTGACATGGTGCACAATTACTCAAGAATCACAGTGCTCCATGCCTGTAAAATCTGTCATTGCACAAGAGGGAAAGAAAAATAATATAGATCTAAATTTTAAGAATTTAGATGTTCATAAAATTTTACAAATCTGTCCTCTAAGGTACCTCGTTGTCTGTTACAATAAGGTAAAGTTATATTTATTTAACTTTTATTTAGGAGCTAATGTTTTGGTCAGGAGCTATTAATGTTCACACTGTTTGTAAAGAATGACTTGAAAGGAAAATTTATTATGCAACTAGGATCCCAGAGGGAATGAACCCTACGTAGGGAAAAAGTCCTCTATGATCATGATCATGGAATGTTATCATTATTCCTTTTTCACATATTGGGAGTCGTTAGCACTAATCTCCTATCTATGCACCGAATTCTGACATACAATTAAGTGCCATCTTTTCATTAATGATTTGTTAAACATCTGTCCTAAGTACAGACGAAGTGGTTTAAAATATTCAGTAACAATATTCATTAACAAGTGATAATTAAACCTGTTTCCTCTGCCTTCAGGGAAATTTAAGAATACGTTTTTATCTTACCTTGATTCTCTCAGTTACCCCGTATTGACCAACAAATAGAAAAATCTAGAATTTGTTTTAACATATATTATCATCCTTGACAAGTGCAGAAACTGAAAGGGGGGAGAAACAGAGCTCAGTGCACAGCTATTTTCACAGACTTTGATCATGTCGGAATATGGGCAGAGAATAGAGACTGATAAACTCATATAGTTCTTTGCCATGAAGGCTACTTTAGCGTGAAGCCAAAAAAATGAAAGGGGTAGGCTTACTTTTCACAGATTTAACCAAGAACAATGACACCATTTGCAACCACAGTGCAGAGCCAAAAAAAATCATTGCCAGCATGCCAACGTATACTCCCTAGAGAATAACTGGAAAATGAGAAACGCCTGTCAGAGATTAAGTTCTATTTCTAATGGAAGCACAGACAGGCTGATGTCTTTTTAATGAAAATGAACATATCACAACAGATGAGTTTTATTTGTTAGTTTCAATGTGCATTCTTTAGAACTCTGTCACTGGATGTATTCTTTTTAAAAGAAAGTTTCAGAATGGGATGAATAAGCCTAGCCAGTTGAGGAACCAATATAGGTGAAACATTTAGTGGACCCAGTGTCAGGGAATCTAATGTATCTAAAAATAAAGGGACACAAACCTATTAATATCAACTAATAAAAGATTAAAATTAGAGATTAGTGAACATTTCCTCCATTTTATACTTGATTTTAGTCATAATAGGTAGCATATAAATAGTTATTTGGGTCTGTCACTATTCCAAGCACTTTATATGTATTAACTCATTAAATTCTCATAAGAACCCACTTGACAGGGGAGAACACTGAGGCACAAAGAGATTAAATAACTTCACCAAGGTCATACAACGAGTGAGCTGTGACATTGAGATTTGAACCCACTCAATCAGGCTCCAGAGGCTGTGCCCAACACACTGCCCTGTCATTAGTGAACACATTCCTTGTTGAATACTTTTAGTCCATATACCTTGGACTCAAGTAGGCCCTTCTTTGAAAAGTAGAAGATATTTTGAGAGAAAGGGAAACACACACACACACACACACACACACCCATGATCACAATAGAGCCGAAAAATCTTAACATAGCACTAAATGATGTTCATAGGACTGCTCTTGAAGCTAGTTATGTTGGGTAACGTAAGATTTGAGTCACTACCTTAAAACATGTGGCAAAAAGAAACTGACCGATGGAGGGTTGAAAAGTAGTAGCTATTAGGAAAGCCTGAATTGTTTCTCCCAGAGAAAGCAGACAGGAGTTAAGAAAACAAAATTAAAAACTGTAGGACACTTTTCCCTCTTGTCTTGGCTTCTGTCTTGGCTCCCTTGACCACATAGTCCTGCCTGTTAAATATGATACAGCCTGTTAGGGAAACCTTGATAAAGGATAGTGTTGGCCATAGCAGACTCAGTACTTCAACTTGAAGAGCTTTCTGTACCCACCGGAGAGTAGAGACAGCCTGAGATTTGGGATCCCGAATTATCAAAGTGTGTGGCCTCAGTCTTATCTGTAAAATAGGAGTGCTAAAAAAGCCATTGCATTGGGGTTATTTAGGTGTTCAATGAGATTAAACATGCAAATGCAGGGTGAAGGTACTTTTTTTTTTTTAATTTTTTAATGTTTTATTTATGTCTAGGAGAGAGAGAGAGAGAGACAGCAGGGGAGGGTCAGAGAGAGAGGGAGTCACAGACTCTGAAATAGACTCCAGGCTCTGAGCTGGCAGTCAGCACAGAGCCCGACGCAGGGCTCGAACCCACCAACCGCGAGATCATGACCTAAGCGAAAGTCGGATGCTTAACCGACTAAGCCACCCAGGTGCCCCATGGGTGAAGGTACTTTTAATCGAAGGTTGGTAATAGTTGATATTACTAGACTTCAGTGAGTTTTAGAATTATTTAGGGCAGCGGAGGCACTTAAATGCTTTGTGACAAAATTGTGCTTTGGTGGCTTTGAATGGCACCATCATATTGATCATTCCACATTTACAGGTATGGGTGTTCTCAGAGTTGCTAGACATAATTCGGGAGGTAAGCATCATGTAAAAGGTAAGCTAGCACACCCTAATCAAAAGAACAATAACAAAACAAACATTTAAAGGAAGAAACAAACAAAAATATCTAGAGCCACAGCAAACTCAGAAGCACAAAGTTCAGAGAAGACAGCCAGGAAGGCTTTGGAGCAAGTAAGGTTAATCCACCGTTTTAAATGGCAAATGACTCAATAGAATTTGTGAGGACTGCAAAGGAGAGCCCAACAGACTTATCTTTTCTGGTAGAAATCCTGAGTTTGGGTGCACGCCTGGGCTTTGAACCACTGTCCCACCACGTGCCCATCTGCTTCCCTCCCTACTTGGCCACCATGCCCTCAGAGTTATCTTTTTTTTAATGAACAATTAAAAATAACCAATGACTTGGGCAGGTTGCCCCATTTCCCTGGGCTTCAATTTCAACACTGAAAAAAAGTGTGGTTATATTCAACCCTAAAGCCACTTCCAGCTCTACACTCTGATTTTTAAGATCTTTCTATGATGTATTTGTCATGAGTTTTCTGAAATCTACTTTTTCTTTTAATGCGTCGCCATGGCTTGCACCTCGTAGTTGCCTTCTTGTGAAATAAGATCCGAAGGCAAGTGTGTATCAAAATACAATAGATAGGGAGCACCCCTATGATTGCTAGATGAGATGCGGTCTAATTCATGAATTGTTTAATAAAGACAATTAGACTTTCACAGAAGAATACAATATACAGGTTATATCTCTAAAGAAAGTAGAGGCAATTATGTACACAATTCAGGCAGCTTCTCCACAGCTCACTGGTTTTACTTGATTGAAAAAAGACCAAAATATTATGTGACAGAAGGGAAAAAGGGAAGGGAGAAGGGAATAAATTTAATTATCCTAGGTCTTTCTCCAGAGAAGTAATCATTTCACCCTTCTTGGCTGAGTTGCCACGGCCCTCAAATCAGAAGAATTAGAACCTAAAAATTGTGCAAAAATTAGTCGATACAGAGTTCAGGGATTTTCTTCAATGAGGCCTTGAATAAAAACCTGAAGATTAAATAGCTTACTAGCCCCGGTCTAATACTGTGTAGAATCAACTCTTACACCAACATAAATATAGAGTGGTAACAGGAGATTGATCAACTTTGGTAAAGAATTTCAGCTTTGATGCCAGAAATTCAAAATTATCCTGGCAGAGCAGAAGGATATACTTAATGTTTTCTGGAAGAAACATGCAAATTACCTCATTCTTAAACATTCCCTAGAGGCCATTATTATTTTTTTATTCCATTCCCAAGTATTACTCACAAAGTGGAAAGGGATGACCAATTTCTTAAAATGCTCTTGACACTCTTTGGTGTTTATAACGTATATTGTAGCCTTAGTGAAGGCCAGGTACATTTACACCAGGCTATTTATATTTCTCTGGCTTTGCTCCTTTCTTTCTTTCTTTCTTTCTTTCTTTCTTTCTTTCTTTCTTTCTTTCTTTCTTTCTTTCTTTCTTTCTTTCTTTCTTCTCTTTCTCTTCTCTCTTCTCTCTCTCTCTTCTCTTCTCTCTCTTTCTCTTCTCTTTCTTTCTTTCCTTCCTTCCTTCCTTCCTTCCTTCCTTCCTTCCTTCCTTCCTTCCTTCCTTCCTTCCTTCCTTCCTTCCCTCCTTCCTTCCCTCCTTCCTTCCTTACTTCCTTCCCTCTCTCTTTTCTTTATCATTTTAATTGAATTAGTTTTCAACAGCTATAAGATTTTTAAAAATCAAATGAATTCTCATTGTTTGATCACTTATGAGTCATTCTTATATCCATTATCACTGTGGTCAACTCCACAGCCTCCCATGAAGCTATCTCTGTTTGCTCAGCTCCAGCTCTTGATACCCTAGGACTTACTTCAGGAGAGTCAGCATCGTGGTGCCTTGGAAGTTAGGAGATGGCTCTACGCTAGTTCTGCTAGGACTGAGACCCTGGCAAGTCACAGTTCTTGACCTCAGTTTCCACATCTGTAAACTCATTGAAATGAGGGTATGAGAAGGCAAGAGCAGGGAGTCTAGACGCTATTTTCTATCTTTCCTGTCCTACAGTTCAGAACTTTCTTTTGTGAACCTCCTGCAGATGATTAAGCATGGCTGCAGGATCCAGCTTAAAACACTTTGATATCAACATCCAACATCTCCTTCTGTGGAAACATGTCACTCCCTAGACTAACTCTGTCTTCTGCCGACTTGAAATCTGTGCTATTGAATCTGCTTATTTTTTTACTCATATTCTCTCAGTAAAAGGCATGGCCGTCATGACACTTAATCCTTGAAATGACTGTTAGAAATAATTGATTGAAGAGTAAAATCATATCTTGGTGCTGGAATGTGTATGCCACAGAATTATTTTCATTTCAGGATAACTTATATATAACCTTGAATTTTAAGTTCAGTAGAACAGGCAATGTATTTGTTTAGAGGGCAGGACCATTAAAGTCAACTATTTTTTTTTTCTTGTTTAAATTGGATAAAATTGTAATATATCCTTTACGTCACAGTAGCACCCTAGTGGTTATCAGATTGCATTAGTTACATGAGTTTTCAGGGAACATTATACAGTATATACTGTCTCCAGTAAATACACCAGTCATGCTTATGGTTACATAGTCAGCGCCAGGAAATTTAGGATGACATTCCCTGCAGGTTAGTAATTCTACCCATTATTTATATTGGTTTGATTTGAAACTAGATGAGGCTAAGTATTTTTGAAGAATTTTCTGACAGAATTCTAGCAAAACTAGGGAATGAATATTTTAACTGGGTTTCTTATCTTTGGATTTTTTTTTGAGATCACCTAAATTTTGTCACAAAGTCAAATCATTGAGAAAGTCAGAAGAGGGCTTATTCTGAACATAAGATACAGAAACATCTCATCTATAAATGGAAACCACTGGTAAATAAAAATCTGTGATGTGCTTATGCTTATGGCCTACCCCAGGAAAGCAGAAATATCCCAATTCTTTAAAAAATGGAGAAAAGGGTCAGTAATGAGACTGTGACAGAGTTGCTAAAGCAGATGTGGAAATTGTAGAACATCATCTTGGCAGATGAAGTAGGCCAAACCAGCTGGATGTCTTCTGAAAGTGGGAATTTATCATGTTTAAGCCACAATACAGAAGTCAGTACTTGAAAATGGTTGTCATAACAGCACAAGATTTTGATGCAAACACTAGATGATTGTAATGAACTTGACCAATAAAGTCTGTGGGGCCATGATGAATTAAGACCAGATTATTCTGAACTTCTAAAATAGCATCTTGCTTCCAAGGATATCAAAGTATTTCACTTCTTCTAGTTTATAAACCTCAGCAGCAAGCAGAAAAATAAAAAGGATGATCATTGAGACTTCCTCTGAGCTACATCATTGTGTTTAGGTCAATAATCTAGCCTTACCTTTGTCCCTTGTTTGAAAAGGGGACTATACTTAGTGTCTGGGAGAGGCAATACAAGCACAGAGAAAAGTTTGTTTTTCCCAGTTTAGAGATATATCTGACCAGGAATGATTGTACCATAGTATTTTAATTTATAGAAGTATTACTAAGTTCACAAGATTTGTTTGTTCGTTAAGTGAGACACTGTGTTATTGTGTCCTTGGCACTTTCTTTTCCAAAGTATGCTCTTTGCTTCTCCGTCAATTATGAAAACCATTGTAAGTAATGTGAGGAGATAGTAGCTGTGTGATTATAGGGAAGTTATCTAAATCTGAAAGAACTGGATTATCAAAGAAGTCAAATAGGTTTCAACTCTCAAGTATCCTTTCTGTTGGTAGATCTCTGATTCTCTGGAATATTTCAGAAACTTGGTCTGGCCCCATGATCTGCTAGCAACAATGCCGGCCATACGTTGAGAGGAGAGAAATACACTCACGGGGTCCGGTTTTGCCATTGCTGGACTAGCTGAACTCCATGACTACATTTAGATCTATCATTCTGCCCCCCTGTGCCATGATTAGTTTTTCTCTGTCCACTTCCAGTTTTTTTCATTGCCCTAAAGTATTCGAAGTCTTCTGGAATTTTTCCATTTTTTTCTCATTTTCCTTATGATACCCAATAGGTATCTCTTTCCTTTTTCATACTTCATGTGAGGTGTTACTGAAAGTAGTATCATCACATTTGTTGAAAACAAACTTCCTGAAAATAACATAACTTATTTAACATGAAAGTTCAGGAGAGTGTTATTCACTGTTTTCTTAATATAAAAATCAAAATAAAAGATACAAAAAACATTTTGTTCCTGAGAGAACTGGTTGTTAAGGTGGTGAAATCACTAGAATGTAAGCTTCATGTAGGCAAGAACTTTTGTTATGAAGAGTGCCTGAAACCAAGTAGGTGCTCACACTAGCATCTGTTTAATGAATAAATTAATATTTGCTGAATCAGGTAGGAGAGACTCTTAGAATATCCTTTACCTTGAAAATCCCAGACCGTGGGGCTAGAGCAAAAACTAAAAAGTCAGTTCCTAGGATTAGGGATCAAGTCCATGGAGGACGCATTCCTGAAAATGTATTTGGATTATGCTAAATGACCTCCTAGATCTCAGCCTTTATCTTGCTTCCCAACAAAATCTTCTGGCTTGTTACAGATGTTCACTCCAAGATTTTCACCGCCCCACCCCCAAAACAATATGGTTAGTGCTATTATAACAGAAGTGTACCATAAAGGCTATGGGAACTCAGAAGAGAGCATTTCAATTTATATAGATAAAAAAGTCATCACGTGATAGCTATGAGAAATAACTTATACAAATGGTTTTGACAGGAAATTATTAAATATTTTGTAGAAATTACAATATTATTATTCTTTGGATCATTATAATATGACTTATCACTTATGCCATTGGAATTAAATTTAATCTAATAAGAATGTAATGAGTGCCTACTATAAGCCTAATTGTATTAAATATAGTTGGGGACAAAGAAGTATATAATGTGATTAGGGTAAGTTGTTTGATTACTTTTTGTTAAAGTTCCTTTTGTAAATGTGTTTATGTTGACTTCTTATGTTGGCATTAAGTTGTGTTAAGCTATTATAAGAATTATCCCTGGGGTGCCTGGATGGCTCAGTTGGTTAAGCTTCAGACTTCAGCTCAGGTTGTGATCTCACAGTTCGTGGGTTTGAGCCCCATGTCCGGCTCTGTGCTGACAGCCAGCTCAGAGCCTGGAGACTGTTTCGGATTCTGTGTCTCCCTCTCTCTCTGACCCTCCCCTGCTCACGCTCTCTCTCTCTCTCTCTCTCTCTCTCAGAAATAGAAAAAACATTAAAAAAAAGAATTATCCCAGCTTTTCTTTCAATCTGGGAAAAAATGGCCTGCAAATATGTAAATTCAGAGAGTAATATGGTATATCTATCTATATATACAGATATATATGAATATACATATTTGATATATATCTGTATATATAGATATACCATATTATATATATATAGAGAGAGAGGCATTCCATTAGCAATAACATTTTCTTAATAAATATGTAACGTATAGGGGCGCCTGGGTGGCTTAGTCGGTTAAGCGTCCGACTTCCGCTTAGGTCATGATCTCGCGGTTCGTGGGTTCAAGCCCTGCGTCGGGCTCTGTGCTGACTGACAGCTCAGAGCCTGGAGCCTGTTTCAGCCAGTGACTCCCTCTCTCTCTGACCCTCCCCTGCTCACGCTGTCTCTCTCTCTCTCCTAAAAATAAATAAAACATTAAAAAAATAATAATAAATAAATAAATATGTAACGTATAAATACTCGTCTTCCTACAATGAAAATAGGTAACACACATTTCATCCTGATGTGTGTTCCAAACAATTTTTAGAAAATGAAATCTAAAAACCCAAGAAGAAAAGAAACAACAGTTGCTTAGACATGCTGAGAATTCCTTTTGTGACACACTGAAGAGCTATTTCTTGCCCCTCTCATTGGTCAGCTTTAGTAAATTTCATTATTTTAAATTCAAATTATGTCAGTCATTGTCTAGATGCAGACAGATTCACAAAGGCACACACACACACACACATATTTTAATTGTGGGCACTTTCGTGAAGTTGCAATTTCCAACTAAATTCAAACCTTTTGACATTGGATTAGCATATTGTGCTCATGTTCTTATTCACTTATGCTTGGCAGAATGCAACTTCCTATTTTGAGGAGGGAAAGATGCTAAGAACCTCTAGTAAAAAAAATCTAAAAACCTCAAGTTTTAAGAAAGACAAAGCTTTTGAATGTCAAATAGTTCTAACAGAAAAATATTTGATGAGTTAAGTGTAAAAAAAATAAGAAACATATGGATTAGACTTCACTGAAAATGAACATGGGCTTAAAAATTAAGGGAGAAAGTACTTGGCAAAATATAGTTTTGGTTTTGCCAAATCCAAAGTTTGAGAATAGATTAAGACATTGAACAAACCCAAACCATACCTGGTGTTAGCCATCTGTTATCCTGCTGTCTACAAAAACCTTTTTATGAGGACTGGCCTTTCTAAAACTGTTAATGACACCTGAATTTGCCATGTGGTGTCTTCTGTCTTCTAGTGCCGCTGCAGACCAGCTACCTTGACAGTGTACATTTATAGACCTAAACTTTGTTAGCAGATTTGTTGTGATGATATATCTACGGGTGGACTTCTAATAAGGAAGAAATTAGTTTGAGACATGACTGTATTACTAATTCAATGGATGTCATGTTTAAATATATAAATCATTTGTAAAAATATATAATTATAAATGTTATATGTGTTTTACATAAAATTTAAATATTTGGATGTTGCTATATTGAAATATTTTACATTATAGTACATATATTTTTTTAAAGTTTATTGATTTTGAAAGAAAACTCTCAGAGAGAGAGAGAGAGAGAATCCCAAGCAGGTTCCATGCCGTCACCACAGAGCCCAACATGGGGCTCCAACTCATGAACAGGGAGATCATGACCTGAGCAGAGATAAAAAAATCAGACACTTAATTTACTGGGCCACTCAGGAGCCTCTGTATTACAGATTTATTACTATTAATATGTACTGGGGAATATCCCAACAATCCCCACTTTGTGATCTACCAAAACACCTTTTCTGTTTTTTCTCTTCTGATGCCTGGCATTTAGATCATTGATTACGGTTATCCGTGTGTATAACTTCTCTCCCTTTTCAAACTAAAATTCATTTTGTGAACTATTTCTGTCTGATGTATATTCTTATGTGTCAGAGATATCTAGGCCACTATATTTAAATAAATAACTTTAGATGGAAGTTGTTGCATTCATGAATAAATATTTTACAAAATATTTTAATAAATAGTCTTTAAAAATGAGCTGTATTACCATTTTGTCCAGACTCACCTTTTCTAAATTTCTTATATGTTCATAAATAGTAAAATTTGATATTTGATTAAAACTGCCCTACACCCACTTCTGACCAGGAGTGGGTTTATAGGAATTTCCAACATCACAAGCTCAGTAAAAGAAATGTGTGTCCATGACTCCACGACAGGTTATACAAGAAATGATATACACAATTTGGGTTGTCTTCCCCACCCCCCGCATCTGTTTCTTCAAAGACAATGTAGCAATAAGTTCATATTCTGAAACACATACACCCTCCCACAATCAACAAGACTTTTAGTAAGTAAGCACCATTTCACTTTGCAAGCAGTAGTATGATATGCTTACATTTTAATTACACACATATTCAAAAGTTCCAAGTCTGTCTGTAGTGCTGTCCACATTTCATGCTGGAGACACTTGGCCAAGACTCAATTCATATGTCCTACAGGGTTACATATGATGTGGCTCCTCTCCCACTGGGTTACACAGGATATGAGCTGGATCCTGGCGGCTTCTGAAACAAGAATGAGAGAAGCTCTTGTGGAGTAAATTTAAAGAGAGAAAAAACCTCTCTCTGGCATTGAAGTCATTGGAAGTTTGGCATGTCTAACTGGGAGTAGACCTTGGCTCACAGAACTGAGAGATAGCTAAACAAAGATTTGTTCAATTTGATAAACTCCCTGGCTGAGCCTGACTTGCCAACTTTCTTTCTAAAGCAACTTTTCACAGCTGAATTATAAAACCTTGAAAATCAAGGGTTTGTAATGGAAATGCTGACAGATGCAACTAACGTGAAGTTGTACCAACCAAGCATTGCTATCATATTTTATAACTCTCTGGGAAGCTTATAGAAAGGAACGGTACATTTGCTTCATGGCATCCATTTCCTTCGCTAAAAACTACCAAATGGCTTCACAGTGGACTCCTTTACAATTAGCTGTCTTGATTTCATATATATATATATATATATATACATATATATATATATATATACATAATATATAATATATGTATGTATATATAATATATATACATATAAAATACATATATATATGTATATATATTCTCCTATGAAGAGAAGTGTTGTAACTTCTTGTGAGCCTTGAAAGCAACTCTTGTCCCATCCTATATTCTGGTTTTAAATTTGATAAAGAAAACTCAGCTCCTGCCCTTGGTGCCTAAGTACTTCTTATTTATGTATTCTTGGAAAACTACCTAACCTTTTAAAAAATTTTATTTAAAAAATATATTCATAGAGATACACCTTCTTTGTAACTTTTAAGCAAGGAGAATAATGTGCTCTAGTACCAAAGTGTCCATGGTGGGCCAGTAAATGAAAGAAAATTTCAAAGTAAAGTGTTACTATCTGCTTAAGGTGGTGTATACTCTTTGCACAGATATAAGAGTACTAAGTTCCATTTATACATTCTTTTGAATTCTTATTGCTTTTTACTTAGTTTACCGTATTTCATGCATGCTCAAATTAGATTTCACAGCAAATTTCTGGTTAAAGACCACAGGAATAATTAGAAAATCAATACTTATGGAAATAGTAAGCCACTGTGTTATTTATCCCTCTATAATAGCTGAGAGTTGACATTTGGATTTCTGAGAATATTAAGAAGGTTTAAATATAGTTTAAGTTCTAGAAAAATTCGATGGATATAACTTACTCTAATATTCATGAGTGAGAAATGATTTCTCTGGAGGCAAAAGAAGTGCTTGTTCGAATATTTGCCTTTTGTATAAAGGCCTACACTTGGTCTGTGGGTTCCTTAGCAGAAAGGAGAAGTTACAGTTAACAAATTAATGAAAACCAAGTGATGCTTTTGAAGAATTCTTAAGTGAACCTTAACCAATGCCTTGGGCTACATGTTCAATGTGCACAAAAAAATTAAGGTGAACTGGCCACTGCTACTAAGAGTCAATTGACAGAATGCATGGGTCATTAATTTTGTGTCCTTTGTTTTGTCAGTGTGTTTTCGTGAGGCCTGGTGAAGAAAGTAAAACCACTGAAGCTGAAAATTGTCTGCTCTGTAGCTCATTTCCCCTCCCAGCATGCACTGACCCAAGGGAGTGGGCTTCAGGTCACCCGCCCCCATTTCCCTTCGAAACACTCCTGGCTCCTGAGAGTTTGATAACAGATCCATTGGGTTGGTGGAGTGGTTAATTCTTTGCAAGTTTGTGCTTAATCATATGCAGAATGTAAGTACCAATAAAAATAAGATGTCTGCTCACACCATTTTATTGTATTTTAAAAATAAACTCTGAAACAGGCTCTGTAGCCTTCGTTCCATTCAATTATAGAACGGCAGAGAATGGAACTTAAATTGGTTGGTTACCTTAATTCCCTGTTGTTTCATTACCAATAGTTCCTGAGGGCCACCTTCTGGCTTTTTGTGCCATGAATGAGTGATATAAAATGCCTATAATACTGGGGTGGCATCCTAGGGTCCTAGCTGGCTTTAAACTATGTTCTACATCACTGTGTCCAAAATGTTATTGCTTATCAACAATTCCATAAATCCATATCAATGCAATCCAGACTCTTTCCCATTTTATTACCACACAACCTTATTTAAAAACAGAGTTTTTGGGATCAAAGGTTTTATAAGCTGGTTGCCATATCAGGCCAGGTTTTCAAATCTTGGCAACATTTTTATAACCCTTAAAGTCGCAAGGATGCACATTGGCCTGAATCAGAGGAGGCATACCTCTGCCTTGGGCAGGGTTCCACAGAAGTTCTGCAGAATTTAAGCAAAGAGCATTTGGAGGTTTTGTTGATTGAATTGTTCACGGTAGTCCAGAGATCACAGAACCGTGGGATGTACATCCTTTTCTTTGGATACTTACATCTATATGCTTTGTGTATCAGCAGTACCCGTTGGGGACACTGCCTGTCAGGTGTAGAGATGATTTTGATCCAATCAGAAGTGGTTCTGTTATGGTAGTTTCTGTTTTATCTTTTATAAGTGCTTATTATTCATTCAGTTGATTTGGTAGCCATTTAGGAGTTGGGTCATTTATTCACTCATTCACTCACTCATTCATTCAGCCATTATGCCAGGTACATGGTAGGAGTTACATAGAAAAGGATAGGTTAGATCGTCCTTAGCCTAAGAAATCTTAGTTTTGTGCACTTTCAGACATATAAACATACATTGGAGAATATGTTGGGAGGTAGGGCATTTGGGAGACAGAAGGAGCCCGTGTCCCTCCATATGGATGAGCCAACGGATGGGGTGGTAAGCATATTTGTATTAGCTCGTTAGGGTTACCATCACTAAATACCACAGGCTGGGTGCCATACACAACAGAAATTTATTTTCTCACAGTTCTGAATGCTCAAAGTAAAAGATCAAGGTGCCAGCAGGTTTGGTGTCTACGAGGCCTCTGCCCTTGGCTTATGGATGGCCACCTTCTCCCTGTACACTCACATGGTCTTACCTCTGTACATGTTTCCCCCTGGTATTTCTCTGGGTGTCCAAATTTTCTTTTCCTCTGAGGACACCAGTCAGATTGGACTAAGGCCCATCCTAATGGCACTGTTTTAACTTAGTCACTTTAAAAATCCCTCTCTCCAAACACAGTCTCGTTCTGAGCTTCTGGGGATTAGAGACTCAATATGTAAATTTTGAAAGCACACAGTTCAGCCCTTAGTAGCAGTGAAAGGAGAGAAGACTAGAGAGATGTCAAATAGACATGAAGCAAAAGGCCATTTATTACCAGAACTATGCCCAGAAATGCACCCTGGAATATGTTGCACCGTGTGTACAAACTTAATTCCAAGATGAAGAATGTATGCAAGGCAAACTGAAAGGTAGATTTAGCAGATTTCTGCTTGATTAGATAATCGCATGTCTACTAGATGCAAATCACTGAGCTAGGCTTTGCTGCAGGAGGACACATGAAGTAGCTAAAGCAAATCACTTAGAAGTCTCCAGTCTTCCGGATTTCCACATCTTCGTCAGAGGTTCCTAATTCTGGCTACCTGTTATAAATGCCCCTGTAGACTCAGATTCATTCGTTTGGGGCAACATTCACAGATAATTCTAGTATGATTCTCATGATGTTAATAAGGTTAAAAATGTGTTAAAAATTCTGACTACATCATAATAAAACATAATGGCTACACATTGTTCTTATGCATATCAGGCACTATATTAAGCTCTTATATGTATTATTTCATTTAACCTTTACAACGATTCTGTGAAATATCATTCTAATAATCCCTATTTTAGAGAAGAAGGAATCAAGCAGCTATGAAGAGCAACTGGCAGAATTCACCTAGCTGATACCGTGTGGACCCAAGTTCCAATTTAGTTGAATTTCACCACTTTTTTCAAAGTATTTTAGATAAAAGTATGTTTTATGTAGTTATAGTCTTAGCATCCAAAGATTCAGTATGGATGTATATCATTAGGCTTCATTTATTGTTTTATATGTCTCAGTGGCAAAAGTACCATAGAATATCCATCTCACTTGAGTCCACATTTTAGGGGTTGTAGGCTAAGCACACAGTAAGTATTTAATAAGTGTTTATTGTCTAAATTGTTACAATTTTTAAGAATTGTTTTAAGGGATAAATTTGAAATACGTTGCATTAAAATATTTGTTAACTCCTGATTACAAGAACTAGGTAGAGAGCTTTTTCTTCTACACAAGAATCTTCTTAAATGATAGGCTCTCACTGGAGAAATGGGTGTGTATTTCCTAATATTCTTCATAGGGCTTGCAGCTAGCACACTAATCAACAAAGACTTGACCCTGCATCTTTTAAATGATGAGATAGCTCAATGCAAAGGACAAGAGAAATAAGAAGCAAACACACTGGAGAAGAGGTAAACATGGGAAAAGTGTATATAACCTGTTTTAGTTAATAGGTAGGATTATTTACTCAACTTTTACAAGGATATGATAGGATTTAACATATGTCAAAGAGCTATAGGTTCGTGTGCTGCTTCTTAGTAAAGTGATCCTGTGACAGCTGTGACCTGGGACATACCTGTCAATGGAACCTCTTCTCTTCCAATCCGGCCTCATCTGCAGGATGGATGTGCAAACACAATCATTCAGCCTGAGACTGCCAGCCTCTTCATCACCTGATTTTGTATTTATGTAGCTTATGATGTATTTTTCTAAAGGATAAAATAACTCGTTCAATAGCCTTCATGATTTATCAAAGCAAAAACTGTTTTGGTTTTCTGATAATGCTTTCAGAAAACTGTTCTTTTTTGTCATGGTTAATTAGGCTCAAAACTTACCTTTATGATATGACTTACCTTTGCAAAATAACATAGTTTAATAGTATGGTTGCTTATTATCTATAATCAGGCTCAGGGTCAAAATCTAAGAATTCCCATTCATTCCAAGGAGAAATGCTCACTTTTATTTCAGAAAAAACAAAAAACCAACCAAACAAACAATAAGTCTTGGCAGCCAAGTGGGGACATACCAGATGGAGAAGTCTGTGCCACATGGATTCTATGTTTTTCCCTCTCTTCTTATTGATGTCTTAAGTTGAACATTTTCATCTGCCCACTCTCAATAATGAACAGCGACTTTTTTATTGTAAAGGTAACAAATTCCATATAGGATAAATTAATTCAAGCATATAATGAAATGTATAAGACTCAATGCTTTGTACTGTGTAGATTTTGAGGATTACGTGGGGAAGTGTGGAAATCCAATACAATTTCTAGAGCAAAGCATATTTCTATTTGGAGAAGGCATTTAAAAAACTCTCTTCCAAAACCTCAATTTGTTTTCCTCTAGGGATTAAAAATCTGAGTGATGGGTTGTAGGAATTGTTTGAATCTGATTTATATTTTAAATTATTAACCCTATGAGAATGATCAGTTAAAACTAATTAATTTCTTATCACCCACAGTAAATTATTTTCCTACCACTCTATTAAAAAATTAAAGATTATTAAACCACCTTTCTTATGTATTGATTACTGTCTAAATCCACCTTGTCAAATGCAATATGTAGATAATGTTTTAAAATTTCTTTATTCACAGCTTTGGTCTTTTTGAGGTGAACTCCTCTCTGTGGTTTGAATCTTTTCTTCTGTCTTGTGGCAAGCATGGTGGTTTTTCTACATTCAAACCCTAGAGTCGCTATTTTGTTGCTTTTTGCATATTTCATTATTGATGCAGTTATTGATAATAATACCTACGCTTTATAAAAAGAGCAACAGCTACTATTTAAGTTTTGCATATTTTAATTAATTTTGGTGGGACCAAATCTTTATTCTGTCTCTTGTTAAATGGCTGTCCCAAACACTTCCAATGGAAAACCAATAAAGGAGTCATAAGATTTTTTTTATTGTTTAAGCAGGATTAAAATTTAAGCAGCTGTTTGGCCTGGTTACTACATATATTTTTAAAGCCTTGTTTTTGGGCGGGCGTGCATGTGTGATCAACTATACCTGGCAATATGTTTTGAAGTGCTAACTTCTTAAATAGCTCAAGACCTTTGCTTTTAATTTTTGTTGTGACAATCTTTTCTTTCTGGGTTTCTTTTTCCTTTCTTTTTCGGTCCTCCTTAAATCTGGAATTAGACTTTCTTCTTCTTCTTCTTCTTTTTTTTTTTGCTTACAGATAATTGAAACCGACTAAACTTGTTAAAGTCAAAACCAACAACGCCATGCTTTATTACACGCTCCCGTGTTTGGTCACAGACTTTAGTAGATCCTGCAAATGGCACAATTTATGCAGTGGCATGTCAGAAACTTAATGCTGTGATTTTCCTCTTCCTAATGGAGAATTAGGAATCCAAAGGGCCCGAGCTGTTCACATGGACCGAATCCCCCACGGCTTGGGTGCAGAGGTCTCGCAAAAATTTAGTAAGTGAGAAGGAGAACAAAGATTCTTAGTTGGAGGGGAAAAAAATTGGATCGCCTGTGGCTGAGAAGCTGAGGGGGACAGGTAGGCACAGTGGGGTGCAGGATAATGAGGCACATGGCAAATGTGATGCACAGATGTTAAGCCAACTGTAGCTCCGGCTCCCAAAGTTGTGCATGCCACAGCACCATGCCTTGGGGCTATGTCTACACCAGAACATTTGGAGCAGTAAACGACGGCAACATTAGGTTCAAATTAATCTATTACTCCAGAGCTGTGAAATGTTGGTTGCTTGTTTCAGAATTACATTGCCTGTGGGTGAAATGTTTTAGGTAGATTTTAATGCAAGCTCATGGCTTGCTGAGGAGATTAAGAGGAGAAAGGGAAATTAGAACAGTTAGGAGAGTTGTGGAGGGGCACATTTCTGGTTAAAGTATATGAAAAAGTATTACATATTTCACGGGCAGGTCTGGTCTCCTGTTGGCCACCTGCTGGGACTGAAATATCCCACATCATAATGAAGGCAGGTTTGCCGAAGCCTTGTAAATACTTGAGCCCTGCAATTGAAGAAGGCAGACAAAGGCGGCTTTGGGGTCTCCTGGAGACTTTTGAGGGTTAGACCTGTCAGGCGGGTGCTCCAAATGAATTTGGGAATTTATTATTCTGCACTTGTTAAGTGGAACATGTAAAATTTTGCATTTCGGTTTTTACCCTTATGAGTTTCAAGTAAACTTCGCAGTAACAGGTAGCCTTGTGACTTTTCAGAGTACGTAACAAAGTCATCCTGTCCCCCTCCCTCTGCCCTTGTTCTTTCACTGATATTGGCACGTCCGTTTTCTCAAACCTGTGTGGGACCCAGATCCTCTCACTTTTCCCAAGTGGAAAAACTAAACTTTGAATTAACTTGAATTTTTTTTTTTATCAATTAAATAGAGTTTATTCCATCAGAGGGGGAAAAACTGTTTGGAAGTATCTATAAAGAATTTTTTTTTTACAATATTGTAGTTTTTCTTATAAAAACACTTAATTGAAATGCCTAAGAGCTGCCCAGCACAAAAGTCAATAAAAACCCTAGAATAGAGTTTATAGGGGTTGTCTATGTACATAATTAAATCCTTCAGGCACTTTAAAACTCTGCAAAATAAATGGTTATGCAAGAATAGCCTGCTGAGAGAAGAAATGCTTGTATCAGCTTTAACCAGCTGCCTTGTGTTCCATGTTCCTGGGTTGGAATGAGAAAGCTATTAGAACACTGGACGACTGCAAGCCACATACAAATCATCTTTGTTACTGACACTTGGGGGAGTACTTTATAGTGGCTGTCAAGGCCAATACAAAACATGGTTTGTGCCTGAAAAAGTCAAGTGCCATTATTTAAGAAGATGTTAGTTAATCCAAATAACTGAGTAGCATCCCGGATCTTCATTGAGTTTAGCTGCTATAGAACCAGATTTATTATCCAGCCTGACTTAAGTAAATTAACATGCAGGTTCACATTCTAGATTTGATGGAATAACAAAGGTTAATTACTTGCAATGATCTATGCTGTAATAGGAGTAAAAGGGGAGAATTGTATTTAGATTTAATTTCACCGTTCTTTAGGGAATACTATTGAGGGGATGGGATTATTGGAGGGGGGCAAAGGAAGGAGTGCTAAGGGGGAAAAAAAAAGGAGTCTAATGAATGTAACCAATAGAAAAATTGTAGGTTTGTTTCTCTCCCTGGCCCTCAAAGTTATGATAAATGATAGCACAAGGAAAAGATAACCTACCATGAGAGTAGGATCACCAAGGCCAAATACTAAAACTCCCAGCTGACTAGCCCATACACTGCAGCCTCTGTTCGTGTTTATTTTTTCTGCTCACTCTTGGTTTCGTCAATCAGTATGATAGACGATAAGTCCTGAGTAGAGCAGCCCGCGTCCTGCTCTCTCACGGTGGGTAGCATGTTGTGGTTGGCGCCGAGCAGTCGGAGGGTCGCCCGCATCAGGAGCACCAAGGGGATGAGGTTCGGAGCAGACTTCCAGCAAGCCGGCTCCTCAGAGAATAGCAGGCAGGGGCGTTATCAGCCGAGAGCGGAGTTGCCAAGAAACTGACCACACATTAGTAGCTTTGTTTGGGTAGAGTCTATGGGGGCTGTAGCTCACCGACTTGAGACACTTTCTGTTAAATCATCCCTGGCTTTCCGTGTTAAAAGAAGCTTGTTCAAAATAGAAGCCATGGCTGATTGCCCCAGGCAGTCCTATGACAAGGATCCTGAGTTAGAGATCTGTGGGGTTACTGTGAGGAGGGCCAGTGAACATCAGTTAAAAAAGAAACAAAAAAAAAGAAGAAGACTCCCTTCTTGGGTCTGCCATTTATTTCTAAATAAACTGTCTCCTAATGTGCAAGACGACATTCAAAAGGCCGTTAAAAGAAACTCATGTACACAATGGGGAACTTTAGTTAGTTGGTGACATATGAAACACTGCTCAGTTAGCCAACAGCTCATCAGATAAATGGAATTTCCTGAATGCTATTCACAGATCACTAATGTTGTTTATCTACTCTCTCAGAGCTAACACGTTTTTACACTTTGTTCTACCAGAAGATTTTTACTTTATTTCACTCTTTGGAAACTTTTATAACAAATTTTAGGATCACTATCTTTCTTAAGTCATTTTGTAGAAGCTCAGAGATGGGGGAAAAAAAATTCAAGAATGTCCTGACTTGATTCGCCAAAGCAGCCAAAGTGAAATTCTTTTGATATCTTGTGATGCAACATTGGTCAAACATTTCCTGTTCAACATCCCCCCCCTCCCCGCCCCCCCAGGTATTAGTGTGCTTCTTTTCACAAGAACAAATGCGCTGGAAGTCGGGGGCTCTCTATTTTTTGTAAGAAATTTCAAATAGTGATCAGCACACCTTCCCCAAAAGTAACCCTTTCTGATAGGAACAGGAAGACAAACTTGACAGTTCTATGTATAGATAATTTTTCTCTGTTTTAGAAATCACATTGGTGTATGGAATGTTTCCCCTTGCCTTAAGGTATGTTCCATAAACAAAATGAATACTTTCTGATTATGACCCTTTATACCTGGTGTTATTACTTATAACTGCTGATGTATGTTAAGGTGAAACTTAACACTGGAATATTAGTTTTATTTCAGTTAATTATGTTACTAAGAGCTCATGAACCCAAAGATTTAGGGTTGGTCTGTTTCTAGTTATCTTGCCAAGTTTTTTACTTGATGGAGGGGGTCTGTTTCATTCTACTTGGCCTCTCCACCTTTGTAACCCCTGGTTTCCTCTCTTCCTGAATCACAAGGCTACGTTCTCCCCTTCTGTGAGAAGATTGAACGCTTATTCAACTCCAAAATGACTATGGTCCCAAAATATCAACAGCGATTTTTAATAGATCTTTGCCTATCAAAATATTGTTGCTGAAAAATAGGGTAAAGGCAGTTGTGGCTGCTGATAGGAAGGAATCTGACTATTAATAAAAAGCAGACAAGGGTCTTGAAACAGTACTTCCACTGTTACAATTTAGACACTTTATATTACTTTATTTAGTGCAACACCTGCAGCTACTCACATTGCTGGTGGCTGAAATAATCCAGGTCCACACTGAGAGAGTATTACAATTTCATTGTGCTATTTGTACTTACTGTTTAAGCCTTTCTCACAGGAGAAAGCATTAGCTAAGTGTACAGTAGATAATAAAAAGGGGGATTTGGGCTCATCTGTTCCCCTTAAATCTGTCTAATAAAATCTCCCTTTGTAATTAGTATTTGACTCCTTTTCTCCCACTGGCTGGCACCTGGAGGAGGCTAGTGGCACAAAGGACTGGCATTTACCAAAGTTTTTTTTAAATGTCCCCACGTTTCACAGTTTTATGGATTATGACCTCTTCTGAGCCTTGGAAACAGTATACACTTCCTAACATCCCCTTCTGCAGATGCTGTAATAGATTTCGGATGGAAGATGTTTGCCGTCTCAACAGAAGAAAGAGGGTCCCTGATTTTAAGGCAATAATAACAAGCCATTCTTCATCTTTAATTGACAACTTAATTTAGATTTCAGTTTGGTCCTTTTTAGTGATGCGCTAGTGTAATTTTGACCAAAAAAATGCTGACAATCACGAATCCAAAGGCATCGTCTATAAAATGTTCAAGTTAAGCACAGTTCTACTTTTTGGCAAAAAGATGTGGGGCGAAGGGTGGGGGCTGTGGGCTGAAACCAAGCCAGAGGTCATTTCTTCCTCATCTATGTTAGAACAGCTCAAGAGTTCAGGGGGATTCATACCCTTTGACTTTAATTGCTCTGGGCCCACTGAGGCAAAGCAATGGTGCTCTATTTGTTTTGGGGTCAAAGAGGCAATCACAAAGGCTTTCAGAATATTTTCAAACATTTGGGGGAGATAAACAGTTTTCAGACATTTTATAATCATAAAACTAGTTTCTAGATAGTTGTCTAATTTCCTAAACCATGCTTGCTGAAGTTTATTTGGTTATTGAAACATTAAGCTTAACCAGTCATGTTCTTTCTACTTTATGAAAATGTAGACAGGAAATTATCAGCAAATTGCTCGTTTAGAATTAAAGACAGGAAATGAACTTCAGCAGTTGAATTCTTGTAGTAAAAAGCTTCCACCTAAAGCATAAGTAAAGCCAGCAAACCTTGCTTTTATTTTTAAGTCTGGGCTTTGTTATATCAACACAATAGATTTAGATACTCTGTCTTTTTTCGCCTCAATATTTCCATATTGCTTTTTACAGTATCCACAAATGTTTCTGTTACTAATTTCCTTGTAATTTTTAAAAAGTAGCTTGTGTTTCTATACCTTAGTTATTTGGAAATATACTATTTCTTGAATTACATTAATGGATTAATGTAGGGTATGACTCAGAAATAGGGACTTTGCTCATTTATTTATTAGGGCATCAACAAAGATGAACATCTCCTTGGTTCATAGTTTTTAATCTGAAACTCCAGCACTTCTTACTGAAATCTTGATTATAATATATTTTACTGTATATTCCTAAGTAGTTAATAACTTTCCGTTGGGGTGAACTTTTGAAGTTATTCCTTTTGATAGTTATTACCTAGATTTTATTCTTTATATATTATATTGTTAGTATGACCAATATATCAGTGGTATCTACAAAATAATTCTTGTACTTAATTTTCTTTTATATTTTTGTTTTGCCATTTTTATTTCTTTCTATATTTCAAATACTCTAATATTCTTTAAAGTTCCCCTTATTGGTGTTACATTATTTAAATAAACCACAGACATAATTCTCCTCCAGCAAAATGATTTGTACCATGTCTGACTATTTTGATTACCTTTAAGGAAAAACGAACTGCTTTGGATTAAACAAGAAAGAGCCTCAAACTGTAGCCAAACTTTGAACCATTTACTCAACTTAGCTCGAGGAAGTTAGGAAATTCTGGTTTTGTGATTAGTTTAAATTTCACTTTTACAGCAATTCATGTTTCTTAACACTTCGTTTAGGATTTTAGAACCCATAAAAGGTGAGAATTACTCTGCATTCCAACATATATCTATTATTAATCTATTATTCTAGATTCTCATTACATATCTGTTTCTGTTGAAGATGTAATATATTCAAATGAGGTGTAAGTAAGTATATGGCATTCTTGGTATTTATTTGGTGTTAAAATTTTATAGGATCAACCATATTAAATTTTAGTCCATGTCAGTTTATAATATTTTGTTAAATGACCAAACAGTGGATGTAAATCTACTTGATGTTGTTCTACCGCCATTTTGAAAGTGAAAACTCACATTTTTCTTTCTTAAAACTCAGATGAAAACTTCTTTAGCTACATTCCATAGAAGATCTTATTTAAGAGACAGTTGATTTTCTAATTAGATTTGTTGATGGGGTTCAACTTTATGTCTGATGCAAATTTTTACGACAAAGTCCAGGGGATATTCTAGCTAAACCTTTGGGAGATATTGCCTCCAAATGGTTTCACTTAGTGATTACTTTTCCAGTGGTATGGCTGTAGGTTTTTTGTTTGTTTGTTTGTTTGTTCTGTGGTTTCTGGCTGGGTTTGCCTTACCTTAATATGAAGTGCATTGTAGGTTTTATCTTGGAGATGCCTCAGGATAAGATTTTGGTGGTCAATTCAGGTAGCATATTATTAAATTTGATGTTTTCCAACGTTTTATAACTTTTTATAAAATCACCGTGAATTTAAACTAGTTTCCTAATATATGAATTCAGACACATAACGGAAGAAACATGACTATATTCTAACTAGGAAGAGATTTGACTTAAATCTTAAATTCATACTGAAGCAGGCATGTGAGGATAATTATCAACATGTATTAATTTGAGAGATTTTTTGAGGAAGCTTTGGTTCTGTAGGAGAAGAATATCTTATGGGAGGGAGTAATAAAAGTGAAATTAGACGCTAATATTGAAAGCCCCAGGATAAATTTCAAAAGGCATTGGAAGTTAAAAAAACGAATGAGGTATATTTATAGCTTAAAGATTAGCTAGTAAAATTTACTTTAGACTTGTGTTCTGCTGTGAAGTAGTGTTTGGTGAGGACACTTGCATTTATGCTAGATATCCTTTTGTTCATTCAACAAATTTGTCCATTCAACAACTAGAAGGTGCTGATGTAGTAGTACTCGGTAGTACCAAGGAAGACACATTTCTTGCTCTCATGAAGCTTATATTCTAGTTGAGGGAGACAGCACATCAATAAAGATTAGTTTAGTTGGTAATTTGATGCTGTAAAGGCAATTACACTGTTACAGAGAGTGAGGGATTAAAACTAATCAGCTAACGTTTAAAATAAACCCACTTTTAGACTGAATCAGTACTGTAGTGAGTTATGCAATCTTTTTCTGGGTTAAATATTTTGGTACTTACTTGGGCAATAGCTCAGACTCCCATGCTTGAGTAATAAAATGATAAAATTCAGTGCTACTTCCATTAAAGACGTTTCATTTTAACTGAAGTTATTCAGTTTTTGCTTGTTTGTTTAGGGATCAGAGTAGAGAAGTGTTCTCCTGGAAGGTAGTGCCGAGTCCTTTGCTTGAGTTGAACAATCATGAACCATTTTTTGATCATTTGATGTAGCATAATGATTGCTAAAAAGGTTGTTTCCTACTCTTCGCATACCATCCTGGAGGATATTACATTACTCACTGGAGTTCTGAAGTGTTTGGTTCTGTTTCATCTATTCAGACTTAATTTAGGAGGAGCTTCATCCAGATGTTTTGTTTATTTGTTCCCCAATTACATGTATGAGATTTCAGAATTTATGAGATCACAGGTCAAGTGAAAGGTCACAGTTGAGAGGTCAAGTGAGAAGTTAAAATTTGCAAAACGAAAGAAATGACAGGACAGTGCCAAATGAAAGGTCAAAAGTCAAGTGACAAACTCAGTATAGATGAAAGCAAATGGTGTTTGTTGAACGTCTGAGCACCCCGAAGTATCTCAATGTTCATGCACCCAAAGTCAAAGGTTCGTAACCTTGGAATTCACAATTAATAATCATGTGCCACTTGTTATTATACAAGTATATGCTATTTATTCACAGAGAAAAGCACCATTACATTAAGTAAAAAAGGTTTTTCATTTATTGAGTGTCATCAGTCAAGGTTCCTCTTTTCCTGTGATAGCTCTTCGAGACACACACAGAACATCCACATTTGGGAAATTCTGAATAGCTTTTCAAATTGTGAAAGATATGAAAGAGCTTACTTAAAATCAGTCTGAGAACGGATTTCTTCTTTTGTAGACTTCAGATCGATTCTTCCATGCGGTTTTATTTCTTCACTTATTTATTCCTTTCTCCATTCACTCATTTATTCAACAAATGTTAATTGAAAGTCAAGTCATCTTTGTTTACTTCTGTTGCAATATTGTAAGAGAAAATTTACTTGTGAGAAAAAGTCTCTGCTGCAAATATGGCTGGGGCAACATTTCCAAGGTTTATGTGCTCACTCCAAATTCCTTGATAGTACTTATTTTAAAAAAAAAATGCTAAATGGTTTGATACTAGAACCTATGAGTGAGAAATGGCAATATTTTTGTCACTTGGGGGAACTAAGAAATAAGGATGTCAATGATCTCTCTTTTACATGACTATGACCTATATTCTTACTATTGTATTAATTCATTTATTCCTTTTCTAAAGAAAATATTTTCCTCTACCCTGGTAACAGAAATATGGCAGCTCACAGTTCTAATGTGGATATATTGTCATTTATCCATCGGATCTATCACTTTATTTTTAAGGAATAGTGACCGTTATACTTGGAGGTGTGTGTGTCTGTGTGTGTGTACACATGGGTGTGTATACATTTGTCATTAGCAATAAATGGTTCTTTGTAGTGTAGGGGATTTTATCAGTGATTTGTTTTGTAGGTCATACAAAGTGACCATTCTTCAAAAGCTAAGTATTTAAAGGAGGTTTATTAGCATATTATAGGAATAAACAGCAACATTTTATGACAAAACTCAAAAAGTGAATTAGTATGTCAGGGATCCCTGCTCTAAAAGAAAAAACTCGCCAAACAAATAATAATTTGCTTTATGTAGAACCCTATGCTGATAGAGCACTTTAGAGTGGAAGTTTATTAACAGGTAAAAGTCTCACTGATGACAATAGAAGTCAGTGGAAAGTGAGTAAAAATGGAGTCTCTACCAAACTATAAAATCAACCTTTAAATCATAGAATAAGCACTATCATTGTCTAAAAGAAGTGCTTATTTTTCCTAAGTTTTGCCTTTCATATCAGTCTCATAAACTTTTTTAATATATACTTTGAAAAGTTAAGGGCAAGCCCTGAAGGGTGAAATATTGCAAACCAATTAAAAACAACTGAAGTGAGATTCTAAAATACAGGAGTTTTCCAACTCATGAGCAATATTTAGAGAGCTGGTTAATTTTAATTCCTCTGGGAACCCTAAGTCTGGGCATTAATAGGTTTAGAGTGATAAAAAAAAAAAAAGGCCATATACTGCACACATATAGATGGTGTTGTCAAAAAAGAAGCAATTAGTGGCAAAGAAAGAGTAAGCATGTACACATATGGTGAGCAGGTTGAAATGTGAAATACAGCCAGGGATAAGAGCCAATGACTAAAAAGAAGTGGAAGCCAGGCTACTGTTTTACCTTACTTACACAATGGCAAATCAATGATTTGCACACAAAGAGATCAACTTAGTGATTGCAAATAATTAAAAGATTTTTAAGATGATTCTGAGATTTTTTTTAAACCAAGAATCTATGATAGTGTATGGTGTTCCTTCATTTCATTCTCTTTCCTTTTCCTGTTTTGCCCTTTCTTTCTTTCTTTTGCTTTTCCTTTTCTTCTTTTTTCCCCCTAAATCGCTTTGTATCCCTTACCCCCAGCCTTCCTTCTTTCTCTTCCCATCATTTCCTCGATGACATAATTGACTAAATCAATAATTTAATTAAGTTTGCTTAATTTAAAAGTCCTGAAGAATCCTGATAGAATCTAAAATGAGGATTTCTCCCAACCCAGAGAAAGTAGCAGAGATAGGGGCCAAATGACTTTTGACATCTTTCTTAATGGTTATCACCTGGATGGCACCGAGTACCTCTTTGGGGGATGGTAAACGTACATCTCCCCAAGCCTATGTCTCTTGTTAGGGCTGTGTGTCCACCTTGAAATCTGTCTCAACATTTTCTTTAAAGAAAATCAGACCTTAAACACATTTTTATAGGAAGATGACCTGATGCGACACATTTACGTTTCAGTTTTCTGAAAGTTATACAGCTGTCAGTATACAGTCGAGCAGGCAGGTTGTAATTTTATCTACTAAGTTATAGATTTTGTGTCACTTTCAAGAGAAATAAGTGGATGTGAAAAGGAAATACATTTAAAAATCTGATAACCAGCAGCACATATTTTACTCCTCCAAGTCAGGAAATTGGGGGACATGCACAAGTTCATTTCCAGCATAAAAATCGTATTACCGTAACTAATGTAGATGCAGAAGGCACTTTACAATGGAAGGCAGTATAGTATGGAATAAGTGGAAATAATATTTACTATTATTCTCCATCTTAACCTTGTTTATGTTGGCCATGCTTCTCTTGGGGGATGTCATCTTTCCCAAAACCCAATTGCTAATAGCTGGTTTCACTGGCAGAGAAATAGAAAAGACAATCGAGCGAGGTTTAGAGAACACTGCAATTAGTTCTGTGTGTATGGAACTGCTTATCTGCCCACAACTGGGTCTGAGGAAACTCTGCTTAGTATTTATTAGGAGTTAAATTTATATGAGAAAAAAACAGATGCTCAATTTTGCTACCTTTCCTTTTAAAGTTTAATGTGCTGTAAAATACAAGGATCTGTACAATTAAGAAGAAGGGGCTTTACCCTTAAACATGTGCCAAATGCGTTTCGCCTCCCTTTTTTTGCAGATGCCCTCCTGTTTCCACAAAGCACCCAATAATAAGTCCATCTCCAGATGAGATTCCCAATGCCATATGACCCAGGTTGCCGTAATTTAGGTGAAACGACCTAAAAAGTTATCAGACGCGATGGCTGGAATCCTTTTCTGTATTCTCTGGTGTTGGCCCAGGATTAAGCACTATGTTGGGGACCCAGGTACTATAAAGAGAATCCTTCAAAAGCAGCTCCAGGGTGCCCCACAGTAATTGAAATGTAGGAAAACCAGTATCAGACGTCAGTATCTTTCATTTGGATTTGAAAACAGGAAATGACTTGGCATTTCTAATCTTGACTGGGAGACAGGCCCTGACTCCACAATTACAGAGCATAATTACTCCAAGCTCAGTGTACGAAGAACCCCCAACTGCTTGTTGAGGACCTGCCAGGAAACTGACCTGGGTGAATGGTCTGGAAGAGAACATGAGGTGACAAGAGGCTGAGATGCCATTTTCAAGTAAATCTACATGAAAGGGCTGCTTAGAAAGGTAGAGGTTGTTAAAATCAGCTTGGCACAGGGACATACTAGAGTTTAAGCTGAGAAAAACTGGCAACATGCAGTGTTCAGGGCCTGAATCAAATATTCATTGAAGCTTTGAATAGTGTGGTTAAAAAAATCTTTTCAAGAATTTTATTTTTAAAAATCCTTATTTCCAAACCACACCATGAACAGAGTTGAGAACTATATATATGTATATACATATATATACATATATATATTTGAAAAAAATATATGTTTTTCAAATCATTACTGGATTTACATGTAAAATGGGGCCATAGTTCCTTATATTCCCTCTGCGACTCATTTCGTCCTGTAAACATCTTACTCTCTGTTGATGTGTCTGATGTTACTTTCTACAAATTCACAGCTCGCTATGATTCTGATGCCAGTTGCAATACATAAGCTCTTTGAAGCTTTCCTTTTTTTTTCTTTTCTTTTAAAGATCAACCTTTCAGCTATTAAGTTGGCTCCTAACAAAAGCTTTTGTTGTGGTTTGCTTATATCATGCTTGGAAGGACAGCAAATAATAGGTTACAGTAGTGGAACTGGAAAATTTCAAAAGACATGATTCCTATGTCCAAGTTGCTTTTCACTTGTGTTGTAGAATGGCCTCAAAATGGCAATGTTTGGTATGGTCTTTCAGAAAGCCCACCAGAGTTTGGAATAACTCAAAAAGGTAAATTCAAGAGAAAAATAAGAACTTCTCAGAACCTTGGAACTGACTTCCTTCTTGCTGGACAAGAGAAGGGGAAAAGCGTTGAAATCTTGTATGAGCTCTAGCCACACTGGCCAGTCATTTTAACTTAGATGCCTTAGGTTGGGGGCAATGTCATGTCCATGCACAAGAGCACCATCCACGGTGGGCTTGGGCGGCTGAGAACTTGTGCAAGACTGACTTTCAAGTGCCATCGTCCAGTGTCAAACATTGGAAAGCTGAAAAGACACAGGATTAACAGCTTGGAAGGGAAAAGACCCCTACTGCTGAACTTTGGCACACTGTCCAAACTGACCAAGTACTTAGAATAAATACATACATTTGAAGATTATGTCATTAAACAACCAATAAAGACTATTGGGAACTTCCTCTAAGGAATAGTATCCAAATTCCTACCCTGACCATGGGGCCATCATTGATTTTTCTTTTAACCTTCACTCACTTCATGTACTTCAGCCATGTTGATTTCCTTTCTGCTACTCAAAGATTTCTCTTTCTGGGGTGCTTCCCCCAGCTTTTTTGTATGGAATGCTCATTCCCATCCTTCAGGCCTTGGCTCAAACATCACTTCCTCAGTAGAGACTTCTCTGGCCACAGCTGTCTAAAGTTTCCTACTTCTGTTTCTTCTAATCTCATCATCCGGTTTGTTTTATTTCCTTCATGGCACTCACCATAGGCCTTAAGTATCTTGTTAGTTTATTCATGTATTTCCTTGTTATGGTGTGTTCCTTCCCTCCTGCCTGCCCAGAATATAAGCTCCCGAAAGGCAGAAACTTGAGCATCTTGTTTACTTCTTCATCTCTAGTACTTAACCAGGTCCCTGTGCAAGTAGGTGCTCAATAAATGTTTTGTGAATGAAGGAATGAAAAAAGTGAATAAATGGAGGAATGAAAAACATACATATACGTGTGCCTGCATTGTGTTTCTTTTGAGAAGCTTTCAACCTGATTCAATAGACACAACAGAAGGAAAAATAAGAGAAGACTGCAACTGTGAGAAGTTTGAGATATCAAGATGATAGATGCAACAACATTCAGAATTATAAGAAATATCATTTTGGCCAAGAATATTTTGAGAATCTTTGTAGACTACATACTTCTTATGATGCAATTAAGAATAAAGGGGAAAAGGATATTTAAAGAATGTTTATGAATGATGACTTTATAGAGGTGGAAGTTCCAAAAGCAAGTTAAAATAGGTTATATTATTTATTATATTATTTTAACACTAAGAGCAAAGTCACGCTCATGGCAGGAGAAGTCACTAAGGATCCTATTTGAGGGGGGATGTGAAGAAATAATTCTGTAAGCAGCTGAAACTATCCTTGTCCACTGTGAAAGTGAACTGATGACTGGTCATTACAATGACCAAATAGGAAATAAAGTTGAGTCGGCCTAAGGTAAAAGTTAGACTATGAGCTTTAAAAGGTAAAAGTCCCACTCTCTCTTTTCAGCAAAAACTTTGAGGCCAACCCAGTCTGTCATGATTGCTGTGAGTCCTTTCTGAGCAGGATTTAACCATTCCAGGAAAGAGCTAAATGTGAGAGCTGGGGTTCTAAGGAGAAACCTTAATCTAGAGCCTGGTACTTAATAGATGTTAACAAGAAATTAAGTAATAATGAATTGGCATCTTGGAAATCCATCCAAACTTCCTTTAGGAAGACTGGCCTATTTATAACATCCCCCATGAAAGCAACCTTTGACCTGGTTTCCCAAAGAAAAGCTAATGGTTCTCTGTGTAAAATGCAATCACTGCTTCATTGTCATATCATCAAGGAGGCAAGATGCTTCCTACCCCATGTATCTTAAGAAAGGAAGAACTGGTATTCTTGATAAAGGGATCCCGCAAGACAGAATTTTTTTCTTCCTTTTTGGTACAAAAAGAGAATATTCAGAGAAAGGCCAAGATGGCAGGTTTAAGTAACAAAGGTCTGGCCTAGAGGGAAATGAGGGGAGTATATGAGTTAGTGGCTTCTGAGCAAAGGTAGCTGCCTGCAGACACCGTAGAAATTTTCTGTAAAATGAGAGGTAAATGCAAAGAGAACATTTGTATAGCCTATAAAGAGGCCCCTGAAGTAATTCTTCCTTGACAGAAAATGCTGGGCAGTAGAGGAAGACAACTCAAAAATGTAATTAAGGTGAGCTCTTCAGCAGTTTTTAATCTTCTTCTATTTGGGCTTTTCTTTGTTTAGTTTTTGTTGTATTTAATCAGCTCCATGTTTCAAAAACGTTTTTGAGCCATGTAGGATTATGACATGAAAAAAATTCATAGCTGAAGGAACAGAGAATCCATATAAGTGATTAGAAAAGAGGTTTCATATTAGTATGATTTAAAGTACAACCATACCTGGCTGGAGAGGCTTCTGAGATACAGAAGATCTTACACTCAGGAGTGTTCCTTCCATGGCATAATCAGAGTAGCCAAACCACCGAGAGGCCCGGCTTTTAATAGTGACCTGCAAGAGAGGACCAGGAGCTACGGGACAGTGGGAGAGATGGAATCCACCTCCAGAGCCCAGGTCCTGGTCAGTTGAGTGGGCCCCTTCCACCTTTAAGGACCTTCCCATAACTCCCTGTGTGGTGACCTCCACTGACCTGAAATAGTATCCTCAGCTTCTCTGTGGATCCGGAATTAACTCCCCCACCTGGCACCCAGTCATTGGAGAGTCTGATCAGAAGACCAAGCAGGAGGTGCCATCACCAACAGAGAACATAACTTCTGAGACTTTGTTTACAAAGCTATTTTGGTAAGATGCCCTTGTAGCATCTTTAGTGTCTGCTGACCACCTTTCCACATGCCTCTTTTGCGTGGTCCGCCAATCGGCCATCACACATGGATGGCACTTCCTAGTTTAGCATGTTATATCCCCGAGGGGCCTAAGAAAGCTCGTCAGCTCCTTCCAAGGGGCTGGTAAGGTTGGCAGTTTCTTTAACAAGTAGACCAGACTTTTATGGAGCCCCTCTGGAAGATTTTAGTACAAGTAAACGGACCATTGACCAGGAAGCCAGAACCAGTATTTCCAAGCCAGTGCAGTTAACACTCACATATATGTGAGTGTGAAAAGCTAGGGCTATATAATCAGCATGTATTTTATCAAGTGGTTTTGTGTTTTATTTAAAAGCGCTATTTAGCATCTTCACCATGTCCAATGCTATCACGCCCAGTGAGCCAAAATACGAGTGCACAGTGTAGCCTCAGGAGTGGCCCGCTTTGGGATTTAAAAGGTGCATTTGAGTCAAGAGCATTAAAAAAAAAGAAAAAAAACCTTAAACTTTTAGAACTGCAGACTATTGTATCCTTCTAACTCCAGAACAGCTCTGTCTAATGCTGTCCAACTTGGCAATAAAAACAAAATGAAGAAAGCCGAAACACTTTTAGACTCACACCAAGTATGCAGTATTTCAGTCTGACAGGATTATTCCTTGGCTCAAGTGACTTATGTTGGAAAGGGAAGTTTGCATGGAAATGCCTTTGAGGTTAATTGTAATGTCATTAGTGTGATGCTATAATCACATCTCTGAATTTCCTTCATAAATTTCTCTTCTATTTTTATCCTGTTTTTATTTTTAATATACTGCTTTCTTGAAAAAGTTTACTATAGTCTTACAAAACTCCCCCCCCCCCCGTTTTTTTCAAGCCTCTTGAAAAACTGGTCTTTGCATAAATTATAGTTTATAAAAGCACAGTAATCTGCCCTCTGCTACGTCTCAGTTCCTTTTTATTCCTTGATCATAACATCCCCCCGCACAGTGGATGACTTTGAATGATCAAATTCAAGTGGTAGCAGGTATCGCACTGGGGTGAGGAGACGCAAGTCACGTGCTAGCGTTTCCATTATGACTTCCTACTGTAGTATCACCCGAAGTACGGCTAAACCACCATAGATAATTCTTTTTAAGAAAATCATCTGTTTAGCCAAATCTGTGGTAGATTTGTGGCACAGACTACAGTAGAGGAGGAACTCCGTCGCAACCACAGAAGTTGCTCAGGAACGCTGCGAGATTGTTCTAATCAGATTTGCTGCAGGCTCCTCTCCTTGTCCGTTTTCTCTGTGGTGACGGAAGCACAAGGGCTTGTCGCTGCGTTCGCTAGTGTTCCCAGCATTGTCTGTTCCCTTGACCTTTGAATACATTTGTCTCAATTGTTCTTGAGTTCTGGGAGAAAGAATCTCAGATGAGGAAACAATTGCTCCCACTGGGGACACTGCGGCAAACCCACTCTTTGTTTTAGGCTCACTTTCACAGTGACACAGTCCCAAATTTGGCAGTCCTTCCCTCTTGCCTGCTGCATGCTGGTTCCCACTTCTGGAAACATATCTTGAATGTGCCTCATCGTGAACTACTGGCATGTGTCTAATCTTGCTTCCTTTTCAAAACAAGCTATTTTATCGCATGTCTTGCACGGTGCTGCATCTATATTGATAACTCTTTGCACTGGTATCTCTCCCCTGCCCCCACAACACACTTCCCTGCTGAAAGGCTGCATCTAGCCCGCCGGTCAGAAACGGCAAAACTTTCACTTGGGTTGCTAGGAGAGTAGAGCTTACAGGTTTCCAGCACTCAAGTGTCCCCTTTATCATCCTGGTTGGAGTCAGAGCCTGTTCATGACATCCTGTCCCCATAGCCAGAAAACCAATTGCATGAATAGTTATTAGTTCTTATGGTATAGAAACGCAAAAAAACTGTACAGAATTTCTCAGTTAGAAACATTTACCCAATAGGTAAATTTACCCACTTGGTAAATACATTCCTAGTTTAGGAGAAATTGGATATTGTACCAAAACGGAATTTTGCGCACAAAATCGCAACAGGATGGGACAGAATTGTTAAAAGAATTGTCAAGTTCGGAATCTACTTTGATGTGTCCTGTCTCCTTTCTCTCTGAGTATATCTTACAATAAAAGAATTAAAAAAAGAACTTGTAATCTTTTTCAAATCACTAGAGTTTTTAAAAACTTATGTCATTCTGTAAAAACTATCTAGTCCTTTTTCCCATCAGTAAATGATTGCTAATATTAGTCCTATGTATGGTCTTAACCGACTTCCTCCTTCCCCCAGCAATCCATCACCTTGGGCTGTTTTATAAGATAAAATAGTGAGTTTTACTAAATAGTTCAAATAATCTTTTTCAAAAAAGGAAGCTGCAGTGTCCAGGAAGTGACTTCTCTATGGTCACAGTGTCAAGAGATTAAAGACTGATAAGGTTAGATCCCTCTCCCATGTAGGGTAGACATTCCCTTTTATAGTTTCTGACCATCTTCTCTCAGAATCAAATGACTTCATCCATTCTCTTGCTCATTGCCATGAATACAATAAAACAAAGTGGGGTTTTTTTTTGTTGTTGTTGTTTTTTTTTTTTGGTAAATGGGGAAAATAGAACTGCTTTTAGGGCAGTTCTGAGTACAGCACAAGTCAGTTAAACTCCTGCAGTCAGTAAGAACTCTGTGTAAGATCTCTATATGTGAACCCTAGAGAACTATTCTGGTTCCTCTTTACAGATCATCACTGATCATTGCATATAATTTTTTTTAAATAAAAAGAATACATCTGTACTGTAGGTAAATGGCTGAAGGGGAAAAATGTAGCACTATGTTACAGTGCTAGTTTTCTGACCTTGGGCAAGTTACCTAAATTCTCTATTACTTGATTCTCTCATGTATAAAATGGGGAGAATCACTGCACCTTCTTGGCAATTAATAGATGCTTGGTATTAGCTGCAGGCACAGACTCAGGATGAAGAAATTACAAAGGTTTAGGCAATAAAATCTATGTAACTCATGACATTTAAATAGATAAAATATTTTACGTGTACTTTTCACAAATTGCTTTATTCATCTCTTTAATAGTTCTAGAAAAAGAATGACCCTGAAGGACTATGGGCCCGGTAGAGAACCACGCTATGCTTTTATCCCTTACTCTTTTTTATCCAAGTGAAATTAGCTGTAATGATCCCCTTAATGGGTTCATGGTTACCCATAATATTCATTTCACCCTCCTTGCACTTGGATTAAAAAAGCAGAGGTGGTTGCTGGAAACACACCTTGAAGAGAACAAGGAGATAATGGGCCATCTAGCGCAGTGCATGATGGAATGTGTGCTCAGAAATGGTTAATTTCACGAATAGGTGAAAAGAGACAATGGAAGATTACATGTTGAAATCAGGTGCCTTTGGAAAATTTCCCCTTTTCTATCTCAAATATACTTTATGGAACCATTTCCATTGTATGCTACTAATTTCCTTTACCAATCTGTGGCCCTTCAAGCAATGGTTTTAGGATAAGCCACCTACTATGTCATCTGCATCTGTAAGACAAGCCAATGGAATAGGGTACCCTTGGGTACAGGTCTTTTTGTTTGGTTGTTTTTTACATTTGGGAAAAGATACAGCTAAGACCACAGCCCAGAGTTTTTTCTCTCCTAGGTGCTTCCGAAACACAAGCAGTCCTTCTCATACTTACTGACCCGGTTCACCTGCTCCATCCTTAGTGGTTTGGAGATGGTGAAGTCCAGGCATACTCTTCTGAGCAGCTTGGGCAGGAGAATCCTTCCTCAGTTAACATTAGCTATTAACATACAGATTATGGGATGTTGAAAATTAAATTCCTATATCTCTCCACTTATATTTAGAACACAGTTAGAATATCCTCCATGGTTTATATATTCTTAATATTGTATAGTAATGTGGATTTCATACTAAAAGTCACACTGACACTGAACAATACCATTTCTCTTAAAAACTCACTTTAGAGTCTTCCAAATCAAATTCATTAGACTTGTCAGTATCATCTCTGTCTTGATTTACCTGAATTACTGTGTTAAGCACACATTTAAGTATGTGAAAATTTGACCAATGTATTTAACAGACTTTGTGAACTTTTTTTTTTTTTAATAAAACTTGGTTTTGGAAAATACACGCATACATTTTGCCAAGAACTTGCCCCTTAATGTTTAATCTTGTGGCTTTCAGGGGAAATCTAATTTGTATCCTTCGTTTATGCTCAACTCAACAGATTGTTGCACTGTTAGCCAAGTGCTGGATGGCCTTACAGCCCCTGGGACTTTTCAGGTTTCTTGATTTCTATAGCCCCCATTGCCTTGCTTCTCAATCCCTGGTGGGTCACAAATATTGTACATTTAAAACTCAGTCCAGCCATGTTAAAATTAAGTCACACTGTAAACAATGAGTTATCTCAATATTTATAAGGGTTGGGGCATTATTTCTCTCCCTTCATGCTATCCTCAGTGGCCTGTTTTTACTCTGTGTTTACTGTGAGGTTTGTTGGGGTAGGTCGGAATATGATGGCTGAGGCATAGGGCTTTCCACTGAAAACTACCACTGGTTGACGCAGGATACAACTATGCTTTTTCTGTGTGGGGATGACAGTGACTTGTTAAATGCACTAGGGCAAGGTCTGGAGAGAGCTAGGATGTCACGGCTCCCCCCCCCCCCAAAGCTGTCCAAGTAATAAACCAATTTACTTGGGGTTTCAGTGTTAGTTGAACACCTGGCTTCTTGCCATTGCTTCGAATTTCCATCCACTCACCTCTTATTCACATAAGTCACTTCATTGCAGCTGGGCCTTTGTTCTCCCACAGACAATCGTTTGCCAATCTAAAACATAAACATAGGTAGCAATATTGTCGGTGGTGAGGGGCGGAGGGCAAGGAAGACTTGGAAACGTGCCTTGGGGGAGCTGACATTCTTTATGGTCTCTTAGATTATTCTCCCCCTTAACCTCTATGCTTCTTAGCACAGCAATCCCATCCCATCCCATCCTAGATGCGAAGGCTCAGAGTCAGTGTGCATGACTTAGTTTTTATCTCTGAAACATAACCTTTCAATGCTTGGGGGCAAAGACTTGGTAGTCCTGGTACCTATGTGGCCTTTGTCTTCTACAAGGTGTCTGTGTTTGAGAAAAGGAATAATTGGCAAGAACCCTAGGGCACAGGAATCGAAGGGAGCATTCCCGAGGCTCAGAGGAAAAAGTAAGAGTCACTATTTTCTCTCCTTCTTGAGAAGAGCATCTGGGTTTTATACCTGATGGGAGTTCCGGGTCTCCCTCAGTGTTTGCTTTCCTGCACCTAGAACTTCCCTTCCCTACCTCCCCTACCACACCCTCCATTTCCGCTCTTTTGCTTCTCTTGGCTGGACCCTTCCCTGCTGAGGCCCCACCTGAAGTCCTGGGAGTCACTCCAAGTGGTTTATACTTTGAGGGAAGAGAGAAAGGCTACAGAGTCTTAAACAGAAGAGATGCAGCTTCTGATGTCCAGAGTAAAACATGAATGTCTTTTCCAGTATACTTCTTGTTGAATCAGGTGGTTGGACACTATAGTATTGTTACTACTAGTAATAGATTACTTGTTCTGTTATAGCACAGCTGTATTTCATTGTCACATCAGATATCACTCTGATATCTGTCATGTTGTTTCTAAGGGAAAATAAATACATTTCCAAGCAGTAAATACATAGCTGAATTTATGTGATCTACCCAATGTTTTTAATTGGGAGATATTTTGTCCCCAAACTTCATATTAAAAATATAGGACTTCGGATATGAAATTCTCAGGTATAGAAGCATAGATCCTTATAGTCATTCTTAGACCACAGAATCAGTGATAACCATAATCCAGTCCCACCATTTTATAGATGGAGAAACCAAGGCCTGGAATGGTGAAGTCTTGTCTTCTCTGATTCTTTAATATTCCCTGGCTTTGCATTTTCTTAAAAAAAAAAATGTAAAAAAAATCTAATTGTTCCATGGAAGAAGGCCCCACTCATTCTTAATGGAATTTCTTTTTATTCAATTTTGTGGTGTCCACAACAAGATTATAAAAACAATAATTTGATTTAGAAATCTTTCCAGCTTCAGCAAGGTTACTTTGTGGAGTTGTAGATAAATGACCAGAAGAAAACTTCACAAAATTAGCGTTTACACTTAATCTGGCAACGAGCTATAATTTGATTGGTAAAAAATTCATTTGGTGTACCTCTGGCCCTTTGCTGCTGGATAATGAAAATTTATATCTGCGTTTCAGACATCTGGGGAGGACCTGACAGCTTTGGGGCCGGATGAAAGATGATGTCACACTGACCCCTGTCAGCATTTCCTCACAGACTGGTTACCCAAAACCCAACAGCAGCCACACTTTTTTTTATCCCCCTGCCAGAGCAGACTCTCATTTTATTTTGGAAGGTTAATGACACTGTAAATCTAATAGGCCATTTTAGTGCCATCATGTGGATATTAAAAAATCATGTGACCAGTCAGGGCACCATATGTGGGGTTCGCTGTTGTCTAATGGCAGGAATAAGAGGCTGTAACAAGGCGCTGAGGGCAGCCAATGTTTGGAATTAATTTCAAAACCATAGGTACCTTTACACTAATTTGGAATCTCTGCTAATGATTATTGCTTGCCATTTCAATTACGTTTGCTTTAATACGCTAGCTAATATTGGGTAATGATGGACCCCAGAAAATTCTTTGTTACTTATAAATTGATCACTAACTCATACTCTGTGGAGCGGCACTAACCAATAGAACTTTCTGGGATGATTCTCTGGGCTGTCCAGTTATGCAGTCTTTCGCCACATGTGGCTATTGGGCACTTAAATTGGGGCTCTGAGAAATCATGGCCTGAGGAAATGAATTTTTAAATTTAATTAATTAGTAAATTAAAAGAGTGACATGTGGCTACGCTAGTTGTTGCCATTTGGGATAGCACATCTATGGGAAAACTGTAAGACAAAACTAGAATTGTCAGAAAACCACAACAACCAAAGCACTTTACTCAGGCTTCTGGTCTGCCTCTCACTGGAGCCAAACTGCCTTGTGACACAGATGCTTCTCACCCTTTATAATGCCTTCATAAAGAGTCAAGGTATGTAGAGCAAAGGAATGGAGAAATGAATGAGTGCAATGAATATACGGGTAAAGAATAAATGAAAACAAGAAATTTAAATGATTTTTCTTGCTGCCCAAACCCCCCAAAACCAGACCATGAGACTTCCAGAAGTTGCCTGCTGACCCTCCCTGAAACATCTCTTTCAGCCCCAGGAAAGCCCATGGGTCCAGATGGCCAAAGGCCATGAATGGACAGTTTCCAGGCCCATAATTCAGATCCTTGCACAGAAAGAAGTTGGGGAGGGAAGAAGCAATTCTCTTTGGATAGCTGGATCATTGATTGCTCAGCCAGACAAAAGTCTGTAAAGGGAAACTGGAACAATTTGTAAATTTATTCTAAAATGCCATTTACTGAAGTATTTTTAGGTAACTGATCATGACTGTTATCTAATGTTATCCTCCTAAAATTATGACAAGGATGATAGTTATGGTGATGGTAATGATAGTAATAATAATTATGATACATTTATTATACATTTATTGCAAAACGGTCTCAGAAAATGTGCTGAATTCTATACAGGGATTGATTATCTTGTTTATTCCTCATAATATTGTGAGATAGTCCTGGAATTTCCCCATTTTACGGATGAAGAAAAGTTAAGAATTAAATAGCTTGATCCAATTTATGCAACTATAAAAGGCAAAAGTGGATTTGGACAAACGGCTTAAAACCAGAATCTACACCATTAAGCTTATTTTATACTCTTTCCTTCATCTCTCACATTAGGTTCATTGATCTGTCCAATCATTCAGCAAATATCTCTTGAGCTCCACCTATGAGCCAGGTACTATTCTAGTCCCGGGAAATATACTAGTCAACAAAGCAGGCCAATATTTCTGCCTTCTGAGACTTTTCCCTCTATTAGTAAGGATAGATAATAAACAAGTTTTAAAAAATATGTAACTTATTATATAAAAAGGAGTGCTGTGAAGAAAAAATAAAGCAAGGAAGAAGAAAATAAAGTGTTAGCAGCTGAGGGACAAGTAGAAACTATAGGTAAGTCTCACTAAACAGGTGATGGTTGAGAAAAGAAGCAAATGAGCTTTATTTTCTAATTCTCCATTAAGCCTCCTAATTTTTTTCGATGAAGAAAATTAGCTATACATTTACATTATAATCTGGAGATGATCTTAAGATACTGACATACAAGTCTATATTGATATTCATGTGGACGCATGAAACAATAGAAAATTCGGTATCTCTGCTTACAAAATTATTTTCCAGTGACCCCTTTGATCCTGTGGACCTTGAGTTTTTGTTTTTATAGCAAGTGAGGATAATGGGCTGAATTTTATAGTTGCTGCAAAAAGAGACCACAGCGGCGACACTGGGAGGTACAGTGAACTACAGACCTGGCAGTGAACTACAACACATGCAAGAACTTGACAGAGCTTGGGATACCGGAGAAAAGCACATCCACGTGCAGCTACGTGTGTGTGGCTGGGTGGGTGGGTGGTGAGGAAAGAGTGAGAAGAGCGTTCAGGGCTGGATTTGCAATCCCATCCGAACCCCACTGTGATAATAAATTTAAAATCAATACAGTGCCACATTCTCGGTCAAAATAAAATTGTAAACGTAACTAAAGGGAGAAAATGTAAATTCCCAGAATGAAGTCGGGCAAGAAGTAGCAGGACTCTTTTGCATACCTGGTACAGAAGGATGAAATCAAAGAACGGTGATACCGACCTCATCCGGTGGTATTTGAGCACCAAATAGGAAGTTTTCCTACTCTAACCTGGTATTCCACAGGTTTTGAAGTCAGAGTGGGAGACCACTTATCTGAGAGACACTCTGCCTCCCCCTGGCCGCCCCCCCTGGCTGCATCGCACTCCTTGGGCCATTAAAATAACTCATTCCAATCAAAAGGGAAGTGTCCTTTAGTGATCCCTGGCATCACTTCCTGTTTTTCCTTGTAAACTTCCCACCCGAGTTGCGGTAATGTCGGGATCCTTGCCTAAAGTAACTTTCCATTACACTGGCGAGCCACTAAGTTTTTTAGGGCATGCATACCCCTGATTTTAGCGTTCTCCATAGAGATTGAAAAGATTCACTACAAGTTAAATAACAGACTGCTTGGATGGTTACTCTGATGAAAATGTTATCCTCTTATATTAAAATGATGCCGTTTTCAGAATGTCACAACCTGTTACACAACTTTGATTAAATGGATCATTTTTCTGGAACTTGACTGAATTTATAGATTTTTTAAAAAACACTTTATTTTCGTTGAGTGTTTCATGAGACTCCTTTTCATTCATCATTAAAATATAATTTCTCTTCTAAGTCCTCAACCTAGAAGCTATATTGTGAAAGTTTTAGCCTGGCATGATTTATAGTGGTTAAATGATCACTGTCATAAGCATTAACTTCACTAGATGGTTATTAAAAGAAAAAAGAAGTATTTAATCAGAGACATTCAGACTTTTGGATGTATAATGAAATTGTCAGTGCCTGGGTCAGGCTGTAAAATGCCTATTACGTTTGTGAGTGAGATAAACAACTGGATGTTGGTATTTTTATAAGTTTTAAATTATGAGCCCTATATTTAGTTTTAAGTAGTTCACGTAAGTGGTAATGAGTTTATACTAATTGTGGGCAATTTATTAAAAAGCTAAAGATTTTACTACTTTATCCGAACTTGACCAGTATTGTTCTGGTCAAGCACAATGTGCTAGTTGATTACAAACCCATAATGTAACCCCATATCCAAATCTTTCCTGTTTTTGTTTTATACCTTCTTGCATCCACAGAACTATGTGATCAAAAATCAGAGGGACACCCCAGGAAAAGAAATCCAGGTCTAGCTATAGTTCACTCACACAGACAAGAGGTGAGAAATCTTATCTGTGGAGATCAAATAAATATGAGTAAAGAGTCATGTGGTGAGTGGTTACCGTGGCATCACAGTCCACATTGTTCTGTCATGAGTTCATCCTCTAAATCTGGGGTGCCCATTATCTTCACTATGAATAATCCATCCTCCTGTATGGTAATGGGGCATTCTGCCAATTGTTCTATATGGTACAGCGGCTAGTAGTGACTCAATTAACCAATGGTGAATTTTTATGACTTTTAAATTGTGGGGCAAAGTATGTATTCTATTTTAAGCAGTTTTAAGTAATCCATGCAAACAGTGGATATGGAGACGGCTTAATGTGCATTTTTTGTTTGTTTTAAGAGGGAAGATTTGCTTAAATAAGTAGTGCATTGATTTCACCTCAATTTAGCAGTAACAAAAAAAATGAATGCAGAAATCGTGGTGGAAAACCACACATTTGACCACTCGTGACCTGGTGGCCAGTGGCCAAATGTCATTTAAGAGATCTGGGAACATTTCAGCTATTGCTTTGAAGGTATACCTACACCAAAGCACCACTAGAAAGACCACAACTGATTTCTATTTAGTGTTGGGAGGATACCAAGAGATGATTTTTACTTTCCAAAGAAATTCATCTACCTAGGTTTTCCATACCCACAAGCTCTGAGTAAGTAAGAGTAGTGCTGTGAATTTGATTGAAACAGTAAATTCTTTGGGGAAAAAAAGTTAAAATAGTGGTCATTTTGACATCAAACGATGGCAACCAAATGTTATTTCTGCCATCCTACCATCAGGAAAGAAAGACTTAGAACTTACGGATCAATGATAGCAGCCAGCAAACTTTCTTATTGTGCAACAAACAAGAGGTGGAAACATTGTTGAGTTGACTTCACTCAGAGGTCCAGAAAAATTAAGGTTGACACTAAAATAACTTTGGCTTACGTACGACTCACAGCAAATGCTAAATAATGAAAAAATATGTCTTTTAGGTCTAAAATTTTCTGGGTTGTGAGAAAATACGAAGCATAAATCATATCAAACTATTCCTGGCATTAGGCCTTCAGGATGCATTTGTTTGAAATCAAGGGCCAAATTGCCTGGAAGAGCGAAAACTGCGAGATGCCAGCTGAGGCGGAATGCCAGCCTTGGAACTGACACATCATTTCTGGAGAGATCCATATGCACGACCCGAGTTTGCCTTCAAAGTGGTTCCCTTGAATTGATTTTGTAAATTAACAATATTAGGCCTTCTGTAGGATAGAAAGTGCATTAGTCACACTGCTCTGACTTTACCCAGCAAGGAAATCCATTGTTCTTTTGTAATAAAATGGTCCCGGGGAGGGGTGAGGGTGAATTTTGCCACATCAGGTAAAAGGACTCGCACTCAGTTTTCAGGCAGGTTTAATGAGGAATTTTAATAATGAGAGTAAAAATCAATGAGCATAACTTCACTAAATGACTCTGAAAGGGAAACTGAACCAGCTCCTGTTTTTACAAGTGTATGTAACCATCGTTGAATGGGTGCCAAGCATCAATAGTTCCAAGTGAGTAAGGACATAGGATATGGCAAAAAACTCACAGCAATTTATTACCAGAATGTTTTAAAAGAAATGGAGGATTTCAGAAAAGGAGAATTTCCACGGATTCATGTTTAAATTCACCATAAGTGATTAATCTTTGTGTTCCATTTTTTGTCCAAGGTTGGTTTTACACACCATGTAAAATTGCTTCTTTTAGAAGAAAGTCTGCTGTTTTCAAAAAAGGAAAAGGGAGGGGTGGACAGCGGGTCTCCCGGAAAATACTCCATAAGTCTCCTTTCACATTAGTTTTTTTGTTCTTTGTTTATGAAAGACGTTAATCCACAAAATATTGTGTAAGGAATAATTAAGTTGTGTGGGATACAAGCCGAACTTAAACAAACATGGCTACTTTCAGTAAGTGATCCTGGCTTCCTAAAAAACTGCACTCCTATTTTCAAACTTCTGTAAGAGAAGCTTGCGCATTTGGTTTTCTGAACCTTCATGTGCTCTGATTTTTGCAGACGGAATTCTACCTAGATTTGTAATTTATATAATATATGCTTTAAGTATTAATGCATATTTTCCCTTTGTAAACTTTCAGACTGATTTGTTCTAATGGTAGAAGGTTGTAATATAAAATAATAATCATTGTTTGCCATCTCTAATCCAAGAAAATATATTTATCAGTAAATCCAGGGAGAGAAAAACGTTTTGAGAATCATCCTCCAAACATTTCTTACGTCTCATTTTGAATTCCTTACTTTATAACATGCATTACTATTAAGGTATTCGATGCCTTACAATAAAGGCTAAAGAGAGAGCTAAAACTGTACAAACAAAATACCTTTTCCTCTCATTAAAATGTAACCAAGAGCTTCTGAAAGCTGTAACTGAAAAGATAGTTAAGAGTTTATTTTTAATCAAAATGAAGTTTCTTTGCATCAGTTTTTTTTTTTTAAAGAATAAATGTACTATTGCAGGTCTGCATTATTCTCATTTGCAAACATCAGTGTGTCCCTTAAAATATGTCTTTTCCATTATTTAATCTTAAAGACCTGATTATATTATAATTAAATTAAATTTGACCATACATACTTGGAATTGCCTGGGTGCAAGTTTAAGTTTTGGCTGTTAGCTGCCAGCTGAGTGAGGCCCTACTGAATCCCACTGACATCCATACATGTTACCTTTTTTTTTTTTTTTTAATGTTGGTTTGTACAAAGCCGCAAAGGGGAACAAATATAGCTGTATTGCCTGCCTTCAACCAAAATGCTTTAGCAATTGAAAGATGGGGGCAGTGTAGACACTCAAAAATGTTTTGAGATCTTTAGATGAATGGTATCATACAGATGTGTATTATTGCTAATTCTTTGTTCTCAATCACTTGTTTTCAAGGACACTAAAATCCATGTAGCCCCTAAAAAAGATAAATAAGGGCAAGTCACTTTTCTTCCTCCAGTCACAGACTAAAGAAATTATTTCAGATAATATATAGCCCTTCAGCCATGGGAGCAGGAAGTGTTTACTGCTGAAGTCGGGGTCCCAGTTGGTAAAATAAACGGAAACTTCTGGTTCAGTTTTAGGACCCTCTTTCAAATAAAAACTTCATTTTCTCTAGACAAACAAATCGATTTAATCTTGTATTATTGGCAAAAAAAATTTCACTAGGTTGTGATAGTCTTTAAAGAGTTCAAAAACACAACTTTGTTTTTTTGTTTTTGTTTCTGTTTTTACTTTGAGAACTTTATTGAAAAAGAAAAACCTAAAACACCAAAAAATTCTATGGCATTTTCTTCTCCGAAGATCTTTAAAAGAGGTTCAGGCTCATTGGTTTGGAGTTATCCAAGTGTGTCCCTATTTGAAAATGGACCCCCATGTCACCATCTCAATATGGTGAAAGTTGAGGCAGTATTATTGAAATGGAGCAAAAATGATTAGTTCACATGGGACAAGCATTTTTTTCAAGAGGAGGTAAGGGAAATGTTTAAAAGGTTAAAACATAAAACGTTAACCTAACGTATATCCTGAACATACCTTCATATATTCTTCTCTAATTTTTTTGCTTCCTGTTTAATTTTCATCTGCCAAAATGCTACATGTTTGGAATTAGACCTAGCTCTACTTTTCATATTTCCATTACTATGGAGACCCATTAATTAAACAGATACATTTTGAGCAGTTACAAGATGATCACAGGCTACAGGTCCAGTATCAAGCAGATAGACAGTATCTTCGTTCTCATGGAGCTTCCATTCCCGTGGTAAGGACAGAAGTTCTATTAGGAAATAAATAAGCAAATTGCAAGTAGTAAAAAGTGCAAAGGAAGAGACAAAACGGTGCCTGCGAGTGAGTGTTGTGATGAGAAGGGACTTCAAGGAGGAGGCGAAGGAAGTTTCCCTGAAGATGGGCTATTTGGGTGAGGTGTGGACAAAAGAAGGGAAAGAAGGAGTTGTTGCTGATGTGAAAACCAGGCTGGAGAGCATTCCAGGCAGAGACAATAGCAGGGAGACAAGCCCTGAGGCAAGAGCAAGCTTGCCCTATTTGCATAACATTAGTAAGGCCAGGAGCAAAGTAAGCAAGTGGGGTGGAGAACAATTGAGGTCAATGGGCTAAGTGGAAACTAGGGTAGAGGTAGCAAAGGGAGGTAGCCAAAGTGTTTGGGTTACTTGCATTGTAATGTCTTCGCACCGTTTGAAACGATAGTGTAAGTGGTTACTTGTTAAGTTTATCACCTTACAAGCAGTTAGACACATGATTTTCACCCGGTCCCTTTTATTCACTGAAATAGTTGACTGTAACCCCTATTCTATAGCCATGTGAATATGGCAAGACTGTATAGGTCATGGCATGAAGGTTTTGGATTTTACTCTAGTTTTTTAAATGTTTTTATTCATTTCTGTAAGTCAGAGAGATACAGAGCACTTAATGGGGGAGAGGCAGAGAGAAAGGGAGACATAGGATCTGAAGCAGGCTCCAGGCTCTGAGCTGTCAGCACAGAGCCCAACATGGGGCTTGAACCCACGAACCCTGAGATCATGACCTAAGCCAAAGTTGGACACTTAACCAACTGAGCCACCCGGGCTCCTAGGTTTTATTCTAGATGCAGTAGAAACCCATCAGTGTTTTAATAGGGGCATGGCATGATCTGATTTGTGTTGTTTAAAGGTCACTAGTTGCTGTTAGGAGTAACAGTTGTAGGGAGGTTAGTGTGCAGACTGCTACATTAAGGGTGGTAGCTTTGAGGAGTGTGGTGGAAGTATAGAGAGAGGGAGAGAGAGAAATACAGACAGTTTCTGGATATGTTTGAAAGAAAGCACACCCTAAAAGCTTTTATAATACACTGGATGCAGATACAAAAAGAGAACTTGAATATAGCTCCTTTGTGTTTGACTGAGGAAATGGATGACAGGTAGAGCCTGTTAGATGGAGATGTCAAGGGGGCAACTGGTTATAAAGATCTGAAACTCAAAAGCAAGTTAAGACTGAAGGTTTACATTTGAAAGTCATGAGCATGGATGGTCTTTAAAGTCCTGGAACTGGGTGGAGCCTCTTAAGATGAGGGTGTAGAGGGTGGGCTCCTGGGTGGCTTAGTCGGTTAAGTGTCCGACTTTCACTTAGGTCATGATCTCGCGGTTCATGGGTTCGGGCCCCGCATCGGGCTCTGTGGTGACTGCCAGCTCAGAGCCTGGAGCCTGTTTCAGTCTGTGACTCCCTCTCTCTCTGACCCTCCCCTGCTCATGCTGTCTCTCTCTCTCCTAGAAATAGATAAAAATATTAAAAAAAAAAAAAAAAAAAAAAGAAGAGGGTGTAGAGGGGCTCCTGGGTGGCTCAGTCAGTTAAGCCTTCGACTCTTGATTTCAGGTCAGGTCATGATTTCATGGGTTCAGTTTGTGGGTTCAAGCTGGCATTTGGCTCTGCGCTGACAGGGCAGAGCCTGCTTGGGATTCTGTCTCTCTCTCTCTGCTCCTTTCCCACTCTTGCACACACTCTTACTCTCCTCAAAAGAAATAAATAAGCTTAAAACAAAACAAAACAAAAAAGAAGAGAGTGTGGGGAAAGGACGAGGGCTTAACCCTAAACTCAAATACACTATAAGCATCAAAGTAGTAAAAGATGGAGTAGAAGCTCCCTGTAAAATAGCAATCAGGAGCGCTGAGACCTGCAGGTCTTTGGAAGAACATATTTTAAGACAGAGGCAGTAGCTAGTGGTGCTGCAGAGGAAGACGGAATCAGAGAAGTGAGCAATGATTGGTTAATTTCACAAGAACACAGAAGCATGGAGGAGACCTCTACCTCTCCCACCAGGCAGAGACAAGAGAAGACAAGCAGATGCACTAACCAAGTAATTGGTACAGTTGATCGGTAGGAGAGTTTTTATTTGAGTGTTTCTTTGTGATTTTGGTTTTTGGCCAATCTCAATGTGATCACTGAGTTCCTGTCCCAAGCCCCAAGGAGTAACATTTACGCCCATGAAAGTATAAGAATACATCTCAAAAGAGAGAGATCATGGTGGATGTGTAAAATAGTGCTTCCACTTGGAGAAACAGTTTACAAGTTTCTTACCATACAGTCTAGCAATTCACTTTTAGATATTTCACCAAGAAAAATGAACAGACAGGATCAACAATAAGACACACACACAGTTGTGTACTGTACTGTTTAATCGTAGTATCAAGAAACTGGAAACTACCCAAATATCCATTAATTGTTGAATGATTAGACAAATTTGGTGTTTTCTACATTGGAATACTACTCAGCAGCATAGGAATGAGCTACTTATATATGCCAAGCAATGGATGAATATCTCAGACCTTGTGTTGAGCAAAAGAAACTGCACTCAAAAGAGTATAGACTCTCTGATTACATTGGTATGAAATTCTAGAACAAGGAAATGAACCTATACTGATTAGTATAGAAAAGCTAATCCATGCAGGCCAATAATTGCCTGGGGCGGGTTGTGGAGAAGGGGAAATTGACTGAAAAGGGACACGGGCAAGCTCTGCAGGGAGATGGGGCTGTTCTCTCTTGTTCGGGGTGGTGATCACGTGGCTGTGTGCATTTGTCAGAGGTTAGTGACCTGCTCCTTTAAAATGAATGAATTATATCTCAATAAAATTGATTGATTAATTGATTGAGAGAAAGTAAGATCACTATTTCTCCTGATTAGTTTCTTTAGCCTTAAGTCATTTTCCTATCACATTTGTAAGATATTCTCCTTCTTGATTACTTTGAGAACTCTTTTTTACTGTTTTATGTCTGTCAATGTGTCACTCAGTTACTGATAACTATTATGTATTGTATAGATTGCTTTCCATAGACTCCTTAACAGCAATGCCATTTTACCTTTACATGGCTATTTTGATTCTTATTTTAACATATGATGTAATTTAAATAAAATGTATCCAGATGCGTTCCTAAGTGCTGACATCATTAGCTTAGAACCTTGGTAGCAATGCTATTGACTTGACATCATCTATGATGCAAATTCCATTGTATCTTTTCTGATAAATGACTTCTTAAATCAACAATAGAGGCTATCAAGAACTTTTGTTTTATAGATAGATAACTGTAGGGAGGCTTTCTATACAAGCTGCACTACAAATTTCAATATATATATATATACTCAACTCTTTTGCTTAAAAAATTATATCCTGTATGTGAATAGTACCTAGAAGAATCTATTAAAACAGAAGGATCCAGGCACTTTGTAATAGAACTGGGCATGAATCTCAGACTTGCTATCAGCCAGCCATGTGAGATTGGGCAAGTTCCTCATTCTCACTAGGTTTTAATTTCCTTATCTGTAAGAAGTAAAATAATAATTACCTTTCTATCTTGTTATAAAGTTTAAAGATAACATATAAAAACTTCCTAGTGCTGTGTGTGGCTTGTTAGAGGGGCTCACATATGAGAATGGAAAGTCTATATGTTATTACTTCTGTTATCACATAGAATTGCCAGCATGGGCAGGGGAAGGGGGGCAGTGAAGGAATCAGGAAGACTGCTTCTGAATTTCTAAAGGACTGCAGATATTGGTTAAAAGAAGTACACCAGCTCTGAATTCTGAACTATTTATATAGCCTTTTTAATGACAAGGCAGCATTTGATGGATCATAACAAGAAGACAAGCAATTAGGCATTACCTAAACTATCTGTGAAGCTTGTGATTTTTCAAGCTTTTGAAATAGAATATTCAGAAAAATAATTAACATCCATACTAGAAAATATTCTCTTCTTCAAAATTGATATCGATCCTCTCCTGCGTATAAAATGGATATCCATATGCAACACACACACACACACACACACACATCAGCGGAGGGTTTTTGGTTTTTGTATGTGTGGGTTTTTTTCTTAAATAGGTTTTCAGAACTTGGGCAACCAGGATTCTGAAAGTTAATAAAAGGCCCTGTTACCCTATTAAAAGTCTTTCTTTTTCCATAGTATCTATATTTTTTTATAATTTCCTCTGTGAGTAATTGGTGCTTTTCTGATTTTACCAGATATTAATTACAGTTTATTCTCTGCTTAAGCTCAGCTGTTACTGTAAATGTGACTTCCGTCTTCTGTGTATCTAAATGGGATATTCTGAGATAGTCGTTTCTTCCTGAGGATGTGGAACTCCTTTCCAGGAAACATTGAGGACTATTCTTAACCTGGAACTCCTATACATCTTGTGTCATCCTTCAGAGATATTGTACCTTTCCCCGCTGACTGCCCCATCATTTATACGCTCACTGTTTATTTCCCAGCTATTTTAGGAAGACCTTTCTTCCTCAATGATGAAAGACTATTCCCATGAATTGAGTAGCTATGGGTAATCTTATAACTATTTTGTTTAGGCGAGAGGTCACCATCATTTTGTGTATCTAGAAAAGTGCAAAACTGCTTTTAAAGCCATTTTCTATTACACATCCTTTTCAAAACCAAAAAATATCTTTCATGTTTCCATTTGAATACAATACAGTCATCAATTGCCTTTTGGACCAGTGTTTGTTAACCCTACCTATTCTCTGGAATCAACTAGGGCATTTTTTTCCTCCTGTATTATGCCTGGGTATCACATTTAGAAATTCTGATTTAATAAATCTCTTGTGGGGCCCAGGCTTAATTACTGTAAGCACTCTATAGGTGATTCTTAGGTGAAGCTTAAGTTTGAGAACCAGTGTTGTGGGTGCGAAAAGGTTCTGCAAGTTTTAAAACACCACAACCTTTAAAATAATAGAGTTTCTCTTGTACCTCTGAAGAGTCACTGAAGTCTAGAATGACTTACTCTTTAAGTCAAATGGTAAAGAGGTAAATAAAGCCATAGTTACCGATGACCCTGATTTATTTTGAGAGGTTTTCATTTATTTTGCCCTCGAGTCACTTTTCTCTTAACCAAGTAAGGACACTATGTTGGAAGATAGTGTGTTGATAGTGCCAAGAGGGAAATGTATAAAATTTGACCTTACTCTTCGTCTCAGCCTACCATGAACAAGCTTAGAGTCCTGGGCAAGATAAATTCCAGACAGGATTCACAAACATAAAAATGCCAGGGGCTAGGAAGGTAACATGAATATGTAAAACCGAAAGAATGGACCCTGGCCCAGAAAAGGACTCCTTCCAGTTCTAAAAGGGCGTGCCTTTGCTCAGCTCTAGCCACTTGTTTCTATCTGAGAATGCAAGTTAAGGGTTTGCCAAATATTTCCATTTTTAAAGAGAAGTAGAATTTCTCCCCTTTGGGATGAAATTTTCCAATTACTTATTATTGACATCATTAGATGCCAACTTTTTTATGTGCCTTATTCATATCGTGGGGCTTAATTTGGCCCTGAAGCCACCAGTTTGTAACATCTGGGTTAAATGATTTTTAAAATTCTTTTGATTCTAACATTCTAAAATTTTAGGAGACTAATTTGGACAAAACACAAAAGTACTCCCTTAAGGTGGGAAGCTGCGATTTGAGCATGTGCTTAATTGACTTTTCCTGAACCTTCCAATTTTTCCTCCTTATTTCACTGGCCCTGGAAGCTTACCTTTCTATTCTGACCCATCCTAGAGTTGACATCTCAAGGATTTATGCAACCATCGCTAATATGCTGTGTTTACAATGTATAGAGGATGCTGGTGTTATGTCAGAGGAAAACCTTGTCTTAACTTTTCAGGAGGGAATTGAATGTACAGTACGGTGTGGCTTATAAATCATTTTCAAATTAGTATTCTGTACATCTGGAGAAGAGTACATTTCTACTCATGCATAAATTGCCTATGAACACATTTCAAAAACCTATGCTTAATCTTAGCAATGAACATTTCAAAAAGTAAATTAATATCTTCAAGGGGAAGAAATACAGTGTATTAAACAGGAACCCACTAGAAACTCGATAGTTAAGAGTCTGTCAGCATTTCCATTATAAGCCCTGTTTTTGAGGGGTTTATAACTCACTTATAAAAATTCATCGTAGGCTAGGACTTGGCATGTAAGGTCTCAGCCCGGCAGCTTGGCGTGATGCGAGGTCTGAAGGACCTCAGATTCTTGTCAAAGGAATACTATTTCAAAGTTTCAAGATGAGGTCTAAATAAAGACAGGGAGTGATTTAAACCCACAGAATCTAGGACCTGCCGAGTAAAACTAAAATAGCTGCTCTAAGAGCAGCAGGTTGGGGCTCGGTTTTGCAGAATTCCTTACTATTGTCTGCTCTGAACTATATATCGCATACTGCATAGGGTGGACTTAGCTTCGTTTTCTTGTCTGGGTCACACTCAGTGTAACCTTAATTCTCCTTTTAATAGCTTAATATATTGTCTGTTGAGGTTACAGGTTTAGATGAACGTTTATAAATGAGGCTAATTAACATGGAACTTGTAACTCTTTTTTCTTTCTTACTATTTGGGAAAAAAAGGTATTTTTAGAAAGTAGGAATAGAGTATAAAAATGTCTTAGGCCGTTGTAAATTTCTACTGCAGATAGCTCCATGATATGTTGCATGTTTAAATTACCACAATATGTATTCATTTTAAATATTGATCTTTAAGGAAGCGACGTAATAAATCTGAATACTCTTTTGCATTACTGTTTACATTAGGTCTATTCCAGATTAAGAGAGACAGTTGCCTTGTAAATTTGCTTGCAGAGTAAGCAGTGGCATATAAATAATTCGGTTTCCAATTATACAAAACAATGATGATAAACTGTGGGGAGCTGGGACAATTGTGCGGAGCTTGGCTGAATCATAGAGCCAGACCAGGTCTATGAGCAACTGATGTGCAGCTGGCAATTGGGACCATTGTTTAGGTCAGGAAATAAATGAAAAAGTGGCACAGAGCAAAGTTCTACTAACATAGCTCCATCAAGATGTAGTTCCTCTCCAGCTGTAAAGTTTCTAAAGAGCTACCAAAACTATTTAAAAACATAAAAACACAATTGTTTGGCTTGGTAATGGTAACAATTTGTCTGTAACAATGCTAAGTATGTTGTGGTAACCTTCATGGGGAAAAACCCTATGGATGGACTTGGTTGTGGTTTGGGGTTTCCACCTTCTCCCAGCGGTGGTTCTTGAGTTGTGGCATGAACTGGCCTTTGAACCATTTGATAGCTCAATCAAATTTCAGCTAGGAATGTTAAAACATAATGGCTGAAGATTAAGAATAAATTTACACCTAGCCCATATAATTCCAAAGCCAAGATCAACCCATTCCCTTTAACGTTCCCATCATCTATTCCGGAGTGCAAATATTCACATGGAAACGAGGTCGGTTGAAATGTTTAGCTTATATTGGAAAACATATCTGCTAAGCAGCTGAGAAATGTATTCATTTCAGCCTTTCCATTTGACAGGGCTCATTCTCCCAAGCAAAATACTAAGAATGCAATGACAGCAGCTGAAGCTGTTCCATTTCCTCTCTTGCCTTTAATCTCTCCCCGGGAAAAATAGTTCTTGAAATGCTATAATGTGTGTGTATTGACACTCTTACTTAGATTTTTAAATAAGGCTGACCTCCTATTTATTCTCTATGCCAGTAAAGGGTTTTTTAAAAGAGTGTTTATTATTTTCATGATTAATAATGATTATTATAATCATACCGTGCTTTGCAGTTGATAAAGTGTGTTCGTGTGCATTATTATATCATTACATCATTACCATCAGTAGAGGAACTTCAAGAAATGAGTTGGATCAACATTATTTTTTTATCCCAATTTTTTAAATGATGAAAAGAAGTTCAGTGAGGTTAAGTGATTTGTGCATGTTTATATAGCTAGTAAGTGTCAAACCTATACTCCAATCCAGCTATTTGAACTCTAAATGCCATGTTCTTTCCACTGTGGTTTTAAAATGACCTGTTTCTTTCTTTCTGTTTTTTTTTTTTTTTTTAAAGAGCTGCATTTAGCATAGGGAGTCCTCCGGAAGATGTGTGTAGATTGATTGGCATAATGCACACCAAGACTTTTTGTTGTTCCTCTCTTTGTTGTTTCCTGTTGAGGTGGAGTAGATGATATAAAGCACAGACAGTTCTTAAATTTGGTTTAATTAATGGCTACAGCAAAGTTCACGAGTTCACTTTGCTCATGCATATCTTCAATATAACATAAAGATGCCTAGAAAAATAGTGAAAAGGTATGGAATGGCAGGAAGTTGGGGAGAAATGGTAAGATGATGGCTGTGTTTATTCCAAGACTTTTTGTTTGCTAGTTTAGAATTTTATTTGATCATTCTTTGCAGCCCTTTATCTATCACATTTCAGAATATATGCCTAATAAATCTATCTGTTTGCTTGGCAGAGCTAATTTGGAGTCAAAGCTTGACTTAACTTGTAACTCTAAATTTTAGTTAGAATATGTTTTACCAGATGATCTTCATACTGAAAGAACTTTGGAGGGCAAGGGTTAGGGGGAGATTCTTGAAATGTGCAAATTGAAGAGGTCCATTGTACACTGTCTCCCTGGACATAGATATATTCCCCCACCGTGGCTGGTTGGGGGGTACTGTACCATAGCAATGATAACTCTGTAGAAAGTGTAAGGGCCTCTCTATGAATATCTCTGGGAATTCAGGGCGTTATATAATTGCATTGGAATAAAGCTTTGGATGCTGGAAACTTGAAATAAAAAAGCTTCAAATCTTAATAAGTAATGTGGAGTTCAGTCTGTTTTGTTTCAAGCCTTTAACTTAGCAAAGATTTTCTGGCCAACTCTAGGAAGGAAAACATTCTATAGTAAAATAAAACACTAATGACTCAACACTATGTGACACCTAATGTAATGATTGCCACCCAAAATTATTTTTACCAGTTATAAATCAATTACTAGGCATAGTTATAATTACATTAATAACACTGGTTTGCCTTTCCAAATCCAAATATTATACAATGAGGAAATGTTCTGACTCTAAATGGTTTTAATTAAAGAACCAACTTTTTGTTTTAAGGTGGTAGGGAAGTATATTTTTTGTCCTCACGTCTTGGTTTTTGTGCTCATGGCTTTCAAGAAAAAGGAAAGTAATGATTATAGTAAATTACAGGAGTTAGGCGGTGGGGTAATTAACAGGTAATTATCAATAAACAATTTAACCACAAAAGCTTGGATCCTACCTACCACTTGTCAACAATAAAAACGTAGTAACTCCACATGCCAGTGAAACAGAGTCTACAGGGAGCCCCAGAAAGGACTGCTAATATAAATAAACAATTCTTTCTTGGGAGAATACACAAGGGCCAGGCTGTAAGTGACCACATAGAAGAAGGAAAGAAAAATCCAGTAGACAGGAAAAATATTAGGAAACCAAACATTTGGTTTCAGATTTGGGAGAGAAATATGAATGTGCTTGGTGTGGAAGCCAGAAAAATTATCTATGAATGTCTTTCTCATCCCATACATAAATTTTGTTTTTCTTGAAGCATGGTTAGAAACGTAACATTATTTAGCCAAGCTGGCATTTTGACATGGGGAAAAATTTGACCTTATCCCGGTTTAAATACAGTCAGCATGCTTTATAGATTGAATGATTGGTGAATAATTCATCATAAAATATATTTTTTATGGAAATCTACAACTAGGTTTTGAAAGCGTCTCTAACCTTTATATAAACCTTGCTTTGAAAACTCTTCCTTTTTAAAATGTGCCAAATCTATATTACGATAGCTTGGGGGTGGGGGAGGGGGCAAAGGGCTTGTAATAGTTCATGAAAAAGGAATCATTTAGTTCAGATAAAAAGACCTGAGCCTACCGACAATGAATGATAATATAACTCTCTATTTCATTTTGTCTCTGTTAATATGGCATTGGGATACAATATGAAAGTAACTAAATCAGGAATTGAATTTCCTTTTGGGAGAGATTTTCTCTTTCTGAATTTTATTTTGTCTACACATACACACACGCACAAGTCCTATGTGTCTAGAATGACATTTGAATATATCACAATCAAATGCACTTATTGAATATTATCAACACCTGGTGACGTGCTTGGCACAATGCAAAGTGCATTAAGTAAATATGTTCTCTGTCATCTAAGGTGTGAGAGATAAAACTGTCACAGAATACATTTGAAAGATGTACATGCAACTGAATAAACATTGAGCAGATGTACATATTCAATAAAGATTGCACTATCTCCAGGCCAAGGGGTAAATGTATATTGTGGAGTGATGACAGTGAAGCAAGTTGTGGGGGTTGCCAGGTGAGATAAGGGAGTCTTGAGGAGACATTGCTATTTGACTGCCCATTAGTCAGGAGAATCTTTGGGTAGGGGGGAGATTCCATGTCCCATTTGAAAAGCTTTGGGTAGGGGGGAGATTCCATGTCCCGGTCTATGGCAAGCCCGGCACAGCAGAGTGGGCAGGCCATTCCTGGAGAGGGAAGGAAAAGCTAGTATGAAACCATGATGTCAACAAGAGGTGCCGGCCTGGGCCGATGCTGCCAGAAGATCGAAGGAAGACCTTACGCTGAAGCTACAACGTTAATGCTTAGTGTGGTATTTGAAGTCCTGTCAAACCTAACTGCCAAAATACCTGACTCTACTGTGCTCTACATTTCGCCTGAACTTCACCTAAGATCGTTTTCATTTTCTCTCTTGCATGGCATTATGTCTGCCTAAATTTTTTCCTTCAGATTGCCCACATCCAATTGCATTCATTAGAACTTCACTAAGTGCTGAGTTTCCCATGGTTTTCTTAATTCCCTTTTGAATTTTTTTTTTTAAGACGGACCTAGATCTTGTTAAAAAACCCTCCCACTGTGTCTTCTGTTACTAAAAAGTAATTAAATAAAAAGTGAGGTTTGGTTACATCTATCATTTAATTTGAAATTACATATGAATATAGAGAGGAAAAGTGACTTTGAAAGATCAATTCTCAAATTTTGATTTAAGAACTATGTTATTATCCAAAATAATATGAACTGAGTCTTTTGACCTTTGCAAGGTCTAACCTAGTCAATTATTGCAGCAGAGCAGGGAACCAAAGAATGGCTTTGAATCGGTCAGACCCAAACTGATTTAAGTTTGCATGTGGTTAAATAGACGTTAGTTAAAAATAATTAATGCTGTCTTTGACCTTTGAAATGAAGAAGGACAATTCATGGTCCTCTCTGACTGCCATTCCATACATGTGAATCTAGTTAACTCATTTCGTTATTTAAAATAGAGATCTTTTTAATATAGCTTGATATTATATATCTTGAATAACATAAATGAAGTTGTATTGTCCGTAAATGAATGCTGTCAACAACTTTTCCCCAGATACTTAGAGCATACTTTTTTTACAGTTTACCAGCTGACATAGATAGATAGATAGATAGATAGATAGATAGATAGATTATATGTATATATATATATATATATATTTTTTTTTTTCAAAGAAATAACCCCTAATCAAATCCCTTTGGCACAGTTTGGCAAGATTCCCTAGGAGTTGTGTTGAGAAGATCATTGATTGTTCCCCTTCCATGTTTTAATAAGACTCAGAGATAGGGGCAGTTCTGTTGTTGTGTATGTTAGACTCATAGAGTTTAAGGATGGACTTTCTACATTGCATCACAATGCTTTGCTACTAGAAAGAATGCCATTTCTTTCTTCCTTTTTCCTCGCATTATTTTCCCTTTTCTACCAACCACCATTGCAGTGTGAAGAAGGAAGACCCTCATTCAACCATGAATACACTTGGCCGTTGCTTGGATAGAGACAGAAAGGAAGGAAGAGAAGGACCCCCAAAGCAGGCTCTAAATAAACAGTAACTTATAATATGGTTTTCATGTTGTTCTTCATTATTTTTAAAATTATTTCTCGCTCAGATATATTTTGGGGAGTTTAAAAAGTATGCTCCAGGGGCGCGTGGGTGGCTTAGTCGGTTGAGCGTCAGACTCGCTTAGGTCATGATTTCGCGGTTCGTGGGTTCGAGCCCCGCGTCGGGCTCTGTGCTGACTGCCGGCTCAGAGCCTGGAGCCTATTTCAGTCTGTGACTCCCTCTCTCTCTGACCCTGCCCTGCTCACGCTGTCTCTCTCTCTCTCCTAGAAATAAATAAAACATTAAAAAAAAAAGTATGCTCCAAAATCACACAGTTTTAAATCAACAAATGAAAGGCCACTACAGGTGACATAGAAGATACATAAAAGACAGACACACAGGACAATCAACGTGTATTTAGTGAACAAATGAATAAATGAACCCCATCTAGGCTTTTATACATTCCACCTCTGGTTTCTTCTTCCTTGTCTAGAAAACTCGTATTTGTTGGTTGAGTTCCCAATTAATTATTAATTCACAGAAATGGCTTTCCCGACTGCTCTTTGCATTCTAAATTATGTTCCAATTATTTGTTACTGTAACACACTAAATTTCTATCAGATCTTTATCACATTGTGCTGAGATCCAGTGTTCCACATCTACCCCCTCCACCCTCCAGGCGTGTTGTGGATGGTGTTCTGTTCCCACTGCCCAGTACAGTGATTGGCAAATAGGCATCAGAACCTAAACACTTTAGAAGGAAGAATGGCCAGAAGTAAAATTTGACTGGAAAGAGCAAAAAAGAAATGAATAGCGAGTAAGGTCTGCAGAGGAAACGGTCCATGGGAAGGGAAGAAATTAGATAAAGGAGGAGATGCTTGGAATGGCCCAATGGGAAGAGAAATCAAGATTTTGCAATGAGACATTCATGTGTAAGCCATAGAAGAAGTTATGGCGTCCAAAAAGAGGGAGGAAGTAGGTAAACAGGAGAGCAAAGAATAACTTACGAGAATGGTAACCAGAATTTAAAATAAAAAAGCATAACAAGGAGGATTTTGTTCACTTATTTTCATTTTAGGCTTTTTTTTTTATCCCCTTGAGGCAAAGGGAGAGCAAAGTGAAGGGAGAGTTTGATATAAAATTTTGACTTAAGATGTATATTTCCCTCCAAAGTAAAACCCTATTTTGTAATAAGTAAATATAAAACACTGAGCCCGTGTAATAAAGAAGGCAACTGTTGTTTTGAATTGGTCTCAGCAACTTGCCATCATCTTTTATTGTCATAAGTCATAAAGAGTTTACATATTTTAAAATCAAGTCTTGTTTTTTTAGCATTCACGTATTTTTTTTAAATCCACTTTAATGTTGGTGAATGAAATCTATGTTTTAGGATTTCCATGATAACATGTTCTTTGTACCATTTTGAGCAAAGAGGACATGATTTGGTCTTTGTTTTAACAAATCCTGTTATCCACAGAGATGCGCTTTACCATGGAGTTTTTACTCTTATTAGAAAACAATAGTTCATAAGAAATGCCACAGAAAGATCATTGATAAATCACATGCATGTCATAGTACTACATTGCTACCTCTTGGGGTGGGGGCCAAAATATAAAGTCTGCAACGGCACAATGCCAAATCGGGGTTTTTATCAAGGACAGTCATTTTTAGAATTCTTTACCCCTTAGTCTCTGTTGACCTCATCACTGGACAAACCTAAATAATATTCTTAGTTTGCGCGGTTAAAAAGAGTGTGCACACCTACATCACTCTGCAAGTTCATTTCTCTCTTTGTAGCTAAGTCTCCAAAGCACCTAGATGCCTAGAGAATTTTGAGATATAAATTCCAGTTTCTTGTGACTCTAACATGGATCAACTGGCTTTCAGAGCACACAGTCTGAAGTGGTCACTAACATTATCACTGGAATAATTTTGTCTTCACATGAACACGCTAAGATCCAAAGGAAATCTGTCTGGATGCCTATGAAGTCTGTGGATGAGCAGACACCATGTGAAGTAAACTGTGATATACTGGGGACTCTCTTCATTTCTTACAGCTCACACATTGCCCTTTATTTTTATTTAGGGTGTGATCACTTCTCATTTTTGTGTTTTTGGCCTTCTTCCCACTGACTTATGATCCTTCTTATCAAAACTTCCCAATAAGAATTTCCAAAATAAGAAAAAAGGTTAATGTGTGTACTAAGCAACAATCAAAAGAAGACCACGTCTCAATTTCAAGCTTTATGAAAGTCATGAGGCATTCTAAAATGTGAGCTGTGTGTGTTTATGTGTTTGTCACAAATCATTTTGTGTCTTTAACAACTCTAATTTTCAAACTAAGGCTTAATTATTGTTGTTGTTTTTCAATTTTTCTTTCCCCTTACTTAGAAAATGATAGCTTAGGACGTAGGATACCTGAGAATTGGGAAGGAAACATTAGAACTTATGAGCATCAAGTGAGATATAGATATAAAACGCCATCTCATGCAAGTCAGTCATATTTAAAATTATGTTTCCTTTACCGAAGAATGTACTCACTGATAAGCTATCTCATATAATCAATGGGCGTGACTTCCTGTGAATGCCACTCAGGCTGAATCCCTATAGTTAGTGAATAGCAATAGAGAGAAGGAACTTGAGCAACTGTTCTATTTGAGACCTGCAGAATCCTGGCTAAGTAGGAGGCTTAGCCAGAGAGCATATTGGTTTCAGCAGACTATGGTAAAGTTAATTAAGGATGATTAATGGAGCATTTTCCTTCCAATGATATCTGTGACAGAACAAAGCTGTCTGAGGCTTGTCAAGCAGAATTTGAGTTGAATGAGTATTTATGTGATCAAATCTGAAGGCTGCCTCTTGACAGAGCGAGGATTCATCAATCAATTGCTCTGGCTCGCAGTGGTGGGAAATTGGTCTATCCGAGTAGGTTCTGTTCCCATCCCCCATTTTTTTTCATTCAATCATCCCTTAGGCTACAATGCATCTTTAGCTTTTACCTCTGACCACCTTAAGGGCTATCAGAGAAAAGTAAAGGCAGGAGCAAAAACATCTATTATGATGGTTATTTCTCAGCTGAACTCAGACAATTGATTTCTTTTAAGCAGAGGGTAGGAAAGTGACAGAGGCCTGTGCAAGGAATTAATTGGCATTAACAGAAGTTATTTTACTGCCTGATGAGAAAGGATTGTGGGCTTAGTCAAAAACTATCTGTCACATAACTGTGCTCTTTTTGTGTTTATATCTTTTTTCCTTATAAAGTCATAGGCTCTTTCTTAAGCTTCTATAAAGTCAGTTGATTCTAAGAATAGACTAAAGAAGTTACAAACACAAGCTTATGCTTCAGGTTTTTGTGTTTAGCTGTATTCCACAGTCTTCAACAGTCAGGTTTGGATTCTACCTGTGGTGGTCACTGGCCCTGCCAGGAAAAGGCGCTGCTGGCCAGACCTACCTGAACAGACAGTAGGGTTCATTTCCACTCAGGATATGCAGAGTCTTGTTTAATCACAATGGAACAGTGTCAGCGCAGAGGTGTGATCAGGGATTAGCTCCAACAAAGTATGGATGTTGAAAAGTTTATGCGAGTGATTTCACATGCGTTATCCAATTTGATGTTCACAAAAAGTTGATGCGAACAGGGGAGTTATAAGAATTCCAATTAAATACATGAGGAAATTGAGGTTGAAAGGGGTTCCATATCTTGCTAGAATGATATGGCTGTATGTGGTTGAGATGGGACAAGGGTCCAATTCTGGACACTCCCATTGCACCCTTCTACCTCTTTTGTGGACTGTGTTCTTTCTGGGTCATGGCTAACTGCTTATTTGCTTTCTCAAATGATAGCACTGTACTTGCACCCAGAATGTAAGTAAGTAATGAGTGGGTTTTTAATGGCCAATGCAACTTGAGCAATTCAGTCTGATATTACATTGGCCGATGCTATATTTAATTCTGAGGCAGAATGACTGCAACTGGGAGTGGAATATTTCTGCCTCAGCTAGGCATGAGGAGTCTTCGTGGCCTCAGGAGTAGCACCCAACGGCACAGTCTCTTCATAGTGTCTGCGTGAGAAATACACAAATAGGGCTTCCCAGAAGAGTAGCCGCAGTGATTCCTGAGATGTGCTGTTCAGAAGGGAAAAAAAAAGCTACACACATACATATTCACACTATTGTTATTTATTGAGATGTTTATAAAGAGGCATGATTGAAGAATTGGCTTCATAGAGCAGAGAAGAGATCTCCTTGGTTATTTATCAGGAAATTTCACTTTCCCAAATCTTGCTTACTCATCTTGTAATGCCGTTGGTTTTATAATCTACATTCTCACTATCTTTGGGATGTGTGAGTAACTATACAATGAAATACACAGTCAGTCTTATATAAAATTATGACTATCACTAGTCAATATAGTATTAGTATTTTTAAGAAAAGTTTTGTGTTCTTTATTATGTGTTTTCAGAGTGCAAAGTCAGATAGTCAGATAAAAAAAGGAAAATGATTTAATAAAAGGATTGTCAATGGATTAGATCAATTTCAACTGGTACTGATTTCTTTTTATTTGTACATAAACACAAATGCAATTTAGCTTTTGGTGTCTAAACTATAATAATGGGTCTAGATTTCTAAAATCTTTTTGAAATGGGTGATTAGCATTCACCCATAATTTAATTATCTTAAAAATTTAAGATAAGCCTTAGCTTTTCTGCCCTGCTATCCTTGGAAACTACATTAAATATTTTATTATTTAATATTTCTCTCTTCAGATGTTTTTCTGTGAAAATATTCAAGGGTCTTACATTGATGTGTTTTCCTTTTTCACATATGTTTGTGTAATAACTGAAGGCCTCTTTTGTGCTTGTAAATATTTTTAGATGGATAATTCTTTACTCTACAAGGTGTTTTAGGATACGATATTTATTTATTTTAAGTTAAAGGGAATAATCCAAAGAGCAGAAAGGGAAAGGGATGATCCAAAGGCAGCAACACAAAGAACTGAACTCCTCAGTCCTTGATTTAATCACTTTGCCCATTTGAGAATTGTTGTTAATGCCAGAGATTGTCCAGGAGACACAGAGCAAAAACACAACACAACACAACACAACACAACAAAACAAAAAACAAACAAAACAAAACAAGTCTGTTTTTCCCTTGTGACAGTTATGATATGGCTAAGAATACTCTTGGATTGTAGCAGTTTTATGGGTGATCATATCACAGCTTGAGCTGTAGAAATTGCAGTCAACTAAAATCCCTATGTCTGTGTCATGTGAGTTATTATTAAGTCAAATTTTTCTCCATTCAGTATTTAGGCAGTTAATTTCTTAGACATAAGTGCAGGATATTAATGTCTATAAAACTAAAAAAATATATTCAGACATAATAGCTCTGACCTAGTAAGATAATCTAACACCTAGGTTCTCTTATTTCCTGATCTTTCTACTTTAACCTCAAGCCTACTCTTGCCCTGAGGTTTATGTCACTTTGTTATCATCTCCTCCGCCCGCATCCAAATCACTGATAAAAAAAATGTCTGAACGGAACAGGGCAATTTCCGGGATGCCATTGGGCTATTAATTATCCCTCTTTGCATGTCCTTGAGCTCAAATATCCAACAGACTCCAATCAGCAAAATGAATCAACAAGATATTACCTTTACATCTTGGATGATTACATAATGTCATATTCCATAGTTGTGTAACAGTGTAGGTAACAGGTATTCAGGGTGGATTTTTAGATGGGTTTGGTAAATTGCATAGTAATTGCAAAATTGACATTCACACTATCTAAAAGTATCAGAGCACTGCCAAATGGAGTAGACAATTTGGTCATTCATCAATTTTGGTAAGCTGGACTAATTTAACTAAACTCTCTTGATTAATCCTACATAGTCCAAAGCAATGATGGCAAAATACTGGTTGGCAGTTGGCAGTTTAAAAATGAAAAGGAATGTCCATGCACGTATTTTTGCCTATTCTTGTCCACATTCTTTTATAACATCTCAACTGGACTAACTAGAGGATATTAGAACAGCATGTTGGTCATGGTTTTCATTGCATGGAAGGCATGGAAGTATAGATTTTTAAAACTTGGTGAAAAATTATTTGAGGTTTTCGAAAATGGTAAGAAATCTGAGAGAACGATTATGTATATATATAAATTATATATGAATATATTTTATATCTATACATAGACTTGTCTTACTGTCTTGATTTATTAAACCTATTTTATAATATTATTACCAAAGGTCAGGGCTTTGTTACTCCAATATTTCTAGAAAAAAATCTTCAACCAGAAACATGTAAACAAACAAACAAACAAACACTAGAGTTTGGGTTCCCAGTGAAAAAAGCGAGGCTTCATTTCAGGCCTGCAATAAACTTTTGGCTAGGATCTCAAAATTTATGCCCACAGTTGTTCATTTTTAGGTTCCTAAAGAGTCCACTCTGTGAAACCTTTTTATTCTAAGGCCAGACAGAATCAGAACCAGAGATGAAAACTAGTTGATGTCATTGAAATGGCAGTTAAAGACTTATTTTACACCCCTTGTCTTTAATTCTGACACGCATGCATTTCCCACCCTCACCCCCCGATTTTCTTAAGCAGCCCAATGTTTTTGCAGTGTGCAAAATCTCACCAAATCAGATTTTGATGCTTTTACTCATGTCTCTCCTTTGCTCACTACATGACAAGGATATTTTTCTCTCTTCTCTCCATCTTTCTTCTTCCCTCTCACTGTCTCCTTACCTCCTTTTCACCACATCAAAACCAAACCAAAACAAAGGAAACTACCCCAACATGTTATTCCCCATCTTACCTCTAGACTTTAACACTGGAGACTACCCTTCTCCATTTTAGGGGGCTCTTCTACTGTTGTTTGGGTTTCAGACCTGCCCTCACCCTGGAAGTCTTAGAGAAGTGCCCAGGGCCCTTAGCCTTCTTCTCCCATCCCTCCTACAGGCAGGTACTCTTCTCACGTGCTCCCCCACAAACCTGCCCGTGCTTGCTCTCGTGTCTGTGTCTACCCGAAGCTTGGAAGCTCCATAAAATCCAGACCTGTGGTTTGTTTGTTTTTGGTCTTCCAGCTTACCTACATTAGGAGCTCAAGAAAAAATAAGGAATGCAAGGAAACAAGAAAAAGGAGGGTAGGGGGAGAATGCTGGTTTTTTAAAAAAAAATTTCTTATAATGTTTACTTATTTTTGAGAGAAAAAGCACAAGCAAGGGAAGGGCAGAGAGAGGGGGACAGATGATCTGAAGTGGGCTCTGCACTGACAGGCTGATAGCAAGAGAGCCCAACGTGGGCTCAAACTCACCAACCGTGAGATCATGACCGGAGCTGAAGTCAGGCGCTCCACCGACTGAGCCACCCAGGTGCCCCGACAATGCTGTTTTATAGAAAATAATTTTTAAAACTCTCTTAAGTGTGTCTTTAGATGGAATGCATCCACCTAGCAGGAATCTCAGTAGAGATGGGTAAGGAGTCAGTCCCCCAGATGGACACAGGGCCTACTATTATTGGTGGCTGAAACAGTGCATCAAATCATACTGCATATTTATAAAATCAGCCAGTTCCATACATGCTGAAAGCTTGAGAGTAAATACAGCCCCTAGAAAGGTGAGTTTTTATTGATAAACAACATGACTGGTTCCAGGGCCCACTTCCCAACGACTGTACTGGCTTTGCTTTCTTGCTTCTTTATTACTAGCCATCTTTAATCTGTGGGCTGAGGGCCTATGCTACTTATATGCACCATAAAATCTCCTCCAAATTTTCCCAAGATAAAATCCTAATCTTCTTTATAAACTGGTCGAGGTACCATGATTAAGAGAATTGACACCTGTTTAGGAGCAAAAACAGTGTTTAAATCTTGACTCCATCCCGTATTAATCTTGAACAAGGTTGTGTTGTGATCTTGAACAAGACGCATTTTTGGATTGAACTTCCTTCATCTGTGTAATCAGGAAACTGGTTGACTCACATGTAGGTTCTTGAGATGATCAGGCTCATGGGAAAATATGTTGTAAATTCTAACCGCCAGGAAGCCACAAATTGATAGGAATTGACAACAGAGTCATGGGCATGAAGTTGTCCATCCAGCGTCATGTTGAGTTTTCCTTAGCCTGAGAAATAGATCTTTACTTAATTCTGGAGTTAGGAAATGGGGTTTGGAATGGGGGGTGTCTGTATAAAGAGATATTTGTAAGTGCCTTTTCTTGTTTTGAGTACTTCTGGAAGAGGCCTCCTACTTTATTGTTTACTACCCTACACATTTATCCAGATTTCTAAAATACCTTGAGTCCTGAATGTTTAGATTTAAATTATATTTATATTACAGTTGAGTACCATTCTTTCCTTGCCTAGATATGTGAATACTATTTTTGTGTTGCGAGTAAGCTTAAAAATTGACTGTCTAAATATTTAACCAGAGTTATTTTAAAAGAATTTCATTATTTATCTTCTTTATGATTTATATTATCACATTCTGTGTCTGTAGTTATGGTTTATCATAAGCAGCCCATCTGCTACAACGGCCAGCCTGGAACATTCATATAAGATGAGTTCAGATATCATAAACATGACAAGAGATGGGTTACATTCAGTCTTTCTCCGTGTTTAACCAATTTAATTTGTCTCCTATGCAGAAGAGGCTCTAAATTTACTTAATATATGTTAGCACTTAGGAACACAGTTAGAAACAAGGCGAAGGTCTTAACCTATTCGTAAATAAATGAGAAGATTCCTGTCGGAGTGAAAGAGAGAGAGAGAATTTATGTCAAACAATCAGGAATTTAATACATAGTGGTCTTTTAGGATGTCCAGTTTGTGTACATACTCTTAAGGCATGATTACGAATAACTTCACCTCCTATAAACAATGTGACTGGAGAAATTACTCACAGATACAACAAAAAGGGGAAGAAAGGTAAGACGTTTTAACTAAAGCCAATAAGTGAATTACTTTCCCTGAAAAGGTTAAAAATGGCAGATTTATTTTTCGTTGCCATAATATTTGTCTTTGTTGGCCAGCTTTCTGAGGTATTCTCCAGAAGATGCAGGGCTCATTGGGACATCACCACATGACCCCAGGTTCAAAGTTAGAGCAGAGTTCTGAAGGATTTTCCCCTCTGTAGTTTGGGGACCCAAGGAGCCTTAACCAAAGGCTAAGTCTGTTGGCTAAATGAAAGTATTGATACTTGCTGTAGCAAAAGCTTTCAGTGATTATACTGGATTTCCCTCTGCCCCTGGTAAAGGTCAAGTAGAGGACTTTTGAGTGCAAGCAAAAGAGTCATTCATTTTTCACTCTTTAGGTAAAGGACTTATGTCATATTATTAGTGAAAATGTGATTAACTGTTAAAGCAACATAGGCCTTAATGATCTATAAAGCCGTTTCTCTCGAAGTTATGGATTCATTGCTCTGAGGTACTAAATATATGTTGTTCTAGGATCACGTAAGTCATGAATACTAAAAATAAAAATAAACATATTTCTTTGATGATGATTTATTGCCAAACAATTTGGAGCTAATACATTCACATTATAGGATGCAAATACAAATGTGACATAAGTGAGTGGGCCTTTAAGATGAAGTGTCATTACTTTGGGAAATATGGGCAGTGCTTCAACTTCATCACAGCCTTTGTAACATAATGTTTTGATAGCCTGTGACAGATGTCTCAACTTGCAGCAGTTTGGTCCTTAAATTCCATACTTAGCAAGAGAATGGCTTCATTCAGCCTCGTTGATGACCTAAAAACCCATATGCGGGGATATTATACGCCATTATGGATTAGTATGTGAAGCTGGTAAAATGAGATTGGAGCAGGGGCTTCCTTCTGGTCAGATGCTGAGTTTACAGTGAGCACAAAGACAACCACTGCAGTGGCTGACCCAAAGAGGATGGTAGCGCAACCCTATGTTTATAACAGCAGGTACCCTTCGCTCCTCCAGGGGCTCTTCAGAATCGCTCCTGGGCGAACCATGCTTAACGGCATGGTTATCATTCTGTATATGGATAAAGTTCTCGAGTTACGTGAAATTACTCAGCAATCTAAAAAGCTGCATGTCTTTTTAAAATTTTATTTTTAGTGTTTTACTTATTTCTGAGGGAGAGAGAGAGAGAGAGAGAGAGAGAGAGAGACAGCATGAGCAGGGGAGGGTCAGAGAAAGAGGGAGACTCAGAATCCGAAACAGGCCTTAGGCTCTGAGCTGTCAGCACAGAGCCCGACACAGGGCTTGAACCCACGAACCGTGAGGTCATGACCTGAGCCGAAGTCGGACATTTAACTGACTGAGCCACTCCCAGGTGCCCCAAAAGCTGAGGATGTCCATGTCAAGTTGACCTTGCTCTCTCCTTTACCATCTCCATCTCTTCTCTTTCCAGACACACAATTTCTTATTTATCTCTTCCTTTCTCTCATTCTTTCTTCTTTTTATTGTCTCCACTCCCCTTCCTTGTCTTTCTTTCATGCGTCTTTCCCCCTCTCTTTTCCCACTTCCTCATGTTTCTTGCTCTCTGCATCAGGGAGGAGATGAGCTGACATTAAGTATCGCTGGAGTAATATTCTCGGTACCGTCAAGAACGTGCTTAGAGGAAAGGTTCTCTGGTGTCAGGAGAGAACTGCATTCCTTTTTTTTTTAAAAATTTTTTAATGTTTATTTATTTTTTGAGAGACAGAGAGACAGACTGCGAGTGGGGGAGGGGTGGAGAGAGAGCGAGAGAGAGACACACACACACACACAGAATCTGAAGCAGGCTCCAGGCTCTGAACTGTCAGCACAGAGACCTACGCGGGGCTGGAACCCATAAGCTGTGAGATCATGACCTGAGCCAAAGTTGGAGGCTTAACTGACTGAGCCACCCAGGCGCCCCGAGAACTGCATTCCTTATAACAGTGCATACGAAATTCTCTTCTAATTCCTGTACTGGCATTGTTAATTTCATTCCTGGAATCTAAGTGGATCTGCTGTTTCCTCAGCAATTCCTTCTACTGGTACAATATGAATAATATGATAGTTAACAGGGTATTTGTGCAAGGCTTAAAAAAAATAACCTAGCAAGTAGAGAGGAGGACAAAGGAAGCAAATGATGGAGCAAAGTACACATTATGTGAGCACTGCAGACTGCTATACAAGTGAGACTGCTCCAGTGTGCGTCTAATTTATGTAGCTGATAACCTGAGTTAACAGAGACCCTGGCACTATTATGGAGGTAATATTTTCTCAAGGATGTACAGTCTTAAACAACTTCTTCCTGTATTAGGTTCATACATGGTTTTCTTTAACATAAAGCAGGTATGTCTGTTCTCTTGTTCCATTTCATTTTCTTGGAAAAATAAATTTATTGCAGGCCGGCTGAATGGAAATTCTGCTTACTGTTTACGACTGAAGTTGTTCTCCCCTCTCCTGTATTACCCAGGGAATTAGTTCAATATAGAGCCTTATTCCACACCCATTTCTTTATTTTCCCCCTCTCCATCCTTCTTTCCAGGGTTCTGTTTCAAACCTATATTGCCACAGAGCAGCTGGTAGCATTTAGCAACCACCTGCACAAGTAGTTCTGTTTTCAGTGGAAGAAAATTTAGCTTACATAAGGCAAAAAACTGTAAGGTGTCGGCTTTTCCATTTTTATTTGTATTTGTGTACATTTTCTTACTCATTGATGAATGTTCTGCTAAGTGAAACTTAACTCCTTGGTAAAGAATGAGAAACAGTATGGTGCATGGTCATTTGTTACAGTAAGGTTTGGTTAAATTGAAACTCTGTCAGGAAGGCGAGAGGTTGATGGTAGCCAGGAAGAGACTCTTAAAAATCTGTTACTTCTTTGAAGGGTGAGAAGGCACCCTCTTGGATTGGAAACTTCTACTCTGATTTTCCAAGTACCAGTCCCTACCAAAGACTATGACAAGTGTCACGGTGTGTGCTGGGTTCCCATGAAAGGCATTGTGCCGTCAGACTTTCAATACCTAACAGTAAATAAATTACCTTCCTACTGCTTGGGAATAAGTTTAAACCTCTAAGTTTTTATTAAATTGTTCACATAACTACACACTGAATATTGATCGGAACTGCACTGGCAGTGACTAATGTGTCAAGTAGTGACTTTCCTTAAATCAAGGTAGCTATTCTGTAAATGAAACTCCAAACTAAAAGCTGGCCATCCACAAATAATATCTGATGACTAACTTATGTAAGCAAATGGCAGCTCATAAGTCATTCTTCTTACCTCTCTCATTCAGTCCTCACTTGCCATTTTCTTCCCCTGGGTAGAGGACCTGAGTCAGAGGAAGACTATGTGACTTGGTAAAGGTCACTTAGCTAGTAAGAGTAAATTCATCCAGACTTCTAGCATAGTCACCTTTTGAGGAGAAGAGTTTAGCAGTTAATATTACTTTAAAAATTTTTTTTGAATATTACTTTAGACAGGCCTAAAAGTTATTGTGAGCCACCATATATAGATATGCAGCCATTCACCATAGGAGTCTAGACCATGTAAATACTATCCAGGAGTCTGAACCATGTAAATAAATGTTAGATTTTTTTTTTTTTGAATCCCATTGTGGGATGGAAAGTATTCTCGAAGAAATTTAAAAGAATATCATGGCTTTATAGGTTAACAAACCAAAATATATGACCAAGGTTACACACTAGTTACTGGCAGTCCTGAGGTTAGTACCCGAATAATTTCTTCTCCCCTCCCCTTCCAAACTTCCGTCCCTCCCCTCTCCTCCCTGTCCCTGCCCCCCTCCCTTTTCCAACCTTCTCTTCCCTTTCATTTTCTCTTTCTTTTCCTTTCATTTCTCTTTCCTTCATTCATTTTTCTCCCCTCTCCTCTCTTCTTCCTCAAACACTTGAATCTGTATTCTCAGCCAGTTTCTACCTCCCTAAGCTAGGTATTGGAAATAAACCACTTACTAAGTGAGGCTCTTTCCCCACCTTCAGGAGGTTTAATGAGGGGTACAGTTAACTGAACTGGTGCAGTGCTGACGGTCGTGATGGAGGTATAGGATCTTAGCTATGTGTGATGCTTGGGAGGGATAAACAACCAAGTCTAGAGAGAATCAGAGAAGGTTTCCTTTAGGGAATGTGTCTAAACCAACATCTGAAGGATGATTAACTTTATTCCAATGTGACGGAGTTATATGGTAGCAGAAAAGAAGGTTCAGCTATCAGCCCAGAGGCAAGAGAAAGCACGGCGCAGTCTGTGGCTTGACAGAAGTTCAGCTGCATGTGGGAGGGCAGGGAGCATACCTGAGAAATACTGAGATGAATTCCCTTTAAAGACAAATTGAATTCGGTAGGCATTACATGCTTGTAAGACACTATTAGGAGCTATGAAGATTACAAGGTAATGCCCTTTAATGATGATAGAATAATCTAGGGTAGTGAATGATAAGATGACAAATCTTCCCTGAAAAGATACAGATTATGAACTTCTCTTGTGGTTCAAAGTGGGAAGAGGTCGTTGTGGGCTGTGGTAAGCAAAGAAGGTGGCAAGGAAGGTTTTGAAAGATGAGTAGCATATCTGTAGATCGTACTTTTCTGCATCCCTTTTCCCCATGGGCAAATAGTCTTCACCACCTGTCTCTATCTTCTCAATTTCCATTCAGCCTTCATCTTAACTACGAGCTCTATTTTGCCCACAACACTAGAAGAGGTAGTAGTGATTTTAATTGCCAAATCCAGTGGGCTTTTTAGTCTTTGGCCCAGTATAATGTCCTCAGGACAATTTTCTCCTTCCATTTCTTCTCTGGCTTCGGAACCACCACTTGCTTCTAGGTCCCTCTCTGTCTCCTCTTATCTCTCTTCACAGACCTCAAGTGTTGGTGTTTCCCAGGGTCCAGACATCAGCCTTCTTTCTTCCTGTAGTCTTGGTCTCCTCAGGTGATATCCACCTGAAGATATCATCTTTTTATCCATTAAGGACTCCCAAATAGTGACCTTAGGCTTGGAAACTACAATCCCACCCTCTTGCTGAACATCTGTTCCTGAATATCCTACCCCACTTCAAGTGAAGTGAAATCCATACTTCTTCCTCCGTTCTTTCCCATTTGTAGTTAATGGCTTCATCTTTTACCTTTCTCCTCAAGTGAAAACTTGAAAGCTTACCTTGACCGCTTGCATTCCTTTTCTCATCACTCATGTCCAGTGATTTGCCAAATTTAATATCCTACTTGAGAGGTATTCCTTGATTCTGCTTGATTCTCTCAAATCATACTGCTTTTCCTTTGATTCAGAGCTTCACCACCTATTGCCGAGACTGCATGTAAGTGTGCTCTCCCTTCCATTCAGGACCATTTTTTTTTTCTAACGTCAACCCTGAGATAATCTTTATTTTCAGAAGGCATTACTTTGTCTCCCTATTGTCCACAGCAGTAGTTTTTGACTATGTTCTTTTGAGTCGCAAGACCGCTTAAAGATGCTTTCCAGAGTAGCTCTAGGGGAGGGGAAAGCTGAGTGAGTCATGTTTCCTATCTCTCCACGTCTTCCTCGACAAAGCAACACTTTGTTTGATATTTGTGGTTTTATGTAAGATTTTGCTTGGGTGGGGGGAAGTGTTCTGCTACTGAAAACTTTGGAAAATTGAACTCTGTAGCCTGGTAAACATGGCCCTTAGCGATTTGGTTACAAACTTCTTTAGCAACATCTCTTCTGTCCCTTTACCCTCTACCCTAATCATCATTCACCCAAACCTCTCCTAAAGACTGTGGTCTGGTACCACTCTGTGTCTTTGTTTATGCTGATTTTCCCTCTTGGAAGTCCTCCGTGTTGGTTCCCCATTTTCTTCACATTTTCTTCACCTCTTCTATCTGGTAAATTTCTGATGATTCAACTCAAATCTTGCTCTCAGCTGTCCCTGAGAGAGAAGTCTGTGTAGTCATAATCTCTTCTACAGTCCTTAACACATCAGTTGCCTCCTCTTTTAGATTGGTTCCCCTGTGGCCTCCTGGATGGCAGAGAATGAGTCTTAATTATATATTGGTACCCCAGCATCTATGATGCAAGAAGTGCTGCTCAGTTAAAGCGAGCTCTGGCTTCTTGCTCCTCCTCCTACTGCTGTTGCTACAATGGCGAAGCCGAAGGACAGTTTTGAGCAAAAGAGGGAAATATCAAGAGCGGAATTTAGGTGATTAAGGTCATTGATCTCAAAGTCAAGTGCAGAATAGAGAGAAAAGAAGCCTACGGTCAGGGAGAGAGGTGTCTAACAGAGATACCCCTAATAGCATGGTATGAATTTGAGTAAAATCTACTACAATTCATTGCTGAATTGATGGGATAAGAGAATATATTTCAATGGAGAATGATCGGAGATGAAAAGCATGTTCATTTTCTTTAGAAATCCTAACTATGGCAATGAGATTTTTTTGGTCCATTTCTTTGCATCATGTATTTATCCTCTGGAAAGCAGATAAGCTACTTGGTTCTACCAGTCCTCTCCATTGACATCACGTAGCTGTAGTGGCAGCAGCAACAGTGACTTGTCGTTACACATGCCTAGCACTGTGTTTGGCACGTTACACGCATAAGCTCATGAGAGGTAGTGAGACAAGTACTATTATTGCCTTCACCTTAGAGTGGGTATGGCAAGGCTCAGAGAGGTGAACTCACTTGCACAAGGTCTTGTAGCTGGGAAGTTGTGGAGCCTGGGTCCGAACTCAAGTCTGTCTGAATTCAAAGCCTGACCTCTATTCCACTCACTGCTCCATCTCAGCAAGCTCTGTTTAGCCAAGTACCTCTTGGATCTAATCTCGGAATACTCACAGATATTCAGGTCACACCTTCTTCATTAATGCAAATCAGGGAAGTCAGAATTCCAGAGAAACAAATTCTCTAGATGTCTAAAGGTCACCTCTTTGAGCCCAGTGGCTTCCATAATGTTACCATAAAGGATGGAAAACTTTTCTAAAATCATTATTCTAGGAAACTAGATAGCCAATCTTATTGGATTCTTGTCCTAAATCAAAGTAAATTGGCACTGAATGACTCTCTCTTAAGAAAAGTGTATAAACTCTGGAACATGGGCTTAACCTCTGTGCCGTCCAAATTAAAGGCAATTTTCCTACACTCTGTGCCGTCCAAATTAAAGGCAATTTTCCTACACTTTGAGTTCTCGCCCGGGTCTCACGTAACTGAAGTTGTCCGATAGCTTCCAGCAGATGTTCACTCACAGCTTGCTTCACAGGGCTAAACAAGTTGGATGTCAAATATTTGTCAAAGTGCGGTGGGCCCCATGTATCAAAAACTGGGATACTGTTTTAAAAATGCAGATTTCTGTACTTAGCCTCTAGTCTTCCGGTTTAGAAGCTTTGGAGTGAAGCCTGAGAACCTGCTTATTTCTCTGAAGTGAAGCACAGTGAAGACACGTGCGGTGATGGTCCTTGAAATAAAGGGGAACAGAAAGTGCTGAGCGTGGCTGTTAAAGCATGCAGACATTTAATAATAGCTGTTAGCCTTGGCAGCTCTGTTTTATATTGCACGTGCCAAATGCCTTTCAGCTAGGTACCTTCTGCAGTAATTAATCGCAAGCATATCAGCTCTGTAAATGTTTTGACTCCGTGCAAACAGCTCTAGCACCTGCTTAAGTGATCCCTCTTCCTCCCATTCTTCACTTTGTTGTTTAGCTCTGATTTGCATCTCTTATCTCCAAATATGTATAGGTAGGTTGCTAAGGGCCTCCTTTGAGCGGGAGCTCTACCTGTGTCTCATTTAATTCTCCTGAGACTCCGCAGAGGACACATTATGAGTCCCATTGCCGATGAGAAAGCTGAGACTTCAGTAGCTTAATTAATGTGCCCAAGGTCATGGAGGCAGGGAGTTGGAACTGAAGTTTGAACCCAGGTCACCTGACTCCATAATCATGCCTTTCCTCACTATGCCAGGTTGCTTCATATCATTTGGCTTCATTTTTGACAGATGCAGATCCAGTACAGTTTAAACACCTATCCAGGCCCTGTGGGTAATAATGCTACTAAAACGGTTTCTGTGGCACATACGCTGACGGTATGTCTCGAATCCTCATCTTAGGCTATATCCTAGGGAAAAACAGATAAATTGTGTCACTCAGACTTGGTGTGTGGGGTCTCTTTTTCCCACTGCTGATGTTTTTAGTCAGCATTGACCAACAGGATTCTCTACAAAGATAGAAAGGCTCTAAATCTGCATTGTTCAATATAGTTGGCACTAACCACATGTGGCTATTCAGCTAGATGGTCAGCATGACTGAGGAACTGAATCTTTCATTTTAATTAACTTACACTTATGTGTAAGTGTACATAGCCACATGCGGCTAGTGGCCATCATATTGGACAGCATAGGCCTAGATGGGTCTATAGGAAGACCGCAAATTTGAGTGGTGAGGGATTCAAATCAGAAGCCCGTATGATTTGGGCAAGTTACCAGACACATCTTTATTTTCATTACTTTAAATATAGAATGGCGGTAGTAATAGGATGTGCCTCACAGCTTACTTGTGAGGATTATAGGAGCAGTTTTATGTAAACATTCTCAGCACAAGCATAGCACACAGTAGATAAGGGCTCATCAATGTTAGTAGCTATTATTTTGACTCTTACTATTTTTAATGTTTATTTTTGAGAGAGAGAAAGAGCGTGAGCAAGGGAGAGGCAGAGAGAGGGAGGGAGACACAGAACATGAAGCAGACTCAGGCTCCGAACTGTCGGCACAGAGCCTGACGTGGGGCTCGAAGTCACAAACTGTGAGATAATGACCTGACCTTAGCTGAAGTCAGATGCTTAACCAACTGAGCCATCCAAGTGCCCTGACTATTATCGTTTTCAGTTCAACTTTCTAAATAATTTGAAGTTGTTTGCCTTTTTTGTGACTTCAAATCTACTTAAAAGTGCTGATAACATACTAGCTGCTTAATAAATATGTATTGAATTAAGTTTTTGAAATCTCGAATTTAGGACTTTTGATACATAGACTGTTATGTGTATGTAGAGAAAATGCTGGAGAGTCTCCAAAAATGCGTTCACTTCTTCGGATGTACAATAGGAAAGTAAAAGTCTGTCAAGACAAAGGAGAAGGAAAGAAAGTGAAGAGGCTCTAATACTTAGAAACAAAATTAAAATTCTCTCATCTCTTGTCCCACATGACTCAAATACCCATAATTTTTAAAAGTCCATTTCAGGGGCTCCTGAGTGGCTCTATCAGTTGAGTGTCTGACTTTGGCTCAGGTCATGATCTCACGGTTTGTGGGTTTGAGCCCCTCATCGGGCTCTGTGCTGACAGCCAGCTCAGATCCTGGAGGCTACTTCAGATTCTGTCTCTCTCTCTCTTTCTCTCTCTGACCCTCCCCTGTTTACGCGCTCTCTCTGTCTCTCAGAAATTAAAAAAAAAAAGTCCATTTCAAGTTTGAAATGTGTGAGGAGGTGATCAAGGAAGGGAAGGGCATTTTAATAGGACACATTTAAGTAGTAGGAAATGATTTCTCATCAGGCATATTATAAATCGATCTTGGTGAGTTTTATTAGCCAGTCCACATCGAAATCACCAGACACACCTAAAGACACTTGCACACCACATTTAGTGTGTACGTACATGTCTCTTTGTGTGTATGTGTACATATATTAAAACTGACATTAAAATTAGATAGTAAAACTTTTTCATTTAGTGCCAACAAAGGCTAGCCACAATAAATTGAAAATGTGAACTACTTTGGCATGCCTTAGCTTCATAAAGCCCTGTAAATGGCTATACAAATATTTTTATAAATGGAAATCATATTAGACCTGAGGTTTAAAGTACTGTAGATAGGAAAGAGAGGTAAATAATTGCCTTTTTTTACTTTCTGACCATATTATAAATGCCAGACAATGGAAAAACTAGTAAAATTAAAAAGGCATTCCTAACATAAAACAACATACTGGTTCACAGATTGTCTTTCTTCATCATCTGCGTTGTGGATTTATAGCCATTACCTACGACTTAGTGGCACAGGAAAGGACTCACGGTGCTTTGGGCTGGCCTGCAGGGCTAGTAGAGATGGGGCCGGGGACTGGACCTGAGAGGCACCATGCTGTCCGCCAGGGCTGGTGGCTGCTTGGCTGACAGCTTAAAAAAAGAGAGGCCAACTGCTCTGCTAAAGGAAATATAATATGATCTTTTAATGAGTTGAATGTGGAGAAGTTTTTGAGGAAAAGGAACCGAGGGCCTACTGAAGGGATTTGTTGGTCACAGTCTACACCTTCGTTAGCTGTTAAAAGGTGCCAAGCATAGATATTTGGCAGTTTACTCTCAAGTAATTCCCTCCTTTTAAAAACTGTCCGTGGCATGCTACCAAGATGGCCTTATTGTTAGGGCTTTGTTTAATTGTTGACTTTCTGTTGATTTTTATTATTCAAGTACACCCTACCCATTGTTTCAGAGGTCAAGGAGCTTTTTCATTGTATTTCTTCCCAACTGTAGCCCCTGGTCGGCTGCACTCTCTTCTTAGGCAAACTTTCTGTAGCAGCTGGTTTGGAAACTATCATTCCACACATCACAGCAAATCTCAGACAAGTTGAGTTTAATTATTCCCTGTTGACTAGCTCTGCCATTACTAAAATCTCTTTTAACACGCTGACATTGAGAGTGGAAGTGTAGGGTTTCCAAGCTCTCAGCACAATAGCTTTTGCATTAATATCTCACAGTTTATTTCATGGAGTAGAGGCCTGCTTGTGGTGTCTAAAATGTGTTTAAACATAAATTGCAAAGAAAGGCATGGTGACAAAATAGACCTCTATATAGGGGAAAGAAAGCCTCTGAATAGGCTTAGGTATTTTTTTTTAAGTGCATTTCTCTTATTAAAAACTCTTTTTTTTTTTTTTTTTTTTGCCTTTCAAGAGCACGTCAAAGAGATTTTAATCACCCTTTTGTTTTCGTTAATTTTTATGTTTTATTACTCTGCTAAATAAATAGTATGAGTATAATGTATCCCAAACTAAACTTTTCATGATGTTTAACAAACTGTAATTTCATGATTAATAGTGCCTAATCTGAATGTCCCATGAAACTTTGTGCAGTGAGAGGTGTTCAGTGTTACTAAAGGTTAGCAACCGCACAAAAGGGACAGTTCAGTGATTGTTTCCAAGGAGATTTAAAGTCTTATGAGTTATGAGAAAAACAATAAAGCATTGGCATTGAATATCTAGTATAACATGTCCTAGGATTTATCACTACCTAGAAATTAAGGAATATGGACGGAAACAACAGAATATGTTTTAATATTTTTCTTTATTTCTTTATTTTCCTTGGTTGGATTTGATTTTTAATTTTTTTATGTTTATTTAGTTTTGAGAGAGAGAGAAAGAGAGAAGCAGAGTGTGAGCAGGGGAGGGGCAGAGAGAGGGGGAGACACAGAATCTGAATCAGGCTCCGGGCTCTGAACTGTCAGCAGCACAGAGCCTGATGTGGGACTTGAACTTGCAAACCCTGAGATCATGACCTGAGCCAAAGTCAGATGCTTAGCTGATTGAGCCACCCAGGCATCCCTGAATATGTTTTAAAAATTCATTTTGAAGTATCAGACATAGCAGAATCTAGCACATGGGCTCTATTGCTTTAAAGTTACAGGTGCTTAGTGAAAACATCTTAGCTGATGAACACCTATTGATTTCAATAAACACAGGGCCAGAATATTCTATTTCTTTGGTAGCCGTACACTGTTCCCCATCTATGCCTCACGCTTCCAAATTATGCCTGTAGAACACTCTGAAACATAGTAGAAGGGACTCTGAGGGACCCAGATCCTTCCTGATGGGGTTACCTTGACTTTGCTTTCTTTGGGGGTTAAGGCACATCACCAATTTCACAAGTAATATTTTAAAAATTCCAAATCATGGGGCACCTGGGTGGCTTAGTCGGTTAAGCGTCTGACTTTCGCTTAGGTCATGATCTCGCGGTTCGTGGGTTCGAGCCCCGCGTCGGGCTCTGTGCTGACTGCCGGCTCAGAGCCTGGAGCCTGTTTCATCTGTGACTCCCTCTCTCTCTGACCCTCCCCTGCTCACGCTGTCTCTCTCTCTCCTAGAAATAAATAAAACATTTAAAAAAAAAAAAAGTCCAAATCTGATTATGTCTCTCCCCTATCAAAAACCCTTCAATGGTTTCCCATTGTGTTCATGATGAAGTTCAACATTTATATATTATCACTTAAGAGGCCCTGCATCATCTGCTTCTGCAAAATCTTCAGCCTACAACTTCTTTCCATTTTTTAGCCATCTCTATTTCTTAAACTTGCCCCTAGGCTCTCACACATTGTATACATTCATTCATTCATTTATCCATTCATTATTTTTTTAAAGGTTTATTTAGTTGTGAGAGAGAGGGAATAGTGCCTGTGCAAGCAAGTGAGAAAGGGGCAGAGAGAGAGGGAGAGAGACAATCCCAAGCAGGCTCCACACTGTCAGTGCAGAGCCTGATGCAGGGCTCAATCTCATGAACGATGAGGTCATGACTTGAGCCAAAGTCAAGAGTTGGACGCTTAACTGACTGAGCCATCCAGATGCCCGTATCTATTCATTATTTCTTAAATGCTGACTGTGTCAGGCACCATATTGATTGCTAAGAGCTTTGTCAGGGGGTAAAATAGAAATGGTGTGTATGATCGTGAAGTTTATAAACTAGTCAGGAAGCCAGAAATGGAACAAATAACCATAAAAGCTATTCTCTCAGACTGTTTTTCTATCGCACATGGCTATTTCATTCTTATATTTCATGTCTCACATTAAATATCCTGTCCAGATGGAGACTTCCCTGCTAGGTTAGAGCCTCTTAATATACACCAAAGAAATAATACAGAACCAAATTAGTAGAAATTAGACTTAAAGACGTCATAAAAGTCCAACTTGGCTCTGTGGCTTCTGGGCTCTTCACAAGTCTTTGTCAGTTACCTTTACTCATTTGATGGTGTTTAGTTCCTATGGTTTAAAGCCATGCTTAGCTTTTTGGGGGAGGGGCTGACATACAAGATAGAGAAGAATCTCTAAAAGAGTTAGAAGGAATCATTTATTGAGTCTCTATCCATCACAAACATTTTACTCCTACTAAAATAGTTGATCTTTATACAAACATTGTGAAATGAGTATAGAAAAACAGGAGAAGATAGAACTACAGCCCAGAACTTTAAGGACATACCACTCAAATCTGCCACTGGGACCCCTTTGTATCCTCAACTGTAAACTGGAAATAATAGTATCTATTTCTTAGGATCATTGGGAGAGTTACATGGGATAATAAACACAAAGCCATCCAGAAGATGTCTGGTACGTTCTAAGTTCTGACTTGTATTGTTATTCCTTGGTGTAGATGAGAGAAAAGGCTTGCAAGGGTTAAATAACTTTTGAAGATAATAGAGGAAGCAATAAAAAGAAACAGAGTCAGGACTGAGACACAGGTCTGTCCAATTCCAGACTCTAGTATCTTCTCTTTACACCACAGCAGGTGAATACTTACCCACTGATTAAGGTGATAGGAAAGCCCATCAGTAGCTACCAGAAGCATAGAGTCTGCTTTTAAAAACATGAGTTTAAACAATTTTGTCTTCATGCCTGGTTTCTGTGAATAAATTTGTGCTTGATTCCTTAAGTAATTGTCAACAGTGGTCATCTGAGTAATGTGCCAGATGGTTGCATAAACCCCTGGGAAGCAGCATATTCTTCTGTTTAATTTTAAAATACTATGTGTCAGGTTCAGAAGGGAAGATAAGAAAGGAATGACCCTGTCTTGTGCTGATAAATTGTTTTCTCCAAATGTACCTTCAGTTGGATACCATTTTATAGAATCTCTTTCCTTAGATGGTCCTAGAAGCCATGGCTTAGAAAAAAAAAAAATCCCTGTCATTAATCTTTATGTCTTTAAATATGTCTTTAAAATATGTCTTTAAAAAATTGTCCGTAATTGAAGCATTGTTGATATAACTGATACTTCAGGCACAAAATTATCGTTTAGATTTTTCTTTATAAAAAGATGTCTTTATTAAGGCTTCTTCTTCCGTTGCATTTTTATAATTATTACTTTTTTTTTTTTTTTACCTACCTGTCCTTTACAGTAGTCCAGAGCAACAAAAAGGACACCTTTAGATACACCTGGGTGGCTCAGTCATTTGGGTGTCCAACTTCGGCTCAGGTCATGAGCTGACGGTCTGTGAGTTTGAGCCTCACATTGGGTTCTGTGCTGACAACTCAGAGCCTGGATCCTGCTTTGATTCTGCATCTCCCTCACTCTCTCTTTTTGTGCCTTCCCTGGTCACACTCTGTCTCTCTCTCTCTCAAAAATAAATAAACATAAAAAATGGAACCTTTATAATTTTGACTCCTGTTCCATGCACTAGTAACATATAATAATGCTGGAAGGAAACACTTAAAGGACCAATCCCAATTGTTCAATTGAGATTTACTTTTAGTTTAATTAAACATCTAATATGATCCAGTTTTGGAAATATTTGAGTTTGAGTAGTAACTGTAAAGACAGATATTTTTAAGAAAACGAACATAATTGTTTGCCTGTGGGACGGTGGAAGCATAAAAACATGCCCACCACTGGGCCTTTTGGGGTTTATTGCACATGAAGTCTTTAGAATGATGCATATGAGTTAGCACGGTAAATAATGGGTTCAAAGTATATTCTGAGAAAAAGGGATTTGGCAAAGCAAAACCTTAGAACCTGAACCAGGAGGGGGAGTATAAGAACTTACAATGTGGTTTGTGCCTATGGACTGCAAAACATGATGAGTGGAGTAAGAAGATGTCAGTGTGAGATTAGTGGAGGCCTCATGGAGCATTCTGCATGTCACATTAAGTTCCTTGGCTTCCAGGCTGTCAGTAATGGACAGTCACTGAAAGACTTTAAGCAGCAAATTAACATGATTTGATCTGTATACAAACTAAATCATTGGCTGCATTAGTCAGAATGGATCTAATGTGGACTAGTCTGGATGCAAGGAGTTGAGTGTGATGATTAAAGATGGAGAAGATAAGCAACAGTGAGAAGCAACTGCTATGAAAAATATTTAGGAAATACAGTTTGTAAGGTTTGGGGATTGGCTGGATTGACATGAGAGAGGTCTAAGTCTAAGATCATGCAGGCCAGAGAAAGAGAGTGAACACAAAGTGTTTTGAGAATTGGCCAGACCGAATTGAAGATGCTTCTGGGACAAGTGGGTATACCAGTCTGGAGTTCAGAGGGGATAGCCATTACTGTGGATAGACATTATTTTCAGGAAGTTACCAGCATAGGGAGGGAGGGACGAGTAAAGCTTTGCAAATGATTGGAAGAGACCCTAGTAGGTATGTTAACGGAAAACAGGCTGAAGACAAAACCCCGGGAGAAACCCAGCGTTTACTCAGCAAGGGGAAAAAATGACCCCGTGGAAGATCCTGAGAAAGAATCCAGAGGTGTTGAAGGTGAGCCAGGCAAGAGTGAGTCATGAATGCCAAAGTGGTAGGCCATTTCAAGGAGGAGGTGGTTATTAGTGTCAAATGTTGTGATTTTCACCTGTATTTTGTGTTTATTCCTATGATCACTTCTTACTGTGCTTGCTAATGCTAGAAATAGGTATACTATGAATGGGGGTCAAAATGAAAATAGAAACAATATGTCCTCTCCTTAGGGTAAACTGTAAGGAGACAACACTGACATGTAAACAAAACCATTATAATAAATCATTTAACTGACAATTACATAGTACTTTGAGTTTATTGTGTGCTCTGATATCTCCTATCACTTTACTTTCACATGAATCCAGTAAGAGAAGCACTGAGATCGTAGATGTCTCTCCTTCTTCCAAGTGAAGAAGCCAGTGCACAGTGAGGCTGAGTGACTTGCCAAGGTTAGCAGCTGGTGACCTTAGAGCTTGGACAATACACTATTATGTCCTCAACCTCCTGACCCATTGGGCCTTCACAATACCAAGTTAGGAATCCAAACATGATGCAGCATAGTATAGTCCTTCAGCCCACGGACCCCAAATCTTCATCAGGTGTATTACTTTCCTCCTGGTCTTTAGTAATCAAAGTCTTCAAATGCATAACATTTCAATCATTAAAATGTCAATCACCATTTTTATATAATCTCTTTTCTGTTCCATTTTCCATCCATGGAAAGAAATTTCCAATTACAATTTATTTCTTCTGAGATTAAGTGTATTTGGGGGATAATTTCTAGATGCTTAGGCCTTTAGTTATACCTGTAAGGGTATCTACGGGAGCCGATAAAGTAAAATCCTATACGATCCAATGGAAAGAAAGAAAATAAATTGATATTTGTCAAGATTTTGTAGAATATTGGGAAGCATTATCTTTAATAAATAGATGATGATAATAGATAATCGTACAAGACAACTAATAGATGAACATCTGTACAAGCAGCTAAAAAAATTAAACCCGGGTCTTGGGAGGTGACAGGGTTACAATATTTGATGTGAGGTACTGCCATCCCAGTTCTTAAACATGAACAGCATGTCTGTGTCAGATCAGACCAAAGGCAGACTTTAAAAACATTTTTGTTTTTTGCATATATTTCTCTTAGTAAAAATATGTGGCACCTGGAACAAAAAGACAATTCTTGTTTCTCATTCCTCAATCTTTTCTTTGTCAGTTTTGCCTGTTAGATTTCATATAGGATTTCATATGAATTTCCTCTGTCTTGTTCTCTACTTTGGATGGAGCCCATTGAATGTTGGTTTAGTTTCCTATTGCTCATTCTTAAATGACCTGGTGTGTTCCTTTTGTATTAATTTATTCTCTTGGGGACTTTCTATTTTGCTGGAGTCAGTACTCTGACTTCCCTTTAGAAAACTAAGGCCAATAATTCCCCTGCCCCACTGCTCCATCTATATCTTAATAGTTTTCTCTAGTACTTCTTTCAGGCAAGTTTCCCTGTTACAATGGAAACCATTTTACAATAGCTGAGGAATAACTTCTTATCCCTGTTATTATACATATTCACCATTTCCTTACTCCACCTCAGAGTAACATAGAGTAAGTGTTTGGCAAATGACTATTGAATTATTTATTTCAATAATCATTTATTTCACTTAAAATTATTTTCATTTTCTTCTGGATCAATTTCTAAATACATTTCAGCATCATTTTTACACTTCTCTTTTTAAAGGACTGCAATGGCCATGATATAAAATGTTAAAGAGTTTAATAACTGTTATAAAACAATATTTCAAACTTCATTTTATCCAACATGTATTGATTGGTACATACTTTGTACAAACCACTGGACTAGGCATTAGAAGAGATATAAAAACAACAAAGGTCTTGTCTCCAAGAAGAACAAAGCCTTATAGGGAATTTAGGATGAAGGAAAACTAAACAATCGACCTTAATTATTATTGGTTGTTAATAGATTTCTTCATAAGAATCAAAGTAGTTTAATTCATTCATATCATCTCAGCAAATGTTTCTAATAGAAAGTATGGTGCCATTTTATTTGTGACGTCTTCTTTCTCTGAACCTTCTCTATTGCTTCTTTTTTGCTAAAAAAACATAAAATAATAATAATAAAAAAAGTATTTTCTGTTAGAAAATTGGCATGTTTAAAATTAACTATGCTTAGATACTCAAAGGAGACAACATTCTTAAAATAATGCAAGGCATTTGTGAGCACACAGTGATATAAAAATAGAAACAAATTTCGTCTGTACATTTTGAAATTTTCTTATTAATTTAACAACATGGAAAGCAGAATATCCATTTTGGCATTTTATCCTGTATGTGTGAAAGACTGTTCTGTAATTTACAAATGAAATACTGTGCTTTGGGTTTAGAATTTGCAATCTCAGAATGGAGAATCAAAAGCCTACAAGACACATTGGAAAGGACATTATGGATAAATCTCCAAAGCACCTGTAAGTTTATTAAAAATGGCTTAATGCAGTTAGTTTGATTTTTCTTATGAAGTTGCCAAGTTTAACAGTGTTCTCCTCTTCAATAAAATGAAAGGAAAAACATCCCCAGCTGCTACTTTTGTTTGAGGAGACACTGAGTCTTCCAATCCTAGGTAAATTATGGGGTAAATTCCCTGTGAAGCGTGTGGAATGTTTCTAGAATTAGGGAAGCTGGCTCATAAATTCAGAGTAAAGAAATTATCATAGCTTTGGCTCTGTGCTGAATGGGAAAAAAAAAAAACTGGCCAAGTTCACATTTTTGACACCGCCTGTTGTATATATACCTTTGAATTGTGCCTTATTTGACCTGTTAGAATTAGGTACCCTGGGAAACTATAATTTGGAGGTTGTTTCTGAGAGAACAGAGAGGCTTGATGTTGACTCTTAAAGTCTGAGTCGGACAGACAACTTTAATGATTAAAATAGGTATCTAAATCAACAGAGGTAAAAATAGAAATGACTCGATCATAAGAGGGTTTGCAATACTAGGCATGTGGACGAAATAGTTTGTGATAGTCTAGGGATTTCATTTCCGGTATGAAATATATAGATGGCTAAATATAATTTTCCTAAAATATTACTTCATTGGGCAAGTAGTAAGATATCATCTTGGCCTTTGTATTTTGGCTGGCTGACATTTTCTTTTTTCCCATGAAAAAAAAGTGGAACTGGCCTCGTATAGAATTAAACACAACAGAGTGTCGTTCTGCCCCTCTCTGTTTATTAAGATAAACTTCTGATAAGGTGGCTAAGCAGGAAGTTGGAATAGTTCAGAGAAACTAAAGACTACTTCTGCCTCTCGTGATCTTAGACATATTACTTTACATTTAAAAATCTATTTTAAAGGTTCCTTTTTTCTTTCTTTCTTTCTTTCTTTCTTTCTTCTTTCTTTTTTTAAAGTATAAGAGGTTCTGAGTTTTGAATAATACTTTAGGTTTCTTTTTAGTGGATATTGAATAAGTGTGAAAAAATGTCAATATTTTTATTTGTATTAACACTCTGAGGTCAGAGCAAACATTTAATCATATGAGAGAAAGTATGCCACTTGGGTTCTGGAATGTTTGAAAAGAACATAGCAGAACACACTTGGAAGTATAATTACCATCATTTCCATTTATGAGTAATTTTTATAGCATCTTGATTATTTCAGTCCAAATTAATAAGATTAATTTAACCTATTTTTGGTAACTCCATATGTTGATTTTCTTATCATAGTGTAAGGTCTTTCTTCTACTTATATGTCTGAGTCAGGGAAAGATTTCACCTGTGACCCAGGATAAGATATTAAGTACTATATTTCTTGTAAATATCATGTGTGATTTTTTTGCCCCTACATTAAATAATAATACAGAAAACAAATTCTTCTTGATAACTATTTTCATCAGCTACAGCACATTGTTAATTTAATTTAGTCTATAGTTAGGGAGTTAACTTGTGCCAGAGGAAGGGGATATATTGTCTATAACCTTTCAAAGGTAGAAACCAAAATTTGAGCAAATACAATTTACCCACATGGCAACTTTTTATTAAAACTATGTGTACATTTAGCACAGATGAGTTTTATACTATTCTAAATCACAAATATTTTGCTTTTACTATATTCTTTAAATTTTTATATATGTTAAAGAAGTTATGTCCTTGTGTGGGAATTTGAATTTTTTCTTCATATTTTAACTTTTCCATGTGACTTGCCATTTGTCTGGTTTCAGTGTGAAGAGTCCTCTCAATGAAAACCAATGTCAGAGAGGTTGTTGCCCAATTTCTCCTCTAGGATTTTGATGGTTTCCTGTCTCACATGTAGGTCTTTCATCCATTTTGAATTTATCTTTGAGTATGGTGTAAGAAAGTGGTCTAATTTCATTCTTCCATGGAGGTGGGTGGGAGACGGGCTAGATGGGTGATGGGCATTAGGAGGGGACTTGTGATGAGCACTGGGTGTTGTATGTAAGGGATGAATCACTGAATTCTACTCCTGAAATCAATACTGCATGGTATGTTAATGCACTAAAATTTAAAGAAAGAAAGAAAGAAAGAAAGAAAGAAAGAAAGAAAGAAAGAAAGAAAGAAAGAAAGAAAAAAGAAACAAAGAAAACCAATGTATTATTTGGTCATTTATAGCCCAGCCTGATTATAAGCTTTAAGCACCAAGAATCTAACAAAGTGGACTAATGAGATATCCAAGACAGTTTTGATACAGAAAAGAAGATTAGATATAGGGTCGACATGGACTTTTAAGCTGTCATAGGAAATGAATTTAGAATCTTTTTGGTTTGCCCCTAACCAATTATGATGTAATTGATGTTAACAAATCTGACCTAGCAGGATTTTAATCTACAACCTGGCAGCATTCACCAATTTCACAGCTACAGTTCTTTAACCTAATATCTCTCAGACAAACCAAAATAAAATAATACCATAATTTAATAAAGAACCAAGTAGTTTAATTTAAAGCAGCATGGGAAAAAAAGAGATGATGCCAAAAGGTAGAAAATTATCAGCATTAGCTCTGGAATCTAAAGCATTTCCAACAAAAACTCATTATAAAGTCTAAAAGTGGTTTCAAAAATTCTACTAAAAGTGATCAGATTATTTAACAATAGAATTATAATCCCCCCCCCCCCCAACTCCCTGCCCCATCCATGTCTTCATGTGACAGGCAGCTATTCTCTTTCATTTCTCAGGGATTTTTATTTATTGCATTTATTTTATTTATTTCATTTCACAGAGAATATTTTAAAGGCATATTCTCCTAGAGGATCAGAGTCAGTAGCTGGGGGAGTAAAAATTCTGTTAATTGAAGTATGGAAACTGAAAGAGCAAGTACTTACAATCCATTTAGACATTATTATTTTAATAAAAATGTGTTTTATTAAAAACAATTTTGGGGGTGCCTGGGTGGCTCAGTTGGTTAAGCTGGCTTAGGTCATGATCTCATGGTTTGTGAGCTCAAGCCACATGTGGGGCTCTCTGCTGCCAGTGCAGAGCCTGCTTTAGATCCTCTGTCTCCCTCTCTCTCTGCCCCTCCCTTGCATATGTTCTCTCTTTCTCTCAAAAATAAACATTTAAAAAGTAATAAATAAATAAAGACAATTTTGAAGTCACATGTGCATATATATGCATACAGAACCATTTTCCTGCCTTAGGCTTGCACGTCTTCATGGAAGTATAGATTATGTACACATATAGAGTGAATTTTCAATTATCCAAGAACAAAATAACTTTTTCTGGAGGAGGGGTTGTAGGGTAGAGATTACCCATGGTGAAAAGCACACATAGAGGATTTTTGAAGGCAGTTAAAATTAGTTAACAGTAAATAATAATTTCACAGTAGATAATAAACACCACAGTGTCTTCTTCTACTCCAGCTTGAGCTTGAGTTCCCTGGCTGATCGGATGTGTCATATAAATGGAGATATGCCCTCTTCATCTACTCACTGTCCATCCTTAGCACCTAGGAATGGCTCGTCCCCAGGAAAGGCTAGAAAGCTCAAAGGCTTGCCGTAGGACTGAAGGAGTTGAATTTGCTGCTGCAGATACATTTCCATCCAATTCATCCCCTAAGTTAGAGACAAATTGATGAAAAGTAAAACATGTAAGAAAACAAACAATAAATAATAGACTGTAAAAGTAGACAATGACATTTTGACTGTTTCTTGCCCAGCAATTCACATAATTTATGTACATTTACAAACATAGTTTATTTGCATGAATTTCATGTTTAGTATATGCAAACTTAGGAACTATTGTTTTTACTCTCTCAGAAATAAAATAGTAAACCTCTTGTTAAAGGTAGGATATACCTCACTTTAGGACATTTGCATTAAATAATTATTTTACAACATTGGCTTTTTCTTACATTTGTTACATTTGGTCATGTTGACTTGACATTATGTGTGATTGCCATCCATGGTGTCTTTATTACCTGACTTATTATAGCCGGATAATAAGTACTGACTCCTAGACACATTTGTGCACAACTCTTTACCTGGGAGGGGATTTGAAAATAATTGTTAAACATTTAGTTGTTCTGCAAAAACTCCTCTTGCACATTACATTTGGAGCAATGTTGAGAGAGTGATAAAAATGTGGGCAGTTCAGATCCTGTGTACTGGAATGTTCAGTAGCACCATTAAAACAGCTACTGAAAATAAGAGCACAATCTTCCCCTCTCTGTCACCCTGCTGTTAGCATTATTCTAATGTACATTAACCTGTAGTTTTTTATAGCCACCACATAATAAATAGAAAACATAAACAATTTTTAAGAAAAATTGTGTGTTTTGTTCAGGGTAAGTTCTTCTAGCAATCATTGTTGTACACATGACCTAGAGAAAGCTGTGGTATTAATGGGAAGCTATCAAGATGAACAAGGGGCAAGACGGGGAGGAAAAAAGGGGACCCCCTCCGTGCAGTGTGGGAGATGGGATCCTTCAATGAGAGCGAAATTCATGATATCCATAGTATGGCCCAGCTGTTTGGGAGCATTAAAAATCCCTTCGCTTAAGCTGTTGAAAGCTGCAAAAAAAGACCAAATGTTTTCCATCTCAAAACACATTTTACTTAGCTGTGTTTTGAAAGCTGTTATCTAAACATTAAAAAAAAAAACGCAGCATATTCTAACATGATTTCTTCCTTGGGTACAAATCAGCAGTTATAATTTAATTTAGGTAAGAGAGTGAAAAAGGTAGAAGGAAAAGGCACATTTTATTCTCCTACCTTCTTGTTTATCTTTCCTTAAAGTATTTGAAGGACATAAAACAGGGAAATAAAAAAGTCACCAGCATACAGTTTTGTTAACTTATCTTGTGAACATTAAACATTATGCCTCAAATTTCGTATGGTACATAAAGTGTTTCGCCTTGCAAGATCATGTGTACAGCACTTCAAAAAAGCCAGTGGGACAGCTCACTAAATGTAATGGATGTGTAACAGCAGATCTTCAGATCTCTTGTATTTAGCATGACAACTTTGGGTTCTTTAGGTGCTTTAAACATGATATCTAAAACCACATAGTTTTTTCCCTAGTGATGAAAAACATAGTCTAATTACAAACTTCTCTTATGCTCTAGATGGCTTGACCATCCGGTGCAATTGCAACATTTGGATTATACTGTATCTCCTTTTGTTACTGAAATTAATCAGTTTTACGACTTCGCCTTGTTTTCGTAACACATTTTCATGTTACTTCTTACTAGAATGCATGCTCAGGGACGATAGTCACAGTTTGGAAGTGTGTTGTCTAATGGTGCAATAAACACTTTATTTCCACTACCTAAAGGAAGAGGTGAGATCTTAGCTGCTTTCCAGTTACATACATGCGTGTGTGTCTTCACCAAAATCTTCCAGAAAATCTTATTAAGCAGTTTCAGAAGATATCTTGAAACAGAACAACTGATTCCCACTTAAAGACTTGCTTCTATAAACCAACTTATTTGCTGTCAAAACTTATGTTGGCTACTATGTAGACAAAACTTTTGTCAGGAAACTCTACTAGGAATGTGGCTTAGACAAGGAATATGACATGGGGTCAGTGCCTTACACCCAGGATTAAGACCACCAGTGGTTTTTGGTGATAAAAGCACAAGGAAGTTTCAAACAGTGTAAATAATCAGATAAGGAAGTCAACAGCAAGGGCAGGCATTCTGGGTCTAGGAGGAAACTGCCACCAGTAACCCCGAAGGACCTTCCTTGTGCCATGAGACGTAATTATGGTTTAATGACATCATGGTAAACATCACATTTCATTGTTTTTTCAGATTTATATTTGTGGACAGAAAAATAAGAACTTGTTTCGTCTTCTTTTATTTTTACCTTTATGTTTCTCCACAAATCTAAGTGAAGAATGTGAGATGAGGATAGGTAATACTTTTTGTAAGGTGACACCTGAGAACCTTAGTAGATTAAAATTTTACTTCCAAGACGTGCTTCTCTTCCCTGTCTTGAGTGCTGAATTTCTTTTTCGTGTGTGTTTTCCTAACAGACGGCAATTTAAATGCATTCATCAATGAGACACTAATTGAAAAAATGAGACGATGCCATAAACCAAGCTTTGGTACAAACTGTTCCCACTCTGATTATGATTGAGCCTTGGGGGCATCATGTTGCTTCTCTGGCCTCTGTGCTCACATTCACAAAATGACTGTATTAATTACTAATATGCCATATAGATTCACTGATGCTTCAGGAAATGCCCCCCTAAATTGGTCTTGAAAATGCCCCTTGTGTGTTCTTCCTTCCTTTATCTAACATGAATTGCTACACCAAGGTTAGCATCCCTTAGGCTCCCTGTCAGTCAGTGGTTGGCTCAGAGTGACCCTGAATGCCAACCCCCAGTATCAGATGGATGACATCTTTGGCAAAGTAGGAGGCCATTCCTTCTGGTCTTTATGTCTGAGCTAGTGCAGCCTTGGTAAAGGATTATGGCAGTCACGTTGATCAAGGTTTGAATCCCATCTTTAATACTTAACAGTTGTGTGACTCTAGGGCAGGTTATTTACTCAGCCTTGTTGAATTCAGTTTTGTCATCTGTAAAACAAGGGTAATAATCACTCATAGCCTGTTAGTGAATTATTAAGTGAAATGATGCATAATAAGTACTTGACATAGAGGAGGCACTTCATAAATGATTGCATTATGATTTTATATGTTACCATCTTATCATCATCTCTTGTTTCCATTACTTCACTAACTTGCTAATTGGTCACCCAGTATCCACTTGCTCTACCCCAATTCATTTGCCACATTGTTGCCATTAGGGTTTTCACAGATGAGAATTTGGCAAGAACCATGTCTGATTTCTTTCAAGAATGAATGAATAAATGAATGAATAAAGCTAACAAGACTGATGAATTTTAGAAACAAAATATATAATGGATATCTTTTGCGTACATTTCCAATCAAAACCAACCAATTTACAAAACAGTGAAAATCATGGGTTGATTTTTAAGTGATTACAACACACATACACACACACACACACACACACACACACATATAAAACAGCAGTGGAGCATATGTATTTAGGCATTATGCTTACAATGTAGAAGTGTTTTGTGATTTTTGTTATTGTTATTATTACTATTGTAAATGGGTTGACTATGGCAGAGATTATGCCTTTGGTTGTTGAAAATGGAAAGACCCATTCTCTGAAATAAAATGCTTCTAGTTTATCTACAATGCATTACGCCTGGATATGTACCTTGAGTATGTTATCAGTTATTCTTAGGTTAATAAAAAATTACTCTAGAAATTTCATGAGCTTATCTATTACTTTTAGATTTTACCAGAACAATTATTTTTCACTGTTCCTTTGATTTATGTTAACAGATTCACCCAGCATAGAGTATAAATCTGTCTGATCTGTTAGAATCCATCAGGAAAATTCATCTCTTTGTTTAGAACACACACATGAATATACACATGCCTAAGCTACTATAATCCATGTTTTTAGAACAAACAGGGATGAGGCTGATTTTATACACCTGAAGAAAATAGGAGGCTGAATTTCATCAAAGCAATTAAGCAAACATTGAAAATACATTTAGCCTAAGTTCAGCAACAGTAAAATATTCTTTTCTGCCTTTGCCCAGCCTCTGAAAGAGTGCACGTCTCACCTCTCCTATAAGGCTCCTCTTGGCATGCCAGCCCTCACACATCTCCTTCCTGTCTGAAGCTCTGCAGCACTTATCATTTGAGCCACATAATTTAGTACTTAATGACTTAACAGTCTTGTGCTATTTGCTGGTTCTTTCAAGTAGCTTAGTCTAAATAGATTGTATGGGCCGTAACAGCGGGGACGATGGTTTATATTAGCTTTTTATTCGCTCTGTCTTCTAAACCTTATCCTGCATCCTAGTTAGTTTGGTCATTTACAACCTGTGAATCAAGAGCCAAGGCATTGGAGAGTGGTGTGTGATTGAGGAAATATTCCAGAGTTGTTCCGAAACCCAAGAGTCTGTGCCAAATGTGCGTGTGGACGTGTGTATACATGTGATTATATGGATGCATACGGAAATTAGGAAAAGAGTTTCAAATCAGGCATAGACATTCGAACTTGTAGGCTGTCCTGGATATATTCTCACATTCAAAAAAGGAAGCTCTAGAATAATATGTATAGTATAACTCTATTTTGGCAAAAACAGAACACACACACGTATATTTCTTTGTTTGGTGTGAGTAAAGAATGCCACAAGAAAAACACACTGGACCGAATATTGACTACCTCTGAACGGTGAAACACCTTTGTGTTGTGTTGTTTGGTTAGGAAAACAGCATGTATTGTTTTTGTTTAATTCAAAAGACTTCAAAGAAAATATTTAATTAAAATTAACAGATTTTCTGTAAAAAAAAAAAAAATTAAATATCAATCCAGCCTCTTTGTCGGGATTGGTGGAGAACCACAGGTGCTGTGGAGAAAGCATTCCCTAAGAATCAAAAACTCTGTCTTCAAGCCTCAGGCCCAGCACTTACTTGTGTTGGGACCTCGGGCACGTTGTCTACTATCTGCATCTCCTTTTGCTCGGTTTTATTGTGGTGGTAATTTTACTGGTCATGCCCTTTCATGGTTTTGTATCATCAGGGAACTTCATTAACCTAAGAGGAAGGGAGGGGCGCCTGGGTGGCTTAGTCGGTTAAGCGTCCAAATTTCCTTAGGTCATGATCTCGCCCTTCGTGGGTTGGAGCCCCGCGTTGGGCTCTGTGCTCACTGCCAGCTCAGAGCCTGGAGCCTGTTTCAGTCTGTGACTCCCTATCTCTGACCCTCCCCTGCTCACGCTGTCTCTCTCTCTCTCTCCTAGAAATAAAAAAACAAAAAACAAAAAAACAAAAAAACCCCAAACCTAAGAGGAAGGGATATCCCTTGTAAAGAATAATGTGTTATCCCTACTATGCTCTATGTCACATCTGATATGGTTTGGTTGGTACTTAGGCCAACCTGGCGATCTCTCTGGGAGCCTGTGGGAATGGCGGCCAACAGCCACTTTATCAGAAATGGCTAGGACTCCTAAGAGTAGTCTTACTATGACAGGCAAGGGGCAAGGTCATAGTCCATGGCAGGAGTGGAATGGGAAAGAAATAAATTGCTAGTATTATTTTTCACTGATGCATTTGGCACCGATAAGGTTGTATTGTCTTTCTTAAAGCTTCGGACTGGAACTGGGCTAATTTCTGGCAAGCAGTTTAGCAAGGCACTGCTTTGTCCAAAGATCAGCAACCTAGTCATTTTATAAACAATAACAAAAATCAGTCTGAATTTGCAAAGTAACGAACCTTCCTTGGGTACATGCCCCCAAACCATGATCAACTATGTGATTGGCTCTGGAACCAGGAAGCAAATCTTCTGGAAATCTTGTTGTCATAATGTCACCACTCTGAAACTTGTAATGACTGCCTTTTCCTATTTTCAACCCAGTTTAGCCCAAGTTCCAATAGTTTATGGAAAGCATTCCATAATTTGGCCTTATCAAGCCTTTGTCGCTAATGCATCTCAACTTTATGGCTCCTGGGATGTCTTAATGACTATACTGAGCAACAGTTCATGAGCAGAAATGGAGGCAAGTATTTGTCAGATGAGAGTGTGAAAGCGCCCCTTTGGAGCTACAGCAGACTGCAGCTAAACACGGGCGAGGGAGTGCTCTTTCACGGGCCTCAACTCCCTGAGGATCTGAAGAAGTAAGGCCACTGAATTCTCCATATCCACCAAAGGACTTTGGCTGGGGTATTTGGTACCTGTTGCTGCGACATAAATTACCCCAAAACTTGGTGGCTAAAGACAACAATAAACATTCATTATTTTCAGTTTCCATGGTTTAGGAAATCAGGAGCCACTTAGCTATCTGGGCGGTTCTGGCCCAGAGTCTCATTAAGTTACAGTTAAAATGGTGGCTACAGTCACCTGAATATTTGACCAGCTTTGGAAATCTACTTCTGACGGCCACTCACTCACCTGTGTGTACCCGGCCCACAGACCAAATTTATACACCTCAAGCTGAACTCTACTGTGATCCTCTGGATTCATACCTACTTCCTGCTCTGTGCATCCTCTTTCCTTTCCCTTGAATGTTTCAGGTCCCATTCCCCACCCCCACCCTCACATTTTGAACAACTGCATCTTTTAATGGCATACTTCATATAATGACTAACCTGTACTTCAAACTAAATTTCTGTTCAAGCTTTATCTTAAAAACATGTATCACTTCCAGTAAAATCATAAAGACTCCTGTTTCTCTTCATGTGCTTTCTTTTACCTATCTCCAAGAAATTCCTATCTTAAAAAAGATTTCTCCTCACTTACATTGGGATCTCGAGCATAACTGTTAGAGGCCATCATGCATTTGCATTTGTATCGCTTCTTTGGGTTATTCTTATTTGGAGCTCTGTTTCCATTTCTATTTCTCAAAAACAACCTGTTGCCTGAGGGACAACAAATAAATTAGGAGAAAAAAAATGTGTTCATCTTCTAATGTAAGGAAGTCTATGAGAAAAACAAGCCATAGAGGGCATTTATGTAGAAGGTAACAACTATTTTTTAGAGTTAGAACTCCTTGTAATGATAGCTAATGTTTTTCAGATGCTTATGTGCAAGTAACTGACCTAAGTGCTACACAGGGATTATTTTATTTGATCTTCTCAACAGCCCTTTGAGATATTATCATTATCCTCATTTATGGATCAGGACACTGAGGTGATATGAAAAGTTACCAAGGTAACTTGGTGCACATCACTTGCCTAGCATACAGTGAAGCTGTGACTTAAATCCAGACTGTCATACTCTAGATTCTGTGCTTTTAATCATTACCCTATTTTTTCCTCTTTATGAATCTCTGCTATGTACCAGGCATTATACTAAGTTCGTTAAAATTTTTTTAATGTTTATTTATTTTTGGGAGAGAGAGCACGCAAGAGGGGGAGGGGCAAAAAGAGAAGGAAACACAGAATCTGAAGCAGGTTCCTGGCTCCACACTGTCAGCACAGAGCCTGACGTGGGGCTTGAAGTCACAAACCGTGAGATCATGACCTGAGCCAAAGTTGGACACTCAACTGACTGAGCCACCCGGGGAACTCCTATACTAAGTCCTTTATATACATTATCTTCAGTTTAATTCTGATAATCTATGATACAGGTTTCATCACCATAATTTTAAAGACAGCATCAAGAAGTTTAAGCAACTCTCTCAGTATCACAGAACTAGACACAGTCTCCATCAAGGTCTCCAGCATCAACGTCTAGCTTAGCCAGAAACTGGGCAGAAGGCTGATATCTCATGAGCCTGATTGATTTCATAGTTGCAGGGAGGAAACCTGTGATCTACTGAGCCTGGGGAAGAAGATCTTACTTCATACGGCAGCTTACCACATTCAGTCCATCACCTTCCCTACTAAAGACTACAAGAGGCAGGCTGTTTGTGAAAACAGACTATTGCCACCACATCCTGGGTATGAGAGATTTGACAGCTGGGTCACGTGAGTCATGCAGGAACCACTGTCCAGGTGGACAACATTAAGCAAAATTTGGAGGGACAGAGAAGAGTTAGAAAAGACGTGTTGCTTTGCCCTCCACAAATAGTATGGGTAGAGGATACATTAATTATTTGTCTTGATTATTTACTTTGTCATTGCTATGAAATACTTTTCAAAACCTAACCCAAATTCAGTCAGTTTACAATTTATTGAGGGCTTTGATTCTGCGGTGAGCAAGTATTTAGAAGTCAAGTGTAGGGGCACCTGGGTGGCTCAGTTGGGTAAGCATCCGACTTAGGCTCAGGTCATGATCTCACAGTTCATGGGTTCGAGCCCTGCATCGGGCTCTGTGCTGACAGCTAGCTCAGAGCCTGGAGCCTGTTTTAGATTCTGTGTCTCCCTCTCTCTCTGACCCTCCCCTGTTCACGCTGTCTCTCTCTCTCAGAAATAAAAAATTTTAAAAAAACATTAAAAAATTAAAAAAAGAAGTCAAGTGTAATCCAAATTTCCCTTGCTCACCCCTTAAACTCCCAGTATTGATACCAGTTACCTTGGCTTTGGTTGAGCATCAGAGAAAAGGATGTATAGTATTTGCATTCAGATGCTGCGTGGTATGAAAAATACATATCTCTAAGTCTGAGAGTTACACACTCAACACAACAAGATACTCATCACAAAAGGCATTTGATCCCTGATTCCTACCCAGGGAACAGATGACTCATGTGCCCACCTGTTCTATTTTCTGGGTAAAGGATCATTTATTCCCTCTGTGTCTCTCTCACTGTCTCTTTCTCTCAATCTCCCCTTCTTCTCTCTCTCCTCTTCCTCCCCAATAGCTGAACATCGGTAATTTGAGTATGTATATATAACAATGCCACTGTACTGTCCAAGATTAAAACTTAGCAAAATATATTTTATAAAGACATTAAATGATTTTCTTGAAATATTTTAGAATTGATTACCAAGGAGATATACATGGCAAATGGTACACATTTATTATGAGACTTATTGTAGAAACAACAAAAGCCACAAAATTGATATGAACAAACACACTGCATAGGTAAAGTACTTAGTGAATCATTTAAACTTGATTCACCCAAACATTGTTTTGAGAATGTATTAACTTTGCTGGCTACTTGTAAGAGTGGCAGTGAGGAGGAAAAATGTAAAAGTGTGTAAGATGCAGTGTGATATCACACAAAAGCATGAGTTTAAAATTTAAAATTGTGGTCATTTACATCTTACCTTCCTAGGCTCATAATTTCAGTTTTCTCCATGTGTTCCATGGAGTTATTTGTAAATTTATAGTACAGATCATATGGGAATATAAATTATGTGTGAATCAGGGTGCATATTTTTCTTTCCTCTTGAGGTATTTCCATTCACATCCTTTCTGGCATTCTCCATTCTAGTTGTAGGGCACTGCATTAGCAAGCCTGGATTTGTTTTCCAGCCAAGAACCACACACCAAAGCACAAATACCTTTGAGAATCTGCATCTTGGAAGTGAACCAGTACTTAATTCTGGAGTTTATAGACAGGCTATATTAGGATTTTATTTGAGGCTGAAGAATTGACTCAACAAAATTTATAAAAAGATATTTTTGAAACCATGGATGAAATCAATGTCCATATATTCACGATGATACTGAGATTTTTTTGGTACTTTAACCACCCATTGGAATACTTTGACATTTTAGCTTAGATATGTATCAAAATATGTGACACCCATTCAATGGATTATAAGCCTAACACGCTTTCCTGGCTCTGTAGGGTTTAAAATTTCTTTTCTACTGTTTTAAGTGTCTGGCTATGGTCATTGATATACAAAAATGGAATTTTAGGATTTCCAACATAGAGAAAAGATAAATGTTTCACTAAATCATTGATAAGAACTTAACATATTGATTGTTTTTTAATAATTCTGTAACAGACACATGATAACCAGCACCTACTCTCAGAGCCTTGGAGTGGAGCGATAATTCTAGGGCCAGACTGCCTCACCACCCCTCCCCCTTTATTTAGTGTGTGCCTCTTTAGTGAGAAGCAAGCACTTTCAATAGATTACAAATTAATCACAGTCATTAGTGTTCTTTACAGAGAAGATTGTTTGGTCACCCCTGTGAAATGTTCTGTTCTGCAGGATGATGAGTTAATTCATCTGGAACAATACTAGTTCATCAAGGTTTGTGGTTTATCTGAAGATCAAATTCCTGTGATTTTGTATGTCATCTGATTTAATGTCCATGTAGTTCAGTGGTTAGGCAGCCATTGGCTGGCACAGCACATGAATCTAATATCAAAACCTGGAGAAAAAAAAAATCAAATTCTTTAATGTTTAATTCAGGCATCCTTAGTCTGAGATTGACTCACTGCTTGTTTTTCTCTCCTGGGGAAATGCAGATGTAGATAATGCCAAATCTTATTAAGAAAAGTCTAAATAATGAAAAACACTGTGTGTAAATAAGCCCATGGTAAAATCTATGCTTTCAGAGAGCTTGTAACAGAAGAGGATAGGAAAGTGTGGGTTGATTTTGAAATGAGATTAGAGGCATTCCTTTGGAAGGTTCTTGTACCATACACTCAAATACAGTTACAGCAGTTCACAGGGTGAGGATCAATTGGGTAGAGTTTGCTGATAACCTACTTTTCTTGTGAGCTTGGTAGACCTTCTAAATGCTTTCGATTTAAATGGAAAGTCAAGGCTTGATTTTGTCTCTATTCATCTATTACTATTTGGTAGTAACATTTTTGATCAAGAGGTAAAAAAAAGTCAACTGATAGAAAGATATTTAGAAGACTATTTATATGCTTTACTGAAATGGATGCAAAGTCACATAAAGCTTTATTTCCAAAATCGTTTCCCTTAGGTTCCCAGTGGAAAGGGCAAGGGGCTTTTGTACATGTTTAAATATTTTTGTTGATGCCCCATTAAACAAGACAAAAGTTTTCTTTACTGCAGTACTTCTTAAACTTTTAGAGTCTTAGAGCATTTACCATGTTGATGTTCACTGTGAAGATCCAAGAGGGAGTTATTACTTTATTTAACCATAGAACATATCTTCAGGGAAGACCTGTTAATGAGTCCCTGATTAGAAAATGCTCGCATGAAGGGTGTTTCTGCCATTAAACAGCCTATAGGTAAATTGGCGGATACCATATTCCAAACGACCCTAAATATGATGACTGACTCATGAATGATTTTATTAATAAGTACTGTAAGGGTGCCTGGATGGCTGTGTATGAGCTTGACAAATAGTACTAGTATTTTTATCACTTTATCTCCTGAATGCTGTGACTATCAAGAAAATATGAAGGGCCCACATGAACACAGTTTAAGGACTCAGAACCTCTGCTCACATCCCTAGTTGCTAACCAGAGCTAAGGATGTGTATATATGGAAGAATCAGGATATGGTCCTACTAAGATAAATTTGACATCAAATTAGAGAAGAGCTTGCATTTGGAATTACGGGCTGTATTTTCTAACAGATTAGGATCCATCAGAATCTTTATTAGTGTGTTTTTTTCTTTGTTTTTTACCTTTTCTTTTCTTTTCTTTATTTTTTAGGCAAAACAAAACATTGTTATAACTTTGTTGTTTCAGGAAGGCTAATTTTTGGTCTAAAGATAAAGCAAAATTCAGACCTAATATGACAAGGGCCTCCATTAGGCCAGTGCCAGTGGAAGATTCAGACTCTGTAGAAACAATTTAACAGACTGACCAAGTCAATGACTGTTTACTGGGGATAGAGGAAAGGAAAGAGTCCAAGATGTTGTCCAGGGTTGGCACTCAAGTAAAGGGCAGACGGAACAGGTAACATGCTGCTTCTGGGCATTCCCAATGGTAGGCATTTCTATCTCTAAATTCCCTAAAAGAGACTTATCAGGGCATCAGTTGATTCCCATAGGGGAACAATGTTAAATAGTCCAGTTTTCTTTGCTGTTATAGCAAATCCTCATACATCTAGGCCTAATTAACTTACTCTTACAAGGAAAGTTCAAAGGTAGTTTTATCCCATTATGAAAAGAGGGGCTGAAGATGTCAGTATGAATAAAACTTGATCCCATCTTTAAGAATCTTAAGATATGATTACCCTTAATGACCCTTAAGGAAGATTTTTGATGATTTTAATAATGAACAGTGAAGAGCATTATAGATACTACTGTAAAGCAAGGTAGATCTGGCTATAAACCAGGAGAGAAGCATAGATGATTTGGGTTGAATGGTGAATAAAGGTCAGACTTGGTTGGTAGGAATCAGTGGGCATAAAAATGGCGGTCTTTGAAAGGTAGATAAGATTTCATCCAAGATAATCAAGGCAAAATGGATTATAGGCTGAGGAACGATAATGGATTATAGGCTGAGGAGTCAGTGGGCATAAAAATGGGGGTCTTTGAAGGGTAGATAAGATTTCATCCAAGATAATCAAGGCAAAGTGGATTATAGGTTGAGGAACAATAATAAAAATAGCTGTTTTTATCAACCATATGCTATGTATAATGCGTGATTCTGAGTGATTTACATACATCATTTAATTTTCAAAAAATGGAATGAGTTTATACTGAATCATTAGACAACTAAACCCCATTGAGGAATTTTGAGCAGGGGAGTGATTAACAGCAGATTCTTGGGAAGATGAACAGTATTGGGCATAAACTTGTGGGCAGGTAAGCTGTGGTCAGATCTGTTAAGAGATCATAGCAATAATTCAGACAAGAGGTAACAGGCATCTAAGTCAGATGTCCAAGGGCCAGAACGAAAATCAAGGAAGATTCTTATACATTTTTTCAGCAAACATTTACTGAATACCTCTATATGACTGGTGTTGTATTAGGCTGTAGGCAGTAGAAGCAAATAAGATATATCCAATCCCTGCTCTTCTGGAACTTCGAGTCCACCAGAGGACATGGTAGAGAATAAGTTTCCTGGGCTTGGTAATAAATATTGACCTAAAACTAGTCCAGATGTGTGTGTATGGGTATGTGTGTGTGTGTGTATGGCTTCCTAGCCTGGTTTTTTGGGATCTTAACCTCAATGGCATTTTACCTCTGCCCCAGAGCTCTCCCTCTTACTGACTGGCAGAGAACACAGTGGGTAGGACAGAACAAACTCAGCAGCAAGCCAGACAGAGACAGACATCTTCGGGGGTAGCACAGCTTGAGAGAGCAAAAACATTTTTCTTAAAATTCTTTTCTTCCATAGGTCAGGGTAAGGATTAGGGCAACTGGCATTGGAATGGAAGAAAGGATAGAAAACTACTTCTATTTTGCCATTCCTCAAAACATACACTAGACTATCTTCCTCATTGTGTGTGTATGTAAGTCTGTTCTAACCCATTATACCAACACCAAACTTACAGTGTTTTGGCCTGTTCCCATGAACTCAGAGCAATTCACACTCATATTACCCAACTTATTTTCCCAACACTCCTTTTAGGTTGATGTGATGAAACGTTCATGGAAACCAACTCAAAGGTTAAGTGACTTACCCAAAGGCACATAGCTAGGAGTGGAGACAGAAGTAAAGAAAGGTATTCCAACTCTCTTCCCCCACAAAATTATGAGGCTACAACCACTAAAACAATGGTGTTTTTGTAGCCTCAGATAAGAGACTGACCCTCAAGTTATTGCATAATGTGCTGAAGAGTCTCTTGAAAGATTGAATTAATTAAAGTTAAGAAAATAATTAACAAGTAATTTCTAACAGAATTGAGGTTAATTCTAAAAGTGTTTAGTACCTTAATTTTTTGATCTAAAGTTAGGAAGAATGAGGGATTTGGGCTTTTTGAGACTAATTGTAATCACGATCCAAGTTTTCATCTAAAAAATAAAAAGATAAAAGTGATTTTTGCTGAATGACTCAAAAATGTTCATTGTCTGAACAGCCAGATGGATATGTTATACATTTTTTGTATTTATTTATTTTTCAGTGTTTGTGAATATTTATTTGTTCAGCTTTTTTTGAATGCATCCTTTAATGCATACATGTCAGAGCATGAAACATTTCTACTTTGGGTGGATGAGGAAGAGAAGAATAATGGTATTTCATCTCTTTTTCTCTACCAAAATTTTACTATATTTTATTAAAGTTTTTATTTTAAAACAGTGTTTTCATTTAAACTCTGTATGAATTTGTTGTTGTTGTTGTGCTTTCACCACAAAATAACCACTCAGCGTAATAGCTTAGGGCTGAAATACATCAAAATAGCCCAACAAAAAATATTTTAAATATGGCAGTCTTAATTGGAGTTTAGGAAATAAATCTTTGAGTATAATAATTTATTCACTAGAGCTGTTGTCTCAGCAAAGTATTTCATCTTAGTTTCCAAAGAGCTGCTAGTCATTACTAAACATATTTAAAGTAAAGCAAAAAAAAAAAAAAAGAAAGAAAGAAAGAAAAGAAATTCACTTTCCTCCTGGCCGAATACACAATAAAATACTCAAATGGTAAGAGAGTCATCTGCATTTTTTAAGAGATCAGCTAGGTGATTATGCTTCTGAAGTTAATTAATAAAATTGGAAGTAGGTAATGGTTCACTGGGGAAACTTTTATATCACAATATCTCTTATGAGGGATCCCATGCCGTAGGGACAATAACGGGGTGCTAATTCTGAACGCACACAGTGCCGTCCGACAAAGACATCAAGATTTGTAGGAAATCAACCCTCCAGCGGTCCTGGCAAGCCAGACTGACCCCAGCAAATGAAAATAATCAAAAGTAATTAGAAGCGTGCTGGACTACTCCTCGGAGAGCCGAGCGGGAGAGTAAACATGCCTGAATCCTCGAGCCACTGCAAAGGCCCATGTCTGAGCTGTTAGGTGCCCTGACCTTGTCCACATAAAGATGTGATTTATGAAGTGCAGGGCACAGCAGCAGGGCTTCTGTCTTCTCCTGGAGAACCAAATTACTGAGGTGGGGATTAACATGCTTTCAGTAGGGCCCATTTCCAGACCAAGGGAAATTTTTTATTTACATTTTTTTTATGTTTAATTTCCTTTTTTCTTTTTTTTTTACGCGCCCCCCCCACATCCTCAGATTAAAACAAAACAAAACAAAACAGACAAAGTCCATCGAGAGAGACAAGAAATATCTCTCCTGAGGAGCGATGATGTATGTGGGTGACATAGACATTCAGAGCCCTTTTTGTCTGTAAACTTACTGTGCTGGACCGTTTTGTTTGCCTCTACCTACCCAGCACCACAGAATTCACCTTCAAATTTAAGGGGACCACCTTGTGAAATACGCCCTTGATTCAAACATATAAACTAAAATTAAACAAAATATTCTTTGATTCCATGGCTTTCTGACCTAGTTTCTCTGGCTAGATGTTGTGCTTCGCTACAAGGCTTACTCTTTCAGTAAAAGGATTTGGGAGAAGAACTTGTAGGTGGTCAAGAATTTGGAGGGAAATAAAAAGGAGAGACAAATTGGAGCTTCTGTATTGGGAAAAATATTTATATGAAAATCAGTGGGGAGTCTCCTGAGTCCTAAAGACATACCTACATACATGTTTTTTTTTTAGCTTAGTCTCAGTTAAGTTAGATGTGACAAAATCCTATTCTTATGTGGAAAAGGAAGCATCGATTTTCTTTTTAAACACACGTCAATATCTATACATGAAGCTAATTTAATTAGCAAGTGGTTATTGTTCAGCCAAATGTCAATTTCTCAGATGATTTCATGCTTCTTGACATGAACTGTATGAAACAAGATTTAACAGGATCTCCATGAATGAAACTGCACTTGAGAAATGTAAAAATGCACTTGTATATTCTTGAAAAGCTACAAAAAAGAGCATTAAAACAAAAATGTCAGGCTTGAAGTTCAGTGTATATTTAGCCACCTCAAGAAACCCAAAGCTGTGGAATTAAGGGAAGTCTACTTAGGCTGAGGTTATAAAGTGCCTTCCTCTATAAACTAAAAACATAATGTCAGGGTGAATGGGAACATACTTTATTAACTTTATGGTATTGAAAACTGCCAGCAAGTTGTCTTGTTTTTAAATATTGTCCTCTGCAGAGTGTTACAGGGCTGTTTGTCCACAGGAAGCCTATTAAAAGTGGACAGTGCAGTCATTTCATCTGGCTTTGGCTGGACTGCTTTTCTTTCCTTTAATGATGTGCTGGAATGTACCATGCCCATAGGGTCTCCATTAGCAGAACTTTTACTTCTGGGACAACCATGAAGTTGAAGGCTTAAAAGAGGCATCAGCTTACAGTCTTGTGGGAATCACTTGAATACTGAAGCACTAACTTCTTACTGCTTTAACTAATATATTGACTTATTTTAAATAAACAGTTACACAATGAAGGCAGAGCCAGTGGCCTTATTGGAAATCTTTGAGCCTTTTAAAGATTCTGCAATCCACACAGATGGGGGAGGAAGGAAGGGGCCTGAGGAGGGTTTATGCCCTTTTCAAACCAGGAAGAAAACACATTAACCTCTCCCACCCCAGCCCTGCCATCAGCCAAAGGGGGATCTTTACGGCTCCCAGAAAATCTATCAACTCACACTCAAACCTCATATTTTCCAATGCCTTTTTCCTGGTAAACAACAATTAACCGAATGGGACAGAAAAAAACCAATTCCTTCTGGAAAAAATGTTTTTAAAGTAGAATTCTCTTTTTAAACAGTGGCGATGAATCACTCTATTTTCTGCTTTCTCCAGAGCTATACATTTGTTATAGTATGTTCTTCCATTCCATCCCCTTCATATTTAGACCATTTGTCCTGATACATGTTTGCAAATTAAAGTTGGTTTGAGATTATAGTAAAACCATTATTTTTAATAGCCCATTTCAAGGGCAGCGCTAAACACTGCAGAACAGGCATGTTACTGATTACTGCTGAGCAGACAGCGGCTTTTGCAGATTAATTTGTAACTGGGAACTACTGTAAACAGATTTCATCCGAAATCCCAAGGAATAAAGGGAATTGGTGGTGGTATTTGGCTCCTTGTATTTATTTATTGTTTTAGAAACCTCCTGAGGGAAAGCAAGTTAACCAGAGGGGAAAAACAAGCCCCGTGCAACAACCTTTTTCCTCCAGTGCTCTGTCTCCTCTTCTGTTTCACTTCTGATGGGAGGAGGTGGGTCAGGGTCTTCTCCTCAAGGATTAGTATTGAAATAGCAAGGAGCTCCTTTCATGAGAAGCAAGGCCCATCGAACTACTCTGGGATTTCAAGACCCTACTTTTAAACGTCAAGCTGCGTCGTCGGGGGAAAAAAAGTGGGGTGACTCTGTCTTTCCGCGAAGTTATTATATAATCAAAAAAGAGAGGGGGCGGGGTGCGAGGGAGGGAGAGAGCCGGAGCGCGGGAGCGAAGGGTGGGGGGAGCGAGAGCGAGGGAGGAGAGATTGCTATTTCGTGTTTGCCCGGCTCCTTCTGATGATTTCCTTTAGTCTTTCTCACTAGTAATTCAGTAGAGAGCAAGACTGATGATGATGATATTGATAAAATAATGATGAGGCTAAATAATCCCCCATCTCTCTAGATAAATCTTCCAAGGTTCCAGAGAGAAGGCGTTAACACTTTTGGCTCTGTTTGGAGAAGAGGATTTCCTCCGTGGAACTAGTCCTAGCTCAGGCCGGTGTCCGCGTTCTTGACTGCAGGGTGCACTCGGCCAGAAGCTCGGGGAGCGCGGGCCGGCGCGCGGGGCTCCGGGCAAAGCCGGAGGCTGGCGCCCGGCGGGCGGCAGGGGTTCACCTGGGTGGTTGAAGCCGCAGCCGCGCCGCAGCGCCTTAATTCGGGGCGCAACGCCATCTACCGGCCTCCTGCCGCACCTGCAAGTACCCAGACCCTTGAAAGTCGCCCCGCCTCCCCCACCCGAACCCAATATAAGGGAAAAAACTCCGAGGCCCTTTCCACGAAATCCTAATTTAGCCAGAACCTGCCACTGATTCTACCCGACCTTTTGTTTACCCACCGACGTTTCCTCCTTTTCAGAGCTGCTTTGTAAAGGGCAAGGTGGCGGGGGCCGCGGGGCTGGGGCGGGGGATTGGGGCGCTCAGCTCTCAGACCCCCTGATCAGGCCGCACTGTCTGAAGCAATCGGTTCCCCAGATTACTTGTATTTAATACACAATGCATCATAAAACAAATCCCTCATCCTGACAGGAAGAAAATAGAACAGCTCATAGCTCGAGCCGGTCCAATTTATGGCTAAATTAAAAAAAAAAAAAAAAAAAAAAAGGGCTCCGACAATGGGCAAGTTGAGGAAGGGCAGGAAATCAATGGCAGCAAACCGGGGGCTCTTAAAGGTTCTCAAGCGCCGAACTCTATGGGAATATCTGACCGGGTTTTAGGTTATTTACAAAGGATTTTTCCTGTTCTACCTACCACTGCTGTGCGATTTTTCCTCAAACAATGGCCATTATCTGAAATAACAGTTCAATGTCACAGATAACAGGCCACCGAAACGAATTAGTCACCACCTCTTGTCATTTTCTCTCCCCCACATCCCTCCCCTTTGTTACTATTTTTGTTTTTTAAATCAGCATTTTGGGGAAATATACATCTACTAGATTTACACGTCTATTTGCACTTGGAGAAAACAAAAAGGGGACTTGGCGTTGCCCCGTTCGCTGATAAAGTTTAACATAAGCGCACTTTCCACAGCCTTTCTCTCCACCCCTCCCCCGCAAGGGTCCCTCGACTGGCTTACTTTGCTTAACTTTCCATTGTTGAGTTGAGAAGTTGGAGTTGTTCATTTGTTTTTATGAATGGAATTTTTTGATAAAAAAATACTTTATTTCCATTTAACCGGTGGGTTATACTAAATTTTCAAAGGTTGGCTATAGGTAAATCCATAGGCTCTTTTATTTTGTCACGCATTCCTATATTCTTTCTTCCAGTGTTGTTTCTGAAATGTTTTGATAAAAAGTGACCATTTATATTAGAAAGTTATTAATCACTGTACAGTACTGATCCCCCAAAGCAGTATCTATAATGTTAAAACTTTAAAAATAACCTGAGTTGTCAAACTGCTTAATTCCACTTTTGGCCGTTCATGGTGTTTTAATGAACGCGTTACAGAATATGGCAAAAACTCACCAGACAATTGTCAATCTCTCCAAGACCTTAATACGCTATTTGGGCAGATTATTGGCAAAAAATGTTTTAGATTTTTAAATTACTTTTTTAAGACAAATATGATTTGAAAAAGCATGCTCTTCAGCTGACCCAGCTATAATAATAAAGGGAACCGTGTGAATTTCAATAATAATCATTTAAAAAGATGCTTAGCAGAAAACTGGAAATGGACATGTCAACTTTCACTGTTAGGCTGCTGTTTTCCGAGAATTTCTAAACTAATTACTAGGTTTAGCATGAGCCAGCGTCTCTTCACCCTAAACCCCGGTCTCATTCTAGCCCCCTCCAGCGCCCCACCCCCAGGCTTGGTGCACACATCCTCACCCCCCCACCCCCACCCCAAGCACTTCTCCACTTCTCCACCGGATCACTCCCATCCCCCATCTCCACACACACACACACACACACACACACACACACACACACACACACACACACACACACACACTTACACTTGTGCTTTCAGGACACCTAAACAGAGGATATTTCCCTAGGGAAAGAAATCCTGCCCGGCGAGATCTCCCCATTGGTTGTTTACCCGGAGAAATCTACATGCTTAAGGGGGATGGTGTATCCATAATCAGTCTGTCCCTATAGGACTTGGGTCTTGGCGACCTTTTTGTGACCTCTCCCGCCAGAGGAGGCTGCTGTCACTTTAAAAATTTACTGAAAGAGGAGCCCCGTCTGGCTTCCGACACTCTGGGCGGCGGGAGATAGCTCCCTTTCTCCCTCGCCCCGGGTTCTTTCTGGATGGCCGAGCAGATCTTCTTTAAAGAGACAGTTCATGAAATAGAAACCCGGCGGCTGCGCTTGGAGTTGCGAAAGGGGACGATCCCGTGAGGGTCTAGGACTGGGGAAGGCGCTGCGGAGGATCTGAAAGGGGGCTAGAGCTCCCCTCTCCTCTCCAGGCCCCCCACCTTTTCAAACTCTCCCCCTCCTGCCTGTTTTCCCCCCCTTGGAACTGAGAGAAAGAAGTGGAAGAAGTTTTAGTGGGTTTCAGATAACTTTCATTACACATCGGGCTGATAAGAGCAAGAGAAAGTGAGAAAAGAGGGAGGTGATGTGAACCAGAAGGAATAGCTCCGAGCTCATTTAGGAAGGGGGAAAAAAAAGCCCAAACACACCAAACCCGGGTCACCCAGACGAAAGGAGACTTCATTTCTGGTCTTAAATATACACTGTTGGCGGACAATAAATCTGAAACGCGTGGTCCTGGCGAGCAGATCCTAGAGACGGACAAAGTTATCAGAGACCTATTCGGAAATCGAGACGCGAGGCTTTCTTTTTTTTCCTTTTTCTTTCTTTTCTTTTTTTCCTTTTTTTTTTTTTTTTTTTTTTTTAAATATCCCGAAATGTGGTTCGGGATCGTTTGAAAGGATTTTCGTGCAGGAAAGCTGGGGGCTGCTGATTATTATTTTGTTTTAATTCTTCTGTGATTGCCTTTTATTGCTGAGTTGAGGCCATAGAAATCTTAAGGTAAGAGAACTCACTTTAAAAAAAAAAAGTCTTGGCGATGTGCATAGTTTGTAACTTCGGACACTTTCCTGCCTTGGCACCTCTTCTCCGGGGCACCCCACCCCCACCCCCACCCCAGCCTTCTTTTCCTACTTGCCCGCAGTCTCGCGGAGCCTTGCTGCTTATCTACGTTGCTGGGACTGGCGATTTCCTTGTTCCTCCTGACGGTGCGGTCTGGACGCGTCTCCGGGGTGGGTCGTCGGGCCTTCGGTGGGTCTCTTTGCCGGCTGCCGGCCTTTTTTCCTCCCGCTCGTCTCCTACTTCCCCTCCCTCCGTGTGTCTGTCCGTCGGTATCAGGGACGCAGAAGGTGGGGTTGCCAAAATCTGAATTCCTGGCACCGGCCACGCGACTTTGGAGCCGCTTTCGGCTGAGTTCCACCTTGCCAAGTAACAGCTTTGCTGTCCAACATCGTGTGCTGCTTCGCAAGAGAGTCACAATCGGACCCTTTGGCTAGAATGTAGGGATTTTTTTTTTCTTTCCTTTTGCTGTTGGTTTTTGAAAGGGCCTTTCTCTAAAGTCCACCTAAAGGGAATTCTTCTTCTTTTTTTTTAAGCTATCTTTGGAGCTTGACAGCTTTTAAAAACACAGGAGTGTGTTAGATGAAATGACAGAAGATGTGTTGTTACTTTATTTTATTCGAGATTTCTGAGACGATTAAGACATTTGGGAGACAAATGCACTTCTGCTAGCAAATCAAAAGTGAATAATTCACCCACGGGGAAAACGTTTCTGGAGAAAGTTCAGTTTTTGTGTTGGGGCAAGAATATTCCGAGTAAGAAAGTTAATATGTTGGTGAAATATTTGAATAATCGTGTAACATATATGTAAAAAGACATTCTTTGGAAATGAACCTGTTTTTAAATTAATTTCACTGTTGACAGTGGCAATGGCAATAATGTTAACACGGAATAAAATTACACCTAGAATTTTTATGTGCAGTATATGCAATACTTAACTCCCTGCCCCCCGTCCCGCCCCCCCACCCCCCCCCAGCAAAAGGGAATGCTGGAAAGCTAAGGGGATAGATGATGCTTGACTTTGAAATTAACAAGTTTTCCACCTATTTCTGCAAATATGAAATGGAACTGGTGTTGCATTTCACTGACTTCACCCTATTTCCTTCACTAAATATTTCTCTCGTGTGTCAGTCGAACTGCCTTTTTGTTTTTGCTGGTCAAGAAAACAAATACCAGAAACCAAACAAGCCAAAAAAACTAACAAAACAAAAATCCCAACTTTTTACTATTTTAAAATGTGTATTGCTATTGTTATTTATGCTCCTCGTAGATATCTGGGAGGGGTATCTCAAGTTGCCATTTGAGTTAATCAGCATTGAGAGTTGAAGAAAACAAGTTAAAGTTTGTAATTTTAAAAATAAGAAATTGTTAACATCTGTCTTTCTCACTAGAGAGGGTATTTAGTGTAGACTTGCTGTTGTGAGTGTGAAGAGGTGTCTTGAAAAAGACATGTGTGTGTGTGTGTCTGTATGTGTGTGTAGCAATTACTATCCCTATCTTCTGTTTTGATTTTTCTTTTTTAAATTGTGGGACTACTTATTGCCCTTTAATTGCCTCATGGCCAAAGACTTATTCATAATGCCTGTTGACTAGAGCTCTCAGAGCCCTGGGCTTCTTCTTGAAGTTTGTGGTGAGTTAATGACTTGAATCTGCAACTAGGTGATTACCTGAATTCTATGCAAGATTGCTTATGGTCTATATACCCAAGAGTTTAGTTTTTACTTTTAGATAGGTGTAGATACAGCAAGGTTCTCTGGGAGTTATTTAATGACTTTTCATTCTAGAGTGTCTTACTTAGTCTGTGATAGGAAACTTCCTCAAGTTTGCATTAACTGATTGACATTAACATTACCAGCTTTTCTAGTTACTTGGTATTAGGTAGAGACTCTCCAGCTTTTAATATTGATGTTTAAAACATTATTGCCGCCAGTGAATTGGAAAAGCTTTGTTTAAGTATGCAAAACCTCAAAATGGACGTTTCCCATTTCAATTTTTGTTTAATAGGTGTCCTAAGTAATGATTAATATTCAGGATAGACCAAATGTAAAAATCTCATGAAAAATACCAATACACAAGTATATTTAATGATGGCAATTTATTACAGTATTATGATATATATTTTTCTTGTCCACAAGCCAGTTTTGTTATTTTGCTTACTAAACATAAAATTGAAACATGCATTGGCATGTGTTAACTAAAAGATTAGGTTGCCATATTTTGCATGAGTGTGTATCAATCGTTTGTTTTCATTTGTTTTTCTTAAGTTTTGTCAGAAATATCTACCGGACAAATCTTCTTATCTTTTTCAATTAAGGGTGTGATTTAATTGTTTCATGGTAGTGAAATAGAGAGTGAAAAGAAATTTAATAGTATTTAAAGTTTTTTAATTGAATTAGTTTAAAGGACAAAAATGTGAAAGTATACACTTTCATGGGAAGGCAATCTGAACCTAAAACATTGACTACTTAGTTTAGAAATACTATGTTAGTATGTGCTATTCAATATTACTTTTTAGAAAAATCACATTGAATAGGACTAAGTCAATAGCACTCATTCATGCATAACAAGGAAAACAAGGATTTTTTTGAAATCAATTGATCAGTTTTTGCAATAATTTACAACCGCTTTTTTCCTTTAAAAAACAGTACATTGCCGCTTCTAAGATAATTTATTATCATACCTCCTTTATTAATATGCATACTGTCTGACTTTTTTAAAAAGGATCTAAAGGAGGACTACACACGAGTGAAATATTTTCAAGCAATTAACTATTCTAATGAATGAACTGATGTGGAAACTGATTGTTCTCATCTTCTTCCTTCCAGATTTTAGATGAGTTTTGCAATGTGAAGTTCTGCGTAGATGCTAGTCAACCAGATGTAGGAAGCTGGCTCAAGTACATCAGGTTCGCTGGCTGTTATGATCAGCACAACCTCGTTGCATGCCAGATAAATGACCAGGTACGTTGTAAAGATTTTCTTGTCTTTTCTTTGAAAGCACTAAAGTATCAGTGAAGCCTGAAGAATAAAAATAACAGTGAGCTACAGGAGACCCTTGTGGCCTGTTTGTTGATAGGGTGAAAGGTAATGCACAAATATAAGTAAGATGCAGAATAAAGTTATTTGCAGCACTGTTTTCTTTCAGTGCTACTTTTTTGGGTGCTTTACTCACTTTGTAACAGTAAACTTCATAAATGTTTTAGTTTTCCGAGTGTGATTGGATGATTTAAACACTGAGCACTATTTATTGCTAGATATTCTTTACCTTTGTTTCTTTACCACCATAATAAGGAAACATTCATAGAAAGTATTGCGATACTCAAGAACACTTTATGAATTTGTGCAGAAATTGGAAGTGGTACACTTGAAATATATATATCTTACTTGAAGTAGTAGGTAGATATATATGGATGACCTATATGTGGACTTATCTCACTATGCATTTTATATTGACTTGCCTGATTATAAAGGAGTAACACTTTTAGATTAATCAAAATAGTTTTTTGTATATGTGAAAACTAGAAAAATATCACTGCTGGAAATTGCTTTATGGAGGCCCATGTAGTGAGGTGAACTGTAATAACAATAGCTATGAAATAAGATCATGAAAATATCATGAAGCATATTTTGCACTCAATAAAGTTAGGTTATGAATCTTGTAACTTAGTATGACAATACCTAAAACAACAAGAGGTTTAGCCTATTAATTTTTTGTTTTATAAAAACTGCTGGGTTAGAATTTTAATTACGTCACCCATCATTTATTTCTTTTAACCCAATGGTTGCCTAAATTATATATGTTTCAAAGACCATATTAAAATAGTTGTTTGGCAAATTTATTGTGAAAATCACCACCAAGAAAAGGAAAAGTTTAAATTAGATGTTTCCAGTTGAAAGCTGTTAAGCAATGCTAGCATCATATGGTCTAAGACTCTGTTTCAATCATCATTATGAGATTATGCTTTGGCATTTTACCAGCTACCAGATAATTTTTACTGACTAAATTGTATTAGGTAGTAAATTGTAAAATTAGGTTTAAATGGGAATCATTTAAAAATCTTCAACATATTTCAAAAATAATAAACCAGTCAACTGGGCTTTTATTTTTTTTTTGTTTGTTTTTGCTGTAAGAAAACAAGAGGCATTATTGACAAAGGAAAACATCATTAAATTAGCTATTGATTGGGGGCAGAAAATATCCCAAGTTTGTCATATGAGTCACTGTCACATCAACAACAGCACTTTTTGAGCACATGCTATTTGTAGATGTGGGAAACACATAGATGTTCTATAAATGAATGATTTTTTCAGGCTATGTTTCTTAAAAGAAAGGAGCTGATGGACCTCAAAAGGGAGCTGTAAGATGAAATAATGTAATTATATCATAATAATTATTTGCTATCCATATTTACTGACAATAGGAGCTATCTCCCTGGGCAGATCAAACTGTTGTAGGATCAGTGAAAGAATGGTGTAAGAATGGGACTCGTGGCCAATACATTTTTTTCATTTAACATTTATGTGTCTATTATTTTATAGTAAATGCACTCATCATTGGGAATCTTAATTACATTAAAAAAGCGAGACTGTTTTCCTATTGCTGACTGTGAATTAGCTTGCTGATTAGGGTAGGCATTTATATTTTAACACAGTTACCTTTGAGGTACATGTTGTAAAATAGATTGCTTTCCAAAGAAAATATGCTGGTTTCATACCATAATGAATAGCATGTTTACTTATTTTAATGGAAGAATCAAGGAAAATAGTTAATCAGGAAAAACATAAAAGGTCAATATTAGACACATACCTATTATTTCTGTAAGCATTCATTTTAAATATGTGTGTTATGGTGGCAGAAATCTAAGATGGTAACAGACTGCATATCAAATAACATCATTGTGAAATTGACATTACATGGTCAAGTAAGTTCACCCATAAACAAGGAGACAGGAAAGCCAGAGGTAAAAGTCAGATTTGTGTGATAGGCAGTATAGGCATACAATCCTGCTTAGCCCAGTTGACAAGACAAAAGAGAATAGATACTCAAATAATGTATGCATATGTTATAAACGTATTCATCTTATAAGCTTGTATGCATAGTTTTAAAAGTTAATTAAGACTGCGATTTCAGACAGCTTTGAAATGTGAATGCTGGACTAGGTACAGTGAAAAAAAGAGCTGACTAAAGAGATTCTGTAGGTCTATTTTTTCGCTCTCTTTTCCATGAGGAGTAAGAGCTGCCAAGTGGTAAGCAAGTCAACTCATCACATCAGGAACACTCCCATTGTGTGAGATATATTTAAAGTCCATAAAGAAAGACACTGGATCAGGGGTAATTATTAAACACAAGCAACATCAACTTACCTGCACGATGCAAAAGTAAATGAAACACTCTCAAGAAATTATAAAAAAAAATATTTCTCTTCACTCCAATTCTGAGATAGAACTCAAATTTTTTAAATGAATTTTAATACCATGACAGGTATAAGTTCAGGAGTCTAAAGAGGAAGAATGTCAGATGGATCTTTCCACTACAGCCTAGTCATGGGAATAATTATGATATCTAATAAGGAACGGAAAAGATGGCCCAGGACAAAACAAAGGTGTATGAGTTATAGTTTATTTTTGCAAAGGTAGATATTTTTAGAAATTCTGACATTAAAGATCAAGCTTAGTCAATTTGGATCAGTTTTATAATGATGTGGAGGAGTGATATAAAAGTGAATGTTCTTGCTAAGATGATAATATAGTTGATGATAGTGAGATGGTAGAATGTGTGTACTGGATAAAACCCATATTTGATTTGTTTGGTGGTGAAGAAGTACTTAGAAACAGCATGGGTTTTGATTTTCAAGTAAAGTTGGAAAGGGCTGTAATCTGGTTCATTTCATAAAAACAAAGGCCATTCAATTAACATTTTTCTAATACCTGTATACAAGCATTTTATTTGAGGGGATTTTCCTGAATTTAAATTTTCGAGTAGATTTCTGTGAATTATTTTATTTCAGGGTTGTTGTTTTTTTTTTTTTTCCAGGCCAGAGTCAGCTTTGTGACAGTTTTCTTTCTTAATGCTTCCTAGAAAGACTCGAGCTTATTGTTTTTAGATGTCTCTTCATGTTTTCAAAATTATTGCAGTGATGTTTTTGGAGATAGGAGTTATGAAAATACTGGTATGAGTGCTTAAATCATAATTGCTAAGTAGCTACAGCTTCTGGCTGATATCCTTTACCAGCTCCCTGAAAATATTACATTAACTATAGTAATTTATCTTTATAGAAGAAGGCCACACTAAAGACACTAGTCAATTAAGCTCCAAACACATTCAGATCATAAAATAGAAGATCTATTATAATATCCAAGGTTTTTTATCCTTGAAGTCCTAATTATTTTCCCTATAGTCCTTAAAGTTTGTGTACAATGTTACATAGCCACACTGCTGTGGGACCACATTTAGCTAGATATTTTTATTGAGACAGACAATGCTTCAATATTTTTACATTTTTCCAGTCTGAAATTGTCCCTGGTTGTTTTCAGGAGCAAGAGCTGGCACTGTGAGGTAGAGCAGGGTAGGATCAGAAGCAGAGAGTTGGATAATGACAGCTATTTCCAGAATAGATCCTCAGGAGGGCCAAATACGTAGAGGAATCATGAACACAGTTAATTACTTTGAGTTTCTTTTACATCTAGAATCACCCATGTGTCTAATGTTAAGGAGGCAAACATCTAGATGGTTTGCTGAGGTTTTCTTTCTTTTTTATTCTGGATATTTTGATGTCCTTTCCTTTGATGTCTTGTAGATATCTTTACAGACCATTCTGCTGGGTGGAGGTAGCACACTGCTTTAGATTTGGTCTCAGCCCACTTCTGCCTTTCCCTCCATCCTTTGATAAGTTTCCTCGAACCTCCACATTTCTATACCTTTACCTTGATCAAAGACAAGATGACTCATAGACCCCTATCCACCTCAAACAAGGCCAGTTCTCATCTATGATATGTTCATAAATTTGAGGCACTTATGCAGTAGCTCTTTGGACACAGGTTTTCCTCTACTACTTTATGGTGAAACTATATTAGTTATAATCAGACAGGTCATGAAGGCACAAGTCATGTAAGTTGACTTTTTAGACTCAAGACTTGGCTTTCCGCTCATGATAATTAGAATGAGCTGGGTGTGTGCTTTGGGGTAACATTTTATGTGTGTGTGTGTATTCTGATCATAGAAAGGAACACGGGTTTCATTCAAACTCCTGGCCTGCCCTTAACATGGTCTATAACTGGAATAAAGTTCTCAGAAACCCAGGACATTATTAATCTTGTCATTTACACAAGGTGATAAGTCCTTTCATTTTTAAACAGGCCCTTGACAGCTGGTATTTAGTAAGTAGAATAAGAGAAGTCTGCTGTTCACTTTGAATAAGAAGAAATGTGTCAATAAGAGATTATCCAATACCTGATGTATATTTTGAAGAAATAAGATATAGAAGAATGAGGGCCCCTCAGAGAAATCAAGGTCAGCATTCACTTAGGGGATTCTGCCAGCTCTCTTGTGGTTAATGAACGGCAGCAAGATTCTACAGTGTTTTCAGTTGGAACAGGCATTGTTCTCGTTTGTGCTTTACCTTATAAAGTTTTAACTGCTTCCAGGACGATCATGGCTGGATTGGCACACCCACTTTCCCTCTCTCCTTAGGTCCACGTCAATGCTTCTATCAGATGGCTGTGACACTAGACCAGTACTATTACTGCAAGCTTATTATGGGCTCAATTATCAAGTTATTTTCTTTGGCTTTTTACTGAGAAAAAAACATTTTCCTGAATTATTCAATTAATGTAATTTGTACCAAAAAAGCAGGGAAGACCAGCTATGTAAAAAGCAAAATGTAATTTGTTCACCTCTTCCCACTTTTTAAAACTGTTTGCGTCAACTGTCAGGTAATTTGTTAATTTGCTCTTCCTTTACAAGGATTTCTGTCCACATTTTCTATGACCTCTTTTGATGTTAAAATTATTATTGGCTTTGGGCATTTTCTTCACTTTCCTTTTAAGTCAAGTTCCACTTTTATACCAAAGTTATGCTCTGCTGTTTTAAGATGAATGCCAGCTGGCAATACCCAGAGACTGGCCTTGTGAACGGTGCCTAAGCTGACTCTGGGCGGGGGGATGTTGTCTGGCTGATAAGTTACTTCCTTCACCCGAAGATGAAACTGTCTCAGACATAGTTTGCCATTTGATATTCACATGATAAAACAAACAGCACTGCCCTCCCTCCACCCAGAAAAAGTTTCCCTTGTGTAATGATACTCAGGACACAAGACAGCCATAACGCCACGCAGACTAGGAATTTTATGAAGATTAACAAATCACAGAAGTTCAGTAAGTGGATGACCTGAAGTATTCTGCACACATTTTGAGTAATTAGTGTTTGCATGCATAGGAAACCTTTCATTCAGGAGGATCTCAAAGCATCACATCCATAGGAGACTCCGCTCTTTCTGGAACGGTGCCAAAAAGATAGTCATCAGAATGCATTACAATCCATTAAGGAGGAAAACATGTTGGTCAAGAACACAAGAAAAGCCTCCAGCCTGGTAAAAAACCCAAAGATGATCTTTAGCTTCCTCATCATGTAATGATGGAACTCTTCCCAGGCATTCTGAAACCATGCAGAATGACCAGTTTTCATAGAATCAGATGAAATGGCCACATTAAAGACACATGGCTAGTGGCTATTTCTTGTGGAGTCTGTAGAGTGATCTTTAGAGGCCATTTAATTGAAATTTATAAGACTTCCAGGCTGGGAACACTGTGGGCTTCAGGTATAATAGCAGGTGGATCTTTATCATTTGATCTATTTATACAAACTAAAAGCAACGGTCAGTTCTCTGTTATGTGTCATTCCAATAAGTTATACCTGGCTTTCTCTTCATGTTGTTAACAATGAAGTACAATAAAAGTACCTTTTATTTCTGAAAATACCTTTTAGTCTTTAGACTGGCATCCTAAAGACAAATATGCCACCTCTTTGGAGAAATGAAGGAAACTATGGGTGGTTTGCTTTGGTAGAACTTGGCCATGATAAAGCATCTGTTCTGTTGGACAAATATCTTTCCATTCTGTCATCAATCTCTAGGTCTCCTGAAGACACTCTTGTATCTCTTACCAATATGGCCGAGAAAGTATGATAAGAGTCCTTCTTCTAGAGGCTAAAAACTTGACATTACTCCTGTCCTCTTGAACATTAAAGTTTCCCACACTGCTGTGGGTTGATCAGGCGTCCAGACTATGTTTTCAAAAGCCAGCTCATATGCACACATTGTCTTTGTGGACCTGATGTGAACTCTCTGCAGCACCAAGGCTGACAGATGTGTTCATATCTAATGTTGACTTTGTTCAGATATGCAAACTGTCACCTCCTCCCCTCCCACCTACCTTCCAAATGTTAAAGTTCCATTCAGCCTTTCCTAGTCTTCTGACTGCTAAATTGCATGAAGCTATAGAAAATAAAGCAGTCAGGGTGAATTTGGGTAGCTGAAAGAGGAAGAAATCAACTGTCAACTTCAAAGCAAGAAGGACAGCAACAGTCTGAAAAAGTTGTCTCTCAGTACAGATTCTGCAGGGAGTATATTTCTCTATTATTTCAATTATTACAACTTCCTGAATAGGTTGAAGGTCATTCATAATTCACACTTGTGTCATTTTTAGACATGCCAAATGCAGTCTATTAAGCATAAATAAAACTTCAGTGCTTGACCAGGAAAAATAAACGGGGATTCATAACAATGAGGCCTTGTTCATCTTTTTAAAAGTAAATGATGTGTTTTCTTTTTTTTTTTTTTTTGTTTCCCCCGCTATGCACTGAATTCCTCTTCTGTCTCAATAGTACAAGCACAATACTTTAAATTGATCCAAGCATAGCAAACTAGACTGTAAGTCTGGTCTGACAGATTCTAGATTTTTCTATTTTATAGGATAATAAACAAGGACCCATATTATTACCATTTATAAATACAAATAGTAGCATTGTCTAGTTGATGGAGGATTAGGTTGAACACAGGCCTTGACAGTATAAAACAGAATTCGTCTGAAGTCTTTTATAGTCTATTAACTTTTCTAATGGAATGCCTATAAGCGTCCACACTCTTTTAGTGCTTGTCCTTTTGGACTGAAATAACATAACAAGATAAATGTTTAACAAAATATGATGAATTCCAATTCCAACTATAAATAATATATAACTCTACATAACGTATGTTATGTATGTATGTAGAGTATGTACGTGTGTTATGTATGTATGTAGAGTAGTACATTGTAAAAAATGTACTATATAAAATATACTACATAATTACATATCACTTATATGATATATAATTTGAATTAAGCATATTCTATTAAACATTTATTTGTATTAATACATAAAATATGAGATTATTTGTATTTTATGCAAATTAAAAATTTCCCCAAGGTGTATACTGTGCCACATTTACACATCACATATAAAATATATGTGCTTGGGCACATATATACTTACATATAACATTGTATGAAAATATACTTTTGGAAATCTAAAATTTGTTAAATCAAATCCAATCATCATGGCCTTTTATCTCTAGCTTAGCCTTCTGAACATTAAGTAAATGGATATTCTTTTGGCATTTGGAATTTGTTTCAAGGTTTGATTAAAATACATTAAGTATAATAGTTATGTTTAGAGTAATTCCTATATACACGTGTAGTATTACATGTATGCCTTAAATTGTGAATTTTACCACTAGTAAAAGTGAACAATTTGGGGCATTTCAAGTTTTATTTTCAAATACTTGAAAGACTTAGCATTAAAAAACATGTTCAGAAATTTCACTACTATGCTATTTAAGCGAATTTAAAAGATAAAAAATGTACAAAATGATCTACTAAATATTAACTGTAAATATTCCTTCTTATAAATCCAGGCATCCAGAGATTTAGATATTTATCCAGACTTAAAAAGATGGAAATATAGCTTTGGAAATATAAAGAGAGCCCACAAAGATATTGAGAAACTTAAAGTTTTTATGTGATAAAATGGAAAAAACACCTTAACTTTAAAACGTGTCAAATGTATGGACACTTAGGTCATGGTCATAACATGTTGTGTTTCTGGAATTTGGTATTAGCTACCAAACAGAAAATTCTGGAGGAGTTAACACATTTTAAAAATATTTATCATGACTTTTAAAAAAATGCAATTTTTATATATTCCTATTTTCTTATACTCTAAGGTCCTGTTCCTCTTATCTTTCAACTTATATTGTGAAGAACTGAGGTTTTTTTCCCTGTAATAAACCATTTCGAGAACACAACAAAATAATAAATCAACAACCCTTTTGTATCAATTTGAACTTTTTCAAGTGTTTAGGTCTTTGGGGTCCCTCTTTATGTACTTGAGTTGAATTCATCACAAAATCCCAGATCAGAACATTTTTTATTTTGGATCCAGAGAACTTTTTCCATAGAACCCCCTGATGGGAGAAGAGATCTTTTCTTTTATGGAATTTAACAGAGTAATTGATTCCCTTCCATTTTTCTCCAACACAAAAACCAGAGAGGTTATATTGGTAGGATCTCTGCTTCTGGTACGTAACTCAGATAACATATAATTCATAGGACTGCCATAGAGCCGAGATTTTGAGAATATACTGGGTTTAAAGACATTACGGTTATATTTTTTAGGAGCATGTCCAAGAATACTTAATATACAAACCTGTGGGAAAAAAGCTACATAAGTCACTTCTGTTATTTATTGTATCTTATTTGCTGAAAGACCTGTTTTATAACATAAAAGTGTAGATGTGATATCTTATTTCCGAAAGGCTTGATTCCTCCAAGATTCCGTTCCATCATTCCTCAACACAATTGTTTGGAGGCAACAAATTGTCACTATGTTTTTGTTTAAACCACTCCTCTCCTCTCTCAAAGGCCTGCCTGTGTATTATTATTGCTAGAACATAAATTAACTTTAGATGTCGACAGCTCTGGATTTGAGTATTCAAATTAGATATGGGGGCCATTGTAATCACAGGTGGAAAAACAGAATTTTGCCCAATCTAAGATCCGGAGAGATGAGATATAAAGAGGATCGCAAGTGGTAGCAACACCTTGAAAGAAAGCACTAGAATTGTAAGGGTGTGGTAGATGGGACTTTGAGGCACATTCTTACTGCTATGTGAGGAAGCGTGCCCAGAATCTGCCCTCATTATGTCTGGCGCTTGCCAGTTCTTTTCAAACCTCAGTTTCATGAGCACCATAAAAATTCACTTAAAATCGAAAAGAACACCCTGAAGTTAAAACCCACTCTGCTTTGCCTTGCCTTTCATGGCCTGGAATGTCACCTTTTACCTCCAGTAAATAAAGCCAACATCAACACTCTTCCGTGTCTTTTATTTTTTATGCACTCAATATTCTTCACATGACAATCTGGACACTTAAAGGGAAATTACAGTAGTGATCTATGTCGCTGCAAAGAGAATTGTCTCTATAAAATATAGTTACAATGTACCTATCATTTTCTTTTGTTTCTTGGACTGCTCACATTGGATTGAGTAAGTCTAAAATGGAATTAAACGAGACATGATTAATAGTGGACTACAAAGAAATGGTGATATCACGATACTTTCTTAAAATGACCTGCCATGTATGTCTAACGAAGCAGCGATCCCCAGCAGAGACAATTGCACTGCTTTACGGTCTTGCAGGGTTTTGTCTCTTTAACCTCACTATTTCCGAGAAGCCACCGAAAAGTTCTAATATGTCACAATTCAAATGTCAACATGTTGTTGGAAAGGAAGCTAATAAGTTAAACCTTTGAGAGATGCCAAAAAAAGAGGTGATTCAAACTGTTGAGAGAAGTCCATTGTTTTCTAAGGGGAAATAGAACTCCAGAATGAAATAGGGTACTTATAAGCATTTAACTGGAAGGTTGAGGGGGAACAAAGCAAATGCACAATCACTTTTTTTTCAATCTGATAACTTTTTGAATAGGGCTGTTCCTCTCAATGTACTTCCAGAAACAGGGAAGTGTGAGGGTTAGGGTTAATAAGATACAAACTGAAAATTCACTCGTTTTTGTAGAAATAGCACATAGCATGGAATAATTTTCTTAAGATAGCCTCGAGTCTATCTGTGGGTGGATATAAAGAATCTTAGGTCATATTCTAGAACATTTTATGTTTGGAATTATTTTCTGTAAACCCACTTCACCTGGTTAAATTACTGTTGAATGAAAAAGAATGATTTTATTTTGACAGGAAAGAAACTAAACAGAAAACACTGCTCATTGAGTTATTTTTTGAATTTAGCACAATTTTCTACTGTGATGTTTTTATAGAAAAAAGTAAACAATTGGACTTTAGAGCCACCTACTGGAATAAAGAGGCACATGCTTACATTTGATATCCTCTGCTTTTCAGAAGATAAACAAATAGATAAATACAATTAAAGTTATGCACATTTCTGTTGATCTTATAAGATATTAACCTACTCAATTTTTCTCAGTTTGAAATATCAAATATCCTGTATGTAACCAGCAGAGTTAAAGCAATGCCCTCTAAAAATATATTCTCATAGTTCTTAGTAATTTGTGTGATGTGAGTTTTCTCCCCATTGGATTGAGACTGAGCAGAATCAAATCCATCGTTTATTTACTGTCTTTGTTGCTGCTTTTGGTAGTCTGTGTGTGTGTGTGTGTGTGTGTGTGTGTGTGTCTGTTACTGGTCTCACTTTCACCAGTTAATTGTGTAACTGCATTCTTTCTTCCACAACCTCTACCTGGTCATGGAATTGTTATGTAACATATAATCTTAGAATAAAATTTAAAAACTAAGAACATTTTTGTGATAAAATGAATAAGCACCTAAAGAGTTTCATGATTAAGTGATTTTTTTTTATTGAGATGTAATTGTCATATAACATTATTTTAGTTTCAGGTGCATAAGGTAACAAATTAGATATTTGTATTTTTTTGTGAACTAAATGCATTTAAATGAAAAAGCCCTGAAGCCCGGACAAGTAAGTTGGACAATGACTTGCCTAAGGTCACACAGTGTAGCTGGTCAAGGTGTTGGGGGAAAGGTAGGCAGTTCTAGGAGATTATAGGTCCACACTTGCCCTCCAGCAGTTTAGGCAGTCATTAACAGATTTATTTGACTTTTTTCATCCTCAGAATTTTGCTAGAAAGCAGGGGAATAAGCACCACCCCCTACCACCCTGGTGAATGAGTCAATTAAAGGCATACTGCCTACTTTCAGAGAGTGGGAATCAGGAGCTGAGGCATGAGGTCAAGGCCTGGACCTGGGAGTACTGATGATTGGTGAGAGAGAGATCAAGTTTTTTAAAAACAAAATAATCTCCTTTGACGATGTGCTCTACAGACCAGTTCTTTATGTCATGTCCTTCCAACGTATTCCCTTAAAAACACCTTGTTGGGAAGGTGCTGCTTTGGAGAACATGCTGAGGGAGGACGTGTGTGGCTCAGAGAAGGGAAAGTTCTTTGCTAACCATGACACAAAGGTGTATGCGACATGTTAAGCCTTGCCTTAAGACAACTTGATAGGTGAGGTAGGATTTGGGAAACGTTTGTGACCTGGCAGAATCGCAGCTTTCCATTGGTCATCAGAAGGCTAATTTCCAGGACCTAAAACAGGAAGTCACATTTCTTTAGACAAAACTAATAAGAAATATTTTTGTTATGCTCTGAGAAAATGTACAGATATTAGTGCATAGCTTGTCCTTTCTTAATATTCACTTCTTTCTCTCTTCCCGCCCCACCCTTTCTGGTGTCTTGAAGATATTTTATAGAGTAGTCACAGACATTGCACCAGGAGAGGAGCTCCTGCTGTTCATGAAGAGTGAAGACTATCCCCATGAAACTATGGCTCCGGATATCCATGGTTAGTACTGTTCACACCCCATCCTCATTGCCCTCATTCAGCTGCTGTGATGGACCATCCCCCATGGGTCCATCACACTTGGTATTTGTCAGTTTTCCTGGCTCTTCAGTGTCACTTTTCACAAAACTCCTTCTCTTGTGAGTGGTTCTTTTCTTGGCTCGACGTCTGGCTAATATTACTGTGAAGTTCAAGTAAGTAGAGGTCTTGCCTCAAGTGGAGACCAAAAGAATTCTGAGTGTTTCAACTGAGATATCATACGGTTAAACGTTTTTGTCAATACCTTAGCCTATGGTGAGAATCCTTTCCCTATACAAAAGTCATTTCAGGGAGCTCAGTTTGGGCTTTCATAAGTGTAGTGGATGTTTCTTCCCATCTAATGTTCTATTCCTGGGAAAAGTATGTCTATTTGAGTAAAATCCTCGCTGGCGTGTCAATACGGGAGAGGGCTGGGGGAAGGGGTTTGGGAGAAAAATACACATGAGGGAATTTTACAGCCAGAGAAATTTGTATTTGCCAGAGGCCTATTCTAAATCAAATGAATTAGAATTATTAGTTATGTGTGTACAGGACAGATCAAGTGAAAATTCTACCCGTATTGAAGTGCTACCATTGGGATGAGAATTTAGTACTTTTTTCTTTCTCTTTCCTATTTCTTTCTCCTAACATAACATGATTTAGTTCAACATAATCTAGTGGTGTCTTTAGAATGTTTTATAGTTGGAAGGGCCACTGGGAAGGGTTACTCACTCCAGCTTAGCTGACAGGTGGAGACAGAGCCACCTCCCATCCCTTTGGCCTTCCAGACAGGAAAACTTCAGCCTCTGCGCTCTGTAGCTCTTGTGAAGGAAGCTACCGGTTTTGGCTAGCTCTTTACTTGAACATTTTTTTCCTTTGGCTGAGCTGCATTCTGTCTCTTTGTAGATTATACCAGTTATATTTTTGAGAACCTTCTGGAAATTGTTTTCTTCATAGAAACCCGGTGTTCTCAACCAACCTGGTAGAGCTTAAGCCTGAATAGGGAGTCTTACCCAATGGGGTCTGGGACAGCTGAGGCATGAAGGCATAGGATATGAAATGTAATCTGAACTTTCTCTAGTGCAAAGCAACTTTCCCTGGGGAATGTTAGACCTTAAAAGGTTTTCCAACAATTATTTGTAGAAGTATGAGTGATTAGCTTACTATTCTAAAAAGCCTAAGTAAAAATGACTATTCTTTTAGGGCTACCATTCATAGATTATCTTCCTTTACAACACCCTTGAACTCATCAGATGCTTTTTGTTTTCATTGTGTCATACACACACACACACACACACACACACACTATATACCAGATATTCTATGCTCTCCATTTATTACCTCATTTAGTCATATACATAGATCGATCCTGTAAGAGAGGAGTCATTTCTATTATACAGATAGAGAAACTGAGGCTACCTAAGGCTAGGTAAGTTGGCCAAGACCACATGACTAGAAAGAGGGAGAGTCAGCTTTCAAACCGAGGTCTTACTGTCTGTGAAACCTAGGCCTTCCCATCCATTCTGTTGCTTGGAGATTCTGTTTGTGTTCAGGCTGCTGGTGAGATCCTAAATGTAGATCTTAAATATTGTGAATAGTATAACAGATTCTAGGAAAAGGCCCCATTACCTGATTAATGTCATCGGGAAATCTGTTTTTAGAGCTGAGGTGATTTATTTTAGAATGCCCCCTTCTTCTTTAACCCTCTATGGTCCAAAGTTGACAGTCTATTACATCAACATGCTGCTTTCTTTACTGTTCTGGCCCCCCTGTTACTGGTTTCGTTGAAGTGAAACCAGTTTTGTATGTGGATTAGAGGAGTGGTGTCTGTTTTGACCTCTCTTTCGCTTCTCACACCATGTTTAGGGTTTGTGACTTTCAGTGGCTTTCAGTTCCTTTCTCAGCATGGATCCCCCAAATCCCTGAGGGACATGCTACCTTCTCTGACTTCACTTCCTATTGGTCCCCTATGTGCACCCTATCAACCTGCCCTATTTTACTACAGTTTTGCTTTTCCACAAGCTGCCATGCTCTTCCTGGCCTTTATCATTGGTCTACGCTGTTCCCACTGCCTGGAACATCCTCCCTCATCCCCGCCTGATGCTTGCTCATTACAAAGCCTTTTCTGAAGCTTTCTCCTTCAGATTAGATGGATTAGACATGTTCCTCTGAGCTCCTTTAGGCCTTACGCATGTATCTGCCATAAAGTATATCACGTTCTATTTGTTCACATGTGTATCCCCTTGAGTTTCTTATATAGTCTTTCCCTAGCAAAATGCCTAACATTTGTTGGTGACTAAAATATTCCCTCAAAAACATTCCGCCAATGAAAAGCTGGGTCCTGTCTGTAGGTCTGTAAAACAGGGATTGTGTATCATGCTGCTCGGGGTGTCTTTTCAGCATTCTGAGTTGTTTTCAAGCCTTCTGTGATTGTGTATGTGTGTGTATGTGTGTGTGTGTGATCTGTGCATAGTATGGCCTCATGAGCAGGCAAAAAGCTCTTCAGATGGAGAGAATAGGTGTAATACCATCACTGCCTGACACCTTATAACCTTTTTATCTCTAGTCGCCACTGTTACCATTTATTTATCTTACCGATTCAAAGGGCAAATTCATGATATGTTGGCTGTTTAACAAGGCCCTGCCAATTAGTGCTGACCCTAAGGTAACATAAATTAGCCTAGAAGGGTACTAAAAACATCCCATGTCCCATTATGTGGTAATGATGAATGTAATGAAACATCCAAGTTTACTGATACTAATCAGGTGTAAGCATGACTCAGAGAGGGACTCTGTGTCCCACATGCCCTCCAGGTAACATGGCACAGTGAGAAGTGTATGAGACAGAGATGGGTTCAAATCCTGGCACAACCACTTGGCTCTCTAGCCCCTGACTGGTTTCTGAACTTCTCTTAGCTTTAATAGCTTCATCTGAAGTTGGAATTAAAAATGTGACATATAATTTCTCATGATCGGGTTTTGAGAAATATAGATAATCTGTGAACAGGGTTAGGGACTAGATTATGCGCAGTAAGGAGTCATTATTACTTTTAATGTCATGTGAATATCAAACCCCAGAAGGGTTTAAGCCATAAGGTTTTATCTGGTAAGAAGGCTGTACTGTAGCCGCAGGCAGCATGCTATTGTGCCAGGCTCTGTCCTGTATATGTATTCCTTTTAATTCATACTAAAATTGAAGTGGTGGAAATAACAACTAAATGATTTCTATTACATCTTTCATAACTCAATAAAAACTGCTGGTTTGTGGTGACACTTCTGATCGCCCAGTCCTGGTAACATCTGAATTATTTTCGCAGAAGAGCGGCAATATCGCTGTGAAGACTGTGACCAGCTCTTTGAGTCCAAGGCGGAACTAGCAGATCACCAGAAGTTCCCCTGCAGCACCCCTCACTCAGCATTTTCAATGGTGGAAGAGGACTTCCAACAAAAGCTCGAAAGTGAGAACGATCTCCGAGAGATACACTCAATCCAGGAGTGTAAGGAATGTGACCAAGTGTTCCCTGATTTGCAAAGGTTAGAAATGGCATGTTGCACTATGAGACATGTTTATTTCCTCTGCCAATAAAATGCAGTTATGCTGAGTTTTCAGAATGTATTCAGATGGGAAATTTGGAACTGTGATGAACCTGACAAGTGTGTCAGTGACATGCTCATAAATCAGTTTTCCCTGGAAACTCTTATCTGTAAAATGTTCACAAGCAAGTTGGAATTAGTTATTTTGATGCTAGATGGAAAATAGTATGTTTATATTTAAGCAGTATTATCGGCAACTGAAAGAAAGCGTAACATTACAGCACAAACTATGACTTAGAGGAAGGCTCAAGAACACTAGAATGACACTGATGCCATTTAAACTAATCATTTGTCAAAGAGTAAAGCTGGTTCCAGAAACACCTAGTTGATTAAAAAAAAAAAAAGATTGGTTCTGGTATACACTTACTGAAAGATCTATGACCTTTTGATAGATCACTGTAACCCATGGATTTAATTTCAACTATCTAAGCTGCACATATATAAAAGAATAACAAAATCATGCCCAATGAAGCAAATGCTTTATTTCCCAAAAGGCAAAAAATAAACATAATCTAAATGAAATTATTCTTTAATACTTATTTTTAACAAAGTGAAAATCATGTATCAGCAATATAATAACTTTTTATAGGCTTTTGAACTTCATTAAAGAACTTTTTTTTTACTTCTGTCAAAGAAAACAGCCAACCTGGAGCCTACCCTTTGAGAACTACATTGATTATTATGTTTCAAAATAGTTTTTCTGATCAGAGATACAGAAGCAGCTAATACATTTTCTGTTTGCTTCTACCTAACGATTTTTGCCTTGGCCCACAAACAGTTTTAACAATTGTATTTATTTCTTTGCTTTTAAGTCCAGAAATGATCCTTGGAATTTATAATCAGAAACTCAAATGAACATAACCGTGTATTTAAATGGCTATGGTAGTGTATCAACTGGCCTTAAGAGTGTGAATTACTCATGGTTGACCTTGGATACTTCATCTATTTCACTTTATCATGTTGTTGCCTTTCTTTCCTCAGTGTCTCCCCTTCTTCTCTCTTCTTTTCACTTCCATTGATGGTCCTGCATCCTCTTCTCTGTCTAGATTTCTTACAGGAAAAGATTTCATATTGTAGTCATTAATTTTAATGGATAAATAACTTCAATCAGCATCAAGGATAACCCATTCCTTGAGGAGACTGAGTCAAAAGAATAAACGTCTAGGCTTGAAAATTCCAGCCTGATTTAGCTTTTAGAGAGAAAACATTGTGGGAAAAGAAGGGCTTGCCCAGTACCCTTCAAACTCATCTTTACCATTTAATATAAATCCACATAGAGAATCAATCTGTTATAAATGTTTGCTAAAACCTAAATTTGTAATAAAAAAAAGTCAGAGCATGTCTCATAAATGTAATTGTGCCCAAATTAAAAAATAGAATGAGACTAATAAATACCTGTGGGTAAGGAAAGTATTTATTACTGTAAAGCAGTATCTCTGATGCCAGAGATTCTGTATTATTTCTTTCAATTTTGCTATCAAAATAATGGACAGCATTATAAAACAAAAAACGGTGGATTAGACACTAAAATGTAATTCCTACCTCCCACTAGAAGTGTATGGTGACACCTAGGTAGAGAGAGATTCTTATTCTTACTGGCTCTGGGATTGAGGCTGAGTCAACTCTACTTCATGCCAAAACCAACTGTCAGTTGGTTCCTTCAGTCAAGCATTCGGTGGGAAACAAAAAGGAAACCTATTTGTCTGGTATTGGATGAACCCTAAGAACTTACTTTTTGGTAACTCAGCCAGATGAATATAGAATGTCACCATGCAGCCTGAGGTCAACCATGTGAGTGGTGTTTTTGGTTATATAATTTAGTCATGTGCAGAACTTACATTCCCTGAATATTTTCCCCTTTATTGGATCCTATGTTGTTGCTTTACACTTTAAACAAATGAGAAATCCTTTTTTCACATGATAATTGTTCTGTATCTTTTCTATCAAATGTTGAGAAAAATACCCCCTGCCTCCAAAAAAAGAACAAACAACAAAGAGCAAGGAACAAAGGTGAATATGCAAAAATTGAAAAGACCCTGGAAAGCTAGGCAAGGCTCTACAAAATAGGATGAAGTTCCATGAAAAGTGAAGCCTCATTAATGGCTGACTGGATGCCTCCTGTGTTTGGCATCCAGTGAAAGAAACACACATTTGGTTTTATAAGAGCCAGTTGCCTTTTGATTCTTTATCATTGATTAGCTGATAGCTGATAATTCCATGAAACAATATGGATTTTATTCTAGATTAGAAGGAAGGAAGGGAGGGAGGGAGGGAGAAAGAGAGAGAGAGAGAGAGAGACAGAAAGAAAGAAAGAAAGAAAGAAAGAAAGAAAGAAAGAAAGAAAGAAAGAAAGAAAGAAAGAAAGAAAGAAGAAAGAAAGAAAGAAAGTTCTCCTTGTGCTGCTAGATCTTTCTCTCCTCATATGCCATGTACTGTTCTCTGGAAGCCCGATCATATCCTTGGAGTAAGGGCACATGAATAAGACTCAATGTACTGGCCTGTCTCTCCCATTAGATTTCAGAGTTTATGATTTGACATACATATTGGAATACATGTCATCAAATGGCATGCCTTCTGGGGTTGCTGAGGCTGACAGCAAGTATATGAATCTGTGCCATGATTTTGGAAGATGTCCCTGACTCAGGTTAATAATAAGTGCAGCTGATGATATCTCCCTCTTAACTCTCTTAATAACATTTCAACTTGTGTAACAAACAGAGGATTACATATCGTAGATAAAGGTAGGGCTGTTCTTGTGACTCACACACCTGTACTCTACTGGCACCTTTTGTTCACAGAGATATCACCATTTGTGCTCAAACAGAATAGCATTACAAAGTCGACTGACTCATGGGAAAGGAAAAATAAGTTCATGTGCCAATATGAATAGAGTTGTAGAGAGGAAGCTGCAGAAGAGAAAACAAATGGGAAAGACATTTCTAATTTATCAAGATATGAGAAAGGACACTTCTTTTTGTCACGCACCGTGCCATGCACACAGTCTAACCAACTATGGGGTATATTCTAGGTGCACAGGGGTCTTACTGATACTCAACTTTAGAGTATTTATCTCACAGAAAAATAAAACATGGCAAAGAAAGAGTGCTTGCATGCTTGGTAGGATTTTTTATTTTTAAAAATATCTTTTTACTATGTAAAGTTTCAAAATATACAGAACTAGGGAGGATGGTGTAATAAACCCCCACATGCTCAGTTTCAGTAATTATCATACAAGGCCAGTCTTGTCTCAGCTATACTTGTTTGGAGTATTGAAACAAATCCTGGACATTATGTCATTTTATTCATAAATACCTCAGTATGTATCTGTAGAAAAAAAGGACTCTTTAAAACACAAGTTTCTACACCACACTTTAAAAATAATGATTCATAAATACTACCAAATATAAAGTCAGTGCTCAGTTCCCCCCCCCCATTGTCTCGTTATTTTTAGTTTTTTGTTTGAATTACGATCATAATAAGATCTGCCAGTTGGTTGGCATGTCTCTTCTGTCTCTTTTAAATATTTTCATTAAAAAACTTTTAATGTTTATTTATTATTTTTGAGAGAAAGAGAGACAGAGTGTGAGTTGAGAAGGGGCAGAGAGGGAGGGAGGGAGACCCAGAATCTGAAGCAGGCTCCAGGCTCTGAGCTGTCAGTTGAGAGCCCAGTGCGGGGCTTGAACTCAAGAACCGTGAGATCATGTCCTAGCCAAAGTCAGATGCTTAACTGACTGAGCCACCCAGGCACCTCTCTTGTGTCTCTTTTAATTTATAACTTCCTCCAGTCAAAGTCTGTCTTTTTCTTTCTCTCCCTCCCTTCCTCCCTCCTTCCCTCATTAAAATGTATTTATAGAAGAAGCTAAGTGCTTTTTCCTGTAGCATTTCCTCCAGTCTGGAGTCTACTGATCATGTCCCCTTGGTGTTAACATCTTTCTCCGTCTTCTCTACTTCCTGTAAACTCAGTTACATCCCAAGCCTTGATCAAATTTAGGTTCATTGTTTTAAGAATAATACCTCACTGATGCTATGGTTTACTTCCTTTAGAAGGCACAAGATTTATTTCAGGATTGCCTACATTTATTAATTGTTTATTTGCTGTAAAATGAATGTTTTATACTTTTACCATTCTTTCATTATTTATTATCTCTGTCAATTCTACGCAGAGAAACTTCCCCTCATTGTTTATTTGCTCACCCTGAAGTACAGTTCATATAGGAAGGGCAGGAATGTGGGTGAGTTTTTCTCTTTACTTACTCATTTTCAGAGTAATGATTTGGCTTCTCAGAATCTTCTAAGGGTGACCAGTGGGCTTTTGTTTGTGTGATTTTGAATATAGTTTTTGTTAAAAGATGAGATTGTTATTTTTATTGATGCTTAAATTTCCTCATCTTTGGTCAGTAGGTGTTTTTTTAGTTTGGTACCTTAATTCTTTTGACATGCTCTAGAACTTTCTTGCTTTTTGCCATAATGACGTTCAAGGCCCATCTTGTATATCGTGGGCTTCAAATTTTGAAACAGTCTATTTCTCCAAGGAGCTCTGGTTACTTTATTTAGGGGTAGTATCCTCGTGTGTTATCTGTGCATATTTAATTAACAAATATATTTAAATATATGAATATCACAGCAATCCATTATCTATAATATTTGCTTTTCACTAAATTCATACAGATTTCATATACAAGTTTTAGAAAAGAGAGGAAAATATTTGAGAAGTAAAAGTATTCTAAGCTTTAAAACAGAGAAATTATCCATGTGAGAAACTTCTGTTTTGCTTTTGAAGGGCTCTGATAGTGCATCCACTTAGACTATTACACACTTTTCTTTCCCCTCTAATATCCATTCATCAGCTTATCTGCAGGACCATCCATTCATCCATCCACCCCAGTGTTATATTGGGAAGTTGCTTGTTGAATAGTTAGGTTACAGCTCACTTTTCCATATGGCGATATGGATAGAAATGAAATTACCTTTCTGAATCTAGAGGTTATATACATTAGAAAGGACACCTGCCTGCATGTTTGTAACCGTTTTTGAAGACCTTCAATTTCAGTGCTTGTGTTCGAATTAAGTGGGTGTTAGCACTATGTGTTTCCCTTAGGATGGTGGGGTGAATCCAGAACTGGGCAATTAGCTAGTCGTTTATCATGCCTCTAACTTGGCAACTAATCTCTCATAGCTGTATCAGATTTATTTTCAAACAATAAGGGTACTTCTCTGTGTTAGTGAGAGACACAGTCTAGAAAGAATAAGTTTTTTTTTTTTTTTTCCCATTTGTCACAAGCCTGTTTTTTCTCTTTGGTCCTTCTCACCTCAACTCCCTTTCCTTCTCATTTCTTTAATTGGCAGTTGGATTAGTATAAAATGACATTCTGTTTATGAGTGTGTTCTCTGTCACCATGTCTTATTGAATCAATTGTTCTCTTAACAGCCTGGAGAAACACATGTTGTCACATACTGAAGAGAGGGAATACAAGTGCGATCAGTGTCCCAAGGCATTTAACTGGAAGTCCAATTTAATTCGCCACCAGATGTCACATGACAGTGGAAAGCACTATGAATGTGAAAACTGTGCCAAGGTACAGTGAATTTGTAGACTACTTGGCCTCTCTCTGTCATCCTGCTCTCTCTTAATCCATCACTTGCTATGATATATAAAAACAAGCCTTGAGAGGGGAAACTATAAATATCTTGAGAAAAGTAGACTGAGTGTTGTATGCTAAAAGGCATTAGTACAGTGTATAAAAACACTTAGTGGGTACCCTTTTATTTTTGTAAGGGAGGAAGTGAGGCTTAATGGTGAGTTCCAGAACTAGGTGTCAGACATCCTTGGTAAATTCCTGGTTCCGCTACTGGCTTGCCAGTGTGGGGTTGTTTTATAGCCTTATGGAGAATGAAAATTGTATCCAATGCACATTACTGATTTCTTTTAATAGCAATTTGTGAGGAAGTCACATAAAATTTCTGAATGCCTATTCAGAAAGAATAGGAGACTCCTACATTTGCAGATTTTTCCACCCAAGTCCCCACCATAAATCATGACTTGGTTCTAATTAAGAGCATAGGGCCTTAGTGGCCACTGCCGAGCAGCATAAGGGTACAATGAAAGCACTCCACCTTGACCATGACTCTGAAACATGAAAAGAGTAGTTCACATCATTTAATTTCCAGGGCTCTCAGTTAACTAAAAGATGGCCTGATGTCACTGAAGTTGATTTCTATTTCCAAAACCTTTTTATAGCATTTGAATATCTTTCTTCATGCCAGTGGAAATTGTGATATTTGAAATTATCTTTAGAGATGTTTTGGTCCCAGAAGTGTGGGTAACTGTTTTTCTTTTCTCCTCTTCTCTTTTCTTCTCTTTTCTTTCTTCTTTTCTTTCCTTCTCTTCCCTTTCTTTTTTTCTTTTCTTTCCTTCTCTTTTCTTTCTTCTTTTCTTTTTTTAGTACAATGTTTAAAAGAATGGTTTTAGCTTAATGGTAACTTGCTGCAGCAGTGTTAGCATGAATCCCTGGGCGAAATCCTTGAATGGATTTGAGACACTTTAGAAAAATTCCCCCAATTTTATACATAGTGTGTCTTGGTTTAAAGGATGGAAATAGCACACCATTTTTAATAATGTCTTGGCTGGCACTTTATTATTCAACTCTGATCACTCTAAATGGGATCAAAAGAATCTTGAATGTGGTCTATCATGCCATCAATTATTTCATTCAACTGATACCGATGGACATTTCCTGCTAAGGATGTAGAGCTGAATAATTTACAGTCCCTATCCTAGAGGAGCTCATGCTTAAGAAATATGATTTTCTGCGCGGGGGTATAGCTCAGTGGTAGAGCATTTGACTGCAGAAATATGACTTTCTTTGGTCTATGGGGAAAACAAATAAACAAAACCAAAATAAACAACATTCCTTCTTGAGTCATTCCTGGTCTTCTTTATTGTGTCCTTGAATTAAGTTTCTTGATTAATCAGTACTCATTTCCTAGCAGGTTTTCACGGACCCTAGCAACCTCCAGCGGCACATTCGCTCTCAGCATGTTGGTGCCCGGGCACACGCATGCCCGGAGTGTGGCAAAACGTTTGCCACTTCGTCGGGCCTCAAACAACACAAGCACATCCACAGCAGTGTGAAGCCCTTTATCTGTAAGTTTTTAACACTCCAGCCCTCCTTCCTGCATCTGTCTCTCACCCGAAAGGCACTGTGATCAGGAGAGTGGCCGCGTGGCCATAGAAGGGTCTCTGCATTAGCTATTTATGGTCCAATCCAGTTGGGCAATTTTTCTGTTACAAGGACGTCTTTTACACCGAGATCCATGGTATTTTGTCTATAATTCCTGGGGTGTTTTCTTTTAGATGAAATCAATAACAAGTAGAGGAAAGAGAAATCATTAAATAACGAGAGGGAAGCCTCCCCAGGTTGTAGGGTTTAATAGAGACAACCAGATTTGTCACATTGAAAATGGTCATGGATTCATAAAGCAGCAAATGGCAGATGCCACTAAATAAGATGAAGTGATACAAACCTGTTCTGGATGAGAAAGGCTGGAAAAGCCCCACTTGGCAAATAGGCTATGACTGTGTGTGTGTGTGTGTGTGCGTGTGCGCGCGCACGTGTGAGGAGTGGGAAGGTGGAATAGGACTCCCCTTAATCTATACATTGTTACCAGCTGCCCGCTGTGGGTTGGTAGTTCTCAGTTACTTGGAAAGCAGAACGTTTTCACTTTGAGGGTGGACATGCTGCTTCTACAACCCACTGCACTAAAGCAAATTTACTGGCAGTGTGTGTTCAGAAGACATCCAATCTGACCACCTACCTAGAAGGTACTTATACAGAGCACTTTAGTAACACACTCCACATAAAGTAAACCTCAGTGCTCATTTGCTGCTGCTTCTGTCCACCCACGCCTGCTCCCTGTATTGTGCTGAAATATTTCATAAGGAAAATCAGTTGTTTTCACCCCATCTGAGAAATGACTCTAGACTTCGAATGAATCCATTGCTCAGCTGGGCATATAAACATAGGGACTCACTGAGTTCCACTACAAACTTTAAGACTGATTCGGATCCAGATGAGCATAGAACTGATTGAGGCACACTCAGTAGTTGGCAAAACCTCTGACTTGGGAAGACTTGCAAAATATTTTTTTTCTGAGAAATACTCAATAGTTTGTAGTAGGTTATTGAGGCACTGCTACGGGACCTGATTGGGGAAAAAAAAAATTTAGTGCCAACATGTAGATGCCAGAGACTGACTCTCCTTCTTTTTACCTCGACACAGCCCTCTTTTGTGCTTCCAAGCAACATGAGAGCTTTTCATTCCCTTTCCAGCTTAAACTAGAGTCTTGTTTTGCTCCTGTGTTCTTCTGTACCCTGGGTGGAGTGAAGATGACCAGCTGATAAACAAAAGGGTGATCGAGCCTCCCTTCGGGGGGCTCTGTTAGACATCACAGGAAATAAAGTATACAATAGAAATTTTAGACTTCTTGTCTCATAAAGGCCTTTCGGACTCTAGGTTGTGATGCCCTTAAAAATGTACTTTGAAATGTTACAGGCATAAATAATTTGTGTATTTCTGATTCCTCAGAAACAAATTTTGATACGCTTATTGTATTTTGGTGGGGGAAAAATAGATCGAACAAATTCTGATCACCTATTTAATGCTGTCTCTATTATTTAAGCTGAAAGTCAGAAAAATATAGATTCCTATCATCGAAAGTTCTGGGATCTGGAATTTTAATTGTGTTGAAGTCAAGTGTTTCATTTTAAAGCACTATAGGGTGTCCCTTTCCAATCAGCTTGCACAACTATTTGCCACAAATGGATTTTCGGTAATTATTGGTAAATTTAAATAGCAGATGGAATTCTTCAAATGTAAACTCTGACAGAGAACCGTGGGGTAATTATGAATAATAGCCATGTAATTTCAGAACAAAAGAGGAGAGTTGGTGTGGAGATCGGGAGTGGAGGGGGTTCACCTAGAGTTGATATCTGTTTCTCACCAGTAGGCCACACACCACGATTTACCCCCACTGGTGTGTTTATGGCAACTGTCTCTTATTACAGTGTACCGCCAAGCTTGAGCCCAAAGTCACCAGTGCTAAGGTAATTACTCACTGCCTTTGCAGAAACCTCCAGCCTTCCCAAATAGAAACCACATGCTCTAATAGGCTGAGCATATTCAAAATACCTCTTAATTTGTTTAATAAGTAGAAAAATGCATTGTTAACTGCTGGCTAATTCCTTATTACTGAGAAAATTACAGTAGAGTATAGACTTCAACATCAATTGAGCCGTTTACCTGGAGGCCTGGTGGGTAGTGGTGGGCCAGGCCAGACATTCAAGTGAGAAAAACAAAGCCTCTGCCTAAGGAAACATCCCAGATTCCCTCTTCTTGAGACCTGACACAGACATCGCTCATCTGTGTGACAGAGGGTGCAACCAGGGAAGTCGAATGCGCCTTCTGTTACTCCGATATAGAGAAGCTCTTGATTTTCTTAGATCCATCCAGCCATAAGACAGAAACGTAGAGAGCAACATTTCTTTGCCAAAAATTCGCAAGCCTTTCAAAAGTTTATGCCCTGGTTGAATACCCATCAAGACGTTTTCTCAATGCCTCTTAATGCCCGGAGGAGAGGTGTTACTTTCTTGATGAGTGCACTTTTATGATTCCAACGACATTTTATTTACTATTTCTTGTTATTGCTCATAGCTGAATTAGTATGACCCACGAAAGCCTCGTGTTCCTACCCTCTATATCATGTGGTTTTAATTAGGATATCAAAGAATTTAAATAGCATGTGTATTTATTGTATATGGTTAACTAGGATATACTTTTAAAGCAGACTCTGGTCAATATATTCCAGGAGAATAATTTGAAATCACTCACATCTTCTCTTCCTATTAAAATGCATGTTACAGCTTCTATAATGTCATGAATCATCCCACAGTTGAAAGCTTCTTTGCTATTACTAAGCGCAATGATATATGTAGCAATGCATTTTAATCATTAGTAGTAAAAGAAATATTATGGAATCACTTGGTACTTCCTGTTTGGTAGTGTGTGGGATAATCCAACTTTTGGGTGAGTTTTGCATGATTGAACGCCTATAAAATCTCCTTTGAGTTTCTTTTTTCTCTCAAATATTACTGCTTTAACTTAGGAGCTCAACCACTCTGCGCTTAAAGGCAGCCATTGCATGAAAGCAATAAATGTCGCATTTTGTCTTCAATTTAATTTCTTATATAAATCTGTTTCGGTAATTGCCAACAAGGCATATCATGTTTCTGCATGTATTAAACGTGCACGGGATTGTTAAAGTAAGTTTACACGTAAAGTGCTTTCACCTCTACTAAAGTCAGATAAAAAAATGTGGTGCTTAGGAAATGAATGCTGTCATGCTGCTGGACTGGCAAGTGAGGGGAATTCTTACCCAGCAAAGGAGGTTTTAAAGGTTACACGAAGTTTGGTCTTAAAATACACTTAGATATGTTCTCTCATCTGTGAGGAGGAAGATGTTCTACTTTTTTGGCAAATTCTCCACGAAGAGGTTTGTTTCGCAGCCGTGCCCTGCCGTGTCCTTTCTGGATGAGAGCACTCAGAAAGCTCTCCCTGCTTACCATAGTTGGCTAACTCACATAGAAGTCAAGCCCTGAGATAACCGGCGAAGATATGACAACAAGTGGACGTATTTCCCAAGGACGGGGGTTTCATAAATGCAGGAAGGTTAGCACAACCACTGGTGTGAGGGGAAGTCAGAGGACGTGATCATAGTTCATGGGAACCAGCAATGCAGGATGGACCACATTCAATTTAGCTTCCTTTGCAGGCTTAAAATAGAGCCATTGTAAATTATGTCAGTCTTTCTCAAATCATGAAAATGATTGTTAAAAATGTCTCAGAATACACAATGTGCATTGTTGTGTGGCTTTGATGTGTGAATGATGAGAGCGTATGATATAATACAAATTAAATAATGGTAGGGCAGTCACAGGCTTTTTCCCCAGGGGGAGAGGGGATGAAGGTAAAGTTTCTGGTCAAGAGAAAGGCTGTTTTATGTTGTCTCAGTGCCTGTGACTTAGAACTCTTTAAGCGGTCTAAAACTCTAAAGGGGTACCTGTTATGTTCAATGTTTAGTACGTCTTAGGATTTTAATTTGTAAGATTCTGTGAGGGTAGCAATGGGTGGGAAGTCAATGCATGCTGGAATTGGACTTTGCTATAAACATTTAAATACACAAATATGATGGAAAAATACCATGCAATGGGGATGACAAAATATTTATATATATTTATATATGAAATATTTGTGCTGCTTCAAGACATTTGTCAGGTTGGATGCCTTGCTTTGGAATCTAGTGAAATGGGGTTTTCTGTGTTGGGAATACTCAGATTGGTACCTCCAACAACTTTTCCTGGCTTCCTAATTGACATTTCGGGTAAACCAGTTGTGATACTTGCTAAATTCAGAAGCAATTGCCATAAAGCCTGAGATTCTCTTTTGTTGTTTGCACACAGGTGAGGTCTGCCATAAATCCTATACTCAGTTTTCAAACCTTTGTCGTCATAAGCGCATGCATGCTGATTGCAGAACCCAAATCAAGTGCAAAGACTGTGGACAAATGTTCAGCACTACGTCTTCCTTAAATAAACACAGGAGGTTTTGTGAGGGCAAGAACCATTTTGCGGCAGGTGGATTTTTTGGCCAAGGCATTTCACTTCCTGGAACCCCAGCTATGGATAAAACGTCCATGGTTAATATGAGTCATGCCAACCCGGGCCTTGCTGACTATTTTGGTGCCAATAGGCATCCCGCTGGTCTTACCTTTCCAACAGCTCCTGGATTTTCTTTTAGCTTCCCTGGTCTGTTTCCTTCCGGCTTGTACCATAGGCCTCCTTTGATACCTGCTAGTTCTCCTGTTAAAGGACTATCAAGTACTGAACAGACAAACAAAAGTCAAAGTCCCCTCATGACACATCCTCAGATACTGCCAGCTACACAGGATATTTTGAAGGCACTATCTAAACACCCACCTGTAGGGGACAATAAGCCAGTGGAGCTCCAGCCCGAGAGGTCCTCTGAAGAGAGGCCCCTTGAGAAAATCAGTGACCAGTCAGAGAGTAGTGACCTTGATGATGTCAGTACGCCAAGTGGCAGTGACCTGGAAACAACCTCGGGCTCTGATCTGGAAAGTGACATTGAAAGTGATAAAGAGAAATTTAAAGAAAATGGTAAAATGTTCAAAGACAAAGTAAGCCCTCTTCAGAATCTGGCTTCAATACATAATAAGAAAGAATACAGCAATCATTCCATTTTCTCACCATCTTTAGAGGAGCAAACTGCGGTGTCAGGAGCTGTGAATGATTCTATAAAGGCTATTGCTTCTATTGCTGAAAAATACTTTGGTTCAACAGGACTGGTGGGGCTGCAAGACAAAAAAGTTGGAGCTTTACCTTACCCTTCCGTGTTTCCCCTCCCGTTTTTTCCAGCATTCTCTCAATCAATGTACCCATTTCCTGATAGAGACTTGAGATCGTTACCTTTGAAAATGGAACCCCAATCACCAAGTGAAGTAAAGAAACTGCAGAAGGGAAGCTCTGAGTCTCCCTTTGATCTCACCACGAAGCGAAAGGACGAGAAGCCCTTGACTCCAGTCCCCTCCAAGCCTCCAGCAACACCCGCCACAAGCCAAGACCAGCCCCTGGATCTAAGTATGGGCAGTAGGAGTAGAGCCAGTGGGACAAAACTGACCGAGCCTCGTAAAAACCACGTGTTTGGGGAAAAGAAAGGAAGCAACATTGAACCAAGACCAGCATCAGACGGTTCCTTGCAGCACGCTAGACCCACTCCTTTCTTTATGGACCCTATTTACAGGTAAGGGTGGATAGGAGACGATTAAATGCAGACGACGTGTGTACGAAGGGCAGGGTTTACAGTCGAAAGCCTTGGCTTTTACCAAACCAGTTTTGTTATTATTATAAGGCAGAGAGTAAAGTTGTTTGATCTAGTGAGTTCATTTTTTATTCAGACGGTCAACTCATTATGTTTGGACTTATTTTTGGATGTCTCTGAATTTGGGGTTTTGGATTAGGCCCACAGAGTTCTTTCCCCTGACAATAAATGTATTTTTAAACACATTTTTAAGCGGAAAATATGGGAAAGCCATATTTAAAGCAAGTTGTCAAGTGGCAGAAGAATGAGGCTCCTGAAGGATTAATGCAAATATGTGTGGGTACTCAAGTGGGTCAGGACACAGAACAGCATGAGTTTTCTCTTTGTTAACCTACCAACACATCCTTAATAAGCACTGCACATATTCTGTTTCTAAATAAATCTCCTAGGAAGCCAAAGTAAATGAAATATTAATCACAAAAACGTTTTGTATATAATGTGAATGGTTGGTTTTGAAAACAGGTCACTGTTTAGTACCTTCGTTATCCAGCTTTCTTTGGTGCCTCCAAAAATTCTTTGGGGGGGGAAACATATATGCTTAATAAAAAGCCTCATAGGCAGTATTCTGTAATGCTCATTTGACATTCAGAATGATTTATTTTCTAAATACCAGCTTTCTTTAAAAGTATGAATAATAGTAATTATGCTTATTGTGTATTTTAAATATTACCAAGCATTTTCAGATTTACTTTCTAATTCAAGTCTTGAACATTGTCAAGAATCAATGGAAGGCATGGATAATTGCTCATTGGACTTGTTTAAGACTAGACTATTTTCATATTTTTGCTTGACTCTCTTTTATGAACAAGTTTATGCTACTCTTTCATTCAGCAATACTCATTGAGTTCCTATTACTTAATAGGTATTAGAGCCACAAACTCTTTTCACCACAAACTCCTTTTCTACTTGTGTTATCTCTAATACATTAACCAAGAAACACTGCTGTGTGTTTGAGGGTTACCTCCCACTTGAAGGGGATTAGAAACGACCATGCAAAAATATCTCTGAGCCATCATTACCATGCCTGTGCACTTCTTCCCAATTATTGTATCTTAATTCCTGCGGCAGTCTCAATAAGAGAGGTAAAAGAAGGGAAAACAGAATTTCCATATTTGGTGTGTAGATTGTGTGTTACACATTGCCAGTGAGGTTGTATTTCCAAATCAGTGATACATCTCAGCCCTTTGTGAAGATAATCCCTCGGACTTTTTTTTTTTTTTTTTCTCAGACCCTCCCAGTGGCAATGGGTTTCTGATTCCTCCACATACCCATCACGCTCTTCTCCATCACATCCTAACCTTCCCCTCTACCCCTTGCTTATGGAACTCAGTCTTCTCTCTGGTGTTTCAATCTGAATAAAGGGCCTAGGCCTGTCATTTTACTGAAATCATGAAATACCAAAACACCAGTTTTAGTGCAAGACCTGAATTGAAATCTCAGTTTTCCCATGTCTCAAACTTGTTTTTTTTTTTTAATTCATAAAATGGGTGTAAGAGGACTTGCTTCAATAAGTGAAACAATGTATGTAAAACATAGCATATATGAACTTTTTGAGAAGTGGTAGCTGTTTTTATTAATTTTGATTCTATTATAGAAGCGTACTTACTCAACGGTTCTTAAAAGAAATTTATCAACAGTTGGTAAAAGAAATTAATTTAATCCATGATGTCGTTTCCTGTACACTTAATAGAAAATAGAATAACAAACATTCTGAAGGCAGAAGGTATATGCAGATAAGTTTATATGTCTCTATCGTCAGAAAGGTCCTCCTTTTTCCCACTACCCCCTTTTGCCTGCCCTGTTTATCAGCAGTGGCCTCCAGAAGACGGACCTCAAAGAAGGGGGAGCAGGGTGCATAGGATGCTTAGAAACTCTCCTGCTCTCATTGGCAAGTATGGGGGAAATATAATGAATATGTAAGGGAACACTTTCTTGGCAGAAAATGACGTCAATTTTCAGAATGAGCTCTGTCCTCGTGATTTCAAATTCACCAAGCCTTCTTGTCTACGTTTGAAGTGGAAATGTACAAATCTGTAACCAAGCCTCTGGTTTCATGACTCTAAAGTTTTTATATTTCCTCATTATTATTATTACTAGTGACCCAATAGGATTTTACCATTATGAATAGGACCTTCTTTCTATGAGCGCCTAGAAGTGCCGTGAGTATTCTTCGAGAACCGAATAGATGTCTTTATATTTTTATTAGTGTGCTTCCCAGAAACCTTCCATTTGCTTTATCGTTAGCTGTTTTAAATGCCAGTAATTATGTAGCGATTGATATTTGAGACTGATTCATCTCCAAAAACTAATTTTAACCTTTCAGAGTAGAGAAAAGAAAACTAACTGACCCACTTGAAGCTTTAAAAGAGAAATACTTGAGACCTTCTCCAGGATTCTTATTTCACCCACAAGTAAGTATTTTGAATTTGAGACTTCAGGCTTGTAAACTAACTTGTTGATCCTGAAAAGCAGGTGCAATGAAATGAAAGAAATCTTGAGAACATTAGGATTTCCTATGACGCTGGTGTGGAAGAACACAGGAAATTCTGGCAGAATGAAAACCCAAACTCTTTAAAGAAAAAGAAATTAATATATGTGGAAAAATAACATGTTTTGGGGTGTTAAATTATCATCTCCTGCTAACTACTTATTGATCCAAAGTGTATTTTAGAGTGAACTAAATTCAGTTAAGAAAATAAATATGGAAGTGGTTTTTTGTGTTAAAAATCACTGATAATGAGAGATGGGTCAGACTGTGACTCGTCCCAAACTCATGAAGGTCCTTGAAGTTCCTTTAGTGCTTAGATAAAAAACAGGAAATGAGTCTACCTGACAAGTTGTTACCATAGAGGGTGAAGGAATTTATCTAGAGACCACTGGGCATTCCAGAGAAGTTCTGTAATTGCACAAGAATTTACCACAATACACAGAGCTATTTGCTGAATGGAGCTGTGTCCATTTATCAAAGTATATAGTTTCTCATCACAAGGAGACTACACAGTCGTGCCATCTAATTGGTTCGTGTCCTTACGTATGTGGTTATTTTTAAAAACTGGTTTACATATCAATCAAAATGTGGAGAATTGTATTGAAAGAACAAATATACAAACTTCTTAAATGTATGGGTTTTTTTACCTGATATTTTGTTTTCCTTATTTCTTTTTTTTTAATGTTTTTTATTTATTTCTGAGAGAGAGAGACAGCATGAGCAGGGGAGGGTCAGAGAGAGAGAGGGAGATACGGAATCTGAAGCAGGCTCCGGGCTCTGAGCTAGCTGTCAGCACAGAGCCCAACGCGGGCTTCGAACCCACAAACTATGAGATCATGACCTGAGCCAAAGTCAGACACTTAACTGACTGAGCCACCCAGGTGCCCCTGTTTTCCTTAATTCTAATTTTAAAGGTTATATGCTCTGGTCTTTGTAGATGGTAAACAAAATTTATGAAAATGCTTATTAAAATCAGTGAACTAATTTATTGTGTTTCAACATATTCAAACTAAAAATTGTGTTCCTCTAATAAAACTGGTCGAATTTTATGCCACTGTCTTATAGAAAGTTATGAGGTAATTAAATAATCTCGAAATGTGACTCTCCCTGCCCCCTCTATCTATTCCCCCTTCTGCTACCTCTTCCTCAATTTTTCAAGTATATTCTCAGTGTCCTGAACAACAGAGTATGAGAGCTGAAGTACCATCTTCTCGTTAGCTGGAGAAATCTATCATTGTTCAAAAATTTTATTTCAAAGTTAGCAAATGCATGATTTAGTATTAAAAGGGTTAGAAATATTCCAGTCACTTTTCATTTTATATAGAAAGGCTAAGGAATGATATTATTTTTTAATTATTTTATGGGAAAGAAAAGAGTTATAAAATAGTAAATCTTTATTAGGTACTTATATTTTACATTTAAGATGCTTTAAATTACACTTTTAGGCCTCATGGCCTAAGAAAGCTGGACATCACATGCATTTTGTGTCAAATATTGTACAAAAAGTGTATCTTTTTGATAGCTTTCTGATTATAACTAAATGCTCATAGGGATATTATAATTATATACATTTAGTTGTAAGAATCAAATTGTTTTCATATTCTAATTACATTTAAAACTTAGTAACCAATCACTTTAAAATTAAGTGCTATGGGTACATGGTAAAATGGAGGGAAAAAAGACGGAATTCAGGGTCCTTGAGTGACTCAGTCTATCTGGCTCTTAGTTCCTTATCTGTAAGATGAGGGAGTTGCGTGTAAAGTCCCTATTCTCTCTGAAATTCAGATTTTTAGCTAGCCAAAGTAATCTTACCAGTTCAGAAGATGGGCAGTTTCGCCTACCAATAATTCCACATGTGCATACAAGTGTTGCAGTATGTACATATTTTAGATCACATAAGAAAATGTGCTATCTTTGATTATTTCCAAAGCGAATGAGGGATCACAAAAGATGAGGTGTATGTGCAGTGCTTGGAGAACAGCAGTCATTCCCTCAGAGCCTCGCAAACAAGCCTGTAGGAGCACATTAGCCGTGTGTGTTTCCAGAATGTCACGTCTTGGTGGAAGCGACTGCCTATCGCTGCTGTTAGAACGGGACCCAGGAGTGATAATCAACATAGTTAACACCTCGTATGTCATGAGTACTGGCCAATCGGAATGGACTCCTGCATTCTAGAGCAGGATATTGGAAGTCCTTGCTGCACCAATGTTAATGCCATAGTTGTTGGCTGGCGGATTGTCTGCAGGGGCTTTTGAGATGAGGCCAGGACGGTAGAGTGACAAGTCAGGGTTCTTGGAGCAGACACTACTTGCCAACTACTACAGAAATATTTTGTTATTTTTATAACCATCGCAGCTGTTTTCATGTGTAATGGCTGTATTATCACTGGGATACAGGTGGAATAAAGACTGTCACCTGGGAGAGGCTTGGGTTGCCCTATTTCCGTCAAGCCTTCAGACCAAATAGTCTGCTCTTTCTGAAAATCTGCCTCAAATGTCCTGAGGTTTCAGCAGAATTCTTCTGTTCTTTCGAGTACTCTATCAATTCCATCCTAGCCTCAAGATCTCCTTTCCCATAAACAAACAGAACAAAGACAACCTACCGGGATCTGAGGCCAAAAATGACTGCTCTGTGACCACTTGTTCGCCGAAACGCTCAGGTCTGGACCAGTGCAGTTCATCTCTCTGAGCCTCTCTCTCAGAGTCATGGGCACACCCTACCAGCTTTCCCCGGGTGGCTGGACGGGTCAGTGTTCACGTACATAGCATGGTACGCGTTGTGCCTGCTAAGTGGAAAGACTGAAATGAGGAAGAGCCCTCACTGTTAGTGAATGCACAAGTATTCCACTTCGGGTGTAAAGGAATGCTGGTAAAATGACCTCCTGCCATCCCCTGAGCCCACTTTCTTGGGGGGAAGGGGGCTACGGATGTATCTACAGGTGCTTGGAAAGACGCTCACTGTGTTCTTGGTGCTACCTCATTGGGCAGCAGTATGGGTAGCACACAGCAGGAGACCAAAATGGAAGGCCTTGTCTCTGCTCCCAGGGTTTGCCCTGATTGTATAGCTAAATAAATGCTTGGGTAAGACCATACATTACTTCATTTTCCATTTAAAGTACACTGGAGAAAATCCCATGGTCCCTCTGGGGCTTCTGTATGTTTGTCTTCCAAGTGAGAATAATGGTTGGCTTATGTATTTGTCAACGTTATAATAATAGTAATCATAATATAATAAAGGGAACCACGTATTCTTCTTCTTTAAATTTAGTTATTTATTTTGAGAAAGAAAGCATGAGTAAGGGAGGAGCAGAAAGAGAGGGAGAGAGAGAGAATTCCGAGCAGGCTCCACACTGTAAGCACAGAGCCCGATGTGGGCTTGAAGTCATGCGCTGTGAGATCATGACCTGAGCCAAAGTCAGACGTTGAACCATCTGACCCACGTAGGTGCCTCAGGGGAACACATACTCTTAATGCTTTAGGGAAAACATAGAAATAGATACATAAATTCTTGGTAGTGGTATTCTCTGGGAAAGCCTGATTTTATAATTTTTTTATGTCTTTGTATTCTACCCAGCATGCCCCTCTTCAGGGCACAATTCTAATCAATGAAAGGAGAACACTTCAATAGGTATATTGATTTGATATTGATATTTTGTTGAATTCTATTAAAAGATTATTAGGTCATCTCACTGCCTTTTGGAATAATAATGTGTATTTTTTTTTTATTTTTTAATGTTTATTTATTTCTAGGAGAGAGTTAGAGTTAGCATGAGCAGGGGAGGGTCAGAGAGAGAGGGAGTCACAGACTCTGAAACAGGCTCCAGGCTCTGAGCTGGCAGTCAGCACAGAGCCCGACGCGGGGCTCGAACCCACGAACCGCAAGATCATGACCCAAGCGAAAGTCGGACGCTTAACCGACTAAGCCACCCAGGCGCCCCTAATAATATGTATTTTTAAAAATCTTGTCAAAAATGTCTGTAATATATAAGAAAACATACACCAAAATTAAAAGATAATTGCTGGGTTTTTTCTTTTCATTTTCAGGGTCTAAATTCCTCACTCATTACAGTTTCTAAGAAGTATGTTTGCTGTGTCAGGCCACTAGAGGACTATTTAGATTTCTATCTTTCTCTTATAAATAAGTTAGTTAAATGTAAGGTAGAAATACTTACTATAGACGTTCTTCCTAGAAGTGTGGTTGAAAATTGTGCAGTCTTAGTCTAGGTTATAATTTTGAAAAAGATGAAGCCACAAGTAGGTGAAATGGAGGGAATGGGATTATTGTGTGATACCTGGAAAGTCCATTTCATTGGGTACTTTGCATTTTAGGTACTTTGCATTTACATTGCTAGCTTTTTCGAACTGCCATAGAAATCATTTGGTAATTGTGTTATTGTAAAACTGGCTATTATTCCTTGATTTGCCTGTACTTTAAAGATATATTTGTGGGGCGCCTGGGTGGCTTAGTCGGTTGAGTGTCCGACTTTCGCTTGGGTCATGATCTCGCGGTTCGTGGGTTCGAGCCCCGCGTCGGGCTCTGTGCTGACAGCCAGCGCAGAGCCTGGAGCCTGTTTCAGTCTGTGACTCCCTCTCTCTTTGACCCTCCCCTGCTCACGCTGTCTCTCTCTCTCTCTCCTAGAAATAAATAAAACATAAAAAAAAAATTAAAAAAAAAAGATATATTTGATTATTAATACATTTTATTTCCAGATGTTTGGGTTTTTATACATCTGCAACAGAGACTCTGTTTTACTTCTGTTTCTGTCCTTTATTCATTCATTTTTATTCTCTTCTTTTTAAAGTGTCTGACTATCCTGTTACTGTATCCCATACAACTGGGAAAAAGTTAATCTTTTTCCAAGTTATCTTTTATACACTGATGTGAAAATTACTTAAGTCTTTTGCCCTTCATCTTCTATTTGCTTTTGACAAAGTGTTTCTTATTGTTAGAGTTGCTCTGCAATAAGTCTTTTATCCTTATAAAGCTATGTATCTTCCTTATTAAAGATACTATAACTTATAATATAAGCAAGGAATAGTCCCTTTAACCAAGCAAAATGATAACTTTAAGGATATAACGCTTGTGTTTCCTGGAAGAGCCCCCAGCTCACTGAAGTTTTCCCAAGTGATTCTTGTCATAAGTTGACATAGCTAACTATACATTTCTAGTTCTTTTAATTAATATCCTTATGTGTTGTGACTGCTAATGGTCTGAGTCCCAAGCTTATGAAAGTCAAGCAGTGCCTTTCCCAGCACATTACCTTGTTGTTACTCAATGATTCACATTTGAGTAAATATCTTATTTTCTTTGTTATTAACATTATTAATATGCAAGAGACTAGAGTTTTGCAGGATATTGCCTAAGTTTTATTTATGAAAGTTTAAGAATCTGGCTTTACAGTGGGTAAAAACAAGTAGGAAGGAAGTATCTACTTTGGTATTTAAGATTTGGTAGTAGGTAGTGTTTAGTTTTCTTGGAAAAAAGAACATTCTGCTTTATAACCTTGATTCTAAAATTTAATTTAGGTAAACAGAGGAAATCCAGCAGTGTTATAAAAACATTTAAGTTTCATTTCCAAAGCCTTTACTGAAGGTACAGTTACATGATAAGCAAAAATTACAAAGTCCGAATAAATGTTAATTTCTCAAAGGATAGATTGCAATAAAGATACTGATACAGAAGTAATTTTTTGTTTTTGTTTCAATTTTGCTCCCAGTTCCAACTGCCTGATCAGAGAACTTGGGTAAGTTTCCTACTTATATTTTTGACTCAAATAATGTAGCATTAAAAGGAAAACAACTTTTATTATAAAATGCTGTATAGACGATAAAGAATTCTGAGCCACTTTCCATTAAATGATACGGCTTCGGCAGATAGTTTTCCAGCTTCGACAATCTGCAAAATACTTTCTGTTTTAATTGGGCATTTAGTGTGCTATAAATTGTTTACAGCAAGAAGTTTATTTTATAAATGTGACCCATTCCATGTAATTATACCTTGATGTAGAACTCTTTCTCGGCACTTGGGAGCATGTTGTTAAAAGAGCCTTCGAAATGGGTCACTAAGTGGAAACAACCAATATTTGGGGGAGCCTGTATCAGCATGTTAAAGATGCTTTTGATAAAGCCTTCAAAAGGTTAAAGCCTGAACTTACATGTAGACGCAGGCTGACATTGGAATTCACATTCATATATCCCAGGGCAGAACTTGGTTCTGGCAATTTGGAGTAATAAGACTAAATGTTTAGAAATCCATATCTAACTAGGAAATGATCTTTTAGCCTTGGGTCTCCCTTCCTCAAATTTGTTCTTATTTCCAGATACAGTCAGTTGTCAGGTAGTGATGCTAGGTAATAGCTTTCTTTTTTGTTCAAGATACAAAGAATACTGCTTATTTACTTTTCACTTGCAAAAAAAAAAATAAAAACCTTGGGTCAATGGAAATGCATATAAATAACATATATTACAAAATTTCCTCTGGTTATATGGACTTCTTTGTCTTCATTCTCTCCTTTACTCAAAGTTATTCTGATTCTGAGACATGGGTAAAATCTTGGAATACAGGTCATTTTTTTCGGTCACCATATAGTTGTTATATATCAATTATTTCAAGGGCACTTTAGCACTTACCTATTTTCTCTGCCTGACTTTAGATTCTCTTTACCAGAAATTCCTCCATTTTATTTCTTCTGTGCAATATGTGATGAATTGTGATTTTTCTCCTTGTAATAGATGTTTAAGGATTAAGTTCATTTATTTCAAAAGCATAAAAGAAGAGAGAAAGAAGGACGGGGAAGGAAGCAGTGGGACAGAGAGAGAGACTGAGACTTTCTTAGACAAAGTTGCGCAGTTGGTGGGCTTGGCCTTTGATTATCATAGCTTATATTTCCAGTGTTCCCCTTCTGCTTTTCCTAGCAGAGGTCCATCATCCTTTCTTTCTTTCTTTCTTTCTTTCTTTCTTTCTTTCTTTCTTTCTTTCTTTCTTTCTTTCTTCCTTCCTTCCTTCTTTGTTTGCCTGTTTAATTTTTTAATGTTTATTTATTTTTAAGAGAGAGAGAGAGAGAATGAGACAGAGTGCAAGTGGGGAAGGGCAGAGAGAGAGCGAGACACAGAATCTGAAGTAGGCTCCAGGCTCTGAGCTGTTAGCACAGAGCCCGATGCATGGCGAGGCTCAAACTCACAAACCACAGGATTATGATCTGAGCCTAAGTCAGACGCTTAATGGGCGGAGCCACCCAGGCGCTCCAGGGTCCTCATCCTTTCTAAGGTGGCATATTACTTGACAGTACCTATGTTGTTGGCTGCTTCAGTCATAAGGTGCTGTCTCCTACATAAATACCCAATGGTTCTACTAATCATAGAAAGCCAATCCAGATTTTAAGTTAGACCCCTTTCCTGTTTTAATGCCGTGCCTTGGAAACACATCCACTCCCTGAATCATAGGGTTTTCAGAGTTACGATTTATACTCGTATTTTAAAACATAGATATTAGTAGGAACTACTAAAATATTGAAGTATATCATTTTTAGTGGTAAACAAATTCTAAGGGGTTTCATAATCATGACTGCTGACTGTGATACATAGAATGAGATAACTGTAAAATATGAATACTTAGGTCTCCCCCAAATGGCCACGATTTTGAGATTTCTGAAGATTATCAAGTGAATAAATATAGAAAACTCCCAAATCTACAAACATTCCCATCATAAGTTATTTACGAAAAGTTAGTTGTTTTATGATAAAGGCATGTGTAATCTAATTTGTAAAACATTAAGTCACATAATTCATGGTGCCATTGGACATATCATTTCATATAATCAGGTTGTCACTTTAATGGTTTTAATGAGAAACTTCTTTATGTCATCAATTATTGGCTGCCAGATAATGTTAGGCTAAGTGCTTAGGACCCAGCTGATGATATCTTGCCTGCTGAAATGTTTTTAAAAATATTAACTTTATTTGACTAGAGAGATAGCTACATTTTTTGGTAGGATCTAGGGAATTGTGTCTAAATATTAGTTTGCGTCAGTATAAAGTTAATAGCCTCTTGGGGACTGAAAGGGGGTACAATGACTTCCTCTTCCAGACATCTGGCTGCAGATACCATCAACAACTATTATATATATAAATACAAATTACTGTTCCATAGGAAAAAAAAGCCCTGTCATTTACTGATCAGAGATTAGCCTATGACATTAATAGGACACAGGGCAATGCATTTCTAAAATATATGATCTAACTTTTCCTCCTTTATTTTCCCCATTCTCAGCAAATTTCTCTTTTAGAGTAATACATGTTGCCTTATTCATTGGATTGTTCATAATTGAAATATAAATGTAGCTAGATTCTGTTCCATTTATCCCAATTCATCTTCACTTCTAAAATACCAAACCAGACTTTCAAATGAATGTCAAAACATACTACTTCTTCTGTAAAATGCATGTTATTTCAGAAGGAGCATAGTATGAGTCAGCTCACAGAGTGAGGAAGTTAGAGTTGTGACCTGTATTCTAGATGAAGCTCATCTTAATCCAACACCTTAATCCAAAATATAGCAGCATGATGTTGGTCACAGAATTGCTAAACTACCCAACTGGCAGATTTCTAAGTCACTTCTGTTTGTCCTAATGGGGAAACTTCTTTTCAACTGATGTCAAGTGCAATGAGAACAAATCTTATGAAGACGAAATGGAGGATTCAGTGGTGGCTTTTAGTTGGAGTGGTTGTTAGCTGGACAGAAAGCGGTGTGTGTGTGTGTGTGTGTGTGTGTGTGTGTGTGTGTGGTGTTAATAAGTACCTTCAGTTGACTTCCCAACTTCCTTGTCTCCCTTTTCCCCATTCCTGTTTAATCTTCTTTTCATTTTACACCAGAAGCCAAAGGTGGGGGTGGCTTTTAAGAGAAGCGTTTGGGTCACCCCTACTCTTTCTCTTATTATCTCTAAGAATGTCAGTGTTTAGTCATCAAGCCCATAGTGTATTTTCTTGTTTCTTGATAGTTTCCCCCAAATCAAAATAGTTTGAAGTAATGTAATCAGAGTGTATCTCTTTCTTCAAAAAGAGACATTTGCTGCTACTAAAGCAAGACACATTTCTCAAGAGCCAATTGCTCTTAAATAACTTGAAGGACTTGTAGTTTATATGTGCTAGAGACGAAAGCCGAGAATAATCGTCATGAGTAAGCTATTTTCCATATAAAAGGAAAACTGTTTCTATAAGATATATCGCCACAGGAATCTGAGTGTGTCAGCAGGGCAGACACTCCAATGATTTCAAACCACTAGATAATGAAACTTTACTCCGATATTAAGTGTACATAAATAAAACATTAATAACCATCACCCATACACTTACTATTCTTCCCAATAAATATATGTGATCAGGACCCCTTACCCTTGCTTGTTTCTGCTAATCAGCTTAAAGGCCAGAGGTCATTCTTCACTCAAACAATTTATTCCACGGAGGGTGGAATATCAAAATGATTTTCTGCATGAAACAATTAGAAGGAATAAATCAAATAAATTAGTATCATAAAATATTTCTAGATTGACTTTTAAGAAGTAAAACCCGAAGTGAGATGAAAATGCTAACGCCCTGGCTGGAGGAGGATAATGACCGTATTCTGTAGGGACAGGGCTGCTGCCAACCTCTCTGAGCAACGGCATCAATTCCATATCTCTGCCCTGTGATCAGTATGTGTCAAAATCCTTCATAGTGACAAATGTGCTGTCCACTTGCATCTGTGGAGAATGTTTTAGCAGCTGAGTGATTATGAATCAAACCCCTGAGCTTATATCCCCTACCGCCTCCCAATGCGTTCACATTTGTCGTCTGACAAGTAAATGTATCTTGACTTTCCTCTGAGATTTTTTTGTACTATGTTTGATGAAAGACATTTGGCAAATTGGCAGTGGTGCCCTGTACGTTGCAATTTGTAGCTAGCATTAGGAGTCTGGGCATGAAATGAGAGGGCAGACTCCAGGATAAAAGAAAAAAGAGAGCTAACTACAACATGAATAGTCATTTGAAGAATCAAGTGTACACTATATTCTTCGTCAGAAGAGAATCATGGTCAGGCCATTCTGTTAAGATGTTGCTTCTCTGTAAGGAGTCCATGGTATTTCAACCATGGAACCTATATTCTGCTGATTTTCCTTTTGAGTAGGAAGTGTTACCTTTTCTTTGTCACCTGAGCTTGTAAATTAGGCCTTCAATTGTGTCCTGCCATTTCATCAGGAAAAGAATCGTCCTCTTGGGCTGAACAGTTGTTGGAATGTGCAGTTGTTGCCATTTCTGTCCTTGTGTGGAGTCTCCTGGTCTAACACCCCAGCTCTTTGAGAAACACACAGAGTGCATATAGAGTGCAAACACCTTTTTAACAGCTTTCTGAGCTCTCCGGTGGCATAGTGCCTGAGAACCAAATAAATAATGGGTGAGTTGATTTAACAGGATGGTCTGAGAGTTTGCTTTTCTACTTAAAAATTCAGTAGTAAGCAGCTTCCAAATAAAATATGAGCCCTAAGGAAACTTAACATTTTGGAAGAGTTGAAGGAAAGGGGCGAGGCCTTCTAACTGAGGATCGTAAGGATCAAGCTACCTTTCAAAGTAAATGCCGCCCTCTGATTGTGACTGTCAAATATGTAGGCAAGTGGACAAAAACTTGAAGATCAGAAGCCAAATAAGTTAAGTTGCTTGAAGGGAAGAATTAGGCAGCATAGTTCTCCCAGATTATTTCTCTAGGAGTGAGGTATAATACGCCCTGATAACACCCAGGCCTAGTTATATGACATGAAGTTATGATGATATATCATGAACTGTCATTTCCACTCAGTCTTAATCTGGAACAAATTAATATTTCGTCAAAATTCTTTGTATATGATCACACTTAAAAATCTAGTGTATCCAGATATTAAGTTAATGGTCTTAGGCAAAACACCTCTTACACATTTCTTTCTTTCTTTCTTTCTGCAGTACATCCATTTGGCTTAAACTGTAACTTTGGAACGCTTGATGTTTTTCATGCTGTGAATTCTCTTCATGGGATGCCATACTTCCTATGGTTTTTATTACTTAGGCAAGATGTGCAGGGCCTTTCCCTATAATTTCCAGCTTACTGTTGATGTCCACAACATAATTCCAATGCTGTCTCTTAACTTAATAAACATCTAAGTTGGCTTTATTATAGCTCACGTATTTTGTTGCTCAGTTGTATATCAAAAGGGTATAAAATGACCCAACCAGGGTCTTACGAGAAAGTTCATCGAGCATTGTATAAGCATGATTCTACCTTTGTTACTTCCTAAATCCACGAGTCGTCTTGTTGCTTGTCTAATACTGGGCCACTACAACCTTTTTCTACAGTCTACTGCCTTCAGCAGATTTGATGCTTCCCTTTTATTAATGATTTCTTGGTTTGCTAGAGATGATTACAGAAGAAAAGATGTCAGACTAGTCCTTCATGGTCCTGTGCTCTTGCCTTGCAGATGTCAGCTATTGAAAACATGGCAGAGAAGCTCGAGAGCTTCAGTGCCCTGAAACCGGAGGCCAGTGAACTTCTGCAGTCAGTTCCCTCCATGTTCAATTTCAGAGCGCCTCCCAATGCCCTGCCGGAGAACCTCCTGCGGAAAGGAAAAGAACGCTATACATGCAGGTAACTGTTAAGACAGCTGTGGTTGGCTTTCCACTCCTCTCCGATTACAAAAGGCCTGGCCATTCGGTTGGTAAATTATTCGTGATTGGATGATTAAGAGTGACCATGATAGATCTCAAGCACTTCAAAGTACTCTTTAGTTAGGGAGATATAAAACTAGTAGTTTTAAAAAATTATTATTAAATGAGAATTTTAATACAGGCCATTTGGTTGTGATAAATGAGGTTGGAAACAGTCCAAATACTTGTTTCACTTTGATATTTATGAATTTTCTTTCACAGTTAATTATTTTCATCCAAAGGTATAATACTACTGTCTTCAAGCATACATTCATTAATTGTTCTGGCATTGAAGAATAAGGCCATTAACAAAGGACAAATAAGGTCGATAAGTGAAGAAAGCTAGTTAATAAGTTTCTTGTTACCCATCAGTATTACAGTAAAGCTTGTTTTTTCTTTAATAAATTGTGCATATAATTTCTGAATTGTCTTCAGAAATTTGTGGCATCTGACTCAGGCATATCAATGTATCTGCTCTTTGGGAAATGTGTCACTTTCTTTCCAGAAAAGCTTTTATAGGAACATACCTTGATGGATGAGGTCTTAGAATCTTGTCTGATCTGATACCACTCAATGTACGGAGTTGTCACTGTGGCTAACATGTAAAATGAGTTGAAACATTTGAAATCTGTTTACATCAACCCAGAATCACAGACTCTTGTCATTTTTTTTTATCCCCTTGTCTGGTTCAGTTTTGTGACTATAAAGATACAGAGTTAATAAAAGAGGCGTATGGGGGTCATCAAAACTAAGGTCTATTTTCATAAACTGCTTGCTTATGCATGAGCAAATTCAACCAGATCTCATAACGCAGCCGTTATTTGTGGAGTTATTTATATCTGTAGAATGGCTTTGTTGCAAATTTTAAATACCAAAGACATGTGATTCCCATGCAAGATTAATTAAATCAGGAATACACATCTGGCTTCTATGCAGCTTGAGTGAAATAAAGTCGATTGTGCTGACTTTCTCTTATAAACATGTTTCATAACAGATACTGTGGCAAGATTTTTCCAAGGTCTGCGAACTTAACACGGCACCTGAGAACCCACACAGGAGAGCAGCCTTACAGGTTTGACAATGATTTTAACTAAATATCTTGGTACATATTATAGCGCTTACAGTGGATTCATTGCCACAGCTTTTAAAAGAAGCTATTTTTTTTGCATGTCTGAATGTATGCCCTTTTAATTTTGAGTCAAAGAAGAATTGACTAGTGGCTAGGATAAAAATTGGAAGAGTCCTAATGTTTTAAATCAAGGCTTCTGACATCTCAGTTTACAAGATCTAGGGGCACTGGGTGGCTCGGTTGGTTGGCTAAGCGTCCAACTTTGGCCCAGGTCATGATCTCATAGTTCGTGGGTTTGAGGCCCGTGTCGGGCTCTGTGCTGACGGCTAGCTCAAAGCCTGGAGCCTGCTTCACATTCTGTATTTCCCTCTCCCTCTGACCCTTCCTTGCTCAGGGTGTCTCTCTCTTTCTCTCTCTCTTTGTCTCAAAAATAAAAAACATTAAAAGATCTAGCAGTAACTTGGACAGAATAAGCATTTTAGAAATGTTAGCCATTTTAAAAATTATTTAAAAATTTATTTTAGTGCCCTCTTTTCTCAACAATTAGTGCTATATTAACTGACAATAATCATAACATTGCAGCTTTCTTTTCTTAAGCCTTAAATCTCTGCTCTGAGTTGACAAGCCATGTATAACTTTGTTTCCCCAGTACAGTTAAGTCAGTGTCCCCAGGTCCCATTAGGAGGTTTAAGGAATAAACTTTAAACCTGGAAAGGAAGAATAAGATGTGGAACTAGGAGTAGAAAAGATCAAATAGAATATATTGTAGGAAGAGGGGCAATTCTACCAACAACTTCTAAACTACCTCTTAGCTTATTCTGCTGAATGTCAAGATCAGACATGTGATACAAGGGAATAATATTATTATTTACCAAAGAATGGAAATCGTCAACATTGTCTTCAGTTTTACAATATAGTCTACATTGTTGTATGTGCAATGCACATAGTGTTAGGTGCTCATAAATATTTTTTTAAAGAATAAATGTTATTTAAGTCCTATTGTAATTTCATTCTGCTTTGAAATTCTATGCATTACATATGTGTGAAATTATTTTTGTCTGCATGCTCACTTTTCACATTAAAATAAATAATTTCTCAGGTTTCAAAGGCTTTTTAAAAGATTTTTAAGTGTTTATTCATTTTTGAGAGAGAGAGAGGGCATGAGCTGGGGAGGGGCAGAGAGAATGGAAGACATAGGATCTGAAGCAGGCTTCAGGCTCCAAGCTGTCAGCATAGAGCCTGATGAGGGGCTCAGACACATGAACTGTGAGGTCATGACCTGAGCTGGAGTTGGATGCTTAACCGACTGAGCCACCCAGGTGCCCCTAAAGACTTTTTTACATATAAGAATAAGCAAAGATCAGACCAGTGAATGCTAATTTGAAGAGAATTGAAATTTTAAATTTTAAGAGAAAACTAGAGAGACTTAAATTCAGAAAATAACAACGTGTTTTCTTAAATTCTTTGCTTTCCTACATGTTTTGTAAATTACTAATGACAAATGATATTTCTACTTTATATGTGATAGAATGGATTTTATATGATATTTCTATTTTGTATGTGGTAGAATGGACTTAATATAATAAGTCTCAGAGAGATGGAAAAATTGCAGGTGTTAGATGATTTCTCTTTTTGAGAACATTTTTCAGACTCCAGGAATTCTGCTTAAGTGGAAGAAAGATTTCAACACTTACATTTTGTTAGGGCCAACGATCTGGTATGCAACTATATCATGCTCATTTTACTTTCTTTGTACCTGAATTGGTGCTTTTATTCTACTCCATAAATGGTGCTATTATTGTATGCATATTAAAAAAACACACACAAGCAAGAATTTTGGCATAGCTGGAGATCATAAACAATAATTCGTCTAGCTCCTCTGTTCCGCAAGGGAAGAAATTCAGATGCACAGATGTTAATTGGCTTCTGTAAAGTCTGGTGGTAAAAGATCCAGAATTAAAACCCGGTCTTGGAGCTCCCCTGTCAGAGTTTTTATCTTACACCATGATCTCAAAGGCTCCCATGACACCCATGTTTACATCCAAATCCTTAGTCGTATATCATCTGTGATTGTGTTACGTATTCATTTTAGGGGTTTTTGAAACTTAGACTCTTAACCACCTATGAATTTATTGGAACAGAATGGAGTGATTTTTTTTGTTCAGGAGCACTCAAACTTTTGGCTAGGACATTCACAGAGGAAAGATACAAAAGAATAGATGATCACTGTGTACAATTTTCTTATTGGTCGATTTTATTTATAATAGAGTGGGTGATGTGTATTAGATTTGGAAAAGCCCCTTTGCATACGAGCAGAAAGTTGGAAGCATGTCAAAGACAAAAATCTCTCCAACTCATGATGTATGTAGAAAATGTTTTGAGTGAAAAAAATTTAGAGCGTTTGATGGGAATATAAGTTTTCACCAGTGATACTTTCTGCTTGGTACAATACAATTGTGCTTATTGTATCATTATTTTCATTGTAGTGGGCTTTGGGAGTTAACAGAATTATTACAGAAAAGCCCATGACTCATATATATATATTTTTTTCAAAAGCAGAGACTAAAATACTACAACTACACTGAATGTGGGGTTTCACACACTTTTAAATTAGTATTATAAGTGAAGAAAGTTGGGGAGCCTCATCATGCCACGGCATTTAAGGGGGAAAAATTAAATCAGTCCTTGAGTTGGTTTATTGATACTATGCCAAAGTAACTAGTTTAACAGATTTATTTTCCCCACTGAACTAACTAGACTTCTGGCATCCCATAGACACAGCCGAGGAAACCCAAACACTTCGAGTCGAATGGGGTGATTTCTGATGTAGCACACTCTAACCACCGAGTCTACATTCAGTAGTGGGAAGACAAGCCCCCTTCGCATATGGAAGAATAAGTTAAAGATTTTCTGGCTGCTGAGTTAGACATTTTCACTTAAAAGTCATCTGGAGAAAGCTAATTTGTCCCCCCAAGCAACACACGTACAAAACCCCCACACAAACAAATCCTGCAATATTTACTTTAAAATGCCAAAAAAAGACTACCCCATAAATTGCTGCTTTTCTTCTTTTATCCATAAGAGCTAGGGAGCTGGGGGTGGGGAGCGGGAGGCATTACATTTTTATTTAGATTAAAGGAGAACTTCAAAATAATTTATGATTCTTTTTTAATCACGTGGAAGGCAGAAACAATTAGCCAACCAATAATAAGTGCTTTCTTGGAAAACTGACCTGGTTCGTAAATGCCACGAACTCTTTCAGACAACTAGAAATGGAAAATTGGGGGCAATAGGAAGAACGGAGATTAATGAAGATCTTTGTTTTATTCCAAAAGGAGAATTTAGTGCCACTCTTCTTTTCTTTTCTTTTCTTTTCTTTTTTTCTTTTCTCCTTTTCTTTTTTCTTTTCTTTTCTTCTCTTCTCTTCTCTTCTCTTCTCTTTTCTTTTCTTCTCTTTTCTTTTCTTTTTTAACAAATTGAAGTCTATTAGAGTAAAGGCTCTGTGGGTTTATAATTGCTGCAGATTATGAAAATTAGTTATCTTTAGTCTCAAAACAAACTATTCACATTGCCTCAGTTTTAAAACTTTGGAATGGTCACTGCTCTTTTTGAGAAGACAATGGAAATTCCTTGAGGATTATCCATTTAAGAAGTGAATTTGCTAGGAAACTATTTAATTAGATCCTGCAACTTTGAATTTAAGAAGGCTTTTTTAACTTTATTTGAAGAATATGTGAATTTGTTTTATGTTTATTTAGAAAGGATTTATTTGTATTGTTGTAAGCAGAAGATAAAACAATGCTACTGTTTCTTAATGTCCTTAATTTTCTGAGGTTTACCTAAAATATGAAAGCTGATGACCCTAAGCAATTTTGGAGCAACCAAATAACCAATATTTTATTATGATGTTTACGGTTTTTTATAAAGCCGTAAAAATCTTTAAAGGAATCAAAATCTATGGGAGTTGAAATCTCGACTGCGTGAATAGAATTCTTGTCTGTGCCTTTTCTCTAGAATGTTTTATGGGTGATAACTCTGGATATCTGGCTTTCTAGCCTTGAGAAAAATCTTTCGATTTACTTGCAAATATCTTTTTGTGTTTATTTTTCAGATGCAAATACTGTGACAGATCATTTAGCATCTCTTCCAACTTGCAAAGGCATGTTCGTAACATCCACAATAAGGAGAAGCCCTTTAAGTGTCACTTATGTGATAGGTGTTTTGGTCAACAAACCAATTTAGACAGACACCTGAAGAAACATGAGAATGGTAACATGTCGGGTAGGTAATCAATTGTGTTATGAGGAGAGGATGGCTTCCTTTCCTCATTTTAAAAGATATTTGTGAACAATATTGTATGCCCACTGAACTTCAAAAGAAGAGAGATAATCGTGATCTTTCTTCTCTCCTTCCACTGTGACACCAGAACCAGATCCTAAAATTTGCAGCATGGTTTCCCTTGAGATTATAGAATAATGTGAATGATGTGATTGTTGAATAATCTGCAACTCGGGACCTTGTTTGGTTTTTTATTCTGGATTCATCTTAGTTGGTAATCGCAAACAAAGGGGACAATTGCCCAATGTCATAGGAAATGAATGAATTGAGATTTCCTAAATTGCAGGGAGCAAACTTTCCACCTGTTGTATAGATTGTGGCCTCGAGGCATGGCAGGATTTCCAAAGTGGCAGCCCAGAATACCATGCTCTGAATCTTAATTTAGGAACGGTACTTGCTTTTGCAGAAGGTCTACAGTTCAGAAAACATCCCTAGAGTCACTTTTTAGAGATCAATGATAAAAGATTGTTAACATGATCAGAGTAACCCATAGCATATGATAGTGGTGTGTGTTCGGAGTCACAAATTCTGAGGTAGAATTAAGTTAAAAGTATCAAAGAATTAGCCTTCCCTTACCTCAGACTTGCCAGCACATAGTTAGCAGAGGAAATGATAGTTGTTCTTGCCTTTCTTTGGCTTCTAAAGTTACATAATAAGTCATTAATTAATATTTGCTAACTGGCATATGTGTTTGGAGCCAAAATGTGTTTCTAGAGAATCAAGAAAATGACTTGGGGGAAAGGGAAGGAGCAGGCATGGGGTACAGGAAAAGAGATTTTAAAAACAGAAAAAAAAATTGAAGTTGTTCAAAGTAGTAATCCTTACTTAGACAAATGGTTTTATGATTAATCCTTCCTTCCCTGTACAAGCACATTGCTTACAGTCTTTGGTGGCTACTCCATAGAACTATATAGTGTTTGCTTCCCTCTAAGCCAAAAGTCAAATGACTGTGGTCTAAAGATACCCGATTTTAGAGACAAAAGTCTAATTCAGTGTAGAAAACCGGTTACACTTTCCAACCACGTGCACCCTTCCAGCATACTCCCATAATTTTCTAATCAAAAGTATTTTAGAAAATAACTAAATGAGTTAACAGTGTAACAGGTCCAAGTTCAATATTTATTTGTTGGCCCAGATTGTAACTTTATTCAGCTGAGAGACAGTCTCACCTCTTATTGTGAACGTGTAGACTATTATGATGAACTATTAGATTATAGATATCTTGGACAGATAAACAGCATGAAGCAAATGTTGGTATAAATTTGACCACATATAAGGAGTTTATAAATATGGGAGTTTATAAAAACCTTACGCTCATCCTTTGGTAAGGTATTCTGATTCTAATTTTACAGATAAGGAAACTGAAGGTCATCCTACAATCAGCAGATCCCATATTGGCCCCTTAATGCTCTATCATCTCAGTCTCTGGGCTGCTGTGTCGAGTCAACTCACTACTTCATCCATTAAATCAGAATATAGAGTTTTTAGTATGTTTTCAGTCTTTATTTGGTAACACACTTTAACACAGGAGCAAGAAATACATATTGATTGCAACCAGGACTGAGTATATGGTTTCTTTGGGCAGAATCTATTTAAGTCCTCTTTATAATTTGCCTCACCCTGTTTCCTCACTAACTGAACGTCAATGTTCTCATGTCACGGGTGGGGGGAGGTGAGGGAGGAAGAAGGGGGAGGAGATGAGAGGAAACTGTGGGAGAAGCATCTTTGGGAGACTATACCTCATGGTTTCAGTGGTTCAAAATATTCCCCAAGGGACTTTCATGGCCATGTATGTGGTAATTGGGGAAGACTTTGGCCTCCTAATGTTACCATTATTAATATTCAAAAGTACCTATTTTAGGAAACACTGATCAAATGAAGAAGGAACAAGGTTCAAAATAAGTTGCCATGTTGACAGTAGTCTTTTTGACCAAAGGCTCTCTCCCCTCAGGTACGGCCACATCATCGCCTCATTCTGAACTGGAAAGTACAGGCGCGATTCTCGATGACAAAGAAGATGCTTACTTCACAGAAATTCGCAATTTCATTGGGAATAGCAACCACAGCAGTCAGTCTCCCAGGAACACAGAGGAGAGGTAAAGTGGGGCTTTTCCTTTTTAAACTCTATAGTTTCTGAAATCAGTATGTTCCAAATAGATTTGCTGTGCTCACTTTTGTGAGCACCACCGATGGCTGGCATTTATTTGGTGTAGACTAAAAACTAAATGTTCCTTTAAGCACTTTACATGTATGAATTTAATTACCATAATAACCCGATGAGGTAGCAACTATTACTATGTAATTTTACCAGTGAAGGAATGGAGATGGTGAAGGTTAGATCACTTGCCACGTACGTAATTAATAAATGGGATTCAGCCTGGGCTGTCTGGTTCCAGAGCCCATGCTTTTACCACTATTCTGCCCTGCTTCTCTTGATAACTAATTAGAATGTATTATCAAAACTTGCCAAGCAGAAGGGAAGTCTGCCACAGGGATTCAGTTGATTTAGTAGTGGCTACTGTTGTCTATCGTATATATATTATAGATAACGTGAGTATATCTATCCGTATGTGTACATATATACGTAGCTGTATATATATATACACATTTGTGTGTATATATAGGTACATATCTATATATAAGACACCCGTTGAATATAATAGAAAGAGCTTTTACAAAAAAGAAGTTGAGACTTCTTGATAAGACTCTCTCACTGCCTATATCTCAGGTGAATATTCATTTAATTTCAGCATGTTTGTTTCACTGGGTATGATCACCCTTGTTTTCAGTGATCTGGCTCCCTGGCTACCTCTTGTTATCATCAATATCAAGCGTGTATGGCCTAATTCAAAAAGAAAATCTTTTAATGCTGCTGATAATTATAATTAATATTTATCTAATGTTTACATTTTATGTGATGTTAGAGACATTATTTTACTGAAACTACAGGATTTAGTTAACTTTAGTTACAGATTTCTTATCTGTAAGTTAAAATTAAATATCTGATATTAAGAACTAGATTTTTCTAAGCATAACTATCCAGTAGCCTATTAGATTAGGATGTTGCATAGTCAATTTTAATGTCACATGATATTAGTTAATGAAAGCTCTCCTACTTTTCATCATACAAGTATCATTGTTAGTGCCCTCTATTTTTTGATTCAGTTAAAAGTCAAATAATTATTTCAGATAGTTTTTACATTAAGGCAGGCTTCAAAGAAACATCATTTCCCATGATAGCAAAATTATGTGGCCGATTGTATTCTTCAACTTATTTAAAGTATATTTAATGGACAAAGGAGAGAAGATCTGCTGTTACATGACTCTTCCCAGCTTCTAAGAAGTCTGATAAGAGCTATGACTGTGCAGTTGGATGCATCTTTCCCTCTGCTTGCCCGTGTGTGTGTGTGTGTGTGTGTGTGAGTGTGTAAAAGAGAAACGGAGACAGTGTGAGAAAGAGAGAAGGGAAGGAGGGAGAGGAGGCAGATGATCAGAAACACGAAGTAGTAAGAACAAGTAGGTAAGAGAGTCTCCAAATTACATTTTGATAATGAACTTTACATGATACAGATAAGAAATGTTGAACAAAAACCACCATTTGAGTTCTGAGATGCCCTTTCAGACTTTCTAGCCCTTACTTAGAAATTTGTGAGCCTGCATAGAGAAGCGACATCTGGTTTCAACATGTCCAAACAGCACAGAAGTAAGAAGATTGAGTCATTTAACCCCCCTCAACTCGTTTCAGGGCTACTTTTGATGAATCATTTATCCCCCATAAATTGCCACATTTGAAAGCATAATTAACAAATAGGTTTTTTTAATCATGTTGGCTTTGTTACTTTTGGTTTTCATCCATACATTCTTTGGTTCTTTTACTTTTTCTTTCATTTTTAAAAAATAACAGTTTCAATCCATTCAAGCTAGCAAGTTGGCAGTGTGTCTGGAAACTAATAATTTATGTCTGTGCAAACCATGTTTTCATCATTCTTTGATAAAAGAGGTTAAGAGATTGGCTGTATAAAAAGGTTAACAATGGTAATATGACTGTTTTTAAGATTTTCACTATGTACATCTGCCACACCCAACATTGTTTTGTTTATTTATTTACTCTGGAAAATCTGAATATTAAATTATACTCCTATTTGTTATATGAGAATGTGAGGGGGCACGTTGCTGATACTTAATCTCCCATGCTCTGAAAAATTGTTCCATTAAGTTGTAAAAATCGTACATTTCTGTAGCAATAACTTAAATTTCAACAAACTTTCTGAATTTGGGGAAGTGCTTTAACTTCCCTGGTCATATATCTTCAAAAAGAGGAGGTTAGGAAGAGAAATTCTCTAGTTTAAATCATTTGTAATCAACTTGAAACTAAGTTAATTTTGACTCTTATTTTTATTTTTTTAATGTTTATTTTTGAGAGAGAGAGAGGGAGACAGAGCATGAGTTGTGAAGGGGCAGAGAAGGGAGCAGTGAAGGGAGGCACAGAATCTGAAGCAGGCTCCAGGCTCTGAGCCATCAGCACAGCACCCAACGTGAGGCTCAAACTCAAAAACCGTGAGATCATGACCCGATCCGAAGTTGGTTGCTTAACTGACTGAGCCACCCAGGTGCCCTTAATTTTGACGTTTAAATGATATGTTTAAGTAAAACCTAAATTCACTTTATATATTTTTATGTTTATTTTAAAGCCCAAGAAGTTTGTCTTTGTTTTATAAATTCTCTCAAATGTAAATCGGGACTTCTATGTAATTAAACTCTTTTTTATAATTCAACTTTTGAATCATAGAATACCATTCTTGCAATCACAAAGTACTACAAATGACTTTTAAAAGATAATATTATTCTTTCGTATCATATTAGACATGCATACTAAGTAAGCTTCAAAAGATATTTGCATAATTACTTTTTAAGATACTTTCCCACCCCAATGTTCTTCTGGGAAACAAGGAACTTTTTCCATTCAGACCGTCAAGGATAATTTGAAAACAGTACAAATAAGTGAGCTTTCAATCATTTCCAAGTTTGAGCAGGATGTCCGAGTGGCATATACCACAAATGTCACCTAGAAATAACAAATACCAGTTGGTCCCTGGAAGCTATCTTAGCATTTTCTTTGATCCACTTTAGGCATGCGTGCTGAAGCTTTGGTCATTATTGTTCAGAGACCTGAATTTTCCAGAAACCTATTATTTTCATTGGTGGGTACTTCTATGGTAATTAGGTAACATTATGTAGAACAAACATTGGTATGCTTTTTATATTATATATAACAATATCATTTATCAAAAACAGTCTGATAAGGACTAGGAATCTGAAATTATTTTTCCAGCTCTGCCAGAAGCTCCTTTATCCCCTGAATAATCACCCAATTATTTTTTTTTCTTCATTTTCTCATTTGTGAACTACATTATTTTTCCATGGTTGCCATGAAGCCGAAACAATAAAAGTTTCCTGTAGAAGTGTTGGGAATCTAAACTGTTAGGAAGACATGATAAGAAAACTAACTGTGCATTTAAAAATGAAACCAATGATTGAAACTGTTGCTTATTTTATGCTTTTGAAAGAATGAACGGCAGTCATTTTAAGGATGAGAAGGCTTTGGTGACCAGTCAGAATTCAGATTTACTGGATGACGAAGAAGTAGAAGATGAGGTGTTGTTAGATGAGGACGATGAAGACAACGATATTACTGGAAAAACAGGAAAAGAACCTGTGACAAGCAATTTACATGAAGGAAACCCTGAGGATGAGTATGAAGAAGCCAGTGCCCTGGAGATCAGTTGCAAAACGTCCCCAGTGAGGTGAGCGCATGGGCTGATGTTAGTAAAGAAGCAAGAGCAGATGCATAGATGGTTGCATTCCTTCTGCTTTGTTTTTCCGTCAGGACAACATTTCAGGTGCTCGCAGTCTATGAGTCATGACTCATAAGAAGAAAGCTCAGTTAGCAAGGCATGTTTGGTGGATTCATTTTGAATAGATGAAAATAAGGTAGCCATCAACATAATCCACAAGACTACAGATACATTGGTGTTTGGGGGATTCTGAGTAACCTGACATAGAAGTATAAGTGAAAATTAGATGAGTACCCAGTCATTTTTTAGACCCTACCTGTAAAACTCAGAGTAAAATAGACATGTCAACATTATCTAATTCATTCAAAACCCCGGTGTGTCATGAGCCAAATATTATTGAGATAAATTTCACTTAATTTGATATATATGTGATCTATACAAATAGGTTTTTAAAGGGAAAAAATAAGCAAAGAGTTCAATTTATAGGAATATTATATTTTAGTGTGGCTAGTGAGTGCTGACTAAATATTATCATAACTGGCTTTATTTTAAGTGGAAATTATAAGCCTATAAATTGTGTCTCCACTGCCCTGCTGATTCCACATCACTGACTTTAACTCTTTACCTCTTATACACACTTGCTTTAGTTATGAAAAAACTTTAAACAACTATGTTTTTAAGATACAATATTTGTCAACACTTTGAAGAACCTGATAATGGATGCATGCTTCTTTATACTGCAAATATAATATGAAAGTTGACAGCTGTATAGATTCAGATGAAAAGTGATTTGGTTGGATAACAAAGTGAAAAAGAAAAAAAAAAACGCTCTGTGCTTTCCCATTGGTTCATTTTAGGTATAAAGAGGAAGAATATAAAACTGGACTTTCTGCTCTAGATCATATAAGGCACTTCACAGATAGCCTCAAAATGAGGAAAATGGAAGATAATCAATATACTGAAGCTGAGCTGTCTTCTTTTAGTGCTTCCCATGTGCCGGAGGAACTTAAACAGCCGTTACACAGAAAGTCCAAATCACAGGTACATATTTTCCTGCAGTAAAGCATCATGGTGACATTGGGCCTTTGATGCCAAACGGCAGCTAGCCTCTCTCTTTGCCATATTCTAGAATCTGAACAGGTTCAGATGCTTTACTCAAAATGTTCACATCTTTACTCAATGACCAAATCCAAAATGGTTAACCAATTAACATGGCTACACTCCACACAGAAACTTCTGTGACAGATCTTATCCTACAGTGATTTTTCCTTTACTTTGCAATTCCCTTACTTCCATATAAGGAGGCCGTAATGTTTGCACCTGTTTAAATGTTTCCTCAGAATTGTTTTCTAATTGACTTGAATCTGTAATTTTTGTCAATCTAATTATAAATTCAGACCTCTGGAAAGTGAATCCTGCCTTCTTCTTCTTCTTCTTTTTTTTTCGTCCCTTACTATGTGTAGTTAATTAACAAGTTATCTAATTCTAGCATTTAGGAGTAAGATCAGAGATGAAATGAGTTGCCAAAAGTCTGCCGCAACTTATGGGCAGATCTGGAAATAAAATCTATTGATTTTTATTGTGTGAATGAATGAATGGTGCCCCAGTTCACTGAGCTCTACAACATTCTCTCAGTCCTGTCTTACCTAAAATAAATCCACTTAAAGATCCATAAATACCAATTAAAATAGCCTTCATTATTTATCACAAAACAAAGGAAGTTCATATTTTCTGCCCGACATCCACACTCAACCATTTTGTTCATTTCATTTAGGTTAACTAAAAAAGAAAGACGAAAGAAAAGAAACTTCCTGTTCCTACCATATTTGTTGGTTACCTTGGCCCAGTTGTTTGATCTTGAGCCCATTTTGGAGGTGGCCTGACATATCAAACCATGTGACTGTATTGGCTTGTACATTTGGAAATGATTTCATATTTGGCTCAGATGTTTGAGCAGCAAATGTGGTCATATCTCAACTAAGGTTGGGAAAAACATTGTGCTGGGGGATGATATACATTTTTAAATAATAGTCAATTTAGTAAAAATCTAAGATCAATGTTCCTTTTGAATTGAAGTAAAAGCACCCCACCTCAGCACTGGAGGGGCTGGCTATGTGAACTTGAGAACATCACTTCATGACCCTGGGTACCAACCACTTCCTTATTGTAAAGTGGATGAACAGAGGAGGTATCTAAGATCTCTTCCTGCTGTATGATTAAATGGAGATTGAACTATTTTTTAAATTTATTACATTAAAAGTAAACTAGCCATAGTAGACATCTAATGTTTACCTAGAGATAACCATTAGAGGTAGCTAGTATTTTTTTTAAACACTTGATATCCCATTCTTCCTTCCTAATTGATCAGAGGGATACTGGGGGATCCATGCTTTCTTTTTTTTTTTTTAATTTATTTTAATTATTTCACCAAAAATACGTATAATTATAAGACACAATACCTACAAATTCCTGAAACGGTCAGAAGTGATTGAAGGCAGAAGGGTCAGAGAATCTAGAGATAAAAGAGGTGATATATTTCGGTACCAGCATTTTGACATAAAGTCCCTGCCCAGCTGGACTAACAATTACCATCACAAGAAATACTAGCATTTGCAATCCTAACTAATATTTTTTGTATTACTTGATCATGTCATATATATCAGTTTAAAACTGGTCAGGCCCTTTTGCAAACTGACATTATTTCGGTTGTTATTAACTAACAATTATGTGCAGGGCACTGATTTTTGTGCACGAAAATGTTTATTTCCTTTGATTACCAAAAGGCAATATTTAATCTATATTCTATGTGAAAGGCAGTATTCTATATTTATTATTTTCTAGAATCTGAATAGAGACAGACGACTTACTCAATACACTCATATATTTACTATGTGATTTTTATAGTGATTGAATCCAAGAGAGTTGATCGATTCAACAGTGGCTGCATTCTGCATCGAATCCTCTTTGAAAAACCCTATCCTCAAAATTAATTTCACAATAATAGGTACTATTTATGTCAGACACTCTTTGTTCCTTAATGCTTGTAATTTCCTCGCAGCCCCTGGAGGCAAGTTTTTGTTATTATTATTCCCATTTGATATGAGGAAAGTGACCTTGAAAGGCTAAGCAACTTACCCAAGGTCACACAGCTGTTTGAAGAGAAGCGGGTTAGAAGCCAGAAGTCCAAAATTTTCTCTATGTTCCCCTTCATTTCCCCCATGGTTTTGTTAAAGCCATTTCAGAATCTTTGTGTTGATCTCTGCAAGTGGGTACATAATAAAAATAAAGTTCAGTGCTCGCTTCACTCATCTTTGAAACACTTCACAGGACAAGGACTGTATCCTTGACTGATTTATCATTTATTCCCCAGGACCTAGCACAGTGCCTGGCATAGAGAAGATGCTTAAGAAATGTTTGTTACATGCCTGTTGGGATTCTGTAGGGGTCCAGAAGGCAAATTGCATACATAAAAGTCAAATGTGTCCATTTAGAGCAATGACCCAGCAAATGAGAGTTGGCCTGCAAGGGCAGATTTTCTAACCGAATGCCATGATTACGGAAGAAACCGCAGACTGGCCTCATGTCTCAGCATGACTCTCAGAGATGAAATTCTGCTTAACAACAGAGGCATTTTGTCTTTGTTTACAGACAGTGGAATGTCTTTGGCAGGACTTTAATGATTCCACTTCAGCAGCATTTTGACAAGCAAGTTTAGCAATGGATGAGACCAACAATAGCAAATCAACAGTGAAAAGTTCACTCACAAGTCAAGACCAAACATTTCATTTGAATATTTTACTTGGCAGCAAATGGGGGATTCTCTGAACAGTTATTTAGAACTGACATGATAATGGGGAAGAAAGAGCACTTCTTCCCAGAGCACCGCCACTCACCTTCGGCTTGATAGACCCTGGATTACAAGTTGGTTAGAATGCTGTTGGGTCTCGTGTCCGTTTTAGTGGGTAGGGCTGACTTGACCCCCCCCCCCCCCTCAGCTCTCAAGGTCTTTGGGTGTCAACTTCGAATATTTCAAACACGGAGGGAAGCTGGACAAAGGACTGGATTAAAATTTAGGCAGAAATCCATTGTACTTATACCTCCTCCACTGTCCAGTTGAGTGACTCTGGGAAAGTCATGTCACCTTCAGTGCTCTCAGTTATAAAGTACAAGAGCTGGTGGGACTGTGTCCTCTGCTAGACCCCAGGGCTGTCAAGGCAGGTCTATATCCTGCTCATATTTGCGGTTTCAGTCATAAGCAGACAGTGACATTTTTGGTGCATTGAACAGTGGATGATACTGTAGTTATGGTTGGCCAGGGGGATGACTCATGTTTCTCAGTGGAGGCGTTGTTGATATGTTCGGTAGGATAATTCACTTTTTTTGTCCTAGAGAGCAGGTATTTCTGTGGCCTTTGGGCACTGAAGGCCAGCAGTAACACCACGTCTTCACAAAAACAAAATGCCCCACACTTTTCTAAACACACCATGAGGGGCGCTCCTACTCCAGGTCCCTTCTTCCGCTAACACTCACCAGCAATATCTTTCAAACTAAAAGCGATGTTTTCCAATGCCACTTACTGAGTCTCTCCTTTTCACCCAGGCGTATGCCATGATGTTGTCATTGTCCGACAAGGAGTCCCTCCATTCTACTTCCCATAGTTCTTCCACCGTGTGGCACAGTATGGCAAGGGCTGCGGCGGAATCCAGTGCCATCCAGTCCATAAGCCACGTATGACATTACCAAGGTCGACCAGAGTGGGACCAAGTCCAACAGTAGCATGGCTCTTTCAACTAGGACTATTAAAAAGACTGCTGAGCAGAATGCCTTAGAAACCTGAAGGGTCACTCATTTAAAGTCTGGTGACCTTAAACTGAATGCTTAAAAAAAGAAAGAAAGAAAAAGAAAGAAAGAAAGGAAAAGAAAGAAAGAAAAAAAAAAGAAACTATTTATTCTCGATATTTTGTTTTGCACAGCAAAGGCAGCTGCTGACTTCTGGAAGGTCAATGCGACTTAACGTGATACAGTGAGAATGAGCAACTGGCTGGGCAGAAGGCATCTCCGTCTGCCCTGCCCCGGGCTGTGGGTGGGCGCGAGGGCCGTGGGGATGGCGGCATTGACACGGATGAACACTCCATAGAAACGGAATTCTTTTTTGTACAAGATCACCTGACACATGATTGAGAACAGTTGCTTTTAATTACAGATTTAATTCTTTTTTTCTTTGTTAAAGTTTTATGTAATTTAACCCTTCGAAGACAGAAGTAGTTGGATAAAATGCACACTTGATTATTATAGAAACTGATAACAGGGAGTCCTTGTTCCCCATTAACTTTTGCCTTCTTAAGTACATTGTTTAAAACTAGGGAAAAAGGGTATGTGTATATTGTAAACTATGGATGTTCAGCACTCAAAGAGGTTAAGTCAGTGAAGTAACCTGTTCATCACCAGTACCGCTGTACCACTATACTAATAAAATGTTTGCCAAATCCTTGTAATAACATCTTAATTTTAGACAATCATGTCACTGTTTTTTAATGTTTAATTTTTTGTGTGTTGCGTGTATCCTGTATTTATTTGTTGGCAAACTATTGTTTGTTGATTACAAGAGCACTGTTCTGGTCAGCCACTACTTTCTGATGTCTGAGGCACACCCCTTTCTGAATTTCAAGGACCAAGGTGACTCTACCTGTGTATGGGAGTGCCAAATGGTGTTTGGCTTTTCTTAACATTCCTTTTTTGTTGTTGTTTTGTTTTCCTTCTTAATGAGCTAAATACGAATAGAGGCAACTTAGTTTTTGTAATACTGAAATCGATTCAATTGTATAAATGATTATAATTTCTTTCATGAAAGCATGATTCTTCTGATTAAAAACTGTACCCCATATTTTATGCTGGTCGTCTGCAAGCTTGTGCGATGTTATGTTCATGTTAATCCTATTTGTAAAATGAAGTGTTCCAGACCTTATGTTAAAAAGAGAGAAGTAAATAACAGACTGTATTCAGTTATTTTGCCCTTTATTGAAGAACCAGATTTGGGGTTTTTTTGTTTGTTTGTTTGTAATCTCATTTTGAAATAATCGGCAAGTTGAGGTACTTTCTTCAAATGCTTTGTACAATATAAACTGTTATGCCTTTCAGTGCATTACTATGGGAGGAGCAACTAAAAAAATAAAGACTTACAAAAATGGTCATTTTTCCCACTGTGTGATATTTTCCCCTTTTATGCAATTTCAGTTTCTCTTAGGGATCCAATGATTTAAAGATATGATGTCTGGAGACTTCATGTTCTGATAGATACATGGAGTGTAAAGCATGCGTGTATTGCTTTGAGGTGATGTAAGAATGGATTTTGACCCACAGGGAATTGGAATATCACTGACTCATTCTTCTGAACTTTATCTGTGCAAAATCAGAGCTCATGTGTGACACCACACAGTCCTGGTTTTACTATACATCCACAGCACCCATTTTATTTTTTGTTAGTTTCTTATTTTTTTAAGTTTATTTTTATTTTTGAGAGAGAGAGAGTGCCTGTAAGCATAAGTGGGGGGGGAGGCAGAGAGAGAAAGAGAGACACAGAATCTGAAGCCGGCTCCAGGCTCTGAGCAGTCAGCACAGAGCCCATCATGGGGCTTGAACTCACAGACCATGAGATCATGACCTGAGCCGAACTCGGACGCTTAACCAACTGAGCCATTCAGGCATCTCTAATTTTTGTTTTTAATTACACAAATACTGTCAACTGATACACAAGATGGAAAAAAAAAACTTTAACTTTTCTATGTTCCTTTGAAGTCTTTGTCGACATGCAAAATACCATTTTTTATAGTTATAATCAGAGTGTAGACATAATGTTCTTTTCCTTCTTGTGGCAAAAAAAGTCAATGCATATGGTTACAATTTTTTTTAATTTTGTTAATGTTTTATTTATTTCTGAGAGAGAGAGAGAGAGAGAGAGAGAGAGACAGCGTGAGCAAGGGAGGATCAGAGAGAGAGGGAGATACAGAATCTGAAGCAGGCTCCAGGCTCTGAGCTGGCTGTCAGCACAGAGCCCGACGCAGGGCTCTAACCCACGAACCATGAGATCATGACCTGAGCCGAAGTCGGACGCTTAACTGACTATGCCACCCAGGCACCCTTACAAATTCTTCAAAAATAATAATTAAGCAGTTGCCCCATAGTCCATCAAGTTTGATATACTATAATTTCTTCAACCATTTCAATTTTGTTGAAAATTTAGGTTTTCTGCATTTCACTAATACAAGCAATGGTATTTTAATTTCCATGCACAAAATGGTTTTCGTGTGTTCATATGTGTATGTACAGGGTTGGGCTGTGAAGAGTGGTATTTCCATATGATAAATTCTCTGTTGGGGGAGCAATTATGAATTGGTTTTGCTCCTTAAGTATAATGCCAGTTGTTTTAGAATATGGGAATTTCAATTTTGGCTGACTATAGAGGTTTTAACAAGGTTTGAAGAATAAATATGAAATAGGTGTAGACTCATTTCCTCATTCATTTACTCATTCTTAGACACACTGCCAGGTACAAAGAGAATCACATTCTTTCTAAATGTCAGTAGTATAGGAATTAGATACATAGAGTATGAATGTTGAGTTTTTAAATTTAAAGCATATATAAGAAATAGCATTCAGGAAATCTACTTAAGCTATAAATCTTGTCTATTGAAAAGGAGAAGAAAGAGCTAGTATTTGGGACATAAGAAAAGTGCAGATCTGGAACACGCTATGCATTTTCCTTTGTTCTCAAGAATATGCCTATAAATTCTGAACCAATTTGGATATTCTCAACGCTACTAAATTCTTGTTAGACTTTGAGCACAACATTTCAGTTGTTTGCTAATACAGAGTCCCTCCAATTCCAAAAAGGATTTCAAGCCTTATATTTCTGCTGTTTTTTTCCATTTGTTTTGCCAACGGTCCTGCACCATGTTCTCCTGCGGGGGCTGGTGAGATATGGCGGAGACAGTATTGGATCTGGAAACTGAAGGCCTGGGTTTGAGTTCTGGCCCCACTGCTTCACTGGCTCTGAGGTCTCGGTCAAGTCACATACCTCTGAAACTATCATCTATGAAACCAGGATAATAATACTTGCTCCCGCTGCTCCCGCACTGGGTTTCTGTGAATGTCAAAAATCAAAATACATTTTTGGAAATCTTTGCTAAAACTTCTACACATGCAAGGCATTTATAATTTTCATGGTAGGAATTAAGGAAACACAATATATGCACACACCCATATATACGTGTATACATATATGTATCTACACACACACAAATACCAACATTATGCTAAGAGGAAAATTTTAGAATGTAGCAGAAATCTACTCCAGATTTTACAGAAGTAGACATAGACATTTTCTACAATAAAAAAATGTTAAGAGACAGTTCTTGAACAAATATGTATCTTTGAAAAATAAAGCTTAGCCCTATTCAGTATAATTCTTGAAGCTCTCAAAAAATTTAAACACAGTTAAGAAAGCACATTCAAAGAGCAGGCACATTAAGGGGCTCCTGGGTGGCTCAGTCGGTTAAGTGTACTGACTCTTGATTTCAGCTCAGCTCATGACCTCATGGTTTGGGAGTTCAAGCCCCGTGTTGGGCTCTGTGCTGATAATGTGGACCATACTTGGGATTCTGTCTCCCTCTATCTCTGCCCCTCCCTGTTCACACACTCTGTCTCTCAAAAATAAAGAAATGAATAAATGAATAAACAAAACAAAAAGAACAGGCACCTTTATATTTTTTATTTTCAGATAATGACCATCAACCAGTCTTATTCCCGTACAGAATAAATGAGTTATTAATTTTTAACTGCCTGTTCTGTCAATGTCTTACTGAAAATATGCACATCCGTTACCTCAGTTAGTCATCCCAGTAGGCCGGAAGCAGACAGACCTATTCCTGTTTCACAGATGAGGAAACTGGATCTCAGAGAGTTTGAGGACCTCCCTCAAAGTTAATAGGCTGGGAACTGTCTGGCTGAGATTCCAGGGGTGTCTGGCTCCTCATCCCTCTCTCAGCTAAGAGTCTCAGACCTCCTGATTCAGGCACAGCTAACAAAAATCCAAAAATGTTCCAAATCAAGAAATGTGCCCACAGAGAGTAAAGCTGTCAGAGATGCAAATGTGCCCAGGAGACATTAAGGCGTCTGAGTCTTGGCTGTAAAGAGTTTGAAAGGTGAGTGCCAAGCACTGGGTTCCAAGCTTTTTTATTCGGGTTATCACAAGTCAGAACCAGCAATACCAGTGCTTTTTTGAACGATCCTAAGTGCTTCCTCAGTAAGAGAAGAGCCTTAGTAATCTTGTTTGCAAAGTCATAGCAGGTGGCTTGAGTTTTCTCCTTACCCTTTATGGAAAAAAAATGATTTACCCCAAGTCTACAGTTTGAAATTATTAACATGGAATGAATTAAGCTCTTTCTAAAATCATTAGCAGACTCATCATGAGAGAAAGCAAATGTAGAAGCAAGTGCAGTTAAGAAGTTTGGAGAGCCAGCCAGCCAGCCAGCTCTTCCCCAAGAGATTTGGGCTAGGATTTAATTGTCTGTTATATTTTGTGTGACCCATTTCTGAGCTGAAGAGACTGTCCTTGGGGCAACATATATTTAGAAAAAGGATGTAGGATGGTTACTATAAAAAAATTCCAAGAAACAACAAAGGCTCGTGAAAGGGTGGAGCAATTGGAACCCTTGTACCCTGCTGGTGGGAATATAAATTGGTGCAGGCGCTAAGGAAAACAGCATGGAGGTTCCTCAATTAAAAATAGAACTACCCTATGATCTAGCAATCCCACTTCTGGATAGATACCCAAAAGGAATTTAAAGCAGAGTCTCAAAGAGATATTTGTACATGCATGTTCACAGCAGCATAGTTCACAACCGCTGAAGACTAGAAGCAACCCACATATCTTTCGAAGGATAAATAAACCAAATGTGGCATATACACACGATGCAACACTATTCAGTCTTAAAAAAGAAATTCTGACAAAGGCTACAACATAGATAAACTTTGAGGATATCGTGCTAGATAAATGAGCTAGTCACAAAAAGACAAATACTGTATGATTCCACTCCTATAAAGCACCTAAAATAGTCAAATTCCTAGAGATAGAAAGTAGAATAGTGATTGCCAGTAGCTGGTGCCAGGAAGGAATGGGGAGTTGTTTAATTGATACAGAGTTTCAGAGAAGCAAATTACCAAGTGGGTGTGGAAGAACTTATAACAGTTACAGGGGAAGCTGGGGAATCAGGCCTAGGAAATAATCCAGAACCAGTGAGTACCCCATAGCCAGAACCCTGGGCTACATTCTAGGCTGTCATCACCAAGATGAATCAACGACTACTATGTTCAGTCTTTCTGGTCACTCTGGGCCCAGATTAAAATTCTAGGGATAGAGCTTGAAATTGGCCCTACTTATAACCCTACATGATCAAGAGCACCATTAAATGGATCTAAAGGTATGGGGCACAAAAACCAGTTCCCATAAAGCTAAATTGAGAAGCTCCTCACAAATAAGTGGGAATAAAATGATGGATGTAAAAAAAAGCAACAAATATTCTTACTACTTGATAGGAAAACTATATGTAAGGATCTATAATATCAGGGAAGGATGCAAGATTTGGTAATTTTAAGAGTCATCGGAGGATACCATGATAGCACATGCAAAATTAGGACTGTTTCAGAAATCAAAGGACCTACAATCCTCACAGGAATAACTGTTCTAGAAGATTCTGAAAGAAAGGTTGTTATTGTGTTTATCTGTTTTGTTTTATTCAATCATGATTTCTACTGACAGTTCTACCCAGGCTGGCAATAAGATTGTAGCCAAGTAGCCATGTATTAACCAGAATTAAAGACTGATTCATAACAGACTTCTATGGGATGCATGCAGTAATCACGGTCAGTAAGAAACTGAAGTGTTCGAACCAAAAGGACAGTAAATCAATGCCTAGAAAGGAAAGCAGAAACCACTCTAAAAATTTAATGCAAACGGTTGCCTATAAAAGCATTGGAAGCTCTGGAAGCGCAAAAGGAAAAGGTAGAATGTAACCCAGAGACCCGGAAGTGGTCTGCGCTTCCCCTTCCGCGGAGACATGGAAACTTGGCTGCTGCTCCTGCTGCTGCATCTGCTAACATGCCCCCATCGCTGTTGCTGCGACCTCGGAATGTCTTTATCACCAGTTGCTGCTACTCAAGGAATCATCTTTCTGGCTGCCTTCCCATCTTGCACCAGTGGTTTCCAGCTCATCTCACTGGGAACCAGCTGGGGAGTGCGGTTTTCCAACATCCAGGCCCCAGTAATACCAGTGGGAATGGTGCTGAACACCAACAGACTGTATCTGACATAGGACAGGCCAAACCCAACACACATACTGGACTCTTGGAGAAATCCTTTGATAACTTCCCGCTGGGTTTGGAATGGACACCAACGCATCAACATGGACTTTAGGGCCCCCTATGACCTAGTTTTTGCCTACCTCTCTAGTCTGGCCTCACTGACCTGTCTCAAACGTGCTGAATGACTTTCAGTCACCAAGTTCAACTTCACTTTTTAAGAACTTCACACATGACACTCTGTGAAATTAGAACACTCCCTCTTGTCTCTCTCTCAAGCCAGAACCAGCCCCCCATATGCTTAGTTGGCTAAACGAACCTACTCTACAGATTTTAACTTATCTACTACTTCTTCAGAAAAACTACTGATGTGTTCTACTCTTCTCCACCTATGAATGTAAATGAACAGTCCTATGTTGTCTCTCATCAAAGCATGTGCTATATATTTGGTACGCCTATTATAGTTTGTAACTGCATGTATATTCATGAATAATTTAAGAACTCTTTTCCCAAATTCTTAAGATCCACAAATGTACTATGTCTACTTGGGTCAATGTTATATTCCCAGTGACTAATACAGAGTACAGCACACTGTGACTACTCTATACATTTTATTAAATTAATGAATAAATAAATAAGTTGCCTGAAAGGATGTGCATCAAACAATGTCAGTGGCTACTTCTACGACAAGTGGAAAAAGTAACTTTTTATAGTATACACTTTTATTTGAATGCTTTTAACAGGAATGAATTATACTTATGTTTAAAAAAAACACACTTTTTCTTGAATATACTTTCTGTTTAAGAGATTCTCAATTCTAAGAATTCATCTTAAGAAACTAGTTAGCACTGCACACTGATAACTGTATACATGGATATTGATTAAAACATTAATAATAAAAAATTATTATCAGCATAAGAGTCAAACAAAAGAAACTTATTGAGATAAACTGTGCTGTGTCTGCATGCCCAATGGTTAAGTACATGGACAGATAGTCCTAACATAGTAAATGAACAATCAGGTTACAATGGGCTGCACTATAAACTACACTATTTTATTAGTTAGTAGAATTATGCATGAATTTTTATTTGTCTTTTATTCTGCTTATTTCCATTTTTACATTATCTAAAAATAAACATGTGTTTCTTTTTAAATAAGAAAGATATTATTGTAAAAACAAGCAAACGATATTTTCCAAATTAAGTACATAGTACAAAGAGAACAAAAAAAAAGGTCTTCTCTAAGAGAGTGACATAGATACTGACAGATGGTCAACTGATTGTTGGTTGAAGTCAACCTGCTCACCATAAAGTAATGACAGTGAGGTTTACAAAGAGCAAGGATGGTTTTTCCAAGATCCAAGGTCACATGGCTGATCTGAAGTCCAAAGTCACTGCTTTCTGGAACACTGCAGTGAGAACCATTGTCTCAGTAAGGAATAGAGTATGAGCACAGTGGGGTAAAATCTTTGTGTCCAACAAGGGAGCTTGGGTCAAGGGTTTCTACAATGGGTTCGAGGGTTAGATTATTTCCAAATATGCCCAAATCGACATCATGCTGTAGATGTTGAACCCTATCGAAACTATTTTATGTGTTATTAACAAAAAGAAAATATCTCTGTAAGACAATGAAGTTATTGCACATGTTAAAAATTAGAGTTACAGTACTTGTTCCCCATATATTGATATATATTCATTTCATTTCAATTTGAGGCTCTAACTACTCATCAGAAATGGGCTCCTTTAACTAGCTGAATGGTGTCAAGTTCATAAATGCAAGAAAGAAGTGGTCAAAAGCATCTTGTGTCAAAACCCTGCTCCAATGTGACATCACAGAAGGCAAAATTGACTTTTAATACTTCTTCTAAATTATTGCTCTGCAGAATAAATTGTTGGCTTCTTTCAGTCATCTCTTTTAGGCAGCAGCATCCTTAAATCAGGATAAATATATTGGGAGAACCCAGTGAGATTTCCCCCAAAGAAGCAAAGTTAACAAAGCCAGCAACAGGCCAGCTAGTGTCACAAACTTCTCAAAAAATATCTCCTCACATTGGGGCGCCTGGGGGGCTTAGTAGGTTAAGTGTCCGACTTTTGCTTAGGTCATGATCTCGCGGTTCCTGGGTTCAAGCCCCACGTGGGGCTCTGTGTTGACTGCCAGCTCAGAGTCTGGAGCCTGTTTCAGTCTGTGACTCCCTCTCTCTCTGATCCTCCTCTGCTCACTCTCTCTCTCTCTCTCTCTCTCTCTCTCTCTCTCTCTCTCTCCTAAAAACAAATAAAACATTAAAAAATTAAAAAAAAATCTCCTCACCACCACCATTGAAATCATCTCCCTCGGTAACAGTCACGTTCTTTTCACTTAAGATAGTAATGGATTTTTTCTAGGAGGAAGGTCCTATTAAGTAACTTTAGTCTGTGTATTGCTGTCAATTAGTGAATTAATCCTATTCTCTGTTGTGGCAAGGAGAGGGGATATTTTCTGAAGAGATGAGAGTGGGGTGAAAACAGAATGTAAGGGGACAGACTGGAGGCCCTCTCTGAATGGAAAGACTGGGACATCTGAAGCAGAGAGGGTGGCAGCCATCTGAGAGTTCTGTTTACCTGGGAGAAGAGCAAGTGGAGAGTCCAAGAGTTTTCGTTTGGCTTTACTCTGCTGTGTTTTTGTCAAGGACCAATTCTTTCATCAAAATTAACTTGCTGAAAACAAAAGTGTGGACTAAGGTCTTGCATTTGACAGATTAGAAAGAAAAAATAACAGAAGAAAAAAATTGGAAACCTCAATGCAGAATTTTGGATAAGTAAATTTATTGCATGGCAGAAATATTCAATTAGCTCTATGGCTTTGGAAACCTCTTTTGAACAACAAAAAAGGTAAGGACTTGCATTGTTTAGCTCTGAATTTCTTCAACATGTTTTCAGGAACGCATCTCTCTGATAGCATTGCTAATTTAGGACCCACTTGTATTTAAATAGTGATGTTTTCCTTATTGTTCTTTCTTGTACTTAAAATCAATACTTTTCTTCTTCATATTCTTCTGAGAAGTCCAATACACTCTGTAATTAACTGAAAAGTGATTTCCAGCTCCTTTCAATTTTTTCCCTAAAATACCATCCAAGATACAAAAATGAAAGACTAATTAGAGAAAGTAGGATCTTTTTAATTAATGCTTTAATGTTCAGAAAAGATTCAGAACTGTCTTCTAGGATAATTGGCTACCACAGTTCTTGAAAAGGCAACCGCAATATGGAGAACATTGAAAGGAAGAGTCAAAGAGATCCAGCGACTTAGCATTTTTGCCACAAACTAGCTGTGTGGTCTCATGGAAGAACAGTGATTCCCAAAATTTAACCATTTATACATCGTTACTTATTTCTTGTATCTCTATACCACCAGTATTGTTTACTAACCATTTTTGTCATCATGATTTATTTTTTTATACTTTGATTATTTTAATTTATTTAATTAATTAATTAATTTATTTATTTATTTTTACAAATAGTTTACTGTCAAATTACTTTCCACATAACACCCAGTGTTCATCCCCATAAGTGCACTCCTCCATGCCCATACCCCCTTCCCCCCCCACATACATCAGTCCTCAGTTTTAGTCAGCATTCAAGAGTCTCTCATGGTTTGCTTCTCTCCCTTTCCCCCACCATTTCCCCCCTTCTTCTCGCCCTTGGTCCTCAGTTAAGTTCCTCCTAATCCTCCTATACGTGCAAACATATGATATCTGTCCTTCTCTGCCTGACTAATTTCGCTCAGCATAACACCCTCAAGGTCCATCCATGTTGCTACACATGGCCAGATTTCATTGTTTCTCATTGCCATGTAGTATTCCATGGTATAGATAAACCACATCTTCTTGATCCATTCATCTGTGGATGGACACTTAGGCTCTTTCCATGTTTTAGCTATTGTGGAGAGTGCTGCTATGAACATTGGGGTACATGTGCTCCTATGCATCAGCATTTCTGTATCCCTTGGGTAAATTCCTAGCAGTGCTATTGCTGGGTCATAGGGGAGTTCTATTGTTAGTTTCCTGAGGAACCTCCACACTGTTTTCCAGAGGGGCTGTACCAGTTTACATTCCCACCAACAGTGTAGGAGGGTGTCCGTTTCTCCACATCCTCGCCAGCATCTAGAGTTCTCTGATTTGCTCATTTTAGCCACTCTGACTGGCGTGAGGTGGTATCTCAGTGTGGTTTTGATTTGTATTTCCCTGATGAGGAGGGATGCTGAGCATCGTTTCATGTGTCTGTTGGCCATCTGGATAACCTCTTTGGAGAAGTGTCTGTTCATATCTTCTGCCCATTTCTTCACTGGGTTGTTTGTTTTTCGGGTGTAGAGTTTGGTGAGTTCCTTACAGATTTTGGATATTAACCCTTTATCTGATATGTCATTTGCAACTATCTTTTCCCATTCCCTTGGTTAACTCTTAGTTTTGTGGGTTGTTTCCTTTGCTGTGCAGAAGCTTTTAATCTTAATGAGGTCCCAATCGTTTATTTTTGCTCTTGATTGCCTTGCTTTTGGGGATGTGTCAAGTAAGAAGTTGCTGCGGTGGAGGTCAAGGAGGCTGTTTCCTGGTTTCTCCTCTAGGGTGTTGATAGTTTCCTGTCTCACGTTCAGGTCCTTTATCCATTTTGAGTTTATTTTTGTGCATGGGGTGAGAAAATGATCTAGTTTCATTCTTCTGCATGTTGCTGTCCAGTTCTCCCAACACCATCTGTTAAAAAGGCTGTTTTTTTCCATTGGATATTCTTTCCTGCTTTGTCAAAGATTAGTTGGCTGTATACTTTTGGATCCACTTCTGAGTTCTCAATTCTGTTCCATTGGTCTATGTGTCTGTTTTTGTGCCAATACCATACTGTCTTGATGATGACAGCTTTGTAGTAGAGGCTAATGTCTGGGATAGTGACACCTCCCGTTTTGGTTTTATTTTTCAGGATTACTTTGGCTATTCGGGGTCTTTTGTGGTTCCATACAAATTTTTGGATAGTTTGTTCTAGTTTTGAGAAGTATGCTGGTGCAATTTTGATTGGAATTGCATTGAATGTGTAGAGTGCCTTAGGTAGTAATGACATCTTAACTATATTTATTCTTCCTATCCATGAGCATGGAATGTTTTCCATTTCTTTGTGTCTTCTTCAATTTCCTTCATAAGTTTTCTATAGTTTTCATCATACAGATCTCTTGTATCCTTGGTTAGGTTTATTCTGAGGTATTTTATGGTTTTTTGTGCAATTGTGAATGGGATCAGTTTCTTGATTTCTCTTTCTGTTACTTCATTGTTGGTGTATAAAAATGCAACCGATTTCTGTACGTTGATTTTGTACCCTGTAACTTGGCTGAATTCTAGGATCAGTTCTAGTAGGCTTCTGACAGGCTTCTAGTAGGTGGAGTCTGTCGGGTTTTCTATGTAGAGTATCATGTCATCTGCGAAGAGTGAAAGTTTGACTTCCTCTTTGCCAATTCTGATGCCTTTGATTTCCTTTTGGTGTCTGATGGCTGATGCTAGGACTTCCAGCACTATGTTAACAACAGTGGTGAGAGTGGACATCCCTGTCGTGTTCCTGATCTCAGGGGGAAAGCTCTGAGTTTTTCCCCGTTGAGGATGATGTTAGCTGAAGGCTTCTCATAGATGGCTTTGATGATGTTTAAGTAGGTTCCTTCTATCCCGATTTTCTCTAGAGTCTTTATTAAGAAGGGATGCTGTATATTGTCAAATGCTTTTTCTGCATCTATTGACAGGATCATATGGTTTTTATCTTTTCTGTTATTGATAGGATGTATCACATTGATTGATTTGCGAATATTGAACCAGCCCTGTAACCCAGGAATGAATCCCACTTGATCTTGGTGGATGATTCTTTTTATATGCTGCTGGATTCGATTGGCAAGGATCTTGTTGAGAATTTTTGCATCCGTATTCATCAAGGATATTGGCCTGTAGTTCTCTTTTCTTGCTGGATCTCTGTCTGGCTTAGGAATCAGAGTGACGCTGGCTTCATAAAACTAATCTGGGAGCTCTCCTTCGATTTCTATTTTTTGGAATAGCTTGAGAATAATTGGTATTAATTCCGTTTTAAATGTCTGGTAGAATTTCCCAGGGAAGCCATCAGGTCCAGGGCTCTTATATGTTGGGAGATTTTTGATCACTGATTCGATTTCTTCACTCATTATGGGTCTGTTCAGGTTTTCTATTTCTTCCCGTGTGAATTTTGGTAGTGAGTGTGTGTTTAGGAATTTGTCCATTTCTTCTAAGTTGTCAATTTGTTGGCATATAATTTTTCATCGTATTCCCTGATAATTGCTTGTATTTCTGAGGGGTTGGTTGTAATAAGTCCATTTTCATTCATAATTTTGTCTATTTGGGTGCTTTCTCTTTTCTTTTGGATAAGTCTGGCTAGAGGTTTGTCAATTTTGTTTACTTTTTCAAAAAAGCAATTCTTGGTTTCATTGATCTGTTCAATTGTTTCTTTGGTCTCTATGTTGTTTACTTCTGCTCTAATTTTTACTATTTCTCTTCTTCTACTGGGTTTAGGGCGCTCTTGTTGCTCTGCCTCTAGTTCCTTTAGGTGAGCTGTTAGGTTTTGGACTTGTGCTTTTTCTAATCTCTTGAAATAGGCCTGGAGAGCAATGTACTTTCCTCTTAGGACTGCCTTGGCCGCATCCCATAGATTTTGAAATGTTGTGTTTTCATTTTCATTTGTTTCCATATATTTTTTAATTTCATCTCTAATGGCCTGATTGGCCCATTCGTTCTTTAGCAGGGTGTTCTTTAATCTCCATGTTTTTGGAGGTTTTCCAGACTTCTTCCTGTAATGGATTTCAAGTTTCAAAGCATTGTGATCTGACAGTGTGCATGGTATGATCTCTATTCTTTTATATTTATTGAGGGCTGCTTTATGTCCCAGTATGTGATCTATCTTGGAGAATGTGCCATGTGCACTTGAGAAGAAAGTAAATTCCCTGGCCTCAGGATGTAAAGTTCTAAATATATCCGTCAGGTCCATCTGGTCCAATGTGTCTTTCAAGTCCATTATTTCTTTAGTGATTTTCTGTCTGGTTGACCTATCCATTGCTGTAAGCGGAGTATTAAAGTCCCCTGCTATTAGCACATTCTTATCTATAAGCTTGTTTCTGTTTGTGATTAATTGTTTTATATATTTAGGTGCTCCCATATTCGGTGCGTAGACATTTATGATTGTTAGTTCTTCCTGATGGATGGACCCTGTAATTATTATGTAGTGCCCTTCTTCATCTCTTGTGATTGTCTTTAATTTAAAGTCCAGTTTGTCTGATATAAGTATCGCTACTCCGGCTTTCTTTTGATTTCCTGTAGCATGATATATATTTCTCCATCCCCTTACTTTTAATCTGAAGGTATCTTCCCGTCTAAAATGAGTTTCTTGTAGACAGCATATAGATGGATTTTGTTTTTTAATCCATTCTGCTACCCTATGTCTTTTGATTGGAGCATTCAGCCCATTTACATTCAATGTTATTATTGAAATATGTGGGTTTAGAGTCTTTGTATCTTTTGTAGGATTCATGTTTGTGGTGGTGTCTCTGGTATCTTTGTTCCTTGCAACCTTTCCTTCAGAGCGGCCCCTTCAGGATTTCTTGTAGGGCTGGCTTAGTGGTGACAAATTCTTTCAGTTTCTGTTTATTTGGAAAGGTTTTTATCTCTCCTTCTATTTTGAATGGCAGGCTTGCTGGATAGAGGATTCTTGGCTGCATATTTTTACTGTTCATCACATTGAAGATCTCTTGCCATTCCTTTCTGGCCTGCCACGTTTCAGTAGATAGGTCTGTCACCACTCTGATGGGTTTCCCTTTGTATGTGAGGGCCCTTTTCTCCCTAGCTGCTTTCAAAATTCTCTCTTTGTCCTTGTATTTTGCCATTTTTACGATGATATGTCGTGCAGAAGATCGATTCAAGTTACGTCTGAGGGGAGTCCTCTGAACCTCTTGTATTTCCACATTTACTTCCTTCCCCAGGTCGGGGAAGTTCTCTGCTATAATTTGTTCCAGGACTCCTTCAGCACCTTTTCCTCTCTCTTCCTCTTCTGGGATTCCTATGATATGGTATTGTTGCGTTTGACCATATCGCTGAGCTCTCGAATTCTTCTTTCCTGTTCCTGGATCAGTTTGTCTCTTTTTTGGTCAGCTTCTTGTTTTTCTATAATGGTGTATTCTAAGTCACTTATTCTCCTTTCTGCCTCTTCAGTCCGTGCATTGGAGGCCTCTAATATATTATATATCTCATTTATCGCATTTTTTAATTCTTCATGCCTATTTTTATTTTCCATTCTGTCTGTAGCCATAGTTTCTTTGATGTCCCCTATGTTTTTTTCAAGCCCAGCTATTAATTTTACCATTATTATTCTAAAATCTTGTTCACTTATGCTGCTGATATCTGTTTTGAGCAGTTCATTAGCTGTCATTTCTTCTTGGAGTTTCTTTGGAGGAGAGCTCTTTCGTTTCGTCATTTTAGTTAGCTTTCCGGCTCTTGTTGGTTTTAAAGACCTGTTATTTTCTCTGTTTCTATGAGCGCTGCTGTATCTAAGAAGATCCACTCAGAGAGTGTTTTTAAATGGTATCTCTTGGTCTCTCTTGTTGGGACCTTGGTCATTTTATTTTCCTATTCGTAGTGATATTTGGGACTCTTCACCTTGTGTACTCTAGCATGTGTCCTGAGGTAGCCCTGGAAAAGAAAACAGACAGACAAACACACAGGGAGCAGGATCACACAAACACACATGCTAATTCAACTAACATGCAAAGCGAGAGGGAAAACAAAAAAGTTAAGAGAGAAGATGGAGGAGGGAGGGCGAATAATAGGGAGTATAAAATACATAAAAGGGTCAAAAAGGGGAAAAGAAAAGGAAAAAAGAAGAAAACTGATGGACAAAGAATGGTTTAAAGCATATATCTGGATTTCCCAGCCACAGTTAAATAGCCGTGTGTATGCAGTGTTGGTGTAAGAGCATAGAGAAAGAGAGAGAAGGCAGGGCGGCAGAGGCAAATTTGGAAATAGAATGAACAGGTAGAAGGGATAAGAAGCTTTTTTCAAAGAGGTAAAGTGTAGAATATGGTTGGATAGGTGAGAGAAGGATGCTGGAATTATCCAGAGAAACTATATAGTCTAATTACTCCTGAGAGAAAGAACTGAAAATTTCGGTAGGTGTTGAATTTACATTTACAGAATGGAATCGTTGTGATTGTTTAAGCAAGCTGGTGACCAGAGTTAATTAGGTCAGTGTTCTGGGGGAAAAAGAGAGAAAAAGAAAGGAGAAGAAAAAAAGAAAGAGAAAAATAAGGGAAAAAAAGAAAGAAAAAGGAAAAAAACAAAAAAAGGAAAAAAAGGGGGGGAAGGGAGGCGGGCGGCTCTCAGGCAGGGATGGGCATGGCGGGATCCAATGTCTCAGGCGGGAGCTCTGCCTTGGCGGTTGTGGGGAGGAGAGTGACTGTGCTCCAGTCCCTTCTTGAACCAAGCGCTGCACTTCGCTTTTTTGGGCGTGTAAACTCCCCGTGCCGGGGGCGCAGCCAAAGTTGGTTGCACTCTTCAACCCAGGCCAGTTCCAATCTCCAGATCCCAGTCCGCGCGCCCCGCTGAAATTGCCTTAGACACAGCTTCCCAGGCAAACCCCTTGGGCAATTCCAGGCCCCCTGCTGAGCTCTGGGGGCGGAGTCAGAATCGCTGCTTCCTTCTCTGGGTCGGGCTCGTGCGCATGCGCGGGGGCTTGCCTGCGGGTCTGCATAGCCCGAACCCGCTGGAGTGAGGAAAACCGGGTCCCTCTATGGCTCATCACCCGAAACACGACCTCACAGGCTAATTTCCCAGTTTTTAGTTCTTTGCCTTCCTTCTCGAGTTCCAGCCCGCCAGGAGCGTGGACGCCTGGTGTCACGCGGCTCTTTTAGGGGCCCCAGGAGCCCGGGAGCTACAATGGCGGCAGGTGCGCCGCCGCTCTGAAGTCCAGCCACCAGGAGCCACCACAAAGAAGCAGTTTGTGCGCTCAGCCCCCCCCAGGACCAGTTGGAGCGAGGGGACCTGGTGTGCAGGTATTTGGCAAGTACGGTCTTTCTATGCACCGAGCGGAGGTTTTTTTCCCCCCGAGTGGAGGTTTTTCTGTTTCGGACTCTCTCCTTTTCCCCTCTCACTCCCCGTAGAGGGGGATCGCCTCCCACCCTGGAGTCTCCGATCCGGCCCGATTTTATCTTCCCCAGTTCGCACTCACGTTAGAAGGCTCTCTCAGTGGATTCTGCGTCCTTTTTCTCCCAATCTCTCAGGTTTTGTAAGGTTTCCAATGGCTTCAGATCTTTTCTGTGTGATGTATGGGCGCGAGTGCAAGTACGGAACTCCTTACTTCTCCGCCATCTTGCCCTCTCTTGATAATTTTATTTTATTTTATTTTATTTTTTTTATTTATTTTTATTTTTTATTTTTTGCAAATAGTTTATTGTCAAATTAGTTTCCACATAACACCCAGTGCTCATCCCCACAAGTGCCCTCCTCCATGCCCACCCCTCCTCCCCCCCCATCCACCAGTCCTCAGTTTTTGTCAGCATTCAAGAGTCTCTCATGGTTTGCCTCTCCCCCTTTCCCCCACCATTTCCGCCCTTCTTCTCCCCTTTGGTCCTCTGTTAAGCTCCTCCTAATCCTCCTATACGTGCACACATATGATATTTGTCTTTCTCTGCCTGACTTATTTCGCTCAGCATAACACCCTCAAGGTCCATCCATGTTGCTACACATGGCCAGATTTCATTGTTTCTCATTGCCATGTAGTATTCCATGGTATAGATAAACCACATCTTCTTGATTCATCTGTTGATGGACACTTAGGCTCTTTCCAGGTTTTAGCTATTGTGGAGAGTGCTGCTATGAACATTGGGGTACATGTGCTCCTATGCATCAACATTTCTGTATCCCTTGGGTAAATTCCTAGCAGTGCTATTGTTGGGTCATAGGGGAGTTCTATTGTTAGTTTCCTTAGGAACCTCCACACTGTTTTCCAGAGGGGCTGTAACAGTTTACATTCCCACCAACAGTGGTGGAGGGTGCCCGTTTCTTCACATCCTCACCAGCATCTAGAGTTCTCTGATTGGCTCATTTTAGCCACTCTGACTGGCGTGAGGTGGTATCTCAGTGTGGTTTTGATTTGTATTTCCCTGATGAGGAGCGATGCTGAGCATCGTTTCATGTATCTGTTGGCCATCTGGATGTCCTCTTTGGAGAAGTGTCTGTTCATATCTTCTGCCCATTTCTTCACCGGGTTGTTTGTTTTTCGGGCGTGTAGTTTGGTGAGTTCCTTGTAGATTCTGGATATCAACCCTTTATCTGATATGTCATTTGCAACTATCTTTTCCCATTCCGTTGGTTGCCTATTAATTTTCTGGGTTGTTTCCTTTGCTGTGCAGAAGCTTTTAATCTTGATGAGGTCCCAACAGTTTATTTTTGCTCTTGATTCCCTTGCTTTGGGGATGTGTCAACTAAGAAGTTGCTGCGGTGGAGGTCAAGGAGGTTGTTTCCTGCTTTCTCCTCTAGGGTGTTGATAGTTTCCTGTCTCACGTTCAGGTCCTTTATCCATTTTGAGTTTATTTTTGTGCATGGTGTGAGAAAATGATCTAGTTTCATTCTTCTGCATGTTGCTGTCCAATTCTCCCAACACCATCTGTTAAAAAGGCTGTCTTTTTTCCATTGGATATTCTTTCCTGCTTTGTCAAAGATTAGTTGGCTGTATACTTTTGGGTCCACTTCTGAGTTCTCAATTCTGTTCCATTGGTCTATGTGTCTGTTTTTGTGCCAATACCATACTGTCTTGATGATGACAGCTTTGTAGTAGAGGCTAATGTCTGGGATAGTGACACCTCCCGTTTTGGTTTTATTTTTCAGGATTACTTTGGCTACTCGGGTCTTTTGTGGTTCCATACAAATTTTTGGATAGTTTGTTCTAGTTTTGAGAAGTATGCTGGTGCAATTTTGATTGGAATTGCATTGAATGTGTAAAGTGCCTTAGGTAGTAATGACATCTTAACTATATTTATTCTTCCTATCCATGAGCATGGAATGTTTTTCCACTTCTTTGTGTCTTCTTCAATTTCCTTCATAAGTTTTCTATAGTTTTCATCATACAGATCTCTTGTATCCTTGGTTAGGTTTATTCCGAGGTATTTTATGGTTTTTTGTGCAATTGTGAATGGGATCAGTTTCTTGATTTCTCTTTCTGTTGCTTCATTGTTGGTGTATAAAAATGCAACCGATTTCTGTACGTTGATTTTGTACCCTGCAACTTGGCTGAATTCTTGGATCAGTTCTAGTAGGCTTCTGGTGGAGTCTGTCGGGTTTTCTATGTAGAGTATCATGTCATCTGCGAAGAGTGAAAGTTTGACTTCCTCTTTGCCAATTCTGATGCCTTTGATTTCCTTTTGGTGTCTGATGGCTGATGCTAGGACTTCCAGCACTATGTTAAACAGCAGTGGTGAGAGTGGGCATCCCTGTCGTGTTCCTGATCTCAGCGGGAATGCTCTGAGTTTTTCCCCGTTGAGGATGATGTTAGCTGAAGGCTTCTCATAGATGGCTTTGATGATGTTTAAGTAGGTTCCTTCTATCCCAACTTTCTCGAGAGTCTTTACTAAGAAGGGATGCTGTATATTGTCAAATGCTTTTTCTGCATCTATTGACAGGATCATATGGTTTTTATGTTTTCTTTTATTAATATGATGTATCACATTGATTGATTTGCGAATGTTGAACCAGCCCTGTAACCCAGGAATGAATCCCACTTGATCTTGGTGGATGATTCTTTTGATATGCTGCTGGATTCGATTTGCAAGGATCTTGTTGAGAATTTTTGCATCCGTATTCATTAAGGATATTGGCCTGTAGTTCTCTTTTTTTGCTGGATCTCTGTCTGGCTTGGGAATCAGTGTGATGCAGGCTTCATAAAATGAGTCCGGGAGTTTTCCTTCGCTTTCTATTTTTTGGAATAAGCTTGAGAAGAATTGGGATTAATTCTGTTTTAAATGTCTGGTAGAATTCCCCAGGGAAGCCATCAGGTCCAGGGCTCTTATTTGTTGGGAGATTTTTGATCACTGATTCAATTTCTTCACTTGTTATGGGTCTGTTCAGGTTTTCTATTTCTTCCCGTGTGAATTTTGGTAGTGAGTGTGTGTTTAGGAATTTGTCCATTTCTTCTAAGTTGTCCAATTTATTGGCATATAATTTTTCATAGTATTCCCTGATAATTGCTTGTATTTCTGAGGGGTTGGTTGTAATAAGTCCATTTTCATTCATAATTTTGTCTATTTGGGTGCTCTCTCTTTTCTTTTTGATAAGTCTGGCTAGAGGTTTGTCAATTTTGTTTACTTTTTCAAAAACCAACTCTTGGTTTCATTGATCTGTTCAATTGTTTCTTTGGTCTCGATGTTGTTTATTTCTGCTCTAATTTTTACTATTTCTTCTTCTACTGGGTTTAGGGCGTTCTTGTTGCTCTGCCTCTAGTTCCTTTAGGTGAGCTGTTAGATTTGGACTTGCGCTTTTTCTAATCTCTTGAAATAGGCCTGGAGAGCAATGTACTTTCCTCTTAGGACTGCCTTTGCCGCATCCCATAGATTTTGAATTGTTGTGTTTTCATTTTCATTTGTTTCCATATATTTTTTAATTTCATCTCTAATTGCCTGATTGGCCCATTCATTCTTTAGAAGGGTGTTCTTTAACCTCCATGTTTTTGGAAGTTTTCCAGACTTCTTCCTGTAATTGATTTCAAGTTTCAAAGCATTGTGATCTGACAGTGTGCATGGTATGATCTCTATTCTTTTATATTTATTGAGGGCTGCTTTATGTCCCAGTATGTGATCTATCTTGGAGAATGTGCCATGCGCACTTGAGAAGAAAGTAAATTCCCTGGCCTCAGGATGTAAAGTTCTAAATATATCCGTCAGGTCCATCTGGTCCAATGTGTCTTTCAAGTCCATTATTTCTTTAGTGATTTTCTGTCTGGTTGACCTATCCATTGCTGTAAGCGGAGTATTAAAGTCCCCTGCTATTAGCACATTCTTATCTATAAGCTTGTTTCTGTTTGTGATTAATTGTTTTAGATATTTAGGTGCTCCCATATTCGGTGCGTAGACATTTATGATTGTTAGTTCTTCCTGATGGATGGACCCTGTAATTATTATGTAGTGTCCTTCTTCATCTCTTGTGATTGTCTTTAATTTAAAGTCCAGTTTGTCTGATATAAGTATCACTACTCCGGCTTTCTTTTGATTTCCTGTAGCATGATATATATTTCTCCATCCCCTTACTTTAATCTGAAGGTATCTTCCAGTCTAAAATGAGTTTCTTGTAGACAGCATATAGATGGATTTTGTTTTTTAATCCATTCTGCTACCCTATATCTTTTGATTGGAGCATTCAGCCCATTTACATTCAGTGTTATTATTGAAATATGTGGGTTTAGAGTCTTTGTATCTTTTGTAGGATTCATGTTTGTGGTGGTGTCTCTGGAATCTTTGTTCCTTGCAACCTTTCCTTCAGAGCATCCCCCTCAGGATTTCTTGTAGGGCTGGCTTCGTGGTGACAAATTCTTTCAATTTCTGTTTGTTTGGAAAGGTTTTTATCTCTCCTTCTATTTTGAATGACAGGCTTGCTGGATAGAGGATTCTTGGCTGCATATTTTTACTGTTCATCACATTGAAGATCTCTTGCCATTCCTTTCTGGCCTGCCACGTTTCAGTAGATAGGTCTGTCACCACTCTGATGGGTTTCCCTTTGTATGTGAGGGCCCTTTTCTCCCTAGCTGCTTTCAAAATTCTCTTTGTCCTTGTATTTTGCCATTTTTACGATGATATGTCGTGCAGAAGATCGATTCAAGTTACGTCTGAGAGGAGTCCTCTGAGCCTCTTGTATTTCCACATTGACTTCCTTCCCAGGTCGGGGAAGTTCTCTGCTATAATTTGTTCCAGGACTCCTTCAGCACCTTTCCCTCTCTCTTCCTCTTCTGGGATTCCTATGATACGGATATTGTTGCGTTTGACTGTGTCGCTGAGCTCTCGAATTCTTCTTTCCTGTTCCTGGATCAGTTTGTCTCTTTTTTTGTCAGCTTCTTGTTTTTCTATAATGGTGTCTTCTAAATCACTTATTCTCCTTTCTGCCTCTTCAGTCCGTGCATTGGAGGCCTCTAATTTATTATGTATCTCATTTATCGCATTTTTTAATTCTTCATGCCTATTTTTATTTTCCATTCTGTCTGTAGCCATAGTTTCTTTGATGTCCCCTATGTTTTTTTCAAGCCCTGCTATTAATTTCACCATTATTATTCTAAAATCTTGTTCACTTATGCTGCTGATATCTGTTTTGAGCAGTTCATTAGCTGTCATTTCTTCTTGGAGTTTCTTTGGAGGAGAGCTCTTTCGTTTCGTCATTTTAGTTAGCTTTCCGGCTCTTGTTGGTTTTAAAGACCTGTTATGCTCTCTGTTTCTATGAGCACTGCTATATCCAAGAAACTCTTTGACTTTCCAGCGCCTATCCTTTCAGAGATTGTTTTTTGAATGGTATCCCTCGGTCACTCTTGTTGGGACCTTAGTAATTTTATTTTCCTATTCATAGTGATATTTGGGACTCTTCACCTTGTGTACTCTAGCATGTGTCCTGAGGTAGCCCTGGAAAAGAAAACAGACAGACAGACACACAGGGAGCAGGAGCACACAAACGCACAGGCTGATTCAACTAACATGCAAAGTGAGAGGGAAAACGAAAAAGTTAATAGAAAAGACGGAGGAAGGAGGGCGAATAGGGAGCATAAAATACATAAAAGGGTCAAAAAGGGGAAAAGAAAAGGAAAAAAGAAGAAAACCGATGGACAAAGAACAGTTTAAAGCATATACCTGGATTTCCCAGCTACAGTTAAATAGCCGTGTGTATGCAGTGCTGGTTGAAGAGCATAGAGAAAAAGAGAGAATGCAGGGTGAGACAAGGCAGATTTGGAAATAGAATGAACAGGCAGAAGGGATAAGAAACTTTTTTCAAAGAGGTAAAGGGTAGAATGTGGTTGGATAGGTGAGAGAAGGATGCTGGAATTATCCAGAGAAACTATATAGTCTAATTACTCCTGAGAGAAATAGCTGAAAAAGTCGGTAGGTGTAGAATTTACATTTACAGAATGGACTTGTGATTGTTTAAGCAAGCTGGCGACCAGAGTTAATCAGGTCAGTGTTTTGGGGAAAAAAGCGAGAAAAGAGAAAAAAGAAGAAAAAAAAAGAGAAAAGAAAGGGGAAAAAGAAAAAAAAAGGGAGGAGGGCACCTCTCAGGCAGGGATGGGCGTGGCGTGATCCGATGCCTCAGGCGGGGGTTCTGCCTTGGCGATTGTGGGGAGGAGAGTGACGGTGCTCCAGTCCCTTCTTGAACCCCGCGCTGCAGCTCGTTTTTTTTTTTTTTTGGCGTGTCAACTCCCCGTTCCGGGGACGCAGCCGAAGTTGGTTGCACTCTTCAACCCAGGCCAGTTCCAATCTCCAAATCCCAGTCCGCGCCCCGCTGAAGTTGCCTTAGACACAGCTTCCCAGACAACCCCCTTTGGGCTATTCCAGGCTCCCTGCTGAGCTCTGGGGGCGGAGTCAGGATCGCTGCTTTCTTCTCTGGTCGGCTCTGGTGCGCATGCGCGGGGGCTTGCCTGCAGCGTCCGCGTAGCCTGAGCCCGCTGGAGTGAGGAAAACCGGGTCTCTCTGGTTTGTCACCCGAAACACGAACTCACAGGCAAATTTCCCAGTTTTTAGCTCTTTGCCTTCCCTCTCGAGTTCCAGCCAGCCAGGAGCGCGGACGCCTGGTGTCTGCGCGTCTCCTTCAGGGGTCCCAGCTGCCCTGGAGCTACAATGGCGGCAAGCGCGCCGCCGCTGGAGTGAGGAAAACCGGGTCTCTCTATGGCTCGTCACCCGAAACACGAGCTCACAGGCAAATTTCCAGTTTTTAGCTTTTTGCCTTCCCTCTCGAGTTCCAGCCAGCCAGGAGCGCGGATGCCGGGTGTCTGCGCGTCTCTTTCAGGGATCCCAGCCGCCCTGGAGCTACAATGGCGGCAGGCGCACCCACTCCGCTTTAAAACCCACCTCCAGGAGCGGCACAAAGAAGCAGTTTGTGTGCTCAGCCTCCCCCAGGACCAGTTGTCGCGAGGGGACCTGGTGTGCAGATATTTGGCAAGTACGGTCTTTCTATGCACCCAGCGGAGATTTTTCTGTCTCGGACTCTCTCCTTTTCCCCTCTCACTCCCCGTAGAGGGTAGAGGGGGATCGCCTCCCACCCTGGAGGCTCCGATCCCGGGCTGATTTTACCTTCCCTGGTTCGCACTCACGTTAGAAGACTTTCTCAGTGGATTCTGCGTCCTTTTTTCCCCCAGTCTCTCAGGTTTTGTATGGTTTCCAATGGCTTCAGATCTTTTCTGTGTGATGTATGGGCGCGAGTGCAAGTACGGAGCTCCTTACTTCTCCGCCATCTTGCCTCCCTCTCTTGATAATTTTATTTTAAAAGAATATATCCATAGAAAGCCACATCCCATAAATATCACTTAGTCATAAAAATAAGCACAATGAAAAACTGTAATATTATTAGGTTCTAGCAAGATACCTGGGGTTGACATACTACTTCCTGGACATATTGAAAAGTACACATTCCTGTTAGAGATGCCCATGTGACCAGTTCTATCGAATGGATTGTGAGGGAGGTACACATAGCACTTCTAGGCCAAACAATTTAATGACAGTACACAGTGCTCTCTATTTTCTTCCTCTGATGTGGCAAGAAGATAGCTTCTACATGTTGCTGTCATAAGACAGTAGAGCCTCAGGCCTGGCTCCTGAGAAATAGTGTCACAGACCTGATTCCAAACACTATTATATCCATTAAGATATAAACTTCATTAAGAAATATACTTTTAATTAGTCCAGACACTGAGACTTTGGGTGTCTTTTTTGCCCACAGCAAAACTTAACCTATTTTGATTAATCAACACTGTGGCCTGCCTAAGACTATGGTCTCTTTGTCTAACTGCTCTTTATTCAAAAAAGGGGGATATTTGGAAATATGATAGATAGAAAACTATTAGCCCTAATTTAAGACTTTCTTCTGGAGTATAGTAAAAAATTTAAGAATAATTAAAACAAGAACGACTTTTTTTTCCATGTACTTCAAATCTGTCTGCATGCCTTGAAATACACTGGGCAAAATCTGCAAACTCATTGATCCTTGGATCCGTTATCAAGAAAATAATAGAAAATAATTAACTGTTGATTAGAGAAATGCATGAAAAGATGGCAGTTGGCACACAATAAAAATTTTTGGTGGGTTTTGTTTTAAAGTTACATGACATTAAAAAATAAATAATCCAGTGAAGAAATGGGCAAAAGAACACGAATAGACACTTTTCCAAAGAAGACATCCAGATGGCTAACAGACACATGAAAAGATGCTCAACATCACTCATCCTCAGGGAAATGGGAATCAAAACCACAATAAGATACCACCTCACACCAGTCAGAACAGCTAAAATTAACAACTCAGGCAACAACAGATGTTGGTGAAGATGCAGAGAAAGGGGAACACTTTTGCACTGCTGGTGGGAATGCAAACTGGTGCAGCCATCCTGGAAAACAGTATGGAGGTTCCTCAAAAAACTAAAAATAGAACTACCCTATGACCCAGCAATTACACTACTACTATGATCCAGAGGATACAAAAATGCTGATTTGAAGGAGCACATGCACCCCAATGTTTATAGCAGTGCTATCAACAATAGCCAAGTCATGGAAAGAGCCCAAATGTCCATCAACTGATAAATAGATAATGAAGATGTGTATATATAAATATATATACACACATGTATATATTATATATATTGTGTATAATATATATATACAACATCTATATATTATATATATTGTGTATAATATATGTATATATACACACACAATGGAATATATTCAGTGATCAAAGAGTGAAATCTTGCCATTTGCAACAATATAGATGGAACTGGAGTGTGTTATGCCAGGTGAAATAAGTCTGAAAAAGATAAATATCATATGATTTTACTCATACGTGGAATGTAAGAGACAAAACAGATGAACAAAGGGGAAGAGAAGCAAAAATAATATAAAAACAGAGAGGGAGGGAAACTATAAGAGACTCTTAAATACAGAGAACTGTGGGCTGTTAGAGTGGTGGGTGTTGGGTGGAGGTTGGACTAAATGAGTGATGGGCATTAAGAAGGCGCTTGTTAACTGAGCACTGGGTGTTATATATAACGGATGAATCACTAAATTCTATTCCTGAAACCATTGTTACACTATGTTAACTAACTAGGATTTAAATTTAAAAAATTAAAAAATAAATTAAAAATAAAATTACATGACCTTATACAATGTAGCATATGCATATTTTGAATAGCAAATATTTATTTTGTTCACGTCTGGAATCTAAGGGACATAGGAAACAAAACATATCTTGTCTGAGACAAGCCTCTCTAGCTGGTGACATTCATATAGAGACCTGAATATTGGACAGAAGTCTTCCGTGAATGATCTAGGTGAACAGTGTAGCAGTTAGAAGGATCAGTGTGTGAAAATCTTCAGGCACCCTGATACGAGCAGCAAAAGAATGAAAACAGGGAAACCAGAATAAACTGGGGAACAACTTGTAGAAGAGGTCAAGAAGTGTCTCAGTTGGATTATGTTTTAGAGGGAGAGCTAAGAGTTACTGATGGTTTTGCCTATAGAGTATTCAAATAGTACCTAAAATATTATTATTTATTGAATCCTTAGTATGTATTTGGCACTGAGGATAATGCTTTTACTTGTTTACTTTTAATTTTTTTAATGTGTATTTATTTTTGAGAGAGAGAGAAAAAGAGAGAGAGGAAGGGTGGGGCAGAGAGAGAGAGGGAGACACAGAATCCAAAGCAGGCTTACAGGCTGTGAGCTCTTAGCACAGAGCCCATGCAGGGCTCGAACTCACATGGTGTGAGATCATGACCTGAGCCAAAGTTGGACGCTTAACCAACTGAGCCACCCAGACTCCTCAATGCTTTTATTTATTTTAACCATCACAATAGTCCTGCACATGAGACAGACAGTATTATCATTCCCACTTTAGTATCTTGGAAACTGAAGCTAAAGAGGTTAAGAAACTTACCCCAGATTACACATTAGATTCATAAAGGGGCTGGGAATCCACCCAGGTGTATCTGACCCCAAAGGCTGTGAACTCTATCATTCTTTCATTCTGATGACAAGGGATGCTATTTTACTTTTCCACTGAATGACCAATAATTACATTTTTCTATATCAACTGTATCCTGTTCTCTGTGTTTTGAATATTTGGAATTTGATCATGAAGACAGCCTAAGATATCCATGTGCTTAGTATTTTGCCTATGTAAACAGAATATTTTGCAGAGGAATGCAGGGGTTGAGGGTTGCATGAACAGCCCAGCTATGCAGAGTAGGATGGATGCCACTTAACTTTGAACAATTACTCACATATGTCTTGAGCATGAAAACTATTTGTTGGTTTCCTACAATTATCCATGGAACAGTGGAAGGTTCTGGGTCATTTCATGGTAGGTGGTTGCTTTCCAAACAAAGTCAATTTCTGCATGTACATGGGTTTGTGTAAGTATGAGGGGGTGGGGAAGGAATGAGGAGCAAATGAAAAAATAGGTGGCTTAGAAGTTGGCTAGTGGCATCTTCCAAGTTGGCTTTAAAGACAATTGCAGCAAATGTGTCAAGAGGAAGCACAGCACAAAATGCACATGGTTTGAGCCAGACATATCTGGATAAGGATTACCGCTGCTATTAGCGAATGCATTCCCATGGTGGGGGTAGGGGGGTGGGGTATATAACAACTATCACATAATACGGGAGAGTACTGCAAACATTTGATGCATATGAAGTGTTTGGTGCACAGGCCATGTTCAAGAAATAGTAACAATAAATGGACAGTATTGAGTTTCACTATGATCTCTCCTGGTTTTTGTCTTCTTTTTAATTTTCAGCAAGTTGTTCCATTCACCTTTTTGCATAGGCTATAGCTCCTCAGGGTAAAAATCCAAAAGTTATAAAAGAGATACAATAAAAATATAAATTTTCTTTCTTCTCCTCTATTCCAGCAACTTGGTTCTCCTTCACAAACAAATCCTGTTGTACGATTCTTAGATATCTTTTCAGAAGACAAGCATATTACTCCTTTCATTTCTCCCACTAGTGGTAGCATACTACCGACTCCTGATTTTTTTTTTTTTTGGTTCATGTTAGAGATCATTGCATATAAATTCAAATAAAGTTCTCTTAATCTTCTTTTTCTCTTTCCTCTCTTCCTCTCTTCCTCCCTTCCTCCCTTCCTTCTTTCCTTCCTTCCTTCAATTTTATTCTCTTCTCCTTTATCAAGTACAAAATATTCCATTTTACCATAATTTGATTGACCAGTCCCCTTCCAATGAATATTTACGAGTGTTTCAAAGATTTCACTTTTGGGAACTGGAATAAATATCTTGGTAAAGATTCATGACATTTCAAGGCCAAAGAGTATGAGCATTAGATTCACCTCTAAAGGGTTGTCATCAGTTTATATTTTCATCAGTGTTTCCCCAAATCTACACAACAAATAATACTATATTTTGATCTTTGCCAATCTAAGATGATAAAATATACTGTATTTCTTTTACTATGAGGGCATTTCTTTTATACTATGAGGTTGTTTGAAATTTTTTGTATGTTTAAAAACTATTAGTTTTTCTTTGTATGTGAAGTATCTGTTTAGTTATCTGTTACTATCTTTTGTCTGGATATTTATTGAGTTATTGATTTTGTTTTCTAAAGAGCCCTTTACTTAAACAAACAGCCTATTATTTGTGATATTAATCACAATTTTTAACAAATTTGGTGATTTTCTGTTTCACCTTGCAGAGAGTATTTTTGCAGTGGAATTCTGCCATCGAAAGGATCTTTTCTTCCTTTTTTGATTTGCTCATATATAGAAAGTTCCCATTCTGATTATTTTTAAATTTTATTTTGGTCCACCTAAATTCATTTCACTGTAAGGCAAAACATAGGGATTGTATTTAGTTTCCCCAACTCCTTTTAACAATAACTGACCTTTTTACAACTGACTTTAAATGCAACCTTTTCATATACTAGATTTCTATATGAGTTTGGTTTATTCTGGGGCTTTCACTCCTTTCAATAATCAATCTACCTATTGAGAAGCCATTAGCATGCTATTTTACTTACTTACAAACTTACTAATACAGCTTTTTAGTAAGTTTGATGGCAGTGTCAAAGTTATTCTGTACAATCATGTGAGTTGTAGTACATAGGTCATTTGCAGAATCATTTTTCACATAAACTATAGGGTTAGTGATGCTACCTTTCCTTTCATCCCCAGGAATTTTTCAGTGCACAACACAGTGCCAACACAACTAATTGGGCAATCCCATGCAATTGTTTAACTTTTTCAGAATTTCCCAGCCATTAGCAATAGCTTATAGTTTTAAGGAGTTTTAGAATCAGCTTATACAATTTCAAAAAGTTTTATTGACCTATTTTATTTTTTTAACTGGGACACATTCAATTCACAAATTCATTTAGAGAGAACTGACACCTACCTCACACCATACTAAAAACTAAAATTAAATCTAGTGAATTTTATATCTACATGTAAACATTAGGGGCACCTGGGTGACTCATCGGTTAAGCATCTGACTTTGGCTCACGTCATGCTCTCACACCTTATGAGTTCGAGCCTGATGACAGGTTCTGTGCTGACAGCTCAGAGCCTGGAGACTGCTTCAGATTCTGTGTCTCCCTCTCTCTCTGTCCCTCCCCCATGCATACTCTGTCTCTCAAAAGTAAATAAACCTTGAAATTTTTTTAATTAAAAAAATTTAAAAAATAAAAGTAAACATTAAACAACAAAAACTTGACATAACATAAAGTTGGGTTATCCTCATGACTTTAATGTAAAAAAAAAATCTTAAATAGGATGCAGAGTTCGAACTGAAAGGATAACTGGTTAGAATATTTTGTTTTCAGAATATGTAGTGCACTAGTAATCAATAAGAAAAAAAAAGATGGACAATCTAAATAGAAAAATAGGCAAGAGAATCAGACACTTCACCAAAACTCGAACAATGCCAATTCCAGCTCTAATGACATACCCCTTCACACACACCAGGTTACTAAAGTGAAAAAGACTAACAATACCAAGTGTTGATAAAGCCTAGAGCAATGGTAACTCTTACAGATCACTGGTGGGAACACAAATTGATACAACCATTTTGGAAAAATGTTTAAATATTATCTCTGAGAATTGCATACAGTTGTTCCCTGCTTTTCCAAAGTTCATGTCATGTCACTTTGCTTTTACAAAAGCCCTACATTAGTACCTGCTTTTACTAAATGAAAGCAATCCAAAGAGGATTTTCCAGTTTTATGAAAAAAAGTGAAAAAGGAAATTGTGCTCAACGTTTGTCTTGCAGCGAGCCCGTACAGGGGGCGCACAGCCCCCCAGAATCGAAAGCGCACCGCCACGCCCGTTTCCTGGCAACCACTCCCAGCATCACAGCATCAAGTTGCCATAGCTTTGAACTGCATTTGCCTCTGTGCTTTAGCTTAATTTATTTTATGCATTTGTTAGCAAGATGTGTCCTAAGGTATCAGAAAAGCCTAAATGCCTTGTTTTGCATCTGAGAACGCTAAAAATTTTTTCGATATAATTAATGGTAATTGCTTCTTTGTTGTGCTCCATTTCAGCTTACGAAAGGTTGTGTAGCAAAGCTCTGCTTTCAAGTAGCAGGGGAAAGCTGCTGTCCGGGATAGCTGACGGTGTGGAGCCTGCTTGGGATGCTCTCTCTCTCTTTCTGCCCCTCCTCTTCTTGTGCACGTACCTCTCTCTCTCTCTCTCTTTCAAAGTAATAAAAATAGGGGCGCCTGGGTGGCTTAGTCGGTTAAGTGTCCGACTTTCGCTTAGGTCATGATCTCGCGGTTCGTGGGTTCGAGCCCCGCGTCGGGCTCTGTGCTGACTGCTGGCTCAGGGCCTGGAGACTGTTTCAGTATGTGACTCCCTCTCTCTTTGATCCTCCCCTGCTCACGCTGTCTCTCTCTCTCTCTCTCTCTCCTAGAAATAAATAAAACATTTAAACAAATAATAAAAATAAATAAGAAAGAAAGAAAGAAAAAGTCACATTACTTTGTATCTTTTTAAAATGCTTATTTATTTCTTTTTGAGAGACAGAGTATGCCAGTGCTAGAGTGCGGGAGGGGCAGAGAGAAAAGGAGAAAGCACAAGCAGGCTCTGTGCTGTCAGCATGGAGCCCAATGCTGAGCGAGAGCTCACGAACTGGTAAGATCATGACCTGAGCCAAAATCAAGAGTTGAATGTTTAACTGACGAGCCACTCAGGCTCCCTTACTTTGTACACTTTATAATAAATATTTTTAAAAATCTAATGGTATCCTCTCTGACTCCCTTTCCCTGCTTTCATATGTACACAGTGTCAAGCAATTTCAAGTGCTTGGTCATTTACAAGTAATATTTTATATTGCTATTTATTAATTGTTTAAGTTTTAGATACTATCCTTGGATTCCTGTTATGGAAAATAAGAATCTGTCTTCCATTATTGCTCCATACTTTTTCCTCCTATCTTCTTAACATGTATATATATAGGTATATAACAGTTACTAGATAGCTCAAAATTAAGGATTTAAAATTATGATAATTAGTATATTTTATGTCTGAATATACAAATATTATTCATAGCTGATCCGTGCATTACACTTTATTTTTTATTAACTCTTATTTTCCTGGAGTTAATGCTTACCCTAAAATCTCTAAATTATATCTGAACTTTTAAAACTTCCTCAATAGTCCTTACTACTAAGTTTTTTTCTAATTTAATATCTATATTTTATACATTTCTTCTCAACTTGTTTTTTATATGTCTTGAACTCTGAGTCATTTAAGCATTGTTCTATTGAGGATTCTTCAAATGCTTATATTAGGGTACAAACTCAACTCATTATTATTCTCTATAAAACTTCCTTCCATGACGCTTTCTCTGTATTTTGGTTCATTCCATTATCTACTAGGGACTGCTGTCTCTACCTGAGCCACCGCACGGAACCCAAGGCCTGTGCATTCCTCCTCACCAAGTTCTCTTGTATCTGTTCCAGTGCCTTTGCACTCCTTTTCTCCCGGGCTCTACATTATTCTAGTCTTCTTTGTCTCTGGTCATGTACTTGGCTGGTCAGGTACACTTCTGTCTGACTTCCCTGGTTGCAGTCTCTACACACTCCCATCAGCTCTTCATAGCATCAGCAAGTTTATATTTCAAATCACGTGTCTGATCTGATTATATACTTTAAAGATATTTATAATGCTATGCTAAAAAAATAATGAATGAGATGACATGAAGACATTCTTATAAAACCACCTTAAAGTCAAAGGTCAAAAACAGAACTGTATGTACACACACACACACACACACACACGCACACAGCAATTAAAATTTTGTAACAGCTAGCATATATACTAGAAGAAAGTACATCAAAATTTTAACTGGATATGCAGGACATGGAGAGATTTGTGTGTCTCCTTGCCCTGCATTGAGGAAAAATGCTGATATCCATGGGCATAGACACAAAATTCTACACCAAGAAGTCTCAAGAGGCTTCATAGACATAGACATGAAGCCTACATGGTTTGTAGTTCAGTGTGGCAGATTGTGGAAGGAAGCACGTTCAGACAAAAAAATCAGCAGTCTGAGAGCCGAGAGCCATGAGAAAGAATGATGGGTTCAAGGAATGGTGAAGGGCTGTTTGAATAGTGCATGGGATATGGCTGAGGAGAGAGTATCAAAAGAGCCTGGAGAAACCAGATGATTCCAAATCCCAAAAGTTGTGTGAAGACTTCTGGGGATCATGAAAAGCCACTGAAGAGTTTAACAGTGTCAGAATGTGATCAGATTTGGAATCCAGAAAGCTCATCTGAAGAGAAAAGACTGCAGTGGTCAAGAGTAGGAACTCATAAAACAATTAGTTCGGTGGTTCTCAAGCTTTTGCAACTGCTATTTATAGTTAAAAAATAGTTTTAAATTGCAACTCAAGTGTGATACTGTGATTCATGGTAGGAAATATATATATTTGGGGCACCTGGGTGACTCAGTTGGTTAAGCATCCAACCTCGGCTCAGGTCATGATTTCATGATTCATGGGTTTAAGCTCCGAGTCGGGCTCTGTGCCGACAGCTCAGAGCCTGGAGCCTGCTTCAGATTCTGTGCCTCCCTCTCTCTGCTCCTTCCCAGTTCATAATCTGCTTCTCTTTCTCTCTCTCTAAAAAATAAATAAACATTAAAAAAAGAAATATGTATATTTGTTCTCTGTCTCCATTTTTGGCACAGAGCCCCTAACACCCTTGGAATTTCTTAAGTGAAGAAGAGTCTGGAGGAGAGATTGGCCAATAGTGTCAAATGGAAAAAAAACTGGAAAAGGATCACTGATGACTTTAACAATAAGTGTTACAAGAGAACAGTAACTAAGGGAAGCCAGTTTACAGTAGCTGGAGGTGGGCCACGCTTAATATTAGCAGGGGCCTAGGCAAGAGTATCAATGGAGCCAAACATAGCAGATGTCTAATATCCAAAAAGCTGTGAATCAACAGAACAAACTGATAAATATGTTCTGCCCTTCTTTATATGTTTTATTTTTTTATTTTTGGTTTATTTATTTATTTTGATAGACAGAGTGAGCAGGGGAGAGGCAGGAGAGACAGACAGAGAGAGAGACAGACAGAATCTGAAGCAGGCACAGAGCTTGATATAGGGCTTAAACTCACAAACAGTGAGATCATAACCTGAGCCAACATCAGACGCTTAACTGACCAAGCCACCCAGGTGCCCCTGTGTTCTACCCTCTAGCTTGATAAACATACCTGTATAACCATCTGGAACATCAGATGGATTTTGAACACTTGGATTCTTTAGAGTTTTGCCTTGGGATGTAGTAGCTTGGAAAAGTCAACCCCAGCCTATAGGATCACCTTCATTTTTCCTTCCATCCCTGTAACCTTCACACTGTGAGGAAACCCACATACATACATACATATGTGTGGCTGCCCAGCCTGTAAGTGCAAATTCCATCCACACCTCTTTCCCTGCCAACATTCACTCTATGGCCACCCCTTGGCCCTTGGGGTCATTACCCTACCAGTAATGTGGTCTGCCCTCTAGAGAGCTGACTGGAGAAGCACCCCCCACCCCCCACCAAAAGAAAAAAAAAAACAGGTGAGCAAAAACATATTTACAGGCCTTAGTGAAGAAACTAACCTTGGGGAAGTAGTTGAGAGTTTTAAGAGTGTGATTGACAGATCAAGTCCCTGTATACTTGATAGGAGATTCTAGGGGTCAGGATGTAGCACACAGCAGGGACAGGAAGAGGCCTTGGTCTCCACAGGAAGGGAAATTACAGGTACAAATTAATTTGTAGGTGGGGAAGGAGTTTGATAATGTTCACATTTTATGCTTTCCTTTTCTCTGTGAACTAGGGAACAGTTTCTGCTGAAAGCATTTGGGGTTGAGGAGGGATGAGAAGAAGAATCCTGATGAATACAGTTGCTTTCCTGGAAAATTCTCTATTGCAGTGGCAGGGAGAGGTGCTCAGGGATGAGCAAAAGACCACCGAGTGGCCGTCAGGACCAAGCAGAGTTTGGAATAAAAAGATTCCAGCTTGCTGCAAATTGCATAACTGTGGGATTTTTCTTGGCTGTGAAGGAACGAGACACAGAATGTTCATTACAAGGTAAATTCAAGGTCTTGCTCAAAGTGGTTTGGTGAACATTTAGTGAGTAAGTAGATAATTATTTTTGAGATTCTTCTTAATATCAAGTCACAGAAAATGGAAACGGAAAGGATCTCCTTCTTCTCCCCAAGCAAGGCGACTTGTTATAAGGGACTCCAAGAATGCATGCCTCATTTCCAAAGTCCAGGGTGAAGGAGAGATCTCCATTTCCCTTAGGAATTATTTCATAGCCTAACAGTTATCGTAGCCAGGAAGCTTATTTCTTCTCTTCCTGATATTAGACCAAATTATATTCTTCTTAATTTCAACCTATTATTGTTAGTCATTTCCTCATGGTTAGCTTAGGAATCTCTATCCCTTCCTGGTATTTGCACCTTCCAAATATTATGTCGACTTATCGCCTAGCTTGGTGATAACTGTTTAAAAATATACATTTTTGGCTTATGTATAAGACGATGGTTTTACATCCTATAAACACACTATACATGGATGTCTAGGGACTTGAGAAAATACACTTTTGTGTGAGCGAAAATATGTAGGCCATATATACCTGATATATGTAATTACAATCTTCATAATCATTCATTTTAGATTTGCCAACTTGCACATGTGGAAATGTTCAATTTGTAATGTGATTATAACACAAAAACAAAGCATGTTTGATACCTGTGGCTTGGTCGTTTCATGGTAAGTGCAGAAAATTTGAAAAACCATGTTACATTTCATATTCCCGGCCAAGTCAAACTCTGAAAGTAGCTCTATAATTCTTGGGGAATCTCTTTAAGCAGACTTGTGTCAAGGCCAATTAGAATCCAAACAGCCTTTTTCTAATTGGGGTGAGGTATGCAGCTGAATAATTCTGTCATTAAGCAAACCCCTTATAAAGGTTACAGCTCCAAGGCAAACCTCAGCCCCAGGGCTGAATAAACACAGGAGGGTAGGAGTGCAACATTCCACGACTGGCACCTTCACCCCATGAGCCCCGGAGACGGGGGTTTTGGATTTCTTTCTATGCTATAGCCACATACTTCTCCCTCTGCCCCTTGCCTTTTCTCATACCTGGCAAAGATATAACAGAACTAAGAGAGCAAATGTAAAATTTCCATGAGCTTTTGCCTGGTCAAGAAGTCATATTGTTTTTTCTTTGGGGCTTGAGGGTATCTTGGGAATTCTATAGAATTGGTTCAAATTGGGGATAAGTCCATGTCTGCTGTGACATTCTTGGCTTATCCCAGTTTGAACTTTTCTGTCTTTTTCAGACTTATCTTTTCCTTCCTCTCCTCCAGTCCCTATGCTTTAGCCACCATTTACTACCGTCCCTCATGGGATACTGTACATGCAAGTCCTTATCTATGATCTTTCCACCTATCATCTCAAGGGGTGAGCTTGATCTATCATCTTTGTTTATGCTATCGCCCCTGACAACAATACTCAACGATTCACACAGAGAACGCACAGATTTCTTGTTCAAATCCTGACTACACCAGTTACAGATTGTGTGCTCTTGGGTAAAGTATTTAACTTATCTAAGTATTGCTTTCCTCAACTGAACTAGGTTTCCTTTAATATTAACCTTACAGGTTTTTTTGAGGGGGAGAGAGGTTAAATTATTATATACTAAGTGCCTGATTAATAATAATAATAATAATAATAATAACAATAATACCTAATCCTGTGGTGTAGGCTGGCATCTCTGAGAAAGAGACTTGAAATAAAAATTTGTAGGCTGGAAGTTTATTTGAAAGTGAAGTTTATTAGGAAGTGTTCTAAGAATCGATACCTTTGGGAGTGAAGGAAGCAGAACTGCCAGGAGGAAAATGTTGAACTGTGAAGCAAGTACCACAAGGATTTCAGTCCATTTTCTGGAGGTCTTTGGAGCTGAGATGGCTTTTAGAGTTGTCTCAAACTGTGATAAGCGATTGGTCCTTTATATCCGGCATCAGCCAATCATAGCATGAGGGTTGTTCCTAGGAAGGGAACATGGTCTTGGGTTAGGTAGCTCCATTCATCTGAGAGCAATTTTCCAATGGAAGAAAGACGGAATAATTAGTGCTGAAGTGGGAAAATATGTATAGCACATCACAGCATCCATAGAGATCACACTTGGCATTGCTCAGATCTGGGAGCAGCTCCTTCGTGATTCTGATGGACATGTTTTCCTGGAGAAACTTAAAAGAAGAATGTTAGTGAGATGAACTACAGCTGCTCTTGCTAACAGCTGGTGTTGAGTCTGCACTGATATCCATCATCTCCCACCTCTATCACCTTTTTAAATTCCCTCAGTTTGTACATATGTGGGTCTAGGTGACCCAGACTCTGGGAATGACTCATTTCATAGGTTTGTTCTCATGGTCACCATGCCTTTCTCAGTCTATGCTGTTTAACATCCTTTACAATCAGAGTTGGCAAGGAAGTATCAAGAAACAACCAGGAGGATCACATGAGTACCAAACATTCTTCTTTGTGCTTTTTGTGTGATGGCAACTCTCTCTCTTCCTGATAAGCAGGGTTAATTATTCTTGAGAAGTAATCTCTTTTCTTGGTCTCTTGACATGACAAGTCCAACGTAACGAGGCACAAGCAGTTCCCTAGTGAAAGCACTTCCCTGTGGGAATCAGGGCGTCTAAACCTACAGATATGGAAAGCACAAATTCCCCAAGTCATGCGTAATCATAGTGGGGCCTTTCCTATTTCTACTCCTTGCGTCCTGGACTCAGGTATTCCGTGTATTGAAGACAGAGTACCACATAATGATCATCGGTTTAGGCTATATACGGCATGAATGAGGCGATATACTGCGTGAATGGTGCCCCATCCTCACAGTGGATTATCTCCAAGCTCACCCCTTGAGATACTCTTTCATCATTCTATCAAGCCAACAAGGTGGTGCAGCATGTGATATGACCAGTGGATCCAATGGTCATGTGGTCAGTGCCATTCTTCTTTTGTTGTAGTTTCCCTTAGTCCAGTGTAATGTATAGGACCCTGTATTGGTGACGAAACTCTGTTCACCCTCAGCTAATGGTGCTGGTGAAGGCCTTCAAGCCAAACAAACAAACAAATCCATAGTTAGGATATTTGTTGATTCTGCTCAAGATGAATTCCTACCTCTTTCAATGTAGAAAGGGTCCAGTATTATCAACTTCCTACCCAAACTGCTTTTCTTCAAACATGGTAGCCTATAGAGGACTTGGTATTGGTCTCCACTGATGACATTTTGGACATTTGGCAGTGGCAGTAGCTAGATCAGTTTCAGGGAAGAATAGCTCCTGCTTTTGGTTCCATGAAGAACCTCCATCCATCCCATCAGCTATTCCACTCATGCATCTATTGTGCAAGAAGTGGGGCTGCCAATGACAGGAGGGATGATGTCCACTGACTGACACTGACTGACTGTCTTTCTATTTTGCTGTTTAGGACCTCCATTGTGGCAAAGGTCTTTCGAGTGATATTATGTGATACAAAGATACTTCATGACCAGTCATGTAAATCCATCCTGGTTCCTTTTTCCTACACCTCCCAGTTCATTACCTGCCAAACTTTCTCTGTTGGGTTCCAGAATATCAAATCAATTCAGATACAAGGCAGTATACATTCTAACTGCGACTACTTATGTTTTCACACAAGGGTGACCAAAGTGACCAGGTTCACTGCCCAAAGTCCTTGTAATTATGAGAATTTCCTGTTAACACCCTATTCAGCACTATCTAGTAAAACAGCTTGAGCCAATCCATCCATGAATCTACCTCAGCACTTTCCCTCCTTCCTCATTGGGTTGTAAGAGACCACCCTCCTCTCACCATGTGATTGTAGGTATGAGCCAAGGAAGAAATGCTAGTACTGCAAGTGTTGCTACCATGGAAGAAAGGGGGTCTGGCCACTTGCTTATGTGGTTTTCTTGTGCCCTCTCATTTCTTCATTACAACCGTACATGTACTACTTCCATCTTATAATAGACTACTGCTAGCTCTATCCAAATTTATGACTTGGTGAGTCTAAAAGAACTGATCACCTGGCCAGTTTATATACCATGGCCAGGTATCTACTATGGCCTAATAGCAATCTAGAAACTAGTATCCAAGAGGTACATAATTCTCATTTGCAAATGTCATTACTTTGCATCAGAACCCCAAAGATCTACATTGTGATATTTTGATTGGGGGTTGCCATAAAATTCAAATAGCATCTCTACCTCCACAGATACCTCTCATACCATAGGGTTTGTAGAATCATGTGGTCCAACAAGCAGGGCCCCTTGCATCATAACTTGTACCTTCTATGAAACCATTTCCTGTTCTGACTTTATTCAAAGCTGTCAAAGTTTTGTGTATACTAGTATTTGAATCAAAGCAATATTCCCAATTGTGCTACCTCCATAACCCAGAGAGGCCTACAGTACATTTCCTTCTTAGTGGTGAGAGATGTGAAATGCAGTAATTTGTCCTTGACATTGGATGGAAAGTTCTGACATGTCCCAGATCACTGAATCTCAAAGATCTTCACTGATACAGCAGATCTCTGAATCTCCATTAGGCTTATCTCCAACCTGGAATGCATATGGCTTATCATGATGTCCGATATACTTGGCTTTTCTTGATCATTCCATCTAATTAACATGACAACATCAGTATGTTAGACCAATGTGATTTTATGCAGAATATCTATATGGTTCAGGTTCTTTGGGCAATCTTCTTATGGGAGTGGGGCTTATTATAACCCTGAGACTATGAATATACATATATTTTGTTGTCTGTCTCAAGTGAATGTGAAATATTCCTGATCTGCCTTTCTGTTAAGATTAGAAAACAATATGTTTACCTGATTAATGGCCATATTCAATATATGTAAGGCTTTATTAATCTGCTTTAGCAAAAATATCATATATGGCATAACAGCTGCAAGTAGGGCTACTACTTAGTTGAGTTTCTAGTAGTTCATTGTCATCCTCCAAGATCCATCCTTTGCCTAGTTTCTGGACCTGAGACTACACCATTCACTTGGAAAATGGTGAAAAGCAAAAATTTCAATGACTTACATACACTCTCTTTCTCATCAACCTTGGTGCTCATTATAACCTTGATGCATCTTGCTTCTGTTATAATTTTGGCTCTTATAATCCCTGTTGTTATCAGGGAGTATAGTTCTATAGACATATCTCTTATCATCAGCATGACCTATAGAGCTCAGACACTACTGAGCTTCTCACCAGTGCTGGTTGCCCTCTGACCTGTGCATTCCTTATCAACTTGGGAAATAGTGTTCTCTGACCTTCCCACAAAATAGCATGCCCATTTCTCCCGGCCTCTTCTTATTCCTTTTTCCTTGTCTGCCGTAATAGCCTAGTAAATGTAGCTCACTTGGCATGGCCCATCCCTATCAACAAACTTCGAGAGCCACCTTAGCAGCATATTTGTTCCATTTTCCAAGGTCGTGTGCCAGGGTGTTAAGTCGTATGTAATGGTATAGTTTTTCCATATTAATAAACTTCAGCTTATCTAAGTTTGTATTCCACTTCCCTTAATCCAACATCTTCAGGATCAGTCTTATACCTATGGGTACATGTTGGTTAGGTCCTGGCATACCTTTGAAGTAGACTCTTCCTCCCTTAATAGACCCCAACTCTTCCCTGGTTGGGTAATATTGAGACTCAACTTAAGTTGTTGACTTAGAATATATAACAGGAGGTAGATCCTGGGGCGGGGGGGGTGAGCTGTCTTACAAGATAGAGACTTTTGCATTATTTTTAGGCAAGGGGGAAGTATTAGACCTGAATATGGAGGGGTTCAGGACAATGTGGGGATTTAAAGTATTTCACTCCATCACCTCTGATATCCCTAACCCAGGTCTTGGCATCCCAGTGCTTACCAACAAGGATCCTGATCTTAGCATTGCAGACCTGCCATGGTTGAAAATTAAATCTTTTTTTGAGCTTTTTTATTTTTGTAATTAAGTTCTAGGCCTGATTTTCATTTTTTCTGTCTTCTTTTTATTTAAATTTTTTTTTTACAAATATCTTATTGTCAAATTAGTTTCCACATAACACCCAGTGCTCATCCCCACAAGTGCCCTCCTCCATGCCCACCCCTCCTCCCCCCCACATCCACCAGTCCTCAGTTTTTGTCAGCATTCAAGAGTCTCTCATGCTTTGCCTCTCTCCCTTTCCCCCACCATTTCTGCCCTTCTTCTCCCCCTTGGTCCTCTGTTAAGCTCCTCCTAATCATCCTATATGTGCACACATATGATATTTGTCCTTCTCTGCCTGACTTATTTCGCTCAGCATAACACCCTCAGGGTCCATCCGTGTTGCTACGCATGGCCAGATTTCGTTGTTTCTCATTGCCATGTAGTATTCCATGGTATAGATAAACCACATCTTCTTGATCCATTCGTCCGTTGATGGACACTTAGGCTCTTTCCATGTTTTAGCTATTGTGGAGAGTGCTGCTATGAACATCGGGGTACATGTGCTCCTATGCATCAGCATGTCTATATCCCTTGGGTAAATTCCTAGCAGTGCTGTTGCTGGGTCATAGGGAAGTTCTATTGTTGGTTTCCTGAGGAACCTCCACACTGTTTTCCAGAGGGGCTGTACCAGTTTACATTCCCACCAACAGTGTAGGAGGGTGTCCGCTTCTCCACATCCTCGCCAGCATCTAGAGTCCTCTGATTTGCTCATTTTAGCCACTCTGACTGGCGTGAGGTACTGAGGTACTGGCGTGGTACCTCAGTGTGGTTTTGATTTGTATTTCCCTGATGAGGAGGGATGCTGAGCATCGTTTCATGTGTCATTTTCTCACACCATGCACAAAAATAAACTCAAAATGGATAAAGGACCTGAACGTGAGACAGGAAACTGTCAACACCCTAGAGGAGAAAGCAGGAAACAACATCCTTGACCTCCACCGCAGCAACGTCTTACTTGACACATCCCCAAAAGCAAGGGAATCAAGAGCAAAAATAAATGATTGGGACCTCATCAAGATTAAAAGCTTCTGCACAGCAAAGGAAACAACCCACAAAAGTAATAGGCAACCGACAGAATGGGAAAAGATAGTTGCAAATGACATATCAGATAAAGGGTTAATATCCAGAATCTATAAGGAACTCACCAAACTCCACACCTGAAAAACAAACAACCCAGTGAAGAAATGGGCAGAAGATATGAACAGACACTTCTCCAAAGAGGACATCCAGATGGCCAACAGACACATGGAACGATGCTCAGCATCCCTCCTCATCAGGGAAATACAAATCAAAACCATTTTTTGTCTTCTGATTGCAGGAGCTGACAATATCATTATGTGTTGCTAAGAAGACCCATTTATTTCCACACTTACTTTTCAAGTGGTGAATGATCTCAATGAGTCTTTTATTTCCTTTCTTTCTTGCATCTATTGGTCATATCAATATCAATACCATTGGATAGTCCTTATAATTACTTTTTTCTCAGTATTTCTCAAATATTTTTAATATATTTCTTTCTATCAGTATCTGTATTAGTTATCTACTACAACAAATTATCTCTCCACCTCTCCACATTCAGCTTCTTAAAACCACAATAAACATTTAACATCTTCCACAGTTTCTTTGGGTCTTGAACTCAAGAAGGGCATGGCTGGGTAATCTCTGGTTTAGGATTGTCATGAGGTTCAGTTGCATGTCAGCCAGGTCTGTACTCATGTAAAGGTTTGACTGGAGCTGTAAATTCACTTCTGGCATGACTGGCAAATTAATGCTAGCTGTTGGGGTTAGGCTGAAGGGTTTCTCTATAGAACAACTTGGGTATCCTAAGACATGGCAGCTGGCTTTCCTCAGGAAGGGTAGGCTTGAGATACAGGGTAGAAACTTCAATGCATTATTAACCTGGCCTCAGAAGTCACACACCAACACTACAGCAATGTTTTATTAGGGATATGGGTCACCTTGAGTCAAGGTGAGAGAGAATTGCATGACGGCATGGATATCAGAAGGTGAGGATCATTGGAGACCATCTTAGAGACTGCTTATCACAACACTTTTTTTAAGTTTATGAAGGGTGGATGTTTTAACAGTCACACTACTTCTATAAATCGGGGATCATTGGTGTTCACTTTATCATTCTTGATGACATCTTCAAAGTTACTTGGTCAGCAGTGATCTAGCACCAAAATTCTCATTTTGAGCCTGGGTGGATGATAAATACATAATGTCTGCCTATCATCTCTCTCTTGCTCTCACCCTTCCTCCAGAATTTGGCCGTTTTCCCCAACTCTTGTACTCTTGTCAAAGCTACCACAGTATCATAACATGGCCCCTAGTGCCCTCCTGATATGAACTCCATCTACCTCTCCACACTTCTCTGTGAACATGCTTCTCCTGGTTTACTCCTCCCGACCATAAATTTCACCTTAATAGACAAGCCATATCTGCCCATCTCATATAGTTCCTGTAAGAGGAAATATATTTTCTCCTCTATATTTTCTTTATTAGCACTCATCCCATCTGACATTGTATTAGAGATGTATTTATTTATGTGCTAGATGTTTATATTCCGCACTAGACTCAAGCTGGCGTTTGCTTTATTCAATTCTTATCTTCAGTGCCCCAAGCTGTGCCTGGTGTGCAGTGGGCACACAATCCATATTTGTGGAATATGAATGAATGGATTACTGACAACTTCTTAGTACTAGCAGATACTGCATTGATGACCTTTGTTAGACGTATCTGCGGGTTTTGATTGAACTAACACAAGAAGTCATAGTACTCTGTTCTGCTCAGAATTGTCTTCTCTGAGTTAAATTTGGCTTGAAATTTAAGACAAAAGGCAACATTCTCTTTTGTAAGTGGCCTGATTTCCTTTTGCATTAACATCCATGTTGAGCACATATTGTGCTGTGAACTTTGCTCTTGCAGAGTCTATTGTTTGGCTTGCACCAACATAGAATCCCTTGGAATAAAAACAAAAGGGATTCAAAGGGATATCATATCACCCCATTTTCCATGGTTTCTTTTCAACTCTTGGCATCTAGATTCTCACGTATTCCCCTGACCAATCTGATGTGGGGACTTTCAGGCACCTTGTTCTCTTCATTATCTCTGCCTCCCAGCCTTGTTGTTGTTCCTTGGTTTAAAGCCTGGTTGTTAGAAGAAATGAAGAGGAGCAAGGTTACCAAAATTAACTGATTCATTGTAAACTTCTTCGGTAGAATTACTCAGTGTGTGATACATGAGAATTTTAGCCTTTCTGCTCCCTTGCAATGTTTAAGTCATCCAAGTCCAAATGATCGTTAATTATTTAGGCATAAATCTCTGTAATGGCAAATCTACAGAGAAGTTTTATCAACTCCTGCTTCAGCATTTACCCAAAGTCTTATTTTTGTGTCTCACACAATAGCTAGGATTTTCTGTAGATTAGTGGCTAGGGGAGAAAACATTATTTTATGGCCCGCTTCGGAAATTTCTTTTTTTTCCCTAACCAAACTGTACCCAAGTTTATTAAAGATACTTTTCATAAGTTATCATGGAGTTTCAGGCAGGGCATAGGCAGATGATCATTAACAGTGTACAACTTTCAAGCTCCCTTCTGATTATGGACTACCATAATCAGAAAGCCATTATAAAACCCAATGAAGTCTTCATGTGATGCTCTGAATAGGGTAAGTTTAGAGTGAGGGTTGATATTTTGCATTTAGCATGTTGTTTAACAGCTTTTCAGAAGCCACCCTGGGCTTTCAGGAATGAAATGAAAATGGCAGAATTATCAATCTGAAGATCCACAAGCTTAAAAAAGAAACTCTTTTGAGGGATGCCATCTTCATGGTGACACTGTAAAGTCCAGATTGCTTGACATACCGGAAGCCATGTTGGGGGATCAGGTCCCAAGAGCTCTCTGGGTTTAGGGGAGTTTAGTCTACACTGAAGGCAGAGAGGGAGAAGAGAACATGAAATCTGAATTTTAGTTTGTCCACATCACAAGGCATTTGTGTCAAAGTGGCTAATGTTGACGTTCAACATCAATGAATCTCTGCGGAGAACCAGGAAGAAGTATCTCAAAACTAGAAGGGAAAGGTGTTTCCCCCACCTACCCCATCAATCTAGCTTTGAGGATATTCTATTAGTGACCTGTTCCCTTCCCCCAAAACAACAATGAAGTGTTCTGTGTGCCGACAAGATAGTTTAAAAGAAAAGTAAAACACAATTTACATTATCAAGTTATAAAACTTGATTAAAAATAGTGTTTCAAACTGTGCAGTCACCAGAAGTACACAGTTATCAAAAACGCACACTTCACCCTCGTCTCCTGCACCCTCAGCTGTCTGTGCCTGGTCTGTTTTGGCTTCTCTGTTTCCAGCAGGGCTATTCCTATCCTTGCCAGCATCAGCTTTCCCCTTTTTTCCTTTAGGCGTCTTCTCTCCCTTCTTTGCAGAGGCCTTTTTAGGCTTGGGCTCTGGCTTTGGGGGAGCAGCTTTAGCAGATAACCTTCCAGGTCTTCTCTATGGCTCATCCTTCACCTTGGCTTTATCTCCTTTAGCATCGATGCCCTTCAACCTTTCTCTTGGGCATAGTGCTGGTGGCAGTGGTGGGGGGTGAGTGGGGCCTTAGGCTCCACACACAAGAATGCTGCTTAGGTCAGTCCAGGGGGTCCTTCTCGCCTCTTCTTCACACTGCTTCCACTTCAGAAGTTTTAAAATTTTACAAAAGTTGGCCAAGTGTGGGTCAACGCTTCAGTGTTTTCTTTCTTTTTTTTCTATTTTTGTGTATTTGATTAACCATGCTGTATTACTAGAATATAAATTCCACAAACATAACCCATATAACATTTTTATTGCTTTGCTTTTCAGTGAGGAAATAATCCACCACTTCAAAAAGTATGCTCTTGATTTTAGAACTTTTCACAAAGTGTCTCACTTTCTCTAATCATGGTCATAGATTTTAAGAAGTGTGAGGTTTTCATCTCTGAAAATGTAAGATAATTAGAATTTCATATCTTCAAAATGCCTGGTGTTAAGATCTAAACTTACCATTAATTCATGCCTCCACAAGTGGTTATTGAGTTATATTTAACGGAAAGCATTGCTCTTGTTTTGAAGGTGTTAGCAGGTGTCTCCATTGATCTTACACTCTGAGGGAAAGACAGACATTGAACTAGTGAATTTAACAGAATTGAATGTTGCAAAAGAACCATAACTGTGTGCCAGGGGGCAAACATTCAACATTCAGGGTGACCACCCTGAAGACACAATATTTAATTTAAAATGTGAAGGCTGAGTTGAAGTTATCTGGCCTACGGGTGGTAGAACAGTGTTCCTGGTACAGGAAGTAGCAAATTCAAAAGTCCTGAGGGGATGGAAAACTTGATATATTTCCATTTTGTAAAGGTAAACTATATGACTAGAGCACTGAATGCAAGTAGTCAAGTAGTATATGAAGAGGCCAATGAGATTAAAAAGACCCAGACTATGTAGATTCTTGAAGTGTATTTGGTTTTGAATTTAGCGCCTGCTAAGTCTTATATTAAACAGGGGAGGACATGATCAGCATTGGTTGGAAAAGTTCTTCCAGTTGCAGTGTGGAAAATGTGGTTAATATAACCTTGGAAGACAACTTAAGAGATATTTGAAATATTTCAGGTAAGAGGCAATGGTGACTTAGACTAGGGTGCTTTCATAGTCTATGGAACAATGGGTTATTTGGGAGATAGAATTGCCAGAACTTGTTGATAGATTCGATTTGGAAGTTGAAAGAAAGAGTGTAGTCAAGAATGACTGAATGGCTAAATGGTGGGTATGCATAGTAAGATGAGAACATGAGGCTGGATAAAGGGAAGTGTTCAGTCATCTATTCCCGGTGATCCCAGAATGCATAAAAATCCTCCTCACCCTTAACTACTATTTACTTGAAATTTATAAGATGAAATCCTAAAAGTTGGAAGGATTTTATAGGTAATCTTCCCAATGTATACATTCCTACAAAAGTGCTGGGGGATGATTATTCAGTCTCTGTTCCATTTCTGGCAGGAAGGAGTTCACCATCATGCTCTAGAGATACTACCGATTATTCATCTCTTCTAAAAGATTTTGCTGCCTGTCCCAGCACTTGGCTGAAAACCTTGACTATACTGGTAACTGGTAGAACTAACCCACTTAGCACAACAAATTGGATTAAGTCTGAAAACCTGGCTTAAGAGGCTCCTACAAAATCTTGTTGGAAAAATTGAAACTGTAAAACTCAAAAACGACAGAGATGCTGTTGAACCCTGGAATGCTAAGAGAACATTGAGATGATCATAGAGCTGTTGCCTTGGCAAGCCAGGGCTTCATGCAAGCTGAAATTACAGAGTCACAGAAACCAGACATTTCAAGGATCAATCCATTTTGCAGAGAGGAATGCAGCAAATTTAAAGAGAGAAAGAGAGGGAGAAGACTCTGTGATTCCGGAAAGAAAGAAACCGAGAGAGGAGATACTTGATACTATTTTGGTTTTCAGGAAGAGTAGCTGCATTGTCTGCAGTTGACTTCTATCAGCATCTCCTTATTCTCTTTTCTTTCAAGAATCTACTTTTTAACAAATAGGCTGGAGTAGGATTTTGTTCCTTGAAATCACTTGATACCTATCTTAGATATGCTCTTAAAGAAAATGTTCTCATTTTTAATAGATCCTGTGGATAGTCCCCCCCCGCTGCATTGAACTGTATCTTTCTTCCTGCAATTTCTGCGGTCCCTGGGAACCAGGCTGAGTGAGTCTAATTCCTCTACTGTCCAGTCAAGAGAGGGTGCTTCCTCTCCAAGTGTTCTTGTCACAAAACGTCCACAGTTACTCTAATGGTTCCTGACACGATTAGATTTTCAGACCTCTCCCTCATTCTGTCATACTCATCTGAATACCTTAGGATTTGCCAATCTTTTTAGAAGGGGCCCAGAATGAAATGAAACACTTCATGTGTGATTTGATGAGCTGAGGGTAGCATTAGGCTATCACTATCCATTGTAACTTTGCAGTTAACTAAATCTTTTTTTGGAAAATTTCTGGATTTGAGTTTTGTTTTGGCAAAAGTAAGTTTCTAGAAAAAAAAACGCCATAAGAAAATAATTCCTTTGAATTAAAACACTGCTGGTTGGTAAAATAAAAGTATCCTTGTACGTGGGATGGCAGGTAACGATATTTAGCTGTCACCAGCTACTCAAACCTTAGCTTTTGTCTTTCCAATGGGTCAGCTGATATCTCCCTGTCAAAATGAAATGTTATACATTTTGCGAGAGAAAAGAGGATCCCTGAGCCAGAATCCATCCAGCCATTCATGAAAGTTGGAGGTGGGGGGGCTCCACGGTTCTGTCACGGCAAACACTGGGAAGACTGGGTGAAATCGGAAGAGAGATAGTATGAGTAAGGACAGCAAAGGAGAGGAGGAAAGATATATATATATATAAAGCAGTTCAGTTAAAGGTATCAGTTCACCACTGACAAGACACTCTCCGGGGTTACTTTGAGAGAGCTCGCTGCCTTCTTAAGATGAGCCCAGGGAGTGGAGAGTAGAGGGAATGTGATTTCTGTACTTCTGGTCATGAGTGGCTGCAGTTAATTAAAGATGTTTAAAAAGTTTTTTAAATTTCAGTGACTAGATGTAGATCTATTGGTCTCTCCAGCCAGGCCTCAACAAACTGATATGCCACCTGCAGTATATCAGATTAGGATACTTTCCTATCTGATCCCCACAGCTCCTTATAAAGGAGAGTCAATGATTGATTGTTAAATTTCATTTTCTTTTTGTGTGTGTGGGAAACCAAGAAGCAAATGTGAGAAGCTTTTTTTCCATAGTTATAGATGACTCCAGGGGCAGAGCCAGAAATAGACACCCCGTTTTCATACATAGTTCAATTTCCAGCCATGCCGAGCCCTGCCAATTGCAAACTGATCCGGTGTGTGCTGGCAATCTGTCTGCATGCAGTAAGTGATCATGTGCCATGCTTTCTACAGAGAGGCATTAGCGTCGGCATCTGGCAAAGGTTGCCTCTTCTAGGCTGCTGGACTGTGGCTGAAGCTAAAGGAAATACAGGGTTTCTCACTATCTTTGTGGGGCAGGTTTGCTTCGGGGAAGCAGTGCTTTGTTAAAGTAAGAAATGAAAGTGTACCTTCTCAGGTCTGTCTTAGAAACCCTCTTTCCAGAGCTGCAGGTTTCATTCAACTTTCATAACGGTACAATGCTTAATCTCCGTAAGGTTATCAGTTCTGTCATGTATTATAAGCCCTCCAATCAAGGCAGTGGGAAACAGTGCTTCTATTTAATACCCGGAGAAATGGTGGAAGTCAGCGATTGATACCAACACAATGATGGGAAAAAGTGTCCAGAGGTGCTACTCACATAATCTCATTTTACAACATCTTGAAAATTCAATAGAAAGGACTCCACTAACAATACCATTACACACTCCTGATTATTGTTCTCAAATGTTCCTAAAGCTCTAAAAGCATAACTTAACAATCAAAATGCTCTATAAATACATCCCAACAGTGTACGTAACTGTATTTTTTCCTTTAAAAACAAAAGGACAAGTGTTAGTCACAAGTCATATAATTTTACTTAAGTAGTTTCTTTCTTGGCTAAAATTGCATTATCATTTTTTAAGCGTTATAAAATTATAAATAATGAGCTATTACTTGACATTGGAAAGAATTTCCAAATAATTTTTAAAAAGGTAGAGAATATTGCATGTTGGGTTAACTACCTATTTACCATGTGATCTTATATCGGGAGACATATTTTGTTTATCATGAGCTCTACGTTATTTGTGAAAGCATTCAGGGAAAAAGCAAAACTTCCTTGCTAAAAGCATTTATAATTCCCTGCTTAAATGTGTCAGTAATTCTGGGTTTTATCTTTTGCCCTTAAGGCTTTTGGAATAAGTATATTTTTCAGATGAGTTAAAATTGTAGGAAGTTACTAGTATATCCTGTCCAAGAAACAAAAAACAAAACAAATAAACAGCTGAGAGCCATACATGCAAAATACGCTCCAGCTTTTGGAAAAAGATTTCAAACTGGTTTAGGAAAATATATTTTATGCTTCCTGTTTGTACTCACACCATAAAATGAGGCGAGAGTACGTACCAGTCTATGTTATTAAGAAAAACCCTAATATCATTTCCCCTAAAAATATCATATTATTTCATTCTGTAATGGAAAGAACTGATTTTATTTATAAATGAATATTTCTGACTTAACAAATTAACATTAAAATATCTAATGTTAATTTTTTAAAGTTTCAATTTAAGTTATTTTAATAGTATTGATAACAGTAAACTATTAAGTAAGGAACATTTTCAAAATGATTTTTAAAACCATTGGGGAGGTCCATGTCCTTTTAAATAATTCATATTTATATCAATACTCACTTTCAAAGTATCATGGAATTCCTTAAAATTTGTTTACTTAAAAACATAATGCACAGTAAAATTTAATAGCAATTTTACAATAAAATCTACATATTTTATTTTTAATAATGTTTTAATATATTTTATGTCATTGTATATTATTAATTTCTGCCATTGAGAAATCTGGTATATTATTAAAATATATCTGGAATATTTTCTCATAGCTGGACTATAAGGACAGATTTCTAAAACCTGTTTTATACTAAGAGTCTGTAATACTACCACCTTACATTCTATTTAAATACTTTTGAAAATGATTATTTTAGGCTATATTCCTAGATGGTAATTTTACGCATTCAGTCAGATTTGTTTACAGTTTTTATAAACAACATTTATTGGAGAATGCAAGAAGCATCAGAAGAGAAGTTTTAACTCCCTCAAACATAGTAAAATGATCAAACGTTTGGAATAGAAGCAAATTGTAAAAATGTGTCTTAACTGAGACGCTTTGCCCTAAGGAACCAAGCCTTTGTGTTTGATGATTCTTCCATAAACCTGAGTTTATTTTAAAAAATTGATCCTTTTAATGTTAGAAAGTTGATGGAGAAAGAATTCCACTCACAAGTTTTTCCACTAGACACTATAAAACTCCATCACAGCACCTCACATTTTTGGCATCTGCAGTTGAACCCCACAGTTGAATGTTGCCAGATCTTATTTTGGAAAATTGTGTTGTGTCTACAAGATGCAAATCATTGGAATGAAAATGGAAAGCTTGCTTCGCCCTAGATGCTCCATTTGAGCTGAACAGTGAGAGGACCAAAACTTCAATGAGACATGAAGAAATTTATGGAAAGAAAAGACCAAGACAACGGAGGAAAAGATAAGAAAAGGCAAGAGTACAAAGAGAAAGTGAAGAGAGCTAGGTTTAATTTGGAAAGACAGATTCTGCAACATGCTTCTTAGTGCCATTCCACACAAATGGGGTCGCCTTCGCCATTGCCATTGTTGGTCTACAACATGTATATACTCTTATGTGATCACCCTTTTTGAAATTTTTGACAGTCGATTAATTATTCAGTTTCTCATTTTTTCTTTGGATAATAGCAAATGATGTTTCAATGCCTTTCTCTTTGCTGAAGAAATTAAGATTGTCACATATCAATAAAGAATTCCTTTCTAAACTTGGTGTTTATATATTTTAAAAAAGATACTAGAATATAACTTTTATTAACTTGAAAAATATGAGTGGGAAAACTTTTTAGAGAACTGGACCATCCTTGATGACTCTTAATTAGGTAAAGGCTGCAGACTTTTTGTTTCCATGTACGATTCTTACAATGCAAAATTATCTTTACTGTTTGTTCTCCATTATATTTCTAGATACTGTACCTACCTAAACTCTCATTTTACATTGGTATATATTAATACTCTAATGAACGATGTATCCACCTTACTGAACAACTGAAAAGTAAAAGCAATAGAGAATTTTATTTATATAAATAGGAGGTCTATGTGAAATTCGATCTTGTATGTGCTTTATCTTTCTCAGGACAATGGTTCAAAATCAGCATTACAACCAGCAGGAGAAGAGAAGAGTAAAAACTAAGGAATTCTAAATAATTCATGGATGTGCATGGAAATAATGTTTCAAAACTGAAGTCAGGAGCAGCTGCTGGGGGGGGGGGGTTCTTTCTTTTTTTTTTTTTTTAAGTTAGAGTCAACAACAGACATATTATTTCAGGTTAGCTCACACCATTGTGTGGATTTACAATGCAACATTTGTATGTTTCCATTGGTTTGAGAAAGAAAATTTAGAGGACTTAAAACACACAAACAGCAAATATAAAGAATCCTTTCTAGTTCTCGCAGCAGACAGTATGACTCAGTAGTAAGAAACACCATTCTGCTTGCAGAATCTAGTCTAAAAAACGATTCTGTATTTTCAAAAGTAAATCCAAACCTTAGCCAAAACTTTTCGGCCACTAAAACCCCTTTCACAAAATAAATACAAAAATAAGGCAAGCTATTGTTCCTGTTTTTTTTTCCACATTGTGTATTTCACAAATGCCCCTTATCTTGACATAGGTTTAGGATAAGGGTCATTGGATATGCTTGACAATACGGAAAAACCACTTATTATCCGGGTAGGTCATTCACAATTCTAAGATTGAACAATGATGTAGAAGCAAATTATTTATTTTCCATAATCTCTAAATTAGGAGTGTGAATGTAGCAATGGAAAAAGGAAAGTAATCAAAATTGTTTGAGGATAAACACTGAAGTAAAACAGGATATTCTTCTAGATATCATTTGGAAAGAAGACAATTGATAGCTATATAAGTGGAACCATTCATCTTCAATTTATTTAAATTGGTTTTCCTCCAGCTCCCCTTTCATGGCAAGAAACTCACGTTCTAGCTCCTTGGACTAACATAAAGATAACATTTATAAATATATTTACTGGATTTAGATACAGATGAATCTAAATTACCCTAATATCTCCAATAAAAAACAGATCATAAAAACCAAATGCTTTATGGAAATAACATAAATAATATCATAGATTAAATAATACAGTCTTAAAACTTACTTTTATGCTAATATTTTGAGATTACTTATATTAAATATTTTCCATAAGTGATGATGATGTTGACCCTGTAATTAACTGGGCAGGGGGAGAGTGAGCATTGGTCAGCTTTAACATTCAGGAAAGAATTACCTACTTATTACATGTGATTCAATGAAAAATTTCAAATTTGTAAGTTAATATCCCTTCCTGCCAGTGCATATGTTTGACCCTACTTAAACCCTGAGATTATAAGTAGTATATTTCAAGGTTTTTTAAAAAGATTTTAAACAGACTAGAATAATTTATATTGTTGAGGGCTAACATGAATTATAATATTTTAAGTAGTAATTATTTCTAATCAAGAGTTAGACAGATTTCTTAATCCACGTGGCTAGCTAAAGCTCAGCTATTGGCCTTGTTTTGTCCTGAGTTATGTTCACTTGTAAGATTGCAAATAAAAGCAGTATTTGAGACAGAACTCTACATACACATCTAAAGTTCTGATTTTCTTCTTCCTTTTTCCCCTTTTAATTATCATAGGTATTGTTTCCTGCTTTTACTTGTTATTAGTTCTGATACCTCCAAAATAATCTCTGTGTAGTTGGTTCAAATCAAATCCAAACATTCCATCCAATCTATGACTTCCATTAATCAGCTCTCCCATAAAATTACAATTTAAAACAACACCAACGGCCCCCCCTGCAAGTTGTAGTTCATAGACAAAAGCCGTAAAGCAACACAAGACTTGGCCGTGGCAGTATGGTGGGTTCGGTGATGTGGATTTGATCCTGACTTGTTGGGCGCTTTGCATTTGCATTTTGGCCATCTTTATATTGACCGGCTCTGCATTAACTAGCCTATTTAGATAATATGTGCACAACACCAATGAACCAGCTTTACTTATTTTTTTTTCTTTTAACCACGTCCAAGTTTTCTGACCTTCCTTATTACTCATTCCTGGGTGTTCTCTCTCAGCTCCATCTCTGGCAGTTTACTGAGAGCGTGTGCTGAGAATGAGACCGACAGAAGCTGCCTTGTACATTCGCTTTCCCGTGCAAACCTCACTTCCATTTGCACGTGGGCCAGGAAGATGCAGGCGGTTTCATCTCCCTGACTAGCTTTCATCTCTCTGCAACAGCTGTCTGGTGAGCTCTGTGGTGAAGTCTCACGCAGGATCTGAGAAGAAGTGTGCTCTGATCAAACTGGAGATGTCAACTCGAGCACAAAAGTGAAAAGTCTGTCTTCCAGACATAGGCACAAAGATCGGCAAATGACCAGCTAATGCTTTGCCAAAGACAGAAAAGGATTTTGAGTTATTTATATGTTAATTTCAAATGATCTCTGGCTTGATCTGAGAAAAATAAATATGTAAAACTAGACTGTACTTAAAAATGCATATATAAATTAAAAAAAAATGAATGTCAGTTTTTCTATTAGCACTTTTAAAAAATTGGATGACCATGGGTGATAACGTTAGATTGGACTCCACCATCTGCAGTGAGCAGTGTTCTGAGGTTACAGGATTCTACAGGCAAAAGAGCAGGGACATACAAAAAAAAAAAATCGTTACTTGGTCAAACATTTGGTTTCAAAAAGAATCATTTATTGGTCTAAAACAAATGTTAAAGCATTTCAAGGAAACATTTACATCTTTGAAAAACTAGTTACAGTGGGGGATTTTATTCAGTGAGATGGAAGACTTTCAACTTTAATTTTCTTTCCAGTTAGGGTTCAAGTAGGGGACCCAGGGCTACTTCCTCATTCTTAGAAGTAGACTTCCCTACTTTTATTCCTCTAACTTAAGACTTAAGAAATCATTCAATTATGCTGATTATATTTAATGGTTAGAAAGATTTTCTGTTCCAGGTCTTAAACTCTTGTGTTTCTTTTTACTTGGAGATACAGCTAATGGATAGCCATTATAGTTATTATTTTTTAAAATTTCTATTTTCTAACTGTGCTCATGAAGCATAAAAGAGAAAAGCTTTTGTTTTCACTGAAGGAAGTTATAAATTTTGAAGTATGTTTTTATAAATTCTCTCACATGTATGCAGTCACTATTTCTCATCAATAGCATATGTACAGATACAACAGCCCACGAATGTGTCTGATTATTGGGCCATCAATTTCACTCTTAGCAAATAAAGTAGTTTGACTTTATTATTTACATGATTCTTAAAATATGTAGGCCAATGACCACACAAATAAACATGTGCTTTTGGATCAGGAGAAAGCCTGGTGTTTATGAACAAGGTTCTTTGTATTTTTAACAATATCTGGCACATTGAAGCAAAACTCTTTACTGAAACATGGAGCCTGGATATTTGTGTACTTCGTGATCTATGCTGGGCAGGGGCCCCATCCCCTGCTCTGAGGCAGACAAGAGTACGAAAATCTGTTATTGCAGTTTGACATTTTCTTTGCACGATTAGGTCAGTTGGTAAGTCTCCACTCTGCAGTTCTTAGAAGCCCAGATTTCCTGTTACAGTGCAATGTGGTTCTGATTACAGCCTTACTGAAGCCCGGACTTAGTACCTATGTTCTGCTAGCAGTTCTACCTCTCATTTTCCATGTTAACATGAGCAATTTATTGACCCTACCTTCCTCTTCTTTGCCTGCAATGCTTGGGGAGATTGAGAATCCAAGGGGGTCATGGTGAGGACACTGAAGACAGAGTATTATCCACATTCCATGTTCTGGAATAGTTCTCTTAAGTTGGAGAAGAGGACCACAATACACTCAAAACGAAAGTGTTTTTCTAGTGTAGAGTTATGGCTCATCTGTTTTGTGCTTTAATTGTGACTGTCACCACAAGTTCAGTTCATGAGACAACATGATTATCATTCAAAGGAATACCGCCAAAGATCTTATAAGCCTCCAGTCCTACCCAATATCATATAATGAATCTGGCCCATGGAACCGTCTTTGCTCACCTGACTCACACAGCTTCTTATGTAAGTGTGCCTTAGCGTGTAAGCTGACTTAGACCATTTCAGACCTTTTTTTCTCGCTCCCCTACATTCCCTTCCTCACAGAGTAGCCTGGATTTTCCTTCCAAAATGAATGTAGGGGTGCCTGGGTGGCTCAGTCAGTTAAGCATTTGACTCTGGATCACGGCTCATGGTTGTGGGATGGAGCCCTGAATCTAGCTTCATACTGGGCTTGGAGCCTGCTAACGCTTCTGTCTCTCACCCTCTTTCTGTCTCTGCCTTCCCCCTGCTCATACTCTATCTCTCTCTCTAATAATAAAAAAAGTGAGTGTAAATAAGATTATTTCTCCCTCCTGCTAGAACCCTCCAATGACTTGTCACTGCACTCGGATCAACTTGAAAATCCTTTCTGTGTCTTCAAAAGCTTGACATGATCTGGGCTGCACCATTTTCCTGACCTCAGTTCTTACCACTGTCCTTCTCTGCACACTGCATACCATGTACAATGACTTTCTTCCTGGTTCTGCCTTGAAGCCTTTGAACTGGTTGTTCCCTCTTCCTGAGAGCCTGTTTTCCTGCCTCATCATGTTACTGATTCCTTCTCAATCAACCATCAGGTCTCAACTGACCCAATTCAGACAAATCTTCCTGGGCCTCCTGATCTGAAGAATCCTCTGAGGGAGTCTTCTTCAACTACCTCTTGTATTTCCTCTACAGCACTCACTGCACTTTAATATTATTTGTTGCTTCATTGACTTACCAGTTTATTTTTTGGCTTCCTATACAGGCATGCGTGTTTTCAGAGAAAAGGGACTTATGGTCTGCGGGCCACTGTCTGACATGGCATAGCCACTCAGTATCCTTGCTGGGTAGATAGACAAAATACCTATCACTGAGTTTATCTAACTCCACTAACCAGGAAAAGCTCGAGATTGGCTTCAGAGTGTTAATCTACTATAACTAATTTAGAGCCCATTACTTTTCATTCCTTATTTCTGTAGTTATCTTAATTATGGTCAGAGTCTTACATTCATTAGTTTCCATTACCCTAAATTTATTTAGTTTCTAGTAATACCTAGAGAAAGAACCCAACACATGCTAGGTATTTTGTGAATGTTAGTAGAACTGGAAACTGACACTTTATTTTAATTATGTTGAGCAATCTCATATCACCACACACCTTAATAAGTCTACTAAAAAAGCTATTTTCTAAACATAAAGCAAGTAAAATTAGTGACATTCCTCCTGTTTTAATGTTAATGCCTTACATCTCTATGATGGGAGTTTTTATAGCAACATCTTTCAAAGAGGTTTTATATATTACTTTATCTGCTTACATAGACTTTAAGGAAGTGTTCTTACATCTCCTTTTTCAAACAGGATTAATATTAGGTGACTCACCCAAAGCTCTGATGAGCCAGTAGTAAAGGAAGTACCTGTGTTTCTAATCTCCCCCCTTCTCTCCCCTTGTCCCTCCCTCCTCTACCTTCCTGCCTGTTGCTGTTTGCTATTTTGTTCCCTTTGGATTTTTTTTTTAAGTTTAAATTTATTTTCTTGTTTTCAACATGTTATTTTAAAGCATCCACAAACAAAAGCCCTGGGAATGGAAAGAGAGGGGATGGGGAGACATTGTGGTAAAAATCAGGGGATCTCAGAACTTCAAGAAACCTCTTCACCAAAGAGAGCAAAGGCCGGGAAACGGTGACATAATTCCTTTTCAAAAGTAGCCAGAAGGAAGGCTGGAAATGACCGGTGCTTATACTCATCGTTTATGCCAACGTTTGTCTGTCGTGCAACCAGAACTTCAATGCCTTGCTTCTAAGCCATCTCATGAGCCACACCACTGAGGATATTAAAAAGCTTTGGCTATCAAACACAATTTCATTGGTGGCTAAAGGCTTATTTTCAGATGTGATGGATAAAGCAGAGGCACTTGACTTCCTTTTCTGCTTTCTTGTCTCCAGGACACAATTTTTTTCTTTTTTTAAGGATGATAAAATGCATTTTTTAAAAAGTTTGTTTATTTGTTTATTTATTTTGAGAGAGGCAGACACAACATGAGTGGGGGAAGAGCAAAGAGAGGGACAAAGGGAGAATTCCAAGCAGGCTCAGCACTGTCAGTGCAGAGCCGGACTTGGAGTTTGAACTCATGAAGCTGTGAGATCACGACCTGAGCAAAAACCAAGATTTGATCACTTAACCAACTGAGCCACTCAGGCAGCCTGATAAAATGCATTTTTAAGGGGAGGTGAAGTTGTAACCCACCAACAAGAGTGACAAAGATGCCTGTTGCGATTTCCCCAGTGAGAACCATAAAGTACAAGTGGGCAATTCAGGCGAGTCAGGTCCTCGGTGGTAACCTGGGGAAGGGGGCGCTGACGGGCCCACTGAGCTGCTCTGCGTTGCATCCACCACCCAGCCCAACTCTCAATTCCAAGTACAGGCAGGGAGAAAACGACAAAACATTGAAACGTTAATCTTCAAAGGCTCTTTGTAGACTTTTGTTTTTCTTTTTTTTGTGTACATCTGGAAGGGCTCAACGGTAGGAAGAAAATGGGCTTCAAATGGCTGAGGAAATGCTCTGAAGAAAAAAAAAGCACGCATTTGGGAAAAAGGATTTCTTCCATGTTAAAAAAAAAAAAAGAATCAGAAAAAAGGAAAAAGGAAAAAAAAGACAAAGCGCTGTGGGTCCTGTAGAGCAGAGCGCAGGAGTTACCCTCCTCAGTGCCATTCAGGGCAGTGCTGAGCCTCCGTGAGCCTGCTTGCCGTCTCTTGAGGATAATATTTGTTTTGCAATTTGTTTTGAGGTCTAATCTAGTATAGGTTCATAGGAAATATTCAGTAGCTGATAGTTCTAAAAGTCATGGTGGTAATTTGAACAGGGTCAAAAATAAAGAACTGGTAGTAGCTCAGAGCAGGAAACACAGCATTCTTTTTCAAGTCTGAAGTAAAGGGAAAGGTGTCTTTACCATCGGAGACCTTCAGCTGTACAGAAGTTATCTTCAGAAAAAAACTCTTTTGAAAGATATTTCATTATATTAAATTTAAAATGATATGAGCCCTAAAACTCAATAATGAGGATATGATCACTTAGAACATTTAGAAGAAAATGGTTTAGATGTCAGGTTACTGGCTTGTTTATGGAGAAAAGGGGGGGAAGGGTGAGGAGGGCTTTTTTTTTTTTATCATAAAAGCAAGGTTATTTATGTTTTGAAGTCAATCATTTCAATACTTTGTATTTATTTTTTGTAATTTTCACTCGGTTATATTAGCAGCATATAGACACAACCTGCATATATTCTGGTAGCTTGTTAAGTATTATTTTTCATATTATTAAGAAAATATAGATAATCATGGATAATATTTTGTTAAGTTGTGTTTTCATGCAACTTGCTATGTGAAGAGCAAACTTCAAACTTCTTACAAATTCACCAAACCAGATTCCGAGGTTCGTAAGGGTTTTGTTCAAATATAGTAGTTGCTTTATGTGTTTTATTTTAAATTCGATTTTATTAATAATATGTGTTAACCGATTAAAAACAAATAAACACAAAAGAAGCCTCTACAGGAAGTTTCACAGAAGAAAGAAAAAATAATCAATGAGTTTCTTACTCAGAGGTCATTGTTTTTTGGGGTATATGATCCAGATATTATGTAGTCATTCTCAATTTGTTTCTAAGTGAAATCATGCTATGATGTTTTCAATCTCATTTTAACTTAAAGTAAACCACAGGCTTTCAATACCAATAAATATATATTTTAGTAATTTTAATGATATATATATAATAATCCGTTTGAATGGATCTACTCTCTTTTATGTAACCAACTCTCCTTTCAGAACTATTTAAATTTTTATTTTCCCAATTCATTTTTACTATTAAAACCTTCACTTGTATTTGTCTGATTGTTCCCATAAGATTAAGTCCTAAGAGTGAAATTGCTAGGTCAAGGGAAATTCGCATTAAAAATTTTTTTATATGTATATTTTGAAACTGCCCTCATGAAAATTGTTCTAGTGTTTGCAAATGGATTTTCTATCTTGTTAATACTAGACATTGGAATTCTTTTTAATCTGTGCTTATCTAGTAATATAAAAGTACCTCAATTTAATTTGTATTTCTTTATTTACTGTTAAGCATGAACAATTTTTTTGTATGTTTATTGGCTGACATTCTAGCTGTGTGAATTGCCTATTCATGCCCTTTGACTATTTTTCTACTGGGCATTAATCTTTTTTACAGACCGATTCTTCATAGTGTCTTATATATTGGGGTTATTGCTGGTCATTTTGTAAATTAATGGTTTTTAAATTCATTTTAAAAATTCACAGGACCTGAAAGTTCAAGTTAAAAATGACACAAGGTTATATGGGCAAAGAAGGGAGGGGACACATCAAGAAATAGAATGGGCCTTAGGGAAAGATCCAAGGTCTCCAAAATATTACTTGAAATAGTAGCTAAATTATACCAGAAGAGAGTTGGATGGCTCATAAAACTTATGTTCTAATAGTTAACATTTTAAAGTGTTGGACATATTCTAGAACAGGATGCCAGGGTCCTCTTCTGTGGGACTTTGCAAATAGGTTTCATACCTTTCTATCTGGCTTGCATAGTGTGAAAAGACAAGGCAGATGACTGCTGTAGATGTACCTGTGCCCAAAGTACTTCTCACCCACCATTTTTGCATATAAACTTGAGATTCGTAAAAGCCCTAATTCAAGGTTTATTTTAGTTCATTTACTAATGCTGTGGATACTGTCCTTCCTAAGGGGCTTAAAAAAATTAGAAGTTCTAAACCATAATTCCAAGCCTAAGAACAAATAAAAGTAGCTCTGTGTTTCAATCCTTCCTAATACATGAAGAGTGACTGTGAGTCATCTTCCCAAGCTTTAATTTCTTACTGCTCTCTTGTGGCCATTCAAATGAACTGTCCAGATTTTTTTTTTAACAGATCTTATAATGTTAATAACAATACAAAAATTACCAAGCAGAGTCATCAAATTTTGTTTGTGTAACCAATTTACAGTCTCTGACATTTGAACATCAAGGTTGCAAAATAATTTCTTATTTTGCAGAATAGGAAAGGCCTGAAAATTTCTTCTTATGATTTTAGTGAAAGCAGCCACATTGTTATTCATCTATGAAGTCATCAAAAGGCAAAAATTTGAAATATTTCTGGCCATTCTGAAAGTAAAATGATGCAATTCCCAGCTCATTGCCTCACTATGGCTTGAGAATAGCAGCAGAATTTAAGTTCAGTCACTACAATTTAAAATAGTCCTTTATGGGGAGGGGGTAACGTGAGGCTGGGTGAACATTAGAGCACAAATAAGATGCAGCTAAAAACTAAAATTATTCCGTGACACTTTGATCATGTAATACTGCCGACGAGTAGACAGGGCCCAGGAATTGTAGCCCCAGCGATCTTAGGAAAACAAAGTGGAGGCTCCTGGGTGGCTCAGTTGGCTGAGTATTTGACTTGATTTTGTCTCAGGTCATGATTTCAGTTTGTGGGTTAGAGCCCCACGTTGAGCTCTGCACTGACAGGACAGAGCCTGCTTGGGATTTTTCTTTGTCCCTCTCTCTGTCCCTCTCCCTGCTCTCTCTCTCTCTCTCTCTCTCTCATAATAGGTAAGTAAAGACTTACCTATTTAAAAAAAGGTAAATTTTTGTCATTTAAAAAAAGACAAGGGGCACCTGGGTGGCTTAGTCGGTTAAGCATCCGACTTTCGCTTAGGTCATGATCTCGCGGTTCGTGGGTTCGAGCCCCGCGTCGGGCTCTGTGCTGACTGCCAGCTCAGAGCCTGGAGCCTGTTTCAGTCTGTGACTCTCTCTCTCTCTGACCCTCCCCTGCTCGCGCTGTCTCTCTCTCTCTCTCCTAGAAATAAATAAAACATTAAAAAAACATTAAAAAAAATAAAAAAAAAATAAAAAAAGACAAAATAGATTGAAATGCTTTATTCAAGTCCAGTCCTGAATGCCAGTCAGCAAGATATGATGATGCCTAACAAAACTCTACTTCATTTGGCCTCAATCCCTATGACCACATCCATGCAAATATGGCAGGTTTTAAGTGCAATGAGTAGCTACTCTGTCATAATTAGCATATGTATAGAGGCATACTTCATTTTATTGTGCTTCACAGATACTGTGTTTTTTGTTTGTTTGTTTGTTTGTTTGTTTTTTTTTTTTTTTACAAATTAAAGGTTTGTGGCAACCCTATGTCCAGGAAGTCAATGGCACCATTTTTCCAACAGCATTTGCTCACTTTGTATATCTGTCACATTTCAGTTGTTTTCCAATGTTCGCAACTTTTCCATTCTCATAATATTTTTATTGTGATCTGTGATTGGAGGTCTTTAATATTACTATTGTAATTGTTTGGGTGCCATGAACTGCCCCCCTTACAAAACAACAAACCTCACCCTTAAATGTTGTGTGTGTTCTGACTGCTCTACCAACTGGCCGTTCCTCCGTATCTCTCCCTCTACCAGATCTCCCTATGCCCTGAGACACAACAATATTGAAATTAGACCACTTATCCCTACAATAACCTCTAAGTGTTCAAGTGAAAGGCAGAGATTCGTGTCTATCAATTTAAATGAAAAAACTAGAAATGAATGAGCTTAATGAGGAAGGCACGTCAAAAGCTGAGATAGGCTAAAAAGCTAGGCCTTTGCATCAAACAGCCAACATGTGAATGTAAAGGAAAATTCTTAATGGGAATTAAGCAGTGAACACACAAATGATGAGAAAGCAAAATACCCTATTACTGATAGAGAAGTTTGAGTGGTCTGGATAGATCAAACTAGCCACCACATTCTCTTCAGTCAGAGCCTAATCCAGAGCAAGACCCTGTCTTCAGTTCTATGAAGACTAAGAGGTGAGGACGTTGCAGAAGAAAAATCTGAAGCTGGCAGAGGTTGGTTCATGAGGTTTGAGGAAAGAATCTATTTTCCATAACATAAAGATGCATGGTGAAGCAAGCGCTGATGGAGAACCTATAGCAAATTATACAGAAGATCTAGCTAAGGTAATTCATGAAGGTGGCTACACTAAACAACAGATTTTCAGTATAGACGAAACAGCCTTATACTAGAAGAAAATGCTGTCTAGGACTTTCATAATGAGAGAGGAGAAATCAATGTCTGGTTTCAAAGCTTCAAAGAACATGCTGACTATTTTGTTAGGGACTAATGCAGCTAGTGACTTTAAGTTGATACCAATTGTCATTGACCATTCTGGAAATCCTAGAACCCCTAAGAATTATGCTCAATGGATTTTGCCTATGTTCTATAAATAGAACAACAAAGCCTGAGTGACCACATGTGTCTTTACAACACGGCTTACTGAATATTTTAAGCCCAATGTTGGCACCTACTCCTCAGGAAAAAAAAAAGATTCCTTTCAAAATATTACCACTCACTGACAATGCACCTGGTCATCTAAGTGTGCTGATGGAGATGTACTAACACAATATTCCTTCTATAGCCCATGTATCAAGGACTAATTTCGACTTTCAAGAATTATTATTAACGAAATACACTTCATAAGGATATAGCTGTCGTGGATAGTGATACCTCTGATGGATCTGGGCAAAGTAAAGTAAAAAGATTTTAGAGAGGATTCACCATTCTAAATGCCATTAAGAACATTCGTGATTTATGGAAAGAGATCAAAATATCAACAGGAACAGGAATTTGGAAGGAGTTGATTTCAGCTCTCGTGGATGACATTGAGGGGTTCAACACTTTGGTGGAAGAAAGAACTGCAGATGTGCTGAAAAGATCCAGATAGACTTTGAAGTGGAGCTTGCAGATGGGACTGAATTGCAGCAATCTCATGATAAAATCTGAACAGATAAAGAGTTGCTTCTTATGGATGAGCAAAGAAAGTGGTTTCTTGAGATGGAAGCTACACCTGGTGAAGATTTTATGAAGGTTGTAGAAGTGACAGTGGACTATTTAGAATATTACTTAAACTTAGTTGATAAACTGGTGGTAGAATTTGAGAGGATTGACTTTAATTTTGAAAGTTCTACTGTGGGTAAAATGCTAGCAAACAGCATTGCATGCTACAAAAAAAATGTTCATGAAAGGGAGAGTCAACTGATGTGGCAAAATTCGTAGTTGTCTTATTTTAGGAAATTGCCATGACTATCCCAACCCTCAGGAACCAAAACCCTGACCAGTCAGCTGTGATCAACATCAAGGCAAGATCCTCTACCAGCAGAGGATTATGGCTCATTGAAAGCTTAGATGATGCTTAGAAACTTTTTCAGCAATAAAGCATTTTTAAACGAAGGTATGTCATTTGTTTTAAAACATAATGTTATTCACATACTTATTAGATTACAGGCTAGTTTAAACATAACTTCTGTATGCACTGGAAAATGGAGAAATCATCTGGCTCACTTTATTGCAATATTTACTTTATTGTGGTGCTCTGATACCAAACCTGCAGTATCTCTGATGTATATTGTATTCATGTGGCTAATTTTTCTGTAAGATGAGGTCCATGCTCTTCCAGACGTGATGCTATAGAAATAAAGCTGCATTCAGAGAGTCAAGGGTTATGTTACTTCAACCAATATACATTGGAGCAACATCTCTAAGCTAGATCCTAGGAATATAAATAATAACCACCTTCCCCCAAAGGCAGTTTCATAGAGTTTACAGTCTACTGTATGAGACAGACATAATCCATGAAGGAATGTAAAAACAGTACCATGATAAATTCTACAAAGCAAAGACATATGAAGAGTTTATCTGATCAAGAGGATTAGAAAAGGTTTTCTTGAGAATGTGATGATATAGCCAAGATTCAGCCAAGATGTCAAGATGAATAGGAATGAGGCCAAAAGGAGAGAAAGAGCAGGTGGACCAGTGCGTGCAAAGGCCCTGCAGTGAGAGGGAGCAGGGAACTGTTAATGAAAGAAAACAATAGTCAGTGATTTAGCAGTAAGAAAGCAAGAGGAAGGGTGAGATGACTTAAGGGTGTTGAGGTATGGTTTTGTGGGCTCAGTAAAGGGGTAGGTTTATCTTTACTACAAAAGTATAAGAAAGACATCAAAATGCTCTAAGCAGATAATGTTGGGATCTCCTCGTGTTTGAAAAGATTGTTTTACTTGATGTGAGGAAAGTGGAGAGACACAGGTCCAAGAAATGAGAGGAGAACACTTTGAAATTTTTGCATTAGTCCAGGTGAGAATTGATAGTAGCATTGATGGGCTATGAGAAATATCTAAATTAAATGATATAGGAGTATAATCTTCAAGTCTTTTAACAATGGGGGTTGGCTATTAGAGGTGAGGGTAACAGAAGTGTTCTGGATGATTTGTTGGCACCTAGCTTCAATAACACATTGACTTCTGGTTATATTTACTTATACCAGAATACCATAAGGTGACCAATTTGGGAAGAAATACTGAGTTTAAGTTGTACATGAAATATACAAGTAGAGAGGGCAGGAAGGTAGTAGGTATGTCAATTGAGAATTTACGGGAGAATCTGTCATGAATATAGATATACATGTGAATAAACTTGGTATTTTAATGTGATTATTGATGAGATTCTTGATAGGAAACTAATAAAAAGAATGGACAGAGTAAGTGAAACCTAAAGAAATTAAACAGCTATTTGTTAAATAAAAAGTAAAAAAAGAGAATCTGCACAGATGAGGAAGAAAAATTATTGGAGAGGACAGAGTAAAATCATGGGAACATGGTACCACAGAGATCAATGGATGATTAGGGCTAAAGAAGAAAAAAATGGTAAACATATCAAGCAGCTTAGGTAACAATAAATAATAACAACTAACCTCTGTAGCATTTAATATGTGTCAGACATTTTCTCAAGGTTTTGCATATATTAACTCCTTGAATCTTAACACCTGTGTTATTACGGTGTAGATATTATTATCATCCTTATTTTATAGATGAAGAAAGTGAAGCACAGAGAGGTTAATCTCTTGCTTGAGATTATACAACTAGTAAATAGAGAAGTCAGCAGTCAAATCAAGGCAGTATGACTTTAGAGTTCCATACTTTGTTTGCCATTATGCTTTTCTGCCTCTCGACAAGTCAAAAAATAGAGAAAAATGTCTTTGACTTGAGCGATGTGAAGTTCCATCACTACCTTACCACACGCTGTTTGACTGACATGTTTGGTCAAGGCCAACAGCCACACTGCAATGATTGTATAGCTGGGGCAGGGGAGAGGTGAAGAAATGGAGACTGCATTTAGCTACAGTGGATAAGCAGCTATTCAGAAGCAGAGCTCTGGGAAATGTAGTTTGGACCAGTCCCCAGATAGAAGCATGCAAGTGGGATTCTTGTGAAGCCAGGCAACAATGGAAGATTCCAAAGACTCAGGTCATCTTTATTTGGATATGAAACCAGCATTCTGAAATGCACAGGCTCTTAGGTCTGTTGTAGAGGGAGACAAAATTCCTGGGTTACCTTTGATATTACATTTCTGAGGTTAAAAACTATTTTATTAATCTTATTATTACTCCTATTCCCAAATTCCCACACTTATTACAGTGCTTTATACATGGAAGAGAGAAATGGGGTTCTGCGGAAAAGTCATTTTGGAGTTAGGGAATGCTCCCTGCTCTCTACTGGCCATGGCTTTAGACAAATCCAAATCTCTTGGTTCTTCAGCTGTAAGAGAGGAAAAATCGGCCCCCTCTCTGTAATGTTGGCAAGGTAAAGAGTAGAAACACTTTGTTAACTACACAATTCTATACAAATGTTAGGCACTACTATAACAAACTGCTATTGAAAGAGGGATGGAAAGAGAGGAGGGAGTGACCTTGGTTTGAGAGTTTCACCATATTAGAAGAAATATAAGCCTACTGAAGAATGTGGGCACACATAACTGTCACTCTTTGTTGATGAATTAATTGATTGTTCCATTTGGGAAGGGTTAGAAACAACAGCATGCATCCTCCAGGGTCAGAAAAAGATCACCCTGACCTTTGCCTGAATACCATTCACATGGGCACGATGGTCAACAGGGCAGGAGTTTCAGCTTAGCAGTGGTTGATAGGACAGGCATGTAACATAAATATTTGTTGATTGATTGATTGAACTGGGCATATCATCAACATTGCAGCACAAAATGTTTCGACAAGTGATCTTGTGAGATTTTATAGGAATAAGCTTGCCAGCATTATGGCAGGCAGACATTTCCTGAACAGTCACACCACAATGCCCCCAATGAATTGGGCACCAGTGCCAATTAAATGGAGTTGTAGTTAAACCTTCAGGGTGGTAGAAAATGATCTTTAGGACAGCTTAGGATTCACTGGGGAGTAGCCGGTTCTACAATGCTATCGTTTCATACATAATTTGAGTAAGAGGTGAAGGAACATGAAAAACAGTTGCTTGATGTCTTCATGGACTAGAGATTCTTCATTGAGAGCAAGTCTGAGGTTTAAATTTTTAGAAACAATGAGACAGAGCTCTTTCAGACACGACACGAAGTCCTCTGAAGTTTTTCTTCAAGCGTACATAACTCACTAACATTTAAAAAAAAATTTATACTCTATTTATTTTTGAGACAGAGAGAGACAGAGCACGAGCGGGGAAAGGGCAGAGAGAGAGAGGGAGACACAGAATCTGAAACAGGCTCCAGGCTCTGAGCTGTCAGCACAAAACGCTATGCGGGGCTCGAACCCAGAATCACGAGATCATGACTTGAGCCGAAGTCGGACGCTTAACCGACTGAGCCACCCAGGTGCCCCTCACTAACATTTTTTAAAGTGTTAACTTTCCAAATGAACAAGACAAACAAATGAGAGCAACAGGAGCAGTAACAAACATAGCAAATGAACCAAAGACAAGAATAATGCAATTAACAGAGAGCCTGTGTCTGTGCTTGGGTCTGCATGACCTGACTGTGTGAATGCATTAGTATTGAGGATTTTCTTAATCAAATCTCTAAAGTAGTCATCATTCCACAAACTTTTGCATCCTAAAACATAATCAGATCTCCCTGATTGTGTTCCAGATGTCTCCAATTGCAAAACACATGGATGCCAGGTAGGATCAGGTGCTGGAACAGGTCAAGGTAAACTGTGAGGCCTCTGCGAAGTTGCTGGTAGAGGTGCCCTAAAGGAGGTCAGTCGCTTTTTTCCCTTTCTCTTAGATATACACATGCTGTGCTGGCAGGGGCCCTTGAGGCAGTTGCTTTTTGGGACGAAGTGTCTTAGTCCGTGCAAATTCCATTTTGTAATGACACTTTTTCTCTTAGGATGTAAATTGTGCCCTAAATTAATTTACAGCTGGAGGCCGGAAATTAAAGTCTGGATGTATCAACATAGTTGCAGTTGAATTCAGGACTATATGTTGTGTTTGAACTACAACTCTGATGAGTTTTAGAAATAAAATTCTAAAGACTAGTATGTTACTGATAGGTAGGCAGTCAAGCCCCTAAATGCCTTTGCAAAAAGTTCATATCTCTCCTTGTAGGTGACAGACATTTCCCTGGGACTTTCTTGTGCTGGAATCCACTGGTGCAGTTGCTGGGTCTTCCTTGGTGAAGCAGTTCAGTGCAGCAATTTAGGGCCCACAGGCTTTCAGAAGGACAACTCCATCCTTCTCTTCTAACAACACCACCCCTTTGCTTTGCTCAGTCCCGAGTCTTTCTCTTAGGCTACAGAGTCTCCCTTTTGCCCTCACCTACCTTGGTAATGTTACATTTAGCTTGCTCTTTTTTAACTCATATTTGATGATTCCACATTCTCTGTATAAATGTGCACATATTTACATAAAAGAGAAAACCATCCTTATTCCCGTTTTTAAAATCCGATAACTAGATGATTATATGCATATTTAACTGTTAATGTCAGCTCTGGTGTAGACCATATAATTTCTCTTCTGCTTAAAAAAACAATCACCAGAGAGAGGCAAACCATGAGAAACTCTTGAATGCTGAGAACAAACTGAGGACTGATGGGTGTGTGGGGGGGGGCGGGGAGGAGGTGATGGACATGGAGGAGGGCACTTGTGGAGATGAACACTGGGTGTTATATGGAAACCAACTTGACAATAAACTATTTGTAAAAAAACAAAACAAAACAAAAAACCAAACCAAACCAATCACCAGAATGAAAAATGATTAAGAAAACGGAAAGAATGATGCTATAATACAGATGGCACTGAACTTACTTTAATTAATAAACAAATAAAAACAGCTAATAAGCATTGGTATTTTATTGTCAGTAATCACTGGTGACACACTTCACAATCGATTGCCACAGGGGCTGAGTACAGGTTTCTAAGATAAGTACTCATGAGAGAGGTTTGAATCAGAATGGACAGTCAGACCATCTGATAGGTTAGTGTCTCTGTACTTACCGTCTCCTTGTAACTGTCACCAAGTAAGCCTTAAGGAACCAGATTGAAGGGGGAAGGCAAGAGCTCCATGTATGTGGTCTGTACAAGAAGAATCAGGCAAGGAAGGGAAATAAGAATTCAGACAGACTCTCACATTTCCATGCCTGGCCTGGCATCATTTATTTTAGTTCATCACTCTCTGAGTGTTATTAAATTATTTTTCTGAATAAAAATGTGCTCTGGTGAATAACATTAATCTATGCATCCTAATTATAGTTGTGTCAAGAACTCTGAGTTGCCACTAAATACTTTTGTGGTACTTTAACTCTCCTTCCAAACTATTCATATATCCAAGCATCAAATGAGTATTTAAGAAGTATTTATGAGCATCTCTTACATTCTTAACTGGACCCAAGTTCTGCAGGTGCAACAGCGAACAGAATGGTCTCTGCTATCACAGAGCTTACATTTTTAATGGGGAAATAGACAATATAAAAAAACAATTATAACAAAGTTTTATAAGTGTAATAGAGGGTAAATACCAGCTGCTAAAGGAGCAAATAGCAGAAGGCATCCATTCTCATCAGCAAGAGAAGATCCCATGACTACTTAGAAGACATGATAACCAAGCTGGTATCTGGGAGATGACTAGAAATTAATCAAGGAAAGGGCCAGAGGTTAAGGAAGGCAGTTCCAGCCAAATAGAATGTCAAATACAAAGTCTCAAGACAAGGGAGAGATGGTGTGTGCAAGAAACCAGAAGAGATTATATGTGCCTAGAGCAAAAAGTTCAGCATGGGGAGTGGCAAGATTGAGTAAAAAATAGAGATCCAAGACTCCTAAGCCATGCTAAGAATTTGGATTCTAGTCTATTGTCAACAGGAAGCAAGTGAAAACTAGCATAAGAGGTAAGATTAGATTTACATTTTAGAAAGATCGGTTGGACTTCACTATGGAGAATACAGGATTCTCTCACCATCCACATTCTCATTAGTGGATCTCACAGTGTCTCAACTTAGGTGTGAGACTCAGATAAAATTTTAGATAAATCTCCACTTTTCAAACTTTTGCAAATCACTGTACCAAACAGATTAGATAACCTAATATCTTTATCTAAGTTCTTGCTGTCTAAACTGAGGAGTCAAATCTATTCAGAAAATAAAGAATATTTGTAATTTTAAGTGGGATAATAATGAAGCCCCGAGACCTAATCAAGGTCATGAAAGGACAGTGATCTGAAGATCTGAGAGATAGTTAAAGAGCTTCACTAAACCACGGGGGTATAGATTTGATATACGGCAAAGGTCAAGAATGATAAGGAAAGAATGAAGTATAGCGCACAGTTATTACTGTGGTGATAAAAACCATGGTGTTCTTCAGCTGTGATAGGAAACAAGAGAGGAGAAATGGTTTTCAGTGAAATGGAGTTTGGAGATTATGAGATGTAGAAGATTATAAATTCTATTTGGAATCTACTGAATTTAAAGGGTAGGAGGAAATTTGAAATGGATTTGTCCAGTAAGAAGTTAGATGTTTGAGTCTGAAGCGAAGGAAAGGCATTTGAGGCATGGAATTTCTAGTTCTTGGCTTGTAGATAGTGTGGTGGAGGTTTCTAGTTGTTCATTAGAATCTATCCCTCCACCCCCCATTTTCCCTGATGTTATGCCCAATTAAAGTCCACATTTCCCAGCTGTCACCGTGGAGTTGCGTGCTCATTTGACCAAATTATTACCAGGAGAATGTGAATAGATGTAATGTGTGCAAGTTCATGCCATTTGTTTAGAGTAGTCCCTCCTGCCTCTGACCTTCCTTGTTTCCTTTTTCTTTCCTGAAGACCCTAAACTCGGCAGAAACCTAGATCCAAATAGCAGAATGACTAGCCAGATGGTGCAGAGATTCAGAATAGAAGAATAAGAGATGCTGGGTCTCTAAATGACTGTGTAGGGCAAAGCTGCTGCCATCCTCCATTACATACACCTTGACTCTTAGGTGAGAGTGAGATAAACCTCATTCTTTAGGTCATTCTTTTTCTTTTTCTTCTCCCTCTCCTTCTCCTTCTCCTTCTTCTTCTCCTTCTTCTTCTCCTTCTTCTTCTTCTTCTTCTTCTTCTTCTTCTTCTTCTTCTTCTTCTTCTTCTTCTTCTTCTTCTTCTTCTTCTCCTCTCCTCTTCCTCCTTCCCTCCTTCTCCTCCTTCTCCTCCTCTCCTCCCTCCTCCTCCTCCTCCTCCTCCTCCTCCTCCTCCTCCTCCTTCTTCTTCTCCTTCTTCTTCTTCTTCTTCTTCTTCTTCTTCTTCTTCTTCTTCTTCTTCTTCTTCTTCTTCTTCTGCAATAGCTTAGTCTTCACTCTAAAAAATAGAGATGGGAATTCTATGAGACTATATTAGATATACCAGGGAAAATTATGTAGAATGAGGAGAGAAATACTTGTGATAGAACCTTCCAGAACACTAACATTGAAAAGGTAGGCAAGCTAGAATCCTGAAAAAGAAGGTTATAAATGTAACTTAAGACATAAGAGGAAATCAAGGAGTGCATCTCTTCATAAATCATGGGAAGAGACTGGTCACTAGTGTCAAGTGGTGCTAATAGATCAGCAAAGTAGGTGCCTGGGGGCTGAGTCTGTTAAGCATCTGACTTCAGCTCAGGTCATGATCTCCTGGCTTGTGGGTTCGAGCCCTGCATCGGGCTCTGTGCTGACAGCTCAGAGCCTGGAACCTGCTTCCAATTCTGTATCTCCCTCTTTCTTTGCCCCTCCCCCATTCACACCCTCTCTCGTTCAAAAACAAACATAAAAAAAAGTAAAAAACCCAGGGGCAGGGGGACTGCTGGGAATTTAGTATCAAGAAGGCCACTGATGACCTCAATGAGAACAGGTCCAAAGAAGTGGTAGGTATGAAGAGACGCCAGGGAGATGAGGAAATGATCACAAACACGGGCAAGATTTTAAAGAAATTTGGTGTGGTAGTAAGGAGAGAGATGGAGCCACAATTATAGATGGAAATGGGATCAGCAAGTAATAACTAATATTATCTGAGGGCTTAGGAGGTGCCAGGTAATATCCTAAACTCTACACATATTTTCCCATTCAACTCTCACAACAATCCTCTTAAATTGGCCTACTATGAACATTTTACAGAAAGCCAAGGCCAAAAAATGTGTAATGACTGTTAAAAGACCCCACTAAGTTTTGGAGCATCCTTAATTGCCTTGTGCTACAGCTGCTGGTCAGGCAGTAGTTTATTTTATTTATTTATTTATTTATTGGTGTATAACACTGGGAACCTTCCTCCTTTCACTCTTCTTGCTGATTGTAAGCTGAATATTAAAGTTAGGCCCAAAAAGGGGCGCCTGGGTGGCTTAGTCGGTTAAGCATCCAACTTTCGCTTAGGTCATGATCTCGTGGTTCGTGGGTTCGAGCCCCGTGTCGGGCTCTGTGCTGACTGCCAGCTCAGAGCCTGGAGCCTGTTTCAGATTCCGTGTTTCCCTCTCTCTCTGATCCTCTCCTGCTCACACTGTGTGTGTGTGTGTGTGTCTCTCTCTCTCCTAGAAATAAATAAAAATATTTAAAAAAAAATAATAAAGTTAGGCCCAAAAAAATGTTTAACTTCAAGGCAAAGAAAATCAGTTGATCCACCTCAACTGAGGCTGAGAACATTTCTACTTGCCTCAATGTCTGAGCCCTGACTGGTCAAGGAAGGATGCTTTCAGACGTCCTGCATTTATAATAACTGCCATGATCTGTTGGTCACAACATGAATTCAGAGTTGGTTTCAGGGTCCCTTTGAAACTGCTTGCCCTGGATGCCAGCATTATTACACTTGCTTGTTTATTTGAAATAAGTACTGAAGGATCTTGAAAAAGAGCTGCAAAAACATAGAAAAAGGGATTTCTTAGACATGGTGAGCGCCCCCTTGCTGTTGTGGATACCATGAATTTATCGTGGCATTTATCTGAGGTTATCTGACTTCCTCCATCCTATGGCCAGCCACTGATGTGACTATGCTGAGAAGGGAGGTGGCTGTAGTCTAGCCACCATCCTAGTGGATGATGGCAAAATAAGTTAGGATATTAAAAACCAAGTAGTTGAAATGATGGGCCATGGGACTTAAGCTGTGTAGGAAAGGGGGACATGGGAGAACTGATCAAGAGACTGAAACAGGGGTAAGGGTTTTGAATGTAAGCTTCATGACAGCAGGCATCTTTTGACTTCTTGCTTTCCTCCAGGAAATCCAGTGTTAAGAACAATACAAGGTACCAGGAGTGCTCTCAAAACTATTTGTTAATGGCTACACATGAGACTAAAGACTAAAATATTAAAAATAATTAAGCAACAGTCAGAAAATAGGATTTCTTGGTTAAATAATTATATAGCTCAAATTTACAATTTAAGAGCTGGAGTAGTTTCAGGTAAAGATTAAGGTTCCAGCTTTACAACTTGGTGATGGGTGCCTAAAATACACACACAAACACACACATACACACGCACACGCACACCCACACACACTGACAGTGTAGAGCCTACTTGGTATTCTCTCTTTCTCCCTCTCTCTCTGACCTTGTCCCCTGCCCCTCATTCTCTCTCTCAAAGTAAATAAACTTTAAAAAATATATTTAAAAAACCCCAGCTTGGTGATGGGAGCCTGAGAGCACTGCACAGTAAGTAAGTTACTGGAGATGGCGCCAACATGCAGAGAGCTAACAGTTTCTTTGGGTCGAGCACACATCTTTCCAGGCACTCAGAATGATAACAGAACCCTTGGAAGGGAATAAAATTTAAGCCCAGGTGCCAAGGCAATCAGTAAGTGAGAGGGAATGATTAGAAGGTCTGAAGGGAACACACTGTGGAAAACAGAATGGTACACAAGTCAAATATGAAAATTCCTGCTAGCTTCACTTAATAATAATAATGGCTAATGTGTTCCATTCACCTGGCTAGGTGGCTGACAATGGAGACTTTATAGTTCGATTTACCTGTTTTCATGGTCTAAAATGAAATATTGATTGCCGTCTGGAAAATTATTTCATTCTGTGCCATATGACATGAATCTTGCTTCTTTTTTTTCTCACATGCCAAAATTGGATGAATCTATAAAGGCAAATTTATTTGCTGGTAATGATCTAGCAATCAATAAAAAAAAATTCAAGCCAGTTTATGAACATGGATATTGTCCAGTCTTCGAGTTTTTGATATTTGCCTATCGTGTTCACAAATTCTTATTACTTACTATTCTTTCTAGATAAGAATTTTCTATTTATTCTTTGTTTTCTTTGCAGTGGCATGCATGATTTTTTTTGTAATGGCATACACGTCAAATGTCTTGTGTTGGCCATTTTATTTTTTACTGTTATATATTATTTACTTGTTGATGTAGTTTGAAATTATCTTTGTTTAAATTTGAAAGTAAAAATATTTCATTTTCAAATGATCCATTCTATTTTGATGTTATTATATAAAATGCTAAATATTTTGTGGCATGTCTTGCAACTAAAATTTATCTCAGTTTTTTAATAATGCTTAGAAACAAAGTTGTAGGTTTTATACTGCTTCTCTGGAAGAGAAAATGGAAAACTGAGGCAATCATATGAATAAAATAGGTACATAAATGACTTGGTTATTTCATTCAACAGTGTTTTTTCATCTGAGTTATCTGTATATTTAATTCTCCCTATTCCTGTATATTTAATCCTCCCTATTCCATAGAGAGACGGTGTATGAACCAGAAATTAAAGAAAAAGTTTCTAATAATTTCTAATACTTTAAAGACTGGGTGGAAATGTTCTAACGTCTGTGCTGTGATGTATAGAATGTTTCATAACCAAAAAAAAATTAACAAAGAATTCTTTACCTTGATTCTTGTTAGCTACAATTTAGGAACCAAACCCAACCAGTGAGTAGACCATTTCAGAGAGTGTTTTCATTGCTGAACTCTTGATTCCCCGGTCTTTGTGAAGCTGAAAGTCACCAGACACTATTTGATAGCTTGTTCCACTATTCTCTAGTACTCTTTTCTTTTCATTATTTCAACTATGCTAGTCAAATAAGTTTCCATGGCCCTGTCCTCAAAAGTTGTACAGGGCATGATGGCTTGTTTTGTTTGGCAAAATTCTCTAGAACGTGATTCATTGTCTGCAGGTGATTCATGGTTAGGAAATTAATTCTGAACTCTGCCAGTGATTGCGGTTGATTAAAGTCCAGAAGTCCCTGCCGTCTATTCACTAGCACTCTTTGTCAACTGGAATATTTCTATAATAAAAAGGGCCGAAAGTAGATGTGCTTGATGCATGGAATTTACATGCGTGTTTGCATCTTTTGAAAGAGCTACTCGAGCCTACACAATCTTAACACTTGGCATAAAAATCATTCTAAAAGTGTCTGACTGAATGAATCACATATTACAAATAAATATCTGTCAAATGGTGCAATTACTTCAGATCCAGTCATTAAGCAATAAAATAAAGCAGTAAATAGGATACATCTGCTGCAAAGTGCTATAGAAATGTGAGTTTCCTTCTCAAGTTACTTGTCTTTTAATATTTTAGCCTAATTGGTGGAATGATTCACTAGAAACATCAACCATTCAATGTAATCATGGCACCAAAAAAGAAGAGGGGAAAAAAGCTTTCTAAACCAGTCAATAGGACGAGAAAAAAACACCCACTTACATGAGTACAGAAAGCCAAAAAAGGGGATGGGACGTAAAGCATTTCTTTTATGTGCCATTATGGGGAATGCTGTGAGATGAAGGACCACACATCCTTTAAGAAGCAATAACAACATCTCAAGGTGTTATCTGGTTTCCTTCTGTACCAAAACAGTGTGGAAGCACACATATAGTAATTTTAAGGAGACTGTTATCTTTGTAAACCAACTGAAATGCATATGTTTGTTTTTTCGTAAATGAAGAAACTAAATAAGTAAGCAGGGATGATATTAGCTTCATAATTCTGTGTTACTTTATAAGTGGTACAGAGTTTACATTCAAAGTCAGGCCAGACAACACATTAGGTAATTATAATTAATGATCTATTGATCTGTGGATGGACATCATAAAATAGTAGGCCTTCTTTCTCCAGTTGTTCTCCTTTCTATATGGATAATTATTTTAAAAAAGGAGCCAAAAAGTAGAACATCTGTGAAGATTCAGTTCGGTGAAGTATTTAAACTAAGTTTTTGTTGGGAGTTGATCATGAAAAATATGTTTTTGTGGTAACTCCAGAAAAAAACAGAAGACATCAAAATTCACTTAGAATCCTATCATTCAGATAACTAGTGTTAGTACTTAGGCATGTTGGGGTTTTTTAATATTTTCCATTATATGTTTTTATGCCTGGACTTAAAGAGGTTGTCTTTATTTCTGTTCTCTCCTTGTACCTCTGTCACTACCGTAAAAAAGAACATGTTCAGGCTAGCCCGCTGTTCTAAAGAGGATGAGAAACATGTGGAGCAGAGCTCTTCCAGCCAATTTACAAGCCTATAGTGAGGCACAAATGCATGGTGATTATTAATGACTTGTTTTGGGTGATTTCTTATGCAGCAATAACTAACAGGTACAAATGCATATATATAAATATGTGTGAATAAATGTGTATACATACATAAGAATATGTAAACATATTTAAGGAAACAATAAGTAATTTACTGCTCGAGTGTGAGGTTCCTGAGAGCAGACACTCCTGAATGCCAGTGAGTGGTCAAGGTGTGGCCCACGGTTAAGAATTAGATAAGTATGCAGAGACTAAATTAACATTTTCTTTTCTACTTATTTTTTAATTAAAAATTTTTTTTAATGTTTTATTTATTTCTGAGAGAGAGACCGCGTGAGCAGGGGAGGGCCAGAGAGAGAAGAAGATAGAGAATCTGAAGCAGGTTCCAGGCTCTGAGCTAGCTGTCAGCATAGAGCCCAACGTGGGGCTCTAATCCATGAACCTTGAGGTCATGACCGGAGCCGAAGTTGGATGCCCAACCAACTGAGCCACCCAGGTGCCCCTAAAGTAACATTTTCAATATCGTACTTTTAATGGCTGCATTTTATTACATTGTATATATGCATATATAATGATATTTCTAAGCGGCCTTTTATTTTAAAGTGTGTTAAAATTCTTTACAAACTTAGAATTTGGAGCACATTTGTATTTATTTTCTTAGGAAAAATTCTTAGAAGTAAAATTTTGGGATCAAAATAGATAGAAAGGTTAGGTACTTAAACAAAACCTCTCTCTCTCTCTCTCTCTCTCTCTCTCTTTTCAAATCAGCATCTTAGCAATCTAATTTAGCAAAAGCTTTTTGGTTTTGTTGTTTTTTGCTTTTTTTTCTGTCTAACTTATTTGATTAATAATGTGGCCTTTCTAAATTAAGGTGAGGAAAAAAGTAATCTCAGACTGTGCCTAGTGTAAGAGGGGGTTAAGTGTATGCATGTTTTCCTCTTTAAATAAAAGAAAAAAGCTGTAACTACATCTTATTCTATAATTTTCTCTTTTCTGGTTTTTGAGGCTTCCTTTCTGGTCTGGTCAGCAAAAATCTCTTGAGGTACTAGTGTGTGTAGGGATCTTCACCCATCAATCTCTTCTTCTTTTTTTAAAAATTTTTAATGTTTTTTTAAAATTTATTTTTGAGAGAGAGAGAGAGAGAGAGAGACCGTGAGCAGGGTAGGGTCAGAGAGAGAGGGAGACACAGAATTCGAAGCAGGCTCCAGGCTCTGAGCTAGTTGTCAGCAACCCATGAACTGTGAGATCATGACCTGAGCTGAAGTCATATGCTTAACCAACTGAGCCACCCAGGCGCCCCCCAATCTCTTCTTAAAGGTACTCACACCCGCTCCAGTTCACACTCAAGGGAATACATGGAGTAGCAGAGTGCAGAGACAATTAAAAACATAGTTTGAAAATTCCAAAGATAGAACTTGTCACTGCGAGGAGACTGTCCATTTTACCTGCCTTTGGACACACTCCTGTTGTCCAGTTTGAGGGGATCTTTCAGTTTGGTTTTAGAGCAAAGACCAGGAAGTTGAGGAGAGGGACAGAGAACTTATTAGTAACCATAAGAGAGGGTCAGTGGGCAGGCTATTGTGGAGAAAGTTACACCCATACCATTATACTGAGCATAGCCTTTCGATTGGGCCCTAATTATGTCTGAACCTCTTCCTTCCTCTCTAGAGATCATTCTACATTGTAGATTTCACAGTGAACAAAGGCACTTGCTCTCCCACTTTCTGTGTACACCTATTCAAAGTATAATAGGCTTGTCAATCCAAGGTAATGTTATTCCCATATTTTGCTAAGCACTATATTTATTAAAAAACACAAATGATGGTAAGTTGACATTCATTTTTAGTCCAGACACTAGATTTTTAACTATCCCCAATTTGTTTTAATTAGTGTGTATTTCTATAGTTTAAAAACTTGTTGGTTGTTTTCTAAACATCACTAATTTCTATTTTAATGCTGATATTATGTTCAGTTCAGGGCTGTAGCTAAGGAAATATTATCAGAAAAATTTAATTCTACCTTGAAATAGGTATGTGGTTTGTAGAGATCAGAAAAAAAAGAAGGGGTAGATTTCCTTTAATTTCAAGGAACTGTAATTTTAGTTCACTCTTGATATGAGAATTGTCTTGGGCTAATTTGAATATGACTCCTTTCAACCAGGTTGAAATGTTTTCTCCAGAATCAGAATATGACTCTGCACTAACAATAAAAACTGAAAGGATTTCTAGCCATACCCTACCCCCAACACACACCTACAAGGAAGGAGATGGCTTGTCACTCTTGTATGAAGTTTTATTCCTTGTAAGCAGTCTACTACAAACCAAAATTACATTTGGAAGTACCATATTTCAGTAAAGATTTTCCTGTTTATCCACAAGCTTCAATTTAATAAAAAAAAAAAAAAAGAGCCACCAGATTTTGAAAAAATTAGAAGGGGAAAATGAAAAATAATACTCTCTATTTATGTTGGAAAGATTGGAGATATGATTCAGAGCCTACCTCCATCCCCTCCCCCACCAAAAAAGACTAGATTTATACATACATTCAAAATGATATGAATAATTGAGCAATTATTCAGATATTTGGCCTGATATATTCAGACATATTACATAAAAGTGTTTTTGGTACTTTTAGGCTTGAATCACTGAGGTAACTGAACCAATTCACTATTTCATTTTGCCTCTGTGAGTGTAGTAGTACCTTAATTATAGTCTAATTTACAGGGTTTCTTTTCCTCCACTGACACTTTAAGAATCCTAGATTTCAAATCAAGGGACCTTCACCTTTATTAGCCATGTGACCTTGGGCAAGCCTCTTTCCTTCCTTGGGTCTGTTTCTTGATCTAGAACAAGACCGTAATGCATGTCCTACATAGTTCATGAAGTTGAGAAAAGGCTAAATAACGTAATAGGAAAAGCTACAATATATCGGTTATACATGATTTCATTTCATTTTCACAATAATCACAATGGTGTAGAAGAATTGATGTTTAGAATAATTAAAACCGTTGCCAAAGTCATACAGCCAGAATTCCACAGAGCCCAGACTCAAACCTCAGACTTGGATTCTAACGGACTTATTACACGGTCTCTGTAACGAGACAAACTCCTGCACGTACATGCAGGATTATTTTTCATATGATTCCAGTAAGTGTAGTGAACCAGGCAAGCTACAATGAGTTGAACTTCCATACTGGTGGGTATTTAAAATTTATAAAATTTTCACCTTTCTTCAGCAGTGATTCTAGGACACTTGAACAAATGGCTCTTAACGGTGTCGCTGTTGGGGCTGTAGCCATATGTTCGTGAAGGCCATGTGAAACCGGTTAGCTTTGGCACCATCATCAATAATAACTTTGCCATTTCCCTCAGCTTGGGAATCAATCCCTGGGGTTGGATTTGCTAACACCAGCATGAGGTCCCTTATCTAATCAGAGCTAGACCTAGCCATATTTCAGTGCGTTTGACAAGGAATGATGTAATGGTCTTAGTTGAAAATGAGATATGCATTTGACATTTGAATGTCACACAGTAATATGATTGTCAACTGAATTGCCAATAATAGGCTTAGTAAAAGCATACTTTAAAATAGGGTAATGGTTTTACTCTAGAGCTTTTTTCTCCTGGTCACCATGTTACATACCCACACACATGTATATATGTGTTGACACACTCATATACTCACTTATCTGTGAAATAATAATGATATGCCTGTGAAAACAACCAGGTTGTGTCTGTTTTAAATATGGAGAAGTCGCTATTTTTCCACATTCAAGATTTTCCCACATACTGATGAAAAAATAAGAAACCTTCCTGTTTGGATTCCAGTGGTGAGAATTTCCCCATATGTTCACCATCTCTTTACCCTTTAGATATTCTGAAGGCAACAAAATAGTACATTACATCCTCTGTAAATTTCCACCAAACTTTCTCATCATAGATAAGGATTTTAGGTTAATTAACCAGAATCCTACACAAAATGTATTCAGAACAGGCTAACTACCATTTGCATAGCTTAAAAAGAAGAAATATTTGCAACTAATAAAGGGAATGTTTGACCTTTCTAGAAATAATAGATAAGGTATAATATATAGCACAGTTCCATAAAAGATAGAAATGCTACATATAGGCTAATTTTACATTAAACTATTGCTAGGAAAACTGCAAACAGAGGTCAATCTTTGACAGATCTAAAAATACAACCATGTGGATCAAATTTTCCAGTCACAGATTCATCTCTGTAGATTTTCTTTCATTTGTAAAAATCTTGCTGTTTCTGCAGAGGAACTGATTAGACTGTCCACTTTAGTGCTGAGCAATGTATTTCTGAAAATGAGCTTCAGCCTACAACAATGCAGTCTATTTGCTGTGTGTTTTTTAATCTATCCAAGACCAGCTTTTAGGCCTTACATTTCAGATCTGACAATTTGCCTTTGGCATAAACTTTCAGTGGCAGCCACTTGAATTTTCACATAAATAGTATTCCAGTTAAGAACTGTGTCTATATAGCCATGTCATTGGAACATACATTTTTAAGCCTCTTCTAATGATTAACATACATTTTAATGTATTGCTCTCACTGAGCTTTGGCTTGTGCCTCAGTAAAGGGGAATGATATTACCCACTTTCATGTCAACTCACACAGCAACACTTTACAGCCAACTGAGCTACAAGAAGATGAAACATCTTGAAATATTTTATAAAAATCTTGTTTTATCAAGGACTCAGTTTGTCCCTAGGACCTCAATCACACGTTAAAAGACTTTGCTTTTCTAAGATTTATTTTCCAAGTTTAGCAATTTAATGCTCTAGTAATGCTAAGACACTATTGGAAAAAGGCTTTGACTACAATATGTTTTGTCCATTCATTAAACAATGAAATGTCTGAAATAAATATATTTTCTAGATGACTGAAGCTTATTCCATTAAGTGTCTAATTTTTTACTTTAAAAATTTGTTCATGTTTTGGTAGAATTTTCCCTAAATTATCTAATTCAATGGAGACTAATGAAATAGATGCTCATTATGGTTTCTCCTTGTCTTATCATTTCCAAGTCTGGGCATGGCCCTCATATACAGGTTCCTCAGTGACCATTTTCCGAGTTCTATGTGAACTCTTTCTCATCGATACAACAGATTGTCTCACTGTTTAACATTTGAACTAAACTAAGTATTAGAGTCCTTATTCAGGATTTTCAAATAGGACTAAGGCAAGGTATAGACCCTGGAATTTAGAGTGCTGGTAGTAGCTGCAAGAAGTAATACCAAGTGCCAGTACCTAGTGCTGGCAGCCATGTTATCCACAACATTGAGGGAGTCAGTCTTCACTAGGAGGAGATGACGCTACGAGAAGCCATGGTGAACAGTCACTTGTCCCGTTTTTTGTCTAAGGCTTACCTATACCTCTGTCCTTTCTAAGGTTAGAAAAGTAGCCTTTGGATAAGTTTCCTTCATTGTCTAAGATGGTTCCATTTGAATTTCTGTCATTTGAAACCAAACAATCCTGATGACATTATCACATATCTATGTTGTCCAAAGCTAATTCAGGCAAACTTCTGAACTCCATCACAGAACTCATTAGAGGGTTTTTATGTGAACTTCAGCCAACATAATTTTCTGAAACAATGGGAACAATTTACAGGAAACTTTTCCTAAAAAATGACTAAGACCAAAAAAAAAATAAGTAAAGAAAATGGCAATGGCATTGATCTTCGTAGACATAGCATACTGAACACATATCCATATTTTCTTTATGATATGGAGCTTGTATACAAATGAATTTCAGCTACTGTACTCTTACAATTCAGTGACACATTCAGGAGTTTTTTTGAAAGAGAAGAGTTGTTTGTACCCACACTAAATGGTCTCAGACAGCTGTGCTTTGTATTAAATCTGATTTAAAGAAAGTCTCTGTCATTCCCTTATTGAATTATTGTTGGCTTTCATTTCCTGCTGTTTGAAAGAGGTGGTTTGAGAAACAACACAGCCATTAGAAGAAGAGGGATCTAGGTTTAACCAAATGTGTATACTTGCTTACTAGCTATTTGACCTTGAGTAGTTTTTTTCAATGCCTGAACTTATCTCTTTACTTATGAAAGGAGAGATTAGCTTACTAGTAACCTTTCTCTAAAGAATAAATCAGATAATATATGTAAAACACATATTAAAAGTCATATAAATGTTAGGTCTTTTCTGGCCACTACTTTCCTCAATTTCTAATTTACTACTTCTAAACTGTTCAGAGCTAGAAAAACAAATCTGAAGATATGAAATATGAAGCTTTGATAATGATTATAAGTGACTCAGTTTTAAAGTCACTATGAAGATTAATTAAAGGTTATCAACTGAAAACCACTTCACTACACTGGGTTCTCTCTACAGAGTCCCCATTATATGCTTAAACAAATGCTTCCCCATGTGACCCCAAAAGATACCTGTTTGCTCATTCTAGCCTTGGACAGTTATGATTATTAGAAAGTTCTGTGTACATTGAGATCATTGCACACTAGAATCGGTCCCACTTATCATTGTCATACAGGTTGAAGTGTCTGTTTTTCTATATAATGACTAAATCAAACATTTGATACTGTCTTATCCTCAAACCTTCTTTTATATAGATTAGAAATGTCTACCTATTTTTGTTTGTCTTCTTTAATCATCTCAATATTATCTCACTTATCATTTTTAAACTAATGTTCAGAAAGTGTTACTGGAGTCATTTGGAATAGAATCATATTTCTGTCAGAGCAGCTTCAGATTTCACTTTTGATAACTAAGCAAATAGCTCTCAAACAGGTGTTTATATTCTGCATAAGATCATTATTAGTGAACTTTAGTTACAGCCTACTGTGCTTCCCATGAATCAGCGAGGAAATTCTGTTCACTATCAATCAAAACTTGATCTAGTCTCTTTTGATTTTTCCACAAACAGATATATACAGCCCAATTATAAAATCCCTTTTCTTACCCAGGTTTAAAGCTAGATATTTATACTTTTACGTGATTTTCCAAGATTACCACATTGTTCTGTCATCTCAGTTATAAGTGCTGTTAGTACTTTGAGCTGGACTTTGGAAGTGTAGGATGTGATGTGCTCATAATCATTATTATCATTTTGATCTGTGCTGATCTATTCAATTCTTGTTCTATCTATTTCAGTCTGGAAAGTTTTTCCTTCCAGGAAATTACTTTCTCTGTGTCATTTACAAAACTTGCCTAAGTAAAGATCCAATATTTTCTTGATTGCTTTTCTTTCAATATCACTGAAAACTAAAAAAGAAAAAAACAACTCTATTTGATACCTTCTGTGTGGGGGTGGGTTGGAGAGTGGGGGTGGGGGTGTGGGTATGGGTGTGCACACGTGCTTGCATTAAGGGTCAGGTCATTTAGGACTTTAACCCAAATGACCAGTGTGAGGTGTTAAGCCAACTGTAAAAGTTTAGAGAGAAGAGTCCGCACAAGAGTTCACCCTCAAGTTTGATAATTTGCTAGAAGGGTTTCAAAATTCACTGAAAGCGATTATACTCATGGAAGTGATTTATTACAGGGGAAGGATACAGATTTAAAATCAACCAAGGGAAGGAGGGCAGAGGATAGAATCCAGGAAAAGTACCAAACATAGAGCTTCCACTGTGTTCTTCCTGTGGACTCATAGATGCATTACTTTCCTGACATGAATGTTTGACAATATACGTGGATTGATGATGCATGGAATATTTCCAACCAGGGAAGCTCACTAGACACAACATCTGCCAGTGTCTTGATCTTGGACTTTCCAGACTTCAGAACTGTGAGAAATAAAAGTTTGTTGTTTAAGTCATCCAGTCTATGGTATTCTGTTATAGCAGGCCAAGCTGACTAATATATTTATCATTTTTCTCTATAGAATATGATACATAATTGGTACTGGAGTAAACAAATATTTCTGGAGTAAACATTAATACACACAGAAAACTTCCCGTTTTTACTAGGACCTTACTACTTCTTTACATCAACTTTCCTTATGTGGTCTTACCATTACTTAGAAACTTTGAGTGAGCTCGTTTCATGTAACACTAGGTTTTCATCTTCTTTTGAGTCAGCAGCTCAGGAAAAGTCCTGATTGGCAGTAATTGTTGAAGCCGATGAGTGACCATCCCCTCCAGACTGGACACCACCTCCAAGTTCATCACATGGTATTCTCTGCTATCTTCTATTCCCTTTGTGGTGGTCATTTCTTCCTGATAGGAAGGGTTAGTGATCCTCTCTTATGACAAAGAATTCTGACCTATTTTCAGGTTTCAGAGATAGCGTCACTGGATTAATAACCAATCGTAATCCATTTGGAATAACAAAATGGGAAAAGGAAATGCAGGGGTTTTTTTTAATTATGTTTTTTAAATTTATTTCTGACAGAGAGAGATAGCATGAACAGGGGAGGGTCAGAAAGAGAGAGATACAGAATCTGAAACACGCCCCAGGATCTGAGCTGTCAGCACAAAGCCCGACGCGGGGCTCGAACCCACGAACCGTGAGATCATGACCTGAGCCGAAGTTGGACGCTTAACTGACTGAACCACCCAGGCGCCCCGAAAATGCACTTTTAAAAAGATATAAAATTGTGCGTATGAATAAATTTAATAATATATTGACAGTATCAATATAAATGTAAAATATTACTGAGAAGCTGAGTTAGGTTGACTTTATATAGATATATGTCATGTTCCTGAATGCAAATATTATAAAGATGTCAGTCTCCCTAACTACGTATACAAATTTTGAAACAATTCCAGGGGCTCCTGGGTGGCTCAGTCGGTTAAGAGTCTGACTCCGGCTCAGGTCATGATCATACGGTTCATGGGTTCGAGCCCCCCGTCCGTTTCTGTGATAACAGCTAGCTCAGAGCCTGGAGACTGCTTCAGATTCTGTGTCTCCCTCTCTCTCTGACCGTCCTCTGCTCACGCTGCCTCTCTCTCTCTCCCTCTCTCTGAAAAAAAAAAAAATCCGGTAAAATGGATTCTAAGTCTCTCGTGGAAGAATATATACGTGAAAAGAAGAAAAATAAAAATTAGGGAAGAATAAAAATCAAAGGGAGCTTTCAAAATTATATATCACATTATTAAAGCTATAATAATGACTCTGGCCTGGTGTACTAAGTGTATGGATGGTAGGGACTAGAAAACTGAGAACATGGCTCAATAAACATTACCTTACTCAAGCCTCATCCCAGTTGTCTTTGGTCAGAAAATAGCATATAATGAAAAGTTGAAATCATGCCATTTTTGAATGAACATAAATGTACTGCTTTGCACAGATAAGTCAAATAAGGGGTATGAAAAAGTAGTTCAAGATGACCAAATAGAACATGTGCTTACTAACCCAATAAAGAATCCATTTTAACCAGTAGGGAGGCATGGTTTAATCAATGGGAAAGAGGAATGGCACAATTTGTTGAATACTTGGAGAATGTGAACCTTTATGTCCACCTCACAAAATTACTTAAAAACTGAAGATAGATTCAAGTGGTAAAAAGAATATATAGCTTTACAGTCATAAAATCACTAAAAAAGTATAGATAAAAATCCAATTTCTTGGTAGAAGCAAAAAGTAAATAATCAAAAATAGAAATGTTAATAAACTAAGGAGCATAAAAATGAAAAACTCTTCTCATAAAATAAATAAAATAACAATGATAAACTAGTACAAATAATTGAAAAATAAAGCAAAAATGAGGAGCAACTGTTCTTGTGAAGAATTTTATAAATTAATATGGTACATAATAAGAGGAAAATTGTTAAAAGAAAGTAACAGGCAATTCACTATACGAGTTACAAACAGTATAAGAAAATGTCTACGTCATAAAATATCAGAGAAACGCATAGTAAAATATTAATTAAAAGTACTTTTCACATACAACACTGGTAAAGATAAAAAAGTGATGATATTTAGTATTGGCAAAGGTGGTGGGAAATTAGGATAGTCATAAATTATTTTTAGAAATGTAAGATAACACAGCTTTTTAGAGGATAATATGGATATGATGTAACAAAAGCCTTAAAACTATTCACACATTTGAGCCAGCAAGTTCACTGGTAGGAATGTATTCTAAGAAAACAATTTGAGATATTAAAAAAGATTTATGCTCATTTTGTTCTTTGCAACATTGTTTATGCTGCTATAAAAATATCCAGCCATAGAAGTATGGTTAAATAAATTATGGTCAGTGAACGAATTGAATGTAACCATGAGAAAGTGAGTTGAACAAGTATAACCAACGTTTTAGAAATAAATACATAATGTTGGCCCTGGAACAGCACAAGGGTTAGGGGCACAGACCCCTGAACAGTCCAAAATCCACATTTAACTTTAGACTTCCCAAAAACTTAACCTTAGGCTACTTATGACTGGGAGCCTTATCAATAACACAAACAGTTGATTAACACATGTTCTACGTGGTATATGTGTTATATACTATATACTTACAATAAAGTAAGCAGAGCAAAGAAAATGTTATTAACAACACCATAAGGAAGAGAAAATGCAGGGCTGTACTATATTTATTGGAAAAAAATCTGCATATAAGTGGATTCACATAGTTCAGTTCAAACCTGTGTTGTTTAAGGGCTAGTAATGTTATTAGAAGGAAATATACAAAATATTAACAGAAATACGTAGAATTCTTTTCTACTTTACCATAGTTTTCAAATTTTTCAAATTATTTTTTATTATTTACTTTTAATTATAACAAATAATGCATAAACAAATACTCTCTGATGTGGAATAAAACCCCAAAACACGAATGAAATGAAATTCCCATCTATTCATCCAGAAGTAACTAGATATTTGTGTGTGTGTGTATCTCTAGAGACTTTTTCATGAGAAATATGTGTTATTATTGCAATCAGAGGTTAAAGGCTGTTTTAATGAGTGTTGATGCAGACAGAAGGATAATCTTTCTCCTACACTCATTGGATGAAATATTAAAGCCAGAGACTATTGACCAACTATATAATGATACAGGGAAACCATGTAATGGACTGAAACTATATAATGATATAGGGAATGATAGTATTTTGTATTATACTCTAGTCACTAACTTTGAGTATCCCCATCTCACCACTCCTTCAAATAGACCTTCTTGAATCTCACTAAACATTATCAGAATCTCCTAAAATGCTCTGGTGGGGATAGAGTACATAACATTTCCAACAATGTCCATACACTTTATCAGGGAGAAGATGTATTTCCAATCTTTGGGCATTTGCCTTGAACACAAGAAATTTTTCACATAAATTGCTCCTCAGTTTTAAACAGAAAAAACATATTGCATGCAAACCGAGACCTCACTCTCACCTTCTAAGAAGGAACAAGCAATGGACAGACAGGTGCAGATCAGTGATGGATTATCTTGAGCGCTGTCTGACGCAACTGCTCTACGGGCACTTATTAACACCACATGTTCCCAAGTTTTTTGTAAATTAAAGAATGAGTGAGAAATGAGGGGATTACTATAATGAAAGGGCAACCAAGGATACTTTTAAACTGACCCTTAAAAATGGCTGGCTCACCACAGGGAGTATTTGAACTATGCGCTCAAAAACAAAGCACGTGACCCAGCATTTAATTTTAAGGAATAATGTGATTAACTTGAATGTTTTTGATAGCGAGAGGAGAAAGCAGAATCACTTACTTGTTTAACCCTTATTAGTTGAATGTTTTCTATGTAAAATGCATCATGTTAGGTTCTGGAGGTCTGGTGAGGAAGAGGGAAAGTTCTTTGCCCTCATGTAGCTTGTAGTCTAGAATACGATATAGATTTAAAGATTTCCAAAAAAAAATTTTTGCTGTTGTAAACGCTTTGACAGGGGTGCCATGTGCCACAGAAACACAAGAAAAGTCAAATGTGCCCAGAGGAAGTGATGTCTAAGGTAAAGAACTGCAGAGGAGTAAGAAATAGGTAATTTGGTGAGGTTGGGGCAGAGAGGCATGTTACTTCAGGAAAGGAAGCTCCAGAGAGAGGACTTGTCCGCCATTCCCAGAAGTGGAAAGAAACATGCCACATACTGAGAATTGAAGACAATTCTCTGTGGTAGGAAAGGCCAGAGATATGGCTGGTGAGGTAAGCAGGGCAGTTGATCAGTGGGCTTATAAACCCGCATAAAGCAATTAGAACTTGATCCTGTGGGCAGTGCGGCACCACTAGAAGGGCAAGTGACAGATCAGATTTGGAATTGGAGAGATCACTATGATGGCAGAGGGGCAGGTGGGAGGCTGTTGCTATCCCCCAAGTTTGAGACCAAGTGGCCTACAGGGCGTAGATGCAGAGCAGAGGGAGAGAAGCAGAAAGATTTCAAAGGTCAAAAACACAAAACTGAGTTAACTGTGGATTGCTGAGGAAATAAACGGTGGACTCAAAGGAAAAACCCAGGGTTCTGGCTTTGGTGTGTGGGAGTGAGACAGAAAACAAAACAAAACAAAACAAAACCTAATACGTGGGGAAACTATGATGATTTGAAATTGGATAAACTGAATAATTGAATTTGAAGAGCTGCTTCTTCTTTTTTTACTGTTTATTTGTGTTTGAGAGAGAGCATGAGCATGAGCCGCTGAGGGATAGAAGGGTGGTGGACAGAAGATCTGAAGTGGGCTCTGCTGACAGAGGATTCGAAGCAGGCTCTGCACAGAAGGCAGAGAGCCCAATATCCCCACTTGGGGCTTAAACTCATGAGCTATGAGATCATGACCCGAGCTAAAGCTGGATCTCAACCAACTGAGCCTCCCAGATGCCCTGAATTTGAAGAGCTTCTAAGATTTCAAGTTGGGGATCTACAGAAGGCAAGTAATAGAGATGGGGAAAAAAGGTGTTACCAGAGAGAATTGAAAACAATAGGCTGAGATAAAAAGAGAATTGTAGGTCGTATAATGTTTTTAAAAACATCCTTTCCTTCTCCAGTCCTTAGTATGTATGTTATAAATAAGAGAAACTAAATGAATATTTTCTTTCTTTTTTTTTTTAATGTTTTATTTATTTTTAGGAGAGAGAGAGAGACAGCATGAGCAGGGGAGGGTCAGAGAGAGAGGGAGTCACAGATTGAAACAGGCTCCAGGCTCTGAGCTGGCAGTCAGCACAGAGCCCGACGCGGGGCTCGAACCCACGAACTGCGAGATCATGACCTAAGTGAAAGTCGGACGCTTAACCGACTAAGCCACCCAGGCGCCCCTGAATATTTTCTTAATTAGCTTTGTTGAGGCATAATTTCCATACAATAAAATTCACCAAGTTTGTGCAATTTGAGGATTTTGACCAATGTATTCAGTTGTGTAGCCATCACCACAGCCCTGATATAGAACATTTCCATCTCTCTCAAAAGTTCCTGTACAGCACTTTGTTCTCACACAAACACACCCCAGGCCCTGACTACCACTGTTTTACTCTATGTCACTCTATTTTTGACTTTTATAGAATTTCATATAAATTATATCATACGATATATATTTAGCTTCTTTCAATTTGTTTTTTGATTTTTGTCCATGTTGTCATGTATATCAGAAACTTATTCCTTTTTATTCCTGGATAATATCCCATTATATGGATATACCACAATTTGCTTATCTATTTGCCAGAAAATGGACATTTGGATCCTTTCCTATTTTTTACTGCTATGCTTACACTTGCTATGAACTTTTGAGAACAAGCCTTTCTTTATGTGAACATGTTTTCATTCCTTGTGGCTAAATATGTAGGAACAGGATCATTGGGTTGTAGGTAAACATATTTTAACTTTACAGAAAATTGCCAAACTATTTTCCATTTCAAATGTGCACTTTGCATTCCTATCAGCAATGCATGAATGTTTAGTCATTCCACATACTTCCTGACATATGTCTTAAAATTTAGCCATTCTAGGGTGTGATATTTCACTTTAGTTTTCGTTTTAATTTCCCTGATGACTAATAATCTTAAGCAATTATTGAGTTCATTTTAGCTATTTGTAAACCTTTTCTGGCAAAGTTTCTATTCAAGCTTTTTGCCAATTTTATTTGTCTTTTTTTGTCTCTTTGTTGAGTTGTAAGAATTTCTATATATTTTTAATATATAGGCTTTATTAAAAACTTATGAGAATATTTTCAGTCATTCTGTAGCTTGCCTTTTCATTTTCTCAGCCATGTTTATTGACGTGAAGACATTTATTGTGGTGATCAAATCAAAAATTCATTTTATTTATTTTTCTTTAATGGCTTATACTTATGTTCCACTCAAGAAATATTTGCCTGACCCAAGGTCACAAGTATTTTCTATATTGTTTTCTTGTTAATTTTTATAGTTTTACTTCTTAGCATGTGAAGGCGTTATTCATTTTTTAATGTATTTTTTTTTTGAGAGAGAGAGAGAGATAGAGAATGTGCAAGCAGGGGAGGGGCAGAGAGAAATGGGGACAGAGGATCTGAAGCAAACTCTGCACTGACAGCAGTGAGCCAGATGTGGGGCTCGAACTCACATATTGTAAGATCATGACCTGAGCTGAAGTTGGACTGACTGAGTCAACTCAACTGAGTGAACCACCCAGGCATGCCAAAGGTATCATTCATTTTAATCAAATGTTTCTTTACAGTGTGAATTAAAGGTCCATGCTTATTTTTTTCCCATGTGGATTTCTAATTTTTATAGCACAATTTGTTTAAAGCATGATCCTTTTCCCAACTGAATTGCTTAGCACCTTTGTGAAAATCACTGGACTATGTATACATGTATCCATTTCTGGACTCTATATGTCTACATTGCACCGATACTTGATTGCTGTAGTTTCTTAATAAAGCTTGATATCAGATAATGGAAGTTCTCACACTTGACGGTTCTTTTGATTGCTCTACATCCTTTAATTTTTCCATACGTATTTAAAATCAGCATATAAATTTCTTGCAAAGAAAAAATTCTGCTGCTGGGATTTTACTTGGGATTCTATTTCATCTGTAGTTCAATTTGGGATCATTGATATCTTAACAATGTTCAGTTGTCTCATCCATGAGCATGGTACTTAATTGCCACGTTTTAAAGATCTTCCTTATTTCTGTCAGGAATATTTTGTAGATTGCAGTATACATATTTTCATTATTTTGATTAATATATCCCCAAACATTTTTATTATTTGACAATATTATAAATGATATGATCTTTTAAATGTTCATTTCTAAATGTTTATTGTTTATAAAATGTGATAAGTTTTTGTATATTGACCTTGATCCCTGTAACCCTGCTAAACTCACTTATTAGTTTTAATAGCATTTTTACAGATTCTGTAAGGTTATCTATGTAGACTATTTTAAACGGTATACCTTTTTTTCTTTATTGCCTTGCTGTGCTGGCTAGATTTTGCACTGTAATATTGAATAAAAGGAACATAGATGAAATATTTGCCTTGTTTGCAATATTTTTGTGATGAGAGCACAACAATTTTGATTGATTTTATCTGGTTGAGGAAGTTACCTTCTGTTTTCAGTTTCTTGATAAATAACTCTTGAATAGTCCAACATAAAAATATTATATCAAATATTTTTCTGTTAATTGAGTAGATTGCATGGGTTTTCTTCTGTATTCTATAAATATGATGTATCACTTAGACTGATTTTAAAATATGAAAACAACCTTGCATTGTTTAGTTAAAACTCACATAGTCATAATCTATTCTCTTTTATGTATATTCATGGGGTTTTTTGGCTAAAATTTTGTTAGGATGTTCATGAGGCTTATTGGCCTCTAATTTTCTTATATTGTCTTTGTCTGTTTTCTACCAGGCTGATATTGACCATATAAAATGAGGTGAGAGGTAAGTCCTCTTCTTCACTTTTCAGAAGAGTTTTTGTAGAATTAGTAGTCTTTCTTTATATTTTTGGTAGAATTTACCAGTATCTAATGTTGGAGTTTTGTTTTGTTTTGTTTCCTTTTTGGAGGGACGGTTTTTAACTATGTTTTTGATTACTTTAACAAATATAGAGCTATTCAAGTTATCTGCTTCTTCTCCAATGATCTTTTGTTTTTGCATTTTAAGGAATTTCCTTATTTAATCAAAGTTCTAAAATTTATTGGCACAAAGTTATTCATATTTTTTCATTATTTTTAGAATGTGAGTAGAATCTGTTATGGTGTCTTTTCTGTCATTCCTGATATGGGTAATCTGTGTTTTCTCTTTTTTTCTGATTAGTATGCCAAGAGGTTTGTCAATTTTTTCTTCTCAAAGACATAAATTTTGGTTTTATTTATTTTCTCTATTCTTTTTTCTGCTTTTCGTGATTTCTGCTCTTTTTCATCCCTATCCTCATACTTACTTTGCGATGAATTTACTCTTCTGTATTTAATTTCTTAAGGTGCAAGCTCAGATCATTATAGATCTTTCTTTGTTTCTATTGGAAGCATTTAAAACTATAAATTTTCCTCTAAACAGTGCTTCATGTAAAATGAAATGGTATTAATATCCAAGTCTATAACACTACTAGTTTTTTGTCTATTTCTTCTATGAATTACTCAGAAAGAATGTTGAAATCCCCAATCTTAGCAATAGATTTACTATTTTTCCCTGTCAGACATTTTTCCTCATGTAATTTGAAGCTTTGTTATTAGGTGCATACACATTTAGAATTCTATTTTGTTCTCCTGATAAACTGATCCCTTTAAAATTTTTTTTTTAATGTTTTTTATTTATTTCTAGGAGAGAGAGAGAGAGAGACAGCGTGAGCAGGGGAGGGTCAGAGAGAGAGGGAGTCACAGACTGAAACAGGCTCCAGGCTCTGAGCTGGCAGTCAGCACAGAGCCCGACGCGGGGCTCGAACCCACGAACCGCGAGATCATGACCTAAGCGAAAGTCGGGCGCTTAACCGACTAAGCCACCCAGGCGCCCCTAAACTGATCCCTTTAGCACTAATCTTTATTCTTGTGAGAATTCTTGTGAGAAGTAAGGGAGATGATTCATTTTCAGAAATACCAAATAAAAAGGTATGCTGTGTAGTTAACAGTAGGTTTACAAGCTTTTGGAAATAAGTACAACCCCACCCCTACCCCTGCCACAATGGAGTCCCAAACCTTTAGATACTTGGCTTCCTAGTTCTTCTTCCCCTCTCCGTATTATTAGGTTACTTTGAGCATGTGCCAAAGAACAAAGGGAGGAGAGACTGAAGGTCTTTGTCACCTCAGGGGAATGTACATTTGTTCCAATCAGACTAATTTTTGCCGTATGTGGGTATAGGCAATGTCCAGGTAAGCCTGTAACCTCTGTGGTACTCAGCCAATGAGGAACCAGGGGAGGGAATTGCATGCTAGGAGATAAATTGTCTGCTATAACTGCTCAGAGTTTACCTGTCAGATACCCGCTCTTGAAAGAATGTTGACTAAAGCTTCACTTCACATGCTCCGAGTCTCCACATCCCTCCTTTGCTTGGGTTGGTGGGCTTATTTCTCACATTCTGAGGTCTATTTTGTTTGACATTAGCATGGTCAATTCAGATTTTTTTTTTTTTAGTTGATTTTTCATGGTCTATCTTTTCTCACCTTTTTTACTTTTTAACATTGCTGTATTTACATTTCTGATGGTTCATTTTATGTGTCAACTTGATGGAACCATAGGGTGCCCAGATATTTGGTTAAACATGAATTTAAGTGTGTCTATAAGGGTGTATCTGTATGAGACATTTGAATTGGTACATTGACTAAGCAGATTGTCCTCTGCAACAAGGGGGTGGGGTCTCATTCAATCAATTGGAAATGTAAATAAAATAAAAAGGAGAAGTAAGGAAGAATTCACTCTCTCTGCCTGTTTTTAAGTTGGGCATAGGCTTTCTCCTTCACTTCAACTGGAAGTTGTACTATCCGTTTTGGTTTTCAGGCCTTCAGACTCAGATTGAAACTCTACTACCATCTCTTCTGGGTATACAGCTTACAGATGGCAGACTGAGACTTCTTAGCCACCATAATCACATGAGCCAACTCAATAAGGATATAAATGTAAAGAGATTTATATGTGTGTGTGTGTGTGTGTGTGTGTATAAAATATGTATTTGTATATGCATATATTTGTCCCATTGGTCTGTTTCCCTGTTGAAATCCTGATTAACACAATAAACTGAATTTCTTATAGAATGCACATAGTTAGGTCTTACTTTTTAATTCAATTCAAACCTCTCTGTCCTTTTCTTTCTTTCTTTCTTTTTTTGGCAATGAATTTTCTGTTTCAATGAAAAAGTACTTTAGCTTCCTTCTTTCTTTCCTTCCTCCTTCCCTCCTTCTCTTCCTCCCTTCCTGCCTTAAAAAAATTGGTTTCATTATCTTTTGGCTTGCATGGTTTCTGACAAATTGTTTGCTAATATTTCTGTATTTGTTCTTTAATATATGTAGTAATGCATTTTTAACCACTTTTAAGACTTTATTACTGTTTTCTTTAGTAATTTGGTTATGATGTTACTTGGCATGCTTTTATTCGTTTATTTTTTATATTCTTTATACTTCTTGTATTGATGGGCAGGTTATTTGAATCAAATATGAAGAAAAATTAGTATTACTTCTTGAAAGGTTTTCTTCTATTCCTTTCTTTTACCTCTTTTAGGATTCTATTACAAATTTGTTATACTGCTTGATATTGTCATGTAGATCATTGATACTTCATATTTTTCAATACTTTTTTCTGTATTGCATTTTAGATAGTTTGAACTGATATGTATTAATAGTTTCTACTGCTTCAATAACTTTTTTCAAGTCTATTGCTATACTTTTGTCTGCATTGACTAATATGCTGCCAATTTAACCCAATTCACTTTTTTTTAATGTTTTTTTTTTTTAATTTATTTCTAGGAGAGAGAGAGAGAGCGTGAGCAGGGGAGGGTCAGAGAGAGGGAGTCACAGACTGAAACAGGCTCCAGGCTCCGAGCTGGCAGTCGGCACAGAGCCCGACGCGGGGCTCGAACCCACGAACTGCGAGATCATGACCTAAGCGAAAGTCGGACGCTTAACCGACTAAGCCACCCAGGCGCCCCATAACCCAATTCACTTTTAATTTAATGTTTCTTTTTCATCTTCAGAAGTGGTCTTTTTCATATCTTTATTTTTTTTTTCATCTTACTTATGTGTTTTTCTACCACCACGAACATATGGAGCAAATTTATAACTATTTCAAGATACTTTCCTTGTAATTCCCTTATCTCTGTCATTTCCAGAACTATTTCTAATGATTGATTTTCTCCTGGTTAGAAGTGATATTTTGCTGCTTATTTTGCATATCTAGTGATTTTTTTAATGGATGCCAGACACTGTGAATACCCTATTGTTGCTAGCTGGATTATATTGTATTCCTTTAAATAGTGTTGGATATCGTTTTGGTGTACAGTGAAGTCACTTTGAATCAGTTGGATCATTCTGAGACATGCTTTTAGATTTTGCTAGAATGGAAGCAGAAGAGCCTTTGTTCTAGGGCTAATTCAGCCCCACTACCAATATGTAGCCTTTCTGGGGATTCCACCCTATTACTGTAATATAATGTCTTTCCATTCTAGCTGAGAACAATGCAAACTACTCTCAGGCTGGTGTAAGCATCAGGAATTGTTCTCTCTGGCTTTTCTGGTGTCTCTCTGAATTTAGATTGTTTTCTCCCAATTTGCACTGATTAGTACTCAGCCAAAAATTGAAGGTATCCTCTGTAGATCCTTGGAGTTCTCTCTGTGTAGCTCCCGGAAGCTCCCTCCTTTCTGGCATTCCACCCCTAAATACAAGATGCCTTCCTTGACCTCCTGGAACTATTTTCTCTGTTTCCTCGATTCAGAGAGACCATGAGGTTCTTCCGGATTTTCTCTCCCTGATTTGCAGCCTGGAAAATGCCACCAGACACTAGGCTGGTCTGACTGCAAGGTTCACTTTGTTTCCCATTTCTCAGAGATTATCATTCTGTGGTTATGATGCCTTTCAATGTCCGACTATATATATATTTTTTCTCACTGTTTTTATAATTGTTTAAAATAGGAGTGTAAATTTGGGTTTGTTGTTCCATTTTGGCTATGAGGATAAGTCTGTACATTTTTTATGATGGAAAATTAAATTTTGAAAGCAGATACTCATCTACAAAATCAGCGATTATAGGCAAGTTGCTTCATTGATCAAAACCTTAATTTCCTTGCACATAAAGGATTAGTAACAATGTTTTCCTACTTGATGAGTGGATTGGAATTAGGACCCAATATGACAGAGGGAGTTCTTTGTAAACTCTAAAGCTCTATGCAAAGGACAATGTTGAAAGGTAGGGAGAGGCAAACCATGAGAGACTCTTGAATGCTGACAAAAACTGAGGACTGATGGATGTGGGGGGGAGGAAGGATGGGCATGGAGGAGGACACTTGTGGGGATGAGCACTGGGTGTTATGTGGAAACTAATTTGACAATAAACTATTTGTAAAAAAAAAGAAAAAAAAAAGAAAGGTTGTGGTAGGGAAGGGGTGATGAGGATGTTGATGATTGCTTCAATTCCCTAACAATTCAAATAATAAAATTATGTTTTAGAGAGATTTAATGTAAAAAAAAAAACCCTGTGAAAAATAATAATAACACACACTCTGGGTCTTGTATGTAAGCAAACGTCCTTTTCCAAGCTGGTTTTAAGCTGAGAGAATGTATTTGCTCATTAACGTGAAGACCAAGACGGTGGGCCAAGCCCAGCTAAATACAGAGTTCCAATGCTGTCAATGTTCTCTCTCTCTCTTTACATCTCTGGCTCTCTTGCCTCTGCTCTGCTTCCTTCTCAGACTTTCTCCAGGTGGCAGCAAGATGGTTGTTGACAATTCCATCTCATATTCCAACAGCTTGGCAAACTGAGTAGACAGAATGAGTCTTTCAACAATTGCTCTGGCAGAAAATTTCTGAGTCTTATTTGGGTGATTTTCCCATTTCGGTACCAATTACTGTGACCAGGAAAAAATGATATTTTAATTGGCCAGGTCTCTGAAATCAGGGACATTTTATCAGATATCAAGGATTCAAAGCTCAATAGGATATGATCTTTGACTTCTCAGTTAGCAAAGTATTTACAGGGCACAATGAGTTGCAAAGGAAGGTATGGTTAATTCTGCTTAACAGTCAGAGAGAAGACCACAGCATGTTTCCTATGTTTGGGTACTTCCTTTAGTATCCTTGCTTATGCTGTGCTACTTTGCTACATGGATTAATAAGGAAACAGGCACACTTTGATGAAAGAATCATTATAGCCACAGAAAAATACAAAATTACTATAGTCCATAAACTACATGACTATAAGGAAAAGTAGCATTGACCCATCTCTGTCTTCACTCTTCACATGTAATATACTAAGTGAATTTTTTAAATACTCCCTGATGTTATTTTTGTTTGTGCTATATCTCACATACTTACATAGTCAACTACTTGAAAGTAGAAATAGACTGCGTTGTTGTTGTTGTTTTTTAATCTTTATATTCCCATCAGTCTTGAGCTCCCCATATTAGGAGCTGAGTGATCTATTTGTTGAATGAATGAGTGGATAGCTGGTTATATAAGGTATGTGAGGTATCATTCTAAGTATTTTACTATATTTACTTATGGTATCCTCCCCGCAATCTTACGAGGTAGATTCTACTTATTCTTCATTTTACAAATGAGGAAATTAATACCCAGAGAGGTTGTTACCCACCAAAGAGCCTGTAGGTAAGAACTAGATTGCAGCTCGGTTGTAGACTGCTCTAGCTGTTGTCTTATTTTTGAAAAACAAGCTTACTGAAATACTTTATGAAAGAGTAGGAGACAGAAAAAGAAAACATGAGTATTGTGCATTTTAACAACAACAGCAACTGTTTTCCTTCCCCTATGAAGGAAACAGAAAGATTACACTTAGAATTTGTCAAAGCATGAGGGTGTTACCCATTAACTGGACGAGTCAAATGATGATGCAAGGGAAAACCTTCCATGGTGAGTGAAAACAGTCATCCGAGTGGCTGTTAGTATTGTGCAAGGGTTGAGCATGGATTCCCTTTTGTTCACAGGTAGGCATCTAGAAACAAAATTAAGTGACAGTATGTTTCACCTCTTGCTAATGCAAAGAAACCACGTTGTGAGATCAGTAGACAGCAAATTATTTGACTCATACAATAGAGTTAATAAACCTGTCTATTGTAGAGGAAACTCAAGGCTTTAACAATAGCAGCAATACCAGTACAGCAGCAGCAGGTAAGCACAGGACCACTGTGACAGCAGTCTATGACTGTCTTCTCTGTGGATGGAATGATTCTTGCTGTTTATCTCTTTGATCTGTGATTATCACTTTTATCTTAACTCTCCGAATAACTCAGATCAAATTTAGTCAGGAATCATGGATGACTCCAGGAAAAATGTAATTTGAATAGCTTCTTGGTGCTACTTCTTTAAACTCTTTTTCTTTGAGTATTGTCTTAGTATACTCTTGTCTTTAAGTAACTTTAAACTAGTATAAACAGTAATGATATAATTTTAATCACATTAGAAGAAGTTTAGAGGTAGGATAATCCTCTGAGTTGCCAATTAGCTCACAATGTTATCAGATCTAGGTTTTTTTTTTTTTTAAATCTACTGTAGGTACTTTATTATTTTTTCAAATTTTTATTAAACTCTAGTTAGTTAACATATAGTGTAATGTTGGTTTCAGGAATGGAATTGAGTGATTCATTACTTACATACAACACCCAGCACTCATCATAAATGCCATCCTTAATACGCATCACCTATCTATCTCATCCCCCACCCAACTCCCTCCAGCAGCCCTCAGTTTGTTCTCTATAGTTAAGAGTTTCTTATGGTTTGCTTCCTTCTCCTTCCCCCCCTCCCCATGTTCATCTCTTTTTGTTTGTTTTTATCTCTTTGCTCAGATAGCCATGTTTGTTAGCTTCTGAAGCTGATTCTCCTCTCGGTCGCAGAATGGCTGCGAGTAGCAAACTGCATCCTTATTCATGCAGGATGGTTGAACGAGTCTGGCTATGTGTGACAACATCTTGAGAAACTGAAAGTATGTATTATTTGGAAATAAATTACTACAGGTCACAAAGTCCTTGATTCAATAATGAGCACAATTACAGTTAAATTCATGAACCATAAATTGCAAAGCTACTCAGCTAAAAACTTTAGTGAAGAAGCTGCTGTATTTAGAAAATACAAAGCAGTGGATCAGGCATTAATCTTTTCCCCTGGAGATAGGGGCAGGCAGAGCTAATGTTAGGACAAATATACATAACTGCTGCCATAACATTTACATTTTATATATAGTTAATTTGTGTATAGTCATAAAAATGTTTTGGTCTACTTTGAGTGACTGAGTAGAGTTTTCCTGTGATACTCAAGGTTTACTTTAAAGTAATCTTCTTCTTTTTTTTTTTTAAATTAATGCTTATTTAATTTTGAGAGAGAGAGCAAGCTCAAGTTGGGGAGTAGCAGAGTGAGAGAGAGGGAGACACAGAATCCAAAGCAGGCTCCAGGCTCTGAGCTGTCAGCACAGAACCTGATGGAGGGCTTGAATTCACGAACCACAAGATCATGACCTGAGCCGAAATAGGCCACTCAACAGACAGAGCCACCCAGGTGCCCCTAAAATTGTCTTCTAAATAGTGATTTGAGTCATTGAGACATTATTTAGAACATTGTTTAATTTGTTGTAGAGAGTTGTGTGGCTTTTTTTTTCACATCATAAACATTTTGTTATTTGAGATTAATTTTGCTCACCTGCCTGGTGACACATAAATGACGACCACACTGCTCCTAATGACAGATTAGGAGATGAGGGTTGAACATTTTCTTATTGAGTCAGGAATATATTTTGCAAGAATTTCTCCTCATGTAATGGAATGCACAACCAACAATTAAAATGAGTGACTCTTACAGATTTGTTTAAAAACACAATGCAAGATCATGTTTTTCCATCCCTAGAAATCATCACACATCTCTTGTCACGAATCTTTACCTGTACACACACACACATACACTCCACACAGTTTCATCAGGATGAGGTAAAAAGTTGTTCCATTTTACCTATCTGCTGTTGTTTTTGGTTTCCAAAATCTTGAATTAGATGCAACTGCTTTTTACTCTCAGAGCTATATTAAATGTTAGAGATCATATAAGAAATGATGGTTGCTACATTCAGGGACTTTACCGTCTATTTCAGAAATAGATGAGCAATTGATAAAATTGTAACCCTGTGAATAGCCAATCCCACATTCTGTGCTAGAGATTTCAAATGCCATGGGGAACACGTCAATAAAGGAGTTGTGCCCAGGGACACCTGGGTGGCTCAGTTGGTTAAGCATCTGACTTGGGCTCAGGTCATGATCCCACGGTTCGTGGGTTCGAGCCCTACATCGGGCTCTGTGCTGACAGCCAGCTTAGCGCCTGGAGCCTGCTTCAGATTCTGTGTCTCCCTCTCTCTCTGACCCTCCCCTGCTCACGCTGTCTCTCTCTCTCTCTCAGAAATAAATAAAAAATGTTAAAAAAAAATAATAAAGGAGTTGTGCCCAATGCAACTAGTGTCTCAAACTAGTTTCTGAAACTGTCTCTCATCCATGAAGTTCAGTAAAGGCCTGAAATGAAAATAACTAATCATGAGTATTTGACATTAGCACCTGGATTCACAAGTAAGCAAAGGGACTTTTAAAATCGAATGCTGTATGTTTAACTAGAGCTAAGCTAGCAGTGATTAGAATAAAATCTAAACAGTGGTAAAAGATATTGTCAACTCATGCTAAAGATACTTACTGTGTATCAGGGAGAATTGTGGGTTTTATAAAATAAATATTATAAAGTATATAAAATCTCAATACAAAATAAATAAAAGATGTTGATATTCCATATTCTTTATGGTTTTGATTCTATATCAGTTTATGCCTGTGATATCTTTTTTTAGGAAAGAAAGAAAAAAATTTACTTTTGGGAAGGAAAAATCCTTTAGCGAAGTCATATACAAGACTGTCAATCAGTGGTGTCGTTGTTATTAAAGATCAATAAGAAATAGAACACATAGTCCTTGCTCTCAAGAGTTTATAATCTAATGAGGGAGAAAACACTGAGGTATTTGAACTCACAGGAAAGCAGTAAAAAACAAATCATATCTTCTTGTACAAGTTTTACTAATTGCAACGTGTTTTTTTTTTTTTGATCCAAAGTAATTCTGCCATGATTTGTTTACTTGCCTAATTATAAACATAAGCTACACCAGGGTCAAGATACCCCTTCAGGATACAAGATCAGGATAGGATACACCAAGATCCTGATCAAGATCAATATATTCTTGAGCCTGGGGAATATTTGATTTAATAGTTATTTTCTAATATTTATGTCCCTTCCTGAGTCTAAAAATTAATCCCACACCTAGGAGTTAGGGAAAGATTAGAAGTCTTTCTACTGAGGGGCGCCTGGGTGGCTTAGTCGGTTAAGCGTCCGACTTTCGCTTAGGTCATGATCTCGCGGTTCATGGGCTCGGGCCCCGCGTCGGGCTCTGTGCTGACTGCCAGCTCAGAGCCTGAGCCTGTTTCAGTCTGTGACTCCCTCTCTCTCTGACCCTCCCCTGCTCACGCTGTCTCTCTCTCTCTCTCTCCTAGAAATAAATAAAAAATATTAAAAAAAAAAAAAAAAGAAGTCTTTCTACTGAAACTTCAGAGGAAATTCTTTAGAATATTTTATATGCAGTTGGTTTTCAGGATCTCCTTCACTCAAGCCTTGTTCCTACTGGGAATAAAGGTCAAATATAACTACTGTAAACATTTCATTACGATTCATCCTTGACATTTGAATGTTGCTGTGAAGAGGTCTTGAAAGGCCTCAAAGATTATGTATCCTAGGCCCTGCTACAGTCCCCCCAAAACTCTGAGTTGGCTAAAAACTAAAGGAAAGGAGGGGCATCTGGGTGGCTCAGCCGGTTAAGTGTCTGACGTCAGCTCTGGTCATGATCTAATGGTTCGTGGGTTCAAGCTCTGCGTCAGGCTCTGTGCTGACAGCTAGCTCAGAGCCTAGAGCTTGTTTCAGATTCTGTGTTTCCCTCTCTCTCTGACCCTCCCTGTTCATGCTGTCTCTCTCTCTCAGAAATAAAAAAAAAAAAAATTAAAAAAAAACGGAAGAAGAAATAAGGGAAGTAAGCAAGCAGGAATAGGGCAAGAGCTTTTAAAAGTGAAAGGGTATGTCTTTGTTTTATTTTGATTTTAAGGTGAGGGTAGGAGATGAAAACCTTTGGCTCACCTGGTGGCGGTGAAATTGGCGAACTCCTGGCTCTCCCTCCTGGGCTCTAACCACCACTCTGCTTGGTCCTGCTTAGTTTTCAGAAATACATTTTATCTACCTTTCACTTGTTTGATATACAAAATGAATCTAATAAACTTAAGACTGCATATGGGACTCCTGGGTGGCTCAGTCTGTTAAGTGTCCAACTTCAGCTCAGGTCATGATCTCACAGTTCCTGGGTTTGAACCCCGCATTGGGCTCTATTCTCACAGCTAGCTCAGAGCCTGGAGTCTGCTTCAGATTCTGTGCATCCCTCTCTCTCTGACCCTCCCCTGCTCACGCTGTGTCTTTCTCTCTCTCTCTCAGCAATAAATAAAAACATTTTAAAAATTAAAAAAAAAGACCAGTACAAAAATAAAATATGATTTATCAGTCAAAAGAATTTCCTGACCAAGGGCATACTGCATTACCTTAGGAATATACCCCAAACCACAGCGTTTCTCTAATGGTGCCTCTTAAAAATTCCTGACCTCCCACCACTTCTGCTCTCACAGATTTTTCCTGTTTTAGCAGTACTCTCATCCCATCAAGCCACTTTCAGTGGTGTTATTTATTTGGGTAAAAATAACAGGAGTGGAGATGAGGGACTCATCAATTCCAACTTAGACAGAAAAATGACTGAAAATATCTGGTTGTGGACTTACTTTCTTTTTCACTTCACAAAACGTCCCAAACATCCATCACATATCAACTTTCTGAGTGCATTTCAATGTGACCGCTGTGTTTGTCAGTTCAGATAACTTGCACAGCCCTGTCTCTGTCTGAAGCAGCTGATGGCGCCCTCGGTTTCACTCCTGGTCTTCTAGCTCATGTGCAAAAGCAGGGCTTCCCCACAAGTTCCCCACCCAGCTCTGGCTACCCATTCCCCTGTTCCTCAGTCAGAGCCCTGGGAAAGTTGCTGCTCTGAGGGAAAGGAACTGGGGCCCAGGTGCCTCGTGGTAGCTATTGGGTACCCTGGAAATGTACTTCCAGACTGGTCTCAGAGCACTTTTGAAGGGGAAAATCTGAACCAGACGGGTAACTGGACAGAATGGGAAAAGCACTGGTCTCAGAGTGACCTCAGTGATCTGGGCAATTACTTAGCATCTCTGACTCTCAATCTTCTCCCCTTATTAAAAGCAACAACACAATGAGAGCCCACAGTGCTTAATGCCCATCCGGTTGACCTCACTGATATATTATGGTGATCAAATTTCATTGTGTATAGCAAAATCTTTTTATTTTTTTTAACGTTTATTTATTTATTTTAAGAGAGAGAGAGAGAGAGAGCGAGAGCGAGCAGAGAGAGAGAATCCCAATCAGGCTCTGCCATGTAAGCACAAAGCCTGCCTTGGGGCTTGATCTCAGGAACCATTTGATCATGATGCGAGCCGAAATCAAGAGTGATATTGCTTGACAAATCTTTTCAAACTCTTAAGCACGTCACAAATCATCAGCTCTCATTAACATAGATCCCCTGAACGCTGTCAAGTAGTTTACCCCAGGACTGTGGCTGTGGAGGTAACTTCCTTGACTTCAGTTACATGGTTCCCTTCCTCCTCCGCCCTCTCCCCACCCCTTTACCCTATAGCAGCCACATGCAAAGGCAGCACACGATACCAGTGGATATCTGTGATAAGAAGGCTGTTACCTACCACCCCATGACACATTTCCTAATTAAAAGAAAAACTCATTGGTTAACATTTCCTTCTTTCTGCATCCTTCCATCTGTGAAGGTTATTGTGATAGTTCGGATCCCGGTGGTGTAAAAAGTCATCCCAAGGTGTTTCTCTTGCAGGAGAAGAATCAAGACATCTGTGGATGACGCACTAAGGTAGTCACTGGCAACCTTCCTTCCATTTCCGGGTTGGCTCATTGTTTACCTAATTGCCAGTAATAATATTTCATTGTATAAAGAATGTTGGCACCAGGGGCCCAGGTTCCAGTTTATTGATGGCTCAGAGTTTATGAATTGATGCCCTCAGCAGGTTGCTGCCCTGATGAATGGCAATTACTGCGGCTCCCACAGAGGCAATTGTCGTCTGAGCATTTACTCCTTTCAAATAATTGCCCCTGAGAAGTTGAACAGGTAATTGTAACATCTGAAAACCATGCTTTTGGCTCAGAATCAAAGAGTATTAATCTCTGTAACAGAGGTGTTTTGGAATGACCCAAAAGAGTTGTTAAAGAATGGTCTCCAGAGTGTTTAATTTTAAGATGAATTGGAGAAACCTTAGCAAGACCCCCCCTCCCTAACGAAAATTAAAACGTTGTAAAGACACACAGATTGTTGTTAGAGGTGCCCACCTTTTTGAAGTTGTGATTCTCTATGGTGATTGGTTGACTTTAGGCTTTATGTATACCATTACTCCTCCTTAAAATTCTTTAAAGCACCTTGCTCTAGCCAGGCTAACCTGCCCATTAACCCCTGAAATGTCGTATTCATTCTCACCTCAGAATATTGGTTCGTACCGTTCTTTAATGCCATTCAATAAATGTATGCAATAAAAAAGTGACAAAAGGTAAAATTATTTGAAATGCCATTTCATTTCATACTATGATGTAGATGGTTTTAATTAATTACTGAAGGTTCTTCAAAATAGAGAGCACTAAAATCTTGAAATCATGCATATGTTTTCTATAGAATCCAAAGATTACCTTCTACTCCAGTTATTTTGTTAGAGCTTTTAATCTATTTATTTTGGTGCCATGAAAGAAATGGGATACAATCATATAATATAGTTTATTTGTATAAACTTCAATTTGGAAGGAACTACTGCACACAATGGGAAAAAATATAAAAATACTAATCCATGATGGTTTTGGTGGTGGGGGGGGGATAAAAGAGCATCAAAGAAAATGTAAGAATAGACTCACACCTACAACCAAACCTTTGTGTGGAATAAGGGTCAAAAATCTTTGAGAGATGACATCGGAGGAAAGGAAGGAAATAAGAAAAAAAGAAAAAATCCAAAATATACAAAAGTGTAGAAAAACCATAAATTAGTTTTAAATTCAGAAAACCTTGATGTTTAAACGTTTATTCTTCTCAAATTGTTGGCAGTAAATCCAGTGTGCTGGAAACAGCCAGGTATCTCTCCTTCAAGGCAATCTGCCCATCATTATTCAAAGCGCCAGGGAGTTAAAAAGTATCTTAGCACCCTCATATTTCAGACTAGTAAATAATGCCAAAAGGAATGATTAGAAGACTTCAGACTAAATTATGAGTTGGTTCAGAAACATGCAACCATTAGAATAAAAGCTATAAAAATGATCATGGGAGTAAATAGGGGATAAAATTATGAACATGGGTTAACTCAAAGATGAAGAAATTCTACACACACACACACACACACACACACACACACACACACCCCTAGAATGATCTAAATGATACCAAAAAAAGATATACTTATTCATGTAACCATAGACATAAATTTCCTTAATCTTGATTTACATTTAAGACTTCAATACTCAAGAGTTTCCATCTTATATAATCATGACCTTGTTCTGCTAATTGGATGATTGGACCTGAGAGTTTTATAGGCACATAGAACAGATATGAATTTTAGAGACCATGTATTACAGATGGCTGCCTTGAGGCAGATAAATATCTGAACCAAGGATGACAAATAGCTTTAACTTAGAAACTAATTCCAATCCATTTGTGGCTGGCTGGCTAGAACAATGCATTGAGGTCAATTTGGGGGCTGAGTTTAGCTCCAATAGGAAGAATATGGAGTCTGATTGATAATGTAGGGTCTAAACTTCTCAGGTTCAGGAATAAGAGTCCAGACACATATTGGGATGGAGGCTGACTTTACTGCCATACATTTGTTCTCCACAGTCTAAACTATTTAGGTACAAAGAAGGTAGCATACCATATAGTCAGTAAGTATTCTTGGGTGTAATTACATAGTACAGAATTATTTAGCTTGCATTTTTTTTTTACCACAATTGTTCTTGATATATTAGGGGATTTTTAAACTTGTTTCTAGATCCTAAAGAAATCTAAAAGGTTTCATGCCATAAGTTCGTTGCCCTTTATTCCTTAAGGTTTGGGAGTTCAAAACAAAGGGGGAGTGCAGAGAGTAAGAGACGTGGTCTTTAAGTGCATGGTGTCTCATGTCACTGGCTGTTCTTTACCTCATGCACTTGTCATTCAGGTGACTATAATCACCTAAGGCCTCTCCTTGGTTCATAAGTTTTTCCATAGCTAACTCTCCTTAATGTTCAGTTAAGCCATGCAACCACAAATGGTAATTATAGTCATTTATCCTAACAGCCTACTATTTATAACTAATGACCACATAACACAGTAAGAACTGTTCATACTAAAGATGTGTCCAGTTCATTTGTGGGATGTTTTATATCATCACAACAATGAACTCTGTTGTTTCCAGCCCCTTTTTTGTAGAGGCTCATCTCCTTGGCATGGTCTTCTGACACAATTTAAAGCAATCGAGTATGATGAAGTACTCCATTGAGTCTGCTGACCCTAAACTCTTCTCATTCTCTTCCAACGGCCTGTTCACTCCTTCTCTGTGTCCTGTCTCTGGTGTTTTTCTTTCACCTCCACCCTAATGCTTCTATTCATAAATTTAGCAAGCATTCAGTGGCAACTACCATTAACCAGTTAAAGTGCCAGAGACTGCAGTTGACACATGTTTAGACTTTCTTTTGGTTCTTCACAGCAATCAAAAGAATTTGACACTACTGTCCCTATTGTATGGTTGTGGAAAATGAGAAACAGAGATGTCAACTTATTCAACATCACACAGTGAGGGAACACACAGACTGGGATTGGAGTTTATCAATCCTCTTTCCAGTAATCCTCTTTTACTTACAAATCACTGCTTAATGCTGTGACATTGACATGGGGGCACCTGGGTGGCTCAGTTGGTTGGGCATCTCTCACTCTTGATTTTGGCTCAGGTCATGATGTCATGGTTCATGGGATTGAGCCCCATGTCAGGCTCTGTGCTGAAAGCACAGAGTCTGCTTGGGATTCTCTCCCTGACTCTTCCCTGCTTATATTTTCTCTCAAAATAAACTTTAAAAAATATTGTGACATATACAAGGCACACAAGACATTATCCAAATTTTTATGGAACTTTAAAATTAGAAAAATATCTAGTCCATTATCTACTTGTTTCATGTCCTGTATCTACCCAATCATATATATACATCCTGTTCCTCATTACCTGTGCCAATAGCCTGGTCCTGCCTTTGTTACCACATGGTTAATATAGAAGCCTCTTTACTAACACTCTAAACTGTGTTGTATTCTTTCTTATATGTAATTTGCATGCAGATTTTTTTTTTGCTCAAAAACCTGGACTACTATTTCACTTCATTTATCAGGAATCACTTAAGTGGGTATAATGGCAACTATATAATTTATATTTTATTGCTTGTATATGATTTGTTTATATCACATCCATGCATTTGGTAAGTAACCCTTGAGTGTGTAGCCCTTATTAGGCTCTGTCAAAGATATAAAGTAGAATCTTTTTTTGTAAAGATATTCTTAGAGAAAAGAGAGAAACTTAGTCTCAGACACCAAGAGCTACAAAGCAGAATGAAACATAGTCCTGCAATGAGAAAGGTGCAGATTCATGAGAGAAAACACCTGGATCAATCAGAAATCATGAAGGAATAGGCAGCATCTAAAGTAGACCTAGAAGGAATACCCCTTGAGGGCTTTTGGAAGTGATAGAAGAGGCTGAGAACACATTGAAAACACATGGCCACTGACCCTACATGGGGTGTTGGGATGCCATGTAGGCCATGTGCCTGGAGTTGCTAGGGCACGGAGCACCTGCTCTGACCACTGAGTCACATCAGGGAGAGGCCAATGTTGCTCTTTGACTTTGTAACACTCTTCATCTACCAAACTCTGCTTATTCAGTTTCTGGGGCTCTCAAAAATTCTCCCCCCCTCCTTTCTCTCCCTCTTTTTAAACCCTCCCTATGGTCTTTTCCATACTCTGAAGAGTTTGATTCTATTTGGTCTCATCAAGGTTATGATTTCTGTGTGCCCATTGTCTTCCCAATTGAATTACAATCTCTTCAAGGCCAGAAATGCATTCTTTCTAATTGCACATAAAACAGAGCCTACGGCTGAGCCCACAGCAGGCAGTCAGTAAACACTGGATGATTTATTGGACCTTTAGTTATGAATAAATGAAACCGTCCACAGACAATGTGGTTAAAAAATGTTAAATGAATGTTTCAGATTTACCCCAAATTTTTAGCTGTAGAAAAAACTAAACATCAATTTAAGAGAAGAGATGACCTTTCTTTAAAAATTCTTGGTACACCCTATCACTGTTAAAGATATTTTTCCAATCAAAAACACTCATGTTGGATACATATTGTGGTATGTGTCTGGCTTTGAAGATCTATCTTAGTGAAAATAGGGGAAAAAACGTAGTCATTTCAGTTTTAAAGAAACATTTTTGATTTTATGTTAAAATGATTCATACCTCATTACCCACTTAGGCTGAATAATATGCTTTCTAACTAGAATTATTTCCACAAATATAAAGAAGTCTATTCTATCTTTGCTCATTGAAATTCAACTTCATTTATTAATGCAGAATTATCACCAGATTAAAATTTAGAAGCTAAAACTGCAAGTAATTTACACGAATTCTTTATTGCATTCTGCCTATTGATCATGTAGGCAGAATTAATCTCAATCAATTAAAAGAATAACTTATGGGAGAACTGTCAAGAAAGATGAGAACCCAAATTATACACACGCAACATGAAAATATCGTGTCTGAGATGATTCAGCCACTGGAAAGTTTCATGAGTTCTGTTATCTGAGAAAATGAAATGAGGAACATTGCATTGTTTCTGGTTTATACTTGGTCTGATATTGATTGTTGCTGCCTCTCAACTGAGAATGTGTGCAACTCGCCCAGAGAATAATTACCTCTGCTCACCATCCTAGCAATCTGCTAAATCTTTTCTCATGTGAGAGAAAGTTTTACAAACTACATATGTAGTTTTCAATTTCTCCTACAGATATTTATAGTTTCATGAATATTTTCTGTCTTCCCAATTCAACTGTGACTTCTCCTATAGCAAAAGCTGGCATTTTTCTTTGTATTTCCATTCACTCTGTCACAGTGTTTTAAACGTGGTTTATTAGTTTTTGTAGAAAATAGTAGAGGATGAAATAGAACAACTAAATTTATCTTTCAAAGTGTATTTCTAATAAAAATGACAATTGCTGTTTGTTTGTTTTTAATTTAATTTAATTTAATTTAATTGCCAACTAAGTCAAATATCTCAAACCACTGTCTATGTAGAAATGTGACCCAGGAGGAGATCAAACTATCGTACAATGGCACAAATTCTAGATCATACTAAAAGTGCCTGCTCACAGAACACACACTGTTCAGTTGTTGAAAATACACTTCCAGCTGTTGGATGTGTGCCTCGATAAAAAATGCTCAGTGAGTTGGGAAATAATCATTGTGGTTGAAGAATACTGCCTTTGGTTAAATAAGTCGGGTTTTATCTCTTGAGAACTATACATATATACTCTAAAGTTTTTGGTAGAGTGCTGTTCCCATGGCATAACCACATGGATCAGATTAAAAGTGTGATACCCTCTTAGAATTCTGCCCAAAACAGTTAACCTTGAGCTAAAGCAATTTTGCTGAACCATTGATTGAGGTTCCTGGCACCATACTTGTATACCTTCCTTCCCTTTGACCTTGTAATTTTGAGGAAACTGATTTTGGCCTCAAACTCTATTCTAGAACATTCATATTAAATGGAATATGTATTTTTCTCACACTATCTGGTTGCCACATTTAGTCAAAATTAAATAAATAAACAAAAAATTACGGTAGTCAAAAGTGCCTTAAAATGTGCTGCAAGAAACTCCTAAATATATGTAGATATAATTCAACTCTTACATCACAAACTTAGTGCCCAATAAAGCACATCTTTATGAGAAATATTTTTTAGACATTCTAAAAAAAGTATATTTTACATATAGGATTATGAACTTCATTTTATATGGTGATGGGGACAACTCATTAAGAAAATGATAGAAGAGGGGCGCCTGGGTGGCTTAGTCGCTTAAGCGTCCGACTTTCACTTAGGTCATGATCTCGCGGTTCGTGGGTTCGAGCCCCGCCTCGGGCTCTGTGCTGACTGCCGGCTCAGAGCCTGGAGCCTATTTCAGTCTGTGACTCCCTCTCTCTCTCTGACCCTCCCCTGCTCACGCTGTCTCTCTCTCTCTCCTAGAAATAAATAAAAAATATTAAAAAAAAAAAAGAAAAAAGAAAATGATAGAAGAGTTGGACACTAAAGAATAAATAGGATTTTCTCCAGGTGGGAGGGACAGTTCAGACACAGGGATGTGCATGAGCAAAAATGAGCAAATGTTTGGAGTGAAAACTTAAAAGTTAAAAGGATTCTATTAATTGCATTGTATCAACTATGGGCTAAGAGTTGATGGGAAACAGTGGTGAATAAAAAGTGGTCCCCACTATTATACTCAAGTAGAAAAAGCAATTTAAATAACACAGTTATAAAACATAAAAATGGTATGAGTGAGCAGTATCTAACAAGGGTGAAAATATTTTAGGGCTGTAAAGAAAGGAGAAAATAGGGTAGTGGCACAGAAAGGGTTCTCAGATAAGATGGAATTTGGGCTAGCCCTTGAAAAAGGAGTAAGAATATGAGAGGTCAATCCAGGGAAAATTCCAAGGCATTTCTGGGAAAGGAAAGTGCAAGAGTGAACTGAAGCACACAGAGCATGTTCATAGACCAGCGCAGATGCCATTGTAACAAGAAAGTGGGGCTTTTTGGTTGTAAGGAGGGAATAGAGGAGGCAATGTTAGTAAAAGCTGGAATGGTAGTTTGAAGCTGAGTGGCAGAATTGTTTGAGTCATGGATTGAAGACCTTTGCCATGGTATGAGCAGAGAGTGTCATGATTTGATCTTTGTCTTGAGTTCAACAAAGCCAAACAGGTTTGGGAAAGTCATCCATGAAGAATGATTGTCTCTGTAGGAAGAATACAGAGAAATGATTGTGTTTAATGTGAGGGGACATGGCTGAAGGTAGAACTTGGGAAAGTCTTTCATACGCAAAGAGGGAAGAAGTAAAGAAACAGGAGAAGATTAAGAAAAGGATTGAAAAGAGACAGGAAGGAGTATCTTGTACATCAAATTTTCATTCTTTGAAAACATTTTCAGGGAATTTGGGGCACTTTGGGCTGCTGGACTTCAGCAAAGTCCTGATACATATGTGAAGCAACTCTTTGAAATGTTGGGATGTTGTAGAATCCTCTATTCCCCTCTTTCTAATTCTCTCCTCACGTTGTCATCATCCAACCCAAAGTTCATGCAGTCTATGAATTTATGATATCACCCTCTAAAATTCCCCATACATAATTTTGTAACAAACCATAAGGGATAATTCTGTATAACAGTTGTTCATGGTTGTTTGAATGGACTGTTCTTGTTAATACGAAAGGCAAGACATGACTAGAATGGCAATCTTAATAGTCCTAAAAGAGATTAATTTCATTAAAAAAATTTACTTGAGAGAGAGAAGGAGAGAACATGAATAGGGGAGGAGCAAAGAGAAAGAGAGAAAGAAAGAATCCCAAGCAGGCTCCATGCTATCAGTACAGAGCCTGATGTAGCGCTCAATCTCACAGATGGTGAGATCATGACCTGAGCTGAAATCAAGAGTTAGACGTTTAATCAACTCAGCCACCAAGGTGCCCCAAGATTTCTTTTAGATACACAAAAAGTATTGATCTAAAATTAACTTTTTTAGAATACTTTAATGCCAGGCTAGTCTTTTAGAACTCCATTATGTAAATCTTTTCTAGATATTTGCCCTTTTTATGGACATATCCTTTAATTTTTCTTATAAATTATTATGCAATTTACATTTTCATTCTTAGCACTAGTAATTAATGCCAACTCTCTGGCTGATCAGTGTTGCTTTATTGTTATTAACTCTACTAATATTTTTAAAAGTATTTTTTGCTTTTTTTGATTTCTCCAATGCATGTTTGTTTTCTATTTCATTAATTCCTGTTATCATATTATGATTTCTTCTACTTTCTTTGGCTTTTGCCAAAAGATTTGAGAGGATATATTTCCTTTGAAGCATAGCTTTAGCTGCTGTATTTCATAGGTTTTGATAGTTACATGTTACTACACTTTTAAAATAACATTCCTTTGCTTCATTATTGGCCATCAATGTTACTGTCGCTAATTTGTAGGGAGTATGTCTATTTTCAGTGGATTATTTTAAGATATTCTCTTTGTTTTGTTTTGAGGTTTCACTGTGATGGGCCTAAGTGTTGTTTTCTCCATATTTATTCTGTTTGAAGTTCACAGTACTTTTGACTCTACTTAGTGTGACATTTTTTTTAGGATTTAGAAAATTCTTTCTTCTCTTCCTTTCTAGGACTCCAATTACACCTATGGTAATTTCTGTGCTGACAGTGTGGAGCCTGCTTGGAGTTATCTTTCTCCCCCTCTCTGCTCTTCCCCTGCTCTCTCTCTGTCTCTCAAAATTTATATATATATATATAATCTACCTATTTTTCATCTATCAACCTAAGTAGAGAAAGAGAAATAGAAAGATGTATTTGTGTATTCGGTTTTTCTTATTATTTTGTGTGAGGGTTCATCTATAATAGCTCACCATTACCAGACTATTAAAATGCCTGATACAGACTCTTAAATATTCAGTTCATTTAATTTAAAATGTTTTGTAAAATCAATTTACAAGAGTTTCTGACATCCATTGCTGAATTTGAAATTTTGTCATAGAACTGGTTGCTAAAACAGAAGTCAAAAAAGAAAGTGAAGGAGAAAAGGAGAAGACAAAGAATTTTGCCAGAGAAAGTGGGGGCAGAGAACAGAAGATGAAAAAGAGGAGATACCATGGCAGAGTTGAGGCAACAGATCGTTACAGTTCTCCAGATAGGTTTCATTTTGAGGCTGCATTTCTTTTTGTTCATTTTTTGTTTTGTTTTGTTGACATTATTTTTTTGTCCCTATCATCTCTTGTTACTTTATTCAACCCATCTGGGAAGTTCTTGGCCAACCCTGTCACTGGATGCAACCCACTGTCCCTCATATAGATTCTTTGCTGGACTCTAGATCGAGAGCCTATATTACCACACTTTTTGTCACACTGCAGCTGGAAATGGAAGTGAACGCTCTCATTTTTTTCTTTTCTTCTCCACCTTTGACCCTCCTTAAGGCCTTTCTTGGTGCTCCTGGCCCATCTGCCTAACATCCAGAGTTGCCTGCATTCTGACAAGACAGAGTGGCTCACCTAGCTTCAGAACAACATCAGAGGTGCCAACACAAAGTAGACCAGGTACACTATCCAAAATACCCCTCCATGGTTATTCCAAACCAGGACTAAGCCAGGAGGTGTTCCAAAAATATATCACTCCATTTTGGCCTGAGTGTCACTTCCCGGTTGGCAAGCTAGGGCTAGAGAAGTTGGAACGGAGATTTCCTGTTAGCCTGTCTTATATTCTCTCCTCTCAGATATACATCTTTGACTTGTACTGTCTCTAACATGATGCAGTTGCCCCAGCTTGTATAGCTATTTATAGCATATCACAAAGGAGCAGAAGCCATACATTTTGTCTTCGACCTTCTCCAAAAGAATTTCACCCAAACTATTCTCTTCACATTAAAATGTTTTTAAGTGAATAAATGACCAAATGAATGAATATTTGTTATATATTTCTACTTTTATATTGTGGTTCACAGAACCTCCTGAACATATGAATATATTGGCCTAGTGCAATTGTTCCCATCCTTTGGGGTTATCTTAAATTTCAAATCTCAAAGCCTCTGGTCATTATCTCAGTCTACTCAGTGTTCTTTGAAAACCAATTATTAAAGCAGTTACTTTTTTATTACTCATTGTGGTTAATCAAAAAACTTCCTTTAATTAATGCCAAACCACTTTATGTAAAGATACCTCACCTCCAAAAATATATGGGAATCTCCTCTGGAGTAGGAAAAACATCCTCCCCTTATAATACTTATGTTTGCCTCCTGTCTCTAATTTACAAAGGATTATCATCTATTTAATACTGTCTTTCTTATCCTCAAAGACCAGGATAGGGTAAAATAGTAGCCTTATTTCAGTTTTCGAAATGATGAAATTGAAGTACAGAGAGAATAAGTGATTTCTTCAAGGTCATATCCTTGATGAATGAAGAAGCCAGAACAGAAGTAAATATTCTTACTTCAAAGTCAGTGACCTTTCTACTGCCGCACACACTTTTCCACTTTTTAAACCCCCTTCAGCCTTCAGTATATGTGCTGCCGAAGCGAGCACGTCCCCCTTCAGCCTCCAACATAGTCTTTCATAAGGTATAAGGGCTTAACAAAGAATGAATGGATAAATGAATGCTTTTTTTCAACTCATCATTCATATACTTATTTAGAAATATACCTCTCTGATATTTGCTTCAGAGTAAAAGAATGCCTCTGAGAGGATGGGATACATATATAAAGACATGAGCATTAATTGTTGGATGCATACCTAAAGATATGAGCATTAACCATTGTAAGAAATCACCAGCAACAACTAAAAGTGTCAGTGCAAAAGATGGATTTGATGTTATTATATCAATATTTCTAAGTTTTGAAACAGACTGTTCACAGACTCCGGTAAATGGACTCACTTCAAACAGACCATGTTCTGATCTTGTACCTTAACTTACCCTCATCTTGTTTGGACACACTAACAGACCCTGCCTTGTGCGTGGGCACCCTTGTAGACATCCAGAACACATCCAGAAAAAGTAGTCAGACTGATATAGCATGATCATCTTCCCTGACCCAGCTTTCTTAGAGACGCTTTGGGGAAATCTGAGTACGTTCATACTGCATAGAAAGAAAGAAAAGTTGTTTTTTGCAAGCTGAGACCACATCTTCCAGGAACTGGCTTCTCCAGTTCCTGGAAAGTTTTAAAAATGTTATACTATCTGTACGTTGCCTTTCTGACATGCTGGTAGTGATTGCAAAGTATTATCACCACCACTAATTTATTTTTCTGACAAAGAAAGAGTGTACTGAAAAAAAGTGGAAAAAGAGAAAGAAATCCTAATGATAGGTTCTTGAACGTTATCAGCATTACTGTAAATTAGCTTTTGTGCTAGAACAGCCTGTTTGGTGCCAGGAACAATTCTAAAGCTTTACAATACAAAACCGGTGAGGTTTTAACACAATGTAGTCTAGACAGAACTTGTGTGACAATCCAATCCAATCATTATTGTTAAAGTTAAAAAAAATAAAAGATGCAAAATTACTTTTAATTATTTCTTGGTGCCAAATCCTGCCCCCCTAACCGAAGCTATTTTTCACTGTTATTTCTTCTGTCCCAGAAGGTTTTTTTCAAGTAACTACCCTGGCCACGGGCAGTGGTTTAAAATAGTAAAGTTGAGGCTGTTTTACTTGTGCCCAAATTCAGATTGGCCATCAACTCTTCAGCTCAGCTCTGCCTCCACCAGTTCTTCACTCTACCTGTGCTGGGGAATTCAGACCCACAACCGTGCCAAGACCAGAGCCAATTGTTTCATAAATTGGCAGGCCGGAGCGCTGCTGCAAGTCAGCACAGTGTCCTAGCAACCGAGTGACTCACCTCTTAAATTATCTCATTATTCTCTTACCCTAAATTGGGAGAAAGCTCATAATTTCCTTCCAATATATTTTCCTGCCACAATGTAGTTTCTCTTTTAATTATACTCAGGAAAAGAGGCTTTCATTGTGGGGGTGGCTTTCTTTTCCTTACCATTTAAGGCCTTTTAAAATAGAATATATTCTTCAATGAATATAGATGTATATATACATGTACATACATACACACATACACATATGAATTAAAACTTCATCTGTTGCTTCCTTTAATCTCTATTTTTTTAAAAATATACATTTTTTTTGTTAGTTTAGGACCAGTTCCAACTTCCAATCCCCAATTTAGATTACATGCTCCGAAACTAACTCCAAACATTTACTGAGTTTGAAGGTCACAGTGCTATTGATTGATTTCTACTTATAATGTATGTTGTCCTAACATGAGTTGTGCTTTTTTCTATAACTTTGGGCTAAGTCCAAAAATGCAAGGATCAAAGCATCTGGACTTGTAGCTTTCATGTTTGGCATATAAAGGGGCTGGCAGTCACCAATGTGGTCTTGGCTGGGCCCTACTTGTTTTCATTCTCTGATGTGAAACAGTTGGGAATCACAGACCCTCCAACAACTAGAGTGGACTCAATAAAAATTGGCTTAATAATCTGCCAAGCATTTGGAAGTGCCAGTCTCCACAGTTTTTCAGCAGTTATTGGCCATGACATGTTTCTCTTTTTTTTTTTTTAAGGAAAGAATTTGCTGTGAAATTAGTTTTGAGATCAACATTTGAAATAGGTAAACTATTCATCGCAGTAAACTGACTTTATCATCTTTGATCTCATTTAGTTCATTATTTTGCATGTTCTGTTCTTCTGATGTGATGGTTTCATTAATCCATGTATTTGTCTGTTTCTCTTGAAAATCAAACGTGAAATACAACAAGTAATGGAGAGGGCTTAAACATTTGACTATTGTATCTAAAGTTCACTAAGTTAAGAAAGTTACCTAGTCATAAAGTTTCCAGTTACTTAGATGCAAAACATCCATATTAAATAATTGAAATTTGATTCCAGTGGAAAAAAGTAGAACATATTTATAAAGCACTATCAGAATGTGAGCATTTATTTTGATTATGGTGAGGAATTTTCCAAATGGACTTTTTCTACCCTAAAATCCAGGGAAATGCTGTTCTTTACATTGAATTTTATTGCTATGAGCATATTTTAAAAAGTGGTATTGTTAGCTAAGGCTTATAAATATTTTCATTACTTACAAATTTCATTGGTTTTCAATATAGTTTTTAAATTTATCACTTCTTTTGTTTCTTTACCACCTTGTTTTCCACCAAAAAAAAAAATAGTTTAAGCTAACATACATTTGCTATGAACTGTTAAGATCTTCAAAAAGAAGGCTGTTCCAGGGTAAATTGGGAGAGTATATTAATATTTTTGTAGTTCAATTAGAGTCATAAATTGAATTCGAACTTCTACTCAAGCCTTTGTGATTGGATTAAAGGAAGCAATAATAAGCTTAAAAATTGGAAAGGAAAAATATTACCATTATTTGCTAATCATATGTTTATTTAAACATTTTAAGAAAATGAATTAAACAGCTTCATAAGCGATAAATGCATTTATTAAGCTTATCAGGAAAAAATGTTTTGAAATCATGCTAGGGTGATACAATGGCACGTTAAAAGATAAAAATGGGCACTCCTTTTGCAACCCCAAGTGAAATATAGAAGAATAAACTAACAGAGGGGTCCCTGGGTGGCTTGGTCGGGTAAGCATCTGACTTTGGCTCAGATCATGATCTCATGGTTCATGGATTCCAGCCCTGCATTAGGCTCTGTGCTGACAGCTCATAGCCTGCAGCCTGCTTTGGATTCTGTGTCTCCCTCTCTCTGCCCTTCTCCTATTCATGCTCTGTCTCACTCTTTCTCTCTCTCTCTCTCTCAAAAATTAAATAAACATTAAAAAAAAAAGAATAAATTAACAGGAAGTGCATAAGATCTATAAAAAGAAAATCATAAGATGCCACTGAGGAAACAAAATAAGATTTACGTAAATGGAAATGTGCATAATGTTTTCAAATAGGGAGATAAAACACCTCAAAGATTATTCCTTAATTAATCTATACATTTAATGCTAAATTCAGAACAAAATAATATTTTTTTGGTAGCAGACGTGCTGTTTCTAACGTTCACGTGGAAAAATAAACAAGCAAGAGGAGTAGGAACAATTCTGAAAAATGAAAATAATGAAAGACCACGCCCAGTGTTAAACCACATTATAATGCTATAATAAGTAAAGCAGTGTGATGCTGGTGCATGACTAGACAGACTGATTAATGGAATAGACCAAAAAGGCCAAAAATAGACTCAAATATGTATTTAGTTTGTAAAGATGGCATTACAAATTAGTAAGGAGAAAGGGTTTATTCAATAACTATGTCAAAGCAACTGAAGAAACACCTGGAAGAAAATAAAGTTGATCCCTATCTCACATGCTACATCAAAATCAATTCACAATGGATCAAAAATTTAAATCCATAGGAGAATGCTTTTTATGACCCGAATGGAGAAGGCCTTTACAAGACACATGTGAATCTAGATGTCAAAAAAAAGAAAAGGACACATTCAAATTCAACTGCATAAATTGAAAAGAATTCTGTATACATTAAATGAAAAATTAAGAAGAAAAACACAAATTAAAAGCTATGAATCTATACATTACATAAAAATAAAAGACTTGTTTTTCTCATTATGTGACTATTCCTTTGAAAACTAGATAAAGATGAATGCAGTGAAAGTCCGGCCAAGTACAATCAGAGACTGTGGATAAGGGGAAATAAATGGCTGTTTAACAGATAAAAAGATTTTCGTCCTTCTTTACAATGACAGAAATCTAGACTATAAAGGAATATACCTTCTACTTTTCAGCTTGGACAACAAAATCTCTAAGTTTGATATATCACATTAATAAGAATGTAGAGAAATCTGTTTTTTCATGAATTGATGTCAACAATCTGTAACAGTTTCTATGGCAAGCAATTTGGTAACACCCGAACTTACTCAACATGTGTAGCCCTTTGACCACACAATTCTGCTTCTAGGAATTTATTGTGCAGATGTGCGTACTCACACACAGAGTGACATTACCCAGCTATTTCCTGCAGAACTGTCTTTCATTGGAGCATTAAAACAACCAAACTGGACTTTAGTGAGAGGCCAGAAATAAATTGTGCCATATGCACAAAGAAGAATATTATGCTGCTGTTAAAAGGATGAACTGTTAATTAGGAATTTTATTTTTCTGCCATAAATGCAGTCTGGTGCTGCCACACTGACACCATTATGCCAGCAAATATCCAGGCTGCTGCTCTCCTTCTCTCATTAATTTTCAGTGTGTGGCTTACCTCCTACTTAGTGCAGATGGTTGTGCCCTTTCTTACATCTTACTATTTCAGGCAGAGGGAAGTGGAACTATATACTCCACACTCTTCCAAAGAACATTTCCAGAAGCCCTATCGACTTCTACTTTCCCCTAATTGGCCAGAGCTGTATTTACTGGATAGCCACTCAAATCTCAAGGCACCTTTGAAATGTTGTCTTTTGGGTAAGCACATATTTATCCAGAACAGAATGAAGTCTATTATAAGGAAGGGGAGATTGTTGGGGATTCTGGAAGAAATGTGTGTGCACGCGCATGTCCACACATACACACACTCATGTGAGTGCACACTTATCTATGCAGTGGATATGTATGAGGAGGAATAAGAAACAGGTGGTTGTAGTTTTCTTTTAGGAGGAAAACAAAAACTTATAGGTAAGAGTAAAGATTTCCTTTTTACTGTATAATCTTTTGTAACTTTTGAATTTAGTACTTCATATATATTATTAATTACAAAATAATTTTAATAAAAAACAAACCTCCTTTTAAATGCTTTTCAAGAAAATTCTGCAAAACTTCTAATTCACATAATTTCTTAATGAAATGCTTTAATATTAAAAGTATTATGTCTACCATACAATTTGTACTCAGAAACATCTATCAACCTCTTCACGGACAGGAGGATTTGGGCTACAACTTCAGTTTTGTAGGTAGTATGGCTCAGAGGGAATTAATGGTGATATTCCTAAGCTTCCATTTTCTCATGTACAATGGGAATAAGGTTATTGGAGCATTAAACTAGATAATGTATGTAATGCATGCAATTTAACATAGTACCAGGAAGAGTAGTTCTTTCATAATTGGTACTTACTATTTCTATTATTATTATTATAATTACTACTCCTGAGAACATTCATATGAGATTGTTTATTTTCACTTTAAATAGCATTAAAAGGAATAATATTATAAAGAGAATCTAGCTTATAAATAGTACATTAACAAGAGACCTATCATAAGGAACAATAGCAAGGGGTGCCTGGGTGGTTCAGTTGGTTTAAGCATCTGATTCTTGATTTTGGTTCAGGTTGTGATCTTTTAGTTGTGATATCAAGAGTGGAGCCTGCTTGGGATTCTTTCTCCCTCTCTCTCTGCCCATCCCACACTTTGCTTTCTCTTTATCTCTCTCAAAATAAGTAAACATTTTAAAAAATAAGGAACAATAGCTTATGTTACGTATTAACCACAATCTGAGAGCATCATAGTTTCTGTGAGTTTTCTGTCACGTGAAATGAGCAGTTAAGTCACTAGGCTTATGTAAAATGGGTATATCTTTTATATCGAATACTAATAGTGCTAGGTTCTGGACTCTGCAACTGAGCAATCAGTCTTGACCATATTTATGTCAGATTAAAGGAAATTGAAATTTCTGACTCAACTACAAATATGGAACACCCTAACTTTCATTGGCAATTAGTTGCAAAACTGACTTTCTGAGAAGTCAGGATGAATCAAAATATAGAACAATGATAGACCCAAATTCTAAATACCATTATTGGACTATATCCTACAACTCACATGCAATGTATTATGATTGAAAGAAGCCCTTCGGATTGTCAATAACTTTACAAATGAAAGACTAAAGCCATTTATTAAGCAGTTTTGTGATCTATTTCCCACAAAGAAACAAAGATTTTCTATCACCTAAAAAGACATTGTTACCTATAAAGATAAGAGAAGAAAATCAACCGAAAAAATCAGTGAAACTCAAGCATTGTCCATCACCTCGGCAGCACAGTACTACACCTGGTAAATAGTGGGGGGGAGAGATGACACCTTCCAAGCCCTGGCCCTTAAAGTTTGCCTGCAAATGGTGGGAACTTTTAGAGTTAAACCTTTGAAAGCCAAGGGTCTGACTGTTACAGTGTGCCTACCTCAATATTCAACACAGTTGACTACTGCAGGATCTTACTGCTTTTCTTTTTTAATTAAATATATATTGAGCTTGAAGAGTGTCTAAAATTGATTTAATACTGCATGTATAGGACGTTTCAGAAATAATTGTAAATCAACAATATATTCAAAATTCCCACTTTCTTGGGAAATTGGAAATAGCATTTATCATACACAAGCAACACAGCTGAAAGAAAGAGATTTGATTTACCCCAAGGCTCTTGAAATGCTGGAGTAACAGCCTTAAAAAGTAACCAAATTTTAGCCAGTTGTTTAGAAAGGTTGTCTTTAACTCTTGGCCAAAATATGCAAGTTTTGCAGTTTTCCAACCCATTAACTGTATCAGTAACACAGATACATGGGGTGGAATGTGGAATCCAATAGGGGCTGAATATGTTTCTTTGTGCTTTCTTATCCCGTGTCCTTCACCATCATGGCTGTGTCTTATACATTTCCGTCTTTAAGATGTTCACTCAGCTTCCCCCTTCCTTATTCCAAAGCCACCAGGGAAGGTTCTGAAGAGGGAAGGGACTTCTTTAACCCTAGTGTGGCACCAGGCCATAAGAAGGAAGCAGGGAAATAATAATCGCTGTAAGCCTTACATATTTGTATACTAATACTGCTATTTCTATAGTAAACATTTTGGCATCCATTTCAGATTCTTTATTAGGTAAGAATTTTAGGGTTGGAAGCCTTTCTTTCATCATTTCTTCAAAGCTCCAGCAAACTTTTAGGTCTTCACAATTTGTACATATAATCCTTAAAATGAAGAAAGGTATCTTGATGAGGGAGCATGTGTGAGAAATAGGGAGGGGGGCTGGGGAGAGAGAAGGGAAGAAAACAATGTTAGGTTATACAACTCTTGTATCCTTAAAGACAGCTTGGAGACATGGAAACCATATGTGAATTTTTAGCTAATAAAATAAAATGCCAAAATGTGGTGGCTAAAGCTGTTGCACCCAAAATGTAATTGGACATATGCTCATTTACTTGCTTATAATCAAAACATTAAAAAAACTGTTTTGAACTCAGGCTAGGTGTAAGTATTGGACTAACTTAATTTATGTAATTATCTCACATGGAAAGAATGCATTTGTGCCATGGTGTTATTATTCCATTAAGAAAAGTAAACAATGTATAAGCTGGAATAGATAATACTTGAGCAAAACCAAAAAGTTCCTATTGCCTATGTTGAGTAGAGGAAAAGAACTTATTAATTTCACACTGAAACTATTTTCCAATGAATGTGCTACTTGGCTCATGCGCCTGCTGTAGATTTATCATGTTCACGCAAATGAATGTCAGTCTGTTTAGGTAATCAATGCAAATTTCATTTCGTTAGTCAAAAATAACAGCTTTTACAAGTCTGGTGAAATTGCCAGAATGTCAGGCTTTGGTTGCTAAACTCAGTTTATGTACCACATGGATCTAAATTTCTCATGTGAATTCATTCAAGAATACCAAAATAGTATTGGGTTTCTCTTACCCAAAGGCACTTTTTAGTTGGTCAATTTATTTATCTTTACATACCTACTTATTCATTTGTTGGTTGGTTGGTTAGTTGGTTTATTAAGCACTTAGAAAAAAGCACAGTTATTAAAAAATATGTTTCTGAAACAGGTCATATACACATGCGTTAGTTAAGGATCCAGTGTAGTAGAAAAAAAAAAGGAAATCAGATTTTGAAAAATTCAAACAGTTGTGAGGGATGATAAGAAATCTGACTTCAGAAAAAAAAACTATCGACATGTTTTTTTATTTCAGAAAACATTTAAGTAGGAACTTTAAAGGAGACCAGATGACAGGATTAAATGGAAAAAATTAAAACTCAAATTTCCTTCCTCAAAGCAAGGTAACGTAAGAAAGTAAACACATATGAAATGTATACAGATGTTTGTAAAGCAACTTTTCAATCCATGTAAGAACATAATGCAAACTGAGTAACAATGGCAGACCTTCACAGTACACAGTGCTCACACACTTCTGCTATGTCATGTTGTAAATATCTAAATACATGCTTAGCAAAGAATTCACAGACCATCTATCTGTATATAATCAATAACTTATAGGAAATTTATTTATTTATTTATTTTATTATTTATTTATTTTTGAGAGAGAGAGCATGAGTGAGTGAAGGATAGAGAGAGGGAGAGAGAGAATCTCAAAACAGGGCTCCACCACACCTGGTATGGGGCTCAAACTCATGAACCATGAGACCATGACCGGAGCCAAAGTTGGATGCTTAGCCAACTAAGCCACCCAGGTGCCCCAACTGACTCCATATTTATGATACAAAGAATTATCATAGGTGAAGTTTGTCAGCAAAAGTAATTTTGGAGAAGATAAATCAGAAGATAGATTGAGGAGAGGCCATTGGTGAGAAGGATGTGTGAGCGATTCTAGAAGCACAGTTACAAGGCTGGGGAAACAATGTAGGCCCTAGAAAGAGGAACAACGGGAGTTAAGAGGAAGATGTGCATGTTAGAAGAGAATGCTGGAAATCAAGAAAACATTTTAAGGTGTTCAAAAGAAAAAAAAATGAAACTGGCTTGAAATGAAATCTGAAAACAAGGCTAGTTGATTCCATACTTTAACTTCTGTGTTGAAGCCTTTAAATGAATTTTCTTTTCATGGTTGGCTGGATATGAGGAATTAGCAGCATGGGGTTTATAAAGAGAAGACATGTAGAAAACCTGTGGTTAATTTTACAGTTTCATATTCAGAATGGACTGAGCAGTGGCTTTCTGTGAAATGATTAAGGCATGTATTGGTTTGTATCTACTGTGATGGAAACAGGGACTCTGCCTCCTCCCGTGTAGCCATTGAATTAGAATTGTGTCTTTATGGCATCTAGAGCACAGAAACTCAACTGCTCAAAAGTCAACCAATGGATTGGAAAAATATGAATCAAAGTACATCAAGAAAAAATCACAAGATAATATCAATTTATAGTGAAGCTAAAGATGACAGACTAAGAATGAAAGTAAAAAATCACTTCATCTAATTTTCCTTTTCCATAAAAGAAAACCATATCCTTAGGAACAGAGGAGAAATGATTCTTACCCAAGAATGAAACCATCCCTAGAGTGTCACCTCTGAATTTATACTCAAGGAAAAGTAGATCTTTCTAAATCAATGACCAGTGACCAGTGTGGCAACTCTAAAGTTCCAAGAAATTCCCAAGGCTTATTCAATTTTTTAAAGCAAAATTTACTGATTGTTGCTCAAACTTCCAAAAACAGACACTGAATATAAATGACATATATTGAAATACATAAATAATATATAAGTTTAAATTGAACTATTCCATTTACTAAATGCTAATTGTATGCCAGGCAATATATTGAGTGAATTATTTCAATCATAGTAGTTAAAAATAAGGGCTTCCAGGTCAAATTGCCTAGGATAAAATTATACTTTTTGGGGGTGTCTGGGCAGCTCAGTCAGTTAAGCATTCAATTCTTGATTTCAGCTCAAGTCAATGATCTCACGGTGGTGAGATCAAGGCCTGCATTGGGCTTTGTGCTGAGTGTGGAGCCTGCTTAAGATTCTCTCTCTCCCTCCCTCCCTCCTTCTCTCTGTCTTTCTCTCTCTCTCTCTTTTTTCCTCCCTCCGCCCCTACCCTCTAGCATGAGAGTGTTCTCTGACGCTCTCAAACAAATAAATAAAATTCTAAATTTGTCATTACTAACTTTTTTACCTTTAGCCAGATGTCCTTTCTCTTAGTTTCCTCATCTTTACAACCCAACTAATAATATTTGCATCATATCTCAAAGGGTTGTTGTGAAAATTAATTGGAATAATTCAAGCAAAATACTTAGAATAGTGACAAACATGTAATAAGCACTCTCTAAGCAATGCACACTAATCCCCACAATGCTACAAAGATTTTAAAAACTGAAGCTCTAAGATTTTAAGAATTTTGTGCATGTTCCTCCATCTAGTTAGTAGTAAGGGTGGGAATTTAACCCAGGTATGTCTGACTGGTCTGTCTTCACAGTGCTTCATTACTTAATATTCACAACTGGGACTCTGCCTTACCCTTCAGTTGGCCTACCAGGTATTGGGACACAGAAATGGGTCAGCCTCAGAGTGCTCCATTTCCTCCCTGCACAAAGACTGTCAACATCTTTTACTCTCCTATAAACTCTGGAGAATTCAGTGAGCCTAATCTACAGATCCAAGAACTTAACTCATTTAGGAAAAAAAAGAAAGAAAGAAAGAGAGATAGAAAGTTCAAATTTCTTCAGAAAAACCAGAATGGCTCTTCAGTTTGTTTGTTTGCTTAGGATCATGTAACCTTCCAAGGAAAACATTTAAGATTTTGGAGAGAAGTTGATTTTTGGTGTTAAAAAAAAATGACATGATAACTGGACACAGTTGGCTCCAGAGAGGGCAACAGCATATAAAATCATGAGACACTTCAACCATCCTGTTAAAGTTAGAAAAATCCATTACCAAGTTGTAGAAGGAAAACAACTTGCGGAAATATCATCGCGGGCCGACCGTTTCCAATCACTGGTACTCCATTCATTATATGCTTGAGTGGTTCCAGGAACAACAGAAGACCGTGCACTGTTACAATGCCAAGGACAAGAAAGGCAACTCAGTCTGTCGGGCTGACTTCCGCTCACAGCAATCCGAACATTTCAGGCTTCTCTTCCCTTGCCCAGATGAGTTAGTCACTAGGGAAATGAAGCCATGGCCAAGGACTCCTTTCTCAGAGAAGACTCACTGCTCTCTTATGAACCATCGCCTGCTTCCACATTCTTCAGGCCTAGCACACACAAATTCTATTTGGAAGGGATCAGAATGACATGTCAATCCATCTTCATTCTACTTTCCCTTATTTTTTATTTCCAGTGCTCATGTCAGGGGACCACTATTTGCATATAGTATCACTAATCTTTACACTACCCCTATGAAACTGTTGCATTGTCTGGTTGAGGAAGCAGATGCTCATGATATTAAGTTTAAAACAGCGTGGACTAGCAAGTGATAGAAATGATGTTTGGCGGTGGCTGGGTGGCTCAGTTGTTTCAATGTTTAACTCTTGATTTCGGTTCGTGATCTCATGGTTCCTGAAATGGAACCTGGCATCAGGATTTGCCCTGGCATCACAGAACCTACTTGGGGTTCTCTCTCTCTCTCTCTCTCTCTCTCTCTTTGCCCTCCCTCAGATCGTGCACTCTGTTTCTCTCTCTCAAAATAAATAAATAAATAAATAAAAAGAAATGGGGCTGTAGCTAGGTCTCTAAGTGCTAAAACCCATGACATTTCACACGACAGTTTAGCATAGTTTTGAGGGATGAAAAATGCAGAACCCATAGTAGAATGTAGGGGAAAAAAATCAAAGTTTTGTTTGAGCAAATCCAAAAATTGATGCGACTGAAAGAAGTCAAGAGCATCTGGATAAGACAGAAGAAAAAAAGTTTCTCTAGTAAATATTTTATCATAAAAGAATGAGTGGGGTCAGGGAAGATAGAGTGTTAGCTTGCCTGGGGGTCCTGTATAATAGCTTGAAGCAGACATATGGTCAGTGGCCACAATGAATACAATATGCAGCCATAATGAAGCATTATTTATAAATTCCCGTTTGAGATGCTGATTCATTTGTATTTAATTCAGACTCTAAGACTGAGATAGTTCATTCTTGCTGAGCTCAAGAACACATATTCCAACCTTTGTAAATTTAGTTAGTGAAATGTGTAGGAGTTAAATCTTTCTAATGAGATCTTAAACTAGGTGGAGAATCTTTAAATATTAACCCTGGGTATATTTTGAAGTGAATACCCTGGTATTAAGAGTATATTAAGTCTAGATATTAAAGCCACGCATCCAAAAATAAGGGAGCTGTTTGCTCAGCCTTGAGAAGGCATAATTTGAGTCACATATTTGGTAATGATTGCTTAAATGTGTTAGAGACCTTTAAAAAGAATTAGCAACTGAGGTTTATCACACAGGGATGACTTGAAAGTTCTCCCCCTACAATGTAGCCCACAGCTTTTATTAGATGTCTATGTTCTTATCACTGGTTCTGGATTGAACTATGGTTACTTAGTCCCTTAGCCCTTTTGTTCTCTAAAATGTTTGTCACCTAGAATAATAAAACTGGCTTTCCTGATTCACTTTCTATTTTCTACTCTCTTTTGGGTTTTGTCCTAACATCTCCAGCTCAAAAAAGAATAAATTTATGTAGGGCTTGAGTTAGGGAACAGCTGGTATTGAAAATGTTTCTCTTCTTTAAGCCCTCTCCCTTCCTTATCCAAACAGAGAAAAGACAGATCTGTTTTTTCCTACTCAAAAGGAGTGGAATGAAATCCAAGTCCTCCAAAAAAGAGACGGAATGCTGTTCTACCTCACTACTCACTCCTACTTCAAACTTTAACTTTTGGACTCACATCATTTTTTGAATGTTAAACCATTTTTCAAAGACATTAGACTCCCAAGAGGTAGGTACAGATTCGTTCCAGTTTAAGCAAAATTTAAACAGAAATTTTTAAAAAACAAAGTGAAACAAACAAGCTGGACACCGCTTTTTTCTTCCTTTCTAGACCACGAAGTTACAAACACTGAAAACAACCCAGGGTGTCCACAGCATCACAAACGGCACTCTTCCGACGCTCCAATCTTCCAAAAGGAGTTTGGGAGGACATGAGCTGTTGAGAAGTTGCCAGTTAAGAAGTCAGTTTGGAAGCCACTTTAAACCAAAGTTGCGTAATCAGAACTGTTGGTCTTAAGTATGTGTTTGAGTAATGTATTAAATGGCATTAACATGGACAGTAAAAACCTTGCATTATTTTCTTCCCTGGGGGCATATAATGCAAAACTTCATTGACTGGAGCCAGTTTGGTAAATGGGGCAGAAAATGCCGTAGAACTGATGTAATGTTATGAAGAAAGTGGAGCATAAGATGGCATATAAACTCCTAACAGTATTGTTTCCTAGATTTTCCTTGTGCAGCAAAATGGATATTCTTGCTGCTTTTAAGGGAACAGCCCAATTACAATTAAGGCACCAGTGTGTACGTTCCCTGGCACACACATGACTATGAGGCACAGATTAGAATTCATTTCATCAAGCTTTAATTTCATGTTCAGCCCCTTAAAAGTTCCATATCTTTTAAATATGCTGCCAGCAACCTGTTATCTGGTATAATGAAAAGCAGTGTAACCACTCACCAAATAAAATCCCATATAAAATCTAAACCTCAGCTTCACTTTTCAGGCCCTGGTTTCATTGCTTCTTGCACCCTCCCTTTCTCTCTGCCAGAGCCTCTAATGAGCAGCAGCAACTCTGGCCAAACCCCGCCCAGTGTGAGCAGGTGGGTTTGATGGGATGTGAAATGTAGTTTGCCTCTAACAAGACTACCATTCGCGGGCAAGACCACATGAGGATTAGGCAGAGTGAGAAAAATCCAAGCAGATATTTACAAACAAGAATGAAAATAATTCATACTGTTTTATTATTCATTTGAATAATACTCATGATGCGTGAAAGCGCATTTAAAGAAGTATTTCTGGAAGGATTTCCTTTGTACTTTTCAAATGTTAAATAAGTGGATTTCTTGAGAAAAGAACACATATCTTTTCATCTTCACAAAGCCCAGGAAAGTAGAAGCTGTTTGGATGATATAACCTTTCATTCATTCTTACATTCATTCATTTGATTGAAAAATAAAAACAACTAAGAAATTCCAAAATAATTACTTTTACTTTTATTTGTTAGACAAATCAGCGAATATAACTGTGGGGCTGTGAAACAAAAGCGAGATTATTTTATTGTTACTCTGATTTGATTATCTAGTAATTTTCTAACAGAAAGACCTTATATTTTCATAACTAAAACTATGTTTGGCTTAAATTATGCTCCATATATGTTATGAGAAGAAAGAAATATGTTAAAGAAACTCAAGGCTGAATGTGAGAATCAAAACAGATGACGTGATGCGGAAAGCATTTTGAAAGTGGTGAACATTTCACAGACTTACAAGCTTACTATTATCTTTAGAGGTAAGATGGCGCAGGGGAGAGAGTAGACAGAGTGGGAAGTCAAGTACAAACTTTGCAACTAGCCAGTGTGTGGGGCTGTGCAGGTCATTTACCCTCTTAAAGACTGAGTTTCTGTTTATTTAAAAATCCCCTCTAATAACTGCCCTATCCATCCACCATCCAAGCTTACTGTGAGAGTCAAATGTATTTAAAAGCACTCCTTTGAACTGCAAAGCACAAGTAATTCTGAAATTTGTGAAATGTGTTCTTGATTATGGTCGCCATTTGGGAGAACTACAACACAATTTCAGAAATCAAGGAATTTCAGGAGCTCGTTTCTTACCCATGGAGAAATTCAAGTGCTTCAGTAAATTTTCATTTGTAAATGTGATTAGTATTAATAAAAGACTCTATCCAATTGAAGCCTTTGGATCTAGAAGTATAAACACAAATATAATTCACAGATTTCTTTTTAATTTTTAAAATGTTTTATTTATTTCTGAGAGAGCGAGAGAGAGAGAGAAAGCAGGGGAGGATCAGAGAGAGAGAGGGAGATACAGAATCTGAAACAGGCTCCAGGCTCTGAAGTGGCAGTCAGCACAGAGCCCAATGCAGGGCTTGAACCTACCAACTGTGAGATCATGACCTGAGCCGAGGTCGGACGCTTAACCGCCATACAGGCACACCACACAGATTTCTTAATTGGCTTGGTATGTTGATAATAGCTGTATTTTTTTAAATTTACAGTTTTCTTTTTAATCCATGTAAAAGAATGTGTACAATGTATGCATTGTAAATTGATATAGAATGTACTAAGAAATATGTAATTAAGCACAAGAATGTAGCCAACAACCATGAGCCTAAGAATTAGGGTAGAAGTAAAAATGTGTATATTAAATAGAGTCCTGGTAGGAGAAAGGTGAGATACTTATAAGGGTTTAACTGAAAAGAATTAATGCTGCACCAGGAATGACTAAGAATTTCCATATCTTCCCTACCTGAACAGCGTGAGTTTAAACTGTGCAGGGCCACTTTTATGTGGATGTTTTATAGCACAGTACTTTAAATATACTTTCTCTCCCTTATGATTTCTTAATAACATTTTCTCTTCTCTAGACTAACTTACTGTTAAAATACAGTATATAATACATATAACCTACAAAATATGTGTTAATCAACTGTTCATGCTATCAATAAGGGTTCCGGTGGGCTATTAGTTGAGTCAAAAGTTATATGCAGATTTTCAACTGGGCCAGCACCCATAACCCCACATTGTTCAAAGGTCAACTATCTTGTGTTGTCAAATTGCTTAGTTTCTGCCAATTGAGTGGGTAAAATGGTGGCTATCATATTTCATCTTGATTTTCATTTCCCTTATTACTACTGAGATTGAATTACTCTTCATAATTTTGCTTACAAAAAACCATTCTTCTTTCATGAAAATTCTGTTCATATCTTTTGCCCAGTTTTCTTTTTAATATCTGAGACAATAATCTTTTGTTGGATATGTGTATTGCAAATATCTTCTCAGAGCTTGCAACTTGTGGTTTCATTTTATTTTGAGTCACAGTTGTTAATGGAATCATATTCATCAATTTTTTTTTTGCGGTTGATGCTTTTAAGCATTAAGAAAGTCTTCATTACCCTAATTTCAGAGTGATCTTTCCTAAATTCCTTGAAAAAAATTTAGTTTTATATTTCATATAGAAATATTTAAATCGTTAGCTTTAATATAAGAGGGCCCTCATTTAATTTTTAGTACAAATTGACATTTTAAAGCTACATTTATCAAATAGTGTATCATTTTTCCCAGTGATCTGCCGTGCCACCCCTGTATTTGTCAAGGTTTCTTCTATGCCTGAACTTGTATTCTGTCCTATGGGTCATTCTTTGTATCCATTGCGCCAACACCACATTTTTGTATTTATTAAGGTTTTATCTTAATACTTAATATCTGGTAGGGCAAGTCATCCCTCTTTACTCTTCTTTCTCATGAATATCTTAGCTAATGTTGGCTCTTCTCAATGTAAATATTAGAATCTGATTTTAAAATCCTACATAAAACTCTGTTAGAATTTTAATCAGATTAGCGTTAAAGCTAAATATCAGTTTGGGAACATTTGATATTTTTATAACACTGAGTATATCTTCATAGAAAATATCTCTCCATTAATTTAGACCTTGGTTAAATTGTTTGAATAAAGTTTAAAATATCACAAAAGGTCTTACACATCTGTTTTGTGGCTTCCTCTAAAAGACCTAGTTTTTATTGCTATTACAAATGGCATTCAAAAAATATTTTCTGATCTTAGTTCTACTCTATAAAAATACAACTGATTACTGCATATCAATTTTTTACATTTTTTTTTGTTTTATTTATTTTTGAGACAGAGAGAGACAGAGCACGAGTGGGGGAGGGGCAGAGAAAGAAGGAGACACAGAATCTGAAGCAGGCTCCAGTCTCTGAGCTGTCAGCACAGACCTTGATGCGGGACTCAAACCCACGAACCACGAGATCACGACCTGAGGCAAAGTCAGACACTTAACCGACTGAGCCACCCAGGTGCCCCTATTGCATATTAATTTAATATTCTGTTAACTTACTATATATACTCATCTTATAGGCAATAATTCATATTAGATTCTTCTGATGTTGTTTCTACCTTTTTGGTGTCTTTACTTTTTATTTTCCTAGAGGATCATCTAGGATAGTCGAGGCTTGCCTATAGCCTAATGTAAATGTAATCATTTTTTAAACTACTTTAATTGTGCTTCAGAAGAATGTATATGTTATAATTTAGGATGTAGATATATTTCTATATGTCTCCACTTATATCAAATTTGTCAAAATTTTCCTACATCTATATTTTGTGTGCTTTGACCTATCAATAATTAAAAGTATCTTGAATTTACCCTTATGAAAGTAGATTTATCAGTTTTACTTGTGACTGTTCACTTTATATATACATATTTTTTGTTTGTTTGTTTTAAGGACATTTTATTGGGTTTATGCAAATGACATCTTTTATGTGAATTAAACTTTAATTATTATGTAATAATCCTCTCTATACCTAATATAGCTTTAAAGAAAACCTTCAAATATCTACTTTTAAAAATCATTTTAATCATTTTTAAGGGCATAGTTTAGTGGCATTAGTACTCTTATGTTATGCTACCATCACAACTATCCATTTCCAGAATTTTTTTCTTATCCTAAACAATATCCCCTATATAATAACTCCCCATTCTTTCATAAGCCCAGATGCTGGTAGCTTCTATTCCACTTTCTTTTTTCTATGAACTTGCCTACTCCTCACATAAGTGGAATCATACGATATTTACCCCTTTTTGCCCGGCTTATTGCAATTAGCATAATGTTTGGAAGATTCATCCATGTTGTAGCCTGCAGCCTAATATAGCCTTTTGCTTTAAATTCTATTTTTCCTATTTTTACATTACTTGCCAGGATTTTTTTAGGTAGTATTTGCCTAGTATATCATTTAAAATCTTTTGCTAAGTCTTTTTTAATCTTTATGCATTAAGGATATCTCTTATAAATTACATAATGCTTTATTCCCTCAATTCAATTAGAAATATTTGACCTTTAATTGACAAATTAAAATTATAATTATTGACATCTTAGTTGGTATAAATTTTTATTTTTATATTCAGATTTTCTATTCTTTTTTTCCCCTTTCTTGTCTTTTAAAATACTGATTGACGGAGGCAGACATTTCTGTTTTTTTTTCCTGCCTTTCTTTGGACTTTGTAATCTTTTCTTAAACCTATTTAACTTAATAAAATCTAAAGCTAAACACTGTGTTAATTCCCACTCTTCTACAAGAAATATCTTAAAGATTGTGTCTTAACCATGGTTTAGTAAGTCTGTAGTCTATGTTATTTCTGTAGAGGCATTTATCTAGGTCTCTAACATAAACTAGTAACACATGCTATATAATTTGTTTTGAAGAATAAATGAGGAGTATTATGGACTGAATGTTTGTGTTCCTCCCAAATTCATATGTTGAAATCCTAACCTCCTACGTGATGGTGTTAGGAAATGAAGCCTTTGGGAAGTGATTAGGTCATGTAGGTGCAGCCTCATGAATGAGATTATTGCTCTTTAAAGGACCCAAAAGAATGCTCTTGCCTTCCTCTGCACTGTGAGGATACAGAGGGAAGACGGCCATCTATGAACCATGCAGTGAGCTCTCATCCCGTACTAGGCACCCCGATCTTGGACTTACCAGTCTCTACAGTTGCAAGAAATAAATGTTTATTGTTTCAGCCACCCAGTTTATGGTAGTTTATTATGGCAGCCTATTGTTTCAGCCACCCAGTTTATGGTAGTTTATTATGGCAGCCTGGACAGACTAAGCCAAGAAGTGAAAACATTGTATTTGCTTGAACTAGAAACTTTGGCATAGATAGTATGGATTTGGAGATTTAAAAATATGGGTTTAAATTCTGGCTCTACACTTGTTATTTGACTTTGAACAAGCTCCTTACAGTCTTTAATCCTATTATTTCTTTTAAATATGATGGGAGTGATAACATCTACAATGTGGTGTTCATTTATGTGTTCATTTAATGGTTGATAAATATTTGAACTAATAAATGATTCTGTAACAAATGTTGAGTGTGTCATGGTGGTAAACAGAATGTACTTATTTCCTGGCCTCATAAAATTTACATTCTTGGAAATATAGAATTAGAAGAAGGTTATACAGACAACTGAGACAAATTCTCAGAAGAGAGAAATTGATGTGCAATAAGAAGCTGTTTAATGATATTGTGTATAAAATGTATGGAATTTAATAAGCACTCAATAAATGATCATATTTTTATAAGCAATCATTTTACATATCTTCACAGTGACTAATTTATAATAAATTAACAATAAGTCATATGATATTTGTCTTTCTCTGACTGACTTATTTCGCTTAGTATAATACACTCTGGTCCCATCCACGATGTTGCAAATGGCAATATTTCATTCTTTTGGATTGCCAAATAATATTCCATTGTGTACCATATTTTCTTTATCCATTCATCAGTTGATGGACATTTGAGCTCTTGCCATAATTTGGCTATTGTTGATACTGCTGCTATAAACATTGGGGTGAATGTGCCCCTTTAAAACAGCACTCCTGTATTCTTTGGATAAATACTTAGTAGTGCAATTGCAGGGTTGTAGGGTAGTTCTATTTTTACCTTTTGAGGAACCTCCATACTTGTTTTTCAGAGTGGTTTCACCAGCTTGCATTCCCACCAGCAGTGCAAAGTGTTCCGCTTTCTCCACACCCTTGCCAGCATCTGTAATTGCCTGACTTGTTAATGTTAGCTATTCTGACAGGTGTGAGGTGGTATCTCATTGTGATTTTGATTTGTATTTCCCTGATGACGAGTGGCGTTGAGTCTGTTTTCATGTGTTAGCCATCTGGATATCTTCTTTGGAAAAGTTTCTGTTAATTTGTTTTGGCCATTTCTTCACTGGCTTATTTGCTTTTTGGGTGTTGATTTTGAGTTCTTTATAGATTTTGGATACTAACCCTTTGTCTGATATGTCATTTGCAAATATCTTCTCCTAGTCCATTGGTTGCCTTATAGTTTTACTGATTGTTTCCTTTGCTGTGTAGACGCTTTATATCTTGATGAGGTCCCAACAGTTCAATTTTGCTTTTGTTTCCCTTACCTCTGGAGACATGTCAAATAAGAAGTTACTGTGGCTGAGGTCAAAAGGTTGTCTGTTTTCCACTCTAGGATTCTGATGGCTTCCTGTCTTATGTTTAGGTCTTCATTCATATGTGGAATTTAAGATACAAAACAGATGAATATAAGGGAAGGGAAGCAAAAATAATATAAAGAAAGAGAGGGAGACAAAGCATAAGAGACTTTTAAATACAGAGATCAAACTGAGGGTTGCTGGAGGGGTATTGGGTGAGAGGATGGGCTAAATGGGCAAGGGGCATTAAGGAGGACACTTGTTGGGATGAGCACTGGTTGTTATACGTAAGTGATGAATCACTAAATTCTATTCCCGAAAACATCATTATAACTTGGATTTAAATTTATAATAATAATAAGGAAAGAAAGAAGAAATAAAAAAAATATAGAAACTGCAGCTGATCTACTGTTAAACCTACAATTGCTTTAGAATATCTTTACTTGAAATAAAGGAATGCCATTAAAATGTCTCTAAATAAATAAATAATAAGTCATCAAGCTAATATGTAATAAAAAACTAAACCACGTGTTATACGTATCACGTTTTTCTTAATGAAGTCAAAAAGCTGAGATTTGAATAACAATCTAGTTTTTTTCTAGAGTTCAGTGCATCATGAAATGGTTAAATACACTTTCACTAATATACTTTTATCATTTCCATAAACTATGTAGAGTCGTACTTTCTGCCTGTTCTAAAGGAGCATTTCCATGTCTAAATCGTATTCATAAGTTTGGATAATGAATATATCTTATTGTATTATTTTTTAATTAAACATCACCATTTGGTTATTCAATCATGTATTCAATAAATACATATTATTAGACATTTATTATGCACAACATATGTGTTATACTAGAAGTCATGTGATATTTTATAGTGGAATTTGAGAACTGAGCAGTTAGGAGGCATTGATAGCCTAGAACCAAGGGATATGAGATATCTTATGCAGTTTACCAGATTATGCATCATGTGACTTTGTTTTGCTTTTAGAAAAACAGGATACAAATAAATTAATTTGTGTATTTACCACATACTTGTCAAGTGTCTCCTATTGTCCAGGAATCTGGAAATACAAAAATTAGTAAGATACACTCCTTGTTCTGATGTTAACAGGTAATTGGAAATTATTGATGGGTATAATCCAGTGTGATTTAGAAGATGAATATTATCCAGTATGATATTTAGAATACTTTATAACAAGGATTCTAAAATAATTTTTAGACCAGGAGGAGTGTTTGTTATCACATTCCATAGGGCTTTATTCGACTGTTTTTGTCTCCTGCAAAAACTAGTGAGTCTAAAATTGTCCCGCAAAAAATCAAGACTAAACTAGTGAAACCATGTGACAGAATGGTTATGCAAGGGACTTGAAAATATGCATTATGCTTATGATTTAAAGAAATAAACAAAGAGTGTTTTGGTTTTTTATAGTAATTTTTTTAATGTTTTATTTATTTCTGAGAGAGAGAGAGACAGCATGAGCAGGGGAGGGTCAGAGAGAGAGGGAGACACAGAATGTGAAACAGGCTCCAGGCTCTGAGCTAACTGTCAGCACAGAGCCTGACACGGGGCTCGAGCCCATGAACTGTGAGATCATGACCTGAGCCAAAGTTGGATGCTTAACTGAGTGAGCCACCCAGGCACCCCAACAAAGAGGCTTTTGAAATCTGATACTTCTTGGTACATTCAGTATTTTGTATCCAATTCAACCTGTGTAATCTGAAATTTATCTATGGTTTCAGTTCACTCATTTTTAAGAAAAGATAAACCAACAATTTTTGAAGGCAAGGAAAGAAATCTTTGTGCGTATCAACTAGGTATTAGATTTTTAAAATATTAGGAGTTCAACCTAGTTCAGCCATGGCTTTATTTTTCAGGAATTAAAATTCACCAGAATATTTGACACTCAGCATTAATCAAATTCATCCTTTAAAATAAAAATGATTGGCTGGTTAACTAATAATTGGATGAGCCTAACAGCACAATAAAATGACTTGGAAGACTGAAGAGGCCAGTCAAAAAGAGTAGACATTCACCTCATAGTTATTTCTTGAGTTTTCTGTTCTGCATACAAGTAGTGGAAGTTCTGCTACATTGGGTTTGCTTTGAGTCTAGCCATATATGGGCTTTGGTTCTTTATGGAAACAGAGAGAATTAACATAAAAGCTACAAAAAGTTCTTAAATTGGGAAAGAAAAAAACCCAATAGGATTGATAATGCAATGACTATAAGATAGTTTTATCTTTTAATTTCTATTTTCATTGAAACTGTCTATACTTTTGTCTTGTTTATTCTAATGTTTTCAATAAAAGTGGGAAGTTTTATGGAATCATGGAGAGCTAAACCTTTTGTAGTAGTTTTATTTTTCTTCTAAATGAAGTACTTATGGATGGAACTGGTGGTTATGTAAACATAATACTTTTACTTCCTATTAAGGTAAGGCACATCAGGAAAAAAACTCAGCAGCTCTTTGTTTTCTGCTTTGAATGTTATTTGAAAACTTCAGGATAGTCAGAGTCTAGATAAATGAGGATAATGAAATATATTTCAAATGGTGCCTTAAATAATCTTTTGTAATGCTAGATATCCTTTCTCATACCAAAGTAACAATAATAACAATGAAATAACTTTTAATTAAAATGTTAATAGTTGTAGAGAAAGATACACAAACATTACTGGTTTTTGAGGCTGGGGTGAAAGAAATGTCAGAATACATATCTGAATATATGTGAGTTTCTAGATGATACCTCAAAGATTTGGAATAATCTTTCACCTTAGTATGAAAGATGTGGCTGAGACTTGCTATTTATTTACCAAACTGCTTATCTTTCTTCCTGGGCAGACAGACTACATTTCCAAGCATCCCTTTCAATGTTATGTAGATATAACTAATGCGAACCATTTCTGGAACTGGCTTACATAACCTTCTGAAAATTAAACCTCCACTCTGTCTCTACATTGTTCCTCTCCTTCTGAGGGCTGAATTGGAGAATCTAAGCACCCAGAGGAAGGCAGAGCCACACAAAGCCACAAAAGAGATATTTCTCTTTGGAAGAAAGCCACCCAGAAGAATCACTCAACCCAGAACGTTGCACTAGACACTTGTATGCCTGAGAATAAACTTTTATTATGTTAAGCCCATAATATTTGAAGTTGTAAGTTAGCTCATCATGACTAATTCAAAAAGATTCCAAGAATGAGAAGTGGAAAGGCTACCATCACCTACTAGAATCTGTATCATTTATGGACACATTAAGCATGGGCTAGAAAGCTCTCAAAATAACTATCTGTCCTTGCTAATGGTGTCAGAATTTAATCACTAGAGTGAGAATTCCTCTAGTATCCTTCTTAAAAATGCAAATATTCAGGGAAAGGAAATGTGTTTTCACGAGGCCATTTTCCTACATAACAGGGGAAATGTGAGTAACTTCAGAGTAAAGGATGATGTTTCAGAAAAAAAAGCATCCTAAAACAGGAGAAAGGTAAGAAAAGTCAGGGAATGGCAAACATGACTTCACTTATTCTGTTTAGGCACATGGTGTCAAAGGTAATGGAAAATAAAATCTTTCTAGTGTTCCTTTCTGGCTTCATGAATAATGGCAGGTGGTTTCGGATGATACCATCAGTTCTAATAAAATGGATCTGCCACAGAGATCCCTCTTGGTATGTTCACATCCTGACTTGTTTTGTATTCACTCTACAGGAGGATACTGTGTAAGGACCTTAAGATATAAAAGTGAAAAAAGACAGTCATGGAACTTGTAGTCTGGAGAGAGACATAACACATATAATCAAATAGATATTTAAGTAGATAAATGTAGCAATGCAATTATAACTTAACACAAAAGAACATAATAGTGTGATCTGAGTGTTATGTTGGAGGATGTTGAATCACATGAGTATGAAAGAGAAGGTCTCTGTGATGAAGCAAATTTTCAGTCTGAAAAAACAGTGGGTTAGGTGAGTGGAACAGAAGGGAAAGAGAGGTGAATTTAGGTGAGTGGAGAAAGGAGACAGGGATTATCCAAAGAAAGGAACCAACATACGTACAAGTATGCAAAATGTCTAAGATGGGAAGGAGCATCCTATACTCAATAAAAAGAGAAGGACAAAGAGAATATAGGATGAATTAGGAAGGGAGGGGCAAAACATGAAGGCAGAAAGGAATTGGATCACCCAAAGCATGGTAGGCCATTTCAAGGAGTTTGAATTCTATTGTAATAAGAGTGGGAGATTAGTGAAGATTTTTAAGGAAGGGAGCTGCATGAACTGTTATGGCTTTTTAAAGATCACTTGTCTAACACAGAAATGAATTTAAGGAGAAAGAGTGCAGTCAGGAAGATCTATTTAGGAGTTAAATCTGAAGTCCAGGCAAAAACTGATGGTGGTTTGTACTAGGATGGTAGCAAGGGAGATAGAGAGAAGTTTGAAAAGGCAAGATGGTGTATTTAGGGAGTAAAACCAAATGGAATAATCAAATGTGATCATTAAGGAGAAGGAGTAGAGAAGGCTGACCACCAGAATTCAGACTTGAGCCATTGGTGGTTATTTTTTTCTGTACTCCTTATATTTCTTATTGTCCTTCAAGCTTCAAGATAAGAATACTTTTTCCTTTAGTGTCAACTTTTTAGCACCTAATCTAGTGATGCAAAAATAATAGATGCTTAGGATGTTGAAATAACCAATGAATGAATGTGTATATTATATCTTTTATGTCTGTATTATTCTCCTTTTTATTCTCCTCATTCAAGTAGACACCAAGGGTCTGGATTACATCACTCAATAGATATTTGTGCCAGTGAGTTTGTTTAGGAAATTCTATATTTAAACATAGAGGCACTGAGGTTGAGTTCTGAACACACCATGGGGGATGTGGAGTGCTGTGAACTTCTCAGCTATGACCTGTGAACTACCGTCTCTGTGACTGCCCTTTCCAATTGATATCTTAGCAACCTTGACATAACCCTAGGGATAGAAAAGTTGCTCAAACTCTTATGGGTAAATTAGCATTCCACTTGATGTAATGGAAAATCAAGTAGAAATTAATTTACTTTTAATAAACTTAGATTTGTGTCCTGACACTCATGCCTGTAATATATACTTTATAACTGAGTTTGTGATTGATAATTTTACATGTAAATTGGGCTGGGAGATGGTGTCCAGATATATGGTCAAACATTTTTCTTGATGTTTCTGTGAGTGTGTTTTTGGATGAGATTTAGGTTTAAATTGGGAGACTTTGAATGGCAATTGTCGTCCATAATGCAGGTAGGCCACATTCAGTTGAAAGCCTAAACAGAATAAACAACAACAGCAACAAATCCTGACCTCCTGTGGGCAAGAGGAACTTCTGCAACAGAGGGCTTTTGGAACTGAACTACGACATTGAGTTCTTCCTGGGTCTCCGGCTTGATATACTTTGGACTTAAGTCAGCAGTATTGGTTCTTTCCTGCATCTCCAGACTCCTAGCCGACCCTATAAGTAGGTGGACTTGCCAGCTTCCATAATCATGTGTGTTAATTCCTTAAAACTATATATATAGTTTATATAAAACCATATTTAAAACTATATAGTTGCATGTACACATATATACATATGAAAAATATTACACACTAAAATATTATTACCATTTTATAATAATAAAGTTACAACAACCCTTATAAATTTATTGACATTAATCATCCTCTATGTACAAATAAGTTAAATTAGAAATAAGTAACAGAAAAATATATGAACAAACTCCAAGTTAGTAAAATAAACAGCTACTTCTAAATATCTCATGATGTAAAAATAGACTATAACAAATTATCTTAAAATAAATAAACATGAAAAAATATATCAAAATTTGTAGCGTGTAGCTAAAGCTACCATCAGAGGAAAAACTATAGTCTCAAAAGGTCCTATAAAGAGAAGAAAACATTTTGAAATCCATTATTTGAGCATCCATCTTGAAAATAAATAAAAGAAGAGCAGATTAAATTCAAATTAAGCAGGAGAAAAGAAATAATATAGACAATAGCATATATCAATGAAATATAAAACAGATAAACATATAATAGCAATTAGACCAAAAGTTGGTCTTTTAAAATCTTGATAAATATTTTGGGTTTTTTTTTAATGTTTTTATTTATTTGTGTGAGACAGAGAGAGACAGTGTGAGCAGGGGAGGGTCAGAGAGAGAGGGAGACACAGACTCTGAAAGAGGCTCCAGGCTCTGAGCTGGCAGTCAGCACAGAGCCTGACACAGGGCTCAAACCCATGAACTGTGAGATCATGACCTGAGCCAAAGTTGAATGCTTAACTGAGTGAGCTACCCAGGTGCCCCATGATAAATATTTTAACGAAGTGGTAAATACTTAGCTAGAATGGTCGATGAAGAAAGAAAAGGATACTCAAATTACCAACATAAGGACTGCAACAAATGACATCATCACATATACCAAAAGTATAATAAGGAAATACTTATGAATAACTTTATGGCAATAAATTTGGTAATTCCAATGAAATGGAGAAATTCTTTTAAAATACTTTTTCCAAAATGTACTCAAAAATACAGAAAATCTTAATCGTTCTATATACTTTTTTAAAAAAATGTTTTATTTATTTCTAGCAGAGAGAGAGAGAGACACAGCATGAGCAGGGGAGGGTCAGAGAGAGAGGAAGATACAGACTCTGAAACAGGCTCCAGGCTCTGAGCTGGCAGTCAGCACAGAGCCCGACGAGGGGCTGGAACCCACGAACCGTGAGATCATGACCCAAGCGAAAGTCGGACGTTCAACCGACTAAGCCACCCGGGCGCCCCTCGTTCTGTATACTTTTTAAGGAAACTGAATTTGTTATTAAAAACCTTTCCAAAGGTAAACTCTGGACCCAAATAGCTTCACTAGTACATTGATGCTCAAAACAAGACTTTTCAAGAAAAGGAAACTGCAGACCAGTAACCTTCATAAATATCAACACAAAAATGTTTAACCAAAGTTTTAGTAGTTTTAAAATGGCTAATACATCATGTTAGGGTTTATTCCTGCAATGCAAATTTGGCTGACCATTTACTGTTTGACAATCCATGTAATTCATTATAGCAACAGAATAAAAGGGGAAAAAAAGCATGTGTTTAGATTGTCAAAGCAGATGCAGAGGGAGGTAGTTGGGGGATGGGGTAGCTTGTTAATGGGTATTAAGGAAGACACTTGTTGTGATGTCATGGGTTAGTTTTATAGGTGTCACTTGTAAGTAATGAATCACTAAATCCTTTTCCTGAAACTAATATTATACTACATGTGAACTAACTAAAATTTAAATAAAAACCTGAAACAAAAACAAAAACAGATGCAGAAAGAGGTGCTGGCTGGCTCAGTCAGGAGAGCACACAACTCTTGATCTCGAGTCATGAGGCTGAAACTTAAGTTGGGTATAGAAATTACTCAAACAAACAAAAAATAGCAAAAAAACAGGCAGAAAAATGTATCTGACAAAATTCCACAGATATTCATGATTAAAACTACCAAAATTAAGAATCTATAGAAACTTCTTCTACTTGATAAAGGGCACCTAAGAAAAATGTACAGCTATCATCATACTTATTGATGAAAGATTGAAATGTTTCCACTCAATATTGAGAACTATCACTATCACTATTATACTATGATTTCCAGCCAGTTAAGGGAAAGAGTAATGAAAGGTAAGATACCAAAATTAGAAAGAAATTGATAAACCTTTATTTTTTAGCATATTCATAAACCTAGACAGTCATAAGGAACTCACAATATTGCTACTATAACTAAGAGAGGTTAGCAAAAATTTAGAATATCCGGATAATAAAATATTAATTATGTATGGAAATTGAAATTAAATACTGCTTATAATACCATCAGAAATACAACGTACTTAGGGATAAATTTAATAAAATATGGGTAAAATACTCTGTACCCTAAAAAATATGAAGCATTTTTAAAAGACCTAAGAACTAGACCAATTACACCATGTTTTAGGTCTGAAGACTCAATATTGTTCAAATTGATACAGAATTAACACAATCTAAATTCTACCGGGCTTTAAAAGAAAGACATTGACAAACTAGCTTGAAAATCCATAGGGAAAGTTAAACGAGGTAGCCTTGCCAAAAGAATGTTGTAAAAGAAAAGAGGGGCATCTGGGTGGCTCAGTCGGTACCCGACTTCAGCTCAGGTCATGATCTCATGGATCGAGAGTTCAGGCCCCACATGGGGGCTCTGTGCTGACAGCTCAGAGCCTAGAGCCTGCTTTGGATTCTCTGTCTCCTTCTCTCACTGCCCCTCTCCCACTTGCACTCTCTCTTTCACTCTCTCAAAAATAAACAAACATTAAAAAATTTTAAAAATAAAGAAAAAAATTTACAGAACTTATACTCCTTGACTTCAAGGCTTACTTATTATAGAACTATACCATGACATTTTATTGATGTAAAAAAATAGACAATAAGCTCAATGTTACAAAATAGAGATTCTAGAAGTAGACCCATGTATATATGGCCAACTGAATTTGGAAAAAGATGCCGAAGTAATTGAATGGAGAAAGGCTAGTCTTTTCAACATACAATGCCAGAAGACCGGATATACATATGGAAAACACAAACAAAAAAACAAGACATTAACCTCACCCTTTAACTAAGCCACATGTAAAAATTATCCCAAAATGACAATAAATTTATGTATAAAAGCTAATATAAAAATTTCTAGAAGAAAACAGAAGAAAATTTTTGTGATGTTAGAGACGGCGAAGATTTCTTATATGGAACACAAAAAGTATAAACAATAAAAAGTTGATAAATTTGACATCATAAAAATTAAGAACTGCTCTATAAAAGCCACTATTAAGAAAATGAATAAGCAAGCATTAGGCTGGCAGAAAATCTTCACCATACATATATCTGAGAGAGACTTCTATTTTATAATGCAATAATATGAAATTAAATCCAATGAAAATGGTAAAAGACTGGAGTAGACTTTTTTTTTTTTTTGCCAAAGATATGTAAGTGGTAATAAGTTCATTGGAAAAAATAATTCCCAAGCTAGATAGTTCTCATGTAAGTGAAACTTTAAACCACAAGGAGATACCATCACACACCCACTCAGATCACTAAACTGAAGACAATGCCAGGTATTGGAGAGGGTGTGGATATGGAAAATCTGGGACCTCTTATGTTGCTGGTGGAATGGAAAATTGTACAACCCACCGAAAAACATTTATGTGGTTTCTTATAAATATACACTTGCATATGAGGCAGCACGAGCGTACCTAGTGATGTAGCTAAGAGAAACAAAAATATGTGTCCACACAAAAACCTGCCATAACCTGGTATAACTGGAAATAAAATGTCCCAGAGATGACTGTAGTACATCTGTACAAATTAATAGTAGATAATGATAAGGAATAGATTCCTGATAAATGCACCGACGTGGCTCACTCTGAAAAACATGGGAAGCAAATGACACCAGAAACAAAGAGTTCATACTGTATGATTCTTTTTGTATAAAGTTTTAATTCATAATTATAGAAACTGAATTAGTGGTTGTCTACATCTGGGAGTGATATCAAGATTCACTGAGAAGGCACAAGAAAATATTTTGGAATAACAGAAATGTTCCAAATCTTCATTATGGAGGTGATTACACAGGTGTACATATTTTCAGGGATAGTTATACACATGTTTTTAAGTTGGTGTATTTTATTGTATATAAATTATACTTGAATAAAGCTGATCTTTAAAATAGGTCTCAGTTTAATAAGAAAGATATATGCATAAATAATACACTAAATGCTCATATGTTATATCACAGCATGCTCCTAAGATCACAGAGGGGTTACTCACTATAAATTTCAGTAGCCATGCCATTTGATTACCTAGTTTTAAAATTATTCTCTTTGAAATTCCCTTCAAAATTTAGATTTATAAAAGCACAGGACCAACAAACCAAGGATCCAGGTTTATTCCTGCGCCAGTCTGGTCTCTGTGGACTCAAGCTCCAGACTCATTCCAATGCCAGGCTGGCCCCTGATACCTGAGTCCCCATGGACCTGGTACGTGGGCCCAAAGCTAGGTCCCATGGAGCCAGGTACCAGGCTTGCCTGCCCACAGACCAGGGTAGCAGGCCTACTTGTTCATGGGCTCCGGAAGCAGGCCTGCCTGCCTTTCCCTGCTGAAGCCATTCTATAGCAACTAGAAAAGGTGACTATTTCCTTAAATATACACCTATCAATGCAAGGTAACAAAAATCACAAATAATCAGACAAACATAGCACTATCAAAGGAACCAAATAATAACTTACTCTTAAAAAAAAGGAGATCTATGACCTTGAAAAAGAATTCAATATAATTGGCTTCAGTAAGCTTAAGAGAACACAGGTATACAACCAAATGACATCAGGAAACTATACATGGAAAAAAATGTGAAGTTCAACAAGGAAATATAAATCATAAAAATAATGAAACAGATTCTGGAGCTGAAACATATAAAGGTTGCAATTAAAGAAAAAACAGTAGAGGGTTCAACAGAAGACGCAATCAAGAAGAAACGATATATGCACTCAAAGACAGAAAATTTGAAATTACCAGATTGATAACATAAACAAACTGACCAACTGTTAACCAACTAAAAAAAAAAAAAGACAGAATACATATATAAATAAAATTATTAGTGAAACAGAAGACATTCAACTGATTCCACAGAAACAAAAGATAATAAGACACTATGTATGATTTTGTGCCAACAAATTTAACATTTCTCTAAAGAAGACATATGAATGGTGAACAGGCATATGAAAAGTCCTCAACATCACTAATCATCAGGCGAATGCAAATCAAACCCACAACAACATATCACTGTTATAATGGCTATTATTTTTTTAAAAAAAACAACAGTAACAGGGGCACTGGGTGGCTCAGTCGGTTAAACACTTGACTTTGGCTCAGGTCATGATCTCATGGTTCGTGAGTTCAAGCCCTACATCGGGGTCTGTGCTGACAGCTCAGAGCTTGGAGCTGCTTCAAATTCTGTGTCTCCCTCTCTTTCTCTCCCTCCCCCGTTCACACACTCTGTCTCAAAAACAAATAAACATAAATAAATAAATAAATATTCCCCCCCAAGTTAAAGATAACAAGTGCTGGAGAAATGTGGGGAAAAGGAACCCTGGTACAGTGCTGGTAGGAATGCAAATTGGTACAGCCATCATGGAAAATGATATTAAGTTTCCTCAAGAAATTAAAAAAAAAACTACCATATGATCCGCAACCCCACATCTGGGTATTTATCTGAAAGAACTGCAATCATCATCTTGTAGAGATACCTATACCTGCATGTTCATTGCAGCATTATTTACAACAGTCAAGATATAGAAACAAACTAAGTGTCCATTTATTGATGGATGAATGGATAAATGAAATGTGGTATATATAGAGAGAGTGGGATATTATTTAGCCTTAGGAAAAAAGAAGCAAATCCTTCCATTTGAGACAACACAGATGAACCTGCTAAGTGAAATAAGCCAGATAAAGAAAGAAAATTACTGAATGATTTCATTTATGTAGAGAATTTTAAAGAGTCAAACTCATAGAAGAAAAAGGTATAATGGTGATTTCCAGGGACTGTGAGGAGGTGGGAAAACAGGAGGTTTTCAAAGGGTACAGAGTTTTAAATTATATAAGACAAATAAATTCTGAAGGGTTATTATACAATATAGTGCCTCCAGCTACTGTATGTGCTACTTGTCTTAGCCTATTTGGGCTGCTATAGCAAAATGCCACAGACCAAGTAATTTATAAGAATAGAAATATATTTTTCTCCGTTTTAGAGGCTGGGAAGTTCAAGATCAAGTTATCAGCATGGCTGCATTCTGGCGAGGGCCCTCTTCCTGATTTGTAACTGGGGACTTCTTGCTGTGTCCTCACATGATAGATAGAAGGGGCTAGAGAGCAATGTGGGGTCTGTTTCCTAACAGCTGTAATTGTATTTATTATGGCTCCCTGCTCACGACCTGATCACCTCCCCAGGGCCTACCTCCTAATGCCATCACATTAGGTGTTAGGATTTCAATAAACGGATTTGAGGAGGGAGACAGAGATATTCAGATCATAGCAACACTTACACTTTTCTAAGAAGATAAATCTTATGTTGTTTTTTTCCCCCACACCATACAAAGTGATATTAATAAAACAGAGGCTGGAGAAAAGTTCCGGAGTGATGGATATGTCTATCTATAGCCTTGATGGTGGTGATGATTTGTGTTTACATTCCTAAACTTACTGAGTTGTATACATTAAGTGTGTTCAATGTTTTTTTTACATATCAATTATACCCTAATTTTTTTTAATGTTTTATTTGTTTCTAGGAGAGAGAGAGAGAGAGACAGCGTGAGCAGGGGAGGGTCAGAGAGAGAGGGAGTCACAGACTGAAACAGGCTCCAGGCTCTGAGCTGGCAGTCAGCACAGAGCCCGACGCGGGGCTCGAACCCACGAACCGCGAGATCATGACCTGAGCGAAAGTCGGACGCTTAACCGACTAAGCCACCCGGGCGCCTCTACCCTAAATTTTTTTAAAAAGTGGAATTTCTCTGCCACTTTCTTAGTCCTGTCACCCTGATAGTGATAAAGTCATCTTTGCTGACTAAAGGTGCCTTGGAGCCTGATCTAAGGTTTCACATCTTTATTAATCAAAATTTTAAACTATTTTATAATTATGCTATGAAGGGAATGGCAAGAACGCTTTGTGGAGGGTACCTTCTGGGAAGTTGGGCTCTGCTCATTGGTTGTGAGATGAGATGATATTCTACATCCGCCAGAATACAGGAAGACATGTGCTTGAAGAAGCAAAGCTGTGAACAACTACCTGTGGTCTGGAATCAAATCTGGGAAGGAAAGAGGACTCACTTGAAAGGAGTAAATTAAAAGTAAACTGGCTTTCAAAAACTGCCACTCTGAGACAGTTGTTTTGACAAGATCATAGTGACAGAAAATACTAGTCTTTACCCAGGTTTTAACTGTCTTCCCTCTCACATAAGTCTTCTTTTCTTTAGCTTTTATTTATTTATTTTGAAAGAGAGGGAGTGCTAGTGGGGGAAGGGCAGAGAGAGAGAGAGAAAGAGACTCCCAAACAGAGATCCTAATGTGGGGCTCAAACTCAAGAGCTGTGACTTGAGCTGAAATCGAGTCTGGCACTTAACCCACTGAGCCATCCAGGTGCCCTTTACATAAATCCTTTGACATGTGAGGGCAAGATGGCAAATGACATAAGCATGAGAAGTAGCATTGAGAACGTATCAGTCTTCTATCCTTACATGATGCTAATAGGTACTTGCACTGGGATTTTTTTAGTGGGGAACAAAATACAGAACAGAAATTATCCACTTACCCAGGAATCATATGCCAATTGATCTCATTCTCCAAACTGGTTCTTCTGGTCTTGTTTTTCTCTTCTCCAGATGTGGGTGACATCACCAGACCCTTGTTTTAGTTAGTAATGTGCACTATCAGCTCATATTTCCGCTACAGTCATATTATAAAAATTCAGGGAAATAAAAAAAATACATATTCATCAAGAGAAGTTCAGCAGTGGTACTTCTGATGACCAGTACAGTCTTTCCATTAGGCTGCAGACCGGAAGTATGGGGGAGGGGGAGCTCAAGAGCAAAGAGATTACACTAGCAACCTGTGAATTAGGTGGATTTAGGTTTGTGCCTAGCTTCTTAGCTTACTAGCCACGTGACCTTTTGAAGCCTGTTCTATCTCTCTGGTAAGAATTCTAGTAACTGCCTTATAGTAGTTTCTGAGGATCCAAATAAAAGCAGGATGTAATGCACTGACTATAGTTCCTGTTGTATTGTTAGCATATCGTAGCTTTGATGATCATTACAATCTTATTAGGAATGAGGACTCCTGACCTCTAATGCCTATGGACAGCTACAGCGATGACAATACCTTTTTTTAAGTTTATTTATTTATTTTGAAAGAGAAGGTGAGGGTGTAGGGGAGGCGTAGAGAGAGAGGGAGAGAAAGAGAATCCCACTCGGGCTCTGTGTTGACAGTCTTGAACTCAGGAACCACGAGCTCATGACCCAAGCCAAAGTCAGACACTTAACTAACTGAGCCGCCTAGCCACCCCAGCAATGGACAATTCTTAACCTTCGTGCCTCAGTTTTCTCTTTAAATCAGAGAATACTGCCTTCCTTATCTGATGGGAACATTAAAATGTTGGATGTAAAATCCATCCAAACGTAATGGAACTGTATCTATTGCAATGGGTGACCGATTGTGTGCCCAAATATTTTGTCTGTGTTAGGAAGAAGACTGAGAGTCAGGAAAAAGTGAATGTTTTAAAAAAAGCTTTTAAAAAAAAAAACTGGATGAGAGAACATTTTGGAGAAGAGAATTTGTAATTGCATAACCGGATGGAAAAGTTGGTAAGGACAAAGAAGGTGAGAAACAGGATTCTAATAAAATCATAATTGAAAATCATGGATTATCATTAAAAGTGTAAACAATATTGAACTCCAGGAAATTATTGCTTAAGACTGCTAGGAAGTGAAACTCAGCTTGGTTCTTTTTTTGGCATACTTGAACACACACACACACACACACACACACACACACACACACACACACACATACACACATCCTTTCTCTCTCTCTCTCTTTGTCTCTCTATCTCTCTCCTTCTCCATACCAGGTGATTAAGCAGATTTGTTTCTGTCATTTTCAACATGCCACTGCTTCCCAGAACTTGGGAAGGCTTTGAGGGCTAGGGCTCCCTGGTTCTCAAGTGTTCCTCCTTGCATAACTCTGGTTTTTGAAGAGGTGCGCCAGAGGTGAAGTGCACACTATGTCATTTCCAGGATTTATGGGGAACCAAATGCTTGAGTCAGAAGTTGCCAAGTACACATTTCACTTTGATTTAAAAGACAGTTAATGCCTGAAATTGAAAAGAACACAAGTGATTACTAATGGAATGGGTAACAGGAACTAACAATTGAGAAGCAGACCTCTTTTACATGCAGCAGAGGATGCTGATTTGCAATTGGGTGGCTAAAGCAGACTCCTAATAAAATGAGAATCGATCTTCTGAATGACAGGATTCTGTGACTGAGCGCTGGATCTTCTTTGATGGTGAAGAGGCAAATGGGGCATTTTGATATGTTGTTGGAAAGATCATTTTCTCTCACTGTACTATAAAGTTCTGTTCATACCTCTGACTTCAATGCCACAATAACTTGGCAAAAACCTTCAATGGCTCACAAATGGATGCTTATAGAGGCATTTAAATTGTCCAGGCTTCATTGCAGCTTATAGAAAAAGAAGGGGTTCATGGTTACTGTAAATGTGGACCTTTCCATTGAATGGTGATATATAAGACTGATGACTAATAAACATACCCTACATGGGAAACATTTGAGTGATGACATCTTTTTTCTTTCACCCTTTTAACTAGCCACAATGGCTGGGATTTTACTTAAGAAATATATATGGGAAACAGACTAAGCCCCAAGGCAGATCACCCTGGCAGCTGTAGAAAGAGAAGGCTATACTTTCCCATGTATGCTATCTGCATTTTTCTATCATTTTAACATCCGCAGGGAGATCAGCTTGGTCCTGTGTGTGATGCACATTGAATGCCCAAGTCTGGAAGACAACTTCAGCTTCCAGCCATCAGCGAAAAAAAGAGACAGACTATTAGGCTGTGGCCCTGAGGCCCCTGCCACAAGCCCTATCAATGCCATTTGGTTTTTTGGACAAAGGTACTCACAGAGGTTCCCAGTAATCCTGGGCACAGTTCATTGTTAAGCCACTTTTTTTCCCTGTGTTTCCAACAGGAACAGGCTGGCATTTCCTTGATCCTCATAGGAGATTCATGACAATCAAATGACAAGTTGATTGTCGTTTTGTAAAACATAAAACAAAACGTAAAACATTATATCATTGTTTAAGGCCACTTTGAAACAAAGTAAGTACTTTCTGTCCTCTCCATGTAATTTATTATGGCCACTTTTCTCATTTTTGCCAGCAGATACATATTTCTGGGTGCAGAATTATCTTGGTTTGCCATTAGACTCTATCATATCACTATGTTCCTACTCCTTTGTCTACCCTGCTTTCTCCTGTGTTACTGAGATTTTCCAAGATTTTTCTAAATTAATAAATGTAGAACCATACCATTCTTTTTTATTGAGACATAATTTACATATAACATTGTATTGGTTTTAAGTGCACAACATAATGATGTGATATATTGCATACATTAGAGTGAATACCCAAGTAAGTGTAGTTAATATCCATCACCTCATATAGCTACAAATGTACTTTTTCTCATGATGGTTACTTTTTAAGATCTACTCTCTTAGCAACTTTCAAATACTCAGCACACTGTTGTTAACTATGGTCGCCATGCTCTACATCCCCAGGAGTTACTAACTTTTTTGTTGGAAGTTTGCACCTTTGAGTACTTTTCCAATTTACCCCACCTACCACACTAATCTATTCTCTGTTTCTATGACTTTTGTCTGTTTGTTTTTTTAAGATTACACAGATAAGTGAGGTCATACTATATTTGTCTTTCACTCTGCTTTATTTCACTTAGTATAATGCCCTCAAGGTCCATCCATGTTGTAAAAAATGGAAGGATTTCTTTTTTATGGTTCAATAATATCCCATAATATATATCATGTGAGATACATGTATATATGTATATATATGTATTATACATAATATATTTCTTAAGCCATTCATCCGTCAGTGGACACTTAGGTTGCTTTCATGTCTTAGCTATTGTAAATAATGCTGCAATGAACACAAAGGTACAGATATCTCTTCAAGATGATTTAATTTCCTTCAGATATATACCCAGGAGTGGAATTGTGAATCATGTAGTAGTCTTATTTTTAATAATTTGAGGAACCTCCATACTGTTTTTCACAGTGGCTATGCCAATTTACATTCCCACTAACAGTGCACAAGGGTTTCCTTTGTCTACATCCTTGCCAATCCTTGTTATCTCTTGTCACTTTAATGACAGCCATTTTAACAGATGTGAGGTGATATCTCATTATAGTTTTGATTTGAGCTTTCCTTATGATTAGTGATATTGAGAAAACTTTCATTTACCTTTTGGCTATTTGTGTCTTCTTTGGAAAATATTTATTTAGTTCACCTGCCCATCTTCTAACTGGACTTTTCTGTTTTCTACAGGGTTGTAAGAGTTTCTTTTATATTTTGGGTATTAACCCCCTAACTGATATATGATTTGAAAATACTTTCTCCCGTTCTGCAGGTTGCCTTCTCATTTTGTTGATGGTTTCCTTTACTGTAGAAGAGTTTCCTTGTTTGATGTAGTTAAATTTCTTTTATTTTTCCTAACGTTGCCTTTGCATTGGGGTAAAATCTAAAAAAAAAATCTGCCAGGACCTATATCAACCCTCCCTCTCATGTTTTCTTCTCGGAGTTCTATGATTTCAGGTCTTACATCCAAATCTGTCATCCATTTTGAGCTGATATTTGCCTGTAGGGAACTATAAGGGTCCAGTTTCATTCTTTTACATGTGGCTTTCCAGTTCTCTTAACATCATTTATTGAGAAGACTGTTCTTTCTCTAGTGTATATTCTTAGCTTCTTTGTCATTAATTAATTGCTCATATATGTGTAAGCTTGTTTCTGGGCTCTCTATTCTGCTCTATTGATCAGTAAGTTTGCTTTTTATGCCAAGACCATACTGTTTTGACTACTACAGCTTTGAAAGATGTTTGCAATGAGGAAACTTAGTGTCTCCAGCTTCACTCTTTTTTTCTCAAGATTGCTTTGGGTATTCCGGATCTTTTATAGATCCATACAAATTTTAGGCTTGTTTGTTCTATTTCTGTGAAAAGTGTCATTGGAATTTTGAAAGGGATCACATTGAATCTGTAGATTACTTTGGGTCATAGAGAGATTTTAACCATATTAATCATTTCAATCCATGAACAAGGAATATCTTTCTGTTTATTTTGTGTCTTCAATTTCTTTCGTCAATGCTTTATAGTTTTCAGTATATAGATCTTCTCATGTCCTGAATTAAATTTATTCTTGGGTATTTTATTCTTTTTGATGGAATTATAAGTAAGGGGTTGTCCTAATTTCTGTATCTGATAGTTTGTTAATGTATAGAATCACAACTGATTTTTGTATATCGGTTTTGTATTCTGTAACTTTACTGAATTCATTTATTAGTTCTAACAGTTTTGGAGAGGTGGAGGAAATTTTTCTATAGTAAATTAAATAAGTTGCTTAGTCTTCTTTCCTTCCATCCTTGAACCTAAGTTAGATGAATTTAATCACAGAGGTAAATTATTCCAATTTTTTGGATTCTCTCTGCATCTTGCCTTTCTGCTGCTAGAAGTTGTCTCTTTAGAATAAAGAACATACATCTACATAAAGACCTGGTCTTTCTAGGACCGCATTATTATTAGGGAATGGAAGGGAATATTTCTTTGCTCAGATATACACTCCTCTCATAGCAGCATGAATATAAAATATGCCCAGATGTCTAGAGTGTCTCAAACTCTACGGGCCTCCTTATTTTACTTTCATTATATACTATTCAAGGCAGCTGCCAGGGTCCAGTCTCCTGAGAATTGAATGGAAGAAGACGTTGAGGTCAGCAAGACCTAATAGGATTAGCTGGTCATTTTTAGGCCCAAATTCCATGGTCAACTCAAAGAATAATGCTGTCTGTTTGGTCCTTCCTTTTATCACATTTGTTGCTGAGGCAAACGTGCATTTAGAATCAAGAGAGAATGTCTAGGATGATGTTGAAAAAGAAATTATAAAGTTATAAAGTTAAAAGCTCTTGCTCCCTACTCTACACTCCCATCACTATCCTGCCCCACCACATAAACATTAAAATACTATCTAGACATGCTTCATTGCGAGTCTTAAGAAGGTCTGTTTCTACTGGCAACCAACTTCCTAAATATCACTGCACACCGATTAGGAAAAAATCAGGGTTGATGAAAACACAAAGGTAAGATTTGTTCTAGGTGATTTATTCTTCCGTAATTTCTTCCAAGAGACCCCGACCCTCAACGTGTGCATGAGCACACACGTGCTCATACACATACATACACACACACACACACCTTTTTCCCTTACATAAATAATGAGTTTTAGAAGTCCTTTAACCTTTTTTTCTTATAGACATCATTCTGAAGGAAAATAGAGACCAGTGTATTCTGCAAGTTTATGTAAGTTCCCAAAAAGGAGTCACTCTGGTGTGGTTTCAACCCTCACTGCAGCAAGTTTCTTTATGGTGAGTATGACAAAGGGCAGGCTGTGCTGCAAAAATGCCAGCCGTCTCTGTGTTCACAAACCTTCTATCACTCTTCTTGATTTGACATGAAATATTAAACACCAGTTACCAGCAAAAAGTTATTGAACACAGATGTCCACTATCACTTTCAAATTGCTAAAGTCAATTTGGGTTTATATATTTTCTTTGCTTTAGCGTTCGCATGCAACACAAATGTTCTGTGACAGTAATGATTTCACAATATACCCTTTCAATTAGGAAAGCACATCGTATATGTGTTTTCATTTTTAAAATGCCTATTTTTTTTTTTTTTCATTTGAAAGCTCTGGGTCCCTCACTGAACATGGGACCTTGGATAGAAAAATAAATAAAAAGAAAGAGCTCCACCTACTGATTCATTTTAAAACCTTTTTCTCTCTTCTGGTTTTGAATAAAGTGTCCTGGCACAACAGGGATTTTTGTGAGTGCGTAGCTCAAACTGTTCAGTTAAAAAAAAAAAAAAGATACAGGAGGTGCCCCCATGGAAGGGAATAGATTAGAAAGGAGCTCTGTCTCTCTAACGGAAAGGCCCTCCCACCCCCACCTTCTCTGTGGCCCTCAGAAGCCCTAATTAATAAGTCTGCTTCAGGTTTAGTGCTCCCCAGGGACATGGGTTAACTGTGGCGTTCCCTTTTGCTGGATTTAACAGAATCCTGTCGGGTCACACATTTCGCTCCACTACAATAATTGTATTCATGTCACTGGCTGCATTTTCCTTCTGAAGGACTTGGTGGGCCCTCTTTGAAAGGATTTACAGGGCCGTGTCTCCCACGGGTGAAACTGGAATTGTTTAGCACCTACTCTCCTGGCTCAACCACTAGACTCAAGTGATTTCAAAGAGGAAGTGAGGAAGAACATCCACTGAGGACCTGGGGGTAACTTAAGGAGGCCAAGAGTAATTACTTGAGGAAGAATTGCTGTGCCAGCCTCCTGCGGGCAAGCCTTCAGAGAGGCAGCTGGAATGGTGGCTCTGTGACGTCTGCCAGCTCTCACCCTGTTACCTCTGCTGCTGAGAAGCTTCCAGAACCATTTTTAATGCCTGCCTTGGAGCTTCTTGGGAGAAGGGTGTGTTCCTATGAGTCTCCCATTGTGTGCCAACCCAAGCAGTTTCCTAGGGACACAGACAGATGTGACTTACTGGGGCGATATCCTGGCTACTTCTTTGAAGGGTCATAACATTCTGGGTTTTAGGTACCCACTTCTTCCAGCTTGGACCCTGCTTCCTGTTCTGCAGAATTTCTCTTAAGATGAATAAACACCAGACTGTATTCATCTCATACATTTGAGCAGTGGCTATAGAAAATATTGCCAATGGGCAACAAGATGATATCTGGACACACACAATGGAGTAATTTAGATTAAAATCTCCTACCTTTGAATCTGTCTGCTCAGTCACGCATTTCTATAGACGTGATTAACTAACCGTAAGACCCAGGAATTCAAAGTCTGAATAGAAAATGTCTATTCTTCCCCCAGATGAATCACACATCACCTATCACTGTAGAGTTGCCAAACTCTATGGTTTTCTTGTCAAACATAAATTCAATAGCTGACCACAGCCAGGGACAGAAATTTCTTATAAATCAAATAACTACATACATTAGAGGGAGATGCAGGGGACCCACTGCCACATTTCAGTCAATCAAAAATATGTGCAATGAGTGTCTACTGTGTTCAAGGTGCTGTGCTTGGTGTTGTGGGGGTATTTAATGAAATATGACATGGTCCTAACCCTCAAGCAAGGAAACACCTGTCTCACATTGCTGCAATCAGGACTACATGCAATTACCTAGCATGGTGTCTGGCACACAGTCAGTGATACGTAACTGGTCACTGATATCATTACTAGTAATGTCATATAATATTTCAGTAATCTTTAACATACAAATGGGAGAGATGTTAATGATGGACAGGTTACCAAATGGTTGACTCAGACACTAATTGTGCTGAGATCAAAAGAAAGGGAAATTCCAGGGGCGCCTGGGTGGCTTAGTTGGTTAAGCGTCTGACTCTCGCTTAGGTCATGATCTCGCGGTTCGTGGGTTCGAGCCCCACGTCGGGCTCTGTGCTGACTGCCAGCTCAGAGCCTGGAGCCTGTTTCAGTCTATGACTCCCTCTCTCTCTGACCCTCCCCTGCTCGCACTGTCTCTCTCTCTCCTAGAAATAAATAAAAAAACATTAAAAAAAAAAAAAAAGAAAGGGAAATTCCTGGAGTCTAAAGTAGGTGAGATAGTTTCAGGCAGACAGTTTAAGCCTTAATTATAATGTACCATTTTGGGAAGCTCATTAATGTCCAGGCAGCGGAATAATCAATTCACAATTTTATCTCTTTTTCACTTTCACAATGAAATGACAATCATTGTGAAAGATATAATCACCCTCATTTCATAGATGAAGCTGTGAGGTTCAGGGGAGGCTAAGTAACATACTTCATGTCACAAAGGCCTGACACGAATGCTTCCGGTTTTCCCACTTATTTAACTGGTTGCCATGACTGTTAGAAACGGAAAGAAATGCAGAAACCATGTTGCCCTAATTGGCCACCTGACAGGTAAAGAAGCAGAGGTCCTGAGAAGAAAAGAGGTTTGTACAAGGTCACACAGATGTTGAGTGACATTGCTGAAATTAGAAACGGAGACTCTGACTCCAACTTAGTGACATTTCCAATATGTTTTCCACATATTTGTTAATGTTTATCCTAAGTCCGTAGCACTTTTCATTTTTATTTTTAAAGTTTATTTACTTATTTTGAGAGGCAGAGACAGCGTGAGTGGCAGAGAGGCAGAGAGAAAATCCCAAGCGGGCTCTGGGCTGCCAGCATAGAGCCCTAGGCAGGGCTCAAACTCACAAAACTGAGATCATGATCTGAGCCAGAACCAAGTGTCAGAAGCTTAACCAAATACTGAGACACCCAGGTGCCCCAATAGCACATTAAAAATATAAATATAAAAGCTAAATCTTTGGGTTCTAAGTCAACTTTCCAATACCTCTCATCTCAAAACAAAAACAACAACATTTTTTGTACATGTTTTCTGGTATGCATGCTCTTCATTATCTTGGGTACATATTAAAGAGTAAAATTACAGGTCTTTAAAATATGGTCAACTTTAGTAGATATATTTTTCCAAAATAGTTGTAGTACCATCCAATAGCAGTATGTGAGAATTCCCATTGCCCCATAATATTTATTATTGTATCAGTATTTTAAAATCTATTTTTTAGGTGTTTTTAATTTGTGTTTTTTACACTACTAATGAGGTTGTGTATCTTTTCATATATTCTGTATGTTTTGGATATTTGCTACCATTGTGTGTGTGTGTGTGTAGTGTCTTTCAGTTTTCTTATAAATTATTTTTTTTTAAAGAAAGAGAGAGAACATGAGTGGGGGTGGGACAGAGTGGGGGAGAGAGAGAGAGAGAAAGAGAGAGAGAATCCCAAGGAATTGTATGCTCAGCACAGAGCTCGACGCAGGGTTCACAACCAGGAAATCATGACCTGAGCCAAAACCCAGAGTCAGACACTCAACCAACTGAACCACCCAGGCACCTCTTCTTGTCCATTTTTTCTATTAGATTGTGTGCCTCTTCATTATTTTTATGTGGGTGGTCTTTATATAATATGGAAAAGGAGGGTTTACTAGTAATATGTGTTGAAAACATTTTTTCCTCTTGATTTCTTTAAACTATCTTAATGGTATATTTTGATGAACAGAAAAGTTCAATTTTAATAAATAATCCCATTTTTTCAAACTTTTCCTTTTGTTAGTACTTTTGCTTCTCATTTAGGAAGTTTTACCTTTGGGGAACCTGGGTGGCTCAGTCAGTTGAACATTTGACTCTCCTGATTTCAGCTCAGGTCTTGATGTTAGGGTAGTGGGATTGAGCCTCACTTCAGGGTATGTGCTAAGCATGGAGCCTAGTTAAGATTCTCTCTCTCTCCCTCTACCCCTCACCCTGGCTGTCTCTCTCTCTCAAAAAAAAAAAATTTAAAAAAGAATTTTTCACTAGGGCTCTTGGGTGGCTCAGTCATTTGAATGTCCCACTCTTGGTTTCTGCTCAGGTCATAATCCCGGGGCCATGGGATCAAACTCTGTGTTGTGCTTCATGCTGGGCATGGAGATTCTCTCTCTCCCTCTGCCCCAATCTGCAGCTTGTGGACACTCTCTATCTCTCTAAAAATAAAACTTAATTTTAAAAAAGAAGTTTTCACCTATGGTGAGATTATAAATATATATTCACATGCTTTACTATTTTATCTTTCACATTTAAATCTACAATACACGTGGAATCCATTAATGTGTGTATACAATGTGAAGGAAGGCCAAGTTTCTTTTTTTGTTTTTCTATACATAGCCAACCTTTCTCATATCATTTGCTGAAAAGACCATATTCTCCACTATTCTATTCCCCACATGTTGTAATTCACATGGTCTGTTTATCCTATTCATTTGATCTACTCATATCTTTGTAAACCAATACCATGCTCTTTTAATTATTGTAGCTTTATAAGTTTGACATACAGCACAGCAATACCAACCATTAATGGTTATTTATAGGGCATATGACTTCAGAAAATACACAGAGGGAAATTAAGAGGATGACTGAAAATTAAGAGATGCCGGAACATCCAGGGCTTAGTCCTTGGGTCACTTTTTTCTAGCCTACACTTAAGTCATCTCATCTAGTCTCATGCTTTCAAATATGCTATACACTATAACATGCTATACACTAATGGCTCAAAACTTTCTGTCTCCAGCCTGAAATTTCCCCCTCAGTCTTGGATTTAACTTTCCATCATCCTACCTGATATCTCCACTTGAAAATATAATGGGCATCTCAAACTTAACATGTCCAACACTGACCTCCTGATAATTGTCTCTCCCCATTAAAATTGTAGCTCCTTGTAGTCATTCTCATCTCAGTTAAACAGTAATTCAACTCTTCCATACACCTTGTAATGGCTTTTTTTTTTCTCCTTTCTTTCTCATTCTTCACATCCATTGCATCAGTGAATGCTCTTCATTTTGCACAAAATTATATCCAAAATTAACAACTTCTTCCTACTCCACTCTTAACATTCTAGATACCATCTTCTCTTGCCTGGATTATTGCAATAGTCCGTCACCAACCTCCCTGCTTCTGCCCTCAGTTCTCCATAATTTATCCTCTCCCCAGAAAGCATGGCTATTTTCTTATTATTCCTCTTTTCAAACACAGTTCAATAGATTTCTATGTAAAACCATTCAATGTAAAAACTATGTTGAATAACCACCTAAGTAATCTGGTTCCCTTATATCTCTCTGATTTCACCTCTTAATATTCTTCCTTTCATTCTCTCTGTTCCAGCTGCCTTGGTCTCCTCAAACATGCCAGGCATGCCCTTATATTAATTGTTCCCTCTGCTTGGAACATTATTCATTGTCTCCCTGCATCCATATTCCTGAATTTCTCATTTCTTGTGTTTTTTCACTATATAGTTATTCTTTCAATGAGATAATCCCTGGACATCTTATCTAAAATTTCATATAGCTTGACACCACTTTATGTTGTCTTTCCATGCTTTATTTTTTTCCTTAACACTCATTACTATATTATACAGTACCTAAAATATTCATTTTACTTATAGTGTTTATTTTGTGCCTCTTTGAAGTGATGTGATTCGAAGCCCAACTGGAGGAAATAGCCTTAAAAAGGAGTAATAACAGTATTCCATTATAATAGGTGAGAAAAGGGATAGGATAAATACCCACATTAGTGGCTTCATAAATCTGATTTGTTGAGGAGTCCATAATCTACTGCATAGACAGTGCTCTTGTCTACTTACATATTATCTCCAAAAGGATTGGATGGACAGATTTCCTGGAACTATGCATTGATAAAATTCTTTATGATTGACCAGTTTTGTGCTTTATAATAATATCTGAACACTTTGACTTTTGAACATATTTGGATATGGGGTAGATGGGGAGATGGAGAGGGGACAAGAAGAAAAAAAATATGCATATCCAAATTCAATGTACTTATATTCATTTGAGCTTAAAACTTCTTATCAATTTAAGAAGTAGCTGGATGCTGTATCTGTAGCTTTATCTGTGATTGTGCCAACTGAAATGTAAAAGCCTGAAATTTGGTTGGCCTTATGAAAGGGCCAACAGTTAGTTAACTCCAAGATCACCTGCAGTAAGTATAAGTTACAGGCTTATAAAAAAACCATCCAAACAATACTACTTTAATTTGATCACTCAGTAAGTGAGGTGATTTCCTAGATGAACATTTAGATTTCAAAGACTGTGTTATGAATTAAATTATGTCCCTCCAAGAAATCTTGAAAGTACCCAGTACCTATGAATGTGACTTTGAGAATGAAATCTTTGTAGATCAAGTTAAGTTGAGGATATTAAGGTAGACACTAATTCAATATGACTAGTACCCTTATAAAGTGGAAATCTGGGCAGAGACAGACAGACAGACAGACAGACAGACACACACACACACACACACACACACACACACACAGGGAGAACACCATGGGAAGATTATGGCAAGGATCAGGGTGCTGCAATCTACAAGCCAAGGAATGTCAAGGACTGCCAGATACCAGCAGAAGCTAGATTAAAGGCATGGAACAGAATTTTCCTTACAGCCCCAAAAAGAACCAACCTTGCTGACATTTTGATCTCAGACTTGTACCTAGCAGAGCTGTGAGACAATCTTGTTATGTCAGTCACATAGTTTGTGATACTTTGTTACGGCAGCCATAAGAATCAAATATAGTCCTACTCTTTTAAAAAGAACTAGAGTAAATAGTATTCAGCTTGTGGCCACAAGAATTATAATCTGGTAAGATTTCCAAGGCTGAGGGGATCATATTTTTTTAAATAGACTTTTCAATTTAGAACATTTTCAGAGTTTAAAGAAAAATTGTAAATACACTACATAGAATTTCCACACACAGGTTCCTTTCTTAACGTCTTATATGAGTAGGGGGCACTTGTTACAAATAATGGACTGATACTGATACATTACTATTAATTAAAGTGCACACTTCCTTTATGTTTTCTTAGTTTTGACCTAGCATCTTAGTGCATTGAGGGTCCCATATCATACTTAGTTGTAGTGTTTCCCTATGCTTCTTTCGCCTGTGACAATTTCTGACTTTCCTTATTTGTTGTGGGCCTTGATCATTGTGAGGAATACTGTGTTTTGTGAAACATTCCTCTGTCGGTATTTGGCTGCTGTTTTTCTCATTATTAGACTGGAACAGTGCATTTTAGGGGGATGGTCACAGAAATAAGCTATCATTTTCCTCACATCATCATACCACCAATGTAACTTATCACCACCGATGTTAACCTTAATCACCCAGCTGAGGTAGTGTTTGTAAGATTTCTTCACTGTAAACTTATTCGATCCCACTCCCTTCATACAATAACTTTGGAAAGGATTCACTATCTATAACCTATACTTAAGTAATGGGGAGTTATGTGTCACCTCCTTTGGGGTAGAGGATCTACATAAAATATTTGGAATATTTTTGCAAAGGAGATTATTCTCTCCTCCTCAGTGTACATTGTAATTACCTGGAATAGCTATTTCAACTCCCTGAAAATATGGAGACTCTACAAAGAGGATAACTTAAAAATGTTATTATATAATTTCTCTTTAAAACAAAATAAAACAGTATTAATGGTTTATTTAGAACAAAGCAGATAAATAGAAATAATAATATATACTTTCTAAAGGTTTCCTCCAATCATACAGCCTTAACTTCTCTCTGCTACAGGATGGATTCTCAATTACCAAGAGCATGAAAATTGTTCCCAAATATGAAGGAAAATTTTTATTGGATCACAAGGTGATTTAACCTCTTTCATTGTCACACGGAAGGTTTTATATCCTTGTGTATGATTCAAAACTACCCTTTATTCCTGTTTATCCTCCTCCTGGGGTACAATACAGGATAGAAAGGGATAAATCCTTGAGTTTTCCCAAAATGGTAGATTTTTTTTCCCACTAACCATGGGTATGGAGTTCCACTTTCTATCTCCTTTCTCAAATAAAAATAGTAAAGTGATATTATGGAAAAGCTCATGCTTCAAAGATCCCAAAGGAGTATATTTAAGGCATCAATATTATTCATTCAGCAAACATTTATGGAAGGCTGGCCATGTGCAAGGCACTATCTTTGGTTCTGGGGAAACAACAATGAGAAAGTATTGATTAGGTCTCTTGTTTTGACATAGTTTTAAACTTGGTGGAGAAGCTAGGCATTAAGTAAGAGAATTACAAATTGGCTAGGTCACATGAAGAAATTTAAGATACTATGAAGGTAAAAATATGATCAGGTAGTGAGTGGTGGGCTAATTAATTTAGTGACGAAAAACAGAAGGTTTCTTTGAGAAGATGATATTTAAACTAAATTTTGCAATATGCATAGGAATCAAGCAAGCATTAGGAATTAAGCTGGGGATGATTATTGCATTAGGTGATACAGTCCTGCATTGAGTGAGAGCAAAGTTTCTCCTTGCTTTACAAGGATCAAAGACACTTTAGAAAAGATCTCAAATAAGGCTAATGCTAGAGATTAGAAAACTTTTGGAAAGCCAGTTGAAAACTTGGCTTACCCTGGACATTTATTATACTCAGTTAGGGACAATTTCTACTGGCATCTTCGTCTCAAAAACTTCGTGGAAATAGAAACAATACAATACATCTGTAATAGATGTAATGGTTTACAATAGCCAGCTTCTCATGCAAATAGTAAAATTGTGTGGCTGTCAGGATGTTTGCTACAAAGGCAGAAAAAAAATCTGAGGCAGCAGTTTCCCAAATGTGGTGACAGCCTAGTCATAAAAGAACATTCTACTTTATTGTTATGAATATATTAATCATTCCAGTGGTTTACTGTGAATATTTTCTACCATTTACAGAAAAACATCTGCTACAGCTAGATGAACGATTAGCTGCAAAGTATATGGCAATTTTGTTTTTAGGGCTTACTTTCTAAAGTACTGCCATTTCACTCTTCATTCAGGTGCATGTATAAAGACATAGGGGGTCATTTCCAGAATTTTCTGGGTCAGCAAAATCAAATTCTTGAAGAGGTTCATAAGATAAAATTTTTGCTTCTCAGAATTTGAGTATCTCTTTGATATCACTCCACCCCATTTTCAAAGAGTTCTATCTCCCCTCCCTGGCCACTTTCTAGGACTATTTTCAAGGTTAATGTTTAAGTGTTAATTAAGTCAGGCCATCTCCTCAGAGATAAGTAAGTAAACAGGCTAGCCTTGATAACAAGGTTTCTAAGACTGAACAAAAAGGAATGTTAATGCATCTTTCATAATGGAGGCAATATGTTTATAATCTTAGACTTAAAGTAACTATGGTTACAAAGCCTTGTTCTGCCTCACCTTTACATGATTCCTTTCACTGGGGATCCACCTCTGTCATCAGGAAGAGAGTCTCCTTGGCTAATAGCACTCAGTTTGTCACCATGAGAATACAAAGATTAACTGCCTTGTGAATAGAGAGTGCAAAATGTTTTTTATCTGCTTCAGAAGTGTCTTTTCAAGAAAGAAAACTTGGTCAACAAAGAGAGAAGTGTTCCCAGTTTAAACCAACTTTCTAAATAAAAAACATTGGCTTTCTATTGTGCCTTAAGTGCTTTGTTATCAATGATTACCTAGCGATTGCTACAAGTCTTTAAACCCATAGTCCTGATGTTGACTAAGTGCTTCAAAAAGAATTTCTGAAGATACTTGGGGTAAAAGGGTCAAGAAGAAGATATTATCAGGGTATTATTTAAAATACTAGATTTAGGATAAATTTCTGTAGACATCTCAAAGAGTGTTAAAGAGATAGGAAATTAACATGAGAAACAAAGCAGGACTCAAAATGTATACGTAATCTATTATAAAACAATTGAAATATATAAAGATAAAAAGAAGTACATGAAAACATAAAGGTTGGTTATTTCAGGGGTGAGATTATGGGTGACTTGTCACAGTAAGCATATATTACTTAGATAATTAGGAAAGAAACAATAAGTTTTATATAATAATTATTTTAAGAAACAGCTAGAGCTTTGGCAATTGTGAAAAGGACTCACTGTTAATCTGGTACACTTTCTGAGGAGGTTGGCAAATGCTATCAGGAGTTGTGAAAGTACTGATGATTTTTCACCTGATGGAAAAAAAAAATAGAGTAATGAAACACGAAGGCTGGCTCCAACCATTTGAAAGTCTGTCAGGTAGACGAGTATCAAGACTTATTTTCCAAAGACTAGAAGTTCTATGGAGTCAGCACTTGTCTTAATTTAAGAAAGACATTTCTAACAATAAGAGAACAAATTGATATTCAAGAAAATGTTGGATGGATATCAGACAGTTATAAAAATGATGCTGAGTGAGAACTAAGACTATGGGGCTCTAAAGGTCCTTTCAACCCTTGGATTCAATTACTTTAAACATTGCTAACATATTTGCACAAGACTCTAGAGGTCTGATATCTTGGTTTTTCTTTTCCTCTCCTTTCTTCCCCCTTCCCCACTCTCACTTTCCTTCCATAGTGACTAAAAATGCTGAGTCCAGGAATCACTGGGGCAAATTGCCCTTGAGCACAATGCTAAAGGAGCAGTCAGTTCCTCATGATAACAACCCTGACTTAAGTAGAAAAGAAATTACCACAATATGTGGTAATTTACCACAATATGTCAGTTATGTACCATAAATAGTAAGGTGGGGTTCCCGTGCTTGGGGTTTGCAGGGGCTTGAGAAAAATAACAAAGAGTAAGACGAGATCAGATTTCTACAACTCATCTGATCATAGATTTAGACATGACCCATATTATCCATTCTTTTCTCTATTTCATCATTTTCCATGCTGTTTTACTCAAAATCTGTGATCAGGTTTCCCAGACTTCTCAGTCTCCTAATTCAGGATGCCCCTTGTGTGATCCCTAATGAGTGTGACATCTTCACCTTTCTTTGGCTTTAGGTAGGAGGCAAATATTTTTGTAATATCATTCTTTTAGGAACCAGACACATAGTATTAGAAACTTGTTCCAAATACCAATAGCCATTTATCTGCTAGTAAAAGTAACAGAATATAGATATTTAGAAATCTGAGTAATTCAGATATTTAGAAAACTTATTCTACTCAAAGGCATGAATACCAGAAGAATGATTGAGCCCATTGGATATGTTCTCCTGATAAATATTAAAAATGTGATTTTTTAAACTTTTCTTCTGAAATATAAAGAAATGTCCTAGAAATGAGAACTGTAATTCTTAATTCTCTATTTTCTGAGAAAGCCCCTAATTTCAAACACATCATGTTAAGCTTTCCATAGTCACTTCCCATGTTCTGATTTTTTATTTGGGAAATATTGTTCTATACATGACAGTATTTATGAGACTGTAGACTTGTTCCCTAAAAAGGAAGGAATATAAATAACAAGAGGAACTACACAAGCACTATTTCAGGGGTTACAGAACTAATATATATGCAGTCTTAGGCCAGCTTTCTGCACTCAGTAAGAAAGTGCTGGTATTATTACCATCAATGGTATTGCTATTAACAGATGAACCTTAGACTAGATAGTCCAGATTCCACTTCTATTTATTCAGAAGCTATATGGTGCAGTATTACAAACTATTCTTATTTAACCTTCGTGTAACTTTGAGTGCAGAACTTTGTCCCTCTCTATTCAGATGAGGGATAGGCTAGATAACTGATGGGTATTAAGGAGGGTACTTGTGGATAGAGGCAAGATGGCGGAGAAGTAAGGAGCTCCGTATTTGCACTCGCGCCCATACATCACACAGAAAAGATCTGAAGCCATTGGAAACCTTACAAAACCTGAGAGACTGGGAGAAAAAGGACCCAGAATCCACTGAGAAAGCCTTCTAACGTGAGTGCGAACCGGGGAAGATAAAATCAGGCCGGGATCAGAGACTCCAGGGTGGGAGGCGATCCCCCTCTACCCTCTACGGGGAGTGAGAGGGGAAAAGGAGAGAGTCCGAAACAGAAAAACCTCCACTCGGGGGGGAAAAAAACCTCCGCTCGGTGCATAGAAAGACCGTACTTGCCAAATACCTGCACACCAGGTCCCCTCGCGACAATTGGTCCTGGGGGAGGCTGAGCACACAAACTGCTTCTTTGTGCCGCTCCTGGAGGTTGGATTTCAGAGCGGCGGCGGCGCGCCTGACGCCATTGTAGCTCCCGGGTGGCTGGGGCCCCCTGAAAGAGCCGCGCAGACACCGGGCGTCCGCGCTCCTGGCTGGCTAGAACTCGAGAGGGAAGGCAAAGAGCTAAAACCTGGGATTTTGCCTGTGAGTTCGTGTTTCGGGTGACGAGCCATAGAGAGACCCGGTTTTCCTCACTCCAGCGGGCTCAGGCTACGTGGACCTGGCAGGCAAGCCCCCGCGCATGCGCGCCAGCCCGACCCAGAGAAGGAAGCAGCGATTCTGACTTCGCCCCCAGAGCTCAGCAGGGAGCCTGGAATAGCCCAAGGGGGTTGTCTGGGAAGCTGTGTCTAAGGCAGCTTCAGCGGGGCACGCGGACTGGGATTTGGAGATTGGAACTGGCCTGGGTTGAAGAGTGCAACCAACCTCGCCTGCGTCCCCGGAACGGGGAGTTGACACGCCCAAAAAAAAAAAAAAAGCGAGCTGCAGCGCGGGGTTCAAGAAGGGACTGGAGCACCGTCACTCTCCTCCCCACAATCGCCAAGGCAGAACCCCCGCCTGAGGCATCGGATCACGGCACGCCAATCCCTGCCTGAGAGGTGCCATCCTCACTTTTTTTTTTCTCTTTCTTTTTTCCTTTTCTTTTTTCCTTTTTTTTTTGTTTTTTTGTTTTTTTTTGTGTTTTTTTTTCTATTTTATTCTTCTTTCTTTTTCTTCCCCTTTCTTTTCTCTTTTTTTCTTCTTCTTTCTCTTTTCTCGCTTTTTTCCCCAAAACACTGACCTGATTAACTCTGGTCGCCAGCTTGCTTAAACAATCAAACAAGTCCATTCTGTAAATGTAAATTCTACACCTACCGACTTCTTCAGCTATTTCTCTCAGGAGTAATTAGACTATATAGTTTCTCTGGATAATTCCAGCATCCTTATCTCACCTATCCAACCATATTCTACCCTTTACCTCTTTGAAAAAAGCTTCTTATCCCTTCTGCCTGTTCATTCTATTTCCAAATCTGCCTCATCTCGCCCTGCCTTCTCTCTTTTTCTCTATGCTCTTCAACCAGCACTGCATACACACGACTATTTAACTGTAGCTGGGAAATCCAGGTATATGCTTTAAACCATTCTTTGTCCATCAGTTTTCTTCTTTTTTCCTTTTCTTTTCCCCTTTTTGACCCTTTTATGTATTATATGCTCCCTATTATTCGCCCTCCCTCCTCCGTCTTTTCTATTAACTTTTTCGTTTTCCCTCTCGCTTTGCATGTTAGTTGAATCAGCCTGTGCGTTTGTGTACTCCTGCTCCCTGTGTGTTTGTCTGTCTGTTTTCTTTTCCAGGGCTACCTCAAGAAACAAACTAGAGTAAACAAGGTGAAGAGTCCCAAATATCACTACAAATAGGAAAATAAAATAACTAAGGTCCCAACAAGAGTGACTGAGGGATACCATTCAAAAAACAATCTCTGAAAGGATAGGCCCTGGAAAGTCAAAGAGTCTTCTAAGATATAGCAGTGCTCATAGAAACAGAGAGCATTACAGGTCTTTAAAACCAACAAGAGCCGGAAAGCTAACTAAAATGACGAAACGAAAGAGCTCTCCTCCAAAGAAACTCCAAGAAGAAATGACAGCTAATGAACTGCTCAAAACAGATATCAGCAGCATAAGTGAACAAGATTTTAGAATAATAATGGTAAAATTAATAGCAGGGCTTGAAAAAACATAGGGGACATCAAAGAAACTATGGCTACAGACAGAATGGAAAATAAAAATAGGCATGAAGAATTAAAAAATGCGATAAATGAGATCCATAATAAATTAGAGGCCTCCAATGCACGGCTTGAAGAGGCAGAAAGGAGAATAAGTGATTTAGAAGACACCGTTCTAGAAAAACAAGAAGCTGACAAAAAAAGAGACAAACTGATTCAGGAACAGGAAAGAAGAATTCGAGAGCTCAGCGACACAGTCAAACGCAACAATATCCGTATCATAGGAATCCCAGAAGAGGAAGAGAGAGGGAAAGGTGCTGAAGGAGTCCTGGAACAAATTAAAGCAGAGAACTTCCCCGACCTGGGGAAGGAAGGAAATGTGGAAATACAAGAGGCTCAGAGGACTCCCCTCAGACGTAACTTGAATTGATCTTCTGCACGACATATCATCGTAAAAATGGCAAAATACAAGGACAAAGAGAGAATTTTGAAAGCAGCTAGGGAGAAAAGGGCCCTCACATACAAAGGGAAACCTATCAGAGTGGTGACAGACCTATCTACTGAAACGTGGCAGGCCAGAAAGGAATGGCAGTAGATCTTCAATGTGATGAACAGTAAAAATGTGCAGCCAAGAATCCTCTATCCAGCAAGCCTGTCATTCAAAATAGAAGGAGAGATAAAAACCTTTCCAAACAAACAGAAATTGAAAGAATTTGTCACCACGAAGCCAGCCCTACAAGAAATCCTGAGGGGGATGCTCTGAAGGAAAGGTTGCAAGGAACAAAGATTCCAGAGACACCACCACAAACATGAACCCTACAAAAGATACAAAGACTCTAAACCCACATATTTCAATAATAACACTGAATGTAAATGGGCTGAATGCTCCAATCAAAAGACATAGGGTAGCAGAATGGATTAAAAAACAAAATCCATCTATATGCTGTCTACAAGAAACTCATTTTAGACGGGAAGATACCTTCAGATTAAAAGTAAGGGGATGGAGAAATATATATCATGCTACAGGAAATCAAAAGAAAGCCGGAGTAGCGATACTTATATCAGACAAACTGGACTTTAAATTAAAGACAATCACAAGAGATGAAGAAGGGCACTCCATAATAATTACAGGGTCCATCCATCAGGAAGAACTAACAATCATAAATGTCTACGCACCGAATATGGGAGCACCTAAATATCTAAAACAATTAATCACAAACAGAAACAAGCTTCTAGATAAGAATGTGCTAATAGCAGGGGACTTTAATACTCCGCTTACAGCAATGGATAGGTCAACCAGACAGAAAATCACTAAAGAAATAATGGACTTGAAAGATACATTAGACCAGATGGACCTGACGGATATATTTAGAACTTTACATCCTGAGGCCAGGGAATTTACTTTCTTCTCAAGTGCGCATGGCACATTCTCCAAGATAGATCACATACTGGGACATAAAGCAGCCCTCAATAAATATAAAAGAATAGAGATCATACCATGCACACTGTCAGATCACAATGCTTTGAAACTTGAAATCAATTACAGGAAGAAGTGTGGAAAACTTCCAAAACCATGGAGGTTAAAGAACACCCTTCTAAAGAATGAATGGGCAAATCAGGCAATTAGAGATGAAATTAAAAAATATATGGAAACAAATGAAAATGAAAACACAACAATTCAAAATCTATGGGATGCGGCAAAGGCAGTCCTAAGAGGAAAGTACATTGCTCTCCAGGCCTATTTCAAGAGATTAGAAAAAGCGCAAGTCCAAAATCTAACAGCTCACCTAAAGGAACTAGAGGCAGAGCAAAGAGAGCGCCCTAAACCCAGTAGAAGAAGAGAAATAGTAAAAATTAGAGCAGAAATAAACAACATAGAGACCAAAGAAACAATTGAACACATCCATGAAACCAAGAGTTGGTTTTTTGAAAAAGTAAACAAAATTGACAAACCTCTAGCCAGACTTATCCAAAAGAAAAGAGAGAGCACCCAAATAGACAAAATTATGAATGAAAATGGACTTATTACAACCAACCCCTCAGAAATACAAGCAATTATCAGGGAATACTATGAAAAATTATATGCCAACAAATTGGACAACTTAGAAGACATGGACAAATTCCTAAACACACACTCACTACCAAAATTCACACGGGAAGAAATAGAAAACCTGAACAGACCCATAACGAGTGAAAAAATTGAATCAGTGATCCAAAATCTCCCAACAAATAAGAGCCCTGGACCTGATGGCTTCCCTGGGGAATTCTACCAGACATTTAAAAGAGAATTAATTCCAATTCTTCTCAAGCTATTCCATAAAACAGAAAGCGAAGGAAAACTCCCGGACTCATTTTATGAAGCCAGCATCACACTGATTCCCAAGCCAGACAGAGATCCAGCAAAAAAGAGAACTACAGGCCAATATCCTTGATGAATACGGATGCAAAAATTCTCAACAAGATCCTTGCAAATCGAATCCAGCAGCATATAAAAAGAATCATCCACCAAGATCAAGTGGGATTCATTCCTGGGTTACAGGGCTGGTTCAATATTCGCAAATCAATCAATGTGATACATCACGTCAATAAAAGAAAAGATAAAAACCATATGATCCTGTCAATAGATGCAGAAAAAGCATTTGACAAAATACAGCATCCCTTCTTAATAAAGACTCTCGAGAAAGTTGGGATAGAAGAAACCTACATAAACATCATCAAAGCCATCTATGAGAAGCCTTCAGCTAACATCATCCTCAACGGGGAAAAACTCAGAGCTTTCCCCCTGAGATCAGGAACACGACAGGGATGCCCACTCTCACCACTGCTGTTTAACATAGTGCTGTAAGTCCTAGCATCAGCCATCAGACACCAAAAGGAAATCAAAGGCATCAGAATTGGCAAAGAGGAAGATAAACTTTCACTCTTCCCAGATGACATGATACTCTACATAGAAAACCTGACAGACTCCACCAGAAGCCTACTAGAACTGATCCATGAATTCAGCAAAGTTGCAGGGTACAAAATCAATGTACAGAAATCAGTTGCATTTTTATACACCAACAATGAAGCAACAGAAAGAGAAATCAAGAAACTGATCCCATTCACAATTGCACAAAAAACCATAAAATACCTCGGAATAAATCTAACCAAGGATACAAGAGATCTGTATGATGAAAACTATAGAAAACTTATGAAGGAAATTGAAGAAGACAAAAAGAAATGGAAAACATTCCATGCCCACGGATAGGAAGAATAAATATAGTTAAAATGTCATTACTACCCAAAGCAACCTACACATTCAATGCAATTCCAATCAAAATTGCACCAGCATACTTCTCAAAACTAGAACAAACTATCCAAAAATTTGTATGGAACCACAAAAGACCCTGAATAGCCAAAGTAATCCTGAAAAATAAAACCAAAATGGGAGGGATCACCATCCCAGACTTTAGCCTCTACTACAAAGCTGTCATCATCAAGACACATAGACCAATGGAACAGAATTGAGAACTCAGAAGTGGACACCAAGACACATCATCGAGGCACAAAAACAGACACATAGACCAATGGAACAGAATTGAGAACTCAGAAGTGGACCCAAAAGTATACAGCCAACTAATCTTTGACAAAGCAGGAAAGAATATCCGATGGAAAAAGACAGCCTTTTTAACAGATGGTGTTGGGAGAACTGGACAGCAACATGCAGAAGAATGAAACTAGATCATTTTCTCACACCATGCACAAAAATAAACTCAAAATGGATAAAGGACCTGAATGTGAGACAGGAAACTATCAACACCCTAGATGAGAAAGCAGGAAACAACCTCCTTGACCTCCACCGCAGCAACTTCTTACTTGACACATCCCCAAAAGCAAGGGAATCAAGAGCAAAAATAAACTGTGGTGACCTCATCAAGATTAAAAGGTTCTGTACAGCCAAGGAAACAACCCAGAAAATTAATAGGCAACCAACGGAATGGGAAAAGATAGTTGCAAATGACATATCAGATAAAGGGTTGATATCCAGAATCTACAAGGAACTCACCAAACTACACGCCCGAAAAACAAACAACCCAGTGAAGAAATGGGCAGAAGATATAAACAGACACTTCTCCACAGAGGACATCCAGATGGCCAACAGACACATGACATGATGCTCAGCATCCCTCCTCATCAGGGAAATACAAATCAAAACCACACTGAGATACCACCTCACGCCAGTCAGAGTGGCTAAAATGAGCCAATCAGAGAACTTTAGATGCTGGCGAGGATGTGGAGAAACAGGCACCCTCCTACACTGTTGGTGGGAATGTAAACTGGTACAGCCCCTCTGGAAAACAGAGTGGAGGTTCCTAGGGAAACTAACAATAGAACTCCCCTAGGACCCAGCAATAGCACTGCTAGGAATTTACCCAAGGGATACAGAAATGCTGAGGCATAGGAGCACATGTACCCCAATGTTCATAGCAGCAGTCTCCACAATAGCTGAAACATGGAAAGAGCCTAAGTGTCCATCAACAGATGAATGGATCAAGAAGATATGGTTTATCTATACCATGGAATACTACATGGCAATGAGAAACAATGAAATCTGGCCATGTGTAGCAACATGGATGGACCTTGAGGGTGTTATGCTGAGCGAAATAAGTCAGGCAGAGAAAGACAAATATCATATGTGTGCACGTATAGGAGGATTAGGAAGAACTTAACAGAGGACCAAGGGGGAGAAGAAGGGCGGAAATGGTGGGGGAAAGGGGGAGAGGCCAACCATGAGAGACTCTTGAATGCTGACAAAAACTGAGGACTGGTGGATGTGGGGGGAGGAGGGGTGGGCATGGAGGAGGACACTTGTGGGGATGAGCACTGGGTGTTATGTGGAAACTAATTTGACAATAAACTATTTGTAAAAAAAAAAATAAATAAAATAAAAAAAAATTAAAAAAAAGGAGGGTACTTGTTGGGATGAGCGCTTGGTGGTATATGTATGAGATGTATCACTAAATTCTACTCCTGAAATCAATATTACACTATATGTTAACTAACTAGAATTTAAATAAAAACTTGAAAAAAAAACCCAAATTCATTAGTAAGATTGAATGAATGAATGAATGAATGAATGAATAAACGAGTGAGGATTTTGCTTGGATCACAAAGCTATTACTTCCTGGGATAGACATATTAAACCCTTATCCAAGATACTCATTTGTTACAGGACTCATGTGAGATTCAGAGTCATGTTTCTGCAGAATTTTCTGTCCTGGTATGAATAAGAATTCTGTGAAATATTCAGGAAAACAATATGTCTCAATAGTGACAAGCCCCCCAAACCTCTGATCATTTATGGTGTCTTGACTTTTACATGATATACCTCAAAATTAATTTTTATTAACAGGATTTTTCTTTGTTAACCACTAAAATCCTATGAATGAATTATATTTAATTATATTTCGGGGCGCCTGGGTGGCATAGTCGGTTAAGCGTCCGACTTTCGCTTAGGTCATGATCTCGCGGTTCGTGGGTTCGAGCCCCGCGTCGGGCTCTGTTCTGACTGCCAGCTCAGAGCCTGGAGCCTGTTTCAGTCTGTGACTCCCTCTCTCTCTGACCCTCCCCTGCTCATGCTGTCTCTCTCTCTCTCTCCTAGAAATAAATAAAACATTAAAAAAATTTAAAAAAAATTATATTTCAAATAATCTCATGAGTAGAAAAGGGAAAATAAAAGCATTGATCACAATGTCTCCAAAAATGGAGACAGAAAATATTGGCCAAAAAAGAAGAAAGAACAGGTGTTTGCCCTTATCCCTCACTCCTTCAGACTGGAATATGGAAGAGCAACACTCTTGTTTTTGTGGATATGCACTAAAGAAAACAGAAAAACCCAGCCAAGTTGTGCAGTAAGTCTCATGAATATGTAGAGAAGTGTTTACATGTCTTGAATTGAGAATGGAATTCTAGTCCCTTTAGACTATGAGCCAGATTTTAGGAGGCCAATATAAGCCCACTTGTATTATCTAATCATTCTCTCTTTTGGGAATGGTCTAATTTAGCTAAAACCAGGATTTGGACTTGGCCTAGCTATAAATTAAAAGAATACTACATGGCTATGCAGCTCTGCTCAAGAGTTTATTTGCTCTTACATTAAAAAATAACTCAAGTCACCCTCGATGGATTCATTAAAAATCTGATTTCTCCACTTTATAGCTATTTTGCCTGGCAGATGGGATCTGGTTTTTTCCTTATGCTGCATTTTTTGAACTAAGTATATATGGTGGGATAGCAGTATACTCTCCCGCCAACAAAAAAGCCACATGCATATTTCAATAAAATCACATTATTTGGCATCTACTGTCCACATATGTTCATTTGGCTATTGCTAGTCCAAGTCAATTATAGCCACAAGGGAAATGAGCGTTTGAAATTCAAACAAGGAGCTCTAAATTTTGTAAAAGAGAAGAGGCCTCCTGACAGGTAGATCAGTCTCTAATTCATTTTTAATGCTGTTGACAATTCCATAAATCATTGTTTCTCTCCCATTATGTGCCAGCGTCTGTGCTGTAGAAGTTTGAAAAGAAAACCTCTGTGCATTTGGGTGGGGGTTTAGGATTAGGTAAGACTCTTTGAATGATCTTTTAAAGATGAATAATTCACCACGTAGAGAATAAAGAGTATTCCGAGCAGCGAGAAGGGTATGGGGGTATGGTGAGTTCTGAGGTAAAGCAATTCTTCATTGTGGCTCGAAGGCACATGATGGGATGGATGTAGAAACTTAATTGGCAAGGGGATGGTAGAGATGATGGATTTCTTGATGCAAAGAGCCATCGTCAAAAGTTTTTAAGTGAGGAATTAAGCTCTATCCCTGTGAGTCCCAAGAAAAAGAGTATTATATCTTCACAAATGTGACAAGAAAAACTTATGTCCTTGCCCCAGCAAAGAATATCTGTGACAAAAGCCTGATGTTAAGTGGACAAATAAGTAGGGACAAAAGTTAGCTGGAAATACTGTTGTAAGCAAAGAGCCAAAGCACGCAATATCTTAGTTAGAATACCCAAAGATTTTTTTTTTAATTCTGGTTTTTAAGAATCTGGTTGGGAACTGGAAGAGAACAAGGTACAACTGAAATTAGTGTGAATGTTTTTTGTAAAAAGTCAAGATCACCCAGAGATACCATTCATTTATTAACTTCTAATATGCATGTTCCAAAGAAGTCCACAAATGCATTTTTCATACAGCAAAGTAATGGTGGTTGGAAATGTGGACTAAATCCATGTGTCTGAATCCGAATCTGGAGTATGGACACACTCTTATTTGGATTTACCAAATTTCTATTACTTTCCAACATTTCCATCTAGAGATTTTCATCTTGTATGGTAGTGTTTCAGAATTACATGCATAATACAGTCCAGAGCTTGGCTCCCAGAATCAGGCAAACCTGAGCTCTGTCCCACTTAAGAGCCATAGGACCTCTGTAAGTTATCTGATTCCTTTTGGTATCAACCATTCTCAACCGTTAAAAAGAAAACTCAGATGTATGCCCGTATCTACCAAATAATTATTGTGATGATTAATTAAATTGTTTGAAAATGCTTATTATAGTGTCTGGTATATATTAAGAACTTGTTAAATGTCATTAGCTAATTATGTAATTATTATCAACACCCAAAGATAAACACACAATCAGTTTGAGAAAAAACATATGTTAAGACTATTTTATCTACACACTGAGCCAGTTGACTCACTGCATTTTGCTTGATTGAATAATGATAAAAAGGATAATAACATACATACAATACTTTAATGTCTGAGAAGTAATCCCTCATGAACAAAAAACTTGGCACCAACACTGTGAGTTAGGAAAGATAACATATTATTGTTTACAAAGAAGGGGAAAAAAAGAAATCAGGATAAAACATCCAAGAGAAAAATACCTATAAATGAAAGACTAGACAAAGGGGATAAAGGGGAAAGGAACACCTTTCAAAAAAGATTAACTTGTCACAACAAATATTTTCATATAATCAGAGTAGAAAAGACACCATATCTGCCTGTGAACTGACAGCTGACATTGTCAAATCAAATGATAGGGAGCCAACAAATATTAGACTTAATATAACCTTTTTTAAAAATAACTAGAGATTGATTTCTCAAGTTTAAACAATTCAATCCAAAAGGAATATTTCAGATATGGTTATGAATCTTTTTCTTGGTAAAGTTTATTTACCAATTCTGAGAGAGATAGAGAAAGAGAGACCGAGCACATGAGTGGGGAAGTGGCAGAGAAGGAGGGAGAGAGTGAGTCCCAAGTAGGCTCCACGCTGTCAGTGCAGAGCCCGACACAGGGCTTGAACCCACAAACTGTGAGATCATGACCTGACTCAAAGTCAAGATCTAGACGCCCAACCCACTGACCTACCCAGTCACAGTATGCTTATAAGTCTTAATAACTTATATGCTTATAACTCTTAATATACAGTATCACAAAAATTATCATAAAATATTTATGTAAAAGAGGCATGATTTTTATATACCCAAGCTTGTTTTAAAAAGTACGTACATTATTAAATAAAGTTTTAGGTTCTCTATTTTTAAAAACTATGCATTTATAGATTAAAATACAGCCATAGTATTTGCCTATTATTTAAATAATTGATCAGTAAACTATAACATAGACTTTGAGGCAACAGTTCTCAAAGTCTACAATGGCATGCTGAAAATGTGGAGAAGGGTTCCATTGCTTAGTTGAATATGACCATTCACTTACCAAGTTCACATTTGATTGGATTTTCTTTAACATTTTGATCAATAAAAGTTCTCTTTTAAAAAACTGATGTCCAAGAATTGTTGAGTCTGACAAAATGAATGTCCAAGTATCATAAAATATGTATTGATAGAATTTCTGAGAAAGGTGATTGTACGTAAAAGAATAGGTCATCTGTTTTTGGTGTCATATATTCTCGTGCTTAAGATTTCTGTTTTATATACCTACAATAGAAGTTATAGTTTTCTAAATAGTTCTGATTCAAGCTCATGTAATATTATTACATATTCCAATAATCCATATTCTGAGTACCATGATACTCATTTGTTCTGCTTCCTGATCAAGGTTAATAAGTGTTGCTTTATTTTTTTTTTAAATGTTTTTTTTTGGGGCGCCTGGGTGGCTTAGTCGGTTTTTTTTTTAATGTTTTCTTTATTTCTAGGAGAGAGACAGCGTGAGCAGGGGAGGGTCAGAGAGAGTGGGAGTCACAGACTGAAACAGGCTCCAGGCTCTGAGCTGGCAGTCAGCACAGAGCCCGACGCGGGGCTAGAACCCACAAACAGTGAGATCATGACCTAAGCAAAAGTCGGACGCTTAACCGACTAAGCCACCCAGGCGCCCCTAAGTGTTGCGTTAGAAGTATATATACATATATATATGTAAAGTATATATATATATATATATATATATATATATATATATATATATATACACATGTAAAGTATATATATATGTATATGTAAAGTATATATATATATACACATATGTAAAGTATATATATATGTATATGTAAAGCATATATATATACTTTATAAAGTATATATTCAGATACTTTTTAAAAAATTATTCTAAATTTCTCTGAATTATTGAGTATAAGACAGTGCCTTGGTTACTTAAATTGATACAGAATTGATGCATTGATGTCTCTGGGTTTTTTTTTTTTTTTCTAAGTTCCATGCACCTTCTTATGGCTACAAGTGCCATAGTAACCAACAATCCTTCCTAGAGGTTTCTTTGGCTCTTATATGATAAACTTAAAGGAAGAATTCATATATATGTGGCTTAAATACAGGAACTGTGCTTACTATTCATTATAGAAATTGATAGCAATATCAAAATAAATTATTGTTAAAATATATAGGCTAAACAGTCTTTCAAAATAAATATGAATAATATATGGTGAAGAAGATATAAAAACCTTTAAAATTCATATTATTTTTCTTGGAATCCAGTGTAATCATTAGGAACATGGGCCTCTCATTGGCTTCCATTCCTTATATCTGTATAACGACTGCTCCCAGAATCAGTGTGAATATCCAAAAAGGGGGACATTGCAAGATTGAAAGTTCTGTGATACTTCAGCTAGAATTCAAAGGGATTTCTGTAAAGCAAAGTTCACTGACCCTTCTAGCCAAAAGAATTTCTCACATGTCTCAGAAAAGGTAACAATCAAAAAGCAAAAAATGAAATATATAAGACAAGAAAATCTTGGTTCTGTGATGTATTCACTGTGGGACCCAATTCTCTGAGCCTCAGTTTGTCTATAAAACATAATGACTAGAAGGGCTTTAAGATCTTTTCCAATTTTGTGCTTCTGTGATTCCAAGTAATGCAAGATTCTGTACTCCGTTTAAGCATTGCCCCCTTGTTTTGCTTGGTTTTCTGACATGTAATATTGCTAGGTTATTATATCTCAAATTATGAATAGAGGGCTATTTTAGCCTTATCCTATGTGAACTGATTCATATCACGATTTATTAATTTAAAATGTAAATATAGGGGCGCCTGGGTAGCTTAGTTGGTTAAGCGTCCGACTTTTGCTTAGGTCATGATCTCGCGGTTCGTGGGTTCGAGCCCCGCGTCGGGCTCTGTGCTGACTGCCAGCTCAGAACCTGGAGCCTGTTTCAGAGTCTGTGACTCCCCTCTCTCTCTGGCCCTCCCCTGCTCACGCTCTCTCTCTCTCTCTCTCTCTCTCCTAGAAATAAATAAAATTAAAAAATAAAATAAAATAAAATAAAATGTAAATATATATATCAAAGTCATGTTGTACTGGAGGTTTTTGTTAGAGAGAAAGATAGTTTTTCTGAATGCCACACCGTACATTCATTTGTCATAATTTGAAATTTGAAAGAATTTTAAGCAAAAATGTCTTAAATACAAAATTCAGAAGGAAATTCCCCACAACCTTTTACCAACAACATAAATAGGTCTGCGTGTGTGTGCATGTGTGTGCATGCATAGAGCTGTGAATAATTTGTTATGCACTTAATAAATGATATAAAGGTCATTAGTAAATAATACTTAGATCATAATAACTGTAATATTAGAATTTATACACTTCAATTATGATATGACAAGGACTTATGCAACCATTTAGTGATTCTTAAAAAGGAATTATATTCATTCCAATGTGCTACTAAACATTCTCTTCGGAATTTTTAAATCATTTAAATAATCCCCAGGGGTTATTCAAGATATGGTATGTAAAACTACTATAAAATGCCCAGATGTTAGTAAAACTTTGGTCTTTTATTTTCTAATACATATTCCTATAAAACTTTTATCATATTTCACTTAAAAAGAATACAATTTATTTCACCTCTTCCTAATTGTCCTTCATGTTTAAAAAAAAATGACTCAATTTCACATATTAATCAGACAAGCAAGAAAGGCAAACTCTTTAAAAGGGTTTTATCAACACTTTCCTTTGCATTTCCAAAATTCCATTTGAGAAATACTGGCTCATAGTAAATCCATGGGAAACTATAAAGTAATATCGGCCTTGCTCAGAATTCTCTCAGGCAACTACTAGAAATACCATAAAAAAGTGTGATCAGACCATGGATGTTTCTGAGGGATTACTCAATTATGTATTTATTCTCATTTTTCACAAAAGGTGTTCCTTGGGATACTAATTTTCAAAACACTCCGGAAAAAGGGGACTGCTAGTTAAACAATTTGCATACTATATTTTCCTACTGAAAATTCACAAATCACAATAGAATATTAGTGTTCTTAATAAGTACGGCTGTGGAGTCTGCTATTTATTTCTGTTCAGCACAGAATTTCCTAGTTGTCGGTGTTGTTTTTTACTTTAATACCCGAGGAATTCTCCCTCTTCCCTCATTTCTCCTTACTAAATACAATGAATTTGTATTCCTTGGGATACTCACTGGGAAATGCTGCATTAAGTCCCAAGGCCTTGGAAGCCTCTCTACCATAGCTTCGGTACTGGGGACTCCACCTGTTACCCAAATGGCATCAGGCAATTCTTCCTATATTGAAAGAAATAATCCTTGATGATTATAGCAAAACAGTGTGAATGTACTTAACGCCACTGACCTGGACACTGAAACACGGGGAAGATGGTGAATTTTATGTTGTGTGTATTTTGCAACAATTAAAAAAAAAATAAATGAATAATTTAATCTTGTTTTAAGGCACCACTAAAATAGCAAGATATTTTTTAAAGCTTGAGAAAATTACTTGCCTTGTAATAAAACCAGATTCTTAAAAGCGAAACAATCTAAAAATCTTCCTCTATTACTGGCAAACACTGTCCTGACCCAAAGCGAAGATGGTGGTGGATGGTGAGCTATACTGACAGTTGTCAGAGTAAGAGAAATACTCTCTTTTCTTCCTTGTACTTCTACTCTCTAAATCCCCGTGCTGTTACAGTTGCACTAACAGATTTGAAATTAGGCTTCCATTTTACACGGCAAAAAATAATACAGTGTTCTATAAATGTAAAATGGTATTTCACAAGTTTTTTTTAAAAAGTATTTCATTTCCTGTAGTCGCATTAAGAGTAAAATCTGCTGTGTGGATTTTTAAGGTTAGGTGGAATACATCTGACTTATCAAAAAGTGTATTAGTATAGGAGAATTAACAAATTTGTGAGAAACAGACTTAGCAAAGGATCAGTGAACCATAAAAAGATTGATGAATTATAAAACTCATTGCAAGGCTAAGAATGTTGAAAAACATTGCTCTCGTTGGCTAATGTCGTCTACTAGACTGTAAGTTTATGAAGGCAGGGAACACATCCGTCTTGTTCACCACCAGTTTTTTTCATGCCTCTAATAGTATCTAGTGTTGTAGACACTCAATACTTTTTTTGGAATGAGTTAGGAAGTTCAAGATAGAGTTAAAATACAGAAAGTTGCTTTTTAGGCAATGGTTAAAAACTGACACTAATGAAGGTAGTTCTCGGTTAGTAAATAATATCATTAATTGAACATTTAAATAACTAATAAGCACAAGGTCATTATTCATGCTAATCATGTGCTACCATAGCCATTCAAATCCTACATATGGAATTTTATTCACAAACCAATACTCTACATTTCACGAGACCAATATTGCCAACACTTAAGCACTTAAAATTCGAATCTTTACATGAATCTCTTTGCCTAATGGGCTATTGCTGAATTTTTCTCATGAAAGCTGGGCAATAAAATTATATTTCATAGATATTCCTATGTTCTTTTTAAGTGGAGACATTATTGTTAAACTTTATGTACATTTTAAGGATATCCATTGGAAGAATATTAACTAAAATGTTAATATGCATTATTCAAATTAATATTCTGGGGCACCTGAGTGGCTCAGTCCATTAAACATCTGACTCTTGGTTTTGGCTCAGGTCAAGATCTCACGGCTTGTGGGTCTGAGCCCTGCTTTGGGGTCTGTGTTGATGGCATGGAGCCTGCTTAGGATTCTGTCTCCCTCTCTCTCTGCCCCTCCCCTGCTCTCTCTCTCAAAAATAAATAAGTAAACAGCAAACTCATATTCTTTGAAATTTGAGCTATTTGCACACAAGCCTGAAAATGGTGAATGACAAATTGGTGTTTCATGCAATGAAAGATTACGCATTTATAAGAAAATAAAACAAAGAGGTATCTACTGATTTTAAATATATTTCCCGAACCTTAAGTATTGGATTTTATGTCTTTTATTTAGAAGAAATAAAATGTAAGCGGGGGGAGGGGGGGATAGAACATAGTATCCACATGATTAGTTAAAACGGTCAAAACTTTGGAATCACTTTGAAATGTATTTTAAAAGCTCAGCTACTTTGACTTTTTTTTCTATTATAGAAACATGAAAAGTTGTTTCAACTGAATTGCATACATAACTCCTGGAGTGTAGACAGTTGCTATTATTTGTTCACTTCATCAAAATGCTTTTTTAAATTCTTGCTACATCTGTATTACCAGGTCCTGGAGAAACCAAGGTGAAAGAGGCCCAGGAGAAGCCAAACCTTCTTTGCTATTTCTAACAAAGGAAATACCATTCTTGCCACTAACTCTTGGAATGATTTCCAAGTTCTCTAAAAATAATTTCACCTGTGTCAAATAGCTGTCTCATCTGGAAAACTCAATAAATGAACGTAGAAGTTAGAAAGAGTAGGGGGAAAGTTAGGTGTTAAACTGAAATGGTATATCCCAGGCATGTTAGATTGAAAGTCCAAATTAGCCAGCACACTTCCATACATCTGCTCACTTTTCTTTAAACTTGAGCTATATTATTGCAGAAAAGCATAATAATCCCCACTCTGATCTTGTATTTCAACTGAAAGAGCCTGAACCACCGCAGCATAGGCACTTTTGTAAATGGGTATAATGGGTGGATGAATTTCTTTTCAGGTCAGCATTTCTAAATTCAAAGGGCAGGTTATATAGGGAGAAGAAATAAGAAGAGCAATATAAATTATTTTTTCCTGGTGACAATGTTTCTAGTTCGATATTGGACTTTAGTTTGAAGAGGACATGCCTACTAAATCATGCTTCATTTTATTTTTCCTAAGCTTATTTATTTATATTTGAGAGGGTGGAGGGGCAGAGAGAGAGGGAGAGAGAGAACCCCAAGCAGGCTCCATGCTGTTGGCAAAGGCCTGATGCAGGGCTGGAACCCACAAACCACAGGATTAGGACCTGAGCCAAAACCAAGTGTTAAACACTTAACTGACTGAGCCATGCAAGTGCCCCAATCATGTTTCATTTTAAACAGAAGTTTAATTCTTTATAATTTAGTGCAAGTTATTTCTTAGAAGCCAAATCACCCTTCACTGTACCAGATTAATTGTTTACATGTAAAAAGTTCAGGTAAATCCTTATAAAAGTAGAAAATACGCTTTATTTATTTCTTCAAAAATGTAGGTCATTATATATTATTTTCTTAATTGGAAGATTTCTAACATGGCAGTTAATAAAAAACGAATTTTTAAATTCTCTTGTATGAGTTAGCAAGAAAATTCTATTTTAGAGTTTTCTGGTTATTCAGTTATTAAAGATTATTGTTAATTATATGTTGGTTCATGAATGAAATGGTACTGCCTGAACTGATTTTCAGATATCTGCTATTGTTCTCAAGCAGAAGGACTGGACTATTTTTAGGAGGGATGACCTACCATATGATTATGAACTTTTGCAGGTACCACCTAAATCAAGATTTTTCAAAATGACTAAAGAAAAACGAAAATATTCCAGACTTTAAGCATCTCTCTGTTTTATTTTTTGATATGAAAAACAACCTAAAATTTTTTTGTAAAGAAATGGGACAACAGCCACTTTCATTATTTCCTGGTGACTGGTATAGGGAGGAAAATGAAACTTAATTTGTTTAATGGGTCACGTGACTGTGCAAGTACAGGCACATGCTTTGACTTTGCCACTCTTAAAATTTGTTTTAGAGCTTGGGGTGGAAAAGGAGGTGAAAGGAGATAATAGATGGACCACCTGACATTTGCCAAGAATTGTGCTTAGCATTTTACACATGGTTTCTCACTTATAAAAAGTTAAGCAGTACATAAGGAAACAAATTCAAGCAAAAGACCTCTCTCTCTTTTTCCCCCTGCCAAATCTAGAGTTTCTTGACTGTCTTAATAGGAGATAACATCTCTAGTAAAGAAGAGAAACCTGGTTTCTTGCTTCTTTTCTCTGTAGTCACTGTTTTTTTTAAAGTCTTGAAATGAAGGGAGGCCAGCGGTGGACGGCAGCCTGAGAGAATGTTGCTTTTATATATCTTATTCTCTTTGCAGGTCAGATGGGGATAGCCAAGAGATGCTTGAGAAGAAAAGAAAAAAAAGAAAAGAAAAGAAAAGAAAAGAAAAGAAAAGAAAAGAAAAGAAAAAGGAAAGGGAAATGAGCAAGTACTGAGAATGCTCATAGTTTTCAACTGAGTTGATAAAACAGTTTAAATGAATTTAAATATAAACATAAAACTTTAATTCCAAATACTGTGGTTAGAGGGGCAAAAAAGATAAGATCATCATGACTCTAATAAGACTAAACCAAATTTAAGAATAATCTCTTAAAAAGTTACTTAACAAGTCTTTGATAGCATTTAAAAACATTAAATTTGGCCTCTTATAGGTATGCTATATATCTGTTAAATGTGCTGAGATATAGGAAATGTTAAGTAAAGATCAGAAACCATACTGAATTGATGACATTAAGTATTTTTAATAAATCCTTCAGTCAATTCTACGTTAAATCAGTTTTGATTTAAAAGCTACTCTAGACATTATAAGTCAAATATCTAGTCATATATTTTTTTGTATTTTTATCCCAGTAAAACAGGGATAACTTGAGTAAAAACACTTCTAATCAAGAAAATTATTGTTTTTAATGTGAATTAACCAGTAGTTTGGAGTTTTAGGTGTTCATAAACTACTTGAGAGCAAGAAATACAATCATATTTATTGTTAGATTTTTCTTGGGCTTATCAGAGGGTTTATGCTTACAAATGGTCAGTGGTGGAGCTGACCTAGTAGATGAGCAATTTGGGTGAAGAATACCAATGTGAATTAAAAGCCTAATTCCCAGCAGGCCCTTCTCTACGGGAAATCTGTATCTCCACAGGCTGGCTAAGAATGTTCCTTGATCACTTCTACTCAACTTTTCCCCTGTCTGCTGACCAGTGGTGGGGAGAACACCACTAGACATTTTGATGATTCATTATAAGTGTGCACGTCATACTTTTACACTGAGTTTTATGTGGCTATGTCTTAATAGTCTCCCACACCAAAAGTCATGTTTGAAATACAATACATTAACAATCTAAAGCAGACTGAGCTGTGAAGCAGGATACTGAGAATAAGTAGATGAAATTCTAGACATTTCTAAAGAGGATCCAGCTACTTAATAGCCACTGAGGTCTTCAGTGAATAGGTGTGAATATTTCAGTGCCGTCCAACCTGAACTGAGAAGCAGTTCTTCATTCCAAATTTAAATACCGCATGTGCACATAAGAAAAGAGTTTTATTTATTAGTCCAAAATGTTACTATGATTGGGATCTTGAAAAAACATTCTCTTTTTCTTGGGCATGTTCTTCAGCAAAAAGCAGTTGGGAAGCGTAGGCTAGAGAATGGAACTTATCCTTGGAAGCCATAAAGTTGAGACGTCCTGTTTTTCACCTCACAACAGGCAAAGCTGGGCTGAAGATAGTTGTTGAGTAAGTACATTTCTCTGCCAAAGTTAAGATGATGAACCATGGGTGAACCCTGGCAACATTCTATTCACCCACTGAAAAGCTGTTAGTATTTGGTTATTGAGGACCGCCCAAATCATTTTCCTCACAGGTTGGACCCATTCTGTTCAAGGGGCAAGTGCAGCTTCTAACACAACGGTTGCAGTGAGCTCTGTGGATACATTGACACTTCAGAGCACAGTTCGATCCACATTGGCCTGACCTGCATTCTATGAGGGAAAAAATAAAAACAAGGGTGCTTCAAATATGCTTTTTTATCACACAGTCTTTTTACTACTGTTTCTTGGAACTGAATCGGATAATGATAGACTTGTAAAGAATTCTGGTTAACCATGTGGTATCTTTTTCCCATGCTCGAATGTTATATAATAAAAGTAAGGACTTTAATGGAAAACAGGAGGAAGCTGGGAGTGTCAAGGAAGTTAGTGACAAAATTGAAAAGGGGAAAAGGCAGGACAGCAACTTACATTTTTAAAGTACCTTCTCAGAATTAGATTGTTCAGTAGATCTTACAACAGTGGCATTCTGCAGGACCCAGGGAAAATGGATTAGATGTCTTGAGGTCAGAACGAGGCAATGCTCACTCAGAATACGCAATATATGAAATTTGTCTTTAGGTTGAAGCACAATTATTTGAGCTCATGTTGTTGAAAATGAAATGCTTTTAAATTCAACTCTTTCATCTCTTAAAATATGTCAAAAGGGCCATAGGTCTCCTGTGTACTTAACTCTGCAAAATCCTGCTGTATGTCCTAAAGGGATAGAACTGTCTTTAAATTGAATTGCATTGTGATTACAACTGGTAGAAAAATAAAAGGAAGGGATAAAAAGAGTTAGTTTTATCAAAATAACTAAACATGGACTAAAAGGGGTCCCCTTAAACATCACACCCAGTTCTGGGTGTTTGGTATTAGTAGAGCAGAGAATTAGGAGAGGATTAACATGTTCTGTCTCTGAAGGATTGTGAAGTTAGGGAGAAAGCCCAGCCCAGCCCAGCCCATGGAAACAGAAAATGGATTCACACTTCCTAGTCATGCTGGCAAGACTAGGAATTAACTCAATTTACCAATATTTAAGGATCAGAGAAATTTAACTTGCACTAATAACAGCTACCTAGCTGTATGCAGTTTACAAAATGGGTTCCTAATACATTATTTCATTTGGTTCTAACAAACACACGTGAGGTAGGCAAGGTAGTGAGGTAAGCTCTCTCATTCTAGAAAGAGATAAACCAAGGTTTGCTATGGCTTAAGAAATGTTCTTAAATGTTATATTCCCGATAAATGGTGGAGCTGGATTTCTAAGTTCTTGCCTATTACTCATTCCTCATTTTCTACTACTATGTAGAAAGACAAGGTATCAAGCATGTATTTAGAAGAAAGCCCAAATAAGAAATAAGAAAGCTATACAGTGGAAAATTTAGCAAATAATATATAACATATATATGTATATATATAATAAAAACATATTATATATATAAAATTGTGTGTTGATAGATGATAGATAGATGATAGATAGATAGATAGATAGATAGATAGATAGATAGATAGATAGATGCTAGAGCAAATCTTGAGTTTGTGGGCAAAATTAAGTTTAACATTTCTTAACTGCCTCAGAATTCTCTTTGCTAGGTTGGAGATTCAACCTAAATTCACCACGAGCAGTTGGATTTTTTCTCTCTTGGAGAATGAAGATTGCTTAAGAGGTGGTTTAGAGCTCTTTTTATAATTAATTAACTAGTTGTATTTTAAATATGATATAAATGGAGACTCAGAAATCAAGTTTGTAATTAATCGCCTTGACAGAGTAATTCCACTCCTTCCTAAAGGAAGGTACAACAGGTAGGTAAAGGAGCTTTGGAGGTGATATAAATGCAGCTCTGAAATGAATCTCTTCTTTAAAACTTCAAATTTCATGAAGGTAGAAAGAATTCTGCCATTTAAAATTCAAACTAACACATCCACCCCTGCCCAGTGTGTGGGAGGATTACTTTGTTTGGTGGTAAGACCTAAGTGTTCTTGTTTGAAGGGAGTTATGAATCAGGATCTCTCCTGAGCAGTTCAGAATCTGATTTCAATTTATAAAAATACCACATTTTCATGTTAATAACGATGTGTATTTAAGACATCTGTTTGAATGTCTGCAAATGTTAATTTACCAAGAGGGTGGGGAAATAATCCAATAAAAAGCTGCTACATTCTTTTATGAATTAACATTATGGCTGTTTAATGGGTCCTTTACCAGAGTTCAAATTAAAATGAGGTCTTTTATCTTTATAGTGCCGGCATAGACACAGCTGCTCACAGTTAATATCACAGATGAACTGTGCCTAATTGAAAATAAAAATGCAAATAAAAGACCCTGTAGTACATCTGTGTAGGCTGTGGGTACCCCAAAGAGCTCAAGACAAGAGGGTCCTTGAGGTGCCCACTGAGAATGGACACACCAATACACATGATCCACTGTCACGTGGTAATTTATTTGTGGATGAAAGAGCCTATGTGATACAGGAATTTAGTCCATGGAAAAAAGTACACAGAGTGAGGCTTTAATATTCAGCCTGTCCATCAGTTCTCTTGGTTTAGTGGCTAATGTTAAGTCACTTCTGAGTGCTGTCCCATAGAACTTTCTGCAGAGACAAAAAAGGTTCTATACTGCATTATCAAATATGGGAGCCACTAGCTATATGTGGCCACTAGGCACTTAAAATGTAATGTGTGACTGAGGTGAATTTTAAATCAAACCAAATTTAAATTAAATAGCCATAGGTCCAATAACCTATGACTAATGGACAAGGCATATTAGACAATGTGGATAGATAACCAAAAGCAATTCCTATGATTGTAAAGGCACTTAGCATAAATTCAAATGTCTGGCATATGATATGTATTCAATAAACACTAGTGGCTTTCTTCGATATTTAGATGAAATCACAAATGCTATAAGTATTCTGCCTTTTCGGATCACTTCATTAGTGACACGCATACTGTGGCTTCACCAGGATGTTATGTCAATGTTTATATTGGCATATTTAGTTTAGATATGACCAGGTTCTGGGACTTTTGTCTACCAGGTTCCGTGACTTTTCTCTAGCGGAGAAGAGAAGCTAGAATTCCTTCAACAAAAATTTGCCCCAGACTATCGTGTGCTGACCTTGTTCTAAAGGACAAATACACAGTGGTTCAATTCACAAGCTTGCAGGTCAATGGAACACAGGATTAGACGTTTAAATGATGCAGCTTTGAGAAAAAGCAATGCCCAGATCAACAAGTTCCTGACTTGGAAGATCCCATAAGGTTCCCAGTCAGTATTCATAACCCCTTTATCTTGTACTAAAAGTCTATAAAAAGGGAAGAAAAAAGTATAAGAAAGATTATAACACTCTTGATGAGTGACTGGAGGTTCCTTTTTCTGGCCTACATACAGATATTCACACATACAGTATTGACCACTAACAGCATCACCCAAAGTCTGAAACCAGTCTGCCTGGGTTCAAATTTTGCTTTTGCAACTTACTACCTTATGTGCTTCAGTTTCTTTATCTGTCGAATACAAATAAAAATAGCAACAACCTCATAAAGTGGTGGTAAGAATTAAATGAGTGCATGTGAAGTGCTTAAGATGGGGCAAGACATTCAAAACAGTAATTTTTTTTTTGCTATTTCTTAGAAGCAAGGTAGGGTGGGGGAGATGGTGCTGGGTAAGAAGCACTCTACTATTGCCTGGAATGTTACTATGGTTTTCTCAGCATTACTGAAATTACAGAATCATAGATTAGAGCTGGAAATGATCTTAGTAATAAAGTAGACTCAACCCTTCTTTCTGACAAGGAGGAAAGTAAATTCTGAGATTAAATGCTCTACTTTGGATCATAAGCTGTGGCAGGGCCAGTCTTTCAGAGCGATAGTGAAATATATAAAACCTTTTCATCTAGTATCCATCAAGTTAAATAACAAGGATCAAGGATCCACTGAATCTACTTTCTCCCCTTCTTAAGACACTCCCTGAAGATTTAGGATTTTATATTCTAGGTCATTCTTGTGAGTGGAAAGGAAAATAAAGGATACATCTCAATTTACAATGAGTAGGTGGGAAGTTGGTTTTCAAGAATATTATCTGGATCGTACCTTAATTGCCTTAATTTTAGTTATTTTTCTGAATCACTTTTGTGATCAGGGTGTTTACCTGGATTACTCTGAGGTACCTTCTCCCTCAGCTCTGGTGCTGGTTTTGGGTGCCTATGATGTAACAGCTATATGCGCTGGTTAATCAGACTAAGGCAAGGTGACAAACAGCAGTAGGGCAGTATTCTCTAATGGAGTAATGTTTTCGGTACGAAAATGTCTGTATATCTCCATGTAACCTACAGATCAGAGGGACACCATGAGGTGCCTTGGTTCATACCAGCATCACATCTGGCTCTGGTTTTCCCAGGTGGATAGAAGCATTTTCCAATTACTGAGAACCAGGAGCTTTCTCACTCACAGTCACAAATTTGATGGCAATTGTCTCCAAATATTCCAAGTGAACACTCTACCAAGAAATACTGAAAAATTAACCCCCTGAGCTCTTACTGATGTACCTAAATTGAGACTAAAATATAATTTCTTTGGGGTGTCTGGGTGGCTCAGTCAGTTAAGTGTCCAACTTGGCTCAGGTTCTGATCTCATGGTCTATGAGTTCAAGCCCTGCATTGGGCTCTGTGTTGGCATCTTAGAGCCTGGAGCCTGCTTTGGATTCTGTGTGTGTCTCTCTCTGTGCCCCTCTCCTGTGCTTTCTCTCTCTCAAAAATAAACATTAATTTTTTTTTTAAAAAAGGACCATATTCTCAAGATTAAGTCCCAACTAGCAAAATGGGATGGTAAAATATTTGTTGTTCAGAAAAAGGGAGGGAAGTTTTTGGAAGTTTCAGAAAGAATCTGCATTGTATACACGTTTTCACATTCAGGTCTTAAAATCTATTTCAACAATGGTTTTACGTCTGTCAGAATTTGGGTAAGCTTTTTGAAGACAGGAATATAAGGAAAGAGACTGAGTCTACCAGCTGTGTATTTTAACACTTTTCCTTAAAATGCAATTTATTGTATATCTCCTCAGAAGACTGTTAGTTCCATGTTTTCTATGATCTTCCCAGATTTTGATGCAGAAACAGGCACATAACAAGTACACAGCTTTAGTGATGTTTTGAGATTTTAAACAATTTCATTATAGGTGGCAAAACATTCTGATAAATCTGCAGCAAAATCAGATAGAACCACTATATTGATGTAGAATGAACTCCTGTCTCCTTAATGTCCAAGTCGGAAGCTTAGGTGATTATTTCATGTTTTCAATTTGAATTTGTATTTTTGCCCTCAGATGGAGAAATCTCACAGTCACACAGAATTCCCACATGCCTGAAAATGCTCTGGCTACACCTTTTTCACACGGGCTGCTATGGAAACCCGCTGGGCAAATGCACTGTCCACTCACTGCATCACAAATGGCTCCATTTTTGCAGTACCAGATGGGAGCACAATCCAAACCAGAAAATCCAGGAGGGCATGCTAGAAAAATGGAAATGTCAAAGGCTATTTTGGCTTTAAGAATAAGTAAAGGGAAAATTAAAGGATCTGCTCTAGGACATTTTCCCCCCCAAGATCAGAGAAGGAGATGAGAGTAAAGAATTGGAAAACAAGAAAAAATTATATGGAGATGAACATCGACAATCGTTTAGTCATATGGATAAATGAGTATTTAAATACCATTCTCTACAAGTCATCTAGAAAAATCCATAATAAAATGTAAAATATCTTTTACAGGTAGATAAAATTTATTTGCTATGACGTGCTATAGTCTTTACAAAGATTTCACCAAAACCCTCTAATACCCTAAACACCTAAAACAATGTTTTCAAATTTCAGATTCAAGCTAAATTTAGCAAGAATGGTTTTTCAATTAAATTCTTTAAGTAAATAAGAGTATCTGTGGAAAGTGATTCAGATAGCTCTTTTTTTAAAAAGTTTATTTCATGTATTTTGAGAGGGTGGGGAGGATTGAGAAGGGAGGGAGAGAGAAAATATTCCATGTTGATAGGGTAAAGACTGACACAAGGGTAGATCCCACAAACTGTGATGAGATCATGACCTGAGCTGACATCAAGATTCAGATGCTTAACTAACTAAGCCACCCAGGTGCCCCTCATATAGCTCTTAATGGTTGACACCCTGGGAATGTATGACAAAGGTGAGTATGAGGAAAGCAGGGGAGGAAGAGAAGGAGAAAGGCAAAAAAGGCAGAGAATATGATGCATATATAATATATAGTAGGTAAACATCTTATGAAGAAGTTAAGTTTTAAAGGCAGTGAAATTTAGTATTTGGAAATTTTCCTTAGATGGACCATAAAGTACAATATAGAATTGTCTTTTAGGAAGTCCAGTATAACTCGTTTCTCTTCCATGGTTGGAGATGCTCAATATTTTTGCAGCTGAGTATCAGAAATAGTACCTGGTTACCTGGTTTACATTTAGAGACCATGTAATCCAAGCAACTGCGTTTCTTTACATGGTAAAACTGCAATCTGCTCAGAGAGAAGTACGTGAGAGCTGAGCTTGACTGAAGACAATAGATTCTCATTTCCTTTCTTGAGCTTTCTTTAAGGCTATGCTTACCACTCACCACTGGGAGGGGGCTGAAATTTACTCACCCTTCAATTATCCATATTCTCTCTCTCCCGACCTCCCTTCCTTTCTCTAGCTCCCTCTTCTCTTTCCTTTTCTCTCTGTGACCCCTACCCTCTTTCTAGAGTTGGATTTGCCTTGGCTCCATGTGTATGACACTTGTCCAGCATGCATTGAATTACTTGGGACAGATTCAACATTAGGAAAAACTCATAATCAGAGAGAAGAAAAAGAAGGTAGAACCAAAAGTAAATCAGGACATTTTACACAATAGATACTCTTCTAATTTCTGATCTCATTATAACTCTTCAAAAAATAAGTAACAAAGGAAGATCCAATGCAATGTTTCTTCTGTTTGCTCTTGTATAATCATTACTGAAAACACATAGAAAAGAAACAACTATCCTTTATCTTTTTTACTTTAATTATATATAAAATTGAGTTCATAAAGTTTGCTTTGCTCAATTTCTTCATTTCTTTAAGTAATGCTATTAGTCTCTTAGGCTCCCTGGCTCAGAATTTTACAGCCATCTTTGATTCCTTCATTTTCCTTATCTTCAATTCAATTGCCTAATACAGTCAATTGTTTTTCCAAAATAATCTTTTGCTCACTCATTTCCATTTTTATCCCAGTCTACATTATAAAAATCCTACACTATCATTATAGCTTCCCACATAGACACTACTCACGACTATCTTCCACAATAGTCCATAATGTCCCCACTTTACAGATTTGTTTCACCAGAGTGATGTCTCCTGTCTGCTCCAAATCTACCTTGATAACCAACTATGTGAAGGATGAAACTTACGGGCTTTGAATGAATATATTTTCTTCTCTTGTATCTGTTACTCCAATTTTAAAAACAAAACAAACAAACAAAAACTACAAGATGTTGGTTCAATACTTTCTGACCTAAGAAACTTCAGAGCAGTTGGCAAGAATTTTCAACTTTAAAAGTCTTCATAAGGGGGGCCTGAGGGGCTCAGTCAGTTAGGCGTCCGACTTCGGCTCAGGTCATGATCTCGCGGTTTGTGGGTTCGGGCCCCACGTCGGTCTCTGTGCTGAGAGCTAGCTCAGAGCCTGTTTCAGATTCTGTGTCTCCCTCTCTCTCTGACCCTCCTCTTCTCATGCTGTCTCTCTCTCAGAAATAAATAAAAAACATTTAAAAAAAAAAAGTCTTCATAAGATGTGTTCCTGTGGAATCTGTTAACCAGAGCCTAAAAACAAGTTGAGAGGCATGGGAATGATTTTATACACTAATATTATTTAAGAGGCTTAAAAATTATCTACCTCTAAATAATATTTATCAAGTTTTTGCCAGCTGCTTCAGTGCTAATAGTTACATGTATCTTTTTATTTTGTCCTCATTATGATTGTTTAGGGGAGGTGTTATTATTTTCCCCATTCTACATATGTTGAACTGAAACTCATAGAAGTTAATAGTTTATATACCTTTTATATGGCAGAGTTAGGCCCTATATAGCTAACTCTGAAGACTAAACTCTCACATCTTAATTTCTTAACTTTGTTGTCCATCAAGGATCTCTGATGTCTAAAACAACATATTGTATAATTATTCCTTTTTCTATGTAGATGAAAATATTGAGTCCAAATGAAGAAGTGATACAGATATATTTAAGGATAACTTGAAAATAGACATTTCTGAGTTAATCCTAGATTAACATGAAATAAGTGGCTTACTTGTCTATATTTTGCTTGAAGGCAGCCAGAGGAAGAACAACTTTGTTCAAAAAGTCTGGCATCTGACTCCTCTGCTTCTCTCTACTCCAGATGATCCTGGAGCCATAGAATCATTGTTGGATGAAAGTTACAAGAAGAATGAACAAGTTCAAATACTTCATCATGGCAGTTGCAACATCGAAAACTTAAATTAGATTTATGAAATCCATTGTGAGAAACTAAATCAGTAACAGTTTACCTAACTTGATACTATGTGAATGTATTACTTTTATGATTTAAAGCAGTTTTTAAAGCTTAAAACTGGTCAGCACTATAAAATGCCACTTATGGGGCACCTGGGTGGCTCAGTTCGTTGAGCATCTGACTTGAGTTCATGGCTCAGGTCATGGTCTCACAGTTTGTAAGCTCAAGCCTGGCCTCAGGCTCTGTGCTGACAGCTTAGAGCCTGAAGCCTGCTTCAGATTCTGTGACTCCCTCTCTCTCTGACCCTCCCTTGCTTGTGCTCTATGTCACTCTCTCCCTCAAAAATAAATAAGCATTAAAAAAAATTTTAATGCCTACTTATTATCTCTGTTTACCATGTTCACAGTTCCTTCTGTGGGAAACTTGGCGATACCCACAGCATCCAGAAAACCCATTGCAAACTCCATTGTTCTGACATGAACAATCAAAATGGCAGCCTGAGCCATAATAACCAGGAGAGCATTCTGAAAAAGAAACCATCCAAGCATTAAATCCTATTAAGGCAACTGAATTTGTAGTAATGAGTTCAAAAACAGAAACAAACTGAAGAATCAATTAAAAATGAAGAGCAAACCATCAGCTATCTTAATCAATACAAAACATACACACTCAATTTTTTTTAATTGAGTGTGTGAACTAACCATCAAAAGGAACACTGGACCACTTTCTTACAAAAAGTATAATACAAATAAATATAAAAACCTAAATGAAATGGAAATCTCAGAGAGGAAAACTTACCAAATACCTCTAATTTGAGGCTGAAAACCTAGGGAGTCTAATTACTAATACAAAAACAATAAAGCAAATAGTAAAATAGTTTCTGATTTAAAACAACAGCAACAAAAATCCCACCAGTCTTAGGTTTCACATGGAATTCTATGAACCTTGGCACATGAGATTATCACCTTACTATATACACTATTCCAGGGTGTTGAAAAAGAAGAGTAATTTCAAATACATTTTACTGAGTACAACATCAATTCCAAAACCTGACAAAATGCATATAAAACTACAGCTTAATTTTACCTATGAATATTGATGATAAATTCATAAAAAATGTAAGTACACAGAAACCAACATCGTATTATAAAGTAATATATCATGACCAAGTAGTATTTATTCCAAGAATGTAAGGTCATTCAGCATTAGAAAATTCATTAATAAATGCATCATATTTATCAGCCAAAAGAGAAAAATAATATAATTCCATAGATGCAGAAAATACATTAAAAAATAAAGTCACTAAAAATTCAGTAAAACCATTGAATATATCAGAAAATTAATAGTTTATCTTAATATGAATATTAAAACCCAACATTTTACTTGATGGGAAACAAAAATATTGAGCAAATAGATAGACCATGTTTGTTTTTGGATAAAATGAGTTAACATCATAAATATGTTAATTCTCCCTAACAGAGTAAATGCAGAGGACAAAAAAAGCAAAGCAAACAAAAACACCTGTATTTTGTTTTTGGTTTTTGTTTTTGCATCTAGATAATTTATTTATAAGGTTAATTTAGTAGGGCAAATAAACAAAAATGTGTCAGGAAATCCCCGAAAAAGAAGAACAATGAAGGGTGGCTCTCCCTGTCAGTGTCAAATATATATACTAAAGACTCGTAATAAAAACTATTTTATTTCATTTGCACATAAATAAACAAACCAATAAAACAAAGCACCCAGAACTATATCTAATTGCATATAAATGTTTAGTACTTGATTAAGACTGTATCTTAAAGCAGTGGGGTAGATAGACTTGTCAAAGCTGCAATATAATAACTGAGAAGTTATATAAAGGGAAAATAGATCTATTTCTTACACCATACACCAGGAAAAAAACTTAAAATTGATGAGAAAATTAAATGTCAAAGATGACTGCATACAAGTATGAAAAGAAAACCTGGATGAATTCTTCTAAAACTTGAAAGTGGGAAATACATTCCTAATTATGACTCAAAACTAAAAAAATATAGAGGGGAAAAAAGACATATTGTATTACAAACAACAACAAACTTTGAATCGTGAAGAATCTATAATCCAAAGATGCTCCTAGTACAAATGCCATGGGATTTGTACTCTTGTACTGTCCATCCCACATAGAATCTGCCTCAATCCTATCACTTGCCTTATGCATAGGATTTGGTAGAAGTGATGTTATATCATTTCCAAGTCTTAAGAAGACCTGATGACCTCTGTTTTGGGAAATCAGCAGTCACCTAAGAAACCCAATTACCCTGTTGGAGAAAAAGGCTATACAAAGGAGGATGGAACTTTGTGATGGGACTAGTGCCCTTGTTAGATGAGATATGAGAGAGCTTTCACACTCTTTCTCTGTCTGCTATGAGAAGATAAAATAAGAGAAAAGTTATCTGAAAATCGGAAAACAGGTCTTTCTCCAGGAACCAAACTGGCTGGCACCTTAATGTTAGATTTCCCAGGCTTCAGAACTGAAAAAAAAAAGAATTTTAAATTGTCTCATTTATAATATTCTGTTAGCAGCCCAAGTTGACCAAGACAAGGAAAACAAATCCATGTGTAGGAACACTGAAGGGGCAGATGTATAAATAAAGACGGTTACCTTCTCTGGTCCCAGCCAGTGGAGTATCCAGAGAGCTCCAGGCCCAGTTTCTATCTAAGATGAGAGTCACCGAGCTGAACCCAGTAATCATCAGAATCACGAGAGAGAATAATAAATTGTTTTAAGTCTATAAGCTTTGGGATGGTTTCTTACATATCAGGGATGACCAGTCAGGTGGCAAACACACTATAGGCAAAGTAAAAAGAGAAAATACAAAATTTTCCAAATTAAGGTGATGGTTCACAGCAAAAAGTTAATATTCTATCTATACAGAATTTCTAACATTAGAAAAGAAAAAATCTTATAGAAAAATGAGCTATAGTTATGAATAATTTGTAAGAAAAAATGCAAAAGGTGCTGATCCATGAGGGAAGATGATGAAAGTTTTCGTAATAATAAAAATTAAATTAAAATTCTATTGAAGGGTGCTTGGGTGGCTCAGTCAATTAAATGTCCAACTCTTGATTTCAGCTTAGGTCATAATCTCATGTTCATGAGTCTGAGCCCCATGTTGGGCTCCACACTGTCAGTGTGAATTGGGATTCTCTCTCCCGCTCTCTCTCTGCCCCTCCTCTGTTCTTGCTCTCTCTCAAAATAAATAAATAAACTTTAAAAATAAATAAAACTAACTAAATAAAACTCAATTGATATAACATTTCTCACCAAAATTTTGATAACATATTCTTTTGATAAAGCTTTGAAGAAACAATCATTCTGTATATTGCTTGTGAGCAAGCAAAATGCTACACCACCACATGGAGAATTTCATATGTTGCAAAATTATATTTGTATTTACCCAATGACTCAGCAACTCTTGCATATGCTTGAAATGTTTCATATTAACAGTTTAAATGATAGAATCAAAAGTTAAAATATTCCCGGGACTCCTGGGTGGCTCAGTCGATTAAGCGTCTGACTTTGGCTCAGGTCACCATCTCACGGTTCGTGGGTTTGAGCCATGCATTGGGCTCTGTGCTGACAGCCAGCTCAGAGCCTGGAGCCTGTTTCGGATTCTATATCTCCCTCTCTCTCTGACCCTCCCCTGCTCACACTGGCTCTCAGAAATAAATAAGACATTAAATTTTTTTTAAAAAAAACTTAAAATATTCCATATTCCATAACACCAGAAAATTATTCAACTTGGAATTAAAAAAGAAACTAATATGAACATGATAGTACTATTTTTAAAGTACTGCTGTTAGTCTGATTTAGTAATCCCATATATCACAAAATTGAGAAGAGCTGTTTTCCATGAATTAGGGGAAATATCCATGTTAAAAAAATTCCCTGAAAAACAATCTTCAATTTAGACTTAGAAAGGCTGTCATTTCAAAGTGTCTTTTACCCACCCTTTCATATGGGAAAACCAAATGTGAAGATTATGATGTTCCCAAAGACCCAGGGCATTGTATCAGCAGTGCAGGGGTTAGCATACGGATCTCTTCCCTCTCACTGCTCCCAAATTTCATGACAGTCAAATTAGTGGTAAGGGATGGTGGGTAATTATACCCATAGTGATATTATGTTGGGGCCACAGATCGAAAGAGTCATAGCTCCCATAGGTGAAATCATTTAGGTAAAAGTTCACTGTGTACTCCAAGGTTAGGTCCCCACACTCAGCCTCATGGTCAGAGCCCTTTCTCTCTATTCTGCAAAAAGAAAACATCACCTACAATAATGTGCTCTAAACAGGGAGCATGCTCTCCAATGTTGCACCAAATAATCAATTGTGATTTGTAAAGAAAATATTAGAACAATCATCAATATTAATCTTTATTTATTTTTTATCAATTTAAACCTTTACATATCTTGTAATATACATGTTAGTTGAAAAGCACTTGTATGTTAATTGAAAAGCACGTGCATGTCACTTATAAATAAAAATATATTTGTGGTCGTACATGGTTAATCTTTTTTTAATGAAGTGACGATGAGTGACCTCTGAGTCCTCTTCATCACTTGAGCTGGGGCCACTCTTAATGTGAACTGGCTTTGCCCAGGGCCCCGGGTCCTCCACCCTGCCAGCCTCAATGCTTCAGTGTGGTTGAGGCTCTTCAGTACCTTGCCAAGAAACTCAAGGTTCAGCAAACCTGCCATCCACAAAGGCTTCAGCCTTAAACACAGCTGGAGGGGGAGTGGGGTTTAGGTCTCATAAGAGCTCTTTCACATTAATTCATACTATTTCAATTACTTAGGGACTTTAAGGATTTTCATGTGGTATTCGAGTAACAAGGTAACAAAACCAGTTGATATTAATATAACACTAGTGTTATTGGCAATGGAGTCATAATCATAAACAACTTGCATGAATTTATTAGAAAGTAGCCTCATCACAAGCCTCTACTATATTTTATCAACCAAAAGCTGTATGCTCTGGATTTTTATTGAATAAAAGAAAGCACTAATCAACTTACCTTTTTCACAATAATTTCCTGTCCATCCAAGACCCCAAGTACATCTTCCGTCCACAGGATTGCAAAGTCTATCATTTTTACAGGTACATTTTAGTTCATAATTTGGGCCATACATTGTTTGGGGATAACCTGTAGTAAAAATTATATATATAATGTGTATATATGCTGTATACATTATATACATATATATATGCATATAGATATATATACATATACATACATACGGAATAAAAATGTCATATGAGCAAATATCTTTCTCTGTTTCAGATAGAGTAATCATATTTATATAGCAAAAGTATAAGATATGTCCAAATTAAGACAACTACTCAGATGTTACCTGAAGGTAGTAAGCACAATCATTCATTCATGTTTTCATTCACGTTATACACTTTGATTACACTGATAACTACATGCTTGGTATACTTTGGGAACTGGAGGTGCCCTAGCAAACAAACAGAAGTCACTCCCAGACTGGCAATGGGAGCATTTTCTATATTTAGTCTCATAATTGACAAAGACAGACAAGCAGTTCACTTGTTAATGTCTTGGTGCTAAAATCTGAAAACCACTTTACCCTACAGTGGTGAGTGACACAGACACAAAGCACTGCCGAAAGGGGGTAAGATGCAAGTGAGTGAAGCTGACCAGACATAAGGTGAATTGAGCCTTTGTTGTCAGGGGAAAATAACTGAATGAAGTGAAGTGCCCTGAATGGGAGAGTAAACACTACTTACATTTAGTTGCTTCTATCGTGAAGAGTATGGGCCCAATATAGCCATCTAAGATGACTTTTTTCCCAGGAAAACTCAAAACCCATATTTTACATGAAGTCATTTAATCTTTAAAGTTGGCAACTAATTAAAAATTTTTTATGGCACTGTGGAAGCCAAAACTGTATCAGCCAATCCAAACATATTTGTGGTTAGATTTGGCCAAAGTCCTGTCATTTATACCTTTTAGTTTATAGTATTTTTATATAATGATATTTTTCACATGAATTATCTCATTTAATGTTCACAAATATCCCTCTGATGTGGGTAACAGTATTCTTATTGACACTAGAGAAAACTGAAACTCAGAGACTTAATTCATTTTTAGGCTTAAGTAGCCAGGAAAGATAAAAAACTGACTTTCCAATTTGGAACTTCTGACTTCTCATCAACCATTCTTTCTATTCCAGCTAGCAGGAGAGACATTAGAGGTTTCTTTTGTTTTGTTTTTTTTGTCCAAAGACATTTGGATAATACATAACTGAGTATATACTTGAATTCAATATGTATTTCTTTCTTTCCTGCCTTTATTTGGCCCAATAGGTGCCCTAAACTTTAGTACCAAATGAAAGAAAGTTTTAGTTCTGTTTCTTTAAAAGACAAATACAGTTGTACAATTAATGGTTGAATCACCACTCTATTTAAAATTTCAACCCATCGGGTTCCTTGGTGGCTCAGTCCTTTAAGTGTCTGACTCTTGGTTTCTGCTCAGGTCATGATCTCAAGGATTTGTGAGTTCCAGCCCCATGTTGGCTCTGCACTCACAGTGCTGAGCCTGTCTGGGATTCTCTCTCTCTCTTTCTCTCTCTCTCTCTCTCTCTCTCCCTGCCTCTCCTTGTTTGCTCTCTCTCTTTCTCAAAAATAAATAAACAAACATAAAAAAATAAAATTTCAACCCACATACCTCTTTGGAGCAACATCATGCTCTATCTTTTCTCTTAGCGTTGATCTTATTCCTTTTTAGCATACGTATAATTCACTTATTGTTCACTGTCTTCTCTACTAGAAACCAAGTTGTAGGATTGAGATACTGTGTATTTTATCCATATGTTCCATATGCTTCAAATGGGTATTGACATTACATAAATATGTTTGAATTGAGTGAATAAATGCCTGAATATGCCCAGAAATAGTCCATGCCTAATAAAGCATATATATGTGTATCTGTCTTACCCTTTAACACCTTTTTACCCAAAAGGTTAACACAGATACATAATACTGTATATTTTGTTTCTTTTGTAGGTAAAATTCCCCAAGATTTTTCTAAATTAGTGCATGTAATAGATCTGCTTCATTCCTTTATATCAGCTACGTAGGATTTATTGCATCTAATAAAATGTGTTTTACCACACTACTATGGATGGGCAAGTTGTTATTTAAAATGTTTTATTTTGCTACTAAAAGTAACGCTGTAATGAATATCCTTATGGAAGTCTTCATTCATATATACAATTATATATACCATTGTATCTGTGGGGTAAGTCATCAGAAGACAATTTTTTAAATAAAATAATATGTTCTTCTAACTGGTGACAGATAGTATCAAATTTCCTTACAAAGAGATGTGCAAATTTATTAACAAGGTTTACCAATGTGCGATTTTCTTTAGTCAAATGTAACTTTAATTAGGATTTCTTACATTATGAGTGATACTTATCATTTTTTCATAAGATCTATGGGTGTCACAGATTCTTTTGTTCCTAATACATAAGAACACTTAGCTTATTAAAAATGTTGGTCTTTTTTCTTCCATTTAAAAAATATTGGTATTTTTATGTATATTATGCTTTGAAGAATTGTGTTATTTCTTTTCAATCAAAACACCATGGAGTTTTTTTCTTTTATGGGTTCTGAATTTTTGTCAAGATTTATAATATGGCTTTGTAAAATAACTTTTAACAATCGCAATGGTAATTCCAATGCTCTCAGAGTTTTTGTCATCATCTTTAAGTATTTTATACACTTGGAGTAATTTTGGTGAACAAAATTACTTTTACATGAGTTACTTTTGTCTACATTGCTGGTCATTTGAGTTAATATAACTTATTAAATAATTCATATTTCTCTATGTTTTACTTTAGTCATTCCTCATTTTTACTTGGTGTTTATTTTATTGTTTTTTTTTTCACTTATTTTCACATTTTTTATTTACTAACATAAGTATTTTAGGATATAAAGTTTCCTTTATTTTCTGAATAAGTTTCCTCTATTTTCTGAAGTACCTCATGGGATGTGAACATCCTTCTGCTCCTTTACAATTTTTGAAATACTGGTTTTGTTTGCCTTTTTGAGATATTATTTAAGATTTCAAAATGCATAGGAAGTATAATGTGGTGGGCTTTTTCCCTGGTAGGGAGTTAGTTTTGTTAGTAGTTCCTGTTTTACTGCTTTGATCATAGAATGCCATAAATCATATTTTTGGACTTAGGTTACTTTCTTCAATTTTTGTGACTGTCTCATGGATCCTCAGTTAACAACAATTAGATATACCTTACTATGTTCAAACTTCTATAAGCTATTTTTTTTTTGTATATGTGTATGCAGTTTTATGTGTATGAGTTAATATAAACAAATTAGTCTTCTATTGATAAGCACTTACTCTCTATTTCTGCTTGTATAGCCTATGACTTTTGCTTACCTGGTGGGGGTGGAAGTTCACACTTTCCACATGGTTTCCACTGGGAGGGCAGGAGATACATTCCAATCTGGCAGGGATGAAAGTCTCAGCCCTTTCTCTCATATCGTCTGCTACGAGGCAGGGCTACCTCGTATATCCAGACAGAGTCTGAAAGTTAGACTCCTCACTTGGCCTTTGCTAGTGAGGTTAGAGTCAAGGATGTAGTTTTATTCTTTAGTGTTTGACTGGAGTATTGATCACTTATTGTCTATGGGTTTTCTTTCTTGCTTGGCTGCTCTTTCATGGTCTTTCATTTAAAGAAAGCAGGCATATCTTGGATTTTTCTTTTGTCTGCACCCCACTGGCCTCCTGGGTTGCAGGGTCTCCACCACACAGTCCAGGTTATATGGGTCAAAAATGAAAACCCAAGGAATTCACCATTCCTGTTCCCTAGATCCCTGAAGTCCCTAGCAAGTCTGCCTTATTCACTCCACATCAGAGATTCTTATGTTTGTTTTCAATATGGTGACTTGAATTTTTCTGTTTAGAGGAAGGAATCGGAATGAGTGTGTGTACTCCATCTTTCTCTAAATTAAGTGTTATGTATATTATTTTACATAATCCAAGGACTCCTTTAGACAGTGAATATATTATTACATAACATAATTAATTTCTTTATTTAGTGTGGTGTGATGAGTAGTTATGGCATTAATATGATTCTTCTTTCTTTTAATTTTTAATTTTCTTTTCTCTTAATTTTCAATTTTCCTTTAATTTTTCTTATTTCTCTCTACCACCTGATTTTAGTTGGCTAGATTTTTATTCTTAAATTCTCAGATCTAGGATTTTAAATTCCAGCATTTATTTTTATACATTTAAGCATACTTATTGAGTTACCATATTTAAGCAACATGTTTTGACACAGTTACATCCCTCCCATTCCACAACTTTTAATGAAGAAATATGAACAGTATACTTATCCTCCTTCATCTTCTCTTTCCTACCATTTTACATCTGTTTTGTTAAACTATCAAAATTGCTATAATGTTAAATATTTATATACTTATGTCACGTGACCATAATTCCCACATTTGTTTTAAACTGAGCCTTAATAAAAATACATTTAGGGGCACCTGGGTGGCTCAGTCGGTTAAGTGTCCGACTTCAGCTCAGGTCATGATATCACCACTCATGGGTTCAGGCCCCATGTCGGGCTCTGTGCTGACAGCTCAGAGCCTGGAGCCTGCTTTGGATTCTGTGTCTCCCTCTCTCTCTGCCCCTCCCTCTTTCACTCTCTCTCTCAAAAATGAATACATTATTTTAAAATATATTAAAAATATATTTAATACTCATAGTCTTTTTAACAGAGATTTTCCATTTATTACTTGGTTGCTCCAATTAATCTTCAACAGTTGCTTCAAGAATATTTTATGGTGACAATATCCCCAACAACTTGTTAGTATAAAAATAGTTGTTTATTTTCAATCATGCTATCCTTGACCAAGGTTTAACCGAGTATAAAATACTTGAGTCATACTTTTTTCCCAAGAACTTCACAGGCATTGATTACCCACATGCTAGCAATGGCTGTGATTATTATCATGAGGCATGAGGCCAAACTGATTTTCCACCTCTCTTTATATGAGATCTCACTGTTTTTCTTGTATCCCTAATGGAGTTTCCCTTGCTTCTGATCAACCTTAAGTAGAGTTTCCAAGGATAGAATGTATTCGATCTATAGCATAGCATCTTCTTTCATCTCAGAGAAAAATAATCTTGAATATTATATTTGAATATTTTCTTTTCCACTTATATATTTTTCTCTCTCTTTTCCCCATTTCATTGTTTTTACTTTTCACAAGCATATTCTCCATGTAGCTGGCTGTCACATAAGCAGATTCAATCCTCCTATTACCTGTGCTCAAAATGGTCTTCATTTCTATGATGTGAGGTTTAATTTTCATTTTCACTTCTTTCAAAGCTCTGCCAGCTGACTTGTTCATTTCCCTTTGTTGTCCTTTCATTTATTCCATGAACCCTTGTATTTCTGCCTTGCACTCACGATTTGTAGAGAAAGCTTTTGCATTATGTCCTTCAAATTCTTGGAAGAAATTCTCGTTAATATTTCCATGTGCTTCATAGCAAAACTTTTGTGCTCGATGTCCATCTGCTTTTTGTTTTCTTATTCCTTTTCTCTTTTACCCTTCTTATAGAATTTTCACTAAAAAAGTAATCAAAGCTTTGAATGGTTTCATATATCACTTCCAAAATGGGAGGAGGGTTTTTTTTTTTTTAATGCATCAAGTTTTTGTTTTTGTTTTCAGTTTCTTGTATCTGGTTGGTTTTGTGTGCTCTAGCTATTTTGGGGAGGGTAATATGGGGCTAGAAAAATTATTTCAGCCAGTTGGAAGCCTCCTGGGCCAAGAGTAAAATTCCATATGATACAAAGTTGTGGTGTGTGTGTGTGTGTGTGTGCGTGTAGGCTTAGCTCCCCTTAGCTTCAAGGCTGCTTATCACCCTAAGATTCCCCTCTATCCTAGTGCAGATTTGAAAACATGCTAGGTCTGTGCACTTCCTGGTTTTATCCCATTTTTTCCACAACTTTGTGATGTACAGTGGGGTTCAAGGAGGCTCCTACAGCATGCTCATGCAGCCAGTCCCAGTTTTTTTTTTAACAAAGGGCACTGGTTTTGTTCCTCTGGGTATGCCATAGAGAAGCGGCTCTCTGCATATCATTTCACTGAACTTGAGAGTTCTTCTATTATGATTATTATTGTGATAATAATAATATGATTTAGGACAAGAAGATTGTGCAGTTAAAAAAATTTTTTAATGTTTACTTATTTTTGAGAGACAGAGTGAGACAGAGCATGAGCAGGGAAGGGACAGAGAGAGAGGGGAACACAGAATCTGAAGCAGGCTCCAGGCTCTGAGCTGTCAGCACAGGGTCCGATGCAAGGCTTGAACCCATGAGCTGTGAGATCATGACCTGAGTTGAAGTCAGACACTTAACTGACTGAGCCGCCCAGGCGCCCCAAGAAAGTTTTGTAATTTTAAACAAAGATCATATTTTCCTTTCTGTCTCTCATTTTTCTTCCAACTTTCAATAGGCTTCTGAAAGATGAAGAAAATATAAAATTTTTCAGTTCTTATAATTAGACATCCCCAACAGATAATTTGAAGCGGTTTTACAAAAGTTTGCCAAAGTTATTTCAAAATTTGCTCCTCGTCAAGAGTATGCATAAATAATTCTTTTTGTTTTCAATTTTTGTTTACCCTTCAGTAGGCGATTTCCTATATAGTTCAACAAGAGTGTGTACTTTCATGTTATTAAAGTCACATTTAAGAAGAAAGTGTTATAAACAATGCCCACTGAATATATTCCCTGGCACCAAATCTGCTTTCATAGTGTAGCTTAGTTAGTGCCTGGACGGACAAGGTGACTCTGCAGCTATTGTTACCTTGCTGACACCTGGCTCTCATTTCAGCAGGTGGACATTGGCACCTTGCAGTCACTGGGTCACACTGTTCTGAGCCACAAGAACACTGTTGGACACAATCCTGCCTGTAGTGATCTTCAGGACAAGCTGCAGGAAGGAGCAAAACAAAACCAGATTTTTCTTATTAAAACGTTTTGCCAGTCAAGACTTTAAAAAACCTTGTAAATACACGACCCTTTCTTTTAATCAAATAGGTTTCCTTGTCTTGCCTTCAGTTTGGTTTTCAACTTAAAAGGTTACTTTGAAAAAATAAAACAAAAAAAGGCACTGTTCAAGTGGTTGCTTACTTAGTACAATTTTGGTTGACATCAGGAATTCCAACCAAATATCTAGTGTCAAACACATATATGATATAAATGACTGTTACAAACTCAGTCTTGCTTTGACACATGGCTGCTTTAGCAAGTGTGTATGTGAGTGTGTGTGCATGCGCATGCATGCACACATATGCATGCATGTGCCCAAGAATCTTGAGTATGTTTCCCCTTAAAGTCCCCTCTGAATTTTAGCTCATACCTCTAGGCATTGACATAGGACCCGTTATGCTCATTCTCTAAATATCATTTATCTACTTATTAATGTATTTGTATTGTTTATTTATTAAAATCAACACATTTCTTAAATTATCTTTTTAAATTATGTTAATTACTATACATTAAATTTTGATAGATTAATTAGTTAACACATGTGTTAATTAATTCATTTTGCTGCAACTTTATTCCACATATTCTCTGAGATGCTTACCAAAGTACAGATGACACTCAAAGATAAAATAAGTATCTGTGAGAATCAAGTGAAGGAAAAAATATAGCAACAATATAGACATAAATGAGTATCACAGTTCTTCAGACTTGTAAGAGGTGGACACAGCAAAACTGGCTCTGACCTACTTAGCTGTCAAAGCAAAGAAGGAAAAGTACTCAGATACAAGTTCACAGCTTCTAAAGACAAAAGAACTACCAATATTCAGGGAAAGCAAAACTCTTGAAGATGCTTTGGCCTGAGGAAATTAAGAAATTTCCCTCAATGATTTTCTTTGAGGAACAAAGGGGCCAGTCAGAGCCTTCCTTAGGAGATGTTTATGGGTTGGCTTTAACTCAAAGATAACTTGGCTGGTTAGGCCTCAGAGGCAGTATCCACTAGGTTTCAATTTTCCACTGCTTGGAGCCAGGACCTTGTCTCATTTGTCTTTTATCCTCAGAACATCAGGATACTGAGGCAAGGTAATTAAAATTACCCTCATACAAAGAAGACAGAACAACTACCTGCCTGGGGAAGACAAGCATTTCGGGTGTCTTTAGCACAAAACAACTTAGTGCCCTGCCTGATCAGAACTTCGTTATCATTCTTCCCAATGATGGAATCTCACAGTCACAACAACAGCATTTCTATCTTTAATGGAAGATCTATTGATGCTTATTTCACTCTCTGAATTCTGAAGCATAAAATATAGACAAGTGCACAAAAACATAAATGCACAGCTCTGTGAAGCATCCCAAAGTGAACTTCCTCAACAGTACGTACATTGAAGGACACAATATTGCTAGAACCACCTCTCCATCATGCTTTTTCCCACGATTGCCTCCCCTATCCTCCCAGAAGATCATTAGGATCTTGCAAACTGTCCAAATATTTAGGAAATGGCAAATCTGATAAGATCAAAGTGTAATTGCCAATAATATCCCTATAGTTCCTAAGATAGTGCACTTTTAAGGAATCTTTAATTTCACCTGGTCCCCTCAACTTTATGTCAATAGTTGTCTTTGTGATAGGTAGTTAAATCTTTAAATTTTAGGAAGCTTGTTACTTTGTGGTAAGCAGGGTAACTGTTTACTTTTGAGCTGGAAATTGCTGAGTATAAGTGAAATGGTTGTACTTTAGACAGTGGGTTTGACACTATGTACACAGGCATCCACAGTCTGCTTTTCTCTTATGGAACAGATATTCTAATGCTGACTTGAATCTTGCTAGCATTGTTGGGATATGAGAGGTTATGACCAAAGGGCTCTCTCTGGCTGCCCTCACTGCTTCAGTTCTCAGTCAAACTCCTGATGTAAGTACTCCTCAATCTAGAATGTAGGTCAGTTGGTGTTTGCTGTTACCACAGTAAATTATTAAGTAATAACTGCAACAACATTTACTCTTTAAGTGCAGTTCTTAAAAACTCTATTTTAGCATCTCCATGACGTAACTGGTAGACTGACTTACTTTGATTGCAGTTGGTTCCAGAGAAGCCAGGAGGGCAGTGACAGGTGCCAATCATGATGTCACAGCTGCCACCATTAAGGCACTTAGGCATCCTTTGGCAATTTAGACCATAAGTGCCTTCTGGGCATCCTGTTGAAGGAGAACAAAACCATATGTGATGCTGTAACTCAAAGCAATCAGGGTTTAAATTCATGCCCACAGACATGTGGTTAACTCAGCATTCCAAATACTGTTCTTTGGTATTTTCAGTCACCTTCAAGCTAATGATCCGAGGCATGCATTTATCTGAGGAGATGAGATGGTAAAGATAGATGCCTTAGAAATACAGATGAGGGCATACATTTCCTGATGCTGCTCATTAATAAGTTACGGGAAACTTAACTCAGAGTTTCCTTGGAAGTCTGCCCACTCTTAGTGTACAGAATAGGTGACAATTTGCCAAACAAGGCTATTTCATTTAAGTCTAGATGAATTATTATTTTATTTAATAGTTAAATGTCATAGTTTGTCTTGTCTGGAATAATCTGGGTTTAACACAAGTAAAAATTCAAATTGGCATGAAGCATGGAGAAAGCATTTTCATTTTCTGTTAGTTTCTCACCTTTGTTCTACCACATCTATGGATGTGTGGCCCACCATGATAATGCCCGTGTAACACATAAATGGCCAGAATTCAAGATAAAGGGAGACTAAACAGGACGAAGAATGAGCTGAAGGCCACATTATCTGTGCAATGATCGAAAGATTGGGGATGTTTATTCAGGAGAAAATAGAGCTACAAAGACAGAAATATCTTCAAACATGAAAAGGCAGTCTTATAGGAAAGAAGGCAGATTTTATCTCAATAAGGAAATACTTTCTGAAAGAGCTGTCCAAGATTGGAATAAGCTTTTTTCAGAAGGCATGATTACTCATCTCTGTAAGAGTTCAAACAGAGACAGGATAAGTATACAGTAGAGAAAATATAGAGGGTATTCAAGTACTTGATTAACTTTGAAGCATTTCCATCTGTGACATTCTCCTGCTTTATGAAATGTCTGGTACTTTCAAGTCTTCAAATCGTAAAAATTTGAGTTTCAAGAGACCTCATGTCCATCTGCTTCAACTTTTATTTTAAGATGACGAAGGTAAGTCCCATCGAGTAAAGTGACATGGAATATATATCACATAAAATTCTGTCACCTGTTAAAGAAAACCAGCTTTGTTCTTGTCTCATATTTAAATATGAGGCTGTAGGAAATTTGGAATAGACTGTGATTTGAAACCTATACATTTCACTTACTAATGTTGGGGTTTTAACTTCTTTCTTTGAGCTTCTGGTTCTTTATTCCCAAGGGGGATAAGAACAAAATCACAGGCCTGCTACGGTGGCTGAAGTGAACAAGTACAAACTCGGCTCCCATGTCAATGGCGGCCATTATTTTCCTTAATGGTGGCAGCATCACTGCTAGGCATATAGCAGAACCCTTTCCCTACCGGCTTGACCTGACTCAGAGTGTTTGGTATTTACCTTAGGTCCTTCCTCTTGGAAAACCTTTTCATTTGGAAGCATAATTCTAAGAGTGACCAAACAAGACTAGATGATACTTGTTTCCTTCCTTTTGTCCTGGGTTTTTATGTAAGAATCCAATAGGAAGAAACATTTTTTTAAGTATGTGACATGTAGCATGTTTTAGAGGTAGCAGCAAAGAATGGATTTAATTGAGATTCAGATTGCTTACAATTCCCATATAGGTAGGTCCTGTCCCAAAACCCAGGGTTCTCACCTTGAGTCTCATACCCAAAGAATGGCTGCGGCTTTCTTCCTTTTTTCCCCAGTTTTAAAATAAAATTTTTCATAATGGAGAGGGAAAATAAAACACTACAATTATTCATACCAAAGGTTATTTCTGTGTTGTAGCTATTGTATTTCTTTATTCCTCCCTATGAAAAGTGAGGGCTTCACTTCAGAATCTCTTCTGTCATTCCCTCCTCCCAAGGAATGTCAATTCCCATACTTAATTGTTCCTTTTTTTTGGCATACAACATTCATTAGTCCTCCTAAGAATGTCTTTTCTCCCTCACAAAAAATTTAATAGAGCATACTTAAAAACAAAATTCGTGATTAAAAAAGGCTCCATCTCCTCCTTTTCTCTTATTCACCAAGATGTAAAATGCTTCATGGCCATTTGGGTCAGACTTTTAGAATGCAGGTTTTTGTAGCATTTTTTATCATTACTATGTGTGATGCTTAAAAAGAATGCTTGATTGCTGGATATTAGAGAAAATACACATAACGTAAGCTGAAAGTATGGAGTCTGAAACAATGAAGTCTGTGTGTACTACTGGGATATTGATTCCAAAAAGGAGGTAAAATTAATAAGAGTGCATTGGTACAGAGAATTCTGCAGTCACATTGCTATGAAGTGAAAAGTGACATAGGTGTCTGTGCAATGAAGGAAAAGAGAAACACCTGCTAATGTGAAAATTATGTACTTATTAATGAGGAAAATGTCAAAGTATGGATATAGTCATAGATATAAAAGAATTCGTGTTTCAGTTTAAAGGGAAAATCATATGTGTAATTATTTGATAAATGTAAATAACTAATATGTGTGTGTGCGTGTGTGTGTATGCCTATATTTTGAACTCCGTTTCATGTGAGTTGAAGTTATTTGGGAGACATAATTTCCCTGACATATACTCATTTTGCAAACTATTTTTTAAAAAGATTTTAAAATGCTTATTTATTTTTGAAAGAGATAGAAACAGAGTACAAGTGGAGGAGGGATGAGCGCGTGCACATACACACACACACGCACACACACACAGAATCTGAAGAGGCTTCAGCACAGAGGCTGACATAGGGATCGAACTCATGAACTGCAAGGTCATGACCTGGGCCAAAGTTGGATACTTAACTGACTGAGCCACCAAGGCGCTCCTCATTTTGCAAACTATCTTAATGGCGATTTTGTGTTTGATAGGATCATCCTCATATGGGTCCTTCATTGGACACAGAAAACAAAAATCACCTGACTGTTAGACTTCAAGTTAATTATCCTTTTGAAACCGGGACACAGAACTTGACAAACCTTACCTACTAATGAGTATGCCATCTGTTGAAAGACAGTGAATGTATAACCTCTTAGCCTCGAAACTCATTAAATTTATATATCAAGAGTACAGTATGCATTTACAAAAGTGGCCATAACTTTCCCCTCAAGAATAAGTTATTTACTGGAAACTCCACTTCCTCTTAGAATTCTGTAGCTATGTGAAAAATTGACTTCTGGAATCATGGACACAACCTTTGCTCAAATACTCACTAAATTTAACAAGGGAACACATGCCTAGGACATAATGATTTCATTTGGCTTGAGTAAAATTTGATTTCTCCTCCCTCATTTCCTAAAGTTCCGTTTTGACCATTACCTGGTGTTTGCCCCATCTTTACAATTATTTCTACCAGGAAACTTTGTTTTTCTGGCAAGGGATATTTAGATATTTCCCACTGGGAGATGACTGGTTGTTTTTTTTTTTTTTCCATTTTTTTTTTTTAATGTTTTATTTATTTTTAGGAGAGAGAGAGAGATAGACAGACAGCGTGAGCAGGGGAGGGTCAGAGAGAGGGAATCACAGAATGAAACAGGCTCCAGGCTCTGAGCTGGCAATCAGCACAGAGCCCGACGCGGGGCTCGAACCCACGAACCGACCTAAGCGAAAGTCGGACGCTTAACCGACTAAGCCACCCAGGCGCCCCTTTCCATTTTTGCACCATCCCTTCTTAAAGGAGACTTATTGGATGAAGCTGGGCTATGAACACAGAGTTCTGATTTGTTTAAGTACTAAAGGCTACTGTATACTATGATGATGTGAACAACATTTGGTGGTTTCATTAGAAACTTAGAACAGGCAAGGTAGTGACTATACCCTGAGACACTTAGCTCCCAAACAAATGAAAAGCATGAATGTGTATTTCAGGCTTTTCCTAGTGTGTGACCAGGTTACTCACACATACACTAGTCACTGTCACACAGTTTTGTTTTATTCTTAAAAAGAGATGCTAAAATTTGGTCTGAGTTCTTAATTGCTATGAGCAAGAGCAGAGTATTAACGGCAAGCGTCTACTAATTGGATGATACCTTCCTCTTGACACAAGTGGGCTATTCTATGGCCCACTCTCCTCAAAGCATTCTATACCAAGGGTGTTTTTATAAAAACTGTCAAAAGAACTGCCATGGCTTTAGGGAACCCCAATGCCTTAAATACTCTCAGAGAGAGTATTGTAAATAGTGGATATTACAATTTGGAGAAATAAAAACTTTCCAGGGTATGAAGTTACTTTGTAATTTCTCATTGGTCATAAAATACGAAGCATGATAAGCTGATATCTACTGAGCAGTTTGTTTGTTTTTTCCCCACATGCTATCCACAGACTGAGGCCAACCTGCCCATTATGAACCACGGACAAATGGTGAGATCCTACTACAATTTGTCTGCTTCCTCTGACCTCTGCCGAAAGAAAGTTTGGATTCTCCGCTGCAAACTCCAGAACATGAAAGCCCAGTTGTTTTTGGCTGCTGACACTTTTGCTTTTGAGCCAGCTGCACCTTTTATGGATATTTTCTTGAACCCTTTTTCATAGTTCTGTAATTATAGTGGATGTTGCCAAGGAAACTTTGCAGCAACTCCCAACCACGTGTTGCCTGGAGCTAAGCCAATCTGACTAGTCAGGGAGTGGCATCCCAACTCGGCCCTGATTTTACAAGGGGGAGCTCCCCTCCTTCAACCCAAGGTTGCTTGCCTCCGACATGGAAGTACTGTCAGTTCTATGTAACATTTGATTTTGTTAAGAGAAAACATTCTTGATCTCAAAAAGAAATTCATGAGAAACATGACAGAATCAAAAGTGAGGAAATAACCTTCTTCCGTTATAAGGGTGCTTGAAATCTGCCATAACCAAAATATAATTGAAATTTTACTAATTTTATATTTTAATTCCTCCGTTTGCATTTGTATAACTGCAGTGGTTGTGGGCTCCAAACTAAATGCTAATTGAAACCATTTTCATCCAGGCTTGACTTGTGTTTTTAGCTGATAATATTTAAAATGAAGACAAATGTGAGAAGTGATATTCAAAAAACACATTCTATGGCTTGTAGAAAATTAAAATCAATAGTTTGACCATAAGTTTGTGTTTTATAGGTGGCAACTGGGGGGAGGGAATCCAAAAATCATCCATATGTTTGCAGAATTAAGAAAGGAAAGTGGAAGGAATCTGCTACAAGAGCGACTAGGGAGAAAAGAGGAGCGGTGGCCAAGTTGGGGGAAAAATGAAACTGAGGCCAAATCATTTTATTTTTAAACATATAAAAAGTACATTATAAATAATTACAAGCTTAAAAATTAAGTAGCTGACTGAACATTTTTACACGCTCCTTGGGACATTTTATCGTGTGTTCCCCTATAACCATTTTCGAAGTTAAAATGCCCTAACAAATCAATAGAAGGTGTTTGGTCTAGGGACTATCCTTTTTTTATTACACAGCAGTGAGCCAACTGGCATTTTGTCCTTCAAGCAAGTTACTGTTTCCATTCCAGAATAACAATTTGTTTAATTTGATTGTTCCTAAGCAGATCCCAGAGCTAACTTACTTTACGAATCGCTTTAAATATATTCCCATCTGCTGTAGACTGATTGATAACAACCAGTTCATATTATCTTCATTCTTTCTCTATTTCTTGTCTTTCTCTTGGGGACATTTGGAACCAAAAAGGCAACAGAGGAGAATGGGTTCCACAAGAAAGTGTATTATCTCAGCCACCCCAATAAACATTCTCAAAGGACTTGTTATAAATTGTAAGCTTGAATTAACTTTGCCCTTTAGCATTCTGACTGATGACCCACCCTATCGGTGTCTCTTGGATAAATTACGACAAAAGCGCAGAACACACTTACAGAGATGACAGCTGTTTCCATAGTAGCCAGGAAGACAGGTACATCTCCCTGTGGCTGGGTGACACTCTTCATTCTCAGCTGAACACTGACATACCTGTTTACAGTTCTTCCCTCATGTGCCTGGTGGACAAACTTAGGGAAAGAGGAAATGTAAACCCAATGAATTAAATTTGTCTGTGTAAATATAGCTCTAAAAGTGAAAGCAGGGAAAAATTTATTAAATAAGACCATTGCCTACAGAAGTGCGCTGCCCTTTGGGATTTAGGTTTCATTAAATTTACTTGGGGATTACTTCACTGTTTGATTTTGTTTTGTTCAGTCAATTTGTGACTGACTGTCAAGGGCCAGCTGCAATTTTCTTGTCACTGAAGAAAATCATAGGGTGATGTCAGGTAAAATCAACTAAAATAATAGTATAATTCATGAGGGACCACATATCTGGATAAAGATATTTTTTTTGGTGCAGCCGGTTTAAATTCTCAAGGTTGTTTCTCTCTGCACATTAGCATGTACTGTATTCGTGTCACTTGTCAGCTACTCTGCTGGGTTGTGCTGTTTTCGTTTTAAGGCCGAGAGGTAAAAGCTTTTCCTTCCAACTTCTAAATAATATCATGCCATTTTGTTAAGAAAATAGAAAAAATATTTCTGGGTATTTTTCAGCTTATAAAATGGAGTCGAATAGACATTTTACGTTTCATGGTTGTGTCCAATGACAATTCAAACACATTCAGTTTAAAAACAAAGTCAAACAGTTTGGTTATTTTATTTCTTGTGAACTTAAAATTTAATAATTTCTGGATCCACTTTTTAAAAATTTACATATTTATTCTGATAGAGAGAGAGAGAGAGAGATGGGGGTGGGGTAGAGAGATAGGGAGAACAAGAGAATCCAAGCAGGTTCCCCACAGTCAGCACAGAGCCCAGTACTGGGCATGAACTCATGAACCGGGAGATCACGAACTGAGCTGAAACTGAGAGTCGGCTGCTTACCCGACTGAGCCACCCAGGCGCCCCCCTGGATCAACCTTTTTATTTATCATCTAAACGAGTTGGCATCATGAAAGAATGAACCTGTTTTAAGAGATTCTTCTCACATTGGAGAAATTAGTAACTATTTTGTTCCCAGTGTCTCTGTTTTTTTGGTGGTTGACCTGGGTGCCAACGGTGTCACTTGATTTCTCAGCATCTACTATCTTTAAGAATATTTCATTTTCCAGTTTCTTTAAGCAAACATGACAGCAACAGTAGAAATGCTAACTTTAAAGGCCGTCGGTTGGTTGCTTAGTATTAAAAGTAAAGCCTAATGGGGGTGCCTGGGTTGCTCATTTGGGTAAGTCTGACTCATTTTGACTCATGATTTGCCAGTTCATGGGTTTGAGCCCCATGTTGGTATTATCTCTCTGCCTCTCTCTCTCACACACTAAGTAAATAAACATTAAAAAAAGACTAATGAAACACAGGGCAATTAATCAAAAAATGAGGTTTTCCCCCCATCCCTTTCTTGACTGGGATATATATATAAACAACAGAGCATTAGGTGGAATCAGACTCAGCATCTGAACAGCTATTTAAGTAGTTTGTTGTTGCTCTACACATTCTTTTATCTAAGAATCACTGATCAAATATATATGAAGAAAGCATTTATCTGGTATCCAGAAAGCACATCCGGCTTCACCGCCCGAAAAGTGTATTCACTTTGCTTGTTATACGTGGCTAAGTAAGATGAACTGATCATGGCATTTCAGACATGACTGAGAGTGCATGTTTATGAGACTCTCGCAGCCTTCACCCTGTTGGTCAGTGCACAGCGAGGGCGTCACTTACATTCCACGGTGACGTGATGAAAGGAACACCATAATGCAAGTTTTCTAACGTGTAAAGGCTAGCAAATCATCAGAAAAATCAAAATGTGTTTCATTAGAGGCTTCCAATCATTTCAGAACCAAGAGCTGCAGTGATTACAAAATCTTTCCATCTCTGCGAAGACCTGTTTTTGCCACAGGGTCACATGAGCATCAAGTTTAGTACAAACTTGTATAAAACCCTGCACTTTGAGAAGATGGATAATGCTGAGAAGTCCAAGTGGCCGTGCTGAACACAATAGGGTTGTGTGGTGAGGTCTAGTTAGCCATTTTCCATCTTGAGGTTTGGGGCCCACTGGCATAGGGTTCTGAGTTAAGTGACGTTCGGACTGGTCTGCTCTGAGAGAGAGCCATTGGGCATGCCGTGCTCATCTGCAAGCATCCATTAAAAGTCAGGTGGTCTAGAGGAAATGGCATGAACTTTGAGTCAGGTAGGCCCACCACCGCCAATGACCTTTTATCTCTGGCTTTAAACAAAGATTAAAGTGCTAAGAACCTCACTTATCTCTTTTATATCATGGGATTAATAAACTTACCTCACAGATTGTTATGAGTAGTAGCCTAGCAGACATAGTAACATACAGGAATCTCCTGGTGCTTCAGTAAAATTTGTTTGATTTCCATTGAAACCCTTATATTTAAAATCAGGATCAACTGTTCAACCAAAGTGCTATATTTGGGCAAACACTGTGAATAGATACATTCAGAATAAGTATGAAAAATTACCAAATACTTAAAAATCATCTTTACATGTATCTACCAGGAAAAATTATTTCTAAGATGAAAAAAATTAAGAAACTAAAATTGCAGGACATAAAGTTTTTGAAACCCAAGTAAGTAAAATTTATCCATATTCTCACTGATTGTTCAATATTTTGAGGCTTCATAAAACCATTCACAAATATGAATCACTTCTCTATCCGAAGAGCTCAGGAACGTCCTCAGCTTTGATTCTTGAACTTCAGAAGAATCAAAATTGCAGAGAATATAAATTATCTACTCATGAAAAACTGACCTCCTAAAATTTTTAAAGTCAGTTCGCAAATGGATGTTTAAATGTCACTGAAGGAATTTAAATTTATATTGCAAAGCAATAAAATGAAGATGGAAATAAAAGCAAGAAAAAGTATTCTGAATGTTACCCAAGAGAATCATTTTGGGAAATATTGTATTTCTTAGATTAGACATGCATAGTGAAAAATATCTGTCAGTAGTCACTTGGTGAAAGAATGACTTTGACTAAGACTTCAGAAGAAATCAAAGTTCACATAAAGCCTGACTCATATCTTCTGAAAGAGATTGTGTTGTGTTTATTTATTGCCTTGTGATCCCAGATGGACTACATTATTGGGCATGCTTTCGACCCATCTTACAAGATATGCAAAATTCTGGAATATTCCCATTCAGCAAGAAATATTTTCTGGATACCTACTATGAGCCAGGTTCACAAGAGTGAACAAAACTAAACACGCTCCTTGTACCCATCAAGCTTGCAATAGTGGGGAGATAAATATAATAAAATAGCCATTCAAATAAACATATACTTCAAAAATATTATAAGAGCACAGGGTGCTATGAGAGAGTTTCAGGGACTCCAGTTTGACTGACAGGCATAGAGTGGAGGGGGGGGTGTTTAGTTCCAGATGTTCTCTTTGAAGAGATCACCGACTGAGACCTGAAACCCTACATAGTATGTGTAGTGGGAGAGGGAAGGGGAAGGAAGAAAGACTGTGGAAGAGAAAAATTTCCAGAGGGAAAGATCCAGGTACATATGAGTTACTGATGCTACTCCTAAATATGATGTTGACAATGGTATGTGGGTATGTTAGAAAATGGTTAGGCTTATCTTATTTTAAGCATTTCTGTATTAGTTCCGTATGGCTGCTGTAACAAATTATCACAAATTAAGTGGTTCAAAACAATATAAATGTGTTATCTCACAGTTCTGGAGGTCAGAAGTTTAAAATCAAGGTGATGACAGAGTTGTGTTCCTTCTGGAGACTTGGAGGGGGTGGGGGCAGAATCTATTTCCTTGTCTTTCCCAGCTTCTAGGAGCCACCTCCATTCCTTGTGGCCACTTTCTCCATCTTCCAAGCCAGCAACTTAGTTTCTTTTTGTTTCCTCTGATTGCCTGCCTCCTTCTTATGAGAACCTTTGTGATTACCCTGAACATGCCCACATAATCCATATCAAAATCCTTAATCACGTCTGTGAAGTCCCTTTTGAGACATAAGACAACATATTCACAGATTCTAGGAATTAGAACATGGATATCTTTTTATTTTAAAACTTTTAATGTTTATTTTTGACAGAGAGAGAGAGAGAGAGAGAGAGAGAGAACATGAGCAGAGGAGTGGCAGAGAGAGAGACAGAGAGAGACAGAATCTGAAAGAGGCTTCCAGGCTCTGAGCTGTCAGCAAAGAGCTGTCAGCACAGAGCCTGACATGGGGTTTGACCTTGGGAACAGTGAGATCATGACCTGAGCTGAAGTCAGATGTTCAAGCAGCTGAGCCACCCAGGTGCCCTGAACATAGACATCTTTGAGGGGTCATTATTCAAACTATACAATCTCTGTATTTCCAAATATTTTAGGTAGCTTCTGATTTATTCCTTAGACACCATGGTATCATAGAGGATCACGTTTTAAACAACAGCCTAATGCACAACTCTTTATAGAAATCAATACAATTATATTTTAAAAGCAATGTAACATTTATATGGGAAAACTATCACTAATTATTAAAATACATATTTAGTTAAAGATCACAGTGTCTTCACTATGACAGTTACAACCTTCAAGGCCATCTATGCCAGCACAGTGTCCCTGACAAGCTAAATAAGCATAAGCAGAAAGGTGTTTTATATTATCAAAACAAGTATCAACCATCCTGCAAGTTGAAAAAGAAAGAAAAGCCGATGGCTCTCATGATGGGCAGAGAGATGTATTCAAATTTCATGTAATACTTTGTTTCTCACAAATTGGGATTGACCTTTGATGGCTTATGACAGCATACTGTGCTCAGGTCTTTATCGAATACAGCTTTTAATACAATGTCTTGGGATTGTAATGACTTGGGATATTTTGAAGATCAGGACCCAGAAATAACCTGAGGAGCAGCTTGGGCACCCAGAGATATCTACAGGGAAACAGAAAGCAGAGACTTCTCAAGGGCTAAAACGCAAGAGAAATGATGGACTAACTATAGAATACAGAAGTTTCTAGAACATAAACTTCTTGCTTTCTTTTCTTGTGCTCTGTATAATAACATTATTTCTCTGCTTAAAAATAAGCCACTCTAGAGGTCTCTCCCACTCATCTAAGGAATGATATTTGTTTTTTGTTTTTATGTGTAAGTGCTCCTTTAAGCAGATGCTATTATGCCCATAATAAGGTAAATAGACATAAGATCATTTGGCCCAATGGCACAGCTAATAAGTGGCAAAACCAGGAGCAAAAACATGGTGTCCTTAGGATGAGCTCTAAGGTATTTCCCATTCTCTCAGGGCTTCTTCTTAGGAGGTGAGAGGGACCTCTATACTATGCAACATTGAAGAGATTGCAAAGCTGCTCACCAGGCAAAGTTGTGGTTTAACTTACTAGGTAGGAAAATCAGCCTGGAAAATTTTATGTTGATGATTTGTTTACCATGTTTACTAATTAGCCATCCAAAATACTGGAAGAACTAGTCACACCAGTCAGAAGTATTTTACTTCTTCCTAGCTGAAATTACTGGGCAACCAAAATAACCACAAAACCTCTGCAGGTTGATTTCTATGTAGATTTAGAGTGATTCTCCATATTAAAGCTACACTTTATGGTCTGAATTAATCAGGAATATACTCAAGAATAAGAATGAATCAGCAGTGACTATTTTTTAGTTAGGTATAATTTATATTACTTTGATCATGAAGATACAAGCTGAATATAAGATTTTGGAAAGGGAAAAATCATGTTTTTGACTTGTATTCTCAAGCACTTGATTGATCTTTATTAAAAATTGAGTAGGGGCACCTGGGTGGTTCAGTTGGTTGAGCTTCCGACTTCGGCTCAGATCATGATCTCACTGCTCGTGAGTTCAAGCCCCACATCAGGCTCTGTGCTGACAGCTCAGAGCCTGGAGCCTGATTCATACTTGGTGTCTCCCACTCTCTCTGCCCCTCCCTCGCTCATGCTCTGTCTCTTGCTTAAAAATAATACACATAAAAAAATTGAGTAGTCAGTTTTGTTAAGATTCTAGTTGAGACAAGGTAAATTACAGAGACAAGTTGGGTAACCCTGAACACCTCTTAAATACTATACCTCACAAAGTTTTACTACAGGTAAACTTTCTAATAGTACTCTCTGCTTCTAAGAAATAAGAATTTATTGGGCGCCTGCGTGGCTCAGTCAGTTAAGTGTCCATCTTGGGCTCAGGTCATGATCTCGGTTTGTGAGTTTGAGCCCTACATCGGGTTCTGTGCTGACAGCTCAGAGCCTGGAGCCTGCTTCAGATTCTGTGTCTCCTTCACTCTCTGCTCCTCCCCTGCTCGCACTCTGTCTCTCTCTCAAAAATAAATAAACATTAAAAAAATTTAAAAAAAAGAAATAAGATCTTCTTCAAGGTGACTTCTGAAAGGTGATTCCTATCTTTACTTTTCCACTACATTTAAAGACAAATGAGATATCAACTAGAGAATTTAATTTTGTCTTTATTTCATTGTCTGATACACTACCTTATATCAGTGTTTTCTGTGAGCACTGTATCCAGTTGGCAAACATTTTGAGGTGGCATATAAAATTCAAGCATACATATAAGCAAATGCAAGGAATTGAGTTTCTGTCTGGAAGTTCATGACTGCCTTAGCATTTGCCATGACATGGAGTAACTTCTCATAGGAAAACCATGTCTAGCCTGGCAAATAGATACATTGTGCAGTAGTAAGATCACAGTCTCTCCATTGTGACAGTTACAAACTCCAAGGCCATCTATGCCAGCACAGTGTTCCTGACAAGCTAAATAAGCATAAACAGAAAGGTGTTTTATATTGTCAAAACAAGTATCCACCATCCTGAGAGTTGAAAAAGAAAGAAAAGCCGATGGTTCTTATGATGGGCAGAGAGATGCATTCAAATTTCATCTAATACTTTGTTTCTCACAAATTGAGATTGACCTTTGATGGTTTATGACAGCATATTTTGCTCAGGTCTTTATCAAAGGCCTAGTGATAGATCAGCTGTCATCCACCCATTCCTCAGGATGTCTTTGTATTAAACTAATGGTCCAGTAGAGCAGCCCGCCTGACAGGCAGGTTATTTATTTGCAATCTGGTAAAAGAACTGACAACTTCATTGTTTTAATTGTTCATTTTTCATGGGCTGATGCATTAGCTCACCCGAATTTTTGTGCCTTAGTCAGAGAATAAATATATGGGAGTGAGGGCATCAGAATGACTGGGTCCATCTTAAAGTTCAAGATGCCGAGGAGAGTCTTGGTGATGGCTGTGATTACCAGGGTCCCACAAGCATTTGGGGATTTTTTTGTTTTGGTCTTATCTCTGTCCTGCATCTCTTTCCTCTCTTTCAGGAAGACCTATGATGTCAGCTACTGATCTGATTGTTCCTTGAAACAATGTTCCTTGTTCTCACAGATTGTTAGAGAAAGACTGGAGTGGGCCTAGAGTCTCCGTGTCTCAATCCGAGTGGGGGCTGCCAGACAGAGGGCCCTAGACCTCAGCTTATCAAGATATTAGGAGGAGCTACAGCTCAGGTCAGAGCCTCTCAGAATCACCAGGAAGGATTTTGCTAAATAAACGTGGCCTGGCCTCATTCTGTGAGATTTGATTCTAATTCACTGACTGTTTGGTAAGGACCAGGTTCATATGTTTCTAAAATTCTAGGGTCTTGGCAAAGAACCACTGAAGGAGAATTTAGATCCACACTCTCAATTTACAGATAAGATATCCAATACGTTGAATCATTTGCCCAAGGTCAGAGCTGTTTAATAGCAGGACTAAAACTAGAACCGAGAGGTCCTGACCCTCAGATCAATGACCTTTACATTTTCCACATCACATATCATTCTCCAGGAGCTATTTGAGAGACACTTTGAGGAAGTTCTACCAATAGCTTCTGCATGTGCTAATGTGTGAGGGCACAATATGGAGGTGATCATTTTTACTCAAGGCTCATCTCCAACACTGGTCTTCAGAGAGCAGAGGACATTTCCAAAGCTCAATTACAAGGATGAAGGGGATTCCTATTAAGGTACTGGGCCCCTAATTATATTATTTTTTTAATGTTTTTTTTTTAATTTATTTCTGAGAGAGAGAGAGAAAGACAGCATGAGCAGGGGAGGGTCAGAGAGAGGGAGACACAGAATCTGAAGCAGGCTCAAGGCTCTGAGCTAGCTGTCAGCAGAGAGCCCAATGTGGGGCTCGAACCCACGAACCATGAGATCATGACCTGAGCCAAAGGTGGCTGCTTAACCGACTGAGCCACCCAGGTGTCCCCCTAATTATATTTTTACTTTACTATTTTTCTTTTCTTTTTTTTTTTTAATTTCTAGGATAGAGAGAGACAGCGTGAACAGGGGAGGGTCAGAGAGAGAGGGAAACACAGACTCTGAAACAGGCTCCAGGCTCTAAGCTGGCAGTCAGCACAGAGCCCGACGCGGGGCTCGAACCCACAAACCGCGAGATCGTGACCTAAGCGAAAGCCGGACGCTTAACCGACTAAGCCACCCAGGCGCCCCTTTACTATTTTTCTTTAACATTGATATGGAGAGGGCCTCTAGGGCAGAGGTGGTGTTTTATTATTTTCAATGTGCCTCACATCTCACATAAACCAAGAACATAGAAAATACTCAATAAGTCCTTGATGAAGAAAAGAAAGAAAGGAGGAGGAAAGAAAGGAAGGAAAGAAGAAAAGAAGTAAGGAAGGAAAGAAACAAGGAAGGAAGGAAAGAAGGAAGGAAGAAAGGAAAACTTCTCTAGCCCAATATACATAACTGTGTAAAAAGCTGAGCTTACATAAAAGGAGAACACCGGATCCCTATGTGGCATATTTATGTATTCATTGGCTTATTAAAAAATATTCAATATTGGGGCGCCTGGGTGGCTTAGTCGGTTAAGCGTCCGACTTTCACTTAGGTCATGATCTCACGGTTCGTGGGTTCGAGCCCCGCATCGGGCTCTGTGCTGACTGCCAGCTCAGAGCCTGGAGCCCATTTCGGAGTGTGTGTCTCCCTCTCTCTCTGACCCTCCCCTGCTCACGCTGTCTCTCTCTCTCTCCTGGAAATAAATAAAAATATTAAAAAAAATATTCAATATTTACAATTATTTACAGGGTCCTTTGCTTGGTAATGATGATATAAAATTTAAAAAGACTAGTATCTATCTATTTTCAAGAATCCAACAGACTAATTTAGGAAGACATGAAAAATTGATACAGAATAATCTGACAAGTGCTCCGAACATGTTAAAAAGAAAAAAAAGCCTAAAGCATCTTAAAGAAAATAGCTTAACTCTATTATGAGGGAATCAGTGTGTCCTCAGAGAGGTGGCATTAGAATTTGTCCTAAAATAATGAGTAGAAATTCATTAGAAAGAAGAGAATTATCACTTTTAATTGAAAGTGATAGGTACCTTGCTTCATGGCTAGAGGGTGGGGTTTAGGAACAAGTATGATGTCAAAGATTTGTGTTGGCCTTTAAAAGTTTTTTTTTTTATAGAACATTCAAGGCTTAGTCTGGTGGTCATAGATGACCATAGAAACATGATCAGACTGTTGACAGTGTGCATACTGGATTGGAGAATGGAAGCCCAGTTGGGGGCCATTGCAGGTATCCTAGTGAGAGACAAGAATCTGAATTAGAAGGGTGCCTGGGTGGCACATTGGCTGAGTGGCCGACCTCAGCTCAGGTCAGAATCTCATGGTTTGTGGGTTCGAGCTCCATGTCAGGCTTTGCACTGACATTGAAGAGCCTCCTTTGGATTCTGTCTCCCCCACCCCCACCCCTCCCACCCTTACTTATGCTCCCTCCCTCTCAAAAATAAAAAAACTTAAAAAAAAGGAATATGAATTAGATAACTGAAAAAAGAATGGAGATGAGGGGAAACAAAAAACAAAACTGATTTTCTTTTGAGGTGGATTGGATAATACTGGATGACAGGTTGTTTAAGAGACCAGAGGGAAGACTCTGTTTCTAAACATTTCTTTTATTGTTTGTTGTTCGTTGTTGCCATATGGTGTCTCTCTTCCAGAATGGCCTAATATTCTCACATCCCAATTACAAATGAGTTAAAAAAATATGAAGACACTGACGTGAGAAGGCCACAGCAGATAAGCAAATCTGAATCGGCATGCAGCCACTCTTACACTTTTGATAAGAGGCTTTTTCAGCTTACCTTGGCAATCACAGTCCCGGCTGGATAAAGCAGGCTGCCAGGGCAGTGGACACTCAAGGGGCTCCAGATTGGAAAGCAGAATGAGCATGTGGATCAGAAAAGAGAGATGGTCCTAAGACAATGGGACTGGACTAGGTCCTAGAAGCAAGTTCTACCTGGTTCATTTCTTTAAAGCTTACTTTCTGAGTATATGCCCATACAGTGCACACTCCTGAAGGAATCATGCAGAGTATTTTAGTTTAAAATCAAAGCGATGATGTTCCTTGTTGGAATAGACACCGTATATACCACTGGAAGATGGTCTCCCACTAGGGCACTGATGACGGTTGCAGCCCTTTCATGGAACTCGGTGGTTGCCATCTACCAGATGTGTGGATCCGTATTAATAAATAGCTAGTGACAAAATGTCATTTTCATCAGTGCTCCAGATAAAAGCCAAACAATAAATCATACTTCTAGAATTTCAACATTTTTCAATGCTTATTGATTATATTAAGACCCACAGAAGAAATAAATCCTTTCCAAAAACCAAGAGTTAATTTATTCATGCCTGTTTTTCAATTTTCTTATGCGTTTTCTTCAGCTACAAAGAGGTGAAAATAAATAGCACCGTTAAAATTATGGATTGTTGTTAGGAGACGCTAATCTCCAGTAGATGTTCAGGATGTAGAAAGTCAAGCTGAAAAAGAGAAGGAAGTTTGCAGAAATAGGAGAAGGTAAGAATGACCAGATAGCAAGTATGAGAAATGAGTGTCTTGGAGGCTTGATGAATGGGCCATGTTTAAAGAGCTGACATTTCCTGAGTACCTAAAATGTGCCAGACCTCTTCTAAGTCCTTTGCCTTTATCATCTTTAATGACTGAAACGATGTGAGGACATAACTATTGTTATTTTCATTTTATGGAGGAAACTAAGGAAGTTCACGTAAAGTCATTCATCCAAAGCTTGCACAGCCCAAGTCAGCACTGATAACTCAGTAACATTTTCTTAAACATGACATTATTCTTCTTCCCAGGAGCTACGGCATGAACAGGGTAATATGAACATATACTAGTAGTTTAGGGGTTCTTACAGAAGGCCTTTTGACCTCATTTCACAGAATCAGGAGAATACAGTGAGAAAAAGCCTGGACTGAGCACTGAGAGTTACCAATTCCTACCTATGCTGCTCTGGGAAAGTCACCTCCTCTCTGAAGGTCATATTGTATTTTGTCATTTCCACAGCTGTACTTAGTTTTAAATTTCAAGTAAATTTTATTGTGACAGAGATCCATAAAACACCTCAAATGATGGAGTTCTAGTACATGCTATTTTAGCATGCATGTATATAAGTTGGCTATGCTACATTCAATACCATAGTAACTTATAAGAAAGATTAGATCCTATCATTTTCTGTTCCTCTATAAACAAAGAGATAATTAAGTTTGAGATGCTATGTCAACCATCATGGCTTTTCTCAAGATCTGTGGTATACATGTCCAATTCATGGAGTTAGTGGACTGTAACAATTATACATGATATAGGGATTTCCCCTTATAATGGTAACGAAAGGTATCAGTATTATCCACTTAGAACTCCCACATTGAATAATGTCCAACTCACTTTGTGATTAGACAAAGAGGGAGGCACTTACATAGTAAGAAGGAAACCCTCGAATCCAAAATACTTGAGTGTTCATGCTTCTGCTCAAGTGCTCCCTTAAATGCATATACAAGATAAAGTTTATAGAATCCAGGGGAAGCATAATTAATGGTAATTATTTCCTTTTTTTTTTTTTCCAGATTTGCCACCAGAAGAGAGGCAATTGCTTTTTGACTATTATCTTAGAGGGTTAATTTTGGGTATTCAGGTAAAATAAATCCTTAATGAAAATTCTCTTCATATCACAATGTAGGTCAATGAACATCAACACATGATATTCAAATATAGTAATCAAATGTCTGCATCAGTGATCAGCTCAAACCCTGACCTGACAAACAGATGTCCATTTGGCAATCCCGAATACTAGTCCCCTTTTATCACTGTAGAAAAAAATAAAGCCTCAAAAACAGAAACTTAAGGGAAGCAGTTAATGTTACTTTGGATAATAAAATCAAAAGAAACAACTGTATACAGTAACTATATTCTTGTCAGTTCAAATCATAAAATCACTGCTTTTAGGTCATGGCTCATGAAAACAAACTCCTTTTCTTTCTTTGTTTTTTTTTAAAATTTTTTTAAATGTTTATTTATTTTTGAGAGACAGAGCATGAGAGGTTGAGGGGCAGAGAGAGAGGGAGACAGAATCTGAAGCAGGTTCCAGGCTCCAAGCTGTCAGCACAGAGCCTGACGCGGGGCTTGAATCCACGAACCACGAGATCATGACCTGAGCTGAAGTCAGAAGCTTAACCAACTGAGCCACCCAGGGGCCCCCAAATTCCTTTTCTTAACATCAGTATTTTGAAGACAGATACAAATATTCACTCATGAATTTCTACTGACATCTTCATGCACCCAATTTGCAGTATTAATTCAATGCTTACTATGTGGGAGCTGCCGAGCTTACTTAGAAAAAACTCATCTGAACGCTGCTCAGATCTCAGCGTTCTCTTTATTTCAAAGTCATCATTTTGCCTGAATTCCTGATGAATAAGAACAACAAGACGTTTGAAGAAAATTGGCCCCTAACTTTTATGAATTTTCACCTCAACTTCAACTATGTTAACTGCCAACTCTCCAAAACAAACTCCAATTCAATTAGTAATAAAATATTGCAGCTCTCTGAGAAGCAAGCTTTTTCTCTTCCTAATGGTAGTTTATTTGATCCAAAGTAAAGGACTGAAATGAACTACTTCCTTGTATCACTCTCTCCTCACATGTTGTCCTGAATAAGTCACATTCCTTCTTAATAATTTGAAAGCATTTTCATTCGTGCCCTGGGAATGACTAGAAGAGCTTTTAATATTATTAAGTCTTGATCAAATCAATCCAGTCTAAATAGGGCATGGGGCTAATGCTTCTTTAACCACTCCTCCTTCTGACCAATTATTCACAACTATATTGGTGGCCTTGTTAGAAAATCCTTGACATCTACGACCACAGGTTCCCGGCGCAGGCCACTTTCATACATTTTCCTGACAACCCTTGAACCGAGCTGCCAAGTGAAAGCTTACCATAGTCTTAAAATCCAAATGGTGATTCATTGTTTGCAAACAGAGAGACAGATTACCATTGTTAACTTGACCTTAGCCTGTAACTCTGAGTCAAAACTGTTTGAAAACATGGGCATCTTAACTAGAGCAAGACATAAATCAAATTACCTTCAACACCACAAAGAAATGAACGGTTGGCATCTTAGGAACTGTAAAGTGCAGCGGGTTTTCCTTGGAAGGTGAAGTGGAGACTGATGACAAAAGACCACATTACTTAATTGAGTTTAATAAAATATGGAGCAAAAACTTTGCCATGGTTTCAAATAGTTTGATGAATAAATAGGGTAATTCTGAGAGCTTGCTAACTGCACGGTTCCTGGGAGCGAAGCTTTTCTAAGATTATGATTGAGACAACAAACAGGGCCTATCCAGTAACATGGAAGATGTTACCTTCTCTTCCTTGCTGCAGCCAAATCAAATTAGTGGATGATATTGTTTTAATGGGTTTACTTGCAAAATTGAGAGCAAGGCAGGAGTAGAAAGAGGGAATGGAAAGGCTGCCATAGGGAGACAAGGGGAAAGAATTTGTTCCCAAAAAGACAATTTTGGTAAGTAAAGAAGGTGTAGTGAGGTTAGGCAAGAGCTAAGGCCAGGCCAAACACGACCATCAAGTAAGAATTTTATGAGCATGGTAAATCTCATCATGTCACAAGTCAGACTGCAATTTTATTAAACGTTAGTTGACCTGAGTTGAGGCAGTATGTATCCACAACTGAGGAAAAGGAAGGCTTGGAAGTTCAAATAATAACAGATCATTATTGTTTTTGGTATATGACACCAACTCTACTTTTTTCCAGGGAGTTTTAACTAAAAACTAGAGGTAACAATCGACATGCATGTATAATTTTTAACGCTTATGCTATCCAGTTTGTAAAGCCAAGCTAAATTAAAATTAAATGCTGAAAATGTCTAATATTAATAAAATACCACCGATCCTAATATTTTAGAAGGTTATATTTATTATTTACTTTCTGCTTCAGATCTGGGAGGGGAGAGAACTCTGCATTAACAGTCCAGAAATGTGTGACAATTCAATTGCTTTTGATATCTCTATAAAAGTACCGATTTTGCAAAACAAAATCTTTTTGAAAATCATTCTAGGAAAAAAAGCACTTTACTACACAAACAGCAAATAAGTTCTTCAGAGGATTCTACCCAGAATGCTCTGTGATTCAGTGTTTCCAACAAAAGATGATACATCCCAGAAGCGCTAGAGTAGCTTTCCTTTCAATAGTTTGCCAAAGTGTAAGCTCTTATGAAATCTAAAGGTTTTCAACATTGGCACAAGCTAGTTATTTAGAAACATAGAAGCATATCTTTGGGTCTCTGGAGAATGCAACTTAATAGAAAGTGGCATACATGCGCACCTGCGGATGCTAATGGCAGGAGTACATAGCTAAGAATATTGGCAGGACACATACTCACCTAAGGATACAAATGGATTCAGGTACCTCTTTCTGTGACCTTATCAGCCGGCTGTCAAAAGTGCTGGTTGAAACATGAAACATTCGATAACTCATCTGGTTATTTTGCCTACACTAACTGGTCTGATTTTCTGTTTTCCTTTTGAATTAATTAAGTTCATCAGCCGTGTTTGTGTTTGGGAATTGAGTTTATACCATCTTCAAGGACTGGAAATAGACAGCTTCTTTTCCACAATAACAATTTAAAGATAATGCTTTAAAAGTAGATACCTTCACACCTCAATACTAAAGTGTAAGAAACACTCAGATTGGGTATATGTTCCTTAGCTAGAATTCTATTCATTGTATTTATTTATTTTTTATGTTTACTTATTTATTTTGAGAAAGAGAGAGTGTGAATAGGGAAGGGGCAGAAGAGAGGGAGAGGGAGAGCAAGAGGGGGAGAGCGAGCGAGAGAGAGAGAGAGAGAGAGAGAGAGAGAGAATCCCAAGCAGGCTTCGCGCTGCCAGAGCAGAACCCCATGCAGTGCTCGAACCCACAAAACATGATCTGAAGTGAAACCAAGAATTGGAAGCTTAACTGACTGAGCCACCCAGGTGCTAGGAATTTTATTCATTTTAAATGGTAGGAATCTATCTGACAAAAAAGAAAATAGAAAACCAAAAGAAAGGTTAAAAGGTTTAAGTGTGATGCCCCAAGGGGTAGGGGGTATGCGGTGGAATTGCTCTGTCCACTTCCATAGTTTCCTTTGGCTCCACCCAATCAAGGAGGCATCAGGAAGTCCCTGAGATAGACTGGCAGCGTCACACAGAAGGTGACAATGCAACCCTAAAAAGTCCATGTGGACAAGCTGAAAATGACAACAAATCAACTTTACTCCTTCCCTTCTTTTCTTCCCTCCTTCCCTCCCTCCCTTCCTTCTTCTCTCTCTCTCTCTCTATCTATCTTTTTAGTTTTCTTTTTCTCTCTTTCCCATATAGCTTGTTTCTCTGTACTGCTCCAGTGCCTGGTAAATGAACCAGCTCTGTTTCTAGGCATCTGGACATAAACTTTTCAACCACTGGAAAACCTTTTCATATTTTAAAAATAGTTTCCTCAATTATATTGAACAGCATTTGACCCTCTGTCAAATTATTTCTTACCTCTCTAGTACAGAACATGGAAAATTTTATGCACAATGTCTGTTATAAGAATATACAACAATTTCAAAATATTCAGGCCAAAGGTTATTATACACAACTGATAAGAAATTACTACACACCTGGAATTTTATAATCCAAAATCACATTCTCAACACAGAAAGTTACAGCACAAGGCAGAAATAAATTCAAGTTTATCTACACAAATCTCTTTCCTTTCTGGTTTGTATAAAAGCATTTTTATTAAATTATTATTTCTTACAATAACATTAACACTCAGGAATTCATCCCATGTACTTAACTCATTTCTCACACACACAAAAAGCCATATCCACGTACATAACTAATTCAGTTTTCCTGATTCATATGTATTTTTCTTTTCTAACAATTCCATGTTTTTTCAAGTTTATAAATTGGCAGCTAACAATAACAAGTCTGCCCCATTTCACCAACTTTATTTCAAATATATTAGTTAATAACTAAAAATGGAATACATAGGATAATGTAAAATTTTAGAGACCTCAAAATAAGAAATTATAGAGATACTTGTCATTGGAGTCTTCTCTACTTGGAGTAAAAAAGCAGGAGGGAGCTGTTTCCTCAGTACCAGCCAGAGTCCAACAAAATCTCATCTCCAGTAAAGCTGAAATTTAGATTTAAAAACATTCTATTCTAAAGTTTGAAGAATGCCTAACCTAAACGCGGGCGCGCGCGCGCACACACACACACACACACACACACACACACACACACGCACACACACACACAAATAGACCAAAACACTAAATTGAAAGAAATAGTGATACTCCTAGTACATCTAATGGTTCCTTGACATTTTATTTTTCTACACATGAAATTTCATATTTACACAGAGCCAGAGATGCTCCTATGAGTAGGCATAGAAACCACGTATAAAACGTTCTATGCTTGAAAATGAATCTCCCACCCACTGTTCCCTAAATTATCCCTTTGAGAGAAACTCTCCCTTGAGTCTCTGAATGCTCTCTATTTATATGCACCCTCCACACCCTGGAAGACATATTCAACTAACACTGAAGTTCAGAATGTCTCCCTTCCTGTGTAGATTACTGGGACAAAGCTAAACACAGCTAGGTGGAGGGTGGAAGACTAAAAGTACTCAGAGGGGCAAAATACGGCAGGGGGAGGGGAAGGGAAGTAGACAAGCCTTGCCTGCTTTGCAGTTTTCCAAGGTGGGCTTGTCCCTTGATGTGATATTTTTGGGTTCTGGAAGATATATATGGCTATCACCAAAAGAACCAGTTTTCTGTCGGTGGAAAACGAATAAAACTGGTACAACAAACTGGCCAACTTTTGTTGCAATTATTTTCAACCTGATACTTGGGTGTATATTTAACCTAGTAATAAAAATATTTTGTTAGGGCAAAAATACTTGACATTTCAATTCTGGGCATTTTTGTTCTTTGCTAAAAACCAAGAGGAAAGGGAGGGTGTTGTAGTTTAAAATGAAGAGAAAAGAATGGGCAAATTATGCTAGATAGTCTCTAAGGAAAAGGGAGAGAAACAAGCTGAGAAACTTCAAGATTTCTCACTGAAGGTTTTCAGCCTGGAGATCATAACAGTGAAAAAGAAGAAAGAAAACTGTTCAAGGATTCATTCCTATGTATTCATCTCTCTATTCCTTATCATCTATCATGTCTGATATTTTACAGAGTTTTCTTTTTTTTTAATTTATTTAATGTTTTGGGTTTTTATTGGGGGGTCGGTGAGGAAAGACAGAGCATGAGCAGGGGAGGAGCAGAGAGGGAGACACAAAATTCAAAGCAGGCTCCGGGCTCTGAGCTGTCAGCACAGAGCCTGATGCGGGGCTCCAGCTCACAAACCGCGAGAAGGTGACCTGAGCTATAGTTGGACACTTAACTGACCTAGCCACCCAGGTACCCCAAATTTTACAGAATTTTCTAACAAAATTTTTTCAAATAATATCAAAGTATTGTGGAAAATATGAAATATTTATTTAGATTCAGCACTAGTTTTATTATCACCAGTTTCTGGTTTATGGAAACCAATGACCTTTTTCTGGAACTATTAACAACTGGTCATCTTGCTGTCATCTTCTGATAAAATCTGTGCAACAATTTCCACAAGTTTTTTTTTTTTTCAATTTTCTGTTTAGTTCACTGATTGAAGTTATCATAAACCTAAACATTTTTAAAACTACTATCAATATATTACTTTTCTTTTGACAGATTGGCAAAGATTATAAGATTTGACATACCTACCGTTTGCCATGTCAGGGCTGAAAGTCACCTTCACACACTGGGTGAGTCAAAATCAGTGCCAGTCTTATGTGGTTGTTGGTTTTGGAGATAGACACCACTTGCAATATCTTGTAAGGTTTTAAGTAAATAATTGGGGCACCTGAGTGGCTCAGTCAGTTAAGTGTTGCACTTTAGCTCAGGTCATGATCTTGCGGTTCATGGGTTTGGGCTCCACGTCAGGATCAGTGCTGACAGCTCGGAGCCTGGAGCCTACTTTGGATTCTGTGTCTCCCTCTCTCTGCCCCTCCCTGGTTGTGCTGTCTCTCTCTCATTCAAAAATAAACACTAAAAGAAATTTTTTAAAAATGGTTTTAAGACCTGCAATTATGCTAGGGGGTATAACTTACAGAGGAACTCTCAGATATGTGTATAGTAAAAAAAAAAAAAAAAAAAAAAAGCAAGAATGCTCACCACTGCATTTTTTTAAATAGAAAAAAATGAAAACAATAAAAATGTCCATTTATAGAGGATTTAGTAAACAAATCATTTTAGAGGTTTACAAAAGAATATTCTGAAGCCATAGGGAAGAAAAGTCAGATATGTGTGAACCGATAGGAAACGATGCCTACAAAATATAGTTTAACAAATAAACAAGTAAGAAGACACAAAAATAATGTTTGGCACAAACATATTTGGAAAAAAAAAACCCAAAAAAGTAAAAACTCTGAGGAGTGAGTTGGGGTGGGGGGAACTGGCAGTGAGGCTTTTCAAAGTCTACACACTTCTGCACTGTTATTTAAAAAAAATATTTCTACTTTTCATATATTTATTATATACATGATATATAAAACAATGAATTTGAGAGAAAAAGAATAATGCTGTAACATTCATCTTTTTTTTTTTTTGAGTCCTGGCCCAAACCCCACACAGGAGAGAGGGAGCCATGGCCCTCTAGTGGAGAACTGCAACAATCCATCTCTCTTAACAGAATCCTACAGTCTAAAGAAATCTCAGCATCGAAATTCATGTATGGGTAGACTCAACTAAAATTTTATGGCAGGTACTATCACAAAACATAAAATTCAATGCCCTTGAATTTAACTCTCACTTTGAAAATTCTGGAAATATCCTCTGATAAAATTTTAATTTATGATGCATTTTCCATGTGAAGCAGGAATCCACCTACTCAGTTGTGTGTCATGGGAAAAGTCTGAACATATCTGTCTGCTGATAAAATACATTTGCTAACATAGATGCTTCAGTTACAGAAAAGGCTGACTTCTAAGTAATTGCAAAAGCTTGTTGCTAATTAAAAGCCAATCATCGCGTATGCCAGTGTCTAAAGTAGGACTTATGTAGGCAGCTGTCACCTCAAAACTGAATCACTGTATGTGAATAATAAAGGGGCTTATTTTAATGGGCTAATCTAAAACATTTCTAACAAGAGAAACTATTTCCAAAGTATGGATGGCTGTGTCAACCGCCAAATTCCCTCGGTCCGGTTGAAGGCGTGTGGAGTTTCCTGTCAACTTGTGCTCTGAAGCAGAAAAGTCTCCAACCCAACCACTGGGCTTGCTCCGTACTAAGTATTGGCTACCTTGGAAATGTACCGTCTCTCAGTGTTAAACTCCCCAAAGGGCCATTCAAATCACATTTAGAATTTCCTATTTACATTGCAACAGCCATGGCAGAAGTTTGAATGTCACAGTACAAATCTGGCACCAAATGTGGAGTGCATTCAGCGGATTCGGTTTCAAAATTCACTTCACATGAGCATGTTTTCATCAAGTGAAGGGGGAAGAGAGTGTTCATGTTATGAACTCTGGTCTTAACTCTTTATCATCTTGAACAAGTAAACTAGTGTTTTTGTCCACGCCAGGAAAGAATTTACCAGACTGCTTTACATAGTAACCTTGTCTTTTAAATGCTTATGCAGAAACGCTATCAAGGGAGGGCAGGCCACTATTATTTCCAGTTAAATTTCCTATGTGAGAAAGGGAAATTTACTAAGAAAAGCCGAGCAAACAGAGGCAATTCCTGAAGAGGCAAATTTTTTTCTAAAGAAGTAATGAAGGTCACTATTTTTTTTTCTCAAGCTGTGTCCACGTCATGGGGAAATGTATCAGGACACCATTTTTATCTTCTGATTTCTTCTTTTTTTAATTTATGGATTTATAGGGGTAGATTTTTAAAAATAAATATTCGAATGTAAGTTCTTATTTAAATAAAACTTTATTCGAAAGTTTATTTATTTTCAGAGAGAGAGTAAACAAGTGGGGGAGGGACAGAGAGAGAGGGAGAGAGAATCCCAACGAGGCTCTGCACTGTCAGCACAGAGCCTGATACGGAGCTCAAACTCACAAACTGTGAGATCATGACCTGAGCGAAATCAAGAGCTGGATATTCAAGTTCAACCAACTGGCCACCCAGGTACCCCGAATCAAATGTAATTTTAAACAAACTTTGTTTTGCCTCTTTTTGGTTGTTATAAAAAGTGATCTACAAGGAGAAAACGTTTATTTCAATAGAACACAGTCATACACATGCATACTGTCTTAATCTCCAGATTCCAAGTCCGTCCAACTAAGGTGAACTTGAAAGAGTTCCTCTAGACAAAGCTGGAGGGTAAACCTGGCAGTGAGTGGTACTGCTTCACATCACTATTTAGTGATGGGGTAGTTGAGTTCACATCCACAAGATTCCCTAGTTCAGATCTGAACATTTATTTGCAGTAAATGATGATATGTCTAGCAATTTATTACACTCGAACATTAAAATAATTTATTCTGTCCTGTCTATCTAGAGGTTAGTTTAAAAATAAAGTGTACTTAAAGCAATGTGTATTACCATAGACTTCTAGGCTCAGAGGGAGAAAAAAAACCCTCATTTGGTCTTTACCTAGTTATGTAAAAAATAACATAAGCATCCATTGGCTAAGGCTACCTTTGAAAACTCCTGAATTGGAGACATAAAGTGCTTCCTTAATTTGCAAACGGATAGAACTCATTTGGGGCTGGGGCTGAGTGTGTTACCAGCACAGGAAGCGCAAGAATTCACAAATCTACTTGAAGACAATAGACCCATTATCCTACAGAGTGTTCTCACTCAGGGAGAAGAAAATTAGATGCTGTTTGTGAGTCACAGTCCACGGGGATAGAGATTTTTTCTCCTTCAAAATTTTAAATCTGTTAGAACGCTTTGAACCAGTCACTTGCTCTGGGTTTTGATAATACATTAGCATATCAGATTAGCATATTCAATTGAAACTACACGTGTCTGGAGAATGAGGATAAATCTTTCTAGAGACCCAAAATTCATTGCCTAAATTGTTTCATTTCAAGGGCTAAAGCAAACAGGAAAAGAGGGGAAAAAACAGCTCTTGTTCTATGCCAGCTTCAAAAATAGAAGCTGAGTACTTCAGAAGTTATTGCAGTATTACATTAAAATAATTTTAAAAATCTTATCATGGCTTGGGGGCACCTGGGTGGTTCGATCAGTTAAGCGTCTGGCTCTTGGGTTTGGCTCAGGTCATGATCTCACAGTTCATGCGGTCTAGCCACTTTGGGGCTCAGTGCTGTTAGTGCAGAGCCTGCTTTAGATCTCTCTCTCTCTCTCTCTCTCTCTGTGTGTGTGTGTGTGTGTGTGTGTGTCCCTTCTCTGTTTGCTCTGTCTCTTTTCAAAATAAATTTAAAAAAATATTAACGTGGCCTTATGTATTATTCAGTGCCATCTTGTTTTAATCTTCATTGCCATCTAGTTAGGAGAAGTTTTACAGGCCTACTGTACACTGTGGGTCCAAAGGTGTAATAACGCAATAGGGGACTTTCAGTTGGACAAATCTGGCTTCTATTTTAGCTCCCCAAAATGAAGATGACAATACTTTCCACACATCGTGGTGTCAAGTATTAGAGATAACATTTAAACAACAGCTGGCCCAGGGCCTGGCATAGAGTTGGCAACAATAGCAATGAGCAGCTTTACTCCTGAGCGGCAAGTGGGTAAGCTAAGGGACAGAGGTCATGGGCAGTAGCCCAGGCCTTCCACAGGCAATGTGTAAAACTCATGAAAGTCACCCTGTTTCTCTGCATCTATAAACTTTAGCTGTTCATTTAAGCACAAGGAGTAATCCATTTCAACATTTCCCAGTCTTCGCTGATCTATAATCAGAATGTTCCCAGAGGAAGGGGAGAGGTAGCCAAGTTGCTCTTTATGTAGAAACTATATATAGCATGTAAGTGTTTGAGAATTCATTGTGAACGGTTCCTTTATTACAAGGCTGATCATGTCACTCTGCGCGACGTCCTTCAGCGGATCCACCGTTTCATTCAGCTAATAGCCAATATTTTACAATGGCCCACAAGGCCCTATGTAATAACCCTCTGCTTTTCTGATTTCATCTCTGTAGCTCTTCCCGTCTGTCTCTCTGCTCCTGACCCACTAGCCTCTCACTGTTCCTGAACTCTCATTTTGACTCAAATCTTGCCTTCTCCAGAAGGTCCACCTTGACTGCGCTTTACTGCTATTGACTGTTTTGCCTATCCTGCATTCCTGATTCCATTAACTTTACCTCTTCTACTTTCTTTTTATCCAGTAGCACTTATCACCTATCATGCTACAGAATATACTTGTTTTTCTGCTTATTGCTTACTGCCAGTTTTCTTACCCTGAATGTAAGCTCTAACAGAGCAGTGCTCTTGGTTTTGTTCACGGTACACCCCAGGGGCCTCAGAAAGATGGGCCTAGGACATTAATCAGCAATGCATGGACTTAAGGAGACAATGTATCAAAAACTGCAAAACCTTGCTATTAACCAGAAGGTGTAAATAAAAATAGCACTTCCTTTGAAAGTCTGACACAAGTTGGACAACAAAGTAATACGGCAAATCTCACATAAGTAGGCATACCTACTTTTGACAGTAATTTAAATTATTAAATAAAGCTTAAGATGCAATATCTTAGGACCCAGCAAATCCACACCCAGCACAAACCCTAAATAAACCCCACCACATGTGTGCAAGGAGACAGGCACAGAGATGTTTGTTGAAACACTGCTTGTAATGCTAAACAACTGAAAACAACCTCTGTGACTCCTTTTAGGAGGGTGGAGAACAAAGTTGTGGCACTTTCACACAACAGTGGGCTTTTCAGCACTCAGAAGAAAAGGAATCTGTCAGCACCTATCAATACACACTAACTTCCAAAGCAAGAGTTGAGGGGAAAAATCAAGTCCCAAGTTGGGAGGCACAGTATTATGTTACTTGTCGTTAGCTGATCCACAATTAACTCCTTCACTCTGTACAATGCTCTCTCAGCACTTTACCAAGCATCATCCTCCCTTGGTGTGGAACGTTCCCTCTCACCCTATTTCTGACTCTGCTCCAGGTTTGGATGAAGTTCAGTGATTCTGCCCCAAGTGTGAAGAATAGCAAGTTGTGTCTCTGAACTCTTTCTATGTTGGTGTCACACAAACAGGCTTGCTTTAGTTGAAGATAAGGAGGGCTCCGCTAAATCTCCAAAGTTGCACACAATGTTCACATTAAATAATCTAGGTCGTTAGAGTTCAGCCATGACTTTTCTAAAGGGCTGTTTTCATAGACTTTATCTTGTTCCATGTGACATATCTCCAGCAATAGACCATTTTAGTTGTTATTTGCAGATATGGCTCTCAATTTTAGAGGAAATGGACCCATACTGTGGTTACCAAATGTTACATTATCAGAAAGAGAACAAGATTTTTAGATATGATCTAAATTTGTGAAACTTTAAGTATAAAAACAGTTAACTCATACACTTTGGAGAATGCCAACAACTTTATTTGTTATTTGAAACAGGGCAAAACAACCTATTGGTTTTTAAATGCTTATTAAATACCTTCCCCCCCCACCCACCCCCCCGCTTCAAAACATTCCAATTTTCTGTTAAATGCTCTACTTAGGATGGAAATGGCCGAGAAGCTCCATGGTTCCCAACATAAATCTCTTCTAAATGTGAACATGTCCCTTTTCTAAAATGAGATTAAGTTGGGTTGTAGAGAAAACTGGAAGAAACAGTTTGTCTCTATTCTTCAAGTTCATCTAAACACCTTTCCTCACTGTAACTCCTGGTAACAATGATTCTCATCTGACTTTCTCTAAGTTAGTTGTTGGCTGTGGTTTCGGGGGGTTATTAATTTGCATCCACGAGTTAATAGTTCATCTCAGGAGTTTCATGATCTCTCTGGAGTTCTTAGTAAAAATGAAAGTGCACGTTTGTTTTTCTAGGGGGAATTTTCAAAGCTTTTGATAGATCCTCCAGCATGTTGAGCATCCAAAAAAGTTAAAAAATAATGTTTTAAGAATTGAACATTGTTTCCAGCTGTGGTTTTCACAGCGTGCAGAAGATGATGACTCCTTGGCTCAGTCTCTGAGAGGTTCTGATTCAATGGACCTATGGTGAGATTCTGGAATTTGCATTTTTAAAATGTACTTCAATAGATCTCGATGAAAGTGGATCCTGATTCAAAAGAGGACACTAATCTTCTGAATAAAATTTAGAATAGTGTTGTTTTCATCGTATTTGTCACTAAATAATCTTTCTAGTCTTATCTCATTTCTTCCATTATTTATACTACCCTACAACATACAAAGCATTCTTCCATTCATTTATTCTTGCATTCAGAGGAGAGCTAGTAGATTCATCATAGGGTTCCTGTGCTGCACTTCCAAGATGCAGCTGTTGTAAAATGCTGTAGTCACAGGAAATGACCCGCGTTTCTTTACCTCTTGTCTCCTCCTCCTTCACGAGGTAAGTACCTACTAATCCTGCGAGATCCAGTTCAAATACTTATGACTTGCGCAACCATGCTAGATTCCTTGAGACAGATTTCTTGTTTGTTTCTTCTCACTGTATTTCCAGCATTTTTTCCAAACATTAATTATACTTTCATGCTATTATTTTTTCTGGTTCCTGGTTTCTGTGCTTCTCCCGGTCAGGAACCATGCAGAAGACGGACACATACCCATCTGGCTCTCTTCTGTTCCAGTGCCAAAGTCCCAATAATGTTTCTGACTACATAAGAAAAATATCATGTTTTCTTCCCTACCAAGAGTATATACATTTTATTTTTTTAATTTTTTTAACATGTATTCATTTTTGAGAGAGACAGAGAGTGAGAGAGAGAGAGAGAAAGGGGGTGGGGGAGGAGCAGAGAGAGAGGGGAACACAGAATCTGAAGCAGGCTCCAGGCTCTAGGCTGTCAGCACAGAACTTGATACAGGCTTGAACTCACTGACCATGAGATCATGACCTGAGCCAAAGTCGGACGCTTAACCTACTGAGCCACCCAGGAGCACCAAGTATATATGTTTTAGTGAAATATTCCTGAAACCCAAAAACTCATGAGAAGAAAAAGTAAAGAATTCCTGTGGTCAAAATCCTAAACACAAGTGTTTGCTTTGGGGCAAGATATTTTGGTTAGGGAATCTTCATTAAATCTGACACACATCTGAAAATCTAGCCTCCTCCCACAACCACAAGAACAGTCTCCTATTGTAAAGAAGGGGGGGTGCATATATCAAGACACTGGCCCCTGAGATTAGAATGGTCTTCAGCTCAGAGTGAACACTGTTACCCACCACAGACCTAGATTTCTTGTCAGATAATCTGAAAGATATTGTCACCAGGGGAGACACTGGAATTTTGTTAGATTTGGAAGGAAACCACAAGGAAAAAGCCAGAGCCCATCTTAAGTTGGTTTTACCCTTAATGTCTTCGAGAAAATCTTTAAGTTTCAGGGAAATGAGGCAGCATTTTTCGGAATCTTGGATGCAGCGACAAAAGTGAGGGTGAAGCCAGAGAGTGCATGCCTGGTAAAGACAATTTCAGTGGGTGGCATCTGAAACAATACTAATCTTCTATTAATTCAGGGGCTATCTTTAAGGACTCCTTTTAGAGCCAGGGATTTAAAACAATATATAATTAAAACATGATTTGAGTTCTAAATTCATGCCTAAATATACTTGTGAGCTTGATATCTTTGAAGTATTTTATTTTGTTTATTTTTTTAATGTTTTATTTATTTCTGAGAGAGAAGGAGAGACAGCACGAGCAGGGGAGGGTCAGAGAATCAGGGGGACACAGAATCCGAAGCAGGCTCCAGGCTGTGAGCTAGCTGTCAGCACAGAACCCCACTCGGGGCTCAAACCCATAAACTGTGAGATCATGACCTGAGCCGAAGTCAGACACTTAACCAACTGAGGCACCCACGCTCCCCAGTTGGTGTTTGTTTTTTTTTTTTTAAATATTTTATATGTTCCTAGGAAAAAGCCACATTACAAGTAATTTGTATATCCTAAGTACTTTCATTCTGTGTATGCTGTGAAATTTGTAAGATTTTACAATAGTGTGAAAGCACAATTCACATTAGTAAAAATATCATATATTCTTAAAGCACAGCACGTTGGTGATGTACTTTTGGATTTCAGGCATCTTTTAAATTCTTGATCTTTATTCAGTTTGAAGCACTTCATTGCTGAACTGATGATTTCCCTTACGTGTTGATATACTACATTTCCATGCTTTGTATATATGCATTTACACAGAGAGAGATGAAAACACATGGACACAAATTACTTAAGTACAAGATATGCACATGGCCATAAACATGGGTTGAGGTTGCCATCTACAATTTTCCTTGACAGGTAGATACATTTTCATCTTTTTTAATTAAACATGCACTTAAAATGGAACCCATGCTTAAAAACTGGAATATTTCACATAAAAAATACGATTTCTGGCTTTTCTTAAAAATCAGAAGTCCTGGCAACCTGGGATCAACCCTCTTGCATGGCCACAGTAGGAGGAGTTGGGAAGTGGCTTTAGGGGCTGACCCCTGGGACAGGGCAGGGAATCTTCATACCATTCCTAGTATTCCTTAATATTTCAGGCCCTGGAGGACTTCCACATTTTTAGCTTCCCTTCTTAAAACTGTATTTTGAATGTTAGGAAAAAATGGCCTTACATATAATATCCGCTCATATTAGACTGCTGTTCTAGTATGTTCCAATAATCCCAAAAGGCTGAAAGATTTATTCTTGATGGACTCTAGCATTTCCTCCAGGTGGAGTTAAAGAGAAAGGCATTGACACGGCAGTTGATGTGAATGGGAACTTCACAGATATTCTGCTTCTTCCTTCCCAGGGGCAGCTTCAGGGTGCTGAGTGGCCATATTCATAAGGAGTCCTGGGACCTTTCTCTAGGAGCTTTCTTTGGAACTCCTTGCAGCGGCTGGAAGCAGCTTCTAAAATTTAGCTCTATTAGGAAGATGTGTTAATCTACCTCAGGACAGGTGTGGTCATCTGCAGCCATGGTTCTCAAGCTTTAGCAAGCATCAAAATCACCCGGAGGGCTCTCTAAAACATAGAATTCCAGGCGCCAGAGTTTCTGATGTAGTATGTGGCATGGAGCTGAAGAATTTGCATTTCTAACAAGGTCCCCCCAGGGATGTTGATGCTGCTGGTCTGGGGACCTCAGTTTGAGATCCACTTGCCTATAGAGACCTAGAGGGAATTTTTCAGATTCCTCTGAACACTAAATGCTAGATTTATGCAGGATAGGTGGTGAAGGTAACACCTCCTAGCAAACATTTTGATGACATTCACTAGGCGGAAGCTGAAACCTTCATGAATTATGCAGGGCTAATAGAATCTAACCTGTACAACCTACCACCACTATGGTGTTACCGCCCTGCCCTGCCACCTATGATAATCCATAGACTAACTGTGGCATAGTAACAGGGGACAGATGAACGGGAAAAACAGACACAATGCTTAGATTAGCATCATTTTTCTTTTTTAAGAGACTATTTCTTTGGATGTATATATATATATATATATATATTTTTTTTTTTTTTTTAATTGAAAGGGATCTTTAAAACCACACGGTGGCAGTGTAATCACATGAGTGACACTTGTCATGGTGCCGGAGCTGGGTTTCTGAACCCATTACACATGAAGAGATAATTCTGAGAGCTAAGCATCTGCAGTTTTGGCTTAACAATTATTGGCCCGTAAAGTGTAAATGACAAGCTGTAGTCAGATACCTCTACAAAAAGCCTCCGTTGGATCTTTCAATATTTTTACAATGCCTCAGACAGAATACATTTTTCCCCTCTGCCGTTTCATAGTGTGAAAACAACTTCACTAGCACAAGCAACAAATCATTTCATGCATGAGCTATGTAACAAATTCAATCCAAAATAACTCTTGCTTCAGTTTAGCAAATTACTGTGTGATAGCAAATTCGCTTCTAGACTTTAATCATTTTTGAAAAGTGAATTTGTCTTTTCTCTAGCATTGCTTAGTTTTAGATATTTCCATGTCTATATGCTTATTACAACCAAGGAAAATTCAACTTTCCTGAATTTGTTTGCTAATGTATCTACCCAGACCTTTTCTTTTCATAGTGAGATTTTAAAATAATAGTAAGTCTTTGGTGTATTTTAATTCGGCTTGTTAGCTATTAATCTGTACTTTATAATCTGCATAACCCCAATATAATATAAGGAGTACTGGATTCTTAGAAGAACGGGGTCCTGTCAAAGTGAAGGGCATGTTCCTCTAGTCCGCTCCCTGTCCTAAAACAAAATATTCTGTACTCAGGAGAAATGGCAGGTTCCTGGTGGTTGTGGGTGTGTGTGACAATATTAAATATCAAAATGCTTCTTATTTGCATCTTGGTCTGGGGCTCCTGGTCACATGAGCAATGGAAACAGTCAAGAAAGAACATTGCAAATGCCAATAGATATGGGTGTCAGCAGAAGGGAACAAAGAACATAGAAACTGCCCATACAACATGGGGTACAGTTCCAGTTCATTGACAAAATATGCCTTTGCCAACAATGACCTAAAATCAACAACAACCAGACCAAAGTGGTAAAGAAGGAAGCATTACTTTTTCCACAAACCATCCCTATCCATCGTCCTGATCATGTTCAGATTTCTCACACCACAGACATCCTGATTCTGGCTTTAGCTGCTGACCTTACATTTTCGATCAAAGAATACCCTCTGGGCATTCTGGATCAGACAAAATACTCTCTGGGAAGTACACTATGACAGATTATCCCAGATGCAGGCATCCGAAGGGAAAGGTGTATTAACCCAGAGAGAGACAAGATTCAAGGTCTAAAATGATCTTCTCAAATGCAGACTGGAGGAGTCATTAAAATGTTATTTTGAGAATGTAGCTATTGCTCTAATGTGGGTAACGTGCACTGCACTGTACTGCCACATGTGTTAGGTGAAATGGGAGCTCAGAGAGCCCGCCAGCACTGCCGAGCTTCACAGGACAGCAACGGCGTCTACAGTTTCAGAGGTTACAACTCCCTGGGTCCTCGTTGCGACTGATGGGCTGCACATAGTGTTCAGAATTTCTTATTTGCCTCACATCATTCTGAGTTTTTAACCTGCTCTCCTAGTTGAGTTGCTTCATATTCAGCCGGCTTCTTTCAGAGAGGTGTCCAAGTTTTCTGAATCTCAAGATTGAGATTTTAAAGGACAGGTTTTAAGGGGCACCTGGGCGGCTCAGTCGGTAAAGTGTATGATTCTTGATCTCACGGTTTGTGAGTTTGAGCCCCACATGGGTTCTGCTCTGACAGTGGCAAGGGAGGCAGGTTTGGGATTCTCTCTCTCTCTCTCTCTGCCCCTCCCCCTTTCTCATAATAAATAAACTTTAAAAAAATAAGGGCCAGACTTTAAGATTTAGAAAAAATACACTATGCAAAATAGTCTCATACATACATTCCACCATATATGGAGATATGCTTGTATGTATGAGGTGGGTATTATTATAACCACTGTGCATATAAAGAGATCGGAGCTTAAAAGACACCAAGTAACTTGTTCACAGATTACAGTCACTAGGCGGTAGTGCTGGGATTCCTACAGAGGTTGGTTTGATACTCGAAAGCCTATGCTCTAAATCATTAATTAACAAGGTCAGAAGGACTCCGTGATTATACTTCTTACCTTCAGAACAGTTATTCCTTCTCCCCTACATATTCCTCCCATAAGAGGACCACAGAGGAACAAATAATCTATTATTTTTGTCTGAGTGTAGACTATAGGCAGTTTATAAAAAGTAGATTCTTTCTCCATGTAAATGCTACTTATTTTTTTAATACTGACACATATGTTAACATTTAAAGAATATTCCAGGTAATATTTATATGCATTAGCAATATGATTTTGGACATATAATATATGGACATATAAAAAATAATATATAATTTTATCAAAGTGCAATTATGAGGATGACTATATGAGCTATAATTCTTTTTGACAATTCAATCAGGCTTCAAAATTTCAAAAGAAGTTTAACTTGTCGCACTGATTGATTTATTCATTACTTATACCCTGACTATTAAAAAAAAAGATTTAAGGTAACTTACAAAAAAGAGAGAACCATCAAACGGAACCATTAAAGCAAGGATGAAAGAATAATAAGCATGCAATAAAAGGGACAAGACAGTTGTGCCCAAAACCTTGGATCAAAGAAAAGAGCTGTAATCAGACATGCTTTATTCATGAGTTTCCAGATAGCTAAAGCAAAAACAACTGAACAAATAAAAATATAGTTCTCTAACTAATAAAAATAATAATAAGTCTTTGGTGTATTTTAATTTGGCTTGTCAGCTATTAATCTGTACTTTATAAACTGCATAGCCCCAATATAATATAAGGTAAACTGGATTCTTAGAAGAACAGGGTCCTGTCAAAGTGAAGAACATATTCCTCCAGTTTGCTCCCTGTCCTAAAACAAAATATTCTGTACTCAGGAGAAAAAACCCTATATATTTTTTAAAAATATTATTACCTTTGTAATATTAAACTTAAAATGTTTTGACTTGTGTGTGTGATGTGAGGTTGGAGTAAAGATTCTTTTTTCTTCCCATATGAATATGCAGGAGTCCCAGTACCATTTATTGAAAAGACCACTGCAAGTCCACTGTACCATAGGGTAACTGTTGTCATAAATCAATTGACTCTGTATGAAAGGGTCATTTTTCTGAACTTTTTATTATGTTCCATTGGACTATTCATCTATATTGAACCGAAGTTATATTATCTTAATCACAGTAGCTTTTATCTAGTAATCAAAGTTCTCCAATTCTCTTCTTATTCTTCAAGATTGTTTTGTCCCTTCTTAGATCTTTACTTTTCCAAATCTATTTAACAGTCAGCTTGCCAATCACGTCCCCCCCCCCCCAAAAAAAAAGAAAGCTGCAGAGATTTTGAAACTGATTGTGTGTGTTAGTATTGAAAATCTGGCCATCCATGGTATATGCCTCCATTATTTAACTTTTTAAATGTCTCTCAATAATAATTTGTAGTTTTTTTTAAAATGCTTATTTATTTAGTTTGGGAAAGGGCAGAAAGAGAGGCAGATAGAAAATCCTAAGCAGGCTCTGTACTGTCAGTGTGGAGCCCCACTCAGGGCTTGATCTCATGAATCATGAGATCATGACCTGAGCCAAAATTAAGAGTTGGACGCTTAACTGACTGAGCCACCCAAGTGCCCTAATATTTTGTAGTTTTAAGTTAGAGGCATTATATCTCTTACATCTATTTTTTTCTTGATATTTGATATTCTCTAATACGCATGCTATCCTTTAAAATTTGTTTTATATTTGTTTGTTTCTGGTATATAGGAATATAATTAGTCTGTTCATTAATATAGTATCCGGTGACCTTGCTAATTACCTATTTGCTCTAATAGTAGGTAAATTCTTTTATGTTTCCTAGACACATAATCAAGTCATCTAGGAACAATGGCAGTTTTATATCTGTTTTCCAGTAAGTCTTTTTCTTGACATTACATTGGGGAGGACTTGAACTGCAATATTGTAAAGAAGTGGTGATAGCAGCATCCTTGTCTTGTTTTCTTAATCTCAAGGGCGTAGTTTCAGCATTTTACTACAAAATGTTTGCTATATTCATTTTCACATATTTTTTAAAAAATCAGATTTAGTTATTTCTTTTCCTCATTTGCTAAGAATTTATGGGTGTATGTGTGTATGCATGCATATGTGTTTTATTCTAATGATTGTTGAATTAATTATGTAATTTTCTGCATATATTAACATGATCATATAATTTTCCCTAATATTACACTCTTCCCTAATACTATAATGCACTACACTGATTGATTTTCTTTAGCTAGACTTTATGCCCAGCACAGAGCCCAACGTGCGACTTGAACTCACAACCCTGAGATCAAGACCCTGAGATTAAGACCTGAGTTGAGATCAAGAGTTGGATGCTTAGCCAAGAAGCCACCCAGGTGCCCCCACCAATTGATTTTTAACTGTAAATTTATTTCTGAATTCTTATCAAAAACTTCTTGAGCAAGATATATTATGCTACACACACCACACACACACACACACACACACACACACACACACACATCTTGCTAAATAGATTATAGATTTAAATGTAAGGATAAGATAATAAAGCTTTCAGGAAAAAACTAGCAAATACATACATGAGTTTGAATGAGCAAAGAGTTATTAAACAGGGCTCAGAAAAAAAATAGAATGACAAATTAAATCATATTAAAGTTAAGAACCCTGTTCATTGAAAACCATTGTTAAAGGAGTGCAACTGTGTGCCACGATGTGGGAAACAATATTTATAATACATACAGCCCACCAAGAACCACGTCCAGAATATAGAAAGAACTGTTACAGGGGCGCCTGGGTGGCTTAGTCGGTTAAGCGTCCGACTTTCGCTTAGGTCACAATCTCGCGGTTCGTGGGTTCGAGCCCCGCGTCGGGCTCTGTGCTGTCAGCCAGCTCAGAGCCTGGAGCCTGTTTCAGTCTGTGACTCCCTCTCTCTCTGACCCTCCCCTGCTCACGCTGTCTCTCTCTCTCTCTCTCTCTCTCTCCCCTAGAAATAAATAAAAAAAATATTAAAAGAAAAAAAAAAGAAAGAACTGCTACAGAACAATAATAAAAGGCAGGCAACCCACTTAAAAATTGGGCACAAGAGTAAAATAGCGATTCACAAACGAGAAAATCTAAATGACAATAAGTATATGAAAAAGGTATAAATACCATTAATGATCAGGGGAGCACAAATTAAAATCACAATAAGATACTATTGTAAACAGGCCTGGAATGACTAAAATGGAAGACACAGTATCAGATATTTCAAGGACAGAGTGACTAGAGTATTGCTTACAAAAGTATAAAGTAGTATAAGCGCTTTGTAAAACTCTTTGGTGCTCTCTTACTAAAGGTAGATGTCTGTATAACATAAGAGGCAGGAATTCCATCACTAGGTATATGCCTAACAGAAATGCATAGTGTCCTTACAAAATAGAAATGCTCAGAAACAGCAGTATCCATATTAGCCACAATTGGCAACTACTCCGGTAGCCACTGTGGTAGCCGGCCTGTGAGGTGGCCTCCTATGATCCCTGTCTCCTGATATTTGGGCCCTCTTGTTGTCTCTTCTCATATTGTAACAGGGCTAGTCTGGATGACCATAGAGTAAGGCAGAAGTGACGGTGCGCGCGTGGCTTCTGCAGCTTCTCTCTTAGGCTCTCTCCTCCCCTGCTCTCACTTATTCCTGCTCTCCTCCTTCCTCCCCTCTCCTTCTCTCTCCCCTTGCCTTCTCCCTCCTCCCCTTCCTCTCCCTCCTCCCCTTCCCCTCATTTTCTCATCACTGTCTGGGGAAGTCAGCTGCCATATCAAGAGAAACACTATGAAGAGAGGTGTGGTGAGGAACTGGAGTCTTCTGCCAACAGACACATAAGTGAACTCGGAAGCAGATTGTCTCAGTCAAATCATCAGAGCTTGAGCCCAGCTGGCAGCTTAAACACATATCCTGAGAGTCTCTGAGCCAGAGTCCCCCAGTGAAATTGCTCCTATGTTCCTGAACCTTAGAAGCTGTGTGACATAATGTTTGTTCTTTTAAGGTGCAAATTGCTGCAAATCTAGGGTAATTTGTTATGCAGCAATAGATAACTAATACATCCATCAACAGGAGAATGGGAAATTGTGGAGTATCATGAAATGAAATAGTAAACAGCAATGGGAATGAACAAACTACAACCATATGCATCATTATAGATGAATCTCACAAACGTGTAGTAAAAGAAACCAGATACTAAAGAGTATATACATTATAATTCTATTTGCATAAAGATCAAAAGCTGACACAAAACAAATCTACAGTGATGGAAGCCGAGAGAGTGATTATCTTCCATGAGGTACAAAGGGGCTTTTGGGGATATCACTAATACTCCAGTTCTTGGTCTGAGTATTGTTGATGTGAATGTGTTCATTTTGAAAAGTTATCATTCTAGACAGTTAAGATTCATTTACTTTTCTAAATGTATGTTTTATTAAACAGTTTAGTTAGATTAAAAGGGAATGTATTGTGATTTCAGTATGATGGTCTCTGAATAATATAATGAACTGTTTTTTCATGATAGTTTCTTCAAAGTACAAAGTCACTTTATGTGTTGTCATTTCTGATCCTGATTCTTGATAAAAACCAAGTACAAAGCAGTGAATCATGGTACGACGAAGATGATTCTCTAGGGAATTAAATTAACGTGGTCCCGGCATATAGTTCTCTAATAATCAAATTTAATTCTGAGATAAGCTGAGCCGTGTTTCTCAAACTTTAATATGCATTAAAAAAGAAACCCAAGGGATTGACTTAAAATGAAAATGCACTCTGCCTCTACTCCCAGAGAGTATGATTCAGCAGGACTGACAAAGGGCCATGAATTTGTACCTTTAACAGATATTCTCTTGAAACACTTTGCAAAACACTGAAATAAAATTGTACAGGTGTTTTTTTTTGCAAACCTTGGTACATATTTGGATTTCTGAATTCCAAATTTGCTTAACTATAAATACACATGGTATTTGATATCTTAAAGAAAATTCCTCAAAATGGGGGGAGACAAAGATTAAAGCCTGAGTACAGGAGCTCATACTTTAAATTCCTTTGGACAATAAAAATGATGTGAAATGAAAAGAATCACATATATTTTACTGATTCTAATATATAACTTCTGTTGCATGAGAAAGGTGACATCTATAAAAGATAGGCACCTATTGTACAATAAATGTCACTCTAACATGAACATCCCCTCAAACAAAACACACACACACACACACACACACACACACACACACACACACACACACACAAGTTGTACTCCAAACAGCCAATTCTGAATCTTCAAATAACTAAAACAAGTTAAAAACCTCACCAATTTCAGTAAGATTGTGGTGCTTTCTTAGAATTTTGTATGTCCCACTGTCATGTCCCTAATTACAGTTTGCAAGTCTTCACTTTGCTGTAGAAATGACTCTGGCATGGAAAACATGTGACTCCGACTTGGGAGGAAGAATAAGCCATAGCTCTCAAAGGACAGATATCCAAATAACTGGTTTTCATGCAAATATACTCATAACAAACAAAGCAAGGCAAAAGGAATCCTGAAGACATAAGATGTGTAGGCAGAATTATTTATAAACTGTATTATTCTGAAACTGCCCAAGAGGCATCAGCAAGTCTTGAAGGGTCCCTTATGATCACTGTTATAACTACTGCTGGAAATAACATACGGCAGTAATAAACCATGGGTAGCTACAGAAGCAGGCATACCATTTACTTTACCAAATGGGGTTTATTTTTCCTGTGTAGTCTCCTCTTAATAATATGAGCCCCAAAGTGAGGTCTGTATCTAGATTTATGAAGTCAGTGAAAACGGGGAGGTCCCAGGTCCTTGTGTACACCAGCAATTCTGTAATCGTGAAAGAGCTTGCTGGGCAACGGATGTGGCTACCTCCATGTTCTGTACATGAGCTAGGCCTGTTGGTGCTCATTAAATTCTTAATGGGGATGACACCACGACAACCAATGAGGGTTATAAATGCAGCTACGTCAGGTGCAAAATTATGGGCCAGACTTTGAGGCCCCTTTTGCTGAGCCTATGGATTTTTCTATTAGAACTACCAGATGAAGGGATGTATAAACATGCTTATTAACATCTTTACCCTCTATAGAGTAACTATTTGACCCCAGTGAGGAAGGTATCATCTCCGTCTCCTCTGTTAAGTTACCTTTAGGATAAACAGTAATCAAGGGAGTGCCTCAGAGTAAAGGATGCCAGCATGATGGCATTAGCAGAATAGGAAATACGTATGTACATATACATACCTACATATATATGCATATGCACATGCATATCCATATTTACACACACACAAACACACACATAAATACAAAAGAAAAAAGAAAGAAAAACATGAAGAAACACTTTCAGAACAGGCAATTTTAAAAATCAAGACTCCAGGGGCGCCTGGGTGGCTTAGTCGGTTAAGCGTCCGACTTTCGCTTAGGTCATGATCTTGCGGTTCGTGGGTTCGAGCCCCGCGTCGGGCTCTGTGCCGACTGCCAGCTCAGAGCCTGGAGCCTATTTCAGAGTCTGTGTCTCCTCTCTCTCTGACCCTCCCCTGCTCATGCTGTCTCTCTCTCTCTCCTAGAAATAAATAAAAAAAAATTAAAAAAAAAGAAAATTAAAAAAAATCAAGACTCCATTAAATACAGAAGTTGTGTCTATATTAAACCAATGTAGAAATGTATTAACTAGTGCAAAACAACAACCCAGAACAATCTAGTCATTTGCCTCACACGCTAATTTTGCCGAGGGCCAGAGAGAATTCAAAACCTGACCTCTCATTTTTGGCCTGTGGAGCGCACCATGTCAAATAATTGGTGTGATCCAGTATTATAAGGGGTGATTAATATTGCTCCTCATAATCTGAGATAGCAATTGCGATTAGTTGTAAAAGTGTTCTCAATTCTCCTCCCACCTCTGTGTCCCTGCCCTTTGCGATGTGACATTCAGCTCCTCCCTTCAAGTAGCAGAGTTACTTTCTCCACCCCTTGCATCTTGGCTGGCTTTTTGACCTGCTTTGGCCGGTAGACTGTAGCAGAAGTGAGGGTGTGCCAGCTCTGAGGTTAGTCCTAAGAGGCCATCTTGGACCAGCCAGTCATAGCTGACTGGCCAACTGACCACAGACACATGGGAGAGTCCAGCTGAGTCTGGTCCAGACCAGAACAACTGCCTGGTCTACCCATGGACTCACTAGAGATAATCGTTATTGTTTTACGTCCTTCAATTTTAAGGCAGTGTGCCTACACACCAATAGCTACACCATCCTGGCTGATATTATGGTGAAGAAGTTACTTCTCTAAATAAAGGGTAGTATTTACATTCCTTTTTGGTCATAGTAGATTACAGCCATTATTATCATTTTCACTATCTCACGTGAGATGTGTTTTTCAATACTTCATGCAATTACTACAATTTATGGCTTGAAAAAGAAACAGATTTTTGGTATAGTGTGTTCCCTAGACGGGAGATCTGGGCGGAGGCATAGGGACAGTTGTTTCTTCTCGTCGACGCTCCATGTTAGAAAGGCGGTTCAAAGGAAGAGCATCATTACAGGAAAGCTGTGGGAGGATTAAAAGTGACCTAGGCTTGGGGCGATGAGATCCAGATGGAAAATGAAGCGCATCATGAATAGGCAAACTCCCTAGTAACCTTTTCATCCTCAACTGGCACTTTGAACCAAAATCAACCTCAAAAGCTCAAGATGAAATGCATTCCAAAAGATGGCTAGTTCTTTAAATTATCATGAACAGGTACCAACTGGGACATTGGTCCCAGGATGCTCTTTGGTAAGTGAGCAAAGACAAACACCCTAATATTCTTTCTTCCTAAAAACCAAAATCTAATTGCTGAGCAGACTGTTTCCAGGCAAAGAAATCTGAAAACAACCAAGTATCCAATCTATTGCATTATTTGAATTCAAATGATGAAAGAAACCACATACTTTTAAACACGGGCTCTCTAAAAACACTGGTGAACACAATATATTGGTGATCATAATATATTCTACACCTTGGAAGATACTGTAAACTGTCATCGAGGCAAAAAAAAATTTTTTTTTCTATTCCCTTGAGCCTTACAGATTTACTGTTTTGGCCCAGGGGTAGCTTGAAACTGAAGCTCTCTTCGCAGAGATACAGGCAACTGTGAGAGAAGTCACAGTTATTGCTACTTTTAACCACAGTCACATGTGTTTCCATGGCCCTGTCCGCAAATACCAGCATCACCAGTAGCAAAGAAACACAGAATTTAAATCCGAGTGAATTTCACACTTGAGGCAACAGGCAGCTTTACATTTGGATATGACATTCAGAGCTATGTAAAAATGCTACTTTGCATACAGATTATTGAATGCTTTGTCTTGGAAACCAATTCATGTTCTGTATGCCAGGACCAAGGGAAAACTGGCGATGCTGACTGGCAGACTCCTTCATTTAAGTTACAGAATTCCAAGAAGAAATATAATTTCCCTCAAAGCATTTTTTTTTACAAAGAAAGAAAACCATTAACCCTTTGGGGATTGAGTTATAACACCTACAGTGAAAGAAATATATCCCTTGAAAAACACAGAAACTATAATTTTCCCCAAATTGATAGTGAAAATAACTAGGAAATTGCATATTCTTCTTAAATAATAAAGCACAGTTCACCAGATTTTATTTTTTTTAAACATAGCATTCTTGGAAAGTGATGTCTGAATATTTAAAAAAAATAATTGTTGCAATAAGAGTTACTAATTATTGAGGATCTATCATGTGAAAACTGGTGTAGCTGTTTATATATGGTAACCTGACAACAATCTATCAACATAGATATTATTGTTATTCAACATGAAAGATAAGGAAAATGTATGATTTGCCAGAAGTCCCACTAGAAATACACTAATGATTTTAAAAAAACGTTTTGAATTAAACCATTTTCATGTTGTTTTTTGTTCCTGTCCACATTTATCATTATTCATATTTTGCTGCTCTATGAATACATAGAAATCAAAATTGTTTAAGAACATAACAGACTCCTCTAGACCTTTCTTCTATTTCCCTTCTTTCTTTTCTATAACCTCATAGTTCTCCAAATTCTTCTATTCTCCATTTAGAAAACTCTGTTTATTTATCATCTTATTTCCAAGTTCTTGCTGAGCTAAATTTCATGGTTGCACCCCATGAAAGCAACACACAGATTGTGGGCAGTAAAGACTTCATCATGACTGACCTGCCTCTGATTATTCCTCCTATCCGTAAACTATGTTACCCAAGGTTTAGGAAGTAATCTGCCTTCTTTGAGGACATCTGTCTGTACTAACTTGCTTTACCAGCATGCACATTGCCCCTCTCATTGAGTTAACATTTATGTGCACGTATTTTCATAAATAAGAATTTAAGGTTGGCAAAGACAGCAGTGGGTCTTACACTATGTGTTCTTTTCATAGCAAATATATTTTAATTCAGATAACTAAAAACCCTTCAAACTCTTTGACGTCAGAGGTGACATGTAATTAACCTTTAATGAGTTATTAACATTCTTTGCAAAGTTTTATAAGGCCTTGCTAGGGATTAATAAAATTATTAAAATTTGAAAAATTAGCCTAGAACAGATGAGTGGGATATTTTACTATCTTGTCAGGTGGGTAACATACTTGAATACTAAGCATGTGGCAATGTACCACTTGACAAGGGGTGGCTTTTACAAACATTTTCATGGCACTCTGAAACTAGTCATCCACTGAGGCATAGGCTTTTCTTATGTTTGCAGCCAAAATTGTCTTACTTTTTATTTTCACAATCTAAAACACAGGAGAAAAAAAGAATGTAAAATTCAAGAGAGTATAATATTAAGACTGTGCAATAAATACCATAAAGAACACATAATTCAAGATTGATGGCAGTAAAAGTTTGAGAGACTAAATATAATTCGAGTTGGCTTCTTTACCATCTCAACAGCACTATGATATTAAAGTTGGCATTAGTTTCCTTTTAGAGAATTTTCCAAGTTTCAGTAAGAAAATAGATGCAAAAAAGTGTCTTGTAAAGCATAAAACATTAAGCTGTTTCTCTAATAATCATATCATTAGATTAAATCAGACTGCTTCATCACATTGTTTAAATTACAGACATTCTCTATAGAAACACAAACTTCTAAGATATGGACAGGTTGGCACTATCATTGTGCATTCTCTAAAATTTAAATTTAGCAACATATAGTGAAATCTATAATGGAAATACTTGAGATTCTACAATATAATGAAATATAATTCCCTGGTAATAGCTAACACACATCATCCTTGTGGGAATACACAGGCAATTTCAATGATATTACAGAACTTCTTCCTTAAGATTTGAAAAGTTTCAGAGTCAGCTTCCAAAACACATTAATTATGTGGAGACACTCACTCAGGTAGACATCCAGGAAGTCTGAGCTCTTGGCTGTTGTGCCAAAGTAAGGCATGTTAAGTGGTCTGCAGGCTTCCTTCTCTTTCTTCTCTATATTCAGACAATTGATTAATGATGGTGCAAGAACACAGTTAGTAAGATCGACTGTATCTTAAAATAGCAGAAGGATTTATTCCCCCAGTTTCTTGGGCCTGTCATTTTTATTAGAGAAAAAAGCAAATACAGATATCTCAGATTGGGCATCACCATTGTCTCTGAGGCCAGCAGTATTCCAACTTGAAAATAACTATTATGATCAACCAGGCATATAAAATTGAGCCACTTTAAACTGCTTGAAAATTGATTAATACACATATTTCAACTGACTTTCCTTCTTATTCTATCTCCTTTTGGGCATAAAAGACTGAAATTATTCCTAATATAGTCACAGACACTCCTTGAGTGTGGTTGTAGAAAATAGACTATGTTAGATACTTAGAAATGCAGCTAAGTATTGTTCTGTTATCAGTTGTAAGACCTTCCCTAATTTTAGAGATGTTAAAATATAAAAAGAATTGTGCCTTAGAATACGTGGTATAAATATGGCATATGTATGCATATGTGTGTGAGAGAAGGAAGAAGAAGATAAATTAAAACTTGGCAATAGAAAACTTCAATGATTTCAAAAAGTTACTTCTCAAAGTACCTATCAGATCATTTAAGTATACTTTTTGTGAATTTTATGTGAAAGCAAATTTCCAGGTATGTTTTTTATTTCATTCCAACATTAATACATGGATTCTGGATCCTTGTTATCATTATTACATTGGATCTGACCTTCTAGGGTGAGAGGGATTGAGAATGAGTAAGATTCATCAATAGGGATAATGTATCTTGGAGAGGCAAAGAAGATTTTAAGCATTCTGTTGACAGCACAAACAAAACAACAACAAAAAAAACAATCAAACAAAAAAAATGGTTTAACCATTTTATTCTCTTCATTGTCAAGTTTTCTGTAAGGGTAGTCTAAAGGTGCTATTTTTATCTTCTTACTTCCATTCATTCTTTAACCCTGAGCTGCAAGTCATCCTCTTTCCCTTGAATGTGTGTGCTCATGGACCTGAGCACATGTTTTAATTACCAGATCTTAAGTCACACATCCTACATTTTTCTTTCTTTCTTTTTCTCTTTTTTAAGCAGCACATGAGACAGCAATGATCTTTTCTGCTTGGAAGTCCTCCCTTTCTGAAATTATATCTCTAAGTTCTTCTATTTCTTTATCACCTTTTTCTACCTTTCTAAAGCAGGAGTAACAAACACAGGTCCCTGAGGCCCAGGCAGGAAACAAGAGTAAGCAGATGCAGTCTCAGGTGAACACCAGGGAGTGGCAGGGACCATGACCAACTGGAAAGTGCCTGCCCCACCCAGACAGGTGCAGGCTAATGCAGCCATTTGTTCTCATGCAAGAATATGGTCCCAGCATTCCTGCATCATCAGATTTTTTAAAAATATTGAATCACTTATTTTAAAAGGAATTTGTCTTCCATTCAAATCACATCTGCAAGTCAAATTTAGCTCTAAGGCTGCCAGTTTATAACATCTGTTCTAAGTAAATCTTGATATCATTCATTGGTTTTCCATTCTGTATATCCCCCCTAAATGTAGGGTATTTATCGATCTCTGTTCATAGTCTCCATAGCTTTTGTCTTTACTGTCTTTTTAAAAATTTTAATGTTTATTTATTAACATTAAAGAGAGAGAGAGAGAGAAAGAGAGAAATAGAGACAGCATGAGCAGGGGAGGGTCAAAGAGAGTGGGAGACACACAGGATCCAAAGCAAGCTCCAGGCTCTGAGCTGTCAGCACAGAGCCTGACATGGGGCTCGAACCTATGAACCATGAGATCATGACCTGAGCTGAAGTCGGATGCTCGATCGACTGAGCCACCAAAGGTGCCCCATCTTTACTGTCTTCTTAGTCTTTTCATCCACCGGTCTCTATGTTGATGGTTTGACATCTATACTCCTAGTTCTGATCCTTCCTTTGAGTTCTTAGGATCTGACTTTTCCATTAAATGATTACTCATGCATGTCTCGCTCAGCATGTCTCAAATTGTACATACCAAATCATCATCAAACTTGGTCATCTTTCATTTTCCATATCTGTTTATTGAAACTTATTGTATATGATATGTATTTTTAAATGTATTATTTATATTATTTTATATATCTATATATTGAAAGCTGGCATCACATAGTGTTCAAGCTCAGTCAACAAGTCAAATCACTTAGGTTCCAATCCTAACTCCCTCATTACTATGTGGCCTTGGACAAATTAGTTTACCTCTCTGTACCTCACTTTCTTCATCTGGAGACGGTGGGTAGTAAATTTACCTACCCAATATGGTTATAGTGGGAATTAAAAAAATACATTGACTAGATAGCAGGGTACAAAACGGGATTTTTTTTTATTGCTCCAGATTTGTAAAATCTGGGCAATTTGTTCAGGTTTCACTAGTGGAATGTTAATGTAGTTTTATGGTTTTTAGCTTTTAAGTTACATATAGGGTATATAATACATGCTGCGGATTAATTTTTAAAGGTGGGTAGAAATTTTTCTGTAAGGGAAGAGGTTTTATTAGCCTATAAATCACTGAGGTTAACTATGTGCTAAACACTCTTCCACAGATGTAATGTGTATTAGCCTAATTCAATACTCTGAAGAATCTTATAAGCCTCTTATTAGTTCCATTCTACAGATGAGGATACTAAGGTAACTAAGTACTTACCTAAGGTAACAGAGAGCCTACCTGCAGAAGCATAGGAGGTCAGGCAGTCTGGCCCCAGCTTCAGCAATTCATTACTGCACTGGACAGAATCTTTGGAGTTGTGAAGGGACTGTTGCCTTCCTTAACCCCTCTCCAAGGAATGCTTTCCCTTCAGTTGGAGGCCAGTGTAGAGCTTCCAGAGAAAACACTTTGAGAGCTTGATATATGCCCTCTGGAAAGCGGGAGATTCATGATCTGGTATCAGACTCACTTTGAAGATAGGAGACTGGAGAGCGACATTGCCACCAATGGCAAATTGTAGGAGCACCTTTCTCATGGGAAATCTGTCGATGCCTTAGAGGGCATCTTGAAGAGGGATCCTCCAAGAAGGTAGAGAACAAGAGCAAGGTAAGGTTAGAGTGAAGGGCCCCACCCTTTCTCTCCTGCCCACTTCCGAGCTTGAGTTAGGCCTGGGCTAGCAAAGGAACAAGTTTAAATTGGGTTAGGAGTTGAAGTTTTGATAAAAGAACTATACTTTTAACTGGGTTATGGGACCTCATCCAAGAGCAAGAAAAAATGAAACAACAGAGAGGCTGAGCAGAGCAGAGCTGTAATGATGTTCTGCACCTCATGGCTAAGATCAAGTTCATTTACTCCTCAAAAACTGTTAGAACTCTCCTCATTACTTTTCCAAGAGGGACTGAATCCTCTAATGTGTCATCTGGTGCTTTTCACCATCTAAACCTGTTCTATCTATCTAACCCTTTAACTCCTACAACATCCAAACCTAAAACCAGCCATACTCCAATGATACACACGACATGCATGCCCATCATTTCACACCATTACGTGACTGTTCTGCACATTAGCCTGCCTGGTGTAAACTTCACACAAAGCCAAATATCCAGATTTTTATGCATCCTTTAAGACTTAGCCAATATCTCATGTCTTTAATGAAGCCTCAAGGATTTCCCCAATGGGATTAACCACAACTATTTCTCACACATCTATTATGCAATCCTCTCTTAAAAAAGAATTAAAATTAGTGTTTTATACACCTTTCTCATCCTCTTCATTTTAAATGAATTCCATGAGGGCAGGAAGACATCTTAGCTTTTTTTTTAAGTGTCCTATAAACACTCAGCAAGTGAGGTGTGCACACAGTATGCCCAATAAACAATAACACAATTAACCCTTAATGAGCATTATGACCTGAGGTATTTCTCACTTTCAGAGCACTTGCAAAATTCTCAGGAAAGTCTATGTCATATGGACTTTTGTAAGATTTTTGTCTGAAAAGGAAAGAATGATACCTGGACACACTGGCACCAAAAATCAAATTAGAAAAGAAACTGTTCCACAGTTTCAGATTGATTCTTATATTTAAATATTAAGCATTACAGCCTTAGAATGAGTACATGTCAAACAAGTAAAAACAAATAATCGGCGATAAATAGGTAAAAATTTCAAAACACAGTGGACCTTGAGCCCAACTAACAAAGCACAAAGTGTCTGTGTAGATATGAAAGCGGTCTGTGTTGGAAGGCAGAACTTCTGAATGACTTTGTAGAAATAAGAATTTATTTTGTACTTTGCCAGATATTCAATTCATGGCTTGGGAAGCACACAGCAAATGCAATCATAGATTACTGTAGGCAGCTAGCCAGCTATATTTACTAATACACAAAAAGAATTTTAAGCAGTTAGATTGGACGGTCCTATAAAAACAAAAAGAACTGAGGCCACTCAGCATCTGCAGAATGCAAAGGAAACTCCTCGGGTCATTATGTTAGATGATGAACAGGACTTAATATAGGCAGCTTCTGATTCACAGCACCTGTCATGAGGCTCGGGCCAGTTGGACATGCAGGCACACTGGCTAGTATCAAGGTTCTGCTGAGAACTATCATTACTGATGTGGTGCAGCAGGCGGCTTAGGCTATGGAAATAGGTCAAACGAGCTGCATACAAGCAAACAAAAGCATTGTCCCTCCATCATTGAATTGAGCACAGTCTGCTATGGCATTTGACATTTCAACAATGCTTTTGGCTGTGATAGTCACTTTTTTGCAACCTACAGATGTGAGCCACAAAAGAGAACAACTTACTCAAACTTCTTGACCCTTGTAGAAATTTAGTTGGCTTGCATATTAAATATTGGATACAGTATATTAAACAGTTGTCTCCTTTTATACATATGTACTATTGGTGTGGACTTCACTGATACTCTAGTCCTCAATTACTAATTACATGACCTCAGACAGACTCAATTTTTCTAGATTCAGCTTTCTCCTTCATAAAAAGGGGATAGTAATAGTCCATCTTGGTTGTTCTGAGGGCTAAATGAGTGAACTGATGAAAAACACAGCACAATGAACATAGAGTAGGCACTCAGTTAGCATGAGCTTTGAGTAATATACCTGCACTATATTGCATATGCTTGTATTTACTATATAGTGTTGTTATTTACTACACATTGACGTATATATTATTACACACATACTATGCATTATATACCATTGTTTAGTTGAACCTCTTCTTTTTAGATTTAGATACTAAGATCCAGAGCCATTTATTCACTTTCTTAAAGTGGCTTTGCTACATTTAAAAGAAAAGATCATATGCCTTAAAGGTGAGTACAGAAAAAATAAATCTGAAATCTTGAGAGGAAGCTGAAGAATATGAAAACTTCATTCTCTGGAGTTTTGGTCTTCAGAAGAAGCTTCTTCTGAAAAGTGCTTTCACAAACGGAATAGGGACCAATGCCGCTGTGGTGCTGGGCATATGGGTAAAGCCTCCTTTCTCTCCTCTTGCCACTGATCTAATCTTAAAAGGTACAATTCGGGGTACCTGGGTGGCTCAGTCAGTTAAGTGTCTGACTTCGGCTCAGGTCATGATCTCATGGTTTGTGAGCTCAAGCCCCACGTCGGGCTCTGTGCTGATAGCTCAGAGCCTGGAGCCTGCTTCAGATTCTGTCTCCCCTCTCTCTGCTCCTCCCATGCTCATGCTCTGTCTCTCTCTGTTTCTTAAAAATAAATAAATGTTAAAAAAAGTTTAAGAAAAAAAAGGTAACAATTCAATACAGTTCAGTTTTGGCTGCTGAATATTCTTTAGTACTATAAATGTTGATGGGTGTGACACATTTTTAGAAAGCTTTTTTTAATGTTTATTTTTTAGAGAGAGTGAGAGAGAGCATGCACACGGATGCCATGCATGAGGGAGGGGTGGGAGGGGGCAGAAGATTTGATGTGGGCTCTGCTTTGACAGCTGAGAGGCTTGACCTCAGGAACCATGAGATCATGACCTGAGTGGAAACCAAGTTGGATGTTAACCTAGTGAGCTACACAGGTGCCCCTGATGGGTGTGAATCTTTAATCTCAAGCTTCCTAAGTTAACAAGAATGTTCTTTAATTGAAGCTAGCAAATCTTTGATGAGTATTCCTTATATATCAAGAGTCAGGGAATACAAAAATTGAATGATAGTTTTAATTGTAGGCAAAAGGAAAATTCTAATACAATATGATTGGTGATACTATGGAAGGGATTTAGTATTTTTGTTTGTTTTTATTTACACATACCAAAAAATTAAAAAAAAAAAACTCTGAAAAATTGTAACAGGCAATAAAAATGGAGGGGGAGAGAAATTTATAAGTGGAAGACCAATGAAAAATGACACTATATTTTAAAAGGACATGATGCAAGGCTTCTGGCTGGCTCAGTTGGTTAAGTGTCCAACTTGGGCTCAGGTCATGATCCCATGGTTCCTAAGTTTGAGCTCCTTGTTGGTTTCTGAGCTGACAGCTCACAGCCTGGAGCCTGGTTCAGATTCTATGTCTCCCTTTCTCTCCCCCCCTCCCCCTCCCCTCTCTCTTTCTCTGCCTCTCAAAAATGAAGAAACGTTAAAAACTTCTTTTAACTGTTTAAAAGCACATGATGGGTGGGGAATGAGTACAGTATGGAAGATGTGTGTGATAACTATCAATATGCTAGGTGCTAGGGACAGGTTGATAATGGTCATTTAGTACCCAAAGCCCTGTAAGGGATTTCCATTTCATCACAGAAGGCATCAGCAGGTCACTGAGAGTTATAATGTCATATTAGGATTAACTTTATAGATCTGAGATACTGTAGAAGGTGATAAGAACAGGGGTAAGAACAGCTCTTGGGGGCCCTTCAATGGATATGTTCTATGAAACCACAGTCAATTTGCATATTAACTCTTTGAAAACAGAGGAAGAAAAATCTCCTGAAGACCAGATATACTACTCCTCAACTTAATGCCTTTGTGTTACTGCACCTCAACTCTCTTCCACTCCCACAGACAATGGGGAGATGAACGCATTGGTAATGTCATACCCATCAGTCCTCAGCCATGTCCCTCTCTTAAAACTGAATTTGCACAATAGCTTTTTGAAAGGCCTGTCACTGCTTCAGTGTAGACTCTCTGTTGCACTTCTCTGTGGGAGCTGACATTTTGCTGATACTTCATCAGGCTGGACTGCCTGCTGAGAACAAGATTGGTAAGGGATATGCATCTCACTGCTGGAAAGGATGGGGGATGCATTATTTAAATACAATTTATTTTACAGCAACTTTAAAAAATCAGATTTAATATTGCTTCAGAGGGGTTAGAAGCATATTATCGCCATCTCACCTCTTCATGTCTGGGGATGGTTAAGACTTTTAATTGTTCTTCTAATAGTTTTGTTTTGTATGTCTTTTTTTTTTTTTTGCCTTAGATAACTGTCTCTTGTTCATAATAGTGCGTCATAAAGGAAACACCAGGCCTGATTTATGGTAGGTGTGTTACTGGAAGTGGGAAAATAGCTTGGAGGTTTTGTAAGGGAACAAAATAGTTCTTCTAGGTCTGAGTCTATATAAATTCTAGAGAAAAAAAATGAGGCGGTTGTGTCTACACGTAAAACAATGCATCAGATTTTGTTTTTTAAATCTTCAATCAGCAAAACCAAATAATTTTTGCTTTAAAAATATATTTGGCTAAATAATAAATTTTTTGTTGGTTGGAACTATTTGTTGGTTAATTTAATTTGACCAAAAAGGTCAAACTAGTTATCTGTTTAGAAAGAGCAACGTAAAATGGACATCTGAGAAGTAATCATTTCTTAATATCAAGAGGGTAAGTAAAGGTTAAGAAATTACTCAGTATGTTCAGAATAAAACTACTTGTCAGCCAGTGGTATGCTGGAGTTGTTACTGCCAGCTTGGGAAAACCAACTATTAAATTCTTTGGAATTTTGCAAGCCAGTATGACATCATATTGGCTGCTTGAAATCACCACGGAAAGGATTTACACTGCAGAGAATAGCCAATACTATAAGACAGGATCTTTACATTTCAGAGAACCAGTTGCTAAACATTTACCAGATTACCTCTCCAGAAGGTTCCCACCTGTATTCAATATGGTTTTCATGATGTTTAATGATGTTTAATGATCATCATTTCATGATGATTAATCATCATAAAATGATGTTTAATGATATGATGTTAAAAGCATAAGTTGTATCTGGAGTTAGTACCCTCCTTCTAGTGTCTTCTCTCCCATTCTCTCTAATTTTCTCTCCCTCAGTAGTGAAGGGCCAATTGTGTCAACATGGCACAATTCGAGAGTTGTAACAAAATGACTGAGGGATAGAAAATGGGATTTCTGAAGAAAGGAAGTGAAGAGCTACAAATAAACATTACTTTATTCTTTTCTTTTTCTTAAAAGAGAGTTTTAGTGGTGCTGTCAAGCTATGCTCAATATGCACATCATGTGAAATAGGAGAAAACAGTCTTAAATCAAAAGAGCAACAAGGAGTGGCTGAGTATCTCAGTATGTTAAGCAACTGACCTCAGCTCAGGTCATGACCTCACAGTTCATGCATTCAAGCCCCATGTTGAGCCTACTTGGGATTCTCTCTCTCCCTTCTCTCTGCCCATCCCCTGCTTGTTCTCTCTGTCTCTTTCTCTCTCAGAAATGAACATTAAAAAAGTAACAAGTTTAATTAAACTGAAGGGAAAACATCTCCACTGTTATGGATACAGTGAAGGCCAACACTTAAAGAACAGGCAACCATCTTACTTTGGTACTTGGTCAATGATTGGTCTGAAGACTTTCCTCTGATTGTGAAGGGAGAAATCGGTGAAGTAGTAAATATGGATAAGACAAAATGTAGAAAGGAGGAAAACAGTCACTCACAGTCTCACCATCTAGAGATGGCCACTGTTAACAGCTGCTATCCTTTCTATTATATCTGTCCATAGACACAAAATGAGTATACATTCTTATAAATTTGGGTCACTCTCTGTGCACATCATTTAATGTCAATTTAATTTTGATTCTCTTGACATTACACATTCTTCTAAAATAGGAATCTTAATCACCTCAGAATAGGCCACTCGTGCAGTATGGAATTTGTTTAATTATTCTCCTTTTGGTGGATATTTAGACTGTTTCCATTGTCTACTTTTCCTATTATAAATAATGCTGGGATAAAGAAGAAACTGGGATCTCTTCTCAGATTATTTGGTAAAAGGCCTGATACAAAATGCATCACCTTCACAGAGATGGTGCATTTTTATCAAGGTTGTGAGAGGATCTGTCAGACCATAGCTGCCCCTCCACCCCCTCACACCCAAACACTGTTGAGGATGTAGGGAAAAAACACAACTTACCATAATGCAGAGAGTGTTCTAACACAGTGAAATAAACCCTTTAAAAAAAGAATCATTTTTCCCCAAGTATTTGTATTTATAACTACCAAAAATTGGAATGTATATAAAGCCAATATCTTTAGAAATAGCTTTTGGTCTCTACTGCCTTGAAAACATATTACCTTGTAGAGCCTATAAGTATTTTTACAGTTCATTATGCAAAGTAACTGGGTTTTAAAATTCTGTAAGCACCATAACAGGATATTTAGAAAAATGTTGTATGCATTTTTTCAACACAAGCCCCTTTTAAAATGCCACACACATGTCTTTGTGAAGTAAGCATGAAGCATTTTTAATGAGTCCGATCCTTTGGTTCTACTCATTTTCCTAAATATCTTATTACGATGATTATATAATTTGTGTTTGTGTCTGTGTGTGTAAAATCAGATAATAGCATGAAACACAAAAATTGAACTGGACTAAGGAGTTGGTGAATATTTTTGAGTTGAATATTCAATTCAATGCACTATTTTATTTATCAGGTTGCCAGTAGAATTACAATACTATTACTGATGATCAAAAATCTCTCTGAACTATCATGATTTATTCTCATGGGGGTTGAAATCCTAGAATGGAAGAGTTGTGACATAGCTATGAAAATTAATATTTTCAAGAATGAGCTTTTTATCTTTCTCTTCACTTGTTTTCAAATAGGCTATTTATATTATCTGACAATTGGAACAGTGTAAACTTTATCACTAACCGTTTAATAATTATTCCACTAAAGTTGAGTTAGGCAAGAGAAAATGTCACTTCACTGTGGAAATAGCTAGTAACTACCTTCTGAATATGTAAATTCTTACCTTTAAGGGTTTTTTTTAAGCAAAAAAGTTAGTTAGGGATGGCCAGCTGCTGTTCCAGTGAAGTTTTATACTGCTTGAAATGCTTGTCAACAGTGCCAGAATGACAGTCCTAAAATAAAAGCTATCTAGTTACAGCCAGAAAAACCATCAGGCAAAGACCTTAGCCTATCACTTCTGCATGAGGGTTATCCTTAGGGGCAGTAAAGCATTTCCCCCAAATGATTAGGTGAGTAGCTAAGTACTGAATATTATCCTGGTGTTACATTTTATGTTAACATTTCAGTTTCTGGTTTTATTTGTTTGTTGGTTTATAGAAAGTCCTCAGCACTGAAAATTCTTTCAGATCATTGTTCACACCTTATAAAATCATAGATAATCACAAGCAACAGACTCCTGCTAACCTTATCAGATGCATTTGAAATCATCTTGTAAAAAATATCGGCACCATCTTCCAGCCCACAGCTTCCGTCAAGTTCTTAAACTCTGTTTCAATGCAGTGGAGTGGAAAAGGTAACACAGGAAAGGCTGAGAGAGGTTATGTAAGGATCATAAACAGAAAGGAAGATAACAGGGTGGTCGTTCTACCAGCTCTTTGAAGCAGGTTCAGTTTAACTAAGCCCTTTTTATGAGTCTATAACCTGACGAGAATGATAGATCCAGTCTAGTAGATTCTCAAAATACTTTCCAGTCTAACTGTAAATAGTGTACTATGGTAGATTGGTTCCAAGGATGGATGCAACCACATCTCCCACCTTACAGGTCTTTTGCTACTTCACTCAGCAGCAAGTAGGATTTTTCTCCTTCTCTTGGATCTGGCTGGCCTTATGACTTGCATAACTCATAGAATTTTGCAGAAGTAATAATGTGTGGATTCTGAAGCTGGGCTTTTTTGACATGTTATGGCTTCTGCTTTTACACTTTTAGGATGCTGCTACTTGGACTGTTGTCTCGAGATTGCTGTGCTGTGAGAAAGTCCAAGCTAACGTTATGGAAATGCCAGATACAGGGAAGATAGGGTTCCTGAGTTGAGAAGCCCAGCCAAGCCTAGTTCCCAACTGAACTACTAGCTAAAAGGAGGAGAATCATCTTATCAACCCATAGGATCAAAAGAAATAATAAGTCATTGTTTTAAGCCACAAAGTACTGAGACGGTTCATTATACCACAATAGTTACTTGAAATACACTCTAACATAATATCTCATAGAGCTGTTAGGAAAAAAGAGCATTTATAAAGCTAAGAACTTTCCTGACTTTGTTAGTTACCCTGTTTAGGTTAATGAGTCACATGTGGTACACACTTTTCCTGTGTGACCAGGACAGTCACAATGTTCAGGATTTTTGTTGCACTGACTTCCATTCTCACATGGTCCACGGGAGAACTGGCCTCTGCAGAGCAAGCTTATAAAATAAAAATAAAGAACAAGAAAGGAGTGAAGTCTTATAAGGAATCTCAAGATGCTCCCCGATTTCTTCTGTTGCCTAAGTGAGTTAGAAAAGTGTGCATGCATGTTTGTGTGTCTGTGCGTGTTCTGTGTGTGAGTGTATCTGTGTGTGAACTGTAAAGAAAGGAACACTAGAGTAGCCTCCAAGGATTTATAGCACTTCCAAAAATATTCCCCGAAGAAATCAGCATGATGCCAAATCTTGTCACTTTGGAAACACAGATACAGAGGTGCCTTTTTTCGCTGAAAATGTGGTTTTTCAGACAGTAACAATGGAATCAATTTTGATATATATCTTCGGAGGCAGTTGCACAGAACAAAACCTGAAAATGAGATGTAATTTGTAAAGGAAACTTAGGAGGTGCCGTACTCAGGAAGTTGTCCCCAAATGGTTGCCTGAATCCTGTCCCAGTCTTTGCTTCTTTTGTAAGCCAGAATAATCACTCTGAAGCATTATAATTTGTGTATTTTATAAAAGTGTGCAATGCATACAGTGGGCAAAGAGGAACATGTCGCTGCTTTGTTGAGTGCCCTTTGCTGGAAAAGGATGGCAGATGTCACAGGGCATGGTGAGGGCTCAGTGAGAGGTCCTGCATTTGGCCTACCATGGAAACTGCTGGAATTAGAAACCTGGTAGAAAGCATTCTTTTAACAAAGGGAAAACCTGGGAACTTTCCTAAACATATGACAATTGTGGAAAATGGCATCCATCCAAGTTGGGCTGTGAAGGATCTTCTCATCCTAGGAGGAATCTCTGAATAACAGAATTGTGACATTTTCTGGGATGTTCATACCATTCCTGGCTATTATCTACCAATCATTACTCTGTGTCAAGCACTTTACATAAATTAGCTCACATTTCCATAAATATCACCATGTGATGTAAGCAACTTTATCTCCTTTTTACATAAGAACTTAGTTTGAGTCACAAAACTAATAAGCAGCAAAATAGGATTTAAATCCAGATCTTCTGGCCTTTCCAGACTGAAACTCAGCCACTATGCCCAACCTGTGCTACAATACTAGCACCTCTCAAGTCAATTGACCCTTGCTTTTAGACAGCCATCAGAGTTCCAAATTTGAATTCCATCCAACATGGAACTACAGTAACAGACATCTGTCTTTCTTATGACCACACAAGGGCTGTCAAGGCCTCGTTTAGATGGACTCCATGGGCTCTCTGGACCAGAGACCTCCACATTTAGAGATCTGCCTGCAGTTGGGATCCAAAATACCACTGGCTACAAACTAATCAAAATAAGGCAAAGGCACTGTCATTTTTTTCCCCTCTCTCTTTTTTGCTATTTCACAGACTCACATAGAAACCAGCTCCTCTACTCTTAGAAGTCATTGCTGATGGGCTAAATAAAGCCTGGTGCTGATTGTAGAGAGCACTGTTCATTAGTGCTATTGAAACGATCTGCGGTCTTTAATTAACTATTCATCGGCAATCTAGACACAGGTCTAGAGTTAAGATTTTTAAAGCTATGTCTGGCTCTAGGAGCACTTGGACTACTTCATTTTTTTAAAAAAGAAAAACACAACAGGCCTGATTTTCATCATGCACAACCCTTCGAGAGCTCTTCTTGCCTTGATTTTAACTGTCAATCATGGCGATCCCATTCACTTGCTCCAGCCTGATTCATAATTTCATTTTGTGGTTAGACAAAAATATCAGAATTGGACAAAGTTATCTGATTGAAAAATAATATGTTTTCCAAAGATTATGGTGACCTCTCTATTTTGCTAATTTACATATACTTTCAACTCATTTTCCTTCACAGTGGGAATCTCAGAAGCATTTTCCAATAAAGTATATTCAGCAGCTGTTTTAAGGAAATGTTATCAGAATAAATTAAATCTACCAAGGTGTCTGTATATGGTATTGTCTCCTCATGCGTTGACTTCCAGGGCATGACTTCTTTAGCAAGTTATTGAATAGGGGGCTGATTCTAGGTCCAAAAAACAGTTAAAGCAGGAGGAGGTTTAGAGATAGGTGTGGGGCCTACTCTTATATGATGTGAAACACATTTGTGCTATGTCAGGCTTGTGTTTCCCTAAGTTCTTTTCTTCTTAGCCTAGAAAATCACAATGCAGCTACATAAATAGTCCTCTCTACACAAAATCTAGATTGACATTGCTGCTCACATACTCCAGTTTCATAGCCAACCTGGGAGACCCACATTCCCATTCAGTGAGCTCCAGAAAATCCCAGCAGACCATCTGAAGTTGACAATGCAAGAGAATTGTGTAATGCTTGAAGGCGAAAGACAACCTTTGATTCCAGGGTTTGCCTCTGTATGTGGACCCAACGGTATGATGGCTTCCTTTCAAACCTATTCCCTCCTCCTGATCTTTTACTAAGTTTATTTATTTAGTTTGAGAGAGAGAGAGAGAGAGAGAGGGAGAATATGTGTGTGTGTGATTGGGGAGGGGGGCAGAGAGAGAGAGGGAGAGAGAGAATACCAAGCAGGTTCCATGTTGTCAGCACAGAGCCTGACAAGAGGCTTGAATTCACAAACCGTGAGATCATGACTTAAGCCAAAACCGAGAGTCAGAGGCTAAACTGGTGGAGCCATGCAGGCACCTCACTGCTCCTCATGATTTTAAAAAAGATTGGCCTTTGAGGGCACCTAGACGGCTCAGTTGGTTAAGCCTTCCACTCTTGATCTCGGCTCATGTCATGATCTCATGGTTCCTGAATTTGAGCCCTGCGCTGGGCTCTCCACTTAGAGCTGAGCCCCTTCAAATCTTCTGTCCCCCTCTCTATCTCTGCCTCTCTTCCTCCCTCTCAAAAATAAATAAACATTTAAAAAAAATTTTTAAAAGACTGCCCTTTGGATCACTTCAAAAGCGAAGAGTTCACTTGCCCAATTAGTTCTGCTAATTGTATAATTGTACTTGTTATATATTCTGTCTTGCTATGTATGAAAGGAAAAAAAATGTCATGAGAATTTCCTCTGAATGAAACAGTAACAAGTGCTTAATCCAGCAAACATAATAACATAAGAAAAATTATAAAGAATAAAAACTGAACCACGAACATTTATGTATTCATTTAAGAAAATACTTACTGAGCAACTCCAATATGCTAGGATTGTTCTAGGAGTTTGGGAATACTTTGGTGAACAAAACAGACTGATAGCCTTCTCCTGTGGGGATTAGCTTCTATAAGGAAAGACAGGGAATAAATATTAGACATAATAATAATTGGAATATGTTATAATAATAATAAAAAGAATAGTGTGTTAGAAGATACATACTTTGTAAAGATTTTTAAAAGTTCCAGGCATTTTGCAAGTTGTTCATTTTAAGGCAGGACTGACAAGAGTCTGAAAAAAATGACATAAAACTTTGTGAAATAGTGACAGCTAGGTAGATACCTGGGGAAAAGCTTTCCATGAGTCTACAAACCAGAGAAGCTATTACTAATATCTCAGAATACATTTTGCCAAATTGTAAATGCACATACACAGTCACGTATCTACATATATTACTTATAACTGGAATTATGTTTTACGTAAAATTTATATTTATGAATTTCATAAAAATATTTATGTAATACTAAGACATTTGAAAAAAACATGATACTGATAACTATTTAAATTTTCAAAAACTTCTCTGTGGTCAGAATCTTTGAATTGTATTTGCTTGAATGATCTAACTTCACATATAAAGAAAACAATCCTTTAACTCTGGAAGGTAGTAGTACCCTTGGTTGATTACTTCAGCTCAAAGAAGCGATTGGTCAGCTTTAATCTTAAAATTCTCTGCAATATGATCTTTCCTCTCCTGCTCAGGCTAGCAAGGGGACAGCTAAGAGCAGAGGCTGAGAAGACAAGGTTAAATAACTTCATTGCCATGTGTCTCAGTTTCCTCACCTGTAAACAGGGGATTAATAAAGCTTACCCATCTCCTGAGGACACTGGTGTATTAACTAATTAATAATCATATGGTGCTGAACAAAGGCTGAGCATTGTTATTAGAGAAGAAAGAAAATTTATCATCAGATTGTACCTTTCTGGCATCTGTTGCCTTGGTAACCAGATCTGCAGGTGCAACTGCCATTTTTGGCACTGCATTCCAGGGTGTTCTCCTCCACATACTGACATTCTGAAGAGCAGCCAGCTCCATAGACCCCCTTGGGACAGTCTGCAAGCAGATTGAGACAAACCGGTCACCTGAAAACCACGCTTTGTTTCTTTTACATTGTCAGTGTACAGGCATGTAGTTCTGCGGGGCTTGATTATGGGGAAAACAAGGGGATCATCCTGACTGCCAAAAAAAGAAACAGAAAAACAAATGTCTTTCAAATCAGGCAATTCATTTGCTTTTTGGCAACTGGATGTGAACAGTGAAGCCTGAACTACTTAAAAGGCTTTGGCGCTTCTGGGAGAGAAATTGCTTCTCAATGTGCTCTATTGGTGCCTATAGTTAATGTTCTCCAAGGACTGTTAAGGTCTGCCAGGCCCTATATTCATCGTGCTGCAGCAAGGAGATGATGGACAAGCACTGATGTAAAGGCTCACCATTGATTCCATTCCCTTTCATTATATAGTAATCGGAAGTAATTTTACATCACGTAGATAACACAAAACTTTCATCATGACAGCAGCATTTTCTTGGCCACATTTTTTGGCAAATGGCGTTTGCCTTTTCTTCATTATTTCCTCCATGCCGTTGAGTGTTAGGGATGGTTAGTCAGCACATGAATTCTAATTTGAAGAAGTCCCACCTTTGCATTTAGGAAAACATACCCTTAGCTCTGTCTTTGAGGAGTTATTTACAGTAATTCAATTCCCTTTCCAAATTCTCTGACATGTTTTTTCCTCCTCCATTACAAATGTCCAAGGGACTAATCAAGATCCTTCAAGTAACCTCCAAGCTCAAGGTAATTGCATTGTATGCGTACAAAGGCTTTGTTGTCAAAAGTTGCTTGGAGGAAACAAAATAAGCCACTTGACTTTCTGTTGGATGGAAATTATTAGCATCTGCTAATGTCTTCTATTATTAGCAGAGGTAATTTAAAGTAGTGGTTACAATGCCATCATGCAGGGTAAATCCTTGTCCTAGTTGCCAGGAACAGAGACACCTAAAGCAGGACAGATTTATTAACAGAATCCCTTTTCACTGTTAATATTGTCCCATTTGGATGATAAATTATGTGATGTCTCTCCTGTCTGTCCTGTGGCTTAGACCAACTAAGTCACAGGCCTCTTTCTCAGAGCTTTTGTCCTCCTTGATAGGACTCCCCTTGATCATTTCAGAGCACTCACTTCCCTGGATTGGCTTCCATGCCTTACACTTCCTGGTTCAGCATGTAGACTAGCGGTTCACGGAATGGCTCAGGCATGATGGAATGCTTAAATATGACAACTGGACATATTAAGAAGATGTAACTGTGAAAATATGCTTAGGAAAAAGCGAAAAGTAGAAGAAGTAACACCTTTTGGGAATCCAATTGTCTACTCAGGGTTCGTTATGCATTGAAACGTGTTCTCCAGAACTCATATGTTGAAGTCCTTACACTCAGTACTTCAGAATGTATCCTTACTTGGAAATTATGTTGTTGTCTATGCAATTAGTTAAGATGAGGTCATAATGGAGTGGGATGGGTTTCCAATCTGATATAACTGGTGTCCTTATAGATAGGTGAAATGTGGGCACAGAGACACTCACACAGGGCGAATGAGGATTGGAGTTAAATGGTCACCAGCCAAGAAACTATGGAAAGCTTGGCGAGGTCTGGAACTGATTCTTCCCAAGCACTTTCAAAGAGATCATGGCCTGCCAATGCCTTGATGCCAGACTTCCAGCTCCAGAACTGTGAGGCAATACATTTCTGCTGTTTAGGGAAATTTATCATGATAGATTTAGAAAACTAATATAGGGTTGCAAATTGAAGCTTCTCTAGGCCAGATAAGTGGCATTAATAAATGAAGCCTTGAATCTAAGCAAGAAGAATCCTGAAGAACTAGAATGTGTATGTTCTTCCTATTCAACATGATAACCACCATCACTACCACCACCATCTGCTCTTTGACTTTCTGACCAGACGAATTACGATTTAAAAGTTTTTGTCTAAACATGTGATATTCCCTTATAAAATATTCCAGTTATTACTAAAAATGGGGTGTGTCTTGTTACCCTCAAGGAACAAAAGTAGAAATGGGGCTATCTTTGTTTCTAGATGGGTCTTCTTCTCCTGGCATGTTCTAGGAGGTATGATGTTCTAGAACATACCATCTACATACATTTGCTTTGTTCAAATTTACCCATGCCTTTTCCTCTTCCCTTCTGTTTTGCTTGTCCAAGTCTAACCTTTTCTCATGACCCATGTTCAGTTTTCAACAATGGCTTCTCTGGTTCTCTTATTAGAGTATTCACAATTTACTCTCTGTCTTCAAGGGGCATACCTTTCATAAAGCAGATAAGATCCATGGACATTCAACTAAAAATATAATGTAAGACCTTAAAAGGTCTCTGTTATTAAAGACCAGGTCATGGTATTACTGAGGTCCACTCAGGAAGGATTGCCAGAGAAGGGCCTATGAAATGGGCAGAGGAAGAGGGTAGAGATGGCTGTTGGCTCACAAGTGTTCACACACAGTTAGTTTCAAGATGGGGTGGTGGGCATCCAGTGCTGACCCATTGGGATAAATGCTAAAAGTTTTTGATGGGCTGAAGTATTTATTGGTGATTGCGTTTTCTTGCATCTTTTGCAAAATATGATTGATGGTCAAAATGCAAAATGAATAGCCAGTTTTGAAAATTTTATGGAATGATAACTGTTTTGCTTTAGAACACAGAAATAAGAGAAAGTAGCTCTGAGCCTTTGATATTCAACTCCCAGAAAGTGTCAAATGCCCATTTAATTAAAAAAAAAACTTTTTGTTAATATTTGTTTTAGAGAGATAGAGAGAGAGAGAGAGAGAGAGAGAGAAACATGAGCAGAGGAGAGGCAGAGGGAGAGGAAGACACAGAATCTGAAGCAGGCTCCGGGCTCCAAACTGTCAGCACAGAGCCTGATGTGGGGCTTGAACTCACGGACTGTGAGATCATGATCTGAGCTGAAGTCAGACGCTTAACTGACAGAGCCACCCAGATGCCTCTCAAATGTCCATTTATGTGAACTAGTGAAATCCTCTCAGGATAAACACTAACTAGAAAAAAATGTAAAGAACAAAAATATTTTTCTTTCATTCATCAAAATCTAGATTCTATAATGTCAGGAAGCTAAATAAAGACTAGAACATAAACCAGCATTATATGATATGACTATATAAAATGTTATGTTTTTTACTCTCTGCCATTAACATATTTTTGGTACTTTTTTGAGCCTCCTTGCTTCATGTAGAGTGCAAATTATTGCCCATGACTTACTCAGACGATGAAACCTCCCACAGGGCCCTGGCTCACACGTAAGGCACCATACACCCTGTGGCAATGGCCACTGATGGCACAGTTACATTTCTTTTTGCAGTTCTTCCCAAAGGATCCTTTTTGGGCATCCTGGAGGGTTGGAAGGCAAATGCTCACCCACACGTAAAACTTGTGATGCTGCTGTTATTTGAAACAAGAGGCTTGTAGAAAGGAAGCTCTTTCCACCATAATTGGACTGAAGCTAAAGAGATTTTCATAAACTCCAGATATGATTCCAAATCCTCTGTCTAAAATTTGGGGCACCTGGGTGGCTCAGTCGGTCAAGCATCTGATTCTTCATTTTAACTAGGTCATGATCTCACAGTTTTGTGAGTTGGAGCCCTGTGTCTGCACTGATGGTGGGGAGCCTGCTTGGAATTTTCTATCTCCCTCTCTCTGTCTCTCCTCCATTCACACTGTCTCTGTCTCTCTCAAAATAAATACGTGAACTTTCAAAAATATTTAGAAATTAAAACAAATAGAATTCTACAGTATTTGCCATTGCTGTCAGATTAAAAACTCCAAACTTAACAAGACCTATGAGCCCAGGCACCAGCTGACCTCCTGTTGCTTTAATGTCTCCCTGGCTATATTTTGCTCCACCAGCTGACCTTTTTTGGGCTCCTCTGGTAAACCTCATTCATTCCCACTTGAGAGCCTGGCCACAGGAGGCCCTGTCAGTGTGGAATGCTCTTCCTTTACTCTTCCCATCTCAGGTCTGCTTGCTTTTCCGCCTTCAGCTTAAGCGCTACTTCTCCATGGCTCACACAGTCTGCATTCTCCTCCTGGTCTGACCCTCAAGCACACGTTGATATTTAATGTGTAATAGCTGCCAACATTCGTAATTCGTGTCTGCTCGGAATGTGACTGTGAGTTCCACGTGGAGAGACCAGAGTCCTTTGTAGTTTTTGTACTTTTTTGTTAGCATATCATGATGCCTGGCACACCGCCTTGCTACCGCTTCATGTATATCTTTTGAATAAGTAAGTAAACTTTGCTCAGGGGGGTGCAAATAACTGGGATGCCAACAGAGGTCTTTCTACACTTCTTAGGGAGGTAAACTTGGTGTCTGTGTCTCCAGTTCTGTGATCTGTGAGCATCTAATAAACTCCCCAGGATTTCTGGCAATCCCCAAAGACTTATATCTTCATCGGCTCTCTGCTTTCAGCTCTTGGGCTTGTACATGTAGTTTCTTGTCTTTTATCTGCTTGTGCTGAAGATGTGGCCTCTTCACTGGTTTCCATGTACAATCCACACACACACAGCACTCACAGGTATTTTGTGAGTTTTTCATCCATCATTTCTCTTCTTTTTTTCCTCACATCCTTCTTTCCTTTTCTTCTCTGATTTTCATCTCTCTTCCTCCCTGGTTTGCCCAAAGAGCTCCATTTCTTTTTTCTTCTTTTCCTTATGTAGAGCAAATAAATTCCCCCTAGCTGCTGGGTCCAAACCTATACATACAGACTCAACGTTTTGCCCAGGAGAAGAAGAAGGTTTCCTTTGTATCAGGATTTATCCTGCTTAGATATACATGGCATCAGTCAAAGGAACTGTACTCTTGTATATGTAGATACAGCCTTTTTTCTTCTTCAGAAAACACCACCTTGAAGAATACAGATGTGGGTTTCATTTAGTTTATTTCTGATTAGAAACCTCCAGAACTTAGAAGTTGTGTCATGTGACCAGCACCAGCCATTCCCACCATTTTCCAAGGTTTTCCCAGGAACTCCTGGGGGGCATTGGCTCCGCCCAGTCAGAGGATCACAAGTGCCTCCATTCTGTCTCCATTCTGACAATCACAGGTGCTGCCACATGCTTTCTCAGGGGTCTCTGGGGAACAATCCATGAAGACAGTTGGAGAAGGTGAACAAGCACTGTAATATACTCATGATACAGTGGAGAAAAAAGTTTGCCATTCTATTGGAATGGATACCAGGTAATTAAAAACTCTGGTTTGCAGACTCAGAAAGAGTCACTGTCATGCTTCTAGCTTGGACGGCATAATCATTCCTGGGGGGAATTACTGATGCAGCTAGTTAGAGTGAGGGTCACTGAAAAACTGATAACAAGGTTCACATGCAAACTTTACCTTGTTCCTTCAACTCTAACACTCACGTTTTCACAGCTACCTAGACATCTGTTTGCGTAGCTGTCACCAACCCTAATGAGAAATACAAGGCAACTTCCAGTTTGAAAAGTGGGAAGAAAATGTAGGGGGAAAAATGCCATGTATTTTTAAGTAGGAATGAATGTGACTAAGACTGTTTTGAAGGTGCCAAGGTATTTTGTATTGTCACAGGCTGATGAAGTCAAGCAAACAACGGTTTTCTTCGGCTTGTTTGCTTTTTGGGAAGTGTTAAGCATTCCATTAAACAATAAATTGGGAAAAATGTGACTATAAGTTTAACTTGAGTAAATACAGCTGTTGAGATGATTTCAGTAACCATTTTAATTGGCATTTTATCATAGCTGGCTAAATATTATAAACTTACATTTATTTCACGTCCTCTATTTGCCGACCCACACAATTCCAGATGCCAACATGGAAACTTGGCTTCTTATTCATTTTTTTCTTTTCTTTTCAACTTGAAGATACTATACAAAGGAGAAGGAAAGGAAAGAGAAGAACAAAAGGGATAAGAAATAAAGAAACTGGCAATATTGGTTAAAACCTACATTGTAGTAAGTTGTTTGTTTTTTTTTTTTTTTACTTTTACAGCAACTATAGAGGGATAATTTAAAAAAAATAAACTTGGAAAATGAGGCTAAGGAAGTTTATTTTATTTTATTTGATTATTTTATTTTATTTTGAGAGAGAGAGAGGCAGAGAGATAGTGAGCAGGAGAGGGGCAGAGGGAGGGAGCTTAAGAGAATCTTAAGCTCTGCTCAGCAAGGATCCAGAAGCAGGACTTGATCCCATGACTCTGGGAACATAACCTGAGCTGAAATGAAGAGTCGGACAGTCAACAGACGGAGTCACATAGGCGCCCTGAAGCTAACAAAGTTTAAATAGCTTGCATAGTATCTGGATTATAGAAATTCATTAACAATGGCAAACCAACACAATAAACTAACATTCCCCCATGAGGTAGAATATATTACATAGTACAAGGATTTGCTAAATACTTCATAAGCATCAAACAGAGCAATTATTCTGGAAAAGAAAATTTTAAAACAAACATGTCCCACACCATAGCTGGATGATTTGGAAGAAATCATGAATCCTCTCTTCCATATATAGGCCACTCATTTGTCATATGGAAATCCTCTTACCTTTCCTTTCTAGTGGATAGAGTCTCACAATAACAAATGAGAGTCAATTTGAAATCCCTTCAAAAGAGGTGAAATTCTAATATGTGCTATTAAAATTAATTGCTGACAATCTTTAAATTGCTTCATTATAATTTCTTGGAGAAATTTTTAAAACTTCAAAGTAAATATTTTCATTATAGACCAATAGATATTAGGCTAGAAAAATCTACTCAGTGTGAAAATGAATCTTACAGATCCCTGCAGAATATTCTATTTTAATTTTTATTGCTGTATTTGAAAAGTTGATAAGTTAAAAATATGTGTAATAAATGCTTAGTCCCTAATTTATTGAGGTTTATCGTGATTTTTAATTTTTTTTAATGTTTACTTATTTTTGAAAGAGAAAGAGAGAGACAGAGTATATGTGGGAGAGGGGCAGAGAGACAGGAGACATAGAATCCAAAGCAGGTTCCAGGCTCTGAGCTGTCAGCACACAGCCCAACAACAGGGCTCAAACCCTCGAGCCTTAAGATGGTAACTTGAGCTGGAGTCAGATACTTAACCAACTGAACCACTCAGGCACCCCAAGGCTTCTAGGGAATTTTAGGGAAATGTTCTCACTCTTCTTTTTTGTTAAAGAATGAGTGAATTAGTGGGAACTTTCTTTTTTGAATGTTCTGGGTATTTTTGTAAAAAATAAAAAAAAAGAGGAAATGCAAAGATTTTATAAGCTTCTGATTTCAGGAACAGATTCCCCTTTGCGGGACCATGCAAACACTTTAGATATCCTCAGAGTTTTCCAAAGCTAAAGAAGAGATCATCTTCTCTTCATATCATCAATAAGCTCACTTTTAATACTTCTACATTAATTTTGTATCAGAGATGTTTTATTCTGATGTATTTGAGATAGATTTTTAGTCTCATTTCTCATGCTGCCATGTGAGGGATGAAGGGATTGCAAGATGCACATTTACCAATGAAACTTATGTAACGGATGCAGTTACTTCCTAATGGTCATGCAGCATTTATTCCATCCCAATTGTGTACAGTTGAGTCCGTCAAGTTGCAGGTCAATATAGTAGGGTGTCTCAACACCAAGTTGTATTCATTTGTCCATTCAAGTACTGAGTGCCTTTACTTTGGAGAAACATAAATAGGACCTGATTAATGAGCTCTCAGTCTAGTAAGGGAGAGAGAATAGGAGATAGCTACATCTAATTCAGAGAGAGAGAGAATGGCTTGAACTCCATCAAAGACATAAATATTTGTGGCTAGACTGGGGCTATCTGATAAAACTTCACACAAAAAGCAGCAAGAGCCAAAGATGGCAGTTCAGCGAAAGGCACAGAGCTGAAAAGTGTAAAGGATTAAGTAGCGAGTGGTTTAGTTTGCTGAAATGACAAGCTGAGCAAAGAGCTGTGATTAGGATAAAAAGTGAAAAGGATTTATGAGGGTCTGATTGTAGATGGTTGTCAGTACAAGATTAGAAGTATGTGCTTAAGTATCAGGAAATGGGACACTCTTAAACTTTTTTGAGCAGCAGAGAAACATGATCAGAGTCACACTTAAGGAAGATCCTCAACACCCTAACCAGTAATTTTGGGTAAACTACTTCACTATGTTCTGACTCAAGTTTTGCATCTGTCTCAGAAACAATATTTGTCATTTTTCTGCTCATATGCAAGGGGTTCAAAAGAAAATCTACTCATATCATCTTCCAAGCTAATCACAAAAACTAAGAAAATCCTTTCATTAAAATTTATAAGGTAAATTTAAAACGAGAAAGAGGAAACAGTCAATGTATTTTGGTTTTAGTACTGGGCAGTTTTCTCTCCCGCGAGCACACCTCCATTTAAAATGTAAAAGAAAAGATTTGTTAGAGGTAGCGTTTTTCAAATCTTTGATATTTTCACATGGGAGACTTAAAAAAAAAGTGTTATTGGCTATATTTACATCTTACGCAAAGGAAAAGAAAAACAAATAAACAAAAAGAAGAAGCCGTAAAGCAGTTCCATTAATTGCACTTTGTAACATGAATTCTTTTTTTCCTTCATTGGGATTTGCTTGCGGCGCCTAATGATTTATTTAATGGAGGGATTTTTATAGGCCTAGAATATTAGGATCCTTTATTAACTTTTATGTTCTGGGGATAAATAAGAGACAGCACATGAAGTTTCACAGGTAACACAAACTGTCCCCTTCTAATCACATGTTCAGTGCAAACCCTCAGCACTTCTTTATGCACAGCAAATCAATCGGTTTGTCACCATACCAATTGTTTACTTTGTTAAAACATTTTAGGGAGAACTCATCACAGTAATTTACCAGCAGTAAAGGACAACTCATTACCCTTCCACCAGTTCTCCGTGGCATGACTTACTATCATTGCAGAGCACATCTCCCCAGCCAGCTGGGCAAGAGCACTCACTCCTTCCTTTTGGGCACCTGCCTCCCTTCAGACAATCTTTGCACCTCACAGAGCAATTGTGTTTGAAGGTGTGATCTAGGCTGACGGAACTACGACACCATCTCAGCTGGCCCATCCTGTCTACATCACTGAAAACGTAAATAAAACCCTTCATTTCTCAAAAACAAAAAACAAGAAGAAAGAAAGAAAGAAAGAAAGAAAGATGAAAAGATTCTTGAGCATATTTCCTAAAGTCTCAGAAAAAGACAATAGCAATAATATCTTTTAAAAGAGAACATCGAATATAGACTAAATATAGGCTAAAGATATTGAGAATGTTAAAGAATGCAAAAAAAGTAAAAAGAAATTACCATTGATTCCTGAACACAAAAATCACTAATGTTTCTGGCACTTTGGTTCTACTCCTTCCAGGATGTTTTTATACAAGATTGTCCTTTTCTTCTTCAAATAATTTTTTTGAGATTTTTTCAAGTTGAGATTTAATATATATGCAGAGAAGTCCAAAAACTCTAGTGTACGCTTCATACTTTTTTCCTCCACAATGTAAATAAATAACCCCTTGTAATTGGCACCCAGTTCAAGATATAGATTATTACCAGTGCCACAAAAACTCAAAGCTAATTTGATGATTTCTTAATCATTAGCCTCACAAATTGAGCATTATCCTGATTTCTATCACCACAGATTACTTTTTCTTATTTTTGAGCTTCATATAAATGGACTTTATATAAAGTATGTACTCTTTGATAACAAGCTTCTTTTGCTCAGTAGAATGTTTGTGAAACTCACCCATATTGTGTGTATGCTAGTTTGTTTTTTATATTTTGTTTTTTTTTTCAGGTATTTTTAAGTTTATTTATTTATTTTTGAGAGAGACAGAGACAGCATGAGCAGGGGAGGGGCAGAGAGAGAATCCCAAGTAGGCTCTGTGCTGTCAGGACAGAACTCAATGTGGGACTCAAACTTCAGAAATCATGAGTTCATGACCTGGACCTAAACCAAGAGACAGATGCTTAGCCAAATGAGCCACCCAGGTGGCTAGTGTCCAGCTAGTTTGGCTAGTTTATTTCTTTAATGGCTGAGTAGTTATCTATTGTGTAAATGTAACATAAAGTGATTTTCCATTCTCTTCCTCAGGGAAATTGCCTTAATTTGAATAAGAATGGAGCGACTTGATTTCAGTTGTTTTAAGGAATGTTCCATTTCAAGTTTTGCTCCTGTTTCTAGGTGGTGTCTTTCAGACTTTCTAATTGGAAATCTGTCAGGTTTAGCAAGGTCTATATTCTATTTCTCTTCTGACTTTGAGTAGCCAAAGTATCAGGAGTTTATGTAAGAAACATCAAAGCATTTCCATTTTTATGCAGACACATTTATTGATATTATTATTATGACTGACCGTGGCATAAAAGTGTCTCTGCCATTTTACCCAACTCTTTCTAAAGCAATCATCAAGCTTTGATAGTATTAAAATACCACGAATAGAATGAGAACAAAAAGAGCAGTTCTGTTTTACAAAGAAAAGAAAAAAAGAGGCAGCAGACTGGCTGCAAACTGTTACTCTTGAAAGAGGGTATGCTAATTTATTTTGATCAGAAGTGATTTGATGCTTCAGTTCTGTTGCGTGGATGTGTAAGAGAAACTGCTCGCATTTTTAAAGATATTTTTCTTGGTCCACTTGAGCATAATGAACAATTGTTTCTTGGCATTTTAAAATGTAGAAAGAATCTAGATCTTAAGGCTATTTGAGGTAAATTTCCACTATGTAACAGTGACTTCTAGTGGAGCTGAAATTGTTACAAGGACTAGAAGGTCCCAGTACAACCATTCCTCCGTTATGCTAATCTAAAGATAGCTTCCAGCTCCATTTCAGTGTCTTGCACTTCAACACCCCCTACATACTCTTTATTCCCACTCCTAGACACACCTAAATAATAACCTTTATTGTGCAAAAAAGGAAAAAAGACATAGATTTGATAGGAAGCAGTGAAGATGTAATTTTGACCCCACTTTTCTTGCGAAGATCATATTAAAAGGCCCAAATATTGATAATGAAATTGCAAATAAGAGAGTTTACGTGAATTACCTAAAAGCAAAGAGGTGAGTATAATTAAGCTCTATCACTCACCCATTTTCATGCAAAGTAGTCAGTTCTCCTGGAATACGAGTTTCCTCTCCTCATCTTCATCTGCATAGGCGGGAGGCAGAGCTTTAGCAACATCATGAAGCAGTTGAGGTGGGCTCTTGAATAGAAGGCCTGGAAACCTTAAAGCTTAACATTCCTCGTCTTCTTCCTCTGGCTTGTCATCATCTAAAGCTAAGGTCACACAGAAAAATGCCTGGATACAACATGCTGGTTCAAAGAAGGAAAAACTGAGCAAGGGTTGATGAGAGAAATGAGAGAGTTTGAACCAGGCAGCCAAGGCAGGGGGTGACTGGAAGGTGCAGCTCTTTGAGAAGACCCTTTCAAAAAGTCTTTATAAATGCAGGTGAGAAGCAGCAAGCATGAAGTTGAAACCACAGGGGACTTAACAAAAGGGAAAGGAAGAGCTCAGTCTGTGAAGAGGGAAAGGGGAGGGCAGATTGAGTTAAGGGACACGTGATCTCTGTTGCTCTCCAAGAACAAGAAGAGGGTAGAAGTGGTTTAGAAGAGAAACAATAAAATTCTTAACAGTGACTTACAGATGCAAATTTTCCCATCACTTCCAATTCTGGAGCCTTCTACACAGGTATAGTCATGTTCCCACAGAGTTAATACGCAGAATGTCACAGACTCTACTGACATCCAGACACTCACCACATCCAGGAAAATTTAAACAATGTTTTTAGGTGTTGAGAGATAAGATAGACATTATGAACTCATGGGCATCACTGTGTTTCCCTTGTCGCCTTTATCAGCCAATAACAAGGCTTGGCCAGATACAAATCTTAGCCCCCAAACTCTTCCTCAAGTATACCCTGCCAATTATTTTTCTTCCACTCATTTCCGAGCTTACTGTAGTTCATCTACATAGACAAGTTCTTCCTGAAACCTTGATCACAAGATTTAGATGAAGAATATGCAACTTAAAAGTAATTCAGTGGTCTCAGGCTGCGCACCACTCTGCAGAATGTTCATCATTCTTGAATTATTCAGTATCTATGGTGAAGAATTTATTCCATGCGTAATTCTGTACAAGGCTCGTGGACAATTTTAGAGATGGAAGGACCCCAGGCCTTGATCTCATTTGACTTACTAGTGGTATATGTCCACATCTGAGCCCAGACTTTGGTCAAAGTGTTTATGATACTAAAAGTTCATTTATAAAGCTGAGTTTCTAAGTTTTGCTTCAGATTTTGGATACCTTTCCCATTTGGATGTGTGTACCCAAGTATGTACATTCACGCCATACAATCATCTCTTGGCTCACTCTACTTAAAAGCAGATGGTACGTGAAATTCAACTTTTTTTTGGCCTTGTTAATTGGATGGAATGTGGTAATGGTAATATACTCTACCGTGTTTAGAATATATAGATATAGTTTTATATTCTTTGCTGTTATCTATACTGCAAGGCTAAGGAGTTTGGCTACTCATACGAAGAAACATACCTATCATTGTCAAAAGAATGTAGGAAGTTGTTTCTTCAAGCAAAGAAACACTATTCTCTCTAAGGCATTAAAACTTCACATAATTTTACTATTATCGAAATAGCTATCAGTTCTCTAATCTTTGCTTCTATTTAAATACTATGGCTCAAAATAATGGTAATAATGATCATAAGTGAAAAAAGGTTATATATTTAAGATAAGCTTTAAGAAATAAATTATATCAATGACTTACATGAGCCATTTTTAATAGTATAAAAAGGTGAATTAATCCTCCTCACTAAATTCATACTTTCCTATGATATTTGAACATAGATAGATGATAGATAGATAGGTAGATAGATAGATAGATAGATAGATGACATCTAGAAATCATCTGGAAGGTAACTGAACCAGTTTTAACAAATTAGAAGATTATAAAATGACTCATCTGAAAGCTTGCATTAGCTAGATTAATATCAGATATGTAAAAGATTCTGGTACATATCTGAACTGTGGCTCACAAACTGGCAACCCTTTTGCTTTGACTCTCTTAATTAAAATGACTTTCAGTAACCAACTTTAATTCCAGTCAAGCTTGCCATGAGTGATTCTTATGGCTTTGTGCTATGGCCACCCCGAATATCTCACTTGCCTATGTATATTAAATTAGGTAAAAAGGATTATAGGCCAATGGATGTTATACTAATAATAGCTACTTTTAGCAGAGTGACTTCATGATGTCAATCACTGTTCTAGGCACTTTACATTTATTACTTTACTTCATTTACCCACTAATCCTGTTATTGTCTTCACTTTACTGATGAGGATCTGAGGCTCAGAGCAGTTAGGGTCGCCCAGGTTCACACAACAGTAAATGACAGAACCACATACAAATCCAAGTCCATTTAGTGTCAAAACCTTCCCTTTCCTCCTCTAACCCTCAAATGTTCATCCCGCACTGATTGCCACATCACATAATGATTTCATGTTCGATCTCAGAATTTACCATCACATCCACAACCATCACAAGTGATCCAAAAGCCTTCCTGACAACTGCATGCATAGCTTCCTAAATAGTTGATGCAGAGTTGGGCACAGCAGGCTTCTCTACTCTCACATTCATCAAGGTCTGAAGGGGAAAAGGACATTTCTGTTATTTAAGAGACAGGAATTGAACCAACCTATAGTAGTGCTGATAAGCCTCTCTTCCAAGTTACAACTGTTTTACTGATCATTTTCTGTTTCTCAGACTACATAGTACAAACATCAAAGAAACTAACACAAAAAGAATGAGGCCCACATTTGGGTTTGTTTCTTACATGCTTCTCCTCTCCTTGTTACTTATTTTTAAAGCATGTAAATAATCTCCAAATGCATTAATAAGCACAGGAGAAGAGATATCTGCTACTTTTTCACTTTAAACAGCAATGTGACTGAATAAACAGACAAATTCAACAACAACAACCAACACAACAACAACATCTTGAGAAGAGCCAAAAAATTCCACTAAGTGAACATTTCATAGCTGCAAAGAGGAGGTAGTCTTAGCCTCCATAATGTATTTGTTCTTCCAGAACTTACGATGAAAGAGCCATCCCAAGCAAAAGGAATTCATGTGACAGGCAAGAGAAGTGGTAACTGCAATTCAGAGAGAGGGCAGAAAATCATTTTAAATATTCATGTTTTAAATTATAGAATATTTCAGAGAATTTGCTTGAGTTTTTGATGATGCATTGACTGGATGAATGAGTGGGATCTGGGGGTTTTTATCACCATTGGTAACACCATTACTCTGGCATGTCCTATCAAATAAAGGTTCTTAAATCATGGTCTTTAAGTCTCCTTCAACACTATTATTCTAAAATTTTACCGTCTTGAGTGTTGTTTCCTAAAACATAATTGCCCTGAGGAAAAGAAACATGTACCAAAAGATGTCAAATCAAAACATTTCAGCTACAAAATAATCTATTTGGCCTGAGTTTTGAGGTGATCATTTCTAACATAATTAGCTGAGTAGTGGTGACAGTCTCTTCACCCACTATTTCCTTAGGCTACACAGTTGGGAATTGTGTGGTCAGGATTTTTGGCTATCTGCCCTTGGTTCAGTTTGACCCCCTCTGTTTGTTGAGCTGTTAAGTTGGGTGGCCTTCAGTGTTGACGTTACTGAATTTCATTGTTCCATAACTCCACAAGCAGTCATAAATATTAAAGGTCAGTGTCTCAATTAACCTTGGAAAGGGTACCAATGTAAGAAATGCAGATAAGAAAAAAGAAAGGAAAAAAATGCAATCAATAGGCCAAGGTGAAGGGTCACCATAAAATATCTAGATGAGGGTCATTTGGACACAAAACATTCTTCCTCTTGCAAAATGTCACAAGCAGTGCTGCTCACAAAGTTCTAGATGATATTTTTGTCTTTTTTATATTAAACCTATATTTTTATATTTTTATATTTTTGCCCTTTAGATTAAAAAAGCATGACTATAGGGAACCAAAACTTTTTTTATTTTCTTAAATGTTTATTTATCTTGAGAGAGAAAGACAGAGGAAGAGAGAGATAAAGAGCATGACTGGGGGCGGATCCCAAGCAGGCTCTGCACTCTCAGCGCAGACCCTGATGTGGCGCTTGATCCCACGAACCGTGAGATCATGACCTGGACAAAACCACAAGCCAGGTGTTTAAGGGACTGAGCCATGCAAGTGCCCCCCAAAACTTTTTACAAAACTCAGTTTCATTTCATCTAAAACATTATCCTTTAGGTTTTTTTTTTTTAATTTTAAGATTTACATCTTCTCAGATACCACCAGACCCTCTAAACATACAGGTCTCAGGATTCCCTGTTATCAACTAGCACAGAGCACAACTGCATCACATAATTGGAAAATTAGTTCTTCCATCTGACTATCATATTATGATCCATTTCAGATTCTTCTTCAATTATCATTCCTCTGAGACTACCTTTAGTGTGTCACCTCTGTAATATCCTCAGTCTGAAACTCACCTGAACATCCTTTCTACCTCATAAGCCTTTGTTAAAATGCCCTGTCTCTTCAATTTTTGCATCAGCTATTTCCCAAATTTCTAGATTTTTTTTTCTGATTTTATTTGGTCAGATTTTTTCTTGCTTATTTTCCCTTTTTAATTTTCCTCATCTCTATTTTTTCTGACACAAGCCAATATGCCAAATGTTGCAATGTTACAGAGAAATTCACCTGTACATAAAATTGAGCCCTAATTAAAAAAAAAAAAAAAGTGTATCAACTGTAGCCAGGCAAAATAACTTAACATTTCAGCTATAATTTCAGAAAAGCATCCAAAGTAAACCATAAGGGGTGCCTGGGTGGCTCAGCTGATTGAGCATCTGACTCTCAATCTCAACTCAGGCTTGATATCAAGGTCATGAGTTTGAGCCCCGGATTGGGCTCTGCTCTGGAAATGTAGATGACTTTAAAAAATCACGGAAGAGGCGCCTGGTTGGCTTAGTCGGTTAAGCGTTTGACTTTCGCTTAGGTCATGATCTCGTGGTTCGTGGGTTCGAGCCCCGTGTCGGGCTCTGTGCTGACTGCCAGCTCAGAGCCTGGAGCCTATTTCAGAGTCTGTGTCTCCCTCTCTCTCTGACCCGTCCCTGCTCATGCTGTCTCTCTCTCTCTCCCCTAGAAATAGATAAAAATATTTTTTTTAAAGGTTTTTTTTTTTTTAATTTCTAGGAGACAGAGAGAGAGACAGGATGAGCAGGGGAGGGTCAGAGAGAGAGGGAGTCACAGACTGAAACAGGCTCCAGGCTCCGAGCTGGCAGTCAGCACAGAGCCCGACGCGGCTCGAACCCACGAACCGCGAGATCATGACCTAAGCGAAAGTCGGACGCTTAACCGACTAAGCCACCCAGGCGCCCCAAGATAAAAATATTTTTAAAAAATCACAGAAAAAGTAAACCATAAAAGAACTTGAGCTTCTGTATTTGTTCCCTATATATGACCACTGAATATAGCTTCAAAGGTTAGAAATTAAAAAATATTTTCTAACAATTACCAATTAGTAAATTAGTAAATTTACTACTTGTCAGACACTAATATTTTGGATAGTCACCTTGCAAATTATATTAACACATCTCTAGGTTTTAGTCCTAATAAAATTTGCAGTTAGGTAAGACTTAATGTTTGCAGATTTGATGACTGATTTTCATATTTATTTGTATATTCAAATATATTTTGAAAAGCTAATCTTAAAATAAGCTAAAAAATTATTTAGTTTCCTTTATGCATGAATGTTTTTACAAAGTATCCATGGCTTTAATCTGTTCTCAGGCAAATAAGCAAACTATGCATACGTATACTCCAAACAAATCATTGCCTCTAATCAAGTGAATATTTGGACTTAAGGAATGAGTGTTATTTATTGTTGGAAAATGAAATAAATTTGAGGCTTAAACAATACAACCTCATGCTGACTGCTGAAATATCATAAATATGTACTTTTCCACATTTTGACCCTGGCAGATGTTATTTTTTTTTCTAGCTGTAAATAAGAGCTTCCCTGAATTGTACTTTTCAAAGAGTAAGGAAAGACACCAGACTGTAAGTTGCAGAGGTTTAGCAAAATTCCTTTCTCTTACCCAACAGTCAAAAGAGAAAGACAGTAGAACAAAAGAAAGGGAGGAAAGAAAGAAAAAAGGAAGAGAGGGAAAGAGGGAGGAAAGAAGAGAGCCTTCTATATTTTCCAGAGATAAAAATGTTAGCAAGGTAGGAAAATATAAGTGTATTTTTCATTACATAAAAACTGACAATGGAAGTAATTGGTTTCTTCAAGTTAACCACTGTAGACTGGAAAAAATACAGAAGGCAATGTTGGATCAAGAAATCTGTGTAATGGTGTTGTTTTGGTTAAATAATTTATGAAGCCAGAATACTTTAGAATCCCTTTAAGTTCGTTCTGTCACATTATATTGCCAAAATAAAAAATCCCAAATACTTTGACCTCTGAAATTCACCTCTTCTTTTATGATACTTCAATTTGTCTCTAACCACACTGAGTAGTATGAAGTGGTCAAAGATTTTTTTCAGATTCATATTATAGTTTTTAAGAAAGGTGATATAAACTATTCCAAAAGAGAACAAGCAAATATGGTATTATAATTCCTGAATAATGGCAAATTGCTTGAGGGACTTAGAGGTTCCTTCAGAACCAAAGCTCATAGTAATATAGTTTGATGTTCACTATTCCTATTTTTAGTAGATATTCCCTTTTCTCAGAAGCTCTGGATTAAACATTTCATATGGAACAAGGTTAGGGTAGAGTTTATTGTTATTTTTCCATATGATAAAAGTTCCAATAATATGTTGGAAAAATTATTCATTAAGAATGTGTTTGAGCTGGGATTTCCAAAGAATATCTTTTGAAGTTTTCTTTTGGAATGTAGCTACTTGCCATTTCAAAGTTGAACATGCATCCCAATCATCACCAGGTTGAAAATCAATACACATGGTTTAGTTTCTGTTTGAGGTAAAGTAGGGTGTATTTGTTGTTTGAATCATAAATTACATTAAATGGTTAGCTAGGCCTTGCAGGATTTTCTTGACATAAAACTATTAAGTCAATGTATTTTGTTAAAATGTTTTAAATCTCTTTTAACTTCAAAATGACTATCTAAACGTAATGATGTCTTATGCCAAGTAATCTTTCTTTTACATTTACTCAGTAGCCAGAGATACAATTCAATTTACTTCTCCTTGCAGTTTGACAAATGTGGCTCATATTCCAGCCACAAATATATATTAGAGATGAAAGGGCCAGATGAATCCAGGTCAAATTCTGAAGATGGCATTTACCATACATTACCTATGCATGTTTTCTCATCGGAATCAAGCTGGTGTCCATGGTTACAGGAACAATGGGGGGCTCCCCAAGTACATGCTCACAGTGAGCAGAACAACCACCATTGTTCTCTTTACAGCTATTGACAATTTCCAATTCAATCCCTTTCCAAAACCAGCAAAAGAGAGTTATTAGCATAACAACAGGAAAACCTGAATATATGTTAATAGTGGGTATACTCTCTGTTAGGAGGATGACAAACTTTATTGGAAATTTATCAACACTCTACGCATATAAAACTCTGAGGGCTATTAGGCATCGTAAATGTCTATACCTTCTCAAAATACTAATAAACCTATAAATAATGTTAAGTTAATGAAGTGATGCAGAAGAGTAATAAGTCCACCAGTGGTTATTAAACACTCTTCTTAAAAGACAGTTACCTCTGGGAATTTTCAGTATTTTCAGGATATAAAAAATATGCACATCGAATCAATGATCAGAACCCAAGTAGGTTGTTTGCCAGTTGACACATCTGTTCTCAAGCTAATGGTATGTTATTATCTGTTCTTTTTTAGAGGCTGTAACTACATGAAAATAATGTTAAAAATAGCCCTAGAACAAAAGTATGAACACAAAACCAATGAATGAGCTGATCATACGTAACTAGTATCACGTTGACGTGCTAATTAGTTTCGATGTATATGAGCACCACTTATTATATAAACATACTATTACTTTGAAAAACAATTTGCTGATCCTGGTACATGCAACTAATTGGAGGCATCTTGGGGGATACTGGCCTCAGCATATGGACACCAATTGTCCTGAGCACCATAGGCATTATAATCAATCATTTTCTAAGTGAGCAATGAGAAATAAAGAATGCTTTGAATCATTGTTAAAAATACAGAACTTGGGTATTCTGCTATTTTCACCATTGGCCACTATTGTTCTTCTGCTGCAGTGCCTGTAAGGTGATAGCACAGTGGCTCCCGGACCGCCAGCCTCAGTCTCTGGTAGGCAGCCACTCTATGTGCTCCCAGAGCACTCAGCACCATCCAATCATTGTGCCCCTCTGTGCCATCATCATCCTGCATTACCCGGCTCATCGCAGATGTTCAAAAATAAGTTTCAAATGATTGAATAAACAAAAAGATTATGCTAATCAATTTGTTATTGAAAATAAGAACCCCTTTGGGTTTAGAAACAACTACTTTAGCACTGAGGAAACTTTGGAAGCTAGAGGAAAGATCGAAATAATGAAGAGAACTGATATTTTTACAATATGTTAACATATACTCTCTAGGGAGGCATATTTTAAATAATGGCTCCTATTCTTGTTCTTTTCTCTGGACAATGCAGTTCTAAGACTGATGGTGGTAATTTAATTTAAATATAAATTACATTGTTGTAACCTTATTAAAGAATACATGAGACTAAAACAAGTGCATATGTAGATCTACTATAACTGCCTGTGAGAAGTAAGCTGAGATTTTGTGTTCTTGATACTGGTGTTAAATAATTCTCCACCATCTTACTAAAAAAAATGTATAGTTCAAAAAAATTTAAAAAATGATCCTTGTAGTTTGTCACAGGTAGCAAATAACCATTATTTACTCAACATATTCAAGGTACACTAAATTGCTTGGTAATCTGGGGGAAGTCTTATTTAACCATGCTGGATCTGGAATTTTCCAACTTATTTACTTACGTTTTTGAAGTAGGCTCCAGGCTCAGCATGATGCCCAAAACGGGGCTAGAACTCAGGACCCCGAGACCAAGACCTGAGTTGAGATCAAGAGTTAGACACTGAACTGGCTGAGTCACCTAGGCACCCCAGGAATTTTACAATTTCTAATCATGAATTAGTGATAGTTTATTTATGCCACTCCATAAAGAGTTCATGTTTATGCTATACAGTGCTTCAAGAGCCTCTGTGGAGAAATTATAAAAATACAAAATATTGTTTTCCTAGGAAAAAAACTAAAACAATATTTTCCTAAAATATACTTGTTATCTGAAGGACACGTAATTCATCCTTAAACATCACTATGTTCTGAAAACACTTCTTCCACCTACAGGTTTTGAAACAACCCAAAACACCAGTTCTCACCAAGAAAGTTTTGTGTGGCAGTTAGTAAATATTGAGGTCTGGTGAGAGCTGCACAAAGAACTTAGCCAAATATTCACATAAGGAAAAAAAAATGTAAAAATGCACTTCTGCCAAATGTATTCAACTCTAGGGCAAATTGCTTTCCCAAGTAAATTTTTCAGAAAGCTGGTGCCTCATAAGTCATTAGCAATAATGGTCCCCTCTTTCATGATAACTCAAAATGCACTAGTCAGACTGCAAGAGATTTTATTTCAGACATTTGTAAAGCATATTTATCTCCTAAACCTCCTAAACCTCTGGCCGCATTAAAAGTCAAAATATTAATAAGAAAGAAAAACTCATCCACATTTCTCTCTGCTTGAAAGGACTCCTCAGGGCACTGAGAGACTCACTTCAGAAGTAGTTGTATCCCAATTAGTAGTTACTTCTCCTCTCCTGTCCTATTAGTTTGCTTTTGAAAAGACAAATGTCACCATAACAAAACTGCCTTGTCTTTAAGCAATAGAAATATACCATCAGACCTCAAGGCTATCCTGGCAACCCAAGCATTAAAGAAACAGAATTTTGAGCAGTGGAGAATAATTTTTTAAATTCTTTAGTGACTCTAAGAATGTCTCTTCATGAGAGAGCTCAGGGAAGAACACAAATTTGTTTATTCTATTCATCACTATCATTCTTCCTTGACTAAACTGATAAGTAGATATGCAATGTATACAAATGTGTAAGAAAGTTGAAAGGAGTCTAAAGACCCTAATTCAAGTCCCAGTGCTGCCACTTACTAATTTTGTGTGGTTGAGTCCTTGGCCCCAACACTGAATTGATAGTTCCCTAAGGTGTGAAGAACTGGGAACAGAGTATTTGGAACGGAGACTGGAAATCAGCAGTTCTGTTTTGTAATGCCTGTCAGTCAAGCAAGTGGAGACCTGAGTACATAGTTTGATATATTCATATGCAGTGATAATGAGAAGAGAAATGAAATATAAATTGGACATTTAGAGAAGGGAAAGAGATAGAGACGAAAACAAGGAAAATGTGAAAACATGAAAGAAAAGGAAAATGTTTTGAGAAAAGGGTTGGAGGCACTTGGGTGGCTGAGTTGGCTAAGAGTCCAACTAGATTTCAATTTTAAAAATGAGGAAAAATGAGACATAGAAAGGTTTAACTTCTGGTGTCTGGGTGGCTCAGTTGGTTAAATACTCGGCTCTTGATTTTGGCTCCTGTCATGATCTCATTGTTTGTGGGATTGAGCCCCATGTAAGGCTCTTCACTGACAGCATGGAGCCTGTTTGGTATTCTCTCTCTCTCTGCCCCTCCCCTGCATATGTGTATATTCTCTATCTCTCTCTCTCTCTCCAAAATAAATGAATAAATAAACATTTTAAAAAAGAACAAGAATGAGGTTAGTCAACTATGTTGAATGCTGCTGAGGAGTCAAGCAGGAAAAAACCAGAGATGCTAACAAGCAGCCTGGCAGCATGGAAGCTATGGGTGACCATGAGTGGGTAGAGATGCAGATCTGATTAGTCTTGGACAATGGGAGAGTGTAAGATGAGGAGAATACACTGGCTAAGTGATAAAAAAAGTTTATATGAAGGGGATCAGACTGAAACTATAGTGGGGCATGGGCTCATAGGAGGGTACTTTTTAAAATATATTTTTAAAAGTGTTTTTTTAAAAAATATTTTTATTTATTTCTAGGAGGGAGAGAGATATAGCGTGAGCAGGGGAGGGTCAGAGAGAGGGAGACACAGACTCTGAAACAGGCTCCAGGCTCTGAGCTGGCAGTCAGCACAGAGCCCGACGTGGGGCTCGAACCCACAAACCGCGAGATCATGACCTAAGCAAAAGTCGGATGCTTAGCCGACTAAGCCACCCAGGTGCCCCTTTTTAAAAGTGTTTTTAATGTGTATTATTTTTGACAGACAGACAGACAGAGACAGAGAGTAAGCTGGGAAAGGGCAGACAGAGGAGGACACAGAATGGAAAGCAGGCTCCAGGTTCTGAGCTGTCAGCACAGAGCCTGATGAAGAACTTGAACTTACAGATGGCAAGATCATGAGCTGAGCTGAAGTTGGCCACTTAGCCAACAGAGCCATCCAGGTACCCCTGATAGGAGGGTATTTTAAAGATAGGAGATATTGGGCCATGTTGATAGGCTGATAAGAGTGATCCATTAGATAATTGCAATAGCAAAGATACTGAGATATGAGAAAGAATGGAATCTGAAATATTGTAGGGAAGGTGGTCTTTGATAGTACTAGGACCACTTTTATATTAACAGGGGTGAAGTCTTTTTCGTGAGATCTTATGGGGTATTTTGCATCAATTGTTAACTTGACTGGTAGTTTGTATCCTCTTTCTTGATGATATAAGAAACAAGGTAAAGATAAAGGCAAAAACAGAAGTAATATAAAACTTTGAAACAGAATGAGAAGGTGTTAGAATTCTTTTTGATGAGGATGGAAATAGACATATTCTGATAGCGTATATTGGTCCAGTCATGCTGCATAATCATTTGAGATTTATGGTCTTTAGTTCAGAGTAAAACTAATTAACATGGTTGTACTCTGAACATGACAAAATTTACCTGCTAAGGTATAGAGATGGTAGAGAAAGAAGGCAAGAAGGTACTGAGAGAAAAGCAGAATCTAAAGAATAAAGAAAATGTATTGCTGATATACCGTGATTACATAAGAAGCAGCAGAAGTGAATAAATCAGCCAAAGGAAAAAAAAATTGCTGCCATTTGAAAACAGAGGGAAGAAATGGAGGATGAGTGAGTTAGAGAAATACTGAAGTGGAGAACATGGAATTTGAGGGAATTCATATCAGACAATTTTAAGCTTAGTAAAGCAGAAAGTGTATTATTCATCTATAGGTTGAGTAGTGGACCAATGGAGAAGACATGAAAACAAAATAATGGTAATAGCTATTAAGAGCAGTTAATAATTCCACATATTATCATTTAATATATTCATAATTAGAGCTTAATAAAAACATAAAACAGAGCCTAGGTGAAGAAAGGCTAGATTTAGATGAGAAGGATCATCTTTTTTTTGAGTAAGAAGAAGAAAAGAGGTAGAGGGATGAACCAGAGAAAGAGAACACAGTCAGAAGAAGCTGCTTCAAGAGGCATGATGGAAATGAACAGAAATGGGAAAGGGAGGAGAAGAGCTGATGTGAAAAATACACATGACAGCATCCGGTATGTCAGGCATGGTACTTCAATCGTGAGCTGCTCCTGTGCTGCTGGGCCCTTCACCACTACTGGCTCCTTTTCCTGGTGTTTTACATTGGAGTTATTAGTGTTCAATAAACACTGCATAGCAGTGGTGATGAAAGTAGGCAGCCTCCTCACAAAGGAGAGCTGTGGGTCCAGAAGAGCCCCAGACCACAAGCCCTGAGATAATCCTTACTGTCTACACTGTGGTCATTATGCCTACCATTTTCTATCGAATCTGGGCCTCTGTTTCTTCAAATCACAATGAGGGTGTTGGACTTCTAAGATCCCACTCTTACCACACCCCAGTGGAAAACATTTTCAGAAGCTTCTGCTTTGGTAAGTTATTCAGTATGGTTCTTTTGTTTATTACTCTTTTTAATACTTGTAAAATTTGACACATTTCCTGGGTTTCTATTGTCACCACTTACTGTCACACTGTTTTCCATCAGCTCCCAGCTCGAAGCCAGGGTGGCAGGCACAACTGGAAGGTTCCATTGTGTTCACACCGTGATGGTTGAGGTGAGCCGGCCCTTCAGCACACTCATTTATATCTGCAGAAAGAGATACACAGTAGCTATACCTTCAGAGCTCAAATCAAGATTTATTTGTAAACTATAAACACGAGCTAAAGGATCCCCTTCCTCTCAACCCCAGACATCAAGCATAGCAGTAAAATATCACACAGGCACCATATTTTCAAATAAACCAACTGCTAATTGTATGAACTCAAGTGCTGGTCTAATGCTCTCAAACACGTCTATCAGAGCCTCCAATTGGGAGAATGATAAAAGGAAATAATTAAAAAGTATACTTTATCTGTTCCCTAATAATATAGGGACAAGTCATCAGAATTTGTCTTTAGGAATATATTTCACATTCTTAACCAAAAGTGGTATCTCCCTGATTTAAGGTAGACAGGATATGTGGACAAGGCATATTTGGGGCCTTCATGGGTACCAGTCCATGGTCTAAGGTCTACCTGATTGTCACAGGGCAGTGCCATTTAAACAAGGGCGCTTCCTCTTTCCCCTGACACAGAGAGACTGTTCCTTTCAGGGTAACTTCATTCTGCAGTCCAGATAGTCCCTGTTCTTTCCCTGCAACATCATTTTTCCAAGTACTACTTACTCTTGGACTGTGCTGCGTGTCATCTGCACTAGGGCATTCATAAGAAATACTTATTCTTCTGAGGTATTTTTAAAACTCTATATAGACAGTAATTTGGAGAATAGACTTTCTGAGAATAATGAATTAGACACTAAAATTTTGAAAGAGATTACATCTACATACATTTAGATAGCTGTATATGTCTATACATACATGTATTTGTCAACTTTCCACAAATATTTAATAAAGTCCTATTCTGTGCCGGATGCTAAGTTAGGTAAATGCTGTGTAAACAGAAGACCAAAGCAGAAATGTTCTCTGTCAGATAAGCTATTAACACCATCAACAGAAAACTGTATCTTAATTTTGGCTTAAGGAAGAAAAAATAAATAACTAAGCAGTAATTTTTAGATCTAATTCTTTTTCAGTTTCTCAATGTGTTTATCCATCCCATAAGTCAGGAAATATTTTGGTATTTTCATAATTAATCCAAATAAACTGTTTCTCATTTCATGAAAATGTCATGATAAAAATGAAGGATTCTGTGATTTCTCTGAAGTTATTAAAACAAAGACTGTCCCACAGGAATGATTTCATTTATTAGTTCTGGTTATGGAGTAATTTGTCACTTTCATCCTTGAATTGAAGTATGTCTGTTTTGCTATTTCTAGGAAACAGAAATATGTAACCTTGTATTTATAGTTTCTTTCTTTTTGGAATTAATTATTTCTAAGTTCTGAGAACACTCATTTGCACATACTTGTGTTTCAAAGGTTATCCCCCACTTTCTGTAGCCTATAATAAAAAGCTCCCCGTGTAGTTACAGAAGGTTTTGAATATTAATTCTGGAATTCACTTCATAATGAGAAACAGAAAACAAAAGCATTAATTCTGAAACTACACCAGACCATGTTTTTCGTAACTAAAAATTTCACTGAGTTTTTATAGTTTCACAAAAATACCTTTCAGAATGATCAAATGAGATTATAAGTGTTCTTTTTAAAACATAAATGAGAACACCTCTCTCCCAGCTGTTCTGACTATTCAAAACTAAATTACAACAAAATTTCAAACAATTATACAATTAAGCCATCAGCTTCAACCTTCTACCTCCACAGACCTTTGTGTCTTCAGACAGCTGGTACCCTGGGCAGACAGACACACCTGGCCACACCATTCTCACTCTGACAGATGTGGGCACATCCATTCCCACCTTCGCAGGGGGCCATCTCTGGAAGCAATTAAGCAGTGGTAGTTTATAATCCATTAACTTCATAAAGATATACAAGATGGAAGGGTGGAGAAAGGTAAGGAGGGAACTGGAGCCATGGAGTTTTTCATCTAAAGATGGTAAGGACTCTGGAAAGTCTTTTACTACTTTCAGAAGGAACTAATCTCATAAAAAGTTGCCCATGTTGTGATCTGAACTCCAAAATCTAAACAGATTTAAATATGGATTCAACCCAGAGAAGAATTAGCTTAATTTCACTCTTCCCAGAATCTGCCTTTTGCCCTCTGGTACTAAAAGTTCAACAGAGTCAGCATGAACTCTACCATACACTTTTTCATTCTATCCTTCTCTCTCAACCATTTTACTCCATTGGGCATCAGAATCACCCTTGTATCTCCTCGGGGTCACCTTTGCTTTTGGATAAAAAACCATGGTGTGAGAAGAAGGCAGGCTGAAGTGACAGAGGAGGGTCTTAGCCATAGCTGCCATGGAGACAGAATATAGTTCAGATCCCACTGGAATTAAGTCAGGTGGCCTACTTTTCCCCATCACTTGCTCCTGTCTTAATTAGCCTTAGTCAAATTCTCTGGAAGTCCAGAATAATATAAAGTCACAAATCCTATCAAGAGTACCTCAATACAGAGCTTATTTGCTGACTTTGACAAGCTGCTGGGGTAGAACTTCAGAATTTTTGTTCCTTCCCCCCCCACATTTTTTCCTTATGATACCCAGAGTATAAAATCAAAACAATATATACAGCCATTCTGTCCCCACATGGGCCTAGTTTTAACCCAACCACTACCACACATAAATGCTTTCAGCAGTTTTTTGTGAATAATTTCTGACTTTCTTTTCAAAGAAAATAAAGTACATATATATATGCTTTATATACATATATATACATGCATTATATATATATATATACATATATATGCATAGTTAAATATAGCTACCATTCACAGGTACAGTACATAGTACTATGCTTCTTGCTTTTATGATATAGAAAAATTTACTTGAAATTGTAGATTAATTTGGGGGAGTATTGCCATTTCAACAATATTAAAGTATCTGATCGATGAACATGAGATGCCTTTCCATTTAGGTACTTCATTTGTTTCAAAATGTTTTATAGTTTTTTTTTTTAAATATTTTTATTTATTTCTAAGAGAGAGAGAGAGAGAGAGAGAGAGAGAGACAGCGTGAGCAGGGGAGGGTCAGAGAGAGAGGGAGTCACAGACTGAAACAGGCTCCAGGCTCTGAGCTGGCAGTCAGCACAGAGCCCGAAGCGGGACTCGAACCCACGAACCGCGAGATCATGACCTAAGCGAAAGTCGGACGCTTAACCGACTAAGCCACCCAGGCGCCCCTTATAGTTTTTAAACTATAAGTTTTGCACTTTCTGTTAAATTTATTCCTATATATTTTATCCTTTTTGATGCTGTTGTAAATAGAATCTTCAAATTTCATTTCCATATTATCCATTGCTCGTATATAGAAAACCAATTGATTTTTATGTGTTCATTTTATATCCTTCAACTTTGCTGAATTTCTTCATTGACTCCAATAGGTTTTGCAAGTGAATTACTTAGGATTTTCTATAGACAAATTGTGTCATCTGCAAATGGAGAGATTCCATTTCCTCCTTTCTAATCTTGATGCTTTTTCTGTTCTTACCTTATTGCTCTGGGTAGAACCTACAGTATAATGTTGAATAGAAGTGGCATAAACAGACATATTTGTCTTATCCCTGATCTTAGGGGGAAAGTTTTAAGTATTCACTATTAAGGATAATATTAGCTATGGGTTTTTCATAGGTTCCCTTTCTCAGGTTGAGAAAGTTCTCTTCTATTTCAAGTTTGTTGAATTATAATGAAAAGATGCTGGATTTTGACAAGTGTTTTGTTTTGTTTTTCTTCTTGAATCTATTGAGATGATAATGTGATTTTTGTACTTTATTCTATTTATATGGTATATAGCTTTAGTTGATTTTGAGATTATTTTTCTGAGATAAATCTTACTTGATTATAGTGTATAATCCCTTCTACATGCTGTTGGATTTGGCTTCCTAATATTTAGTTTAGGATTTTTACATCTACACTCATAAATATATTTGTTTGTGGTTTTCTTTCTTGTGATATCCTTGTCTGGTATTCGTATGAGGGTAATTCTGACTTCATGGAATGAATTGGAGTGTTCTCTTCTCTTTAATATTTTTAAATAATTTGTAAAAATGTGTACTGTTCCCTCTCAAATATTTGCTATAATTCACCATTGGAACCATCTGGGCCTGAGCTTTTCTTTTTTTTAAAGTTTCAAAATTACTGATTCTATCTCTTTACTTATATATCTAACTCAGTGTGCCCTGAATTTCACACAAAGTAAAATTTGATGGAATTTGGGTTTTGTTTTCTTTACTCCATCTGTATTTTTGTCACAGGTTAATAGATCTACACAGCTTTATACCAGAAACTTAATTTACTTAATCTAATCCCCTACTACCAGTTCTTAAGACAGTGGGATAGGTAACTTCTCTGAACTCTGGAAAGTGAGGGGTCATTTCTGTCAGATGCAAAATTATGAAGTAGATTGCAATTATATTTGTCATGTTCTTCTCATTGACCACTGTCTCTGGGAACATCTTTTCTAGGTTTACTTTAATCATCTATTGCCCTAATGCCTTCTTGATGTCCAGGTCTCAATATAAGGAGTTATCCTCCCAGAAAATGGCTATATATATCTTATATATATAATGTAAGCCCTACTACTGTCAGAGGTCCTTTTTGTTTGGGGGACTGATTTTAACTGCAGACTTAACCCATTTGAATTAGACATGAAAGAACTATAAAATAAGACTTCTACAATGCAGCATTTGGCAAAACTTTTATTTTCAGCTGCAGAACATAGAAGGATATTTAAGGTAGCATGTGGGACACGAGTTATATTTTCAGTCAAGTTCCTAACGCTTCTTTTGTATAGAGCTAAAGGGCAGTACTCTTTATATAGTGGCACTTAAATGGGGTCTGTTCAAACTTGGCTTGGATCCTAAAAGGGTAACCACGATTGGGCTTACTTCTATCATAAACAAACAGAAAACCAGAGTAAAATGTATGAAACAACTATCTGTAGATATCGGACAACAAAGAGCACAGAAGCGGGAATCCTGAGTGAAGAGAAACAAAGAAGCTAAATTACTGCTTTGGTTCTTCTGGAGACCATTTCTGGGTTACAGCACAAGAAAGAGAAACCTAAGAGGGCTCAGTGATCCTGGAAAATTAAAGAGATAAATCAGAGTTTCTGGTTATCAAGGAAAGTATCATTTGTGGAATGTTAGAATGGGCAGGGTGAGGTGGGGAAGAGAGTGCTACACAGAGGGGAAAAAAACCTCCAGAAATCTATATACTGATTCTTTTGAATTTTTCACTAAATCTTAACCCATGTATATATGTGTAGGGTAAATCTCCAGGAGGCCAGGCAAAGAACAAAGAAGAATTAGGGAAGCTGTAATTCAAACAATTCCAAAGCACACAGACAGCCAAGTATCAGTTAGTTCTTAGCAGTCAAACTGGGGACGTATTACTGAACACATGGGGCTTTCAGTAGAGATCCCACAAGGGTGATGATTCAGTACGAGGACTAACCTAACCCCATAGTAAAGTCAATTCTAGATTGACCCTAATCAAACTTGAAAACGGCACTTAACAAGATCAAACTGATCTGCAAATCACCTAACGTGGCACCCAGCAAAAAAGCACAATACTTTTTAAAGGAGAACAAAGCTAGCATTCAACAATGTGAAATAAATAATGTCCAGCATTCCATAAAAGGTTAACAAACATGTGACAGTGTAAGCAAACATGACCCATATCCAGGAGAAAATTCATTTAATAAAAATAGACTTACACATAACAGAAACGATTAAATTGGCAGATAAGTATATTAAAACAGCATCATATATAAATTCAATATGCCCAATGATTTAAAGAAAAACATACATTTAATAAGTAGAAAAAGAGAAGATATAAAAATCTACCAAAGGGAACTTTTAAAGCAGATGGAGATAAGATCTGAAATAGAAAGTTCACTAAATGGTATTATCAGCACATTACATAATTAGAAAATTATTGAACTAAAAACTTAGCAGTATAAATTATCCAAAATGAATAACACAGAGAACAAAAAAGACTAAGCAATTTAAATACAGAAAGTCTGGTAACTAGGAGAGCAATATTAAGCAGACAATATCAAATTTTAGCAGGATCTTCTCTAGTCAAACTATCAGGAAAGAGACAGTCTAACAGGAAAGAAAACTTTCAGAAAATGGCTGCCATGCTATAGCCAGACACCATAGAAAAAAATGTGACCCAACCCCCCACTTATGACACCAAAGCCTACACTTTTCCCCTCAACAGGATGTAAGGGTGTTTTCTCCCTCCCCACTGCATTGATGTCAGAGGAGGTTGATCATAGAATCAACACTTTTACCACCAATCAATGATAATGAGGCCACTTCACCAGGGTGGTCATGAAAGCTGTGTGGGGACAGTAAAAAGATACACTTCCTAACCAAGTGGTACCGAAAGAGAGTTAGCATTCCTTTCTTGCACAGAATTAATGAGGCATACACTTATGAGCATTAGAAGCCAGCTGGTGGTAAACTTGGATTTTTATTCACAGTAAGTAGAAAAAAGTGGTACTCTACCCACCCTATTTACTCTTCCAGAGTAGGGTCAATGGAAACCATTTAAAATATAAGGGGTGCATAATATCCAGGCTCTAATAACATAATATACAAAATGTCCACTTTTCAGTAGAAAAGTACTCATGCCAAGAACTAGGATGATCTCAAGAAGATTGAAAAAGTGAACCAATAAATCCCATCACCAAGAGTTTAGAGATGTTAATATTATATAACAAAGATATTAAACTAGCCAACATAAAATTGCATTAATGAACAATTACAAACATGTTTGAAACAAATGAAAATGGAAAATTTCAGAACTGAAGAACACAACAACCAAAGAACTCAATGGATTGGCCAATAAGTAGGATGGAGAGGACAGAGGAAAGAATCAGTGAATTGGAAGACAGAACAATAGAAATTACCCTAATGAACAACAGAGATAAAAACTAGAAACAAAACAAATTGAAAGAAAGAAAGAAAGAAAGAAAGAAAGAAAGAAAGAAAGAAAGAAAGAAAGAAAAGAAAAGAAGAGAAAAGAAAAGAAAAAAAGAATGGAACTTTATTATTACTTAAAATTTTTTTTAACATTTATTCATTTTTGAGAGACAGACAGAGAGTGAGCGGGGGAGGGGTAGACAGAGAGAGACAGAGGAAAACACAGAATCCAAAGCAGGCTCCAGGCTCTGAGCTGCCTGCACAGAGCCCCACGTGGGGCTTGAACTCAGACAGTGAGATCATGACCTGATCTGAAGCAGGATGCTTAACCGACTGAGCCACTGAGACACCCCAAGAATGGAACTTTAGAGACCTACAGAAACATAACAAAGATAAAACAGTATATCAACATCAATATCTTAGGAGACAGAAGAAATATGGTGGGGCTGAAAATGTGTTCAAAGAAATAAAGGTGAAAATTCCCCAAATTTGGCAAAAGACATAAACCTATAGATCCAAGAAGGTGAGTAAAAGCCAAGCAAAGTAAACCCCAAAAAATCTATAACAAGACACATCATAGTCAAACTTCTGGAAAGTAAAGAAAAAAGAAAAATCTTTAAAGCAATGAGAGAGACACTTCTTCTGTAAAAAGAAAAGTAAAATAATAGACTTTTCATCAGAAATCATGGAGCCTTGGAGGAAGTGACAACATTTTTCAACTAATAAAAGTAAACAATCCAGAATCTTACATGCAGCAAAATTGCTCTTTAGAAATGAAAGGAAAACTGAGACAAACAGAAAAAAAAAAAGATAGATAAGCTGTAACATATCAATAATTACGTTAGTATAAATGGCTTACTACACCAATTAAAAGGCTGAGATTTAGGGGGAAAATAGTGGGTGAGAGGGAGAGAGGTAACCATGAAAGACTCTTGAATGCTGAGAACAAACTGAGGACTGATGGGTGTGAGGGTGGGGAGATGGGCATGGAGGAGGGCACTTGTAGGGATGAGCACTAGGTGTTATATGGAAACCAACTTGACAATAAACTATTTGTAAAAAAAAAATTAAAAAAATAAAATGCAAAAAAAGGCTGAGATTTTAAGAGTGGATTAAAAAATATTCTCCAACTGTATACTCTTACATGAAATTCACTTCAAATATAAACATATAGGCAGATCAAAAGTAAAAGAATGGAGAAAATATATGTCATGCAAAAGCTGATCACAGGAACGTGGAGTGGCCATATTAATGTCAGATAAAGTCTACCCCAGTTCAAAGAAAATTTCCAGAAACAGAGAGAGACATTATGTAATAATAAAAAGAATAATAAAATAGTTAATCCACCAGGAAGACATAATACTATATGTGTATGTACCAAAAAACAGAACTGCAAAATAATGTGAAGCAAAAGTTGATAGAAATGAAGGAGAAATAGACAAATGCACAGTTATAGTTGGAGATGTCATCACTCTTTCACCAATGAATAATAATTAGACAGAAAACTATCAAAGACATAGAAGAACTCAACAACACCATCAACCCAGAAGATCTAGTTGACACTTATATAATACTCCACTCAACAACAGCAGAATACACATTCTCATCAAGTGCTCAAAAATATATGCAAACATAGATTACATCTTGGGCCATAAAATAAACCGCAAGAATTTCAAAGAATTGAAATCATGTTCCCTGATCACAAAGGAATCAACTGAGAAATCAATAACAGAGATTATAGGAAAATCTCCAAACACATGGAAACTAAACAAGACACTTCTATGTAATTTATGGGTCAAAGAGAAAGTACCAAGGAAAAATAAAAAGCATTATACTGAATAAAAATCAAAATTCAACATCAAAAATTTGGGGACACAGCTAAAACAGTGCTCAGAGACAGATTTATAGCATGAAATATATTGGAAAAGATAAAGGATAATCTAAGATCACCTAAAGGATAGTCTAAGCTACCATTCCAAGAATTTAGAATAAGAAGAGCAAAAAAAATGAAACAAAACAAAAAAACCCGAAAAACAAAAATCCTAAATTAAGTAGAATGAGGGAAATAAGGATAAGAGCAGAAAACAATGATGTTGAAAACACACAAAAAAATATATTGAACTGAAGAGCTGGCTCTTAGCATAGATCAAAATTGACAATAAAAAACTGACAAAGAAAATAAGAGAAAAGACCAGATTACCAATATCAGAAATGAAACAGGATGTTACTATACATTCTGATGACATCAAAAATATAGTAAGCATCAACTGTAAACAACTCTGCATAACATACATTTGGTACCTTAGACAAAATGGGATAATTTCTTTTTTTTAATTTTTAAAAATGTTTATTTGTTTTGAGAGAGAGAGAGAGAGAGAGAGGAAAGCATGTGTGCATGTGGAGGAGGGGCAGAGAGAAGAGGGAGAGAATCCCAAGCAGGCTCCATGCTGTCAGTGCAGAGCCTCATGCAGGGCTCGAACTCACAAACCACAAGATCATGATCTGAGCAGAAGTCAAGAGTTGGTCACTTAACTGACTGAGTCACTAGGTGCTCCAAATTTCTTTCTCAAAAGAAATACAAACAACCACAAGCCATTCATATGAAATAGAAAACGTGTAAAGCCCTATAATGAAGAAAAACAAATTATAACTTAAACTCTACCCAAAGAGAAATCTCTATGCTCAGATGGTTTCACTGAACAATTCTACCAAATATTTAAGACAGAATTAACACTGATTCTATAATTTCTTCCAGAAAATAGAAAAAAGGATTTCTATTTTATGATGTATTTTATGAAGATGATATTATCCTGATACCAAAGGCAGGTAAAAACAATACAGAAAAAAGAAAGGGAGAAAGAAATGGAGAAAGAGAGGAAGGGAGGAAGGAAGGAAGAAAGGAAGGAAGAGAGAGAGAGAGACAGAGAGAGAGAGAGAGAGAGAGAGAGAAAGAAAGAAAGAAAGAAAGAGAAAGAAAGAAAGAAAGAGAATACTATAGATTGAGTCCTTTTTCAGACTCCACACTGACAGCTCAGAACCTGCTTGGGATTCTCTCTCCCTTGGTCTCTGTCCTTCCCGTGCTTGCACTCTCTTTCTATCTCTCAAAATAAATAACTAAACATTTTTTAAAAAAATGTAATTGAGGTTTTTTGGTTCTAGTTGAAAGATACATGTATAAATCAGTGGAAAATAATGAAGAACACAGAAACAGATCCACACAAACATGCCCACTTGTTTTTTTTTTTTTAAAAATTTTTAACGTTTATTTATTTTCAAGAGACAGAGACAGAGCATGAATGGGGGAGGGGCAGAGAGAGATGGAGATACAGAATTCTGAAGCAGGCTCCAGGCTCTGAGCTATCAGCACAGAGCACTACGCCGGGCTTGAACTCATAAACCGTGAGATCATGACCTGAGCTGAAGTCTGACCCTCAACCCACTGAGCCACCCAGGCGTCCCTTGATTTTTGAGGAAGGCAAAAAAGCAATTCAGTGAACAAGGAGGGTCTTTCCACAAATGATAGGCAACCAAATGGATCTTGACATAAATCTCATATCTTACACAAAAGTTAACTAAAACTGGATCATAGACTTAAATGTAAAACATAAAACTACCTTTAAAACTTTTAGAAAATATCACCTTTATTAATAACCTCTAAAAACTGGAATCAATTCAGATGGAAATGCTTAAACAAACTAGTATATCCATATCATGGACTACTATGAACTATTGCTACACCGCAAGAACTTGGGTGAATCTCCGGAGGACTATGTTGAGTGAAGAAAGCCAATCCATAATAGTATACATACTCTTTGATTTTGTATGTAACATTCTTGAAATGACAAAATGATAGAAATGGAGAACATATTAGTGGCTGCCTGGGGTTAAGGAGGGGGTAGTCTATGCCTACCAAGAAGGAAAGTGTGGTTATTAGTAGGGAACATTAGGGATCCTTGTGATGAAAATGTTCTTCATCTTGATTCTATCAATACCAATATTCTGGTTGTGATATTGTACTATAATTTTCCAAGATGTTGTCATTGTGGGAAACTAGGTAGAGATACATGAGATCTCTCTATGTTATTTTCAAAATTGCACGTGGATCCAAAATTATCTAAAAAGAAAAAGGGACCAAAAGGTAAAAAACAAACAACTGCCCCCCAAACACTACAAAAAATTCCATTAAGTGAATGAGTATGTTGGCTGAACTGTAATCTAAGTAACTTTTTATTAAAAAAAAGAGAATACAGAGCTGACTTGACTCATTCAACTCTCATTCAATAAACATTATTTAGGAATAATGTTAGAGAGAGAGACATCTGGGAGCCTTGATTATTGGAGAAACCCTGGACCCCATCAAGCAGCAAGTCTAAATGGGGACTGATAGTCTCCAGTTTAAAGCTGCCACATCAAAATGATTTTTGGATGTGGACTCTCTCTACCCTGGAGGGTATGCAGGTGGTTTTGGAATGGGCTGCACTCCAAAGGCCTAGACGTCCTAGTTGCCCAAGGGATGGAACAGGGTAATTGTCAGGAAAGACTAGGTCATACACACACAAAAAGAAGTTTAATGAAAGAAGCAAAGCAATATGAAAACAAAGTAAACAATTACAGTAATCAAAAGGAAACTATTGAAAAGAAAATACAATATAACTGGAATCTCAGAAGAATGAATAGAAAAAAGAAAAAAAAAAACTTTGAAAAGGAATAGTGACCAAACATTTTCAAAATTTGATGTAAACTGGACCCACATAGTATCCAGAAGTCTTAATGAATCTAGGCAGGACAAACACAAATAAAACTGAACCATAACATATCATGATCAAGGTGATAAAAATCAATGATAAAGAGAAAATTGTAACAGAATCCAAAAGGCAAAGAATATTACATACAGAAGAAAATTAAAAAAAAAAAAACTGTATATATCTTGTTAAAAACCATGCAAGACAAAAGACAAGGGAACATTTTTAAAATACTGGGGGAAAATAAAAACAAACCAAAAAAAGAATAGAAGTACATATCCAAAATGGATATGACATAAATGGAGAAGACATAAAGACATTTTTAAAAAAGTAAGCTGAAAGTATTCATCACTACAGATCTAACCTATAAGAAACGGTAAGGGAAGTCATTCAGGTATAAGGTAAATGGCAGCGAGTGGAAATGTGAACCTACACAATGGAATAAAGAATGCAAGTCATTCTACATACGTGATAAAATAAGAGATAGTTTCTGCCATTTAAAAAATATCCAATATATATCTGTATAGGTTAAAACAAACAAAATAGAAATGCATTTGGTATTTTTACATGTGACAGTTGTATGAAGCAATGTAACATAATGAAATGCAAGTACATTGTTGTAAGGTCCTAACATTATACATCAAGAGGTAATAACATCTTGAAGGTAGACTATGATAAAATAATAATATTGTAAATCCTAGAATAAAAATTATTTTTAAGGGAGTATAACTAGCAAAGCAATTTCAGAGACAAAATGAGATAAAAATTCTCAATTAACCAAGGAGAAGTCAGAAAAGAGGAAAAGGGAATAAAGAATAAATGAGACAAACAGAAAACAGATAGCATTCTCATAGGTTAAAGCCCATATGGCAAATTACATTAAATACAAATTCTCTAAATATTCATATTGAAAGATAAGAATTTTCAGACTGGAAAAAAGCAAGACACAACTACGTGCTACCTACATAAACATATTTTAACTATAAAGAACAAATATGTTTTTTAAAAGAATAAATATATATACTATAATAGCACTAACCAAAACCTTTGAATGGCTGTATTAATTTTATGTAAAGTAGATTTCAGACAAAGCAGACTAGTATAATAAGGTGATCAATTACTATAATAAATATGATAATGTGATCATTTTTCAAGAAAACCATTTTAACTCTGTATGCACCCAAATAACAAAGCTTCAAAATACATGAAGCATAAATTGATACAACTGAAAGGAGAAATAGACACACTCATATATATAATTGGGGATTTCAATACTCCTCTACCAATAATTGATAAGATAGATGACAGAATAGTAATATGACTATAGGTAAGACTTAACAACTATCAAACAATTTAAAATGATATTTCTAATAACTTCAGTCAATAATTGAAGAATATATTTTTTCAAGTAGACAGAGAACATTTAACAAGATAAAATATTCTGAGCTCAAACCAAGTCTTGATAAATGTAAAATGATTGCAGACATACAGAGTATATTTTCTAATCAAAATGGAATTAACTTAGAACACAAAATGACACCTGCAATTGACTCAAGCATTCAGAAGTTTAACAATGCTATTCTATTATCCATTACTCAAGGGAATTAGAAAATATTTTTAAGTGAATGTAAATGTTATCAATATGTGTAAGGGAAAATAAAGAAGGGCTTAGGGAAAAGTATAGCTTTAAGTACTTATATGAGAAAAGAGGTAGGTCTAAAGTTTAATGGAACAGAACAGAGAACCCAGAAATGGACCCACAAATGTATGGGCAGCTAACCTTTGACAAAGCAGGAAAGAATATCCAATGGGAAAAGGACAGTCTCTTCAGCTAATGGCACTGGGGAAATTGGACAGGTGACATGCAGAAGAATGAACCTGGACCACTTTCTTATGACATACACAAAAATAAACTCAAAATGGATGAAAGACCTCAGTGTAAGACAGGACACCATCAAAATCCTAGAGGAGAAAACAGGCAACAACCACTTTGACCTCAGCTGCAGTAATTCCTTATGAGACATGTCTCTGGAGGCAAGGGAAACAAAAGCAAACATGAAGTATTGAGACCTCATCAAGATCAAAAGCTTCTGCACAGGGAAGGAAACAATCAACAAAACTAAAAGGCAACCAAAGGAGTGGGAGAAAATATTTGCAAATGACATACTAGATAAAGGGTTAGTTTTCAACATCTACAAAGAACTTATCAAACTCAACACCCAAAAAACAAATAATTCAGTGAAGAAATGGGCAAAAGACATGAGAACAGACATTTTTCCAAAGAAGACATCCAGATGGCTAACAGACACATGAAAAGATGCTCGACATCGCTGATCATCAGGGAAATACAAATCAAAACTGCAATGAGATACCACCGCATACCTGTCAGAATGGCTTATATTAACAATTCAGGAAAAAAACAGATGTTGGTGAGGATGCAGAGAAAGGGGAACCCCTTTGCACTGCTGGGGGGAATGCAAACTGGTGCAGCCACTCTGAAAAACAGTATGAAGGTTCCTACGACCCAGAAATTGCACTACTAGGCATTTATCCAAAAGATACAAAAATGTTGATTTGAAGGGGCACATGCACCCCAATGTTTATAGCAGTGCTATCAACAATAGTCAAATTATGGAAAGAGCCCAAATGTCCATCAACTGATGAATAAAGAAAATGTGGTGTACACACACACACACACACACACACACACACACACAATGGAATACTATTTGGTAATCAAAAAGAATGAAATCTTGCCACCTGCAACAATGTGGCTGAAGCTAGAATGTATTACTCTAAGTGAAATAAGTCAGTCAGAGAAAGATAAATGTCATATGATTTCAGTCATATGTGGAATTTAAGAAACAAAACAGATGAACATAATAAGATGAAAACAGAGAAGCAGGTAAACCATTAGATACTCTTAAATACAGAGAACAGATTTAGGGTTGCTGGAGGGAAAGTGGGTGGGGAGAGAGGCTAAATGGGTGATGGGCATAAAGGATGGCACTTGTTACAATAAATACTGGGTGTTATATGTAAGTGAGGAATCACTAAATTCTACTCCTGAAATCATTTTTACATTATATGTTTACTAACTAGGATTTGAATAACATTTAAAAAAAATAACTAAATAAATAAGAAACTTAAAAGCAAGTTGACCTGAAATAGAGGAAGAAATAATAGAAATCAGTGAAATAAACAATAAATAACAAACACAATCAATAAAATGAAAAGTTGGTTTTTTAAAGGTCAATAAAATTTAATCTCTAGATAAACTAAGCAAGAATATAGATATGACATAAATTAATAAGAGGATATTATGTTTCATTTTTTCAAATATATTTGACAGTTTACGAAATAGGGAAACACCTTGAATGGCACAATATATATCAAAACTGACTCAAGAAGTGATGGAAAACTTAAATAGCCTTATATGGACATTAAAAATTATATTAATAAATAAAAACCTTTTCTTCAAAGAAAATTGTAGGCTAAGATGGTTTAACTGGTGAATTACCCTCAACTTTTAAATAATTCTACACAAACTCTTTTTTTATTTATTTAAAAACTTTTTAATGTTTTATTTATTTTTGAGAGAGACAGACAGAGAGAGAGAGGAAGACAGAATCAAAGCGGGCTCCAGGCTCTGAGCTGTCAGTACAGAGATGACACGGGGCCTGAACTCACAAACCATGAGATCAATGACCTGAATCAAAGTTGTATGCTTAACCAACTGAACCACCCATGCCGCTACACAAACTCTTGAAGAAAGAGACAAGAGGGAATGTTTCTCAACTCACTTTATTAAGCCAAAATTACTCTGCACTAGACAAACACTACAAAAAAATAAAACTATAGAAAAATAACCCTAATTTAAGATAGATTCAGAAATCCCACATAACCCCTTGACTGACAATTCCAAATTTTAACAGGAGGGTAGAACACTTAGAACCGTCATGCGTGGATATATAAAGTTGCATAGCTCTGGAAGACAATTTGCCAATATTTTATAAGGTTAAATATGCATTTACTAATGGCCCGACAATTCTAGTCTTAGGTAATTGCTTTGTAATAAACTATAATTCAGTAATAAAAATGAATGTACTGCTAATATACACAAAGACATGGACGAATCTCAAAATCATTAGGCTGAGCTTTAAAAGAATACAGACATAAATAATCACATACTGAATTATTCATTTTATACAACACCCTAGAGAACACAAATCTAATCTATACTGACAGAAAGTAGATCATTGGTTGTTAAGATTAGAGATTTGAGTGATTGTAAGAATAGAGCAATTGGGAAAGGAAATACAGGAATTTTTGAGGAGATAGAAAAGGTCACATCTCTATTGTGGTAGCAGTTACATGGCATCTACATTTAAGTATGTAGTGTTGAAGTTGCTGCATTTCATTGAGAGTAAATTACATTTAAAATGTTAAGAAAGATAACAGTAACAAAAAAGGACTTATATTTTTGTTTGGATATAACTTTTGTATATCATTCTTTGTATATGTCCCAATGGATTTTTGAGCAGCCCCATTTATAGCAAGAACCAGATCTTATTTATTCATCTATACTAAGCCTTCCAAATATATTTGCTTAACATTCACCAACATGAATGTTAATGTTTTAGAGAAACATAAGAAAGCAGTGGTTACAACCTCACTTATATCCTGCTCTTCTTGCCCAGATACTTATTGGCATCCTGATTGGCTGTGACTTTTTGTTTTTCTAAGACTTAGTCCTAGGTACTGCCTCCTCTATAAAATCTTTCCCAATGACGGGGCACCTGGGTGGCTTAGTCGGTTAAACGTCCGACTTTCGCTTAGGTCATGATCTCGTGGTTTGTGGGTTCGGGCCCCGCGTCAGGCTCTGTGCTGACTGCCAGCTCAGAGCCTGGAGCCTGTTTCAGTCTGTGACTCCCTCTCTCTCTGACCCTCCCCTGCTCACGCTGTCTCTCTCTCCTGGAAATAAATAAAACATTAAAAAAAAAAAATCTTTCCCAATGATCTCAGTGACAGCTTTCACTATGGAAAGCAGGCAGTGTTTCTCAAATTGGGTTCCTTACTATAGTAGTTTTAGGGGATGATAGTAAATGTTACATGTTAAAAGTTTCCAACATCAAAAATCCTTGCAAATGCTTGCTCAGCAAAGCTGTTTTCCGTTGAATTTCTCATAGGTTTTAATATGCTATAATGGATTATGATCATCCAAAATACAATAGGTTATTCAAATTTTCCATGCTTTTTTGTTCTTTTTTTATTTGACCATGGCATTATTTTTATTGTAAATAAATTCAATAATTTAATGTTTCATAGAACCAATATAGAAAATGATGGATGCTGTCATATATTTAGTTCTTATAATATCCCACCTTAAACCTTTAGAGATCAATAATAGGGCACATTTTATTTCTCTGAATAATTTACAATTCCTTGAATGCAGGGACCTGCTTCATATAACTTGATATCACCATCTGTCGATAATCTCCAGAGAAAGTGATTCCTAAACTGTGTTTTGATGGAAAGAGGATATAGCTATTAGAAATTTGGCTTCAAGTACTGGTCTTTTAGTTGCTAGCAAATCAAATGTTACCTTGAATGACAATAGATACATGATGGTAGACATTCCATGCATAACAGCGAATAAGACTGTGTTCACAGAACATTCATTCCAGAAGGTGAGATAGACAGCCTATGGGTAAACCAATTTAAAAAAATCATCACAGACTTTGCTGAGTTCTTTAAATGAAATAAACAAGATGATGTAAGAAACAGTAGCTAAGGAGGAGAGCTGAAAAAGAGAATTTGGAGCAGAGGCCTTGAGACATTGAGATAGAAAAGACATAGTGTATTCAAAGAACAATAGGGAAAGTTCTTTGCCAGCACATGTAAAACACTGTGGTTCATGGTAAGGATTTTGGAATTTAAGTTTAATAGTAAGACACTGAAGATTTTAAGAGGATAAATGGTAGGGTCAAAAGTAAAATCCCCAGGTCTCCTTATTCTTGGTTTAATAATCCTTTCCTCTTTATTAAAGATTATTAAAATATGTGTGTTTTATTAAGAGAATACTTCAGAATGGTAGCCCTAAAGCCATATAGGATAAAATCTTTCACTGACTTTGTAATCTTAAATCCCTTGGTAGCTTTCATGCTTAAACACAGTTAAGGCATTTCAAATTCAAAAGAAATTGCTGTTTCTTTTTCATTTCCTATGTAAGTCGGAGAACATAAATAAGAAGGTAATTTAGATGGATGAGTTGCATGAATTTCTCTAAATACATTAGTTTAGCAGCATTTAAAAAAATATATTGTAATTTATCTGAACTGTTCAAACTCTGGCTGAAAATCATTTTAAGGACTTGATTATTAGTCACAGTTTTGAGAGATGTTTACGTGGAAAAAAATACAACCTAAAAGCTTATTTTAGGTTTTTAACAAATATTAGACAAAAATATAATTTAATAATTCAGAACTTGGTTAACTTTAATATTTACCTCTAGGGGCGCCTAGGTGGCTCAGTCGGAGTCTGACTTTAGCTCAGGTCATGATCTCACAGTCTGTGGGTTTGAGCTCCTCATTGGGCTCTGTGCTAACAGCTAGCTCAGTGACTGGGGCCTGCTTCACATTCTGTGTGTCCCTCTCTCTCTCTCTGACTCTCCCCAGCTCAGGCTGACTCTCTCTCTCCCTCTCTCAGAAATAAATAAAACATTAAAAAATTATAATATTTACCTCTAGTGAGACTTTGTCATATACTTCTATTTTTCAAAAGATGTATTTAATAAATAGCCAGATATATATTCTTGGTTTATTCATAAAATTAAACTTTAACTACCTTCAGGAGTGCCTGGGTGGCTCAGTCAGTTGAGTGTCTGACTTTGGCTCAGGTCATGATCTCTCGGTTGGTGAGTTCGAGCCCCGCGTCGGGCTCTGTGCTGACAACTCAGAGCCTGGAGCCTGCTTCAGATTCTGTGTCTCCTCTCTCTGCCCCTCCCCCACTCATGCTTGTTTCTCTTCATCTCAAAAATAATAAACGTTAAAAATTTAAAAAAAAACTTTTAACTACCTTCAAACTATGAGCTAATTTATACCTCTGAATTTGAGAAAAAAACTCTTTTCAAATCTGTACAAATATATACGGAGACTGCTGTTATTTTATTATAATCAAAGACACAAATTTCAAGCTTAAGCCCAGAATTTTTTTCTTCCTTAGACATGATATATTACACTTCCTCAAGTTTCCAATGACCAGTCTTTTGATGGTTAAAGACAAATTAAAGAGGCCATGGAAAACATATGGCTAGTTTTGTTCTTAGCATGACTATCTCCCAAACAAGTCATGTAATACTTTCTCAAAATCATTTTCTCAAAAGAATATATTGGTAACCTCCAAGTACCTCCCCATTGGCTCCAGAGCATTTGCTAAAGGCATTCATTAGTTAGTTCTTTAATTTCACCTCTTCCTAGATTCTAACTTCTTGATTTTGACGATACTTGAAAGCCAGTGTTTCTGCTTGGAAGGCTGAAATATCCATATTTATCAAAGCACCTGTGTGGTTAAACAAAGCACATCTTTATATATGAGGTTACAATGGCATTTTACCAGGAAACATGTTCTGATCCATGAACTATGTCTCCAATGAAAAACTACTTGCATGTATGGCAATAAAAATATCTACTCTAAAATCCCATAGCTTCCTTAATTGTTGATATTTGGAATATAATAGACTAATTGTGCACTCATCCTATAACGTAGAAGATATCTGGGACCTTGGCACTTCCCTTCTCTGGACTTGTTCTTACTCTTCTTTCAAAATTTAACTGATTTATTATCTCCACTTAAAAGTGTTCCCTGAACCTGTTTAGGCTGGCTTATGTGGGGTTATTTGCTGGGGTTCATGTAATATATAACGCTTATTTTTGCCACTGTGCTACTACACCCTTTATTTATGCATTTGTATCTTCCCACTAAACCATGAGCTTGTTGAGGGCAGGGAACTGTTTTAGTATCAAAGAACTTTTAGTTTCTAATTCCAGTGCCCGGCATATAATAGGAACTTACAAACTACCCCTTGCATGATAGAAATGAATGACAAAGCAACATCTGAAAAAAAGATAAGCAGATTTTCCATCTGGTGAAATACCAAACGACTCTCCCAAGCCTGAAAGAAATAAATCCTCAAAGCAAAAATGAGATAAAACAATCGTTTGGTACATGATCTTTAAAAAGAGACAGAAAATCCCCCCAAACCTTTAGATTTTCTTTTCAAGTTTTGCTCATTACTAATATTATTCATTTCATATACTCACTATACTGTTCAAGTCCCTCAGAAAGTCAAGACTTATTTCTAACACAGCATTATGGATCCCTTTCATCTAAGTCCGAAATAAAATTCAAGAAATCTATTTAGTTCATGGAGAGAAGTGCAATGGCTGTTAGAGTTTCTACATACTTAATAAACTACATGCTCACTTGAAAGGCTAATCCAACCTAACTAGAGTTAGGGTCATTATGAACCTTGCAAGGGCACTCAGACATGAAATGCTCACTAAGAATCTGAGGTTCATAATTGACAGCAACTTGGTTTATGGGACAGTAAGATTGGATTCATCAAAGTACAATATAAGGCTTTGTATTGACCGAATGAAGAAACTGGCCATATCCTTCTATGCTGCTTTAGTTTAGTCTGGCTGTCAATTTGGCAGTTTCTGGGTTGTGAATTGTGGACACTATTGCTTAACATTCATGTCTGGTTCACTTCCCAGCGGTGGCAGGTTCACCATCTACAATCATGTTTCCTAACTGCTGTCCAGCCCAGCTGGAGACCCAATTTCCAGCACAATCGCAGCTAGCTCTGACAAGAGGTCTGGTAGTCAAATGCCACATTCTCTGAGGTGCTTGGAGGCTATCTGCTTTGTGCAGTATTAATAGATGCAATGAGAATACTGATGGGATGAGAAACTAAACATTTTTTTTAAGTTAAGTATGTTGCTAAAAAATTCTGTTCCTCAGAATTGCCATAATAACTATTGTCTACGATATTCATGTTGACATTTAATACATTAAACTTTAAAAATGGCATGAAGTAAAGATCAAAGAGATGTGATTTTGTAACCTGGCACTGCCAAGGTCACTAGCTCTGTGATCTTGGAACAATCACTTGACTTCTAGGAGTCTTAAATCCCTTATCTATAAAACAAGCATAGTGACAACTATTTAATGGGATTGTGGCAAATACTAAGTGAAATGGTGTGCATAAAGCAACTAATAGTCTCTGGAATATCATAGGCACTCAATAAATGTTAGACATTATTAGTAGGACAATAACAAAAAAGAGACATTGAAATAGTTAAGAGAATAATAAGGTAAACATCAGAAAGACACATTTTAGAATTTAAAATATTTGAAGTAAAACAATGGTGGCTGGTATGAAAATCCAGAGTGTATTCTGGCTTGTGTATAGCTGAACCTGACAGGAATTGAGAAAATAAAGAAAATCTTGATGGTAGGGAGTTAAAATAATCAAGACAAATACTAAAGTCAGCAAAGATTTACTAACTTGGTCCTAAGTGTAGGATACTAGGACAGAGAGATTAGTAAGGTTTCCCCTCTGTCTTAGGGGCTGCCAGGGGGCTTACTCCATGTGGGGTGGTTAATAAGTATATACATTGTGGGAAAAGATGTAGAAAGTAAAGAGCATGTGTTGGAAAAAGGACCAGAATTAGGAAAGAATAGAGTCTCAAAATCCAAGGAAGAGATTTTCCAGAAGAAAGCCAAGGGCAAACTGGGTCAATTTCTGAAGAGTTTGAGAGTCAGCATGAAGGACTAGCTTGTTTTGTTTTGTTTGTTTTGTTTTATTGCCTTGTTTTTGAGTGCTTCCCTTGAGCTAAGCATGGTTTCAGGCACTTCTCAAATGTTTGCTTAATACAGCATTCAAGTAAAATGAGGAGAAGTATGGGATGGCAGCAAGGATCAAGGAAATGAATTTGGAAGAGAGAACTCTGAGCTACATTTGCAAATTGTTAACAAATAATAGCAATAATTATAAATATTAAAAAATAATTATTAAAATTACAGATAATATTTACATGGTGCTTAGTATGTTCCTGGCACTGGTGTTAAGTGCTTCATGTGCATTCATGCATTTAATCTTCACAACAACTCAATGACGTAGGTACAATTTAAATACCCATTTTATAGAGGAGAAAACTGAGGCAGAAAATGTATTTAAAGTCCCAAACTTAAAAAAATTGACAGAACTAGGATTTGTGGAAAAGAGGTTCTGAAACTCAGGAGGCTGGATTCAGAACCTGTTTCTTAGCTCCTACACTATATGGAAGGAGAGGTCTGGTCTTTCTCATGATAGCTATAGAGATGGGATACTTACAAAGTTAGGTTACAAAGGATGAGGAGAGCTTCAGAAGATAAGTGATAAAGAGACATTTGAAGTCAGACAACAATGATGAATAAAAAGGAAAGAAGAGTTAAAGGGAAATGGGACCTTTGTTCCTGGAAGATGGGAGAAATGGCATTGAGCCAAAATTTTAGGGTATATAGGAACTGATTTCTAAAACTCAGTAAGCAAGTACTGAGAGTCAGCAAGGTAAGGTCCAGGAAAGTCGCACTGGATGGAGGATTTGCAGTTTGCACATAGGATTTGGTGTCATCGATAACTCTGAATTCCAGTCCTGACAATGTCAAGAAATAGCTTTGTGAACCTGCAGCTGAAAATGTATCTGTCTTTGCTTTAGGGATCTAGCAATTTTTTTGTGGGTCAGGCAATTTACTAAGCTCTACATGCATTACTTTTTAAATCTTTATTTACAACCTTATGACATATATGTACAGTTATATATGAACAGTTTAATAACTGTTCATCATCACAGTAAATGACCAAGCTGGGACTCAACCTAAACCTACCCACCCCCATAGTCCTTTATACTACTGGGTTTTATTGCTTCCATAATAACCTTGCATTACCTATGAGAAGAAATAGGTTTGAGAATTTTGAACTCCATTCACAATTACAGTGCATAAATATAGGAAGGCAGGAGGTTAAGAACAATGGCAGCAGCAGCAGCTGGTGATCTGTTATTTGAAACTGAGTATGTGCATAGCACCAAAGCCAACAATTCAGTGCAATGCTTGCTGGGGAAAATTCATTCCCAGTGCTGTGAACAACTTTTTAAACAAGGGCACTTGTTGGGTGGTGGAGGTAAGGGAGGAGCAGGAATAATTTGGAGGGACTTCAATAGCATTGGATCATATCAAAAGTAAGAAGAACAATGAAAATGGATCTTCATTGCTAAATGCGGAAATTTTTTCACAAGAGCTTTCCTTTGAATGGTGCAGGAGGAATGTTGGCATACTGGTTTACAACTACGGATACTAAATTTTTCAGGGGAAGTCAAATTTTCAAGTATATATACAGATGCCAGACCTTTTATCCTAATTTTTGGTTTGGAAAAAGTTAAAATACAAGAATCTCAAATTGTTTCCAAACTGCTACTGTAGCTTAATATCTGTCATCAATAATTTCCATGTATAAAGGCATTTCCAAACATACCGATATTGAAAACAGGCACACTTGGAAATTCTATTAAAGCGATGATAGATATAATTCTTTGATGTATTTGTAAAGGGTAAATAGGTCAACAAAGACCATTTGACATTAATCTTCCAATATGTCATTTATTCAGAATAGCTCCTAATGATCTCTGTAATTATCAAAGACTCAAGCAAACAGTCCCTTAAGTAACATATCCCCAAAATAAGAAAACACAGGACACTTTTCAGCACTTTCTAGCCTAAGCAGTCATCAAGGTATTACTGAGTGATCATTATCCATGCAAGGCAACTGCCTCTTAAGATTTTTGTCAAATCCAAATTCATATGAATCATCTTTTAGACTTCTAAAATATTTCATAACATTAGGGTAAGAACAGATTGTTAGGAACACAAGATACACAGAGGTGATATGATTTGCTAGAAATCAAGAGGATTTGAATTTAGTGTTCTATTGCTCCCAAGTTTTAGTCTTATGTCTGTTAGGCTGAGCTGCCTTAAGATTTAAGCTTGCATAAAAATTTGATGCCATAAATTGTGCAAGTAACCCTTGGACCTGAACAGTTTTAATCAGCAAAATTTATCTTAAGGAAATTATCATGTATGGGAGCAAAGATTTATCCATAAGAATATTTATTATAATTTTCTTCAAAATAGTTAAAAAATGCAAACCTAAGTATCCAGCATCAGTAAATTGGAGTAGTGCAATTATGAAGAAACAATGGTATGCTATGCATTTTACAATCAGCTTGAAAAATCTTGGGTTCCAGAGTTCCAGTCCCTGGGTTCAAATCCTGTTTCTGCTACTTACATGCTATGAAATCTTGGACCAATTACCCAACCTGCATGGTACTCCATTTTCTCTTTTGTAAAATAGGGATGGTAACAGTGTCTACTTTACATAGTTGCTGTGAATGTAAATGAGACAATGCACATAACTTACTTTCCAAAAGTAACTAACACAAAGATAATTCTAAATAAATATAAGCTATTATTATAGTGCAGTCATTAAAAATCATATAGTAGAAAATTAGATTACAACATTAAAAATGTTTTAAAATATTTAATTAGGCAAATTGTATAATAGAAGGCACAGCATAATCCTATTTTATGAAAGTGTTATTTATTGAAATAAAACCCTTGAAAAGATTTATGCCAATATGTTAACAATTGTTACTTCTCTGTGGCAGTATGGGTGGTTTCTACTGTTTTTCTTCTTTGTTATTTTATTATTCACTTTGTCCAAATTTTCTTCCATGAACATGCACTGCTTTTAGGATAGAAAGTGTAGAGCCATAACAATAAAATAAATTGCGTGGCATATATTGATCCACAACAAAGTTAAAAGGACTTCAGTAGGAGTTGCTGTTATCAGTATGTCAATAGTTCCTGAGGCAAGAGATGCTAATGGCACCAAAAAGACCACAGGGAGAGGAGTGTGGCGGGGACTCAGTGTGTCCAATACAGAGCAATAGAATTTGAGGTTGATGATAAGTGAACCAAAAAGTCAATGTCTGCTGAAAACACAAAAGGCACAATTTCAACATTAAGATCACTCCCATTAAGAAGAGGAAATAATTGTTTTGAATGACCTAGAATAGAGTGATTTTACCTTGAGTTAAATAGTTAAGGCCCTGATTAAATCATTAACTTCTCTGTGCTTTCTTTGGAATTATTTTTATTTTTCGCTCAAGTTTAGATGTCATTTCGGGGTCTGGGCAACTCCACTATAGTGGTGAAAGGCAGTGGACACAACTGGATGCCCGAGCTAAGACACGGCCCATCCGGAATTTGTTGCTTCATAAGCCATCTCTTTTGGCATTTCTATACCAGTTTGTGTGGTGGTTATGATCAACGTCTGTCTCTTCCCCTTGACTTCTTGGTCTTATTCACTGCTGTACTGTCAGTGTCTGTGTCACTTCCTAGTCCAAAGCGGGCATTGAGTGAATGAACAAATAGATGAGTGTAAACAAGTTATTTAGTCTCTGAGACTCAATTTTTTTTCCCATTTATAAATTTAGGATTATTAGTTTCAAATCTCTTAGGGCTACCCTTTTAAATAAAATCTTACTTAAAATCCTTATATATTAAATACTTAAAAATTAGAGTTTCTCTGAAATGGCAGATGAAACTATTGGAACAGCTCCACACCCATATCCTCCTCTTCACACACATATGCACACGTGCATGAACACACACACACACAGTATGGTCCTTGAGTTACCTTCTTCAAACTCTAACTTCTTACATTAAAGTAAGTTCCTGGGAGCATTTATGGAAACTACTGAACTAGGCAGTCTCTAAGATTCTTTCTATGATTCTAGGCCTCTTGATAAAGGCTGTTCCACTTTCTTTTTACTCTCCCATCTCTCAACAAATTAGCACAAACTTACATTATAATTTTTTTAGAAAAGTCAGCCCATTAGACGATTATAAACTTTGGATTATAATGACAGAAATGCAAGCACAATATTTTTTGATCTCTCAGGCACATCATGGAGATATTCCTGAACTCTCACTCAACTTAATTTGCAGCGGGTCTGCCAAATGGATATTCCCTCCACCTCTCCTCCCCTCCGCCTCATCGTCATAAACTCAGCAGTCCAATAGCCTCCTGTCATAGAAAACTTTCCTCACGTTTTCTAGTTCCTTCCTCAAATCAACTATAATTCCTCCTTCTGCTATTTCATTGCTAAAACTTATTGAATCATACCTGAATTATTACAACATATTTCATAATCACTGAAGTGATTTTCCTAAGATATCAACTTCATTGTATCATTTCCAAGCTCACAACAGATATAGACTCCCTTGCTTTTTTTTTCCCCTACATCAATTCTAAATTCAAGTTGACTCCTAAGCCTTCCTAAAATTTGGTTCCTACATTCTCCCTATGAAAACTTTACATTTACAATTACAATTCGATAAAATTATATTTTTCTCATTTTTTAAAAAGTTTTTTTAGATGCAGTCAGCACAGAGCCCAACACGGCTCCATCTTACCAACCGTGAGATCATGACCTGAGCCAAAATCAAGAGTCAGACACATAACTGACTGACCTACCAAGGCACCCCTTGATAAAATTATTTTGTCTATCTACATGCAAAATACATAAGACTGACAATATCCTGTGATGGTGGATAGGAGAGAACTGGTCCTCTTACATGTTGATGGAAATATAAACTGGTTCCCTTTTCTTCAAGATAGATTCATAAATTCTATCAAAAGCCTAGAGAACTGTACATACTTTACACTCTATTCCACATTTAGAAATGTGTCCTAAGGAAATAATATACATGTCTAGAGATTATGTGCCAGGACCTGAATTGGTTTCAATTTATCAGGGACTGGTCAAATAAACTATGGTAATTGTGATATTAACAAGAAATATATATTTGGTCTTCAACCTCTGGCTCCTGGAAAAAGAACTTTTAAAATCCCTATAATTTTCTGAGTGATAGAGATGAGAGACACATCTTTTGTTATTCATAATAATCCCCTTTCAATCATACCTGAGTTTATGTTAATGAGGATAGTATTGGCGGGTCCCTAGATAGCTTCAGGATAGGAGCTGGTTGCCAGAGGAACCAACCATGTGATTAGAGGGTTGGAACTTTTCCTCCCTCAACACCCTCATTCCTGTATTTGAGGGAGGGAAGGAAAGAAGAGGAGCTGAAGACTGAGGTAATCATCAATGATCAAGAATCTAATCAATTATGCTTATATAATAGAACCTTCATAAAACCCCCTAGAATGGTGGGGTCTGGAAAGATTCAGTTGGTGAACACGCTTGAGGTGCTGGGAGGATGGCATTCCCATAGAGTACCTGAAAACTCTTGTCCCTTATGCCTAATACTTTGCCCTAAACATCTCTTCCATTTGGCTGTTACAGAGCTGTATCCTCTATAATGAACTGGTAGTAGTAAGTAAAATGTCTTCCTCCATTTAGTAAGCCATTCAAGCAATTACTGAAGCTGAGGAGAGGATTATAGGAAATCTCAACTTAGAGCTAGTTGATCAAAAGTATGGGAGGCCTGGGACTTGCAACTGGCATCAGAAGTGGAAGCAGTCTTGTGGGACCCAGTCCTTAAATATGGGGTCTGTGCAAATGCCAGATAATGTTACAACCGAATTGACTTGTGGGAAACTCAATTGATCTCTGAAGAGAATTAGAGAATTGCTTGGTGTAGAAAACCCAATCTTTGGTGTCAGAAGTGTTTTGAGTAAAAATAGTTCATAGTAATACAATAAAACACTAGATAGATAGATAAATAGATAGATATAGATAGTTATATAGATATATGTATCTACCTATCTATCTATAGGTAGGTCTATAGATATATATGTCTATCTATCTATCTATCTATCTATCTATCTATCTATCTATCTATCTATAAAATACTAGGAGAAACTTATACTTTTATCTTCCAGAACTAATGGTTTCATATATTTGAAATTTATTATTGAGGTTTTCCATATTTTAAAATTCATATTTTGTTGAATATGAAATATTTCAGAGTAAAATTCTATTTGGGTGCAAAACAAAGGAAAATATATTCCATGAAAGAATATTTCAAAATAGCAAGAACATCCACAAACTATGTAAAAAATAAAATAATAGAGTGGAAAAGTATTGGAATATGTATTAACTTTTAAGGAGTTTATTAATATCTACAATAAATAATAAACTCCTGTATATCAAAACAAAGTACATGTCCATAGAATAAGTGCAAAATGGCATAAAGAAGCAATATAATATAAAATGTTTTCAATAGGCCAAGGAATACATAAACAAATTTCAGTGTCATGTATAAGAAGGTAATAGGTAAACAGGACCAATTATTAGATACTGTTGGGCCCACCAAATGGTGAGGCTGAGAATAAATGGTACTCAGATATTCATAGTAGAATGAAATACAGCTTCGTGATTCCAGTTTAGCTATATACCAATGCCCAATAATTGACTGCATAATTACATTTTCAAGAACTGAGCCTAAGAAAATAATTGAAGATGTTTGTAAAAACAGAAAAGTGTTCATTGCAGCATCATTTTCAAAAAATAAAAGAGTAAAAATTCTTGTTATTTGATAGTAGGAAAATTAGTAAGGATACTTTGCTATACTAACTATGGGATATTATGTAACTATTGGAAATTAGGTAGTAGAATTATCTTAACTGACAGAGAACAAATATGTTCATAACATATTAAGTAATTTAAATGAAAAAAAAATAGGTTACATTAAAAAAACATACAATCAATATGATACCAGATTTGATAAAAGCCAAACAAGCAAAAGAAAAGTACAGATGTTTTCTGGAAGAGCCCATAATATAACATTTTTCTTTTACCGATTGGCATTTTTTTCCTACTGATTGGCATTTTATAATTCATCTTCAGTAAATATTTACCATTTGCTTAATAAAGAAAAATAAAAATGCAAAACAATGGTAGGAATGTGAATTGGAAATACCTTATCCCAATAATAGTTGAATGAAAGGACGCATGTGTAGAAGTTATTTAGAGTCTCGGTAGGGAGGTTTGCGTGTTTACAAGTTTGTGTCTGGGAAAGAGGAAAGAAGGGCCCTGAAGGATCCTGTGGCTGACATTGGTGGTCACCATCTTTCTTGTTCCTGTGTTCTGGTGGCCTTATGTCAGCCTCAGGGGAAAGTATGCCTGTCATGCCAACCCTGTTCCCTTCTCTCTTTCACTGTAGCTCTTCTTATCCATCTCTCTTTCTGCTTGGAGATCTCTGCAGTTTCTCATTTTCAGTTAATGGAAAAACTTTTAGGACAAGTTGATAAGGAGAAACTGAGGCACAAAAAAGGGTGAAGTCAATACTAGATAACACAGAAAACATTTGAGACCTAGGGGAAAGAAGCCTACTTCCTGTTCCCCTTACCATGGTTTATTCTGTCTTCAGTAATGAAGAGATAAAATGGCCAATTCATAAAATGCTGGAATTGCTTTGCTAGTGAAGCAGTCAAGTCTTACACACATCTCTCTAAAGCCAGTGCTTTTGTATCTGGATTGGTGGCCCATTTGGTGAGGCCTTTACTCTCAAGTCTTTCACTCCATTACCAGGTGCTGGTTTGAAGCCTTTATAGTTGGTTTCCCTTCTGTATCTTTCACCATGATTTTCTTTTCTGTAAACTTATGTGATGCCAAAGTGTTTGGCAAAAAGCACTTCTGGTCTCTAAAATTTATTATTACTATTATTTTATCACATCCTTGCTGCTTTCTCTCTGCTGCCTTGGACAGTGACCTACTGTCAGCGAAATCACAGCCCTGTGTCTGTGAGCACTGCAAACACCTTTCTGACTGACACGTGATGTTTTGAGGGTGGTTCCAGATAAAAATGCAGGTAAACCAACAAATCACCCCATAGGGTTTAACATTAAAGTCAACTCCTTTACATTTGCACAATTGCATGATTTTGGACTCCTATTATACATAGGATAAATCAATGTGATTAAATCAATGACACCTTAACCATCTGACTTCATAATTGGAAACAGAAGTGAATATGATCTAAATAATTCCAATAGCTTTTGGTAGAAAAAATGTATGTGGCATCAAACTCCCAAATACTAGCTTGAAATAAAATAATTAAACAGTGCTGAGACAGTCTAAGTCAGATGCTGGAAAAAGTCCCCACTTCCCTGTCCTGTCTTATTCAGCATTCCATCATCTACTTCTAGGAAGAGAGGTGCTGCTATCAAACTTCATTTTACAGGTGAACTAGTCTTTCAACTACATTTATAATGAATACCTTCCAGGGGCAGAAAAATCACTCTCATGCACAGTGCCAAACAAAAAGGAGATGATCCATAAATGTTTGTTGAACAAATGAAGAAAAGTCTTCCCATCTTTTGTTGGATTAGGATTAAATGGCTGTACACAGAGAGTCTGCTTATGTCAATACAGAATTTAGTTAAGCAGAGTAATTGCTAATGTCAATAGCTGTGGGTAGGCAGCTTTTCTTTGGGACAGTTGGAATTTTTTTACTAAATGTATCATGATACCAGAGGAAAACAACTCTGTCCCTCATTTCATCCCAAGTGCACCAAAATCACAGTTTGGGGAAATCTGTCTACACAATATAATACATCATCTTAGTTCATCCACATAATTCTAAAGGCAAGAAACCTTAATATGTTAATAATTTGCTTCCTGTTACTTGTATCCAAAATTCTAGTTGTTACTAATTTGTTGCTGGCAAACTGTAGACCTTATAGGTGATGGACATTAACTACCCAAGACTGTGAACTTGCACCTGTAAATTCAGACCCACCTTCACCAGTGCCCAGCAAAATGGCATCTGCCATTCTCCACTGATTATGCTGAATGACTTTCACAGAAGAACCCACAATTCAAAGTGTGTATAGTTGCTCAGAGAAAATGTGCACAACTTCAGGTGCAAAGGACATTGTTCTTAGCCAATTGTGTTAAAACTGCTAAGCTATTTTTCTCTTTTGGTACATAACAAGGTCTCTGCCTTACCCCACCACCTTGCAGTGTTAAATTTAACCCCAATTGCCCACTAGTCTTTTGCTCAAGAAAGTAAATTCTAGAGTGCATGAAATGTTGTCATTCTTTTGCATAACTTCAAGTAGCCTAAGAAATATCCCTAATCCATGAACCCCTAGAATATGAAGGGGGTTCATATCTTTGACAGAAATGGCTTGGGGATGGATGTAAGAGCTGTGATACAGTACTAAAATCCCAAGGAAGGTTCAATGAAGAGAGCTTTGTTGCCAGGTTGGAGATACAGTGAGGAGGAAGCTAGAAAGAAAAACAAAAAAACAAAAACAAAAACCAAAAAACATTGGCAAGTTAGAAAAAAAAACTGAAAGAGTTAACTTGGGAAAAAGAGCTATAACCATCTAGGGAATAAGCAGTCATGGTCACAGAATTTCTATACAAAAGACTCTGGGGAAAAAAAGCCCTCTATTTGGAAAAGAATGCGGTCTTTTCTCTGAAGCAAGCACTGTTTATATTTAGATTGTGTGCTAGAGGTTAATAAGAATATCAAAATTTTAAAGAGATAGTTTTATTTACATTTCACTGAGCCCCTAGAAAAATGTGTTGTGTGCATTAAAGAGGATACTAGTCTTTTGGGGAGTATAATTAGGGTATAGGTGAAAATTATGGGAATCTCCCCTTGATGCCTCTGCTGAATGAGTTGAGGTTAGCACGCCAAGTCTTTTCAGAGAATTTTAATTAATTAAATAAACATAAGTGAGAGAAGACATGCTATTTATTTTTTAAAAAGAAAACACTATATGGATATACATAGATTTTTTTTTTTTTCTATTGAGTCTGCAGACTGTTTCTTGCTGAAGCACAGTAACAAAGTACACAGGGAGAATCACAGTCTTCACCCCTCTTGCTTTGTTTGTGCATTTAAGCATTTTACAGAAATCTTTGTTTGGAATTTCTTATAAACTCAATGGGACACTTAACATCACTTGCAATGCTTGAATTCTGTCACAGTTCATCCCCATGAATCATATTGCTGTAGCTGGCTGTCCTCTCTTAAAAGAGAGTGAATAGGAACCTAGAGCCTCAAATGGCTCCTGAGACAAAAAAAGGCAAGAGCTGTTTATGGAAAAGAACATGTGAAGTAGATTATAGGGATAAAAAAATGATTGTTTCAAACACACAATCTTGCAAAATGGTACCTAGTGCTGGAAAAAGTTGTATTGCTTTCCACATGTTGTTCCTTTGCAGCAGGTAATATGTGCTCACCGTGACTTCCTCTCACAGTGTTTGCTGTCTCATTTCAGCTGGTGGTGTGGAAGGCACGAGGGCTTATAATGTTCATCAGTGATCTGAACACACTCCAGCTCATAGCCCCCATTGTTAACAGAGCAAGAGCTGACAGCTTGAATGCTGGAAGAGGCAAGAAACAAAATAAAACAGATGTCAAAAAATCCAGTGCTTGTTTCAACATAACTAGCACGCTGAGGAATCAATTGCTAAAGGAAATCTATTTCTGCCTATTTCTTACCTACCCCTGCGGCTCTTTGGCTAATATATTTTGATATTATCCCCTTCTCCCAAAGAAAATGAGCACATATGTATTAGTCCCCAAACCAAGACAAACCATGCAGTCATTATCTAGAAAAGTCTTATTCTAATAAGATACATTTCGTCCTTCATGACAGTGCTTCTTGCATTTGGAGGACAATATCCTTTCGGGGAGTCAGATTAATGAGAAGAAAATTTCCAGCTGCTGTTACAAATCAGGGTACATACATGCTCACCATAGACATGAAAATACCCTCTGCAAAGGACCTTTTTACTGCTTTATTGGGAATGATTTTTTAATGATAAAAATAAGCCACTACTTTTATCTTTACCCAGCTGATAGTCGGGTGTCCTGCACACAGTAGTCATTTAACAAATTCTGCTAAATGATTATCCAAGGATGTAGTAGCTGAACAAGTATGTTGAGAATTGGGGATAAGTGTAAAGCTGTCAAATTTCTACAACCAATTCTAAATTGAGAAGCTAATAGAGCACTATTCAAGGAAATGAATTGGCACTTTTCAGCTCTCATCTACACTGACCCTGTGAGCTTCGCCAGGGAAGTAACCTTGGCTGCCAGTCTCCTCACTGCTGTCACACTGCTGCCCTGCACAGTGTGGGGTGGCTTCTGGCACGAGCCAGCTTTGTGGAAATTAAATCCACACAGTTGCAAAATGGCTCCACACTTGGTTGAATGCTTTGGTATCACCATCTTGAAATTCTTAATTCTTTCTGAACCGCAGACCCTATCTTTTCATTTTTTTGTACTCATTCCTGCAAATTACAGAGCCAATCATTCACTTAGTTATTTGTGTAGGATGTATAGGAACAAATAAAAGCAATCAGTAGCTTTTTCATTCTATGGGTTCCAAAATTTTCCACCAGGTTCAGAGGTCTTCCAATTTATAACTTCCCTGAAAGTAAATCTAGCCTAAATATTCAAAGCCTTATCAATGACATCACTTTAGAAAAAAATTTTTAAGAGGAAAGAAAAGTGAATATCTATAGGTCATTTCAGTGTATTTTAATCTACATTTTTTCATGTCTTCCTACCCAATTGTGAGATATTCTAGACATAGTTTGTGATGTAGAGAAATCAAGAGCCAAGGAACTGATACAGAAAGGAAGTGATGATCTTATTCTTTCAAACCTCAATAAATATTTATTTATATTGTTTTCATGTGCTGAAGTCTGAAATAGAAAATATAAGGAATTAAAAAAAACCATGTAGCTCAGTGGTTGTTTTCAAAAATTGCCTGTAACAAAAAGAAGAGGAAAAAAAGACAAGAGTGTAACACTTTCAAACTGTATTTAAACATATGTCAAGTGGCAAAATGCACAGACTGATGATCTGAAGTAAAGAAATACAGATATGTTCATATAAGAAAAAGAGGCATAGGGACACCTGTGTGGCTCAGTGAGTTATGTGTCTGACATCAACTCAGGTCATGATCACATAGTTCATGAGTTTGAGCCCCACATCAAGCTCTGTGTTGATAGTGCAGACACTGCTTGGGAGTCTCTCTCTCTTCTCTCTCTACCCCTTGCCCACTAGCACTTTTTCTCTCTCTCAAAAATAAATAAACTTGAAAAACATAAAATAAAATAAGGATATATAAAAATTCAGGTATCTCAGATAACCTTGATTACCTACTCTTGTATCAATAATCTGTTCATTCTGGTGGGTAAGCTCAACTGAGTAGTAAGCCATCCTATAAAACTGTAATAGTTTAGGCAATTTTTTGATGTAAGTATAAGTAGGTTAACTGATGAAGAGAATATCATATAGAAAAAAACCTGGTATATAAAATAACTTAACATAGTTAATGTGTAACATAGAAATCTTCAATGAAGATGAGAAGTATCACTCAAAAATGGTGCTGGGTTAATGGTTGAATTACCTGGAAAACATACATAATTTAAGTGTATACCATACACCAAAATAAACTCCAAGTAAATAAAATATTTAAACCTAACAAAATAAAGCTACTAGATCTAATTATCTGTATTTTTCTATAAGCTGGATAGTAGACTCTTAAAACTCATCTGGAGGAAAGAAATGCAAAAGAAAAAGATAAATACATTGTGTTATATATTATTTAAATCTGGATATACTGAAAAGCAAATATTGAAAAACTGGAAGTATTTGCAACATATGTGACAGAAAAACCGAATCAGTGAAACATTGTCTACATAGAAAAATAGGAGAAAAAGGGGCATTTCTTCAGGGTGGCTCAGTCGGTTAACGTTCTTACTTCAGCTCAGGTCATGATCTTGCAATCCATGAGTACCAGCCTCATGTCAGGCTCTGTGCTGACAGCTCAGAGCTTGAAGCCTGCTTTAGATTCTGTGTCTCCCTCTCTCTCTGCCCCTCCACTGCTATGTTCTCTCTCTCTCTCTCTCTCTCTCTCTCAAGTAAACATTATTTTTTAACAGAAGAAATTAATATATAATTCCAAAAGAAAGAATGCATGTGGTTAACAGACATATCAAATAATACAAATTATAGTAATCATGAAATGCCATTTAAACTGTTGTAATGAGTACCATCGCACGGTGCCCAGAATCCATTTAGGGACTGAAATACTCATTCATTCAGCGAATGAGTTAGCAACTGGAAGATTTCAGTTGAGTCTCTCTCTAGAAGCATCATTAACTGAAGAGATCCACTTTGCCCAAGTCCACGTCCCCTACTCCAGAGGAGCCTGTATCGTAGATTGGTCTGGTGTAAGAATAAAGTCCTGCTGAGTTGTGCAAAGACAGGGCCAATCTGAAAAGCTATTCCAGCTTTGATGTTCCCACAGAATTGACTGAGGCAACAGTGTCTCAGTTCAGCTGCATTTCAATTCAACTCATCCATCCGCCCAAATTTCTTCTCTCACCTCTCACCTGTGTTGTTCCTGAAAGCATTCTTCAAGAAATGTCCTCTATGCACATCCCAGAGAGCCCTACCTATGACAGTTGGAAATGGAATCAGACTAAAAGAAATCTAGAGCTGTAATGAGAAGAAAGACGCTGAGTCTCAGTTTCAGCCTCAAGAGTAGCTGCAGTGACAAGGGCTCTAGTTCATTTCATTGGCCTTACCCTAGCAAATTCCCTGGGAACAAAATAATGAGAACCCTGGAGGAGATCTCCTTCTAACTCTTACACAGAGCAAGGAGATCTGAGTGTTACAAGACATGGACTATGGTAGCAGCTTTAGTAGCACTGACCAATTTTCCCCTTCAGAACCACACTAACACCTCAACTGCCGCCCATGTTGACTGTACACTGTTTATGGCCAACTTGTTCTCCAGAACAGCTGCCCTCAGCTGAAGAGAACCTCCTCATCCAAGGTCATGCCCCATCCAGGGCAGTCTGCCAATTGTTTTAAGGGTATCAAGTCCCAGACCACTTGCTTTAAGGCTAGACAATTTTGAAAGAACATCCCAGCTCTCAAGTCCTCCGTAAAGACTGGCAAACCCTTACTGAAATGGCATTGCACATCGATTTCCTATTCTGTCTTTACCTGCTTTCCTAACCCCTCACTTGAGTTATTCTTGAACAAACACCTAAAATGTGTGTTTTTGGGGAACCCAACCTGTGACACCCATCGTACTGGGAAGAATGATAAAATAAAAGAGAATGTATACATCTTACTTGGGCATATATACATTTTACTTGGGCATATATACATTTTACTTGGGCATAAAGAAAGAGGACAGGTTTTTCTAAAATATGGGTGACAGAAATTTAAATTGGTACTTTCTGGAGGATAGGTTGACAATAAACATAATTTTGGATGTAGTTATTCTATGCATGTTAATTTATTCGAAGGAAATAATTCTGAAGATATGCATAGATTTGACTATAAATGTGCTCATCAATGACTGTGTTCAGTATAGCAAAAGACAAAAATGGCCACTAGCAGGTAAATCACTAAAGAAATTATTTATCATAAAGCTAAATATCAGTCATTAAAATGGTTTTGTTAAATATATAATGGCATGCAAAATGATATATATTAAGATTTAAAAAGAGCTCTAAAAATCATATAACTTTGATTTTATTTTTCATAAAACAGCCAAGCCTCTTTGATTTCATCCTTTTTCCTCCCTGTGGGAAAAAGATGAGATGAGCAGACAGAGAACACTGTCTCCTCCAGACTTGTGCTCTTCTCTTAAGCAATTATTTTCTTGTCTATAGTAAAGGTAGGGAATTCTGCATCATCTTACTGGTCCTTTTAGGCAGTTGAAAATCATGGTTTCCTAATCATTCTCTTCAGAATGTTCTCTTTAATATCAGTACTTTAAGGGACTTCTAAAAATCTATACAGTCTACATTATACCTTGGAAAGAATTATCCACTGCTGTCCCGAAGTTTAAAAACACATTTAATTTTTTTTTAAAAAAATTATTTATTCTTTAGAGAGAGACAGAGATAGAACAAAGATCGGGAGGAGCAGAGACAGAGGGAGACAAAGAATCTGAAGCAGGCTCCAGCTCTAAGCTGTCTGGACAGAGCCCAACATAGGACTCAAACTCATGAACTGCAAAACCATGATCTGAGTTGAAATTGGACTCCTAACAGACTGAGCCACGAGGTGCCCCAAAATATCACTGAAATACTGAATTAATATCACAGTAGGCCCTTCATTTGCTGCAGCAAAATATGGTCAGGCATTTTTCTCCATTTGAACAGTTGCTTGGATGTCCGTGCTTAGAAAGTGTCTGTGGTTAATAGCTCCTCTGTGAAAAATTTCTTCTACACTGGCTCTGGGGTCCGCAGAAGAATCTCACTGTCAGGGACCAGCTACGGCAGGGCCAGAAAAGTATGGCATTCTTAGGATTAGGAAATACAGAGTTCTGGAACTCTTTGATGAATCTTTTCCTTAGAGTCCCCTGCTGCCCTTTTCATTCAATTCAAAGAACTGGGGTACAGTCTCATTTGCTAAGAAAGGGTGGGCAGGGAGTCCTACTTCCAAAGCTCTTAAATCCATATGGATGATTGATTCATAATGGATAGACAGACGCCAAAGTGCAGGGAGTACAGAGGCTCTCTACTACCTCTGTCTCTGGTTCTGGCCCAAGGATCCAGACAGGCCTCAGCACCCAAATTCCCACGTAGTACAATGAAAATATTAAAACTCACTAACTCGGGGCACCTGGGTGGCTTAGTCGGTTAAGCGTCCGACTTTCGCTTAGGTCATGATCTCGCGGTTCGTGGGTTCGAGCCCCGCGTCGGGCTCTGTGCTGACTGCCAGCTCAGAGCCTGGAGCCTGTTTCAGTCTGTGACTCCCTCTCTCTCTGACCCTCCCCTGCTCATGCTGTCTCTCTCTCTCTCTCCTAGAAATAAATAAAACATTAAAAAAAATTAAAAAAAAATAAAACTAACTCTGGGTGGTAATGGTGATGATTTTTTACATTTTTCTTCTTATTTAATATATATATATTCTCAATTGTGATATATACACTTTTATACTCAAAAATATCATAACATATTTATAATAAGGATGACAGTTAATCATGCTGTGCTTGATTTATAAAATAATATATATTTTTAAAAGATGAAATTCACAATCTATTTTTATTATTACTTGTAAATTCATTTTTAGCGAGAGAGAGAGCGAGTGAAAGTGGGGGAGAGGGACAGAGGGAGAGAGAGAGAATGTCAAGCAGGTCTGACACTCAGTACAGAGCCCTACTTGGGGGGCTCAATCCTACAACTTTAGGATCATGACCTGAGCCAAAATCAAAAGTGAGATGCTCAACCACTGAGCCACCCAGGTGCCCCTGAAATTCACAACTTAAAAAAGTTAGCAAAATAGCTTAGCAGGAAACTCATAAGAGGAAATACAACTGACACATTCGTTTTTAGAATCTGAACTTAGTGAAAGAAGTAAAACAATGTACATGGTTTTACTTATTAAATTGGTAAACCCTGAAAGAGGCAATAAAATTTCATGCTAGAAAACAGGTTTTATATTGGAGCTGTTAAGTAGTAACAAATTAACAAATGGTCTTAAAATATTGAAAGCATTTTGACAATAGGTATCAAGAATTTTTAAAAATATGCTTTTGTCAAAAATTTTTTACTTTAATCCTCCTGCTTGAATCTCACCTAGAAATCAATATCTAGGTTATATATGCAAACAAATACTAATATTAGCATTATTTAGGAAAGAATAAAGGTCCATGATATATATTTACATACATCAAAAGGTATTTGCCCCAATTTAAGTGCATCTTGTAAATAGTTTTAGATTAATACATGTTGAGATGTAGGGTGTGTATGTGTGATATGTGTGCTGCTATATGAATATATCACAAAAAGCAGCATGGTCTCAGTTATAAAGAGAAAAAACATGTCAATAAAAGAATGAAATGAAAGAAACCTAAACGTTAGCAGTGGTGGCTTCTGAGTTGTGGGTTTTTGTTGCGTATTCTCTCTTATACTTTTTTGTACTTCCACGTTTTTTAACCCTAAGGATGTAATCTTTAGGAAATCAGGGAGAAAAAAAAAAGTATAAGAAAACAGTCAACGATAAAAAAAAGTCTGAGCTTTCCATGCAACCTTTCATTAAAGTGTATTAAAGTGTAAGGTATTATATGGTAATTAGCTCAATAGACTATTATTCAAAATATCTGGATTTTAATCCTTGCTCTGCCAATTTCTAGCAGCATGACTTTAGTCTCTCCTATTTACTGATTATTTGATAGTAGGAGATTTATTTAATTCCTCCAAACTTCAGATGTCACATCTCAAAAAAGATTATAATGAATATTTCATACAATTATTGGAGGGATTAAGCAACTTTAAAAGGGAAAGCACCAAGCGATGTCCCTGGCACCCTCTAGGGGTTCCATTAATGTTTGTTGAAGGTAAAACAGCTGGGTGGTTCCATCATTGAAAATCACATTTTTTTAAAGTGTGGAAACAGCCTTACTTCACAGTTCTGGGTCACAATCTCCTACGCAGACAAAAGAATATCCTAAAAATATCTGAGCCTCTGGAAACTAATCAACTCAACAGAGCCATGGCAGTGGGAATATCAGTCCTGGCTTCGAATCCTTTTTCTCATTTTATTTTCTCTCATTCTTTACCTTCTTTAAACTTTTGTTGTTGCTGTTTGCTTGCTTGATTTGGAGAATTATTCAGCCTGAATTATCTCCCCAGGATTTATCTTATATTTTATGGATTCATTAATGGTGAGCTTTCATTCATTCTGCTTATCAAAGGGTATCATTCTACGTGTTAAATTCATATAAGATTTTTTTTTTTTACAAAAAGGAAGAGTCAGGAAATAAAAAAGGAGGGATATCTGTATTCATTTCTGGACATTTTAGACATGGTAGTTCCAAAGGACTGCGAAGCAGAAATTAATCCCACTGCCTGTGGAGTCCTGAGGACAAGCAGGGCAGCCGCTCTCATTTAGAATCTTCCTTTGCCATCTATTAAGAAGTGAGCATGGTCGAGCTGGCCATGGGGGAGGCTTTTTGATTCTCAATTCCTCTGAACATTGTCAGTGTTTAATCAATAGCTAGTCCGGGCATCATTAAACATGTGCTCTCAGTTCAAGGTCCTCTGATCAGAATGGCTGAGGGAATTGCTCAGTTTTGCTGTAAAGTGCAAAAAAGGGTGCCTACATTCAGGATAGCCTACTTAAAAGAGATACAATTTTAAACCATATTGCATTAAATGAAACCTGTTTTAATGGGTCACATGGACTATCAATTATTCTTGATCTCATAATTTGCGCTTCCAAGGCAGGATATATCCTACTGAAGTTGAGACTCGGCACTTATTAATTTATGCTTTCTACAAGGACAAGGGTTAGCAAATGTGTCAGTCACTGGACTGAAGGAAACCTATTTTTCCGCATTTTAAATTTTGTATTTTGATGATTCCACACAAGTTAAATGACTGTGTAACAAAGCAAGACAGTCTGTTTCAACACTTAGAGTGAGGCTGAAGAGGCCTAATACACAATGTTTTCTTTCTAGTTGTAATCCATTATTTTGATACATATGGGATACGCACTTAGGGAAACCGTCACTAGTCTGGTGGAAACACAAGAGATGAAATAGTGTAGTTCATACACCACAGGGTCTCATAAAAGGTATAATGAGAAATAAGGAAGCTTGTGAAATCTTTTTTTTGTTGTTGTTGAAATAAGGCCAGGTCGAGACTAGACTGTTTTTAAATTTGAAGAATTTAAAACATGTGAGTTGTAGGAATCGGACCACTCTCCCCAGACAAAAGAGGACTAATTAATCGGCTCGATATAAAAATAAATTTGCATTTTTCCCCCGAATCCAAGAGAAATATTGAAATCTTGAACATTTTTTTCCAACATACAATATAGAAAACGCTGGAGGCAGAAAATCAATCAAACCATTCCATTCCAATTATTAAAATTTTGAGTCATATACTATATCCACTGCGAAAATAATGTGGGCTCTGGGTTGTGGCAGAGCAGAACGGCAAAGGCACCCTTCATGTCACTGGTTTATACTCTATGAATCTCCTCTGGGAGGGACCGACATGACGAAGGTTTCTAGCAAATATGAAACTATACAATATAAAACCTTAAATCAAATTGTAAACAATGTCAAACAAGAATAATCCTGGAACTCCTTTCTTTTTCCTTTATTACAAGTCATCGGGTTGTTATTAAATAACACAACAAAATGTCAGAATTTGATGCCAACACTCATGCACGAAGAATGTATCTTCAAATGATTATATTGACTTTGACGTAACTAATTTTCAAATTGTGAAAAATCAAACTACAAAATTTTATATGTTCTGTATGATGTTATTTTTTATAAAATAAAATTCATATGGTTGAATATACATGGGAAAAAGCACTGCAGCTTCCTGGCATTCAGTCTCTGAACCATTATAACCCAGTGACAGGATCGCTCACCAGTCCAGCTTTAAGGCAATAATCTTTTTTTTAAATGTTTATTTAATTTTTGGGGGGCGGGGTGGAGAGGCAAAGAGGCAGACAGCGGGCTCTGTGCTGACAGCAGAGAGCCCAGTGGCTCCAACTCGTGAACCCTGAGATCCTGACCTGAGCTGAAATTGTAAGCTTAACCAAGGAGCCACCCAGGTGTCCCAAGGCAATAATTTCTTGATGGGTTCTCTCTGATTCTATGTATGCCTAACCCACTTTCCATGCAACTGTGATGTGAACGCTTTAAATTTTAATTGGTGTCTTTTCCTTCCTTAAAAAGTTTTAACAATAAAATCCGAATGCCTTACTTTTGAAGAGACATGTTTGTTTATTTTAACACAGCTGGATTTAATTGATCAGCTATGTCCAAAGGGCATATCATGGACTTATCCATGCTGTAAGCTGAATGACCTTCCTCAAGTTGCTTAGACTTTCTATGTTTCATTCCCCACCCCCCATTGCTAAAATAGTCATACTAGCACCCACCTCACAGGATTTTAAGAGGTTTAAATGAAACAGTGAATAGAGAGTACTTAACACCATGTCCTGATAGGTAACAAGCACTCCATAAATATGAGCCATTTTTATCATTTAACAATGTGCCCACATTCACGCTGCTAGTAGGTGCAAAGCTGGGAGTCTAGCTTAGAGATTTTAGGTGCCAAAGCTTATGATCTTCTGCTGTGCACTCTGTATATCAGATATCTTAAGGGAGATTTGGATGAATGTTGGCTCCCAGTCAGTTCACGGTCAGATCCTCCAGCACAGGCCTGTAGTGCAGAATTTCTATATTGTCAACTGAAGTGAGAGCCATAAGATTTAGATACCAGACACTGAGGAGGCAAGGTTGACATTCTGTTGTGAAAGCTTAAGAGTCTGACTTGTATTCCTGCCCAGACAGAAGGCCAACCCACTACAGCCCAAACCAACCAGTGTGGGCATCTACAGAATGAGCCAACTTTTCATTTTCTAAGAGAGAATACAGAGAATCTAAGTCCCAAACTTAGGGTGAAAAAAGACTCTAAATTACCATATCATATAGCCTGGAAAAGAGAAGTTTAGCAAAGTTTACCCGGCAGATGTACTTAACTGACTTACTCGTCTCCTTCTTCCCCTTCAAAGGATATAAAGTAGCTTCAGTTTACTACCCCATCATGTGTACTGATTTCAGAGAAGAAATCTACAGGGTTATAAACCCATGTCTGCCATTCCAGAGCTGTAATATTAACCCTTGAATCCCAGTTTCTGTATCTTTAAAATGACAATATCAGTATCTCCCTCTTAATGTTGCTGTGAGGATTAGATGCAATGTTATAAAAATCATAGTAACTGTTATTAGTAACGGTGACAGTCAAAATTACTCTAAACTACAAATACCTACATTCTAGAATTTGAATCTCCAAATTAATTTATGTGTCTGAAGACAGAGTACTTAAACTACAGTTGTTTAGCCTCATGACGATATGTCAACACAGAGAACCAAATCCTAAGGGGACCTGGCTTTCTCTGCGAATGCTCCAATCCAGCAGTCTCCATTTTTCCTCCCCTAGGAGCCAAATCCATGCATTTATGTTTAATTCGTCTTATCTATAAAGAGAAGCAGATCAGAAAGAAACAAAATGCTCCTACTTCTAAACAAAGCAAAATCATTGCAAGGATCTTTATATTTTAAGCATTGAATGTATACATAGAGTCATTTAATAAAGTTAAACACGTTAGTTCAGTCACATGCTAGGTAGAGAATACAAAAGAGACTAAGGCCTAGAGGGGGAGGTAGTCAAGAAGAGATAACTTTATAATCCATTATAAGAGGTTCTATGTTGGAGACGTGCCTTTGGCTCTGTGTAGTGGTATAATACAAGATTTCACAGTGCTATCTTGACCCAGTTTTTAAGTCGTGGATCAAAAGTCTCAGATCCCCTTCGAAGACACTTTGCTAAGCCCCCACCCCAACTACTTCCTCTCTCAGGCACACATACCCAAATGCTCGGGGTTCTCACATACTTATCACCCAGGATGGTCCCTTCTTCTTTGTGTTTGTGAAATCATTCAAAATGCCCAATCCTGGGAAGACAGTGAGTTTAGCCTAATCCCACTCCAGTTGACATAAATAAGCCACCTCTCATAGTTCCAACTTGCTATTACCCTATCCTGGGCTGTAACCCATGGAGCCCCGAGAGATATCCTTTTCTCTTTTGGAGCTGTAAGTAACGAGTATTATTCTTCCTTTCATCTATCTGAGTGCCTTTATGATGTGTCTCATCACTAAAAGAATCTTTACATCTTACCGAACAGGTGACAAATGTGTTATTTAAGTGTGGGAATAGACATGGAAAGTTTTCTCAGAAGGGAATCTTTACAAACTTCATCTTGAAAGAAAAGCAGGGTTAGGTGAAGAGAGGTAGGGAGGGGAGAGGCCTAGGAGTGAAGAAAGTGTGACTGGCAGTCAAATACAGTGACAAAGCACATGCAGGAGCAGGGAGTGTCTGACAGATGGGACACTAAGAAAAAGGCATAGGGATGTGGAAACTTCTGGTACACTTGAGGAACTGCAAATGTTCACTGTATCTGAGCCTGGAGTATGAAGTATGGAGTAGAAACATGTCAGGTGAGACAGAAGTGACTAAGGTCATGAAGAATCTTTTAAGCCACAGCAAGCATTCTGAATGAGTTCTAAAAGGTACAGAGAGACAATAAAGCTTTTAAAGATGATAATATAATTTTTTAAATTATATTTTAAGAGATAAATTTGGCAATAATTTAGATAATGGATTGGATGGGGCAAGTAAGGAAGATGACACCGTTTAAGAGGCAATTACAATAAACCTTTCTGTAAGAGATTATCAGGACCTGAATGCAAATAGTCATGGTAGAGAGAGCTCTTTGGGGGCAGGGGGATTATGGAGACATTGCCCACAGGTCTTACTGGAGGACAAGGTATGCGGAATTAGAGAGAAGATGAGCCATGAGTAACTCCAGGGTACTAGACTGGCCTGGAGAATGAGTGGCATGAAGGGGAAATATGAGAGTGGAAAGATGAGCAGTCAAGAGCATAAAGGAAGATACATATAGTTTTAGGTCCACTAAGTTTGAAATGCTGGGGACATCCTTAATGCACACAATAGCTACATCTATAGGTCAAGAGAACAAAGAAAGTGAACTGAGTAATACTGACTTGGACATCATTCACTTCTAGCTAATTGTAGTATACAAAGCTGTGAAAGTGAAAAAGAACAGGGAGACACTAGAGAAAGGGCCAAAATTGGAACTCTGAAGATCATCAGAACTTTCTAAGGTGGGCAGAGGGAAATGATTATACGATAGAGGTTAAGGAATCCTCACAGAGATAGAAAAAAACCAAGAGGAAGTTGTGTCCTACAAACCAAGGAGGAGAGAATGACATGAAGGTAAAAAGGATCATTACTATCAAGACATTAAGCAAAGTGACTGGCAAGCACTCCTTGAACCTAAGAGAGGGTAAAATTCATGGATAAGCCTGGCAAACGTTTTAGGGAAACGTTTTATGTTAAGATGGAGAGAAAGAGGTTGATGATAGGAGAGAAAGGAGGATGTAATATTAGGAGCAAAGTTCTAAGGAGAGGGCAAGATGGATTTTGCCAGAATAACAGCAGGGCACTTCTCTGAGTGAAGAACAAAGCAGACACAGCAGAGAGTTAATCCTGAAGTTGCTAGATGGAAGTAAATGTTGGAAGGCCCCTTAGCTGAGAATTTCACTTTTTCCTGCAAGATAAAGGACATATATTCAGTAATAGATTTTGAAATCATTGACTTACAAAAAATGTCTCTCTGATTGTTGTTAGAGAATGCACACTCAGAAACCATGTGGCTCTTTTCTTGTCATTAGCTAGAAAACTATACTGGGATACTAGATTTGGACTTAAGTTTTATGCTCATATCTGGTATTTGCAAACACTTAATCCTTCTGCTTCTTTTAGATGGAAACAGTACTATTTCGTGTAATATCTCTCTGCACTTTGTACCCTATAAAAATGCATTAGCTGCCTTAAGGCTTGCTCTCCTCAGTGCTTTTGGAAACAGGAAGATATAAATCGTCAACCCAGTGATAAATGAGAATGGGAAATTTTACCATACAGTGAAAACATAGTTGTGAATATTGCTCTAAAACTCCAAAGGCATTAAAAATTTTAATAAAAAGTAGAATAGATGTTAAAAGAATTACTGAATGTATGTTTACTAAAAACCCAGCAACAAAGATGTTCAATGGAAGACATCTGATCACCAAAGCAGATTTGTACCTGTAGTGTCTGACCCTCCATGATTCTATGTGGTCCTGTAACAACAGCCCATGACAAGTATGAAACTCATATTAAGCTAATATTTATTGAATGCTTACTGTGTTTTAGGCACCACATTAAAGATTTCACCTATCCTGAATCTTTTCTTCCCTACCGCCTAGATATGGAGAACAGTTATTGAACAGTTAAGTGACCACCTCAAAGTCACAGAGCTTGTATGTGAGATAACTATGTCATAAAACTCATACTGTTACAATGAACAAGGTGTAATGTTTCCAAGATACACTGTTTTCAGATTAGCATTGTGTAGCAATCCTAAATCCTATGCTATACTTTCACAAATGAATAATTTAAAGCTACATTCTTGTACTTGGATTTGTACACGATCCAAAATCTCTCACTCTCAGTGTCTCTGTGCACTGGATGGGTGCTCTGATTGCGAGAGGGCAATGTAAGAGCACACACATAATCATCATAAGTTATTGATTCAAGCCCCCATTTACTATACATCCACTATGTCCCAGGTACTATTTAATCTCTTCATATTTAAAAATGTTCATCTGAAACAGTGGGTATTCTGTAACTCACTACGAAACTACTTAAGAAACACAAGAAGACAAAACTATTTATTATTATTTGATATAATATATATTATAAAATCTTACTTTTAAAGATATTTTATAAATGTAACTAAAAAAAACATCCTAGAGATTATTCTGAAGGAAGACATGTGAAGATACCTTCCACACAGAGAAGAAGAAGGGAAGAAAAGAAAAGGTTTCAGGCAAGTAGAAAGACCATTGTGCTAACAGGTCATTTCCTTGCTCTGTTTTTTTTTTAATAATTTTTTTTTAATGTTTTATTTATTTCTAGGGAGAGAGAGAGACAGCGTGAGCAGGGGAGGGTCAGAGAGAGAGGGAGTCACAGACTGAAACAGGCTCCAGGCTCTGAGCTGGCAGTCAGCACAGAGCCTGATGCGGGGCTCGAACCCACAAGCTGCGAGATCATGACCTAAGTGAAAGTCGGACGCTTAACCGACTAAGCCACCCAGGCGCCCCTTCCTTGCTCTGTTTTGTTTTAGCTTTCAACACAGAAGTTAGAGTTCACCATAGTGCTCAGTTTAAGGAAAATTCTCATTACTCCCTAGCCCTTGTAGGGACCTCCTTGCTAGATGTGTTCACTTTTAGCTCCAGAGTCTATTCTCAGTCTCTCTTGTCCCAACAAGCAGTCCTTCCAGTGTGTTAAATGCATTCCTCTTTATAAGGAATGTGTCCTTGTACAATGTATAATATTGATTTTTGTGGACTATTATCCTGGTTCTATCAGGTATAGATACAGATAGAGACAGAGAGAAAAATGATACAGACCCTGAAGATCAGAGAGACTAAGAAACTGGGCCACGATCACACAACTCTTACGTGATGCAGTAGAATACAGACCTCAGTATGCCTCTGTCAAAAATTGTCAGCCTTACCTTCCCAAGTCTTCAGACTGTGAGGAAACTGAAGAAAAAAAGGAAAGTTTCCAAAATGCATTCCTAAAACCCAAGTACTTGGAAAAAGTTTTTGATTTGGGCTAATAATCAATAACATGGATGCGAACTTCTGAAGTTCATGATTTTTGTAAGACTACAGATTGGGGATGAGGAGGGCACAGGGCAAGTGTTCCTTAAATTCAAAGTTGGAAATTAAGTTTATCATCTACCACACAAAAGTGATTAATATTGAGAGGGAAAGGAATCTGATAATGACTGAGAGATGCCACAACCTGACAAACTAAACAAGTTTTTTAACCTGACATATCCCTTTTCAAGACATCAGCTGTCATCTGAAATGAATTCTGTTTCTAATTTGTCTTCATAAATAATGCAACTAATTGAAAGGTAGTTACAATGAAAGTCTTCATCCTCTTTCATCTCCAATTTTAGGGCAATTGCTTTGCATTCCCTGGAAAGAATCTTCTACTCCTTCTATCAAATAAAACTTAGACATCACTGATCAGAACACTGAGATCAAAACAAAAGAATCCATTGTACAAAGACCACCACATCTAATGGTTTTCTTAATCGTTTTTTCCCCCTAAATTTAGCATTAACTTAAAATGTGAAATTCATAAAAATCTGATCTAAGAAAATTTATTCAAGCTCAATGTTTTACTAAGGGTATCTTTATTTAATCGAGATTCTAGGTTGTCCTTCCTTTCTTTCCTTTCCACCCAACTTCTGCTTATTAGGCATTAAAGTATGACCTCCTACTGTACGGTGACACACGGATTCACATGCAAAAATCTTTAGTTTACAGTTTATCCATTATCTTTCTTCTTCCTTTTTGTCCAGCTCTCCTTCAGTGAGACTAAAAAGGGGCCATTGAATAAAAACAGATTCTGACCATTCCCAGCAACTGGAAATGAAGAATTCTTGCATTAAAGACTACAATAATTAAAATGTGTTGATCAGAGGTTTTTCTGTGCAGACATCAGTGATTCCATTTGTTTATTTGTGAGTGCAGATGTTAATAAATCTATGTGCTGAAGGCATGAAAGAGATGTAAGAGAAATATGCAAGCATTAAAACTTTCTATCATTTAATTATTTTACCCCTCTGGAAAGGCTGATTTCAACAAATATATCTGGGGAAGGACATGATTATGAATGCAGATTTGAGCTGAGTGTGTTTCACAAGGTTGCTATTAAAAATGGAAATTCACGAAAGATTTTGTGAGGTCTATCAAATTATAGCTAAAACCTTACAAGTTACTTAAAATGTAAATTATACAGTTAAATACAGAAAATCTGAGTAATATCAATTATTTTGGTATGTAGCCTCTGGCCTTAAAAAATATCCACTGGCAATATAAGGGGTTTAGTCTACATTATCATTACTACTTATATTTAGTAATATTTACTGAAATCTGCCCCTTAATGAGAAAAATCACTAATTAAAAGCCATTGAAGGGTAATATATTTTGTAACGGAGAACAATGGCAAAGGTCAAAAACTAAAAATGTTGCAATGAGTTTGAGTTTTTCCTCAACAAGCAAATCCATCTGGGTAAAGTTTTTGTGTTTTTAAATATTCTGTTGTAGTAACAGCTAACATTTAATAAATACACGCCAGATATTTTACAGGTGCTGATTTATGTCTAAAAGCAGAAGAGCAAAATGGAGATAAAGCAGAGGAGGAGTGGGTAAAGGAGAACCATGAGCATGTTCATCTGCTCAGGAGCCATTACAAATTACCACTCACTGGGTGGCTTCGTCAACAGAAGTTTATTCTCTCACAGTTCTAGGGCCTGGAAAGTCTAAGATTGAGGTTTCAGCAGGGTTTGGTGTCTGGTGACAGTTCTCTTCTTGGCTTCAGATGGCCACCTTCTGGCTATATTAATATGGAGCAGAGAGAGGGCAAGCTCTCTCTAAGATAGGAGATGGGGCTAGATTATTCCTCAGATTGTCCCAGATATAATTATAAAAAATAATATTTTCACACAAGCACCAAAGTATATTTTTTTCTCAATGAGAACATTTGAGTTGCACACTTATTTTAATTAAACTGGATAAAAAATGCTCACTCTGACTTTATGCTTGGGCTTTCTAAAGTCTAAGTTCTTTAAACACTTTTTGAATAAAGTTAAGAGCTCCGAAGGGTAATTATTACATATAACTCAATGGAGTTTTAAAGAAATGTAGGTTAGCAGATGATTTGTTACAAATCAGTCCTTTTAGAAACTCCATAAAATTACAACGCTTTAGAGATGCAGTAACATTAAGGTCACTTTGTCCCATTTCACATTTTACACATAAGGAAACCAGGGTGCAGAAAGAGTGCATGATTTACAGAAGGCCACAAGCCAGCTTGAATTTCCACTGTTCCACTGTTCCTAATCCACGGGCAAAGGTTAATGGTAGACTGGTAACCACATCGACACATCTATCTGTCTGATGATTTCTACAAAAGATGATTGCTAAAAGTTTCTAATTTTTAAGCTTTTGGCTCCCAAGTGAAGGAAAATGTAAAAGCATATGAATTGCTCGATGATCTCTGCATTAATGGAGACTATGAATAGCAAATCAACTCCAGCAGGAATGTCATTTTCGTCTGCTTTCCCATGCTTTGTCTGCGCCCTTCCACCAACCAGGTGTGGCCATCTCACTTAGGATCCTCCTCTCCTGGGGACATCTCCTCAGACCGGCTTTCCTGATGCTGCTGTCTCTCAGGAGAGGTGACAGCAGGCCAGGAAGAGTGCTACTGAAGAACAGGGAGCCGGGCCTCTGTCTTGGAACTCTATCATAAAGCAGGATGTAGGGAGAAGCAGTCACTGATCAGCATGACAGTATCATGAGACAGTATTCTGACCTAACAGTGTCATGAGATCCTTCCTGGCAGACACCTTTGTAAGAAGTGCCATCGTAAAGACAAAAAGACATGTGGACTATTTTGAGGTGTCACAGATACCTTTAGGAATCTGATGAAAATAAGCCCTTGCCCCCCATCCCTGAAAATGACATGCACTCCAAGAATTTACAGACAAATTCAGAAGCTCAAGCTGAAGTGTGTTGGGGCTAAATTCCCTGGTATTCTCGGGATCATGTTGTATTGGCAGTCCAAGCAACCCTGTATAAGGAACTGTGTGGCCCATACACTCATACTTCTTGCCATAGCAGTCAGTTACTATGGGCCCTTCTCTGACAGCACTTCATGTGACTTTATCATTCTGGCAGAGGCTGACTCGTAAGTGCTGGCCATATACCACCATGAGTGCACAATCGCCAGAGAGGGGACTCTTTTTTTTTTTTAACAAAATCATCAGAAACTCTGTAAATATTTAGGGGTACAGGGAGTTTACTTTACTGTAGCTGTGATTAAGAGAAAGTGCAAGAAACACCAGAGGCTATAATTCAAGAAGCCACGCTAGCCTAGGTTTATGATTGATGAGCAGAATGGGGCAGAGATAGGAAGACAAGGGAGAGAGGAAGGAAGAAATGGAGGCAATTAATTTCAAGTACTCTGAAGTAGTGGAATCATACAATTCCATAACTCCATCTTCTCCTCCATGACTGTACCATGAGTCACGATGAATTTCTGTCTACTACAATTTCCTTGCAAGCATCAACCACCATTTTCAGTCTTCTGCCAGGTGAAAAATCACGAAGGGAAAGCAAACCAATTTAATTTTCCTGTTTTTAAAAAATATCTGACCCTTCCTACAATATAAATCAAAATAGAAACCAATATGAAATTCAGTTGTCTGTAGTAAACCTTGTTTTCAAAACAAATAAGCAAATACTTCTTACCCTCAAGCTTACATTTTTAGTCTTTAAATACAAAGTGTTTAAATTCTTCTTGAGCTCATTTTAACAGGAATACTGTAATTGTATCTTGCTGTAATTGTATCAACTGAGATTCTGAAGGCCCTTCTGTGTATTATGTGAGAGAGGCATTAGAATTTCTACAAAGGTCAAGTGCTGGGTCTCAGTCCAATACCATCAGTATAGTGACATCTGAGGGGTTAATGCTTCAAAAAGATTAATCCATATTAATGGATTAATCCATATTTCTCATTAGCTTAATTTGTGTCATATATATTATATACATATGTATAATATATATAATTTGTATACTATGCTGAAATTCTGCATAGATCATCAGCATAAGGAATTTAAAATAAGTTATAATGATAGTGTCCATGTATCTGCACAGTAGGAATTAGCTTTTAAGGAATAGAAATAGAAAAGATAAACCTTAATATCCTTATCCAACTCCACTCTTGACCTGAAGTCATTAGAACAAAATTTAGAAAATTCAAGGGCAGTGGCAATGAGGAATAAGAAGAGTGCTTAATGATTTTACAGAGAAATAGCTATTAACCACCAGAACTTAGGAAATTGTACCTGTGTATATAATTTAGTTGGTTATTAGAGCATTTATTTGGCTTTATCCAAAAGGTCCCATATCATAGACTTGGAGAAATCACTACTTGGCAACATATTTTTCTATCAGATATAAAAATTCACCAGCTCAACCTTTACTGATAAATACTCATCTGCATGTATCAATAATCCTGCTCTCCCACATATTTTGCAACTGAGAGAAGTTAGAGTGGCAGTTTAAAGGATGTTCCTTTGAAGACCTTACAGGTTAGAGATGCGGATGGGAAAGAGATTCCTGTTGCTAAAACCAGTAATCTTGCAAAAAGAAGGGGCTATTTGGGTTACATAAATATGCATGGGCTGCTGTCCCACCATTTGTGACTGCTGTAGATAACGATCATTATGCTATTGAGTTCCCTGGTTGCTTGGGTATGACTTCCACTGTATTTTCAGCCAATTTTGGCAAAGTCCTTTTTTTTTGGCTGGCAGAACCCCATTTTCTCATATCAAAATCAGACCTAGGACTAGGACATCTGTACCTGTTTCCCTTGGCCTTCTCTCATTTCCTCTAAAATATGTTGAGAAAAAGAAAAAGGAAGCACATGTAATGAAACTATGAAATTGGCTGAATTCTAGTCCAAGTTTCATAGTTACAGAATACTTATAAAATACTAATAATTTTGAGTAAATGGACGAGTGAACAAGCCCTGTATGTTAAGCCAGAAATTAAAATGTGCTGAAAAGTTACTACTTTTTCAATATAATAAATACTTTTAAAAGAGACCTGGGGATGGAATTAGAATATGCTTGATTCCATCTTGGAATCATCGTTCAGTTAAAAAATAAACATTTTGGGGGCACCTGGGTGGCTCAGTCGATTAAGCTTCAGACTTCAGGTCAGGTCATGATCTTGAAATTCATGAGTTCAAGCGCTGTGTCAGGCTCTGTGCTGACACCTCACTGACTGGAGCCTGCTTCACATTCTGTGTCTCCTTCTCTCTCTGTGCCTGCCTTGCTTTCTCTCTCTCTCTCAAAAATAAATACAAACATTTTTAAAAATTAAAAAAAATTAAACACTGAAATTACTTTAGTTAAAACAACAACAAAAGAGCATGTATAAATCATACAGGGAGCACAGAATTTTAAAAGTTTACTCTATTTTTTTCTGTGTACATACTTTAAAAAATTTATAAAAGTTAGAAATAATCAAAGAAGATTTAAAATAATTACCCTTGCACCCATCTGAGAATAATTTGATGTATAATAAATTATAGTAACTTCATATTTCATGTGTGCAGTTTTAACTATTCTTGAGCAACCCTAAGATCCTTGACTTATTATCTGTCATAATTTTTGCTGTTAACAATCACGAGCCCAGTTCTGAGACTGATCTGAAATGAGTGAACATTGTAGCTATTTACTGTAGCAGTTCGGAGCCCTCTCTTCTTTGGGGCCCCGTGCTGTACTTGTGTATAAGCAATAACTAACAAATTTAGACTTCACTGCATGTGGCAGAAATGATATTCTATGGAAATATTCACACATTTGGAGGTTCAAGTTTTACTTATGAATGTTAATTTCTGTATTTCCTTCCCCATCTCTTTTTGTCTTTTAGTCTTTTAGAAGCTATATATATAATTTTAAGAGACAGATTTGTACTTAAAAACCATCAGCTTCCATAGACATTTTTACAATAGAAAAACCTTTCCCTCCTGCCCCTACATGGGCAGGTCGATTTTCATTGAAAACGGCTTCAAGCTGGTTCTAATATTTACTCACTTATGCAGGTGCGTTCATCAGCATGGAGTCTGTATCCTGTATCACATTCACAGTGGAAGGTGCCCAGAGTGTTAATATAGCGCTGCTGGCAGCCTCCATTCACCACTGCACATTCATCGACATCTAGAGGAGAAAGACAGATGGCCAGGATTACAATGTCATTCCAATGTCAGCTTCGGAGAAGTGGCACAATATTTCTTTGATACACAGTATGTGTTATATTGTACAAAGGCACTGTCTCTGTTGCCACAAATCTTTGCTTGTTTGATCCAGTTTGCTCCACAGTGTAAACAAGAAAATGTAGACAGAAACTTTATTGAGCTTTTTAAAGCCCAGCAACGATGAGCATAGGGATTGTCTCACCGTTTTCTATTCTTCACATACTAGTTAATTAGACAGATCCGAGATATAGATATTTCCTTGGGGAAGGAAAACTGGAGGGGAGAATTTCAATGAGCTCCTCTATCTGGAGCAGCACACACTAGTAGATAAACACCTATTATTGGTCTGATGCTGCTGAATAAAGCCAATAATAGAGGTAAGACCTTGAATCTCCTTCTCATATGCTATGGTGGACATCAAGGCAAAGATAGATAAATTCAAGAAAAACCATGGTTTGGAGTTCTTAAAAATGTATCAATATATTTGCTCCAATGACTCAGCATTTTCCCTGTCACTCAGGGTTTCATTTTCTGAAATACTTAACATGCTTATATGAGAGATTAATTTTAGAAAAAAATGAAAAGAGAGCAAGACCCATGGTCATCTATGTCTTATGACCAGTCAAGGTCATGACAAATTAATGTAATATTTACCTTTCTTTAGGAAAGGAAAATAAATACACCTCTCAGTATCTCTACTTTCTTATACCTTAGGTAAATCAGCACCATTGCATCTAAAATCATGAAGAGAAGATATCCACAAATGTAGGGAAAATCTTTGAGGTAATCAGTGGGTAAAGAGCTTCTAAATTTTCTTGTCTGGAGAATATTTTTTACTTGAAATCAATGTCTCCTGGCAAGTGTCGAAGTAAAAGTCAGGCAGAGGTAGACATTTAACATGGGAAAGCATGTGTACCAGGCAGGAAATGTGTCTGATTTCCCATGTCTTCAATCCCGGATATTCTATCAAAGAATGTTGGGTATGAATATTCGCCACTAAAATATGTTATCACGATAGACAATTAGCTTTACATTGAGTGAGATTAATTCCATTGGGCAAGATCCTTACTTGAGAAGGCATCAACATTGACAAGGAATACTATCCCAGTGCTCTATCATAGGCTTTTCTTCATACTAAAACCGTCTGATTTGTAATAAATGTTTTGTATGTTTACAGAGCTTGACCTGAGGGAAACAAAGGAATTTTCTTTCACTTGGCATTGTTGTGTGTCTGTGTGTGAAAAAGAAAAAAAAAAGAAAAAAATTTATGTGAACAATATATTAAGTCACAAAGTAAGTCCCACGTTTTAAAATTATTTGTTCACTGCATTATATACATTTTATACAATCTAGTATTTTCCTTATAAATTTAGATCTTCTGGAGTAACTTCTGACATTATTAAAGGAATCTTATTTTAGAGATAAGAACCACTAACTTCAAAGTATTAAAATTTTTTATTAAATTGTGAGTCTGTGATAAACAAATTTGTAAGTCTCTTTCATATAAACTAATTTCAATTCAGAATTCTCCATTTGTTATTTGTACTTTATACAGGGCTTTAACATTTATGCTAGCTAAATTTTTCTATCTCTAGCTTTAGGATATTATTCCACAGGTTGAGATATAATTTTGAATCGTATTTCTGTCAGACCCTGAATTAGATATCCTTCCCAGGTCTTTTACTTTATATGTACAAATAAAACTCTTAATTTCCAAGAATCCTATGTTTTATATGATACAAACATAAAAAATTCTATAAAAAGTATGATAAAAACCACATATATGTATTGAATACATGAAAAAATATCTTAAAGAGTATGCACAAATAAAAATGATTACTTCCGAGGAGGGAAGAGAGGCATCTAGATTGGGTGGAATGCATGATGTGTGTGTGGGAGTTTGTTGGACAAAGAGATTTTATCCATATCTCCAATGTTCTAATTTTTTCTAAGAAAAAGTTATTTTGGTATTATTGTGTAATAAAATGTAATTTTCTTTTCTCTTCTTTTTAAATTTATTTTTGAGAGAGAGAGAGAGAGAGAGAGCATGAATGGGAGAGGGGCAGAGAGAAAGGGAGACACAGAATCTGTAGCAGATTCCAGGCTCCTAGCTGTCAACAGAGCTCAAACGTGGGGCTTGAACTCATGAACCATGAGATCATGACCTGAGCTGAAGTCAGATGCTTAACAACTGAGTCACGCAGGTGTTCCTCTTTTTTCTTTTCTTTTTTAATGTTTACTTATTTATTTTGAGAGAGAGAGAGAGAGAATGCGTGCCCACACATACACATAAGCATATGAGTGGGGGAGGAGTAGAGAGACAAAGAGAGATTCCCATGCAGGCTCTGTGCTGTCCACGTAGCCTGTCCAATGCAGGTCTTGATTTCATGAACCATGAGATCATGACATGAGCTGAAATCATGAGTCAGATGATTAGCCAAGTGAGCCAGCCAGGTGCCCCTCTGTTTTTTCTTTTTAATTAAACTCTAGTTGACACATAACATTACACTAGTTTCAGATATACAACATGCTGATTAGACAAGTCTGTATGTTGTGCTATCCTCACCACAAGTGTTGCTACTACCATCTGTCACCATACAATCCTGTGCCTCTTATTCCTGGGTCGTCTTCATTCCAGAACTGGAAGTGTGTATCTTCCACTCCCTTCACGTGTTTTGTCCATCCTTCTACTCCCCTTTCCATGGGCAACTATCAATTTGGTCTCCGTATTTATGGGTCTGTTTCTGCTTTTGTTTGTTTGCTGATTTGTTTCGTTTTTAGATTCCACATATAAATGAAATCAGGGCATGTCTTTGTCTGACTTATTTCACTTAGCATAAAATGCAATGTGACCACTTCCCTTTGCCCCTATTCATCAAGCTTCATTAATTTTCTGACAGAAGAAAGCAAGTTAATTTAAAAAAGAATAGTTACTGAGTTTATTCCAAAAAGAAGAGTGGCTATCACTTTTGAGAGGGAATCTTCTTTCAGAATGTTTTTTTGTGTATTCATATTCTAAATCTGCCCCAGAACTATAGCTGAAGCACTATAAGATATTATATATACACATATTCACAACAGCAACCAAACTGTCATTGTACTTTGAGTTAAATAATCTTGGGAAAACTATCTTATGTTGAAACTTACTGGCCTTTCACCTTGCTCTCCAAGATTCCATTTGCTCACCTATAAAATGGGATTATAATGACTCTTGTATGTATTATGAGATTTCTTTTTCCCTTCCCTATTCATGCATAAGGTTTTGAATTAGATTGCTAATGACTGAGATTGTATGTAGAAATTAAACAACAGGAAATTTTATTCCACTAAATAGTGGAGCTAACTGTGTAAGACTATAAAGTGAGATGCATGACAGACACAATAAGTAACATAGGGATTCAGAGGAAACAAACTCAGTTGGTGCTAGAGAGACAAGGGAATATTGGAGGGTAAACATTGAACGTGAGTGCATGGAGAAGAGGGAGGGTAATCCAAAGGTGCAGGGGTTTGCATGTGCACAGGGTCTGAAATCCAGCATTTAGATCCATCAGGCTGGAGAGTAAGGTTGACAAAAGGAAGCAAAGTTGAAAAACAAACCTAAAACTCTTTTTAATTAATTTGGCAAAGTGTTCCTATTCTTGATTTACAATACAATACACTTCTAGGCAGGTTGAGACATAATAGGCTGTGTTCACACAGGAGCTAAGCAAACTTATTAACAGGTAAAAAAAAAAATCAATCATTTATAGAGTAGCACCAAAGACAAAGTAATTGGTTTTACTTCCTTTTTCTTTTATGTCTTTTCAGAATACATTAAATTTACTGATTGTTTGGGTATTGTGTAACTGATAGTTCTCATGCCTTGCAGCATGTTAGAATCACTTGGTGAGCATATAAAAATACTCATGCCCTGGTTCTACCCTTAAAGACTCTTATTTAATTGGTCTTGGGTAAGGCCTGGGAATAAAACATTTTAAAAGCACCCCAATTGATCCTAATGTGTAGCACCAGTTGAAATCCCCTGATATAGTTAATGCTTTAAGCACCTAGGGGATCTTGTTGAAATGCAGTAGCTGATTCAGTAGAACTGGAGCCAAGAGGTTGAGATTCTGCATTTCTAATGAGGTCCAAGGCAATTCTGATGCTGCTGGCCTGTGGAGTATACGCTCAGAAGCAAGAGTGTGGACAGTCCTCTGTTCAAGTATAAATATCACATAGATCACAAATGTCATGAAGTGGTTCAAGTTTTCAGTTGTTTGATCAAAGACCAATTTAGTACAAATGGGTAGATCAATACTCTGACCAATATCATACATATGTTTCTATACATATTATGTATACATTATATAATACATATATATGTTTTATATATACTCTATATTTTAATGATTCATATATTTTTTTAAATATTTTATTTATTTCTAGCAGAGAGAGAGAGACAGCGTGAGCAGGGGAGGGTCAGAGAGGGAGTCACAGACTGAAAAAGGCTCCAGACTCCGAGCTGGCAGTCAGCACAGAGCCCGACGCGGGGCTCGAACCCACGAACCGCGAGATCATGACCTAAGCGAAAGTCGGACACTTAACCGACTAAGCCACCCAGGCGCCCCAATAATGATTCATATTTTAATTACCAAAAATCTGAAAATAAACCACCAATATTTTCCACAATATTTGCTTAATAATAGTTGATCATTGTTAAGACTATTTTAGCATCATTTGTAATGAAAAAATTACTTGCTTCTATAAAACATGAAAGGCACTTGAGGTCTTTTCTGGTGGAATACCTTTGATATAGGATAAAACTGGGTTAAATGGCCATGATATTAGACACTCATGCTGAAGCTGTCGCAAGTGATTTTCTTTTCCATCAAGATTCTGCCCAACAGAGTTAAAAACCAGAAATGTCAATATTACATTAAAATGTTATTATCAAGTATACTTCATGTGAAGAAATGATTTCTCCAAAAATTCTCTGAGCTACATCTTCATGTTAGATGCTGAAAGAAAGCTCTGCCCTTAGAAATGGAGCTCTGGGACACTGCTAGGAATAATGATAAAGTGATTTGAATTTTTTCAGCATTATATCTGTGATATGGAACAAGGATTTCGTGATTTTTGTACTATAAAAGAATGTCAAAAAGAATCAACTATGTCTTCTATTTTTCCTCTTTTATTTATTTATTTATTTATTTATTTATTTATTTATTTCTAGGAGAGAGAGAGAGAGAGACAGCGTGAGCAAGGGAGGGTCAGAGAGAGAGGGAGTCACAGACTGAAACAGGCTCCAGGCCTGAGCTGGCAGTCAGCACAGAGCCCGACGCGGGGCTCGAACCCACGAACCGCGAGATCATGACCCAAGCGAAAGTCGGACGCTTAACCGACTAAGCCACCCAGGCGCCCCTTCTATTTTTCCTCTTAATGTCCTTTCTATAAATATTTCTGTTGTATTAATTCCCCAAACTATTTCCCAGATGGTCACAGAATATAATAGCTTAAAAGAATTCACATTATTATCAAATGCATTTTTCACATAAAAGCTCTGTGAGACAACAATGATCCACTTTTGTTTCCAAACAACCAAAATTGTTTCCTATTATTTTCTCAGAGTGTACAACTAGAATAAGATAAATTATTCTTTCACTTCCCTTTTAACATATTAGTCCCAGAAACCTGTTGATTGAAATGAGTCCTCTTTATGATGGGGATTATATTGTTGAAGTGTTAGATTTGAAGGAAATATTAAATGGTGAAGATTCCACTAGATTTTCCATAGGGTTTTGTTTTCACTCTATTCTATCATAGTATCATATACAATAGTATATCAAAACTTCTAACTATTCCATTGTAATTCTACAGTCCTTAATTGAATAGATCCCTTAAAGATCAAAGACTTTGCTGTACTAAGTTCTTCTGGCATAGAGTAGATATTCCATAAATATTGTATGAATGAATGAATGAATGAACAAACAAACGAATATGTGATTTGAGAGTCAGACACTGCATTCAGTCTTCTTATGCATCCGCATTCATCAATGGGATTTCTAAGACTTGGGTTCTGATTGCACTTAATCTCTTTACCCTTGCAGTAGATGCTTGACATTTGTTTTGACTATTCACAAGTAGCTTTAAAATTCCGGGGCACAAAATTCCTAAATTTGTAAATGAATAAATGTGAATTGTGTTTGTAGTGAATATTTAATGGTTGTCTGTTAGGAGTTTCATCCATTTCTTATTTCTCACTTATGCTAGATAGACCCAGGGATTTGGGATATTTTATCTCTTCCATTTTGGAAAAGCCATATAGTTTATGTGAGATTAATGAACACAACTCCTCTTTCAAATTCAAGGAACACTCTACTTGACCTTATCTCACCTCCATTTGCCATAGTGATTGAACATGTTTATTTCTTCATTAGCATAGCTTTCTCAGTAATGAATGAATTTGTTCAGATGTGATCCAATCAGCATGATGCTCAACATGTGGGTTAGGGATCCTGGGGCATGAATGCCTTCTTGCTCTAGAAACTATAATGTGTGGATGTGAGGCATTTTGCTCACATAATGAAGCAACACTAAAGATAAAGTCAACAAGCAACACAGAATTGAAGGACTCACAGAGAACGAGAGTTGAGACCTTGACTGAACTGTCCCCTAAAGTCCTCTCAACCTCTAGACTTCTCAGTTAAGTGATCCAATAACACAACACCCTTTTATTGGTTAAGCATTTTGAATACACAATTCTGTTGCTTATAAACATAATCATTGTTACATATACATGTTTATAAACTGTAAGATGGTGTGCAGGAGGAAGTCACCAAGTGCAGTTTAAATTCAGCATACGCTTATCAAAAAGATTTATTGTTCTCTGATTAGTAAGATGTTTTAATCTATATTTCATCAAGGGTTAGGAAAAGTCATGTAGTTCTTTGTAGCATTTATTAGAATGATTATATTCTATTAAGATTCTAATGAATTTGGGGACTAGCCACAATTTTGGCTTATTATTATTACAAATATTAAAGATTTATCAAACTGCCTGTGTAAAGTCATGGTACATCTGATAGCATGAGAGAGGGTGGAAATGATGCCTTCTTTAATGGTTTCCTCACAATCCCCACCTTGAGTGATCCTTCCCTAGCTTTTCTCCCAACCCCTGGTCTCCACTTTCTCCTTTTGTTCTTTTCTTGATAGCTACCTCTGGTAGTTAGTTGCTCAGTTAGTAGGAAATAAATACATGCCGTTAACTTTGCAGATACTATTGTTTTCCTACATTCTGTCTTTATGTTAAAAAAATGTTACCAGTTTTCTAGCCCATACTTTCAGCCAGTAACAGAGATGGCCTTTCTCAGTAAAAACCATCTAGTTTACAAACAGGCAAACAGATGGTGATGTGTATTTTAATTTATTTTTAATGTTTATTATTTTTGAGAGAGAGAGAGAGACAGAATGTGAGCAGGGGAGTGGCAGAGAGAGAAGGTAACACAGAATCTAAAGCAGGCTCCAAGTTCTTAGCTGTTAACACAGAGCCCAATGAGGGGCTCAAACCCATGGACCATGAGATCATAACCTGAGCTGAAGTCAGATATGTAACTGACCGAGCCACCCAGGCATCCCTTAAAGAATTACAGTATTAAGAAGGAACAACAGCTCAAAAGACTTGTTATCTTGTATTGAAGATAAGACAATATATGTTTTTGTAGAAAATGGAAGTTATTTGGTCTTATAAAGTAAGTATTAAAGCCAAGAAGAAAGGAAGGAAGGAAGGAAGGAAGGAAGGAAGGAAGGAAGGAAGGAAGGAAGGAAGGAAGGAAGAGGTGGTGCTAGAGATGTGGCTGGGAACTGATCACGTAGGATCTTTTCTGCCATACTAAGGAACCATTACTTTATAGACAATGGGCATCAGCAGAGTGAAAAACAGATAAGAGAAGTGGGAGACTGAAGGCAGAGAAACCAAGGAATAACTATCACCAAAATCTAGATGAAAGATGATGAGGGCTTGATCTAAGATAGTAGCAGTGGAAATAGAGAGATGTGGGCAGATATAAGAGATGTTAAGGATAAGAAAAATCAATATGAGTTGGTTATTAACTGGATGTGATGGAGAAGAAAGAGTCAAGGTCAATTGCCTTGAGCAATTGGATGCTTGTGGAATTCACTGAAATAGCACAGGAGGAAGAACATTTGATAAAATAGTTCAGTTTTGAACATAAATGATTTGATGGGCAAGTGAGATGGGAAGTTGGGAATATCTAGCAGGCAATTGAGTGTGTGGACTAAAATCAGGAAAGAAATATGGGATGATTTTTCAGATACCATCTATCTACCTGTGTGAGTCTAAAAATTAGGAGTCATCCTTGATACTCTCCTCCCCTTCACCCATATCTGATCTAGTAACTATATTATACTGTATCAAACTTATCTCCAAAGATATCTCACATCTGTCCACTTCTCATCTCTACTAACATTGCTCTAATAGAAACTACATAGATGGTTATAATACTCCACATCCACACTGGGCCCTCAAATATTTTCATGCTGCACTACAATGAAGTTTAAAAAAAAAAAAAAGAAGAAGAAAAATCAAGTCACCTACTCCCTCACTCATGTCATAGTTGTTCTTAGACTGAACAGCAACGTGGTCAGCTGGTCCCTGCATCACAATCTCTGGTCTTTGTCTCCTTCTCTAATTCTATCTTGCTATTCTTTCCCCCTTACTGTGTTTTAACAACTCTGGTCTTCTTTAAGTTCCTTGATAACTCTGTACTCCTTTTGATTTCCTTCTCCCTTCCTTTACTTAATATACGTACATCCTGTAGATGTCTACCCAAGCACCAAGCACCACTACCTTACGAAAGCCTGTATGTCTCCTTCAGTCTAGCTCATTTTATGTATATTATGCTTTCTTAGGACTATCTTCCTTTCCTTTGGAGCCATTTATGCATCTATAATTGTATATTTGTGTGTGTGATTATTTGGTATCTCTGTTCCTCATTAATGACTAAGTCCATGAGAGCAGGAACCCTGTCCAGTTTTGCTCACAATAGTAATCCCAGTGTTTGACACATAGAATATGCTCTACAAATATCTGTTAAATACATAAATGAATGAGGTATGAAGATAGTAATTCAAGGTACAAGAGTAGATGAGAGCACTAAGAAAAATCATGTAGATGAAAAAAGAGAAAGGAATCTAATAGAGGACCCTGAAGAATATCAACATTTAAGGCAGGCTGCTATAAGACACACATAGTTGACCAAGAAGGTCACACAGAGAAGTAGGAGGAAAACTGAGAGAGTCTTGCATCATGGAAACTAAAGAAGTAGAGTTTTTAAAAAGGGAATATGGTCAACAGGCAGATGTCAAGTAGGAACTGCCAGTTGCCATTGGATTTAGCAAGAATTTCACTGATGACATTGAGGAAGAGGATGCTAATAATAAACAACCTAACAATTATTGAACACTTATTATTTGCCATGCACTGTTCTAAACTCTTTACATATATTAAATATATTTAATAATCAAATAATAGTCCTGTGAAGTAGAGAGTATTATTACCCCTACCTATAGGGGAGGAAATTGAGACATAGAAAACTGCTTCAATGGAGTAGCTAATACAGATCCCAGATTGCAGTGGGTTGGGTTGAAGAAAAAGTGGAAGGCAAAGAAAGGGAGAAAATGAGTTAAAAGATGTATCAGAATAGATTTAACTATTAAGGAGAGGGGCTTATAGTTGGACAGGAGAGTGTGGGAGAAGCAGAGGGTGTTAATGTGGATGAGAATTGCAGTAGCTAAATACTAATGGGAAGATGCCATTAGAGAGAACCGTGTTAAAGACGTAAGAGAGAAAGAGAGAGGAAATTCTCAAATTATTGAGACTCTCAAATCACATTAGTGCATTCAAAGAAAAGGTATATGCTGGAAGAAACAATCCACCATGGCCCCTGAGTATCCCTATACATTCTATGCTTGACCATTCTCTTTACCCAAAACATTTTTTAGGCTGTCCTTACAGAGAGAGATGAGTTAACCTATCTCATGAGAAAATGAGCTGGCTTATTTCCACTAACTATAAAAATAGTGGACATCCCCAAGCTCAGTGTTTCCTTTGTATAATGCAATCAATTATATGTACAGGCATCCATTATAAGCCCTTGTGTCACCAATGTGGGATATGGCGGAACAGAAGTTGACACAAACAAGTGAAGCTTTGGCTATTACTTTTGCCAGAAGTAATAAAGTCTTTTGTTTCTGACCCAGAAGTCTCAGGTCTTCTTGTCAGCATCAAGTAATAGGCTAACTTGTTAGTGTAAAAAGTGGAGTAAAATCCCAGATCCTACACAGTTATTGATAATAGATGGAATAGAAATCACACACACAATCATTTGTTATTCTGGGTTAGAGAAAGCATGTCTGTTGCAAAGTGTAAGGACCCAAGAAGCCACAGAAGATGTTCCGGTCTTCTTCCTCTTTCCCTTATGCCTGTTGATTGCTTGTAGCCTTGAAACTATTACTAAAGCATAATGCTGGATGGATTTCTGGGTAGATCCCTCGAGTAGATCTCTGGTGGATCTCTGTGCCTGAAACTGATTTGGCAATCTGATCTTTTGCTTCAGCTCAGAAGGGATAAAGGAAAAGGTGTCATGTTAGCGTGCTTTTACATGATTTTAAAGAACACTGATGAGGGGCATCTGGGTGGCTCAGTCAGTTAAGTGTCTGACTTTGGCTCAGGTCACGATCTCATGGTTTGTGGGTTCGAGCCCCACGTCAGGCTCTGTGCTGACAGCTAGCTCAGAGCCTGGAGCCTGCTTCTAATTCTGTGTCTCCCTCTCTCTCTGATACTCCCCTGCTCACGCTGTCTCTATCTCTTTCAAAAATAAATAAAAAAACATTTTAAATTTTAAAAAAAAATTGAAAGGGGCGCCTGGGTGGCTTAGTCGGTTAAGCGTCCGGCTTTCGCTTGGGTCATGATCTCGCGGTTCGTGGGTTCGAGCCCCGCGTCGGGCTCTGTGCTGACTGCCAGCTCAGAGCCTGGAGCCTGTTTCAGTCTGTGACTCCCTCTCTCTCTGACCCTCCCCTGCTCACGCTCTCTCTCTCTCTCCTAGAAATAAATAAAAAAAAATAATAAAAATATTAAAAAAAAATTGAAAAAGAAGAACACCGATGATATAAAAACCTAATCCAGGGAACAAACAATTTTACTATATTGTTAGCTCCTTGAGGACAAAAAAAGATTTGTGTTTTGCTTATCACTATGCTTCCAATACTGTGTCAGTGCCTGGCCCATAGCATATGCACAATAAATATGTGTTAAAAATAAATAATAAAGACATAAATATTTGTTGATAAAATGGAAAACAGGGAATAAGTGAGTTGTGCATAGCTAAATTTGCAGGGGAAGAGGGCTTAGCAAAAGGGACTGAGACTGGGGACAGAGAAAATGGAAAGGAGCAGGACACTGCAGAATACTAAGTAGCAGGACAGTGCCCCTAAGGAGGAGTCTTTTTAAAAGGGAATGAACAACAATACTAATGTTGCTGAAAATCAAATAAAATGGGAACTGAAACTAGTCTTGTAGATTTGAAAATTATAAGGTCTTTCTGTTATAGTGCAGAATGTGGATAGCAAGTTAGCCTTCTGGGGATGTCTATTTCTTTAAAATTTTTTCCAAGCCCCAAAATAACCTATTCTTTATTATTGAAACAGGGCAGCCAAGGTCATGCTTTCATGGATCTATTACATTGCTGCATCATCTATAACATGACCTAATATCATCCCTGAGGACCACAGTGTGACAAGGCTCTAGTATATTGTAATACTATATTGTCCTCATAGTCACTCTGTGTGAGGAAGCTGAAAGCAATGACAATAAAGCATGTACATGGAGTTTACTACAAACATCAACTTGACATATACTTAATGAGATGCAAAATTGTTTTTGTACTTCATAGGATTAGTATCAATGGAAAGAAAGTAAAACTGAGCCTCAGTTAAAACTCATGTGGTTGGCTCTGCTTAAACAACTTTCTCTATATCCAGTTCAATTCACAGTCCAAATGCATTGATTCTTTTTCGGTTTTTAAGGAATAACCAAATTTTTAGTGGCTTGAGACCTAACAATGTTATTTCCAGGGATGGATGAGGCTTCACCCTGACCATTAGTTTAGAAAAACAGATACCTTGAATCCTTAAAAGAATGAATGGCATGGTCCCCAGGGATTGCAATCTTCCTGACAATGACTGGAGGCACTTCTTTTTTCTCTAGGTCTAACATAGCTCTAGTATGTAGATGGTGCTTAGTTTTTCCTAAGCAAATGGTGAATAAAGACATCTAGAGAGGCAGAAAAGAGGCCATAGGAGACGGGAGGACCAACATAGGGTTTGGAAATCAGAGGCAGGTTATGAATAATAGTTGGCTAGATGCCTGTTTGATTGAGATAACTGGGTTGATATAGAAATTATTCAAAGGCCTTTTTTTTAATTTTTAAAATGTTTTATTTATTTCTAGGAGAGAGAGAGAGAGAGAGACAGCATGAGCAGGGGAGGGTCAGAGAGAGAGGGAGTCACAGACTAAAACAGGCTCCAGGCTCCGAGCTGGCAGTCAGCACAGAGCCCAACGCGGGGCCCAAACCCACAACCGCGAGGTCATGACCTAAGCACAAGTTGAACCTTTAACCAACTAAGCCACCCAGGTGCCCCTCAAAGACCTTTTTGAAGACCCTTGAATACCCAACTCTAGTCTCAAATGGGAGATGAGCACTTAGAGCTTGTATACTCTGCAGGGTCAATGTTTGAAAGATGCATCTTTTTCCAGCTGTTGAGATGCAGGATGGAATACACAGTGGGTTTTGTTTGGAGAGAGAGAAAGAGAGAGATTGAGAGAGTGAAGCAAGTAAGTAAGACAGTGTCTCCTTCAGACCAAATCTTCTCTTCCCCAGTGACTATATGTGTCAAGAAAACTCTCCTGAGAAAGTGAATGTGAGGCTAGAATTCTCATCTCAGGATGGCTTTTGAATAGATATGCCTACTTATCAGATTCAAGGAAAGAACAGGAACTGTTACGGAAGAGAGGGAAGTCACATTCGGAAACCCTACAATCTATACCATGCATGGGACTTTAATAGAACCCATAATAATGAAGTGATGTTATGACTTTGGAGAGCTCTAGGAACGATTTTATCAGCACAAACAATTTTCCTCCTCTCTTTTTCCAGATTTTAGAGCTCCTCTTTTGTGAGCCGGGAAGGAGTGAGGGCTGCTACCACCCATCTGTCCCATGATCACCACCGAACTATTGGGAGGGTGTAGGGCCTTGGCTAAGACAACCTGAGAACTCCATCTCCCTAGCCACAGTGATTAGATCAAGGAAGGTGACCCACGCCAGATAAAATAACATCTTACCAAGGACTTTTGCTCAAGCTACCAGGAAAGTAACACGGCTTTTTCTGTACAGTACTTGAAGTTTGCACTGTATTTATGTTACAAAGATCATTTACTTTATATCTTTGTGCATATGTTAAATTGTGTGTCACTTCTAATGTCACCTCTATTTCTTTTCTCGTAAAAATTGTTATTAAAATGTTAAAAATAACTGATTTATCCAATTCTAGAATTTAAAAGTACCTCCTAAGATAAACTAGTCTAAACTCCTACTTACTGTAGGAGTCCCCTCTTTAACATTTTTAACAAATGGCATTCAGACTCTAATTAAATATGTCTATCTATAGAGAGCTCACTGTATTATTCTTTTCATGTCTTTCTCTTCCTCCTCCTACTTCTCTCCCTTGTACTTCTGTATTTAGGTGACTTTACCACATTATAAATGTTTGGAAGAAAAGAAAATAGTTATATATTTTTCCCACCAGAGAAAGTAATTTTAAAATATAAAAAAATATTATAAACAAAATAGTACAAATAAAACAATGCCACATTTGCTACTTTATGTTTTAGTAAAATTGGTAACTTTAATTTTCACTTTATTACTTTTCAGAATAAATATTTTAGGGGCGCCTGGGTGGCTCAGTCAGTTGAGCATCTGACTTGGGCTCAGGTCATGATTTCACGGTTTGTGGGTTCAAGCCCTGTATCGGGTTCTGTGCTGCCAGCTCAGAGCCTGGCGCCTGCTTCAGATTCTGTGTCTCTTCTCTCCCTCTGTGCCAACCCTGCTCGTGCTATCTCTCTCTCCCCCAAATATAAACATTAAAAAATAATTTAAAAAAGAATAAACATTTTATGTTTGTTTATAAGTTATACCTTTTTTTGGGCAAACTATTAGCTTATATATTTCTTGGCCATTATTACATTACATTCTTCTGTTTTTTCTCCACACCATTCCTTGTCTGGTGTTTATCAAAACAGGTGCTATTTATCATAAAGTATCACACTTAAAATAGAATCTTTTCTTTTAGATTTTTTTTCCTTTATGTGAACAGTTTCAACTAAACTTCTAAGAAATATCAATTTAATTTAAAGTGCACCTCTAAACTATCCACGATTTAAGCATTTAATTAGAAATCCATTAAAATAATTTTATTCCTTTTTAATGTAGTCACTTAACCTGTAGTTAAGTGTGACTTCTATTATTATAAAATAGCTCATATATAATCTGATAAGATATTGTTTAAAATTATCTCAGAAACATTAGCACTTGTAGATTAAGTACAAATGTCTTGAAATCAAGCCTTGAAGTTACTGTTCACAAAAACTGGTGCACTGATTACATTTAAAAGCCCAACTGAAGTAAAATAATATTACCTTTTTCATTTCTTTTGTTAACTACATCCAAATAAATGAGAACTGGGCGAATATAATTTAGGAATCTTCTTAACATTAAGTATAATCTGAAAAACCCTTTTCTCCCAGCATTTATTTCTTAGAGAATTACCTGGTAGTGACTTTATATATGTATGGCAAAGCAAATGAATAAAATTGAACATAAAAAGAAACATTTATGTGACCCATGACTGGCCTTTATCTCTAATCCAATTGAGTTTTGAAAGTTTCAACACCATAAGGCCTAGACTATTTCTCAACCTTCCACCAGACTTCCATTTATTACCCCGTTCCTCATGATACTTTCATCTCCTTTTGCTATAGCTCCAGACCTTCACCCAATAGTTCCTCATTCCCTAGAGACTTCCCATACCTCTTTCCACCCAGCCAGGATATTCTGTTGTTCCCACTGGCTCTCCAGACCCCTTCCTCTTGACCCCAACCCATATCTCCTGTGCCCAGTCTGAATGACACCTACCATCTATCAGAGCCAACTTATCCATTAGGCATAGTGCCTGGTACCCACAATACTTTCAGAGGTCAACATAAATCTTTTGATATCTTAAACTTTAAGGTTAAAGGAAATATTTTAATATAGAATATTAACATATCCATTGTTATAGCAAAGCTGTCATAAAATATATTTTAAAATTTTAATACATGAAAGGATCCATTAAGGCAAACACACTTTGAGTCCATGAAAATTATAATGTGTCCCTGCCATCACTTACCCTCCTTTACCTCCAAAGACACCAAGAGAGGATAGCATTACTGAAGGAATTCTCACAACCCATTCAGCTCATATTGATTCCCTATTGAATTCTACAATGACTATTCTAAGCCTTTTATAACACACACACACACACACACACACACACACACTTAGAGGCAGCTTCATGGGTATGTGAGCAGGATAACGGCAAAGGGCTCTGGCTCTGAAAGGCTCTGTGCTTAGACTTTAGTGTTCTGTGTTCACTCCGTTTTTTTTTAATGTTTATTTATTTATTTTGGGAGAGGTAGAAGGAGAGAGAGAGAGAGAGAGAGAGAGAGAGAGAGAGAGAGAGAGAGAGAGAGAGAATCCGGTGCTCAATTTCACGACTATGAGAACATCACCTGAGTCAAAATCAAGAGTCTGACACTCAACTAACTGAGCCATCCAGGTGCCCCTGTGTTCACGATCTTGAAATATCTAATAATTTTATCTCAGGACTTGTGTTTTGCAAGTGAAGTCAGGTGGGACAGTGCAGCACGAACCAGGAACTTTGAGCCTCAGCTCACATACATCTTTCCATCTCCTACCACCTCCCCTCCTCTATGTGGTGGCTCTTCTAAGTTGCCTAGCACCCCTCTCCTGGTCTGTACCCAGTTAGCATTGCCGCTCTCGATGCCCCCACACCTCTGTGGGGGCCTAAACGTGGCTTAGGGGAGGATCAGAGTATGATGAATGTCTTTGTGGCATCTCAGCAGATAACAGCAGTAGCTGGCCCCACACCAGACTACTAGTGACACAGCCCATCTGCAAGGCAACTTTGCAGAGGTTAGCCTCCTAGCCAACACTGATCCAGTGCTGATTGAGTCTAAGCACAAAGAATCCTTGGGGTTCATCCATCCATTGTGGGTAGGAGTGTGAGCTGGTAGGAAAGAGACAGGCTTTCCTGCCAACAGCCAGAGCACTATGTCTGTGCTCAGGTATGACATGCACATGTTGAGTTGCAAGGGGGGGGGACTATCAGGCACCAGTGAGTATTTGTAGGTCCCCAAGGGTCCCCATGCCCAAGGAGCACAAGAGCAAATAAAAGACACCATGACAGGATGAGACAGAGACCACAAAGAAAAATAAGTTTCAAATTTTAGTACTTAAAACAACACCTTTTTCTGATTTTTGAACACAGACCATACATTTTCATTTTTGTGCTAGGCCCTGGGAATTACATAGGTCACCTCACATATACTTCTCAGATCCCAAGAGCTGCTCCCCTTTGATCTTTTTGTGAACCTTGAGCTAGTTGATGATCATTCCTTTGACCTCCGTCTTTATATCACAAAATACTTCCTATCCCCCCCTCCCCCTTTCTCTTCTTCCTTTGGGTTCTAAAGTCAATTTCTCTACAAAATACCCTCAACCTGATTCCATTTCCATCCTCCGGGCTTCATAATATCAGTTGTCCTCTTCAGCTTAACTTTCCCCCTCTCCCTTGCCATCAGTTATTTCTCCTTGTGTTTGCCACCCCCTCTCTCCACCATTCTGCTCCTCCTCATCTCCAAAATCCAGGGGTCTCTGTTTCATGGCCATCTCTTCTTCTGGCATTTCAGTCTCCTCTCTCATCTCCTCTCCTACCTTAGACTCGCTGTGCTAACTACTCTAATGATTCTCTCTCACATCCCTGAAAACTTCCTTCCAGTCCTAGGCATTTTCTATCCTTTAACTGGTTGCTCACCAGATGGGAGTGACCTATGAACAATGGAGATCTTAATATATCTGATGTTTTGAGGGCAGAAACTAGAATTCTCCATTGGGATTAACCTTGCCTTTTTCCTAAAAGACATTTCTTTGGTGTACTCTTTTATTTAAGAAGTCCTTCAGGAATCTCAAAATCAATGAGCTAACTCAAATGCAGATACTTTAGACTGAGATGTCAAATGTTCAGTTTAGCTGTGTAAATCAGATGTCTTATAACTGTATTTCTGCTATTCCATCAAGAAGTTCTCCCTTATGCAGGAGAGTTTTGTGGACTAATTTCTGAAAGTTGTTAGTTATTTGCTTTTAAGTTATTGGTATAATAGTAATTTCCAAAATTTTCAGTGTGGCCCTAATGCTTACAGGATGGAATGCAAACTCCTTACATATGACTCCTGTCAGCTCTTCACTAGTTAACAGCTCTCTTATCTGGATTGACATTTCACTACTTTGCTTTACGTATTTAGGCCGCTAACCATATTGTGTCACTCAGTATTGCAGAGGCTCTTTGTTGGATCCATGTCCCTGCTCATTCTGATCCCTGCTCTAGGAGTGACCTCTTCATTTCTCAGAGGCTGAAATTCTACCATCGTCCAGGTTCTGGCTAGAATTCCTCATCTTTCATAAATATTTCCTTGGTTCCTGCAATTGGAAATGATTTAGTTCTTTGGAGAAACTACAGGTTTTATTTTTCTTTGTCCTAATCTCTTCTGAACATACCTTACCTTAGAAAATGCCCAGGACTGGGAAGAAGTACTCAAGGACATGAGAGAGAATCACTAAAGTTTCAGGACAGTGAATGCAGGGTAGAAGAGGAAGCTGAAATGCGAGACTGTCAATAGTATTGACATCTACAGAAAGGTCTAACATTCTGGGAAAATGACATGCTATTTTTTGGCTACTAGGCAATCCCAGGTAACCTTTAACCAGAATACTTTTGTACTCTCTATTAAAATATAAGTTCACTGAGTTTACAAAATATGGATAAAGTTTTATAGTTATCATTTGAATAAATCAATTATAAAGTAATGTAGCATTCATTTAATTCCTGTGAAATCAATGAAGCATATATTGGCCCCATTTGAGGTATATGTAGGAAGTGAAACTGAGATAGGTTAAGCAATTTGGCCAAGGTCTGAGACCAGCTAAATGGTAAAATCCATGGGTTCTGATGCTAAATCCAGTGTTCTTTATCCTTCATACCACAGTTGTTTTTATGTGGTCTAAACACATAAAACCCCTGGAACTTAGTGTAATTTCTTGGGCATAGTAGATACCCAAGAGAGACTTATTAATTAAATAAATGAATACATACATATATATACATAAATCTAAATAAAAGTATGCATGTAGAAACAAGATAATTTGTTTACCTTAAGAGAGATCTAGGGGCAGTTGGGTGGCTCAGTCAGTTGAGCACTGGACTCTTGATTTCGTCTCAGGTCATGATCTCAGGGCTGTGGGATTGAGCCCTGTATTGGTCTTGGTGTTGAGTGTGGAGGCTGCTTGAAAATCCACCCCCCTTCTCTCTCTTCCCTTCTCCTGGTTGGCACTCTCTGTTTCCCTAAAAATAAAAATAAAAATAAAGAGGTAGAATAAAACAATTCACTTATCAAAAAGACAAATCTTCAGTAAAAATGAGTCAGTGATGCCAAGAATATAATTGACCAATATTAGAAACATTCTAGTAAGTGTCACAGAATAGACTTAGATTTAAGTCATTCATTTTAGAGAGTGGATCTGATTTGAAGAGGGAGAACACTGTTAGCACGTGATGTGACAGAGTAAGGAAAATGCATTTTCAGGCTTATCATTTAAGAGTTTCTGACTGCAGGCAAATACGATATAGATGAGGTTCTCAATGAGAATTGAACAAGAAAGAGAAATTCGTAGTGGCTGAAGTGCTTTAAGTAAAGAAAATATGCATTCTGGCCCCTATGCTTTTTCTTCCACTAGTGTTCTGAACGTGATTTTGTGGATTCACAAAGGGAGCACAAATGAAAGAGATGGAAAGTACAGGCTAGTAACATTCAAAGGGAAGCAAAAGCTGTCTGGATTCAGGCTGATAACGCTGAATTTGTCAAGGGACGGATTCTCTTGAAATTCGCACTTGATGCTCAAGAGGCTGTACCAAGAATTATCAGCTATAAGAAGGCACTCTAATTTAGCTTATGAAGCAGTTATTGCTTTGGTTGAATGGACATTGATTAGAAATTGGAAGAAAATGCTGTAGTGGTAGGTCAGGTTTTTATAATGCCTGCCTCAAAAATGGAAAGTTTAACCCCAAATATAAAGTTTATTTAGAAGTAGACTTTAATTTAGAGTATTGTACCTATTTATGAAGAACTTGGCATTTGCTATTACATATTACATAATGTTGTAGGGGAACTTACATTCTCAAAAAAGAAAAAAACACAGGAGAGGCTGCTCCAGAAAAAAGGAACATATGGAAGAGAAGGATGTAAAAGTATTTTTAAAATATAATAGATTTATCTTACAGTTAATATCCTGGTCCTAAAAATATATATAAATATGAATAAAATATTTAAAAATATTGTAAAATTTAAGCATCAAAAATGAAGAAAAAAGATATCATTTTGATCTTAAAGGAAACAGATAATATAAATTATCCAGATATTTAATAAATAAATGAACTACAATAAATCAAATAAAGGTACCTTCAAAGAACATCTGTTTACATGTTTCAAACTGGTTAAATAAAAATTGGTAAGTCAACCCTACTGGAGTACTATGCAACAGTTTTTAAATAATAAGTTCTACTTAAATGTGCTGGCATAAATTTTTCTGTCAAAATGGTAAGTTAGAAAGAAAGTTCCTGAATATATACAGCATGATATGGGTGGCTACATACAATGTGTGTGTGTGTGTGTGTGTGTGTGTGTGTGTGTGTATATATATATATATATATATATATATATATATATACATATACACATATATGTACATATGTATATATATATATGCATATATATTCATGCAAACGTTTAGAATCTATGAATGTATACACAGATTTTTTTTTATGTAGATGTACTTATGTCTGTGTTTTTGTAAATGCTCATAGGAAGACCACTAAGGGCACACACAGACCAGTGGTTAAATCTAAAGGAAAGGGTGAGCACAAAGGGTATGAAGAATTACTGAAGAGAGAATTTCTCTTTCTCTTTATTATTTATACATATTACAGTGTGAATGAATCACTTCTCTAGTTTTTAAATTACATGTATTATGTCACCAAAACTAACCAAAATCAATGGCACCTGGCAGCTAATCTCTATTTATCAAAGATGAATACATTTCATATTCTAAATATAATATCATAGCTACATCTATGCCCTTCTTAGGATTTCCTTTACTTTCTTCATTAACTAAAGGTAGATTACAAGTAAGATCTACTGCCTGCATTTTAAAATCTGATCTTAAGGCAAAGAGCATCAATATTTGCTCCATATTGAAGATTTTTCAAAATTTTGATCCAATCAGGGAACACTCTTTTTTTCAAGGTTTAATGTATTCCCAAATAACTGCTAAAAACACCTGGTAGAATAAGCTACATCTAATCACAATAAAACAATTAAGTTTTGGTGGGAATGAGTCTTTACTACCTTATTAAGGTTTTAGCCACAAAGTCTATATAAAATAAGAAGGCTAGAAAATGTAATTCAAAACTGAATTCAAAACTGACGTAATTTAAAACTGATTATTGCTCCTTCAGTTTGTCTTTTACATCTGAATTACATTTGATAGTTGGCTAGTTGAACATTCTTTTAGGTATTCCACAGACAATAATTACCCTTCCTTCTGTTCTGAATCTTTTATGCAAACCATATGGCACATTTAGAAATTTTGCAGGCTTTAATTAAAAGTGTCCATTCAAATTAACCAAGGTCAAAAGAGAAACTATATAAAGATCTACCAAATATTTTGGGGGGAACTACACATAAGAACAATATAACAGGTGCATTGTCAGTTAAATCTACCTGCGATCTTCATGTTGATTTTCCATACACAAAAGTTCAGAAAACAAAGCACATCACTGGTTGGCCTAAATATGGAAAGAAAGCTAAAATGTCAGGGAGGCATAGAGGTAGGAGAAGAAAGCAGCATCTGCTCTATGATTTTGTATGCCAGGGCTGTGAGTGTGCCTTAGCTCAAGACAGCTTGATGCAGAGTCAGTGCACATGTCCAGCTTTGTTCATGATACATGTGTATGGTGGACACTCTGCGATGCCACTCTGATCCCCCCTCAGGAATGAAGGACTTAGACCCCAGGTGCCAGGAGTGCTGCCAGTATAATGCCTTTGGCTGTCACCCCTCTTTGGAAACTGCTTCTGCTAAAGACAGCCTCCTTATCCATGGATGTGTCCCCTTCTTGGGCCAGCCCAAATCCAATCACTGGTGTGCAGAGTATAAAAGCCCTGGCACCAAGTCAGCAAACTCTAAAGGGCCATCTCAACTTCAGAAATTCCCACAAAATCCACTGGAGCTTTGTGTGACTTCTATCACAGCCCATTTTCTTCCTAGGCCCATTCCTGTTTCTCTCCCTTCTTTCCCACAGTTGTTGATCCTAAGGGTACCTTCTAATAAAATTAATGCACATTAATCTCCATTCGAGTCTGCTACATGGGAAAATATCTTGTGGCGGTTTATTTAAAATCAGACCAGAAATCAAATTGGAAACACAATAATTTGCAAGAAAAAAATTTCAAAATACATATGGTAAAAATGCTGATGTTGGAAAGAATTCTTATTTTCATGTTTCTATGGGCATTTAACATATTTCTGGACATGTATCATGTTTCTGTGAAACATTTTATTTTAATTTTTAAGGAGCTTATTGGGGAAAACTGTATTGAATTTCCTTTGTAAGGCTCTCATGAGATGAAAGCAAAACATATTTATAATAAGGAGAGATGCAAGTGTAATAAAAAAAACCAGATGTTTGTTAAATGGAAAATTATCTACATTTAAAAATAAGGTCATTAAGGTGGAGGTCTGCATTCCAGAATCTGAACAAAGCCCCCATAGGCATTGTAACTGAAGAAGGTAAAACAGCAAAAAAAGTGACAAATTCTTAACCAAAAGACATATAAAACAATATCTAGGAAAGATTGCTTTTAATAGACATAGTTAAGTAACAGTAAAAACTGTATTTCTTTTATGTTTATTTATTTTGAGATAGAGGCGGGGTGGGGGGGAGCACACGCATGGAGTCAAAGAGGGGCACAGAGAGAGGAAGAGGGAGAATCCTAAGCAGTCTCCACACTCAGCCTGGACCCAGATGCAGGGCTTGATCTCAGGACGAGCTCATGACCTGAGCTAAAATCAAGAGCCAGATGATTAACTAGCTGTGAGCCATCCAGGTGACCCAACCCCTGAGCAGAGATTAAGAGTTGGACGCTTAATCTACTGAGCCACCTAGGTGTACTTGTATATTTTTTTATATGTTTTCTTGGACCTAATAATAGCAGATAAGTTTCTGGTCAACTGAATCACTAAACAGATAGTTAGTAGTAGTAATGCTGTGAGAGGATGTGGAAGATACAAAATATTAATACTTAGCCTTCAACACCAAGATACTTAAAATGCAGTATACTAAAACTTCCCTAAGAAAAAGCTTTTTATGGAGGAGGGAATCAAAAAACATTATTAACTGTGGGGCGCCTGGGTGGTTCAGTCAATTAAGTGTCTAACTTTAGCTCAGGTCATGATCTCGTGGTTCGTGGGTTTGAGCCCCACATCAGGCTCTGTGCTGACAGCTCAGAGCCTGGAGCCTGTTTCAGATTTTGTGTCTCTCTCTCTCTCTGCCTCTACCCCGCTCTTACTCTGTCCCTCTCTGTCTCAAAAATAAATAAAATAATTTAAAAAACGTTATAAACTGTGAAAGCATGTTTAACTAAAAATGTAATTCTTTTAGCTGAATGGAAAGTCATATAAGGGAAAGCTACTCTCTTTCAATTTCACGTGGGTATTAATTTACATTTCAGAGAGAAATGAACTCTATTGTTTTCTTAGAATCACCATTATTTTGATTTGCTACAAATACCTTATAACTGTTTTATGTGAATCACCTCTTACAAAAATTTAACTTTAATTGTAATCAGAACACAATACATTGAAGAGTGTCTCAAAACTTTTTGAAATAATAACATTTGGCATAAGTAAAAAATTATAGAATAAAGGCATGAAAATTTATTTTTAAAATATATTATTTGAAAGTAAATTTGAACATTTGATGCCATTTTCTCTCCTTGATTAAAAATCTAATAGGGCTTAACAAATTTAATTGTTCAAAAACATATGAACCCAGAAAAATACTTTAGATTACTTTTAAATATTCTTACATCAAAATGTATGTCTAATATTTTCATGAATGTTTTCACAGAAATTTAATGCACATCTTTCCAATTTAAATCACACAGTATCAAAATGTCATCCTGAAAAGTAATATGCTGAATCTTTTTATTACAATTTTTGAAAGCTTTTCTTTCAATTAGAAGCAACTTGCATATTAAGAGGCTATTGTTTATTTCCTCATACCAAACTCAGAACGTTCAAGACCTTAAACATAGCTCTTTTTCAATTAATATGGGGAAAAAAGGAGTAATGTAGCAATTGCTCTTAAAAACATTTGTAAACATAGAAAGCAAAGCAAATTATTGGCAATATAGTGAATATGGTTTAGCATGCTCATTAGCATCTTACACAAGCCTCTTAGAATACTTTATTAAAAGCCCTGATAACAACCTTAAGGGATGGAGATAATAAGTCTTTTTATATACTCATTTCCAGAGATGTTAAGGGACATCAGAAAGGGCTAATTTCCTTTCCTCCTCCTCTATTCCCACCTCTCCCCCAAAATGAAAGACAAAAATTCTCTTTCTGATGTTGCTGGTAATACTCATTCTAAAATTTACTGACTCTTTTAAAACATGTCTGTCAATGAGTTCAATGAGAGAACAGAGAAATGAAGAAGATCAAGCTTAAAGGTTGGATTCCAGAATGAAATCTAAAGTAATTACTCTCAAAATATCATTGTGAAGGAGTCATTTACAATTCTGTACCCTCAAGCAGCCTTTATACACATGTACATTTTAATAATAAAGGGAAAAATACAAATAACCAGGCACAGCCCATATGTGAAAAGTCAAAAATTCCTTTAGTGCTTTTGCCATTGTGCATCAGCTAGGACTAATATCCTTATCTAAGGTGACATAGTAGAACCTTCTCTTCAAAAAGAAAAGTAAAAATCAGAATTTTAAAACCTAGAGCTTGACACAATCTTCTTTATCTAAAGATATAGAGCCTTACTTTGCGCTTACTGAAGCTTATCTAATGCATAAACATTTAAGAATATTTTCATGATTATAAAAGTAATACACTATCATTGTTGAAAAGGTGTACATTACTCAAAAGATTTTTCAAAAAGGAAATTAAATATCCCATAATGCCACTATTGGGAGACAGTATGGTACCATTTTGGCATATTTCGTTCTAGTCTCACATATCTGATCTGTATCTACATTTCTATCTTTATGAATTTCTTTCCCAGACCCCATATCCCTATCCATATCCATGTGCACTTCAATATCTGCTTTATTTATTTTTCAATCTCTCTGTACATATACCTATGTATCAGTTAGTAGGTGAACCCCAAGTCACTCTCCCATATCCTTGGATCTTTCTTAAAGGCATCCTTGCAGGAAACTTTCTTTTTTTTCCAGGGGGGAAAAAAAAGGGCAGAGTTCTCCATCTCATTCCAAAGATCTGTACCCAAAACTGGCATAGCCTCTTCACTAGCTAATTAATTTCTCAATCCTGTTGGTGGTTCTAATTATCTGCTACATTTTCTTTCTCATATAAAGTTCAAGTCATGCTGCATGTATCTGTATCCTGCTTTTTTCCCCCACTGGATATTGCATTATAAGCATCTTCTTACATTATAAATATACTTTCAAAATTACTGGGTTATTTATATTTCTAATGAAGTTTATTGTCTAAAGGCCAGAGCTAAATGAGAGGAACAGATCAGAAATCAGTAGACATTTAGTAAAACTGAAGAAGAGGTGGAATAACTATAAGAAGCAGACCCAATACTTCTAAAAAGTGTTGTGTTACATCATTTTGTAAAGGTAAATTCATGTGTGTACAAATTGTGTTCCTGGAGAAAGAAAGCTAAGTCATTCCATGTACTGCTTAAGAATCCAGGGAGGGGAGCTTTACATTTGTGTTTGAGATTTATTTTATCCTGCATGTCAGTTTTTACTTGCTTTGCTAAACCAAATATAATGTGCACTGATCTCTATCAGGTAAGAAATTCTTAGGATAGCACCAGCCTTGGAAAATGGCCCTGCTCTTTGGTCCCCAAGCAGCCACTCACATGCAGGGCTCTCAAGGGCTCTCTGTAGACAGTATTTCTGCACCTCTGTGCCAGGCTTGGGAATGGGGTGGGCCCTTTTTGTTAAGACTGGGAGAATTTGCACCTGGAGGCCACTTTCCTGTGGCCCCCACATGGCCCTGGACATTCTGCAGTCATTGGGCATGATGCTTCTCTCATGGGGGACACCAATGTGTCCATCTCCACCCCAAGTCCCCAGCAACTTCTCTCTACTTCCTTTCAGGCTTCCCCTTTTCCAATGTTGTCCTGAATTCTCTTCACACCCTAGAGTTCAATAAACTGCTTTTCAGGTATGTCGACTTGCACAACTTGCCAGTGTGGCAATCATTTCATGAAGCAAGTGGGCCCAAAACCCATAGAAGGGAGGCCTGCATGAAGGTAGGAGAGAGAAGATGAGATGCAGGAACGAGTGATGCAGTCTTTTCTCACTCTCTTGACTTTCAAAGCCATGGCAGTAAGAAATGCATTGCTGTCATGACTAATTGCAGTGGATTATTTTCATTACCAATAATTTGAGTTTTGAAAAGTTAGCATTTAATGAAAATGATTTTGCACCTAAACCTAAAAATACTTCTGGAAGCCTTGCTTATTCCAAATGACTAACTGCTGGGGATACTGAGATTATCTTGGTATCACTGTATAACTTTTATAAACAGAGATACATTAACTGATTGCTTTATCCAAAATACATCCCAATCACTCAGGATAGAACTCAAAGACCACAAATCATTCATTTGGCTAATATTCCTTAAGTCACTCAGCATGCTACCATTTGCATGTTGTCAAAGATTTAATGAAAAATTCATAGAGGACTTGATTGCACTGACGATTTTGATTATTTGGGGACTTTCTTTACAATATTTTCAAATGCAGCCTGTTCTAAGTGTTCCTAGAATGAGAATTAGCTGATAAAGATGTTAATAAATAAAGGAATTAGGTCAATTCGAAGCATTGGTTCAGATTCCAATTTTTTCCAACATACTGGGTTTTTTTGTCCCACCCCATACCAGCAGCTACACGGATGCCATACCACTGAAAGACAGAAAGTGTTGCAAATTAAAAGCAATGCCCCCTCACTCCATATTCTTCTTCTGAACTTGCTTGCTTTTGGAGGCATGTGCACTTGGGGTACTTTGGTCCTCTTGTTCAAAAGCTTCAGCCTTTCCCTACTCTCTTTTTATCAACCTGTATTCTCTCTCTCTCCTCTCTCTCTCTCTCTCTCTTTCTTTCTTTCTTTCTTTCTTTCTTTCTTTCTTTCTTTCTTTCTTTCTTTCTTTCTTTCTTTCTCTCTCTCTCTCTCTCTCTCTCTCTCTCACACACACACACACACACACTTTTTAAGGTAAGGTCTGGGGTGCATGGGTGGCTCAGTTGGTTAAGCATCCAACTTTGGCTCAGGTCATGGCCTCACAGTTTGTGAGTTTGAGCCCCACATCGGGCTCTGTGCTGACAGCTCAGAGCCTGAAGCCTGCTTTGGACTCTGTGTCTCCTCTCTCTCCCCCTCCCACATTTGTGCTCTGTCTCTTCCTATCTCTCAAAAATAAAGAAATGTAAACATTTTTAAAAAATTAAGTAACGTCCTATATTTACTACAGAATTTCTTTTTTATCATTTTTATTTGTCTTTTGAAGCACAGTAGTATTTTTATTAGCATGGTTGTTTTAGATAGAGCTTTGGTTATAAAGTTGCATTTGGTTTTAGTAGCATGCCCTTCATATTTTTATATTTGCATTATTTTTCGGGCTGTGGTGTTTTTTGTTTTTTTTATGTTTAGGAATTCATGTTATAGTAGAAAGACCTGTACATTATGCCTTCTGATTCTTTTAATATACTTATGAGGTAGTTAGTGTTTTTTACAGATGAAGAAACAGAGGCTCAAGGAGCTTAAATCATCCATCCATTAGCAAAAAGCAATTAATGGAGACTGGAGACTGGAGTCCTGACCGGCTGATTTCTATTCTAGTGCTCTGGACTCAATACCAAACTCAACATCTTTAATAACTATCTGTATAAATTATTTTATTTATTACGACCTGCTTTAAAATGTGGCTTCTCTTGTTGCTTTATATTAGTAATTCACGCTTTGATGCTTATTTGTTTTATGTGTTCATGACTTGTCTGCCTGGCAACTCTTATTTCTGACTCCCTGAATATCTAAAATACTCTCTTCCCTCCAGTTCCTATCTCCATCCTGTCAAAATACAAACACAATGAATCAGGTGTACTGCTCAGACCTTGAAGTCTTAGGAAGAACGCTTCAATTCACAAGTGAACACCGATCACTGCACACTGGTCCTGGGGTCTCTATAGCCTGATGTTTGCTGGAAATAAATTACAGATCTTCCCACGCAAAGGAAAGGAAAGCAGACCTGGTTAAAGAGGGCTTGTGAATTATCAGATCATGTCGGTAGCCTCACTATAGCTACATAAAATGAATCATTACAGACTCATTCACAGCTATGCAGTGTGCCTTTATTGACTACCTCTCAAGAATCAAGCACATTTTTAGGCATTGAGTCACAAACAAATGTGACACAGCCCTTTGCTCTCTAGCACAAAGCAGAAAAGACCCTTCCATGGGAAGCCAGAGTTTAGGGCAGTGATTCTCATAGGAACCTTTACCGGTATCCAATTTACCCGGAGGATTTGTTAAAACAGATTGCTGGGTTGCAAGCCCAGAGTTCCTGGTCTTTGGGTTTAGGGTGGGGCCCAAGAATTAGCACTTCTAACCACTTCCTGGATGATACTGAGGCTGCTGGCCAGGTAAGCTCAAGAAGCTTTTCTTAGGTGTAAAACTGAAGCTTCATAATAGTGTGTAACCCATAGGATTGTCTTGAGGATTCAAGTAGCTGATAGCATAGAGCCGGGTACATAGTGAGAAGTCAATAAATGTTAGGTTCTCACATTATTTTTATTATTTTCATTATTATTAAGGGGTTTCAGGAGGATTCTTCTAGATTCTCTCTCTGCTACCTCAGAATGTCTGAAATCCCTTTAACCAAAGACAAACTGATAAAAATTAAATAAAATTCTCCATGAGAGTTTGCTTCCAGTAATACTAGGAATTAAATCAGCGATACCATATCCTTCCTTTATTCTGCTTTTGATAAGGTAGAGACTGCTGGGGCTCTAAAAGGTGTTGATAAAGGTGAAAGAATTATGTGAAGAGAACAGAGAAGCAACAACAACAAAAGAGCTTGAAGTAAAAAAGAAAACTTGGATACTCTCCTGAGGTCTGCTCTAGTCCCACGTAACACACAGAATTTCCTTCCAACAAATAGAGTTCCATCTACATTCTATTTGTATCTGTAAAACCCATTATTATTATAATAGCAAAATCATTAAAGAAGAAAATGTTGGACAGTTTTTTTCTTTTTCAGTTGAAGGTCTGCCGTTTCAAAATTCAAGCTGTGTCCAGTTCTGTTACATGACAGGGCCCCTGAACATTCCCTCAACAGGACATGACACGTGTTGAAAATAAGGTTATTGAATAAGAAATACAGAAAATAATGATTGATCTCCCATAGAAAAACAGCTGCTTCTTGTTAGCAGCTAAACAAATGTCCTCTCTCTGGGTTTTACGGAAGTCTTAATTCTGTATGGAACTAAAAAAAAAAAAAAATTCCAATGAAAGCACGTACAGTCTAAAAGGAATATAGCAAATGCTTTTTATCAAGATAATTTCTTGGAACTTTCAAGCACATAAAAATATTGAAACAACAATTTTTACCTATAAAAGGTGATGTTTGCCCTGGGTCACTGAAAAAAAATGAGACTTTTTTTTACAAATGGGCTCTTCGGTACACAGAGGACGATACAGGAAAACAATACAAATTCAAAAAGACTTGAGCAGTAGGTACCACCAGAAAATGAACATAGTGCTCATGTGATAAGTTATTTTTTTGGTTTGGTTTCTTGCTAAAAATATGATGTCCTGTGGGGCTCCTGGGTGGCTCAGTCGATTAAGTGGCCAACTCTTGGTTTGGCTCAGGTCATGATCTCACAAGTTCATGAATTCAAGCCCCACAACTGGGCTCTGCACGGACTGTGCTGACTCTGCTTAGGATTCTCTTTCTCTACCTCTCTCTCCCTATCCCCCATCCCCATATCTCAAAATAAATAAACTTAAAAAGAATGTGATGCCCTATATAAGTATATGAAGAATACAGTTTCTTTGGCTTATAATTCTTAGAGGAGATTTAATTCTTATTCCAAAGGGGAGTACAGGTTAGGTTTCTGCAAGCCTTTGGTCACAACATTTTTACCAACCTATCAGTATATAATGTTGTTTTGTGTATGTTTATGTTTAAGAACACCATACTTTATATTATATTAGTATATAGTAATATATATGAAATAATGTATATATGTCAGTTTAAATAGTACAAACACTAACAAAACCTACAAATATATGGAAAACATAGTACTAAATAGACTGCAAAAAGAACACGAGCTTACAGTATGAAAACTAAAATAAGAAGACCTTCTTTGACCTCAGGTGGGAACTTGTGCATTGGGTGACTCAAATTCTCAGCTGCTCTGTGCATGTCTATAAATGACTATGAAAGCACTGTGGGTATTGATTTGGGGGTTAAAAATAAATCTTAGCGAGTAGGTGAATTCACACATAATGAAGATTGACTGTATATTCTTCACCATTTTGAAGATCTTGCTCCATTTTCTTCTAGACTCTACTATGACAAATCATCTGTCATTTTAGGTAATCTGTCTTTTTTATCTTGTTGCCTTTAGAATTTTCCCCTTACCCTTGATGTTCTGAAGCTTCACTATAGTGTAAATTAAATTGTATATTTTTCTCTAATTCTGGAAAAACATTTTTTAGCTATCATCTCTTCAAATATTACTTCTCTGCCCTTTCTCCCTTATTTCCACATCTCAGTGGGCCTCAAACTCAGGAGCCATGAGATCATGACCTGAGCTGAAATCAAGAGTTAGATGTTTAACTGGCTGAGCCACCCCAGTGCACTTTGAATGTACTTATTTAAAAGCCATTTGTAACTAGTAAGTTATTTGTTTGTTGATGGAACTACACGCATCATGTTCACTGCTAAATTTTTTAGCTCTGTTCTCTACCATTGACTCTCTTCTGTGTGCTTTAGAATTTCAGTTGGCAAGTTCAATTTACATGAAACCATTTTACTTTCTTGGCTGTCTACCTGAACTCATTCTTCTCCATATATCAATTCTGAGGTCACCTGCACCTAGATTCTCCAGAACAAGTGTTGCATTAGGACACACACATTCCTGGAATGGGACTATCATAGACACAGTCTCTGAACAAGCAGGTGGCTTGGCCTAGTTCTGACTCCTCCTCACCATCTGAGGTATGTAAATTAGAACAAGCAGCTTGAGTCAGACTCCTTTCAAAGGTGGGAACATTTGTTCCTGGGCCCTGATTTCTTGTCATGTGTTTGGGCTTGATACCCTACTGTGAAGGGTCGAGTTGTATCTCCCTAAAATTTATATGTTGAAGTCTGAACCCTCAGTACCTCAAAATGTAATCTTATTTGGAAATAGGGTTATTGCAGATGGAATGAGTCAAGTTAAGATGAGGTCATACTGGAGTAGGGTATGCATCTAATACAATATGACAGCTATCTTTACAACAAGAGTACCATGTGAAGAGAAAGTTAGCCATACAGGGAAAATCATGTGATGGTGAAGGCAGAGATTGGTGTGATGTTTCTACAAGCCAACAGACACCAGATATTGCCAGCAAAGAATGACAAACTAGGAGAGAGGCCTAGGACAGATCCTTCCCCGGCAACATCAGGGGGAGCACAACCCTTCTGACACTTAAATCTGACTGTTGGCCATCAAAACTGTGAAATAGTACATTTCTGCCATTTATTTTTAAAGAACATTGTAATGTTTATTTATTTGGGGTGGGTGGTAGAGAGAGAGGGAGACACAGAATCAGAAACAAGCTCCAGGTTCTGAGCTGCCAGCACAGAGCCAATGTAGGGCTCAAATCCATGAACTGTGAGATCATAACCTGAGCCAAAGTCAGTTCCTTAACTGACTGAGCCACCCAAGTGCCTCCATTTCTGCCACTTAAACCACCCAATCTGTGGTACTTTATTATGGCAGCCTTAGCAAACGGACCCACTCTCCACTGGGTTATTTCAGTCTTTTAAGTCCAATTCCTGGTGTCTTGCCTTTTCCAGACTTGGAACCCAAAAGGTGTGACTTCGGCCAACTCCATCCACACCTGTTTACAACTCTGTGATTCTGTTTCTTTTTTGTTATGTTATTTTTATTTTTTTAGTTTGGCTACTCTTACTTAATTTCAAAAAGTTACCTTATTTACCAATAACTACCAAATCTCGGGAAAGGATGAGAGTTTCATATGAGAATTCACCATAAAATCTTTTATGAAAGTATCTATTTTAAAAATATTCTGTAAGAAATATATACCCCAATATGTATGTGTGTATATCTATATCTATTTATTTATATAGAAAGGATTTTTTTTAGAAAAAAAAAGAGATATAACAATATATAGTCTAATCCATAGTTTTAAGAATATTTGACAAAGGAAAACAAACGTATGAAGGAAAGAAAAAAAGAGAAAGTGAGGAAACAAAGGAAAGACGGTACTATTCTTCCACAGAACACAGGCCAAGATTCTTCTGTATAGAGATTCAAAGGAACAGGTAAGATTGAAAAGAAATCATTAATAAAAATACATTATAATTTCTATTTGCCTCTGGTTAATATGAATACTCTTCTGATCTATTGTTCTAGATCCAATGATTCCCTTAATTCCTCCATTGTGTACCTTTCACACATATGTCTGTTTATAGAAAAACTACAGAGCCTGAAACAGGTCCCCTAAGAAATGGGTGTGGGTGGTACCAAACTTCTCAGGTCTTCTTGGAAGCTGGGCGTGATGACATAGTTTGCTACACACGGACTGACATCCATATGCATTTGTTCTATTTTCACTGATGAACAGCTTGAGAAGGATTCATTAATAAAACCTTTCAATGATTCCAGATTCAGAGTGTCTGCAAACATCAGCCATGACCCAGAAACAAATCAAAGCAACCTAGAAAATTTTAAATAGACTTGAACTTCGTTTGCAACGTGCATTTAAAAATGCCCAATAAACCTAGGATATAGGTCATACTTTAAAAAAAATAGACAATAATTACATAAAGTAAATGCAATGGAATGCTCTCTTACTAGATTCTTATCAAATTTTATTGTATTTATTAAAGAAAGCATGTCTGGGAAATTAGCTAATTCATTTTCAATGTGAATTCTTCATTAGAGGGATTATAAATATCTTTGCACACTATACATTTGGAGGCAGGTGGCACTGTAGAAAGAGCATTAGATTTGGAGTAAAAAAAAAAAGGCTAGTTCCAGCATTTACTGATCACAAGCAAATCTTTTAATCTTTCTTAGCTCCATTTTCCTCACAACTGGAAATAAGAATAATAATACCTTCTACTGAAATAGTAGGTTATGTAAATTGCAAAGTGTTACTCAACAGTAAATGTTCATTTACATCATTATAAAAATTTTAGGGGAAAAACAACTGAAAACAAAAATAAAATTTGGCATGATCTCCTTGGAAAGTAAAGACACACCACACTGTAGCAATGTTATTTCAATTTATGAAAGGGTATAAACCTGCCTAGTTGGAACGCCTGTCTAAAAGACTCAGGTGAGGCTGGTTCCCTGGCTCAGAGAAGCTGGTCCCCTGATCTTTCTGATTCATGTTCTAACCCTCAGCATGGCAAATTGAGAGGTTTGAATGTATTGGTTCACACAGGGGACCTGAGAGACCAAGAGCATATTGGTTCACATACATGCCTATTTATGGATATATTAGTAGCTTAAAAAACCTGTGTTGTTCTTTACAATGAATCATGTGTCTAGGGAGTAGATCTCCTCAGGAAACCAAATGATAGATGAGAAGCTGGCCTTATCAATCTGACCCAAAAATGTCACATGCCTTTAACATTTAATGCCCTCAAGCTCAACAAACCCAGTGAATTATTTCTCCATTTTTGAGCAAGATGAACAGATAGGAGTCTCTTTCTTGGGCAGAGTCAGAAACATTCCATTAGCCAACATGCATTTTTTATGATCCAACAGTGTCCTGGGTCCTAGGTAGATATAAAGATATATGGTAAAGGGGGCTGTACTCAAGAAGCTTTGAGTCTAATAGACAAAGGCGTGAACCATTAACTATAATAAAAGTAAGGTGAAGTGAGTGTTGTATGAATTTTGTATGAGTGTGCTGTGAGCGGTAAAAAAGGAAGGGAAGGAGGCTAGCATTTCTAGATGCTTAGACTGGCAGGGTAGAAGGTATTCCGACACATCATCCCATCCAATTTCACCCTTTCAACAATTCCATGAGATAGAGATCTAACCCACATATCAACTACAGTCACTTTGTTCTCTAAATTCTAGAGAAGATTGGATCCAGTAGTCTTTTGCTATAACTGGCTCTCGTTGACAAGGTCAGTGGATAACCTAGGAAATTATAGGCTCATTCACAAAAGGCTTTTAAGTCCTGCTCTAGGGTTTAGAGAGAGTAGTATGAATGTCCTTGCTACTCTGGTGTTTTCATTTATTACGTGTTATAAATCACAGATGTTTATTTTATGGAATGGAATGCTTTTTATGTTTTAATACTTGTAACTATAAAACTTTAATTATTTAGTATCCCTCCATCCTTTATTCTCCAAAGTGGTCTAGTTTGGCCCATAAATGTAATGATTATCTTTCTATGACCCCCAACAGTCATCTGGACCAGTGTCCTTGGGCCGCTATCTACAGGGAGACTCCTAGAATCATTGTACCTGGCCTTGCAATCCCACCCAGCCATGGGCGAAGAGTTTTCTCTATTGATGTTTAAGTGGAGCACACAACTGCTAGCTAGTGCCCCAAACCTCAGCAAGGGACAGAAGAGCTTTCCATCCTCAACCAGACCAAGAGACTCTCAGTAGCCCACCTGGGGAGGATTAACCCACCATCTCATTGACCTCACTGGAAAAAGATGATTTTATGCCATTAAATCTCTCAAATTATTTTATTGTGATATTTCATATTTAATATTGCTTACTTGCCAGTGAGGAAGAAAATATGGATTGTATTTTCTCAACCAAATTTTGATACACATTAATCAAAAATCACCTTATGTATATTTATATAATGAATGATATAAAATAAATATATATTTAGTAATGTCCTTAATAAATTACCTTTATTAAAAAGAATAAACTCATTAAATCAGGACATTCTTAGAAAAGTTTGGATGATGTCTTCATCTATATAAAAAAAATGTCTTGAAGTAAGTGGTTCCAAATTATAACTCATTTGATGGATTCTCCTAAATGATCCAAAATTATTCTTCTCTGGCTTTAAAAAAAGAATAACAACCTAGATATAGAAATAAATCCTCAAATCATCCTGAAAAGTTGTCATTAACCTAAAAGGGAATGTTTCTGACTCCCTTACTATGGAAAACAACAAATTGATATTAGCATTAACTGAGCAATAAAATTCAATAAAAAGATATTGCAGATCTGGTCACAGAAAATACCGTGAACATAACAAATGGGAGTGAGTCATGGGCAAAGTCTAATTTGAAAAGTCTAGGTGCTATTTGTCATATAAAGATATTATAGCGGCGCCTGGGTGGCTTAGTCGGTTAAGCGTCCGACTTTCGCTTAGGTCATGATCTCGCGGTTCGTGGGTTCGAGCCCCGCGTCGGGCTGTGTGCTGACTGCCAGCTCAGAGCCTGGAGCCTGTTTCAGAGTCTGTGACTCCCTCTCTCTTTGACCCTCCCCTGCTCACGCTGTCTCTCTCTGTCTCCTAGAAATAAAAACATTAAAAAAAAAAAAAAAGATATTATATAAACTCCTGTTTGAAATCTAACAGTTGCTACAATAACCCAGGAGCAATATCAAGAAACAAACAGATACATCAAAGTGTAAAACAGGTCTTGTAATTATTACCTTTCATAGTGAGGCAGGGGAGCACACTGCTTTCTAGGAGTAAAATAAGCGATTCTTTCAAGACAACTAGATTGTCTCTGCAGGACAGGAAAAACTGTCATTTACGAAGTTGTACCCAGGAGTCGAGGATGTTAATTTATTTCATTTTGTCCGCCTTGTCTAATGCAGGGCTAGGCAATCATCAGGGATGAAACAGGGAGGGCCTCCAATGAAAGCCAGGGGAAAAATGACTTCAAATATGATATATCTGTAACTTTGCCCTACATATGGCCTAATGGTCTTTGGGAATTTAAAATAATTTTGAATAAGTGATCAGAATTCTAAAATAAACAGATTCAAGAGCTAGACATATGACATTTAAAGCTAACAAAAAGGAACAAGAACACATTAATGTTCATTCTAATTCTGGAATTCCAAATCTCACTACCTAATCCAATATGGCTTTAATGGCTCAACTGACCTACTAAGAACCGAGTATGTTGTCCAATTTAATGCAAAAGTATACAAGAATGGTGTCTGATGGCTAAGTTGTACAATAAAGAATAAATATTGGCTGGAATTCTACTAATAAGTGTGGTAGAGAAGGATGACTAGTAGCAAGTATGTGAAATCCCTTTCTGTTTTCATTATCATCACTAAATTCACTATGAGAGCTAGTAGTCTAAGAGCCACAGCTGGGATCTTCTTTCACGGTGATTAATAAGAAATGAAAATTTGCTTCTGTGTTTTAAATTTAACAAAGTTATATTTTATCAATTTTCTTGAATATTTTTACTGGCTGTAATATATAGTTAAGCTTAAGGAAACTGAATAGTGGCATTTTGAAAATGTTTATTATTATTACAAAATATTACATGTTCAAGGGAATATATATGTTATATTATATATTGTATTATTATATTATATTATATTATATTATATTATATTATATTATATTATATTATATATATAAACAGTACAGAGGAGAAACAATTGAAAATAAGTCTCCCTTTTTAACAGCTGTCTTTGATCTTCCCAGACTCTGACCATATGCTTAATAATTTCCAGTAAACACATCCAGATCTTTTCATACCAGTTCTAACACACATACTTGCACACATGCTCACCTAGATTAATACAGTGCAATCTTTCTCTTTTTTAATAGTTTATTGTCAAGTTGGTTTCCATATAACACCCAGTGCTCATCCCCATAAGTGCCCTCCTCCATGCCCATCACCCCACTTCCCCTCCCCCTCAGTTTGTTCTCAGCATTCAAGAGTCTCTCATGGTTTGCCTGCCTCCCTCTCCCCCACTATTTTTCTCCTTCACAGTGCAATCTTTAATCGCAACTAAAGTAACTGTCTCATTCTTTTAGATGATTAGTTCAATCTTTTTTAAATTAAATTTTTAAAAATGTTTATTCATTTTTGAGAGAGAACGCAAGTGAGCACTTGGGAGGGACAGAGAGAGAGAGAGAGGGAGTCAGAATCTGAAGCAGGTTCCAGGCTCTGAGCTGTCAGCACAGAGCCCTATATGGGGTTCCAACCCATGAACTATGAGATCATGAGCTGAGCCAAAGTTGGATGCTTAACCAACTGAGCCACCTAAGTGTCCTATCTGATGATTAGGTCAATCTTAATTTGCTAACCTCTTACATTAAGAAAAGAAAGTCTAGGTAAGTAAATACTTTTTTTTTAAATGTTTTATTTATTTCTAGGGGAGAGAGAGAGAGAGAGAGAGAGAGCGAGAGAGAGAGCAGGAGAGGGTCAGAGAGAGAAGGAGTCACAGACTCTGAAACAGGCTCCAGGCTCCGAGCTGGCAGTCAGCACAGAGCCCGACGCGGGGCTCGAACCCACGAACCGCGAGATCATGACCTAAGCGAAAGTCGGACGCATAACCGACTAAGTCCCCCAGGCACCCCTAGGTAAGTAAATACTTTTATAAGCAGGTCTAAGACCCAGAGGATAGCCTCCAAGAGAGTCAATAAAAAAGACAATTATATGTAAAAGACAATTACATGCAACTATATTTATTCATTGTTTGTCCCTTCTGTGAACATTAGGACAGAGACTCTGGCTTTTTTGTTTCATAAAGCGTAATCAACTGAACAAACACTGTATGAGTACGGGGGTCATTTGTAATACATTTATGTTTTAAACGCTAAGGGGCATTTTTACTTTAATCAATTGTTTCTTCTCATACAGAATGACTTAGAAATGTCGGAACTTTCAATGAGCTACATATTTGAGGAAATAAACATAAGTCTGTACTTTGAAATAAGAATAGATGCAATTTTATTTGTTAAATTACTCTAAATAGAAGTCTAAGTGGATTTTTGAATAATTGAGCTTCCTGTCCCTTCAGCTAGTCTGTTAATATTAAACAACCCCACTAACATTTTGCAGATAATCATGCCTAAAGTAGTGCTTCAAATTGGGCTGTTAATGAGAGTGCTGGCAGATCTGAGCTCTTGCAAAATCTATTATGGATTGTTTTAAAACTTTATTAAGGTTATATCAGATGGGTCTATAAAATACAGGGATGTTTCAATACAGAATGTGACATTTATTAGTCCTCTCATGAAAAACGGCATAAGTTTGATTCGAGATGGCAATAAAAAATATATAGCCTGTTCTAGGGAACTCCATTTCCCAGATCTTGAGATTTGTGATTAGTAGGCAAAGAATTTATATCATACAGCAGGCAGGGTAATGGACAAAGTAAGATTTACCTTATGAAACATTTCCATTGAAAGTCAAATTTCTACATCCTGGCAGATATGGTATTCCTCCTAATATTTCTTGTAAGCACAGTCAAGGATTATATATACTCTTTTGTCATCCTTTAGAGGAAGAATGAGATGACCCATTTACAGATGGTTAATAGTTAAGTTTGTTCAAAAATTCTGGAAAATGCTTGAGAGTTTCACACCTATCTTTACAACATGTGAAAAAATGGAAGTTAATGCCATATTGTAATTTAGGATATATTCATTGCAAACAAATTTAAAATGTTCTCTCTCCTTTTTACAAAATAACTACCAATTCAGTAGATGAAAAAGATTCCTAAGCTTTTAGGTTTATATGCTGGACATGACCCTCTGATTTTTGTAACACCTCTTCCTCCATTCTTTTTCAACCTAAAAATATATTCTTTTTTCAAAGAAAATTATCTGTTTAAACTTAATATCATAATTGTTCTTTTTTTCTTTTAAAATTTTTAATGTTTTTTAAAATTTATTTCTGAGAGAGAGAGAGAGAGTGTTAGCAGGGGAGGGTCAGAGAGAGAGGGAGACACAGAATCTGAAACAGGCTCCAGGCTCTGAGAGAGAGAGAGAGAGAGAGAGAGAAACAGAGAGAGAGAGAGAGACAGTGTTAGCAGGGGAGGGTCAGAGAGAGAGGGAGACACAGAATCTGAAACAGGCTCCAGGCTCTGAGCTAGCTGTCAGCACAAAGCCTGATGTGGGGCTCGAACCCATGAGATCATGACCTGAGCTGAAGTCAAGCACTTAACTGACTGAGCCACCCAGGAGCCCCCGTAATTGTTCTAAGTCTATTTTTAAGACAAGAGTAAATGTAAACATAGGAACTCACACACTAGAAACTAATCATGTTTCCCAGGAGTCTCCTGAAAAAAAAAAAAAAAAAAAAAAAACCTGCAAATGTATGGACTAATTTTTCTATTAAATTTTGATACATAATTTGTGTTATGCTGTGGCTTGAAAATAGTTCCTTTTAGGAAGTGCAATTCTTCATTAAAGCCTTACTAAATTCTGTCCCTTCCTACTACTTTATTTTCTACCCATTCATTCCTTTCCCTAACATTCAATGAACATCTACTGAATGCCAGGCCAAGCACAAAGCATCAGTCAGGGCTGCAAGAGAATTAAGACAAGATTCTTTGGAGGGCACCTAGTTGCCTCAGTTGGTTAAGCCTCCAAACTCTTGGTTTCACCTCAGGTCATGAGTTTGAGCCCCATGATGGGCTCTGCGCTGCGTCAGTGCAGAGTCCACTTGGAATTCTCCCTCCCTCTCTCTCTGCCCCTACTTCACTAGTGCTTGCTTGTTCTCTCTCTAAAAATAAATAAGCTTAAAAAAAAAAGAATTTAAGGGGCGCCTGGGTGGCTTAGTCAGTTAAGCGTCCGACTTTGCTTAGGTCATGATCTCGCGGTTTGTGGTTTCGAGCCCCGCGTCAGGCTCTGTGCTGACTGCCAGCTCAGAGCCTGGAGCCTGTTTCAGTCTGTGACTCCCTCTCTCTCTGACCCTCCCCTGCTCACGCTGTCTATCTCTCTCTCTCTCTCTCCTAGAAATAAATAAAACATTAAAAAAAATTTAAAAATATAAAAAAAGAATTTAAAAAGAAAGACAGGATTCTTATCTTCAAGGCATTTCTAGTCTGATGGGAGAGACAGACAATTTAACAAATAAATATAATATGCCACATGAATTTTTAATATAGAAGGTTTGTTCCAAGGCAAGAGAAATATGGAGACTAAGTGTTCACTAGATCCTTGAAAAAATGGAGTCCAGGCAAATTCAGGGAGAAGATGAGTATGGGCTGAGTATATTCCCTCCATCCCTAACCCCCACCTCCTGTTTGCCATTAAGCTACTTTTCATCATTTTGTCACCTCCCATTTTAATGATAATACTATATAATTATTAGGGAGTATATCAGCAGTGAATTTCTCTACTGCTTGACCACATCTTTTTTGTTAAATGGGACTTTGGGAAATATGATATTTACTGAGAGTTGAAGTTATAGTTATTAATGGCTTCAGAAGAAGGAGAAATTACATTTCTACCTACTCTTACCTTTAACATCTATCCCAGTATCTTGTGTTTCTTTCTGTAGTAGGATATACTTTGAAGATTACTCTTCTGATTAAGTCTTGCCCCCTTGCCTAGGCTCTAGGTTCAATGGGATTTAGAAAGATTCCAACGTACCGTCAACATCGCTTCACAGTATAAACATTTTCACATCTGCAAACACCTTTACTATTTACATATCCTTTTTACTGACACATGTTAATGTGGTTCTTAATAAAAGGTTCCCATGAGTTTGGTCGAGCAGATATTATTAATACCCATTTTAGATATGAGACAGCTGATTCTGGAAGTACAATGGCAGAGCCTAGACTAGACTATGCATTTTTTTCTACCTCCTCATGATGCCTTTCATTTACTTGCCTTAAATTAAATTAGTTCTAGGATTGATCATTATTATAGAAACAGGATCTGAAAACTAGCTAATTTTTAAAATCTCCACAGGAAGCAATATTCCTCAGTGTCAAAGGAAAGTATTATGATAATTTAGCGTTTCTTTTTTTTAAAGCTTATTTATTTATTTTGAGAGAGAGAGAGAGAAGAGAGAGAGAGAGAGAGAATCCCAAGCAGGTGCCATACCATCGGTGCAGAGCCTCATTGCAGGGCTCAAGCTCACAAACTGTGAGATCGTGACCTGAGACAAAATCAAGATTCAGACATGTAATTGACTGAGCCACCCAGGTGCTCCTAGATTTTTCTTAATTATACATATATTTTATATACATGTTAATATTTGACCCATGCTCCAGTAAGTCAGTGATAAAATCATAGTATGTTAATTCTTATTTCTGATTTTAGCTAAAAATATTTTATTTAGTAGCAGAATTATTTTTCAGCTGAATAAAGGCTGAAATATCTAGTCCCAGATGGCAGGGGTGTGTGTGTGTGTGTGTGTGTGTGTGTGTGTGTGTGTGTGTGTGTGTGTACAGTGGGAAGCGTTTTGAGATTACTAAATATAATAATAGTTTTAATAGCAATGCACCAGGAAATCAATTATAGTTGTAGTAGCTAGGAGAACAGTGAATTAGAAAATGATTTTCTTCTATTAAATCAATTAGGAAAGACTAAGTCTAGGTAAGTGAGCGAGTCTACGTGCATATGAAATTGTCATTTCATAAATGACATAAAGAAAAAAAATTCCCTCCACAGAAAGTTTTGTAGAAGTCAATCAAATTTAGTTACGGACAACAATATATCCAAATATAATGCACAATCCAGTTTCCCAAATTTGAGGATGTCTAATTAGGATAAAATAAAATGAAGTAAATGATAATCTTGACAGCTGGTCAGCAAAACTGCCAAAGACAGAAGAGTGATAGTGTTGTAGGGCAGCTCTTTGCATGAGAGAAACAGTTGACTGTAAGCTTTCTATCTTTAACCTTCCACTAGAGAGTTATGCCTAAGCAAGGCTGAGATGCCTCCCAGGAAATACCAGCTAGATGCCATCTGGGAAATACTAGCTCGCTGCATCTGGAGACTTTTCTCAGGTTGATAGTGTTGAGATGTAATTTGCCTCCATTCAAACTCAAGCCTTGCCTCTCCATTTATATCTTCTTAGTGCAGGTGAATATGTAAAATCAGAAAATAACATAATGCTTTACACTACAGTTTATGCAGCACAGTCATACTAGCCAAGTCAAAACCAGAGTTGTTTGTCAAGCATGAAACTGCGTCTGTAGTAAAAACAACTCAAATCCTCAAGAGTGTATAGACATCAATGTCTTTTCTTCTCTTAGAGGTCTGTAGGTTGGCAGTGGCTCCACTAAGCTCTATGCCTCATTCTGGGACTCAAATGAAAGAGTAACCTCTCTCTGGGACTTGCTTTCTTCATGGAAGAGGACAGAGATATTGAATTACACATCCCCATTTCATACCTCTGCTCAGCTTTGGGTCCAGGAATGGCAAGACCAGCAAGATCACTACTGCTGACTGTGGGCAAGTCTAATAGATTTGACTTGTGTTTTATCTCAATCACCAGACCAATCCTTTTGTAGCTCGGTGAACACCCCACCCTCCTTGTTTGAAATATCCTATAATCTTTGTGCTCTTGCTGTAGTTCTATGGGTTCCATATTTTCCTTTCCCCACTCCAAGTCTAGCTGGATTGGAGAGTTAAGTTTATGATTATGAAATAAAAAATTAAACAATAAAAAACTATTAAAAACAAAACTTCTGTTCAGAGCTGGTGCTGTATCACTTCCACTCAAGTGCTATTGGTCCAAGCATTACATGACCAAGTTGGCAATGGATAGGGGAAATAACTGACTTCAAGGGAGTACCCACATCTCCATGATTAAGGATGTGCATTTTTAATCCTTTTAATGGGTGGAACAAGAATAATTGGGAGTTGTGCTGATGGTTGATTTATTACTTTCCAGTTTCAAATTTGCTTTTTCCCCTCTGTGTGAAAATGGATCTGGGTCTTTTACATAATTTGTTTCCCTACCAGTTGATAGTACTAGAGAGACATGGTAAAATAAGGCGTTCTCCTCCTGTTCCACCATGCTCTCTTAGGTGGGCTCCTGAGACAGCTTCTCCAGGGCCTGGCTCCTTAGCACAAAAGTCTTCACAAGCAACTGCCTTTTGCAGTGCCCAGGGTTTCCTATGAACCAGCTATGCTAACGCAGGTTGTCTGTCCAGTGTTATGCTTTAGCAGTATGGGCAGCTTCTCGGGCGTTAGGTTCCTGCACTGGTGCATAGCTCTTCCAGTGCCAACTCATTGCAGACAGCTGCCTCAACTCCTGGTTCCTGCAGTGACTGGCGCCAACAACCAGCAGGTTCCCCTCACACAGCCTTTGGTCAATGATGTAGGGAAGAGACACTTCTCCATAAAATGGCTTTCTCCAGTACTTTAGAGAGATTTCTGGCAAGTTCCAGAGGGCATATTTCAACAACTTTTGGTGGCCACCACAGTGGCCTCTCTGCCATCCGGTGAATCATGACCACACCCTCTCCAACAATGTCTGGACCTCTTCCAGAGATTTCCCCTCCAGTCTGGGGAGCTTCTTCTTGGAGGGTATGTAGCTCAGTCTGGGGTAGTTACTGTGACCTGTATTCTTTGGAGTCCCCCGTACTTCTTCCTGTCTAGTTACTCTTTCCTCCCACCTCCTGTTAGAATCAGCCATTCTTTGCATTAAACTTGCCATGTTCAAATTACTATGTGTTTCTCTCTCTCCTAATTGGACCCAAGCTGATACAGGAACCATATCTATCACAGGATACAGGAATCTATCACAAAGATCTAACACGTGGAATTAGTTATATGAAACTTATTGTTCAATGGGATAAATTAACTTATTTATTGGCACATAGGCCCAAGACTTCCAGAGTTTGCCGGTTTAAGGCTCCATTTCTCCTGGGTGTGCGTGGATGGCTGCCATCTTTCTACAGTTTTGTGTGCAAGAAACTTTGATTGCCAAACTCTTTTTCAAGCTCTGTGAGTAACTTAAGATTATGGTTAGCTCTTCCCATTTCTCTAAAAACAGAATTACCTCTGTTTATTTTTACTTTCATTGATATTGTGTTGATTTTCAGAAGATATCTGATTTTCTTTCTTGCTCCAACTTCTTGAGTTTGGCCTCACTGGGATCCTCACTTATGCCAATATTATATGTACATTAGAAATGACCCATAAAAAGCAACTTTTAAAAGGCATCATCCTCTTAAAACAGTAATTGCTTCCATTTCTCATACATTTATTAACCAATGTAACTACTAAGTGAATTATGTGAGTGTGAGGGCAGTATATCTAGGAAACACATAGGTAACATTTCTGATTAGTATATGTTAAAGTAAGAACCATAAATGCCTTTGTAAGTTAGAATTTCTTTCCTGAGAATCAATACATAAAATATAAACTATTTTATTGGGCAAAAAGGAACTTAAATTGTAGTTTTTATTAATAAATATATACAATTTTACAGAAATGTTTATTGAGACTTTAGCTATTCCTCTCAATTTAAAAGTGAGCAATTCAAATAATTATTTTAAAATATATAGTGTTTTATTTTCTTGTCTAAATTCTCTAGACTGACTACTGATGTGAATAATGGATGACAATAAGTTCAACATGAATATATTGAATATAAGGTAGGTAACACTGTGCTGGAGCTGTAGAAATCCCAGAGAACTTTCATTTTTTGAGAGACACAGAAAAAAGACCTCTATGGAAAACAAGGTTGTCCAAAAGCTATGCCTAAAAGGCAGGTACAATCCATTGCTTCCATAATGTCTGATGTAGTTTAGTTGCTGCTTATGTTTTGTTCTTTTCCATCCTCCAATTAGATATGATCTACTATCTTACTAGATGCCTTACCTTCTCTGTGTAGCCCCAGGACTAGTAAAGAAAGGCTGTGGGGTTCAGAGAAGAAGTTCTTTATGCCTCATCAACCTCATCAATCTATAAAACTCTCTTCCTGGTCTCTTTCACAGAATTACAGTTCTTGGATTACATTTGAAGTTGTAGGTTTATGCTTTGTGAATTATAGAATTTATAACCTAGAAGAGGCTTCAAGATTTCCCATTCCACATGTCCCATTTTACAGATGAGAAACCTGAGGCCCAGAGAAGGGAAGGGGGTTCCCAGTAAGTAGATTTGAAGTGATCACTGAAGTGATCTCCTGATGTCTATATTGATGATCTTTATACTGTTGGAGCTCCTCTGGGAGACAAGGGCAGCTCTTTACTGATATCAGGGAGCACCACATGTGAAAATGAAGGGAGACTTTAATAGCTGTAGCTGAAGAACAAATGCTGCTCAGGGGCTGTCTGCGCGCTTTGTGTGCTATGCTGGTAATGTGTGGCCCCTAGACAGCCATATTGCTATCTAATTTAAGAACTATCACCCATATTTGTCATATTCCTCCTGATATAAACAAGAGTATATAATTAACATTCTGAGATTCTGAACTATCTGCGGGTTTCAAGGAAAAGTTTTTTCTTTTTTTTAACCACACGTTCTTTTTTGTTTGTTTGCTAACTTGTTTATATCTAAAGAGTCTTTAAAAGAAAAGCCGTCATTGCTCACATGTATCTGCAAGCCATCTGGCAATTCTATTTTCCAGTGACAGCCACCAAAAGGATGACAGGAAAAACAGTAACAGGAACAAAATTAAAGACAGGTCATCTTATTCAAATAGAGAACTTACTTACAAGCAGATTTGAATGGTGCTAAATATTGTGCCCTAACAGCATAATTAATAATAACATTCAGGGGAAGTTTTTATCTTTAATCTTACTTCTCATTAATTTGAAATTGAGTTAACTCACAATTTAATGGAGGAAAATAGGAATTAGCATAAAAAGAGCCTCAGTCTATAATGAAGATAATAAGCAGGCTTTACCAGATGGTAACATCAAAACCTATGGCAGGGTCACACAAAGAAATCAAGGACTGATTTTCAAATGAGAACTGATGAAGAAATGGACTACGAATTTTTTTTTTACAATGGTAGAAGGTTTTATACAGATATCCTAATAAATCTGGCTGGAATGTAATCTTTCTGTTCATTACCTTTTCTATCATATTACACTTGGCATTTCTGCTATCAATAATGTATTCGATATTACTTATCATCTTATTTACAAAGCATTAGTATCTCCCCTTTCTCTTGAGTCCAGTGTGTCATCACAACTTTCTGGTTCTTATCTGGTTCTCCATCTTATGGATGCCAACAGCTAGACAATCTCAGTGGCCTCTCTGATATGTCCATGTCATCCTACATATCATTGCCAGAACAACTTACATAAATTACATTTTTTTCCTATCATTGCTCTACTCAAATATCTCTCATTGAAAACCACACTCCCACCTATGTTCCTGTGGAATTTACCTCTTGAGTTGAAGCCATTTTCAGTCCAGCACAAACAAATCATTCATGTGTTCCTGGAAAATACTCCTACTCATCCAATGGGTCTTCTATCTTCAGAACATGCAATTAAACCATTTCTCAAAGGGCATTCTATAAAACACTAAATCCTTGAGTTGTAAATTTTCACTTTCAGAGATATCCAAACATATTTCCCTAACATGCTTGGGAAACCTGAGCTTAAACAAAGTTAAATGATTCTTCTTTTGTCTGGTTTTCCTCAAGAGCATTTTGATATACAGTGTTCATCAAAATTATTTACCTATGGAACCCTTTTCATAAAGCCAATTGCTTGATGTATAGCTATCCATATGCATACCCATATAAATACCTGTATTTCTAAATCTGATTTATTTATTTAAATTAAAATCTCCAGGAAAATTTAGAGTTACCATTTACTCCAGCAATTATTCTCCTACGTACTTATCTAAGAGAAATGAAAGTACGCATATACAAAAACTTGAACATGGATGTTTATAACAGTATTATTCATGATAGCTCAAAAGTAGAGACAACCCAAATGTCCAACAGATGACAAATGGATAAAAAATTATTGGTATATCCATAAAATGGAATATTATTCAGCCTTAAAAATGAGGGAGATTTTGACACAATCTATATTGTGTCAAAAATGAGCCTTATATGAACACACTATGGTAAGTGAAAGAAGCCAGTCAAAAGAGGCCACATATTGTTTTATTTCATTCACATAAAAGTCCAAAAGAGAGAAATAGAGAGAGATACAGAGTAGATTTGTAGTTGCTTAGGTCTAGGGGGATATGAGGGAGATAAAAAGGTGACACTAAAAGACATAGGTTTTCTTTCTGAGGTGATAAAAATATTCTAAAATCAAAAATATGAGGATAATTGCATATTTTTGTAAATATATTAAAAACCATTGCATTATCTACTTCAAAAGGATGAATTGTATGATATGCAAATTATATCTTTACAAACGTATTTTTTGAAACGTTTTAAAAAATGTCCAGAATAGTAGATCATATCACGCCATTCTATAACTCCTTACCATGGCTGTATTTCAAGGAAGGGCTTAGCAATTATCTGACAAGTGAACAACAACAACAACAAAAAAACAAACAAACAAAAAAAAAACAAAGAAGAAGTCTAACAAAAGCCTTTCTACTCAGTGTGGTCTATGGACAACAGCATCACATCCTCTCAGAGCCTGTTAGAAATGCTGATTCTCAGGCTGATCCCATACCTGCTAAATCAGAATTTGCATTTTAACAAGATCCGAGATGATTCATATGCATATTAATGTTTGAGAAACACTGAACTGAGGTATCTTCTTATTGTTAAGAACAGTAAGCTTTTACAGAGCCATCTTGCTTTCTCATGCCGTATAGGGCTTTTAATAGGGATTAAATCAATTCACTTTTAATAAGGACAGCATCTAATGAATTACAATTAACCTAATTTTCTCAGCTGCAGTTTTAATGTTTCCCAGTGCTCAGTCAAGCCTCCAAAATGTGATGATTATTTAAAATATAAGAAATTATAGAAAATAAATAGATAACTTGTTTAGATCTTTTAGCCCCTTGAGTTTTACAGGCGTACCACCTTTTATAATCATTGATTTAAATGCAAAAGTTAACAGCTAACTTGTTTAAAAATACAGAAAAATTATTTTAAACCCACTTATTTGCTTATCAATGAAAAGCAGTTTGTAACCAGCTTTTTTTCTTACTATACTATTGTTAATATTTTTTGGTGAATTAATCAGAGTCATTTTGGTCATCCTCAAAAATGTGTGTGTATACACACACACACACACACACACACACATATACACACATGAAGTAGAGAAAGATTTTCATTTTGCATCACACTTCTATAAGCTTGTCAGAATGAGAGAATTTTATAACTGAGAAATATACACATATAAAATTCATTCTTGTCCAGGATTATTCTTCCTACCTCCATCCTCATACCCACACAGACAGAAAAACTTGAGGAAACCTTGTCTTTGCTCTTCTCCATCCCAACTGTGAAATGGGCTTCCTCCAATGATCGGTACCACTAGGGCTTGTTAGGTGGTCTATTATTGAAGTGTTCTCAAATGGCTTTCAAAAAGCCCAACTGCTTTTCTCAGTTTGTAAGACAGACTATGAGTAAAAATTAATTTATGATCAGGTACCCTGAGTACTTTGATAAATGGTCACAAAAGCCCACCTTCTATACAAGACCAGAGGCCCAACGTCTTCCTTGATAAAAGAATGGACAAACTCAGTGAGAACTTTAACTAAGATCTAAAAAGAATCAGAGTTGAATAATTCAATAACTGAAATGAAAACTACACTAATTCATTAATTCAACAACAGATTAGAGAATGAAGAACAACACATCAGTGACCTAGAAGATAGGGTAATGAAATGCACCTAAGTTGAACAGCAAAGAGAAAAAAAAGTAAAAATTGAGGAATAGGTTGGGGTACCTGGGTGGCTTAGTCAGTTGAACGTCTCATTTTGGCTCAGGTTATAATCTCCTGGTTCATAAATTCGAGCCCCACATCAGGTTCACTGCTGTCAGCCTGTTAGCAAAGAGGCTGGTACAATCCTCTCTCCCCCCTCTCTCTGTCCCTCCCCTGCTTGTGCTTTCACAAAAAGTAAATACATTTTTTTTTAAATGAAGATAGGTTATGGGATGTCCAGGACAACATCCAGCATACTAACATTTGGATTACAGGGGTCTCAGAATGAGAACAGAGAGTGAAAGAGCCAGAAAACTTACCTGAAGAAATATTAGCTAAAAGCTTCTCTAACCTGTAGAAGGAAACAGACATCCAGATACAGGTCCAGGAGTCCCAAATAAGATGAATCTAAGGAGGTCAACACCAAGGCATATAATAATTCAAATGTCAAATGTTAAAGATAAAGAGAGAATCTTAGAAGAAGCAAGAGAAAAATAACTAATTATGTACCAGGAAACCCCATTAAGATATCAGCTGATTTTTCAGCAGAAATTTTGCAGGCAACAAGAGAGTGGTATGATATATTCAAAGTGCTGAACAGAAAGAAACATACAATTAAGAATACTCTACATGGCAAAGTTGTCATTCAGAATTTCAGGAGAAAAATACCACATAATCCAGTAATTCCAATACTACCCAAAGAAAACAAAAACATTAATCAAGAAGAGATATGCACCCCTATATTTATTGCAGCACTATTTATAACAGCCAAGGTAGGGAAACAAGCTAAGTGTCCACTGATAGTTAAATGGATAAGAAAGATATTATACACAGATACATACTTGTGCACACACACGCACATACACACAGATATTACTGAGCTCTAAAAAGGAATGAGACTTTGCCATTTGCAACAACATAGATAGACCTAGAGGGTATTATGCCAGGTAAAATAAGTCAGGCAGAAAAAGACAAATAACCTATGATTTCACTTCCATGTGGAATCTAAAATAAATAAATAAATAAATAAATAAATAAATAAACAAACAAACTAAACAAATGAACCAACAAATAAACAAAAAAGCAGAAACAGATTATAAATACAGAGAACACATTGGTGGCTGCCACCAGGGTGGGGGATAGGTGAAATAAGTGAAAGGGATTATGAGGTACAAGCTTCCAGTTATAAAATAAGTAAGTCATGGGGGTGAAAAGTAGGACAGCATCCAGAACACAGTCAATAATATTGTAACAACGTATGGTGACAGATGCTATACTTACTGTGGTGAGCACAGTACAGTATTGATACTTTTTGGATCACTATGTTGTACACCTTGCCGAATATAACACTGTTGACATTGTATATCAACTATGCTTTACTTAAAGAATATAAAGCCTATATTATGCATCTTAATATAAGGTAAAATTTAAGGGCCATGAATCAAACTTTGGAAAGAGGATTCTTTGCTGCCCACCATTCCCAGATATTTCCACACAGCAATCTGCCCTGATTGGCTGTTTCTGTTTCATTGTTTTTTGCAAGTGTCAGGAGCTACTGAAAGTAGTTTTCTGGTTGATTAATTTCTGTCCTGGAACACTTCCAACAAGAGGCCCCTTTGTGAGGTATCTTGCTTGTTAGCCACAGACTTTTGGGACCTCTTTTCTCTAGTCTCTCTCTTTTGGCACTACCTATAGAAGCTATACCTGCCATGAATCTGTATGTCCGTAATGAAATTTGCAAAGTGAACCAGCTCATCTTGGAGATTTCTATCAGTTACAGTCTCTTCCAGTTTGCCTCACTACCAAATACACTTTTGATGATAAGTGATAATTAAATGCTAAGGCTTTGAAATGATCTCTCTGAATCAGAGGAGAAATGATGATCTTTGTTTAAAAGATGAACTTAAAAAGAGATACAGTGGATTTCCCCTTCCAAGCAAAGTTTCAGGTTTGATTTATATGTGTTTTCTCACTAGTCTAAAAGACATAGACTTAAGAATACCCTTAGGCCTTCTACAAAGAAGGATTGTGGGTGTGGCTGTGTCAGATTTGCTGTTAAAATCTTAGATGCCTTCCATTGTCAAACAAGAGAGAAGACTGACAGCAGTACTCCAATAGGGGATTTCTTTTTAAAAGAAACTAAAGAAATGGAAGGAGGGTTGTTCAATCCAAGGACTAAATGATTAGCGTCTAACCCTGTTCTTACAGCCTATTTTCATTCAATGGTGTGTTATCTCTTCCTCTGATTAATTCCCATAGCACTTTGCCTGTACCTGCCTTATATTTACTCCTGCTATCTTATACTGTAGCTATTTGTTCATCCATCTTAAATCTTTTACTGAACTGGAAGCTCCTTGGAGAGAGAAAGATAACCTTACATGCATTTTTATCTTCAACAACATATAACTTTGGAGGAAATTTAAAAATGAGGAAAGGAAAATCTCTTGACCACGTAGTATATATTATGCAAATGCAAGATATTAATATACGAAGGGGTACAATAACAAATTTGTGTTCCTTGCCTTACTTTTGAATTAATTGAGATCTAATCCAAAATACGCAGATGTAAACAAAATATAAGCTTTCTTTTTGTTAAAGTTGAAACTGGAGAAGATTTAGGGGTATAGCACCAATGGGCTTCCTAAAATTGTATGCAGAATCAAGCAAATGCTCCCATCTGGTTACAGGCGTAGCTGAAAAATCTCACTCTTCCCCATGTGGGGTTCTACCCTTGTTAAATACACATTATAACAGAGAAGACTAGAAGGAGCGCTTTTGCAGGCATTGCAGCTCCTAAGGAGAAGATAGGAAAATGGGCTAAACTACAGTTTCTTTCCCCAAACACACAAGTTTGCTTCTTCAAACTTGCCAGTGAGGTAACTTTGTTCCTTCTCCTCTGGAAAGCATGCAGTGCGTGAGCAGGCAGAAAGATGTCAGGGATGTTAGATTGATTAACATCCGTCTTCTGTGGTCATGAGTTAGAGGAAAGGAGGTTTTCTCACCACAAGGGGTTTTCATACAGCATCTCATTTAATCTCTCCATCTATATCAGGTTAGGTATAGTTGATCTGGTTTTATAAATGAAGAAAGGAAAGCCTGTAGATTCTAAGTAACTTATTCTAAGCCTCACAGTTAGTAAACGTCAGTCAATATTCAAACCCAAAGTGTGTGCTCTTTGTTCAACACGGTCCACAGTGGATGGTCAGACACATTTTTGGTGAATGAATGGATGGGTAGATGGGGGAAAAGGAAGAAAACTTACAACACATTTATGCATCATCTATGATAAATCCCAAGAATTTTAAGTGACTTAAGCTTATAAACATAATGAATTCCATACTGTAAATATGTCTTGATAAATTCAAAAAGGATAATTTTTACTTCACTTTATGAGTGAAGACTATATGCAAATTTTCTCAAATGGTTATCCATTTATATCATCCCAATAGATTGTCAGCTCTTGGAAGTCAGGGAAGTACTACTACTACCACCTTTACATCCTCCCTAACACCCACAGGTGTTCAGGAGGCCCTTGATGGATGACTATTAAAAGAAGCAATGCACAGAAGTAGACAAGCCCTTAATAATTTCTTCAAGTGAATTTTATGAACTCAAAACCAAATATGTATGCATTTATGTATTTGGGTGGGTGGGTGGGTGGAGGGATGGATTGATGGAGAGAGAGAGAGAATATTTTTTTTTCTTAAAGTATCAACACACTCTGGTATTGGGCATAGATTTTTACTCAATCTATGGGGGGGCCACTTAATCTATGGGAGGGTAGTATGCTGTAAGTGTGTGAAGGATTATTGTAAAGGAGGATACTGATAAGTCTTTCTGAACTAAGAAGACAATAAAATCAAAAAGCTGAAACTTCAGCAGAAGCAAAACAGATTACACATAAGGAAGCCTTCCCTGATAACAAGGGTTATTAAACAGACCACTGATAAGATTTACAGAACCTCTTCCCTTGAAGATCTCGGAGAGCAGGATACACAGCTGGTTTAGATACAGTGCTACTTGGAACCAAAGAGCTGGGCTGCATGAGCTCTCAAAGCATATAATAAAATTACTTGTGCTTACATTATCACACAATAATTTTATATCTAGGGTTCATAATGATACTGAAACCCTAGGTCTGAAAAAAAACATATTTTATAGTACTCCAGTACTCTCAAACTATGCAACACAATGCTGAGCACATAGTAGTTACCAGATGAATGTTTACGGACCAGATCGATTAGTAGAATGGCAGTTGGGAAAAGAACTGGATTATTCATAGCTCTGTAAATAGTCTGAAACTTGGGAGAATTAAATCAGTTTCTCAGGTCTTCATTTCCTTCCTCCATACATCATGGCCTCTGCAAGCTGAAGATCTCTGGGACCCTTGTAGCACTGTGACTCCATGGTTCTGATTAACCTGATCTGTAGCCAGTTCATACTGCCTATCAATATTACAGAAAGGAAACATGAAAGCTGAACTTCTACTGTCATTTTGTCCACCAATTAGCATTTTGAGCTTGCTCAAATCATTTAATCTCCCTGGGATTCCAACTACAGAAGCCTTATTTTAGCCAAAAATTCTATAATTCCATGACAATGGCATAATGAGTTACATTTTGTTTATTCATATCATCATTTCTAATGTTTTTCAGGAAAAAGAATTGACTGGAAATATTATCAAAATTATTTTTAAATATTTCAACAGTCAATTTATTAAATACTATACTTTAATGTCCATTTATTTCTCCATAATGTAAAATTTATCTCAAATGTCCAGTCAATATTTCTTACCAGTTCACTTTCTTAAAATATAGTAAGGTTAGTTACTATTTTATTTAGAGAAATTCTTTGACTCCATGGGACTACTATGCTGAGACACACTAGTTATAATGTTGAACCAATACAGAGAAACTTGAGAAAGTTTAAGCTAAAAGAAGACTTTGGTTTGCCCTCTAGAAGTAAAAATGTGATTTAACTTTTCAAATGAAACAGACTTGTTATCAGCAAATATTTACACAAAGACCTACTGATAACCAAATGGTTTAACTAGCCAGACTTTAAGTGACAAACTCAGCATGATTAGAATCTGTAGATAAGGAAGTGAATAAAGGTATACAGATTGTATGCTTGTATGCATTTATATTTGAATGGATGGGTATTCATGTGCCCATCCATTCATTCAATAACATTTATGGAATTCTGCTAGGCTCTAGCCACCCCTTAACTGGGGATGAGAGAGTGGTAAAACATGGCCTTTTCCCAGAAGATATTTCCAATCTAAGAGAAAGTACAAATGTGTAAATAAGCACAGTCCTCTGTGAGTTCTCTACTAGAAATGTATACAACATGAAGGGAAAGAGAGGGTAACTGAAAGCCCAGAAATAAGAATAGATTCAGACTTCCCAACCAGAACCACAAGTGTTAGAATCAGACACACAATGTGTGAAAGAGTAAAAAATAAAAACAACAACCCCCCCCAACAAAACAATATAAACCTGAGCATACAATAGAACCAAAACTACAGATTTGAGAAAAATAAGATGTTGAAAACTGTAAAGTTAAATTATTTATACTTCAAACTCAATAAACTAGTTGAGCATATGCAGTAAAGCGGGAAAGGAAAATAGACAGATGAAAGTAGCCTGGGAGATAGAATGAGGGTCTAACAAGTGTACAGTCCAAGTAACAGAAGAGGATATTTAGTAGTATCCTGGCCTCTACCCACTAGGTGCCAACAGTACCCCCTACCCTCAGTTGTGAATATCAACGTCTGCAGACATTGCTAGAAGTCTCTGAGGACAAAATCACTACAGTTGAGAATAACTACCATAAAAAGCATATGAGAAAGACAAATTACTGGCCTATTTCACTCATGGTTATGAATGTAAAACACCTAAACAAAGGAATAGCAAATTGGATTTAGTAGCAAATAAAATATTAAAATCCAGCTGAATTTTTCCTGAAATACAACGATGCTTATATATAGGAAAAGCTGTAAATACTATAATCCACATTAATACATCAAAGAAGAAAACCCTAATGTTCTTTCAAAAAAAATAAACATGCATGTATACATATATAAACATACATATATACATACACACACTATATACCACAGTGTCCACTAGGAGGCAGTTCTTCCCCCTCTTTATTTTGTTTTTTAATTTACACTTTATATAACCTATTTGCAGTGTGAATTAGAAATCCTGCTTTAGTTCACTGCCATGCCTGAGAAAAAGGGATACCATTCAACTGAGCTAATCAGAAGCTTTCTCCACAAGTTTATAGGTGTTTAGTGAAAAAGGTTAAAAATAAGATCAGTAAGTAAGCAAGTAAGTAAAGAAATAAATAAATAAAATAAGATTAGCTAACAAGACCATTTACAAATATCTCATTTCCATTGAAAAGTAGACTGTAGATTTATTGTAATAGTACAACTGTTCACTAAAACGTTGATCTATATTTTAAAAGGCAATTCAAACAAGTCAAATTCAATTTATATTAATGCCCCCCCACCGCAAAAAAAAAAAAAAAAAAAGACTGTTTAATTCTATGTCTGTAGCATTTAACACAATGGTTTTGGAAACCAACTGACCTTTACTGTTAGCATCCAGCAAATAAATATGAATGACTCATTAGTGCATTCACATAAATTGAAATGCTAATTTGCAGTGACTTTAGAATGCACTCAATTTCAAAATGACCTCTATTATTTTTTATTTAATTATGTACATAAACAAATCTGAGACCGTGTATATTCAATGATCTAGCAAGCCACTTCTCTAGCATCATATCTACCAAATTGTCATTTAAGGAAATGAACAGGAAAAGACTGTAAGAAGTATCACACCACGAGGTGGTTCTTTACTATGGTGCATTGCTCCGTTCCACACCACCATCCCCAGTTCTGAATCTCAGTAAGGAGGAAGTCATTGTTAGCTCAGGGTCACACTCTTGATTCTCACAAATCCCAATCTTGCTCTCATTCAATCTGTGCACAAGGACATCAGTCAAACGAAACCAGGAAGTCACTTCTCTAAATGTGTTGATGATTATATGAAGAGTAACTAACTTCAATTAAATATGAGATAATGGCATGTAAATGAATTAGTGGGTACAAAGTTTATCATGACTTAATAGCCTAATAGCTATTATAAACATAATAGCAACTGTTATGCCTAACAATAGCTAATTATGTGCTAACACTTCAAATATATCTATAATAAAGACAATGATGATAATACTACTCAGTCAAAAAGAGAGAGATCCCTGCCTGTAAGGGAAGGGAGAAGCCAGGACAAAGAATATTCTCATTGTGCAGACTATACTCTCTGCAGTGGTCAGTGTCCCACTTTTTATTTGGAAACCATGGGGTCCTTGAGTCTCCTGTTCTCTGATACTGACTCAACAGTGAGAACACCATTGAAAGATAACCTCAACAGAAATAAAGATGATCTCCCTTGAATGAAAGGAGCTGGGTGAATTTAGGCTTGCCTTTACTAACTTATACTCTTCTTGGCAGAGGACTTTGCTTGGGGTGAAGCCCTGTCTCCAGAAGGCCCAGATCCAATTGCCTTTGAATATCTGCTTACTTCCCTGGGGCCCTTCATGTTATTGCCTGCCAGAACTTGCCAGAAGGGGCTGAACAACACTGCTTCCTGAGAATCTGATAAATCCTCTTAACCTGCTCACATCTACAACTTGACTTGCCTTGAAAGTTCTGATCAAACCCTAGCCCCAGCTCCAGTAATCTTCAGCTGGATGTCTCTTGTTTATTTTGTTTTCTCCTACCAAATTATTCACGCATGCCCCATCAGGAATAGACTCTGTCAGAGGTAAAAATAAATAAATAAATAAATAAATAAATAAAAGCCTGATTTTGTAAGGTCAATGGAAAACATAGTAAGAATAAATACATTTCTAAGTGATCTAAAAAAATGCTCTAGCATTTTAGTAATATGGATAGATAGAGGGAAAATCAGAAAGGACAGTTATAAGTTATACAGGGTTCCTTTTAATTTGGATATCTCTCCTTTTTAGAGAACAAGAAAAGAGAGTGATGTCTGGCTTCCATGGCATTCCCGATATGGGCAACAACTGAGTTCATAAATGAGAGTAAACTTCAGAGTCAACATCGGAACACGTACTATCTTCCACCCACGATGCTGATTTAGAAACATTATCTTATTTAATCCCATAGCAACTTTTATGATTTAGAAACTGCCATTCTCCCAAATATTATAGATGAGCAAAGAGTCTTGGCAATTAACATTCCCAGGGTTACATCAAGTGCAAGTGAGAGAGCTGAGATTCAAACCCAGGTATCTTTGAGTCCAGTGCGTTTAACCTCATGCTATAATGTATTAGAACACCATTCTGTAAGGTTTTGGCTTATGTTCCCATCTTTGCCTCTAATCAGTAAACTGCTTCAGGGCAGAATTTATCTCTCATTAATTTTTATATCCACAGAGCATGGAATAATCCCAGCTACATAGCAGGAATTCAATGATTGTCAAATGAACAAAATGATGAATTAATAACTAAAGGAAGGAATTAATTTTAAAAAGAGACAGTAAATTGAAGTTTGTGAAAAAAGCTAATTCTACATCAAGAATACTATCCCTGTGGTTCATTTTGCACCCCTCCATTTCCATTGTAGCCACATCTGAGTATTTTATGATAAGCACCATTTTTACTGCAGAATTAAATGAAATGCTTTCAAGAATATGTACTTTACCCACAGATTTAAATGAATGATTGAAATTCCATAATCAGAACGTGACACAACCAAACCAGTGTATAATCATATGTTTCCTATAATAAGCTACTTGAAGTGTTCTTAGGGTTACAATTTTGTAATCTAGATGTGAGAGGAAGATCCATGCTCTTGACAACATTCAACACAGGCACTTCAACTGGCTCTGGATGAAAGACAAACCCTCCCTTTTGCATTACATAGATGTTCTCTCTTTTCCTTATCAGTAAGCAGACAGTCATACCCTCTACCTTCACATCCTCTGCCATCTTCCTCCAGCTTCTGGCCAGCTTGACACTTGCAGTGATAACTTCCAACTGTACTACAGCATTGATGCTGACAGCCGCCACTGTCAATAGTACATTCACTTATATCTGCAGTTGAATATTTAAGCAGAATTAGCCTCCTATAACTAGAGGCTATAGTTATAACACAAAAAAAACTTTAGTGGCTCTCTTAAAAATGTATCACAGGGTGACATTATTCTTTGACCTCAAATTAAATGAGAGAACAGTACGCTGTCTTATTTTCATTACAGCCAATGCACCCTACTTGTGATATAAATAAAAGCTCAGGTCTTAGCCATCAGTATTTGAAATATTTTTGAACACCCCTTAGTGTACTAAGGAGATGTTTAGTCTTATAGAATTTGGATATTGACAGTACAGGTCCAGAAGTTTTACGTCCAAGTCATCATTTGAAGATGAGATTGAGAACAGAGTCACAAACCAGTGAGTCAGAACAATAGGTCACCCATTTGTCCATTAGATAAATATGCTGTTACTGGCTTCTCAAATAGATAACTCTTGATCACTCTCCACTATATTTTTGGCATTGTGCTGGATAGCGTGAGGAAGTTAGAAAAGTAGTTCCAGGGTTTCCAATGGCTAAAATCCAGATGGAGTTGAGGACTAAACGGAAATGTGATTTGGTTGTGTCCACGTACTGGATATGCCCACAGCCCACTTCTAAACCTGTGGCCGGACCCACCTTTACAGATAAGGGTTCAGTCTTAGGTATTCCCTCATCGAGCTTACAGCCTATAAATCTTCCAGCACACTTGTGGGTCTGATAGTGGTGTGTCCCCCTCAGAAGGGGCATCTCTCCTGCATGCTGACTAGTTGACTTACTCTTTGCCTCATGAGAAGAGTGTGGCCGTGGCTGGAAGTGAGAAAGGGCAAGGAGGAAGTGGGGAGGGGCAGGTAAAAATGGGACAGAAAAGAGAGACAGAAAGAGAGAAGGAGAATGCATTAATTAGGGCAGAAGAAGAGCTGGCAAAACAGAAGCATAGAATAAAAGGGGCGGAGTCATCCTGAGAGCAGAACTGATCCTGAAGGAACAAAGACCCACCAGGCAGAGTGAGCTACCTCACATCCTGACTGGATGTACTACTTTGATCTGAGGCATGGCTGTGCAGGTGTTGAGACTGCTTTTGCTTATTTTTAGTTAACCTTTCACTGAAGTGTGCCAGATACACAGAAAAGTACACAAATCCTAAGTATATGATTTGCTGAGTTTTCAGGTATAGAATATACGGATGCAACCACAACAAAGAGAACATATTAGCACCCAAGGAACACCCTGTCTGGCTGAAGGTAACAACTAGCCTGATCTTTATCACCACAGAATAGTTTTATCTTTTTGAACTATAGAAGCAGAATCGTTCTGTGTGTATTTGTGTGCGAGTCTGGCTTCTTTCATTCAACATTCTGCATATGAGATACTACCACACTGTTGCATGTACTTGTTTGTTCATTCTCATTCCTGTATGTTACTCAATTCTATTAATATACTACAATCTTAATTGATCCATTTCATAGCTGATGAGAAATTGGATATTTTCTTATTTGGGGTTAAAGAGTGATGTTATAAACATTCTCATACATGTCTTTAATGAACTCACATATGCATTTCTGTCGGATAATACAGCCAGGACTGGAATTGTTAGGTCAGAAGGTATGCTATGCTTTGCATTAGTAGTTACAGCCAAATGGTCTTCTCAAGTAGTTATTCTAATTTACGCTCCCACCAATGGTATATTAGACACCAGATGTTCCTCATGCATCCCTGCCACCATTTGAGATATTCTCTTTTGTTTTATTTTTACTCTTCTGGAGAGTGCATACTATTATTATATTGTAATTTTTAATTTGCATTTTCCTGATGATAATGAGGTGAAGCACATTTTCATGTTACTGGCCATTTAGATAACATCTTGTTGAAGTGCTTGTTCAAATATTTTGTCCATTTGTCAAATTCTTAAAATACTGGGCTTTTTTTTTTTCTTAGTGGCCTAGGAAGAATGTTAAATAGCAATGGTGGCAGTGATCACCCTTGTCTTGCTTCTAAACTCAGATCGTTTTTTAACATTTCACTGTTAAGTATGATGTGCACATAGTTGGGTTTTTTTTTAATAGATTAGTTTTACCAGACTAAGAAATGTCCTTTCTACTCATTTATTTAGTATTTGTATCATACATATATGTTACGTTTTATTTATTCATTTTCTGAAACTATAAAGATAATTATATGTTTTTTCTTTTAATTCTATTAATATGATGAATGAAGCTGACTGATTTTTGTATCCCTGAATTAGAGACAGTCAAGATACAGAGCCTGTTTTTTATATATAGCTGGATTTAGTTAGCTAATGTTTTGTTTAGAATTTTTGAGATTATATTCATGAGAGACATTTGCCTACACTTTTTATTCTTGTAATATTCTTGTTAGGTTTGGCATCCAGGTCATACTAGAAACATAAAATGAGTGGGAAAGATTTTTTTCTTTTTCTATTCTCTGAAAGAACCTGTATAAAACTATTGTCATTTTTTATTTCAGTGTTTGGAAGAGTTTACTTGTGATGCTATCTGGGCCTGGGATTATGACTATGTACATTTGTGTGTGTGTGTGTGTGTGTATGTATGTGTGTGTGTGTGTGTGTGTGTACGTAAATAAACGGTTTTTAATTATTGATTCAATTTCTTTAGTAAATGTAAAAATACTCAGATTTTTATTTAAACATGTAGATAAGTTATATTTCAAGGAATTTGCCATGTCATATAAATGGTCAAATGTATTGCTGTTAAGCTGTTCACAATATTCTTGCACAATCTTATTTTTATATTTTTTAAATTTTTATTTAAATTCTAGTTAGTTAATCTTCAGTGCAATATTAGTTTCAAGAGTAGAATTCATTGATTCACCAATTATATACAACACCCAATGTTCATCATAACAAATGCCCTCCTTAATTCTCATTACCCAGCTAGCTCATCCCCATCTACTTCCTTCCATCAACCCTGAGTCTCTTATGGTTTGTTTGTTTCTTTCATCCCCCTCCCCATATATTAATATGTTTTGTTTTTTTTAATTCCACATTTCAATTAATATGGTATTTGTCTTTCTCTGATTTATTTCACTTAGCATAATATGCTTTAGATCCATTCACTTCATTGCAAATGGTAAGATTTCATTCTTTTTGAAGGCTGAGTAATATACCATTGTATATATAAACCACATTTTCTTTTTCCATTTATCAGTCTTTGGACATCTGGGCTCTCTCCATAGCTTGACTATTGTTGATACTGCTGCTATAAACATGAAGGTGCATATACCTCTTCAAATCTGAATCTTTGTATCCTTTGGGTAAATACCCACTAGCACAATTGCTGATAGCTCTATTTTTAACTTTTTGAGAGTAGTAAATTATATACTGTTCTCCAGTGTGGATGCACCAGTTTGCATTCCCACCAACAGTGCAAGAGGATTCCCTTTTCTCTGCATCCTAGCCAACACCTATTGTTTATTGTGTTGTTAATTTTAACCATTCTGAACGGTATGAGGTGGTTGGTAACTTGTGGTTTTGATGTGTATTTCCTTGATGCTCAGTGATGTTGAGTATCTTTTCATGAGTCTGTTAGCCATTTGGATGTCTTCTTTGGAAAAGTATCTATTCATATCTTCTGCCCATTTCTTAAGTGGATTATTTGCTTTTTTGGGTATTGAGTTTGCTAAGTTTTTTTTATACATTTGGGATACTAACCCTTTATCAGAAATGCTATTTGCAAATATTTTATCCCATTATGTAGGTTGCTTTTTAATTTTGTTGATTGTTTCCTTCACTGTACAGATGCTTTTTTTTATTTTGATGAAGTCCCAATAATTGATTTTTGTTTTGTTTCTCTTCCTCTGGTGACATGTCTAGTAAGAAGTTGCTACGGCCAATGTGAAAGAGGTTGCTGCCTGTGTTCTCTTCTAGGATTCTGATGGTTTCCAGTCTCACATTTAGGTCTTTCATCCATTTTGAATTTATGTTTGTATATAGTGTAAGAAAGTGGGTCAGTTTCATTCATCTGCATGTTGCTGCCCAGTTTTCCCAATACCATTTCCCAATACCAGACTGGTCTAGACTGACCCTTCTTTGGGTTATTTTAAAGTATATTTTGAAGGGTTTTTCACACATTTGAGGCATTTACAATCATCTTATTATGCAATGCTATATTAATTTCACTATGGACACAGTATAAATCTACATGATTCAATTCTCCAAAATTTGTAGGCTTGCTTCATATTCCAGTACATGGTCAATTCTAGTTAAAAAAAAAAATTTGTTTACTGGAAAATAAGATGTATTTGGTAATTCTCAGGTGCTACATTTTCTGTATGTATATATGCAATACGTATATATATATTAAATGTATATATTTCAAATATGTACAAATATGTATATATATTAAATGTATGTGTCTATATATGTGTATATTTCAAATATGTACAAATATGTAGATTTAATTAGTTCAAGTTTGTTAATGTTTTTCATATCTTTATATCATTAAAGACTTTTTTTTTAATGTTTTATTTATTATTTTATTTCTAGGAGAGAGAGAGACAGCGCGAGCAGGGGAGGGTCAGAGAGAGAGGGAGACACAGAATCTGAAGCAGGCTCCAGGCTCTGAGCTGGCAGTCAGCACAGAGCCCGACGCGGGGCTCGAACCCACGAACCGCGAGATCATGACCTAAGCGAAAGTCGGACGCTTAACCGACTAAGCCACCCAGGTGCCCCCATTAAAGACTTTTTTATATGCTTGTTATACCAAGCACTGTTCACTATATCAGTTAGCGAAATGGCATAGTAAAATCTCCCTGTATGATTTTTACATTTGTCCTTTATGACTACAAATTGTATTCCATATATTTTGAAGTTCTATTGTAAGTGACATACAAATTTAGAATTGCCACATATTCTTAGCAAATTGGCCCTTCATTATTATAAAATCTTCCTCTTTGGATCCAGTTACATTTCTTTCATTAAAGCTGGGTTTGGGGTGCCTAGGTGGTTCAGTCGTTAAGCATCTGACTTCGGCTCAGGTCATGATCCCATGGTTCATGGTTTGAGCCCCACATCCGGCTCTGTGCTGACAGCCAGCTCAGAGCCTGGAGCCTGGAGATCCTGTATCTCCCTCTCTCTCTGACCCTCTCCTGCTCACGCTGTCTCTCTCTCTCTCTCTTTCAGAAATAAACAAACAAAAAATAGATAAATAAATAAATAAATCTGAGGTTTAATGATATTAGTATAGCTATATCAGTTTTCTTTTGGTTTGTGTTTGCATGGCATTTTATTTTCTATCCTTTTAACCTTTTTCATACTCATATCCAAGAAACTATATCCATATATTTATATCTATCTATATGTGTTATTTTAAATATTCTAATATATTTAATCCGTGGCATTATATCATTGACTTTTGATGTACTTACTTACATATTTGGATTAAAGTTATCATTTTACTATTTTTCTAAATTTATGTATATTTTATGTTGCCTTCTGCTATTTTGCCTTTTTAAATTTATTATTTTTAGTGTTCTACTTGCACTCTATATTAGATTGTCAGTTATATAACCTTTACTATCTTTTAGTAGTTACTCTAGATATTAAAACATCTATTATTAAACTCTAATATAAATTAGTACTTTAACCATTTCCTTGGCAATGCTAGAAACTTACATTTTAACTCCATTTAAGCTTTTCCTATTTTATGTTATTGTTATCATGCTTTTAATTTCAGATCTTTAGACTCCATATTATTTTATTATTATTTTGCATAGTCAATAATAACTTAGACACCCATATATTTACCTTTTCTGCTATTCATTATTGTTTCCTGTATTTCTGTGCTTCTTTCTGGAATAATGTTCCTTCTGCCTGAAAATTGTTTTTTTGTATTTGTATTTGTGGATCTGCTGACACAACTTTCTTTTTTTTCAGATTTTGTTTGTTGGGAAATTATATTCTTTTACCTTAATTTTTAAAAAATTAAGAGAAATAGAACAGTCTGAGATTTTGCAGAAAAAAATACTGCACAGATAGTAAAGAGTTCCAGTATATTCCATATATTCCATATTCCAATATTATAAATATTTGATATTAGTATAGTACATTTGTTGTAATAATAAGCCAATATTGATACATTATTGCTAACTAAAGTCCATACTTTATTCAGACTTCCTTACTTCCTTACTTCATGCCTTTTTCATGTCCCAGGATCCCATCCAGGTTATCATATTTTATTTAGTTGTCATGTACCCTTAGGTTATTTTAGGCTGTGACAACTTCTACTACTTTACTTGCTTTTGGTGACCTTGACATTTTTGAGGAGTACCAGTCAGGTACTTTATAGAATGTCTTTCAATTTGGATTTTTATGATGTCTTTCTTATTATTAGACTGGGATTATGTGTTTTGAGGAGGAAGATCACAGAGGTAAAGTACCGTTTTCATGACATCATATCAAAGATATAAATTATCAACATGACTTAGCACTGTTGATGTCAACCTTGATCCCCAGGCGGACATAGTGTTTGTCAGGTTTCTCCACTGTAAAGTTACTCTTATTTATCCCTTATTCCATCCTGTATTCTTTGGAATGGGGTCTTTATTCATAGCCCATGCTTGATGAGTAGAGAGTTATGCTCCCCTTTCTTTGAAGATGAAGTACCTACATATATTATTCGGATCTCTTCTGCACAGATTTGCCTATTCTTCTCCATTTATTACATCTTAATTTTTGAAGAAGATTTTCAATGGAATAGAATTCTACATTGGCAGTTATTTTGAGCATTTCAAAAGTGACATTCCATTATCATTTAAATTTCATTTTGAATATAATGTGACTTTCTCTCTGTCGACTTTTAAGATTTTCTCATTATCCTTTTTTCTCATATGATTTACTATGACATACTTTTATGTGTTTTGTTTTGTAGTTTTTCTCCTTGGGGTTTTGTGTATTCTTTCAGTTTTAGAGAAACTGTATCTACAATTATCCCTTCGAATATTGCTTTTGCCCTATTTTCTCTCTTTTCTTCCTAGTACTACATAACATACGTTTGTAAGACTTTTGATCTATACAACATTTGTCTCACACTTTTTTCTGTTTTGTTTTGCTTTGTTTTATCATCTTTCTTTCCTTTCTTTACTTCAGTCTGGATATATTTTACTAGATATATTTCCATCTTCTAGGTTATTAATTCTATAAACAGCTCTTTATAATATGCCATTAATTCCATCTACTTCATTTTTCCATTAAAGTTTTCTTTTTCCTCTTACTATATGAAATTGATTACTTTTCAATTATGTTTGGTAAATTTATCTATTTTGAGAGAGAAAGAGAGAATACAAGTGGAGGAGGGAAAGAAAGAGGGGGACAATCTCACGCAGGCTCTGTGTCAACAGCACAGAGGCCATGAGGGACTCTATCTCATGAAACCATGATGTCATGACCTGAACCGAAATAAAGAGTTGGACCCTTCACTGACTGAGCCACCCAGGTGCCCCCACATTTGATTATTTTTATAAATTCTTTTTAGGTGAAACTTTCCATCTTGTCATCAATTTTCTCACTTGAATGATAAATCCATTCTTCTTAGACTTGCTTTATGATATTGAAGCTGGACCTTATGAATATTTCTCCCTTGCCAGATGGCACAATGTTAAGTCATCTTGGTAGAGGGCCTGGAGGAATGCTGGAGGAGGAAGGGGTCAGTGCTTTTCATTTTGCAGGTGTGGACACCGTGGCTGCCAGCAGGCGGGAAGTTTCTCCACCAGCATGCAGCCCCCTGCCAGTGGCGTATGAGAGACTCAGAGGTGCGGAAGCTTCAGCAAGTCTCACCAGTACCCCGGCAGGCAGCTTCTCAAGTGAATCTCACTGCTACCCCTCCTTCTCACCATCCCTGGCCAGCAGCAGAACTGCAAAATTCTATGCCATAAAGTGAGCCATAGTCACACTCTCTCTAAGATCTAAATTTCAACCTGCGGGGGTAGAGAAAGGTGGGAGAATGCTTCCAAGTTTGTTCCTTTCTTTGGTACTCTCTTTCAGTCCTAGACATAGTAGCTGCTCCCTACCATCTTCTATTCCTATATTCTTCAACATTATCTCTATCCCTCTGAGTACTTTATCTTTAGTTCCTAATTAATAACCTATAGTATAATTTTTTCTGCCCTGATCAAATCTTTGCTATGGTTTCTGTCCCTCCCTGGACTTTGGTACACTTTCTCTTCAATATCTTGATCCCTCAAATTTTGGCTTCCATGATAGGTCTGAATTCCAATTTATATCTCCTTAGTCCTGTGTACCTTTTCTCCTTATTAGCAGCCAATTTCTTCTCACCTTCTCAGTTTGTTCCATTATGTTACTTATGAATCAATCCCTTGAGGGATAAACTCACCTCACTGACTTTCCTGCCTGCCATGATAGTCTCTGAGGTCTTCAGATGAATGACTTTTATATTACATGCAACTTTTCTAACTGTTCCCAGCTAGAGAATTGGTCTGCTATTATTTACACCATCGCAGCCAGTAAAAGAATTCCTATTCACAGTATTTCTTGATCTTTCTTACTTTTTCTTATATTTCCCTCAAAAAAAACCTCATTAATTGAAGAATTGTAAGCTTGTTAATTTTTCTTAACAATTTGACTCAGTCAACAAGCCATGCATTCATGACTGATTATCATGAAATAATTAACAAAGACCATAAGACTCTCTCAATAGGTCCTAACATCTGTACTTCAGGATATCATAAAGGGGAAGATGCAGTGAAGGTTGACTTCCTAAGGAAAATGAGAATATATGTTTACCTACAAATTTGGATAGTATTCACTAAGCTTAGCTTCTGAAAAAAGAGGAGCTATATTGGAATAGGTCATACATCAAGAGTCTTCTAATTCTACTCTTAAGATTTTATCCAAAAATATATCCCAAAAGAATTTGACTGTGTTAGATACCTTTCCATACATAATGTCATGAAAAACTCATTATAAACTGATAAAATTATACATAATTATGTTAATTCAATAAATTATGGTCATTAAAAAGAAAGCTGAAGGTTATGTAGGTATTAAGCAAAACATTTATAACAACTCTAATGTTCACCAATATGGGAATAACAAAGTAAATTAAATGTATCATTCCAATGCAGTAATTTATAAGTTGTAATTATGATGGCTACAAAACAACATGGAAAATTGTTACATTGAAACAGATTACAAAGCATGTCTGTATTTCAGTTACAGCTATAAAAGCCATATATTCTTATAGAGAAATCTTGGAAAATTAAAAATTAAATAATTTGGGGCACCTCGGTGGCTCAGTCAGTTAAGCAGCTGACTTCAGCTCAGGTCATGATCTCATGGTTCATGGGTTCAAGCCCCACATCGGGCTCTGTGCAAATAGCTCATAGCCTGGAGCCTGCTTCAGATTCGGAGTCTCCCTCTCTCTCTGTTCCTCCCCTGCTCACACTCTGTCTCTCTCATTCTCAAAAATAAATAAACATAAAAAATTAAATAATTTGATGTATACCAGTGGTAGAGTTGCCTTTGAGGGTTTTAGGTTTTTTTTTTGTAATATTGTTTATGCCATCATTATTTTTAAAAATAGGTCTGATATTTTTGACAGGTAATAATAGAAAAAGAAAAAAAATAATGGCTTATACAATTTTCAGGAGACTGTTCAAATAAATATTTGTTTTTCAGGGAGGACACACCTTCACTGACTTTAATTTTCGTGGCATTTTGTTTGAAATATAAGAGTCATTAGATAAAATAATGACAAAGTCTTCAAAAGAATTTTCCAAAAAGTTCCAAAATGTTCTTTGTTCAATTTCTGACTAATATTGACATACACTAAAAAGTAAAATCTAATGTAAAACATACTATAACAAAACCACTTCAGTGGAAAGCCAAGTCAATACGGTCCAGTCAAACTGCCTCTGCTTGGGTTTATTTAAAATAAATACAGAATTTTAAAAACAAAGACATGTTTGGTTTGTAGAGCTCTAAACAAAGTTTTGAAAAATAATGTATGCATTTGGACTAAATAAATACTTTCTACCTGTTTTTCAGTTCATTAGCCTTTTCCACAACCTATTCTGTCTCACTGAGCAACCTCATTTATATATTGTATTTGAGTGGCTCTCAAGGCACCTGACTTTACTCTTCTTGATATGAAAGACTTGGCTTCATATTCTTAAGGATTCATAGAGTTCTCTCAAGGAAGTTCTGCACAGGGATGAGAGGATGAGGAGGGGAGTAACCCAGCATGTCACTTCTAATTCAATAAATGAAAAATTGCTTTGGGGCACCTGAGTGGCTCAGTTGGTTAAGCCTTGACTTTGGCTCAGGTTATGATCTTGCAGTTTGTGAGTTTGAGCCCCACGCTGGGCTCTGTGCTGACAGTTCAGAACCTGGTGCTTGCTTCAGATTCTGAATCTCCCCCTCTCTCTGCCCCTCCCACGCTCATGCTCTGTTTCTTGGTCTCTCAATAATAAATTAAAAAAAAAACATTAAAAAATGCTTTAATCTCTTTTACATATTAGGTAGCTCTCAAATTAAAATTTATTTTAATAAAGTGGCTGTTTTTGCTACTAAAAATACTTGCAAATTCCTTTCCTAGACTGTTACATCTGGTTATAGAGGAGTTGGAGGCAAGGTCTTTTGCTTCTAAAGAATGTGAACAAGTATGTATTTGTGAGATACTATGAGAGACATATTAACTCTTATTATAATATGAGAGACAATTAAGATACCCAGTTTCAATGCCTGAAATATTAAATAATAAATATCATGTGTAAGGAAATCTTTCCACATATGTCTATTTAACTTAAACCTAACAATTATGCACATTATTAGCAAATGTCAGACAAGATTTGGCCCATTTAAAAAATTCATATTGAGACTGATAAGATGGGACTTACAAATTGGCAGGAGATAAGAAATAAAATGCAATTAGAAATTTTGTTGCTCAAAATGACTAGTGTACAAAAATGACATAAAAAGACTTAAAAACTCACCTCAGGAAGAATTTTAGTAGCAAAATAGCAAGAGATCTTTTACAAATATGCTTTATATTCTTGAAGCTAAAATAATAGCAAGTAAAATACATAAAGAAAAGGCTGATTGATTTCTCCAGATAAGTTTTAAAATCTCCCATTTGGAATGGCCAAAATTAAAAGACAAATAAGAAATGAAGAAAACAACACTGACACAAAAAAGGCACAGGGTAGAAATGTTTGATACATAATAAAAGAATATATATCAAAAGGAAAAGAGAAACTCTCCCAAACAGAAATTTGGTTTAATAGAATGAAATAAATTGAAATCAGAAATGCAAATGTCTAATAAGGGGCGCTTGGGTGGCTCAGTTGGTTGAACATCCAACTCTTTTTTTTTTTTTTAATGTTTTATTTATTTCTAGGAGAGAGAGAGAGAGAGAGCGTGAGCAGGGGAGGGTCAGAGTGAGAGGGAGTCACTGACTGAAACAGGCTCCAGGCTCCGAGCTGGCAGTCGGCACAGAGCCCGACGCGGGGCTCGAACCCACGAACCACGAGATCATGACCTAAGCGAAAGTCGGAGGCTTAACCGACTAAGCCACCCAGGCGCCCCATCCAACTCTTGATATTAGCTCAGGTCCTGATCTTGCTGTCATGAGATGGAGCCCCACAATGGGCTCTGTGCTGACAGTGTAGAGCCTGCTTGGTATTCTCTCTCTCTCTCTGTGCCTCTACCCCTTACTTGTGCACACATGCTCTTTCTCTCTAAGAAATAACCACTAAAAAAAGTTTTTTTCTAATAAACGTCAAATGTTGTTAAGCCTAATGGACAAGCAAAGAAATTAAAACTAAAATAAAATGAATACTGTTCTGAACAAGTGTCTATAAAAATTAGACTATGGTTAATATGCCCATTGTACCCAAAACAATCAACAGATTTAAGTCAATTTTTATCATAATATCAATAGTATTTTTCACAAAACTAGAGCAAATAATCCTAAAATTTGTAAAGAGGTACAAAGATCCCGAATAGTCAAAGCTATTTTGAGAAAGAAGAACAAAACTATAGGTATTACAATCCCAGATTTCAAGATATACTACAAAGTTTAGTAATCAAAACAGCATGACACTGGCAAAAACAGAACAAAACAAAACAGACAAAACAAAACAGACACATAGATCAATGGAAAAGGCCAGAAAGCCCAGAAATAAACCCATGCTTATAAGGTCAAATAATCTTTGACAAAGGGGGCAAGAGCATACAGTGGGGAAAGACAGTTTTCAGTAAATGGTATTGGTAAACCTAACAGCTACATGCAAAAGAATGAAACCGGACAACTTTCTTACACCATTTACAAAAATAAACTCAAAATGGATTAAAGATCTAAATCTGAGACATGAAACAATTAAAATCTTAAAAGGAAACAGGCAGTAATCTCTGACATCAGCCTTAGCAACACTTTTCTAGATACATCTTCTCAGGCAAGGGAAACAAAAGCAAAAATAAACTACTGAGGCTAAACCAAAGTAAAATAAAATAAAAAAAGTTTTGCACAGTGAGGAAGACATTCAACAAAACCAACGGGCAACCTACTGAATGAGAGAGGTTATTTGCAAATGACATACCAAATAAGGAATTAATATCCAAAATATACAAGCTTTTTGTACAAAAAAAAACTTGTATATTTTGAACACCAAAATTAAAATATGGTATATAAATTGAACACCAAAAAATAATAATTCAATTTAAAAATGAGGAGAGGGTGCCTGGTTGGCTCAGTCAGTTAAGCATCTGACTTTGGCTCAGGTCATGATCTTGTGGTTCGTGAATTTGAACCCCACGTTGGACTCTGGGCTGACAGCTGGGAGCCTGCTTCAGATTCTATGTCTCCCTCTCTCTTTGCCCCTTATGCTCTGTCATTCTCTCTCAAAAATAAATATTAAAAAAATTAATAAATAATTGTTAAATATATCTTTAAAAACGAGAAGACTTGAAGAGACATTTTTTCCAAAGGAGATAAATATATGGCTAACAGACATTCAATGTCACTAAGTGTCAGAGGAATGCGAATCAAAATCATAATGAGATATCACCACATACCTATCAGAATGGCTAGAATCAAAACACAAATAACAAAAAAAGTCACAAGCATTGGTGAGAAAAAGGAACCCTCATATAAGAGTTGCTGGGAATATAAAAGGTGCCACCATTATGAAAAACAGTATGGGGATTCTTCAAAAAGTTAAAAACTGAAATATTATATGGTCCAATAATTCCACTACTCAATATTTACCCAAATAAAATAAAAACATCAGTTCAAAAATGTATATACACTCTTATGTTTACTGTAGACTTACAATAGCCAAAATATGAAAGCAACACAAGGAATATATATAATGGAAAATTAACTCAATCATAAAAAAGAATGACATCTTGCTATTTGTGATCACATGGATGGACCAGGAGGGTTTTTTTGCTAAGTGAAATAATTCAGACAAATACTATAAGATTTCACTAACGTATGCAAACTATAACAAAACTATAAGAACAGAAAAAGACCCAAATAAACTGGTGGTTGACAGAGAGAAAGATGGTGGAGAGATATGTAGAATAGGTAGAGGGGAGAGAGAAGTACAGGCTTTTAATTATGGAATGAGTAAGTCACATGAATAAAAGATACAGTGTGTGGAATATAGTCTATATTACTCTAATTGCATTGTATGGTGACAGGTAGTAGCTACACTTGTGGTGACCACAGCATAACATATAGACTTGTCAAATCACCATGTTTTATACTTGAAACTAATGTAATACTGTGTTCAACTATATTTCAATTTAAAAACATTTTTTAAATTGAAATATCTTTATATACTTTTCCACACAGCAATTCTACTTTCAAGACTACATCCAAGGGAAATGATTACAAGTGTCCATGATTTATGTATTTTTTATGTTTTATTTATTTATTTTGAGGTAGTGGGCAGAGAGAGAGGGAAAGAATATCAAGCAGGCTCTGTAACATCAGTGCAGAGCTTGACATTGGGCTTGAACTCACAAACCATGAGATTATGACCTGAGTCAAAATGAAGTCAGATGCTCAACTGGCTGAGCCACCCAGGTGCCCCCATGATTTATGTATTTTTAAATATCAGATAAGGAAAAATGGAAACTAAATATCAGATAGTAGAATTTTAAGTAAATTATAATACATCCAAACAGAGGGTCATTATGTAATAATTAACATTCCAAGAGAATATTTATTTACCTCTGCAAATGTCATGACACAATAAGGGTGTATACATATGTAATGGTAACCCTATATGTACCTGCTTATATAAGAGATATATCAATATGTCATATTAGAAAAAATGGCAAGAACTTACTCAAATATGCTAAAACTGTCTATCTCTGAACAGAGTGATTATTGATGATTTTTGTTTTGTTGCTCTGTCCTTGCCTGCTTCCTAACTTCTTTGTAATAAGTATAGTTTGAGAAAAATAACACAATAAATGCAAAAAAAAGTGTAAAGTTGAGACTAAAAGGTTGCTAGTAGTTTTTCTTTTTTATCCGTCACAGTGCACAATTACATCACTTTCAGTACATTCACTTGAATTTTAGAATATATAGTATGCTTTTTTAAAAGGAATAATCTTTAAGATGTTGCTTTCTAATTTGCTTTGTAAGGAGCTTACCGTTACTCAATGATACAGAATGTTGGCATTTTATACAGTTCATTTCCTATGGCCAAAGGCTATTATCATCCCATAAGTTGGATGCTCCATCCTTGAAAAAGTAGCAATGCAGGCCAATGGTTTTGGTCTCTGGAGGAATCCTCACATTCAAATGGTAAGAACAGCATTCTAGAATACCCTAAGTGGAAGTTTATAGGAAAGACCACGTATTCTTAGGAAAACTTTGATCCACACTTAGGTACTAAAGATTTAATGAGAGCAAAGGATGCCACCCATTTTATACCAACAACCTCTCACTAGGTCTAAAGTAGAAACTGTTTAAGGACAACTAAATGTAACATGCAGGCAGCTTCCCTGAACACACAGTTCCAAATAGAGTAACTCTTACTTGGCTTAAGAGCTATGAACACAAGAGTAAACCCCTTTATGAGAGGTTTGTTGTTAACTTCACAGTTCTTAACTTTGTCATCTGTACACTAAGGAAAAAGAAAGTAACCACTTTACAAGGCTTCTGTGAGAATCAAATTCAGTAACACATTTAAAATACTTAGCCAAAGTAATATTGAAGAAGAAAACCAAAATGGGAAGCATCACCATCCCAGACTTTAGCCTCTACTACAAAGCTGTCATCATCAAGACAGTATGGTATTGGCACAAAAACAGAAACATTAGACTACTGGAATAGAATAGAGAACTCAGAATTGGACCCACAAATGTAAGGCCAACTAATCTTTGACAAAGCAGGGAAGAGCATCCAATGGGAAAAAGACAGCTTCTTTAACAGATGGTGTTCGGAGAACTGGACAATAACAAGCAGAAGAATGAAACTAGATCATTTTCTCACACCATGCACAAAGTAAACTCAAAATGGATAAAGGACCTGAATGTGAGACAGGAAACCATCAAAACCCTAGAGGAGAAAGCAGCAAACAACCTCCTTGACCTTAAGTGCAGCAATCTCTTACTTGACACGTCCCCAAAGGCAAGGGAATCAAGAGCAAAAATGAACTACTGGGATCTCATGAAGATAAAAAGCTTCTGCACAGCAAAGCAAACAATCAATAAAACTAATAGGCAACTGACAGTATGGGAAAAGATAGTTGCAAAATGATAGCAGATAAAGGGCTAGTATCCAGTATCTATAAGGAACTCACCAAACTCCACACCTGAAAAACAGATAATCCAGTGAAGAAAAGGGCAGAAGACATGAACAGACACTTCTCCACAGAGGACATCCAGATGGCCAACAGACACATGACATGATGCTCAGCGTCCCTCCTCATCAGGGAAATACAAATCAAAACCACATTGAGATACCACCTCCTGCCAGTCAGAGTGGCTAAAATGAACAAATCAGGAGACTCCAGATGCTGGCGAGGATGTGGAGAAATGGGCACCCTCCTACACTGTCTGTGGGAATGTAAGCTGGTACAACCCCTCTGGGAAACAGTATGGAGGTTCCTCAAAAAATTAACAATAGAACTCCCCTATGACCCAGGAGTAACACTGCTAGGAACTTTCCCAAGGGACACAGGAGTGCTGATGCATAGGGGCACATAGACCCCAGTGTTCATAGCAGCACTCTCAACAATAGCCAAAACAAGAAAAGAACCTAAGTGTCCAACAACTGATAAATGGATCAAGAAGATGTGATATATTTATACTATGGAATACCACATGGCAATGGGAAAGAATGAAATCTGGCCATGTGTAGCAACATGGATGGAACTAGGGGGTATTATGCTAAGCGAAATAAGTCAGGCAGAGAAGGACAGACACCATATGTTTGCACATATATGTGGATTAGGAGGAAGCTAACAGAGGATCATATGGGAAAATAAGGGGAAAAATAGTTGAGGAGAGGGAGGGAGGCAAGCCATGAGAGGCTCTTGAATGCTGAGAATGAACTGAGGGCTGATGGGGGTGAGGGGAGTGGAAGGGGGATGATGGGCATGGAGGAGGGCACTTGTTGGGATGAGTACTGGGTGTTATATGTAAACCAACTTGACAATAAACTATTTAAGAAAAAATAAAATACTTAGCATGGTTTCTAATACAAAGCAATTTCTAGAAACAGAAACTATTGTTATTATTATTATTTATTAGCCACATATTAGCTATTATTATCACATACTTGAGAATTTAAACCTGGCTCAAAGACAGCATTCAATTGGCTTTCTTGTTTAATTTGTATTAAATGTGACTTCAGTTTTAATATGGGTAGAATTATACATTTATAGTAACAAATATCACATTTCTTATACTACACCAGAAAAAGCTCAAAAATATTTTTTTCCCACTGATAGCACTGTTTTCATGTAACCCTGCTGTTTACATATATAATCTGAGATTTTTAAAAACTTGGTTGAGTAACTCCACCAAAAGATAGAATCCATTACTAGTGCTGGTTTACTGGTCAGCTACACATTGACATTAATCAATATAAAATATGAACATGCATTTCCACTTCTATTGTTTCCTAGTTTTCTTTAAAATGTAAATAATAAAGCATGGTATACATGTGGTGGCCTCATGTACTCAAAAAATAAAAATATAAAGTTATTGTTATCAACTGAAAGTGTCTATAAGTGAAAAATTTGAAAGCCAGTGGCTTTGAAGATGGTTCTGAAAACCAAGTCAATACTTAGGATTTAAATTGCAGTTTTATAAGATGCTCACTGCATGATAGATTTCAGGCTGTTTCATGTGTCCAATGTCATTCAAGGTTGCAAATAAATTTAGCCTTTCAAAAGCAAGATGAATGACAAAAATTCTCTGACATATAGCAAGTCTTCCAGGTTAGGCATGACAAAAGTTCAATGATATCATCAAGGCTATCAATCCATCTGTAATGACATACTGCAGTCTCTTCAAGAATTAAATATGATGTTTTCAAGAGCAGTGTTGCATTTCTGGTTGTAGGGCAAATACAACAGAACTAAAAACACATGAAAGGTCTGCTAAATTAGCTATACAAATAGGCTGTTAATTTCTACCTTTAAACACAACTTGTCAATTTGGGCTCCTTAAAGTTGATTATTTTCTTAAAATGTTCTATTCTAAAATCATGTGATCTATGTAGTCTGCTTTTATGCAGTTTTAGTAATAGCGTACACTGCTTCCAGGAACAAAGTAAATCCTAAACAGAGGTGGCCACGGTGCAGCATAAAAAGACAAAATTAGAAGTGTTTTATTTTACTCACACCTTTCTCTAAACCAAATGTTTGGCCCAATTTAGTATGTGTATTTTTGTTTTTAAAGGATTGTGTGTTTGCTTTGTGAAAATCACCCAAAAAGCACACACGCATCCTATGTATCATACTCATTTTCAAATCAATGCGCTTCATGAAGTGAATGACCTAAGCTCCTTACTGCAACTAGCTTTTACAGAAAATCAGTTAATTTTTGTAGGTCCCAGGCTTAAAGCAATTCTCTTTAGATTAAGGTAAGATATGGCATTAATCAACATTTCTGAGAAATTCATACATGCTCTAAATATAATTAGGAAATGCATTTAAACAATGTTCTGGGTTTTTATGACCTCATTTTGAGATTATAGAATTACACATGAAGGTTAATATTAGTGTATTTATTCTGAAGATTTAGATAATGCCAAAGGAATAACTTCTATAGAGAGTTTTAATTCTAGGATTTGCCTTAAATTGGTACATGTGGTTCAATTTCAAGGCTTCAGCAGCCCGTTCAATCCTCAGTCACTAGAGAACAAACTACAAACCTCAAAACAAAAATCTTGACCTTCATGAGTCTCCTGAGGTTCAACCATGTTCTTATACTATTCATCACTGATTATAGAGAGCAAGAAAGGAGGAATGTGGAAATGTGCTAGACTACTGCAGAAAGTATTGGAAGAAATCATTCCTTATGGACTAATATCTTCATCCTTTACATGGCCACTGTGCAAGGCAGAAAACAACTATGAGGCAATCAAATATTAAGAGTTGATAGAATCTAGGTTTGACCCCTAGTTCCAACACTTACACAAGATACTAGGCAATTCACTTCCCACTTGTGAACCTCTTCTAACTCATTTAAAAATGAATGCACGGATACTTCCTAAGATATTCAGAAGCAAAACTCTGATAATGCCTATGACAATGCCATGTACATTTTGAAACCCACTGTAAATGCTCTTTCAGGGACCTAATACAAATTTCTTTCATGTGTCCACTAAGTTACTTTTTTTAAAAGATCCAGTAGAAATTCGTCTGACAAAGGTAACTGTGGAAAATACAAGGTACATAAGAAATAAGTATATTAAACAAGGACTATTTTGAATGAGTGAAACCAAAGAGAACTGAAAAAAGAGTCATTATATTATAGTGCACTCGTTTAATGCAGACAACATCTCTGGAGATATATTTATTTTTTAAAGAAATTTTCAGAAAGGGCAAAAATATTAAAACTAAAATTATGTTGTCTTTAGGCATATGTCATAGCTCACTAAATTTGCAATAAATCAGTGAGGTTAAATAATAACTCTAAAATTATCACTGCCTTACTATAGCTCCTATCTATTAACAATTCGGAATTGTTTGAAATATTTTGGGGGTACTTCTATAGCTATTTTTAACTGTAATTTTCAACTGAAATTAGTAATTTCATACTAACTATAGTGATATAGTCAAGACTACGGTGTTTGCTTTCACTCTTCACAGACAAAATAGTCTACATGGAAAATCCAAAATACTCCATCAAAAAACTGCTAGAGGTGATACATGAATTCAACAAAGTTACAGGATATAAAATCAACATGCAGAAATCAGGTGCATTTCTATACACCAATAATGAAGCGGCAGAAAGAGAAAACAAAGAGTCAATCCCATTTACAATTGCATCAAAATCCACAAAACACTTAGGAATAAACCTAAGCAAAGGTAAAAGATCTGTACACTGAAAACCATAGAAAGCTAATGAGAGAAATTAAAGAAGACACAAAGAAATGGAAAATATTCCATTCTCGTGGATTAGAAGAATAAATATTGTTAAAATGTCAATATTAACAAAGCAATCTACACATTCAATGCAATCCCTATCAAAATAACACCAACATTCTTCACAGAGCTAGAACAAACAACTCTAAAATGTGTATGGAACCAGAAAGACCTTGGATAACCATAATGTTGAAAAAGAAAACCAAACCTGGAGGCATCACAATTCCAGACTGCAAGCTGTACTCATCAAGAAAATATGGTACTGGCACAAAAACTGACACATAGATCAATGGAATACAAGAGAGAACCCAGAAATTGACCCACAAATGTATGGCCAACTAATCTTCCATAAAGCAGGAAATAGTATCCGATGGAAAAAAGACATTATCTTCAGCAAATGGCTCTGGGAAAACTGGACAGGCGACATGCAGAAGAATGAACCTAGACCACTTTCTTATGACATACACAAAAATAAACTCAAAATGAACAAAAGACATCACTGATCATCAGGGAAATGCATCCACTCTGGAGAACAGTATGGAAGTGCCTCAAAAAAATAAAACAAAACAAAAAAAACTAAAATAAGAGCTACCCTACAACCCAGAAATTGCACTCCTAGGTATATATCCAAAGGATACAAAAATGATGATTTGTAAGGGCACATGTACCTCAGTGTTTATAGCAACACTATCTCAATGGCCAACAATGGCCAAATTATACAATTTTTTAAATTTTTTAATGTTTTTTTTATTTCAGAGACAGCATGAGCAGAGGAGGGTCAGAGAGAGAGGGAGACAAAGAATCTGAAGCACGTTCCAAGCTCTGAGCTAGCTGTCAGCACAGAGCCTGACGCCAGGCTCAAATCCATGAACCGTGAGATCATGACCTGGCCGAAGTCGGACACCTAACCGACTGAGTCACCTGGGTGCCCTGACAATAGCCAAATTATAGAAGGAGTCAAAATGTCCTTCAGTTGATGAATGGATAAAGAAAATATGATATACATATACAATGGGGTGTTACTCAGCCTTCACAAAGAATGAAATCTTGCCATTTGCAACAATGTGGATGGAACTAGAGTGTATTATACTAAGTGAAATAAGTCAGTCAGACAAAGACAGATATTATATAATTTCATTCATATGTGGAATTTAAGTCATAAAACAGAAGAATATAGGGGAAGAAAATGACAAATAAGATAAAAACAGAGGAGGCAAATCGTAAAAGACTTAAATACAGAAAACAAACTGAGGCAGAACACACCATGTACCTGTAAAAATTAGCCCCACCGTGTGATATGATGGAATTTTGCCAGTTTGTAGAATACAGTTGTACTGAATTATCAGCCTTTATCCATAAAGGCAAAAAGTCGCAGACAAGTCTACGACATAACTAACAAACACCGATTGGCTCTTTTGTTCTAGATTTTCCTTATCAACACAAATTGGTCATGACTAATAATTATAATTACCAATTATATATTATTTCACATAATTAGCATTTGCCTGCTTGCATCATAGTCTCCTGTTCAGAGTTACACGTGAACTTCATAAATCCAGGAGGTAGAATAAGTCTTATTATTTATAATGGTAAAATTAAACTTTCTGGATTGAGGTAGCCATTGTTGAGAAACTTCTATCCCAGAAGAGTATTAAGAAATCACATAAGATTCTGTACCCTGAAGTAAAATAAGATACCCTACATTTATTTTTTAGCTGGATTCTCTAATCCTCCATTTTTGCATCGTTACAGAACAACGTCATATTAGTGCTAATAGGTTTTGTTTTACACATAGCATCGATCCATCCTCCAACGTGTCAAAGAGATAAATTTTACATTTTTTATGTTTATTTACTTTTGAGAGAGAGAGAGCACACATGCTGGCATGTGCACAAGCAGGAAAGTAACAGAAAGAGGGTTGGAGGATCTGAAGCCGGCTCTGTGCTAACAGCAGAGAGCCCAATGCAAGACTTGAGCTCACAAACTGTAAGATCATGACCTGAGCCAAAGTAGGATGCCTGAGTGACTGAGCGACCTGAGTGCCCCAAGAAGATAAATTTTAAATGTAGCTATTTATTTGTAAAACTATTTGTTTGTTTGTTTGTTTGTTTATAAAGTTATTTATTATTTATAGGCTACTCCATGACCTAGAAAATTCTCCAGACCTAAAAAATTTCCCACTATAAGATATGACAAGTGCTGATAATTTCTAGATTGTAAACTCGATTATTGATCTATATTTTAGAAATAAGAAAAGTGAAGTTCTAATAAATTATAATTATTGTTTCTTTAAGTAACTTTACTGAGATATATTTGTCTGTAAAAATTATATGCATTCAAGATAAACAATGTGATGTTTTGATATATATATAAGTTGTGCAAAGATACCACAATCAAGGTAAATATATTACTCATCACTTCTACATTACTGTTATGTGTGTGTATGTGTGTGTGGTGAGATTTAGATTTAATATATAAGAAATCCATACAACTCAGCAAAGAAATGAAATAACTCCAATTTTTAAATGGGCAAAGACATTTTTCAAAGGAAGACATACAATAGTAAATAAATATGTGAAAGTGTTCTCAATATCACTCAAAATACCTCATTTTATCAGGAAAAATGCAAATCAAAACCAGGATGAGATATCACTCATACTTCTTGAATTGCAATTGTGAAAAAAGGCAAAGAGAAAAAGTGTTGAAGTGGATGTGGAGAAAAGGGAACCACTGTACACTATGGGGAGATGTAAGTTAGCATAGCCATTATGAAAATATGGTATGAAGTTCTTCAAAAATTAATAATAGAAATGGCATATACTCTAGCAATTCCACTTCTGGGTATATATCCAAAGGAAATGAAATTTGAGTCTCAATGAGGTATCTATGTTTCTGTGTTCATTACAGCATTAACAACGAGAAGGAAATCCTGCCATTTGCAACAACATGGATGAAACTGGAGAACATTATGTTAAGTGAAATAAGCCAGACACAAAAAGACAAATACTGCTTGATCTCACTTTTAACATGGAATCTAAAATAATCAAACTCACTGAAGCAGAGAATGTTACCAGGAGGAGAAGAGAGTGGAAAATGAGATGTTTGTCAAAAGAGCACAGTTTCAGCTCTATGAGTCAGTTCTAGATGCACAGCATGGTGATGATAGTTAACAGTACTGTATTATATAGTCATTCATTCACTTAGTAAATGTTTATTGACTATCTTCTTAATGCTGGGCCCAAAGGATCCAGGGATCAGGCCCATTTTTATTATTTTTCAAAATAAACTTTCATCCCCACGCTAAATAAGCTTACTGGCTAGTGTGGGAGATACAATTCAGCAAGTTGCTATAAGTTAACTAAAGACAAGATTGAAATTCATGCTCACTGAAATACAAGCTTTCTGGTTCCAAAGTAGTTTCAGTCTTCTCCACACCAAGCTGCCTACTAAGAAATTATTGCCTAATTAAAATATTCACCATCTAATTCACCCTCCACCTCCCCATCTAAACTGCCATGTCATTTTAACATGGTTGGAAGTCATTACTCAGATAATGCAACATATATCTACCCAATCATTGAACAGTCAGCTTTTAAAATTATGATAGTTGGTATGTTTATGATCCCATTAAACGTTCTCTTATTCTTCCCTCATTTCATTTTCAACCATAAAAGAAAAACCTCATTGTGCAAAAACATTTCCTAACCCTCAGAATATTGATTTGAAAGAGAGATTTTGCAACACATTCACATAACATGGAGGTTTTACTTAAAGCATTTATTTAAAATATCCATAATTCTTCTCAAGCTTTATTTTCAATAGATAGAGCAAAAGTGGCTCTGGAGTCAGAATGGGTTCAAATTCTGGCTCATTACTATTACTTACAATAATTCTTCTTATTATATAATGATATATAACAATAATAATTTTTATTATGTAATATGTAACTACAATATTATTATTGTACAATCATATAATAATAAGTATTATTGTATTAAAATACCAGTCTGATTACACATGGTCCAAGAAGACTCAAATAATAAGTCAAATATAAACACATGTTAAAGACTGGTCTTCACAGCAACATGCAGAAGAATGAAACTAGATCATTTTCTCACACCATGCACAAAAATGAACTCAAAAGGATAAAGGATCTGAACGTGAGACAGGAAACTATCAACACCCTAGAGGAGAAAGCAGGAAACAACCTCTTTGACTTCTACCGCAGCAACTTCTTACTCGACACATCCCCAAAAGCAAGGGAATCAAGAGCAAAAATAAACTATTGGGACCTCATCAAGATTAAAAGCAAAGGAAACAACCCACAAAACTAATAGGCAATCAACGGAATGGGAAAAGATAGTTGCAAATGATATATCAGATAAAGGGTTAATATCCAGATTCTATAAGGAACTCACCGAACTCCACACCCAAAAAACAAACAACTCAGTGAAGAAATGGGCAGAAGATATGAACAGACACTTCTCCAAAGAGGACATCCAGCTGGCCAACAGACACATGAAACGATGCTCAGCATCGCTCCTCATCAGGGAAATACAAATCAAAACCACACTGAGATACCACCTCACGCCAGTCAAAGTGGCTAAAATGAGCCAATCAGAGAACTCTAGATGCTGGCGAGGATGTGGAGAAACGGGCACCCTCCTACACTGTTGGTGGGAATGTAAACTGGTACAGCCCCTCTGGAAAACAGTGTGAGGTTCCTCAAAAAATTAACAATAGAACTCTCCTATGACCCAGCAATAGCACTGCTAGGAATTTGCCCAAGGGATACAGAAATGCTGAGGCATAGGAGCTCATGGACCCCAATGTTCATAGCAGCACTCTCCACAATAGCTAAAACATGGAAAGAGCCTAAGTGTCCATCAACAGATGAATGGATCAAGAAGATGTGGTTTATCTATACTATGGAATACTACATGGCAATGAGAAACAATGAAATCTGGCCATGTGTAGCAACCTGGATGGACCTTGAGGGTGTTATGCTGATCGAAATAAGTCAGGCAAAGAAGGACAAATATCATATGTTTGCACGTATAGGAGGATTAGGAGGAACTTGACGGAGGAACAAGGGGGAGAAGAAGGGGGAAATGGTGGGGAAAAGGGAGAGAGGCAAACCATGAGAGACTCTTGAATGCTGACAAAAACTGAGGACTGATGGATGTGGGGGGGAGGGGAGGATGGGCATGGAGGAGGACACTTGTGGGGATGAGCACTGAGTGTTATGTGGAAACTAATTTGACAATAAACTATTTGTAAAAAAAATAAATAAATAAAGACTGGTCTTCAAACATTATAGCCAATGATGCCATACTTGTCTATGATCTTGCCAACATAAAATCACATCCACACCTCAGCGGCCACCAAACCATTCAACAGAGCTTCCTTAACAATGAGCTGTTTGAAGCTATGATTTTGAGCACTCTCAACTATTTTTTTCACACTCTAAATAGCTTTAGCGGTCTTATCAGGGGTTGGAGGAACTAGCTCAACCTTGGCATTGGGCCAAAATATGGCCAACCGAGGCTCCAAATAAGTGATAGCAGCATTCACCAGCACCTGGCCCTTCTCTGTGAGGTTACAGACAAACTGGGTCATGGTTCCAGGATGGATAAAGGGCTCACAACTTATTAGCTGTGTGACTGTTCCCAAAAGTATTGTTACGTATCAAATCAGTTCAAAACTTGGTAGCTTAAAATAATTACTGTGTTGTCTCACAGTTTCATTGGAATTTGGGATAGACATGACTAGTAAGTACTGGTTCCAAATCTCTTATGAGTTACAGTCAGTGTGAATGGAGCTAGAAAAGCAGAGAGGGGCTGGGGCTGGTCAGGCACCTCTCTCTCTTCTCCAGATGGCCTTTCATTAGAGCTACTTAGGGCTTCCTCAAAGTGTAATGGCCTCAGGGCTGTAGACTGACAACATGGCACCTTAAGGCTGCAGTACAAGCATTCCAGGGATCCAGGTGGATGCTGTCTTCTTTTCTGACCAAGCTTTGAAGTCACTCCGTGCCATTTTTGCCACATTCTGACGGTATTATGCAAGTTCCAAACCGAACCAGATTCAAGCAAAGGAGTTAGGTTTCCTTTAATATTTAAGAAAAACATATTGAAGGAGATATTGCTATGGCCATCTTTAGAAAATAAAATCTGCCACAGTGACTTTGGACAAGTCAGCTAACTTTTCTGTGCCTCAGTTTCCCTACCTTTAAAATAGTTATAATACATGGAACATCATTGGGTTCTTGAGATTTAAAGGACCTAATACATTTTAAGTGCTTAGAATAGTCCCCAGCACACAGAATGTCATTCCTTACATTTAATTTTTTTAGTTTAATTTAATTTAAATTTTACTAGTATCTTCAAGTCTCAGAATAAATATCACCTATTCTGCAGAGCCTTTCCTATTAATCTCACAGGAGACTAGTAGGAATGACTCCTTTCATTCTCCCTTCCAGCTTAGCATGGTACCTCTTTCCTAATACATCTTTTCAGATATATTGTGATGATGTGTTCACAGCCCTAGCTCCTCCAGTGTACTATGAACTTCTCAGCAGAGGGAGACAAAATGGCTGCTCAGTAGCACAGGTTTGTATTTTTTAGAGAATGACTCCGTCCAAAGCACAGGTACAAACAGTAATACTGAAAATGTAGATGAAGGTAGATGATGAAAGCAAGCTAGGAGAATACAAAATAAAGCAGGTAGGATATAGTGGGTAATAAATGTCTGACTTCCACGTAGGGTTACTCTTCTATCAAACTTCTAAAGGTTAGAATTGTGTTAAGAAGGTTTTGCAAGAGATGATAGGATTTTCCATGACAAAACAGAGCAGGAAGTTGAAAGCTCTGGCCTTGAATTAACATCTAGAGAGTAGATTAAATTTGTTGTAATAGACTGGTAAAATTTAACTAGTTTTTCCTATCACTATCATTTAGCATTTAAAGTGTCCATAATCAGAAACACTGAAAGAAAACTGCATTTGAGAGTGAACATAAGCTTTAAACTTGGGAGTAATGTGAATTCGCAGCATTCCATTCCTTTTACCAGAAAAAGCAACATTAATATGGCAATCCAATACAACAAAAAATATGTGTGCCTAGGCATCATACAGAAATCCACAGAATCTTTTTTTTTATTTAAAATTTTTTTTTAATGTTTTATTCGTTTCTGAGAGAGAGAGTATGTGTCAGCGTGAGCAGGGGAGGGTCAGAGAGAGAGGGAGACACAGAATCTGAAGGAGGTTCCAGGCTCTGAGTTGTCAGCAGAGAGCTCGACACGGGGCTCAAACTCACGAACTGTGAGATCATGACCTGAGCCGAAGTTGGATGCTTAACTGACTGAGCCACTCAGGTGCCCCAGCACAGAATCTTTACTAACAAGCAAGACTGACAGCTACTTTTATCAATAGGAAGGTACCTGTATGTCACAAGAGAGTCCTTTAAAATCATAAGTGAGACTTGGTCTCTTACACCAAGAGTGTAAAATCATTTAAATTCAATAAAAAAATCATAGTGCATTAAAATTTCAAAGAGCCACTTGTGAATAATATAGCTCTAGAATTTATTATTATTATTATTATTTTGCTCCAGCATCTAGAGATGTTTAAAAATGAATTTTTTAGCTGAACTCTAGGAACGTCAAATCTCAGAAAACAACAGACGAAGAAATTCTAATTAGCTGTGATGAACGTTGATTATAGAGCACGGATATAACAATGATTACAGAAGAAAAAAAAAGAGGTGATGCATCAGTCCCATGTATCAAGTGTGGTTGTGTAATTAGAGAAATTTAATCACAGCAGGCATATGTGATGTATTTGTATTTGTGCCATTTTGTGGATTCACAGGCAGAACTTCCTCAGAAAATACAAAAGGAATAAAAAGCATTCCTATTTTAGAAGCTTTACTTCTTAACCATTTACTTTACAAAGGTCTTTTTTTGTTGTTCTTTCTTCTATTTCTTCCCCATACACCCCACAGAAAAATCATTTCTTTTTCAGCAAAATACTCCATAGTATTGCCTTATTTGGTTGTTCTCTTCAGAATGTTCCTAGCTCATACGGATTAATAGAAGATATGCATATATTCATTAGGAAAAATAGGCCCTGTTTATCTGGAACATTTGGTTTGAAAGATATGGTCCCTCAACTGAAGGAAATAGAACAGAACCACTGTGTCTAAAGATGAAGCCATGAACGGTGCTCTCAGGGTCCGTGACATTAGCCAGCCAAAGTTTGCTGGTTCATGAATAAGTTCAGTATATAAGAAATCACCTGGCCAGGTGAGCTCTCACAGAAGATTCAGTGACCTGTTAGAAGGTCACAAGGTTTATCTTGAAGAAGACTCTGCCTTGTAGCTTGCAAGAGTTTTGATTTCCTGATTAAGTGATGGATGAGAAGAGGTCACCTAGGCAGTACAGAACCAAAACCAAAACAAGACAAGCACAAAAAATCTGTTCTTGCAATATATTTGTAAAAGATATCTGAGTTCTCATTGGTGAGGTCGGATTAAACTATAGAGTTTATCATTATGACAATGTATCTGTATTTGTCCTGAAAACTCTGCTTAAGTACAGTAGCTCCCCCCTTATCGGTGTAGGGATATGTGACATGGCCGTCAGTGGATGCCTGAAGCCATGAATAATTCCAAACCCTACACTATGTATCCTATGTTTTTTCCTCTGTATACATACCTATTATAAAGTTTAATTTATAAATTTGGCAAAGTAAGAGAATAACAACAATAACTGATAATAAAGTGGAAAAATTATAACTGTATAACAAAAGCTATGGGAATGTGGTCTCTCTTTCTTTCTCTCTCAAAATATCTTATTGTGCTGTACTCACCTTTCTCCTGATAATGTGAGATGCTAAGATTCCTACATGATGAGACGGAGTGAGGTGACACAGACACTGTGATGTAGTGTTAGGTTACTCTTGAATTTCTGATAATATGTCAGAAAAAGGATCACCTGCTTCTCACCCATAGTTAACTATAGGTAACTGAAACCAAGGAGGCAAAACTGTGGATAAGGGCAACCACTCTATAACAAAATAGAGAAATAGAATGAAACATCAGAAGTTCACACACACACACGCACACACACACACACTTTGTGCAGTTTCTTTAGCATTTGTATATAATTGTTCCATACTCAACCTAATGCAATGCAAATATATGCACCCATATGATAATTTTGCTTAAGATATTCAGAGGTCCATCATCCTTCATTTCAACTGCAGCAAAGTTTCTCTTTGATTGAAAATGAATTTTGGACAAACATATTATTAAAATGGGAAGAAAATGTATCCCATTTTTACCTGCATCTAATAGAGACTTCTGTATATCAAAACAGATATCCCAAGTCCTTTTTATGACTTAAGAAGTTAGATGTCATCCTTTCTCCCATCAACACATGCATAAACCGTATCTATTTGATTAAAAAGTTCAGTACGTATGTGGTTGTTCAAATGCTTATTGAGAAAAGGAAACTCCCAATCCAGGTCTGGCAGTAAATGACCTGTTTATACTGTATGAGTGGTGGGCAAGGGTAAGATTGTTAACAACAAGGGAGCAGGCCTGCGTGTTGTATCGTTTACTACGGGAAGAGAAACTATGCATTTCATAGGAAATCTCTCCATCTTTAAATGTGGGCACAATTTATATGGACCAGACAAAGAATTCTTTGGGCTGAGTTGACTTAGCAGGTACGTGTTTGCAAACTCTTCTGTCCTCAGGCTGCTGAAAGGATTATCAAATGGGAGGTGAGCTTCTGCGACCAGAGGCTGCTAGAGCTCACCAGATAGACTAGAACCCCACCCCCAGTGGCCTCATAAGAAAATATGTGTGTGGTGTGGCATACTTCTAACTGAATTAAGCCAAATCAATAACTTGGATAAGCAAATAGTACAGGGAGATTGTGGGGAAGAGGAGAGTTACCCAAGAAAGGAGCCAGGGCAAAGCTGGTGGTTACAGAAAACACTGGTCGGTCGAGGGTGCCAGGGAAAACCGGCTCACCACAGACAGCCAGGTACCAAGTGTTAATCACAGAGGGAGAAACATTACATGTCCAAGAATAGTACTAAGAATGAATGAACTCTGGCATTTTTAATGCCAAAGTGAAAATTTTCAAGCCACTTGTTTTGGCTTCTTAAAATTATATATACCAGGGTGGGCCCCAGAAAAAGGGCCTGATGGAACATAAACCTATGTGAATAATGTAACTGTCACAGCAAATGCATATTTTGTTAGCTGATAAATTAGCACAGGGACAAAGAAGGTTTATAATGCAAGTGTTGACATAAATTACTGTGCAGCAACATGGCAATTGAAATGTGCAAGAGACTCCTCTGCTGACCTACAATTACACATGTTAATGGTATCCCCTGGATGTTTAAATATGAGGATGAAGATTAAAACCCTCAGTTTTATCTTGATGTCCTTTAGCAATCTCACCTTAGACTATAGCAATATGGCATACATACAGGAGAAGTGGCATAGAGCCTTCTATACCACCTGTAGACCCAACCATTAAATGTGAAGAACATCTTTTCAATACTTTGAGAGCTTTTCTTGGACAGAATTTCACTGCCTTGACAGTCTGAGAGTACTGACAAGGACTGCTTAATGAGGGGAGGACACTCAAAAGCAAGTTCAGCATGGGGTCACCAGTACGATGGATTGGGCAGAGTTACTCTATTCTGCTTGGAAGACAAGTAAGAGCAAAAATAACACCACGGCCATCTCCAAGGTAAGAGAAAATGAGACTGTTTTCCGAAAGAATCTGCTATTTAGGGAGTGAAGAAGAAGTGAGCACTTGGACTGAAAAGCAAGGTCAAGCTAATAAATGCAGTAAGTAGAAATTGTCACTCTGCCTAAAAAATAGCACCCTGATTTCAAACCAAATTAAGGGTAAATTCTAGTGCTACCTTGCAAAGCCTGAACTGCAAAAGAAGGAAGGAAGGAAATCACATTCCCCATGGCCTTTCTTTTTTTTTTCTTTTTTAAAGATTTTGTTTTTGTTTTAAATATTTTTATTTATTTCTCGGAGAGAGAGAGACAGCGTGAGCAGGGGAGGGTCAGAGAGAGAGGGAGATGCAGACTCTGAAATAGGCTCCAGGCTCTGAGCTGGCAGTCAGCACAGAGCCCGACGCGGGGCTCGAACCCACGAACCGCGAGATCATGACCTAAGCGAAAGTCGGAGGCTTAACCGACTAAGCCACCCAGGCGCCCCTCCCCATGGCCTTTCTTGAGCTAGCTTTACTTCTCTTCCACGGACACAGCATAATATGGTCTTAAGAATAAATGGTATTCAAAGCACTGTTTGCAAAAAGATTAATACTTTCTTTAGAATAATCCTGGAAGGCTATTATGCTATAGATACAGGAATACCTCATGTTATTGCTCTTCATTTTAGTGTACTTTCCAGATATTGCATTGTTTATGAATTGAAGATTTGTGGCGACCCTGCTTGGAGCAAGCCTACCAGAGTCATTTTTTCCAACAGCATTTGCTCACTTTGTGTCTCTGTGTCACATTTTGGTAATTCTCACAGGATTTCAAAGCTTCTCATTACTAATAGATTTGCTATGGTGATCTGTGATCAGTGATTTTTGATCACCATTGTAACTGTTTGGCGGTACCATGAACCACACCCATATAAGATAGCAAACTTAACAAATATCATGTGTATTTTCACAGCTACACTGGCCAGTCAAGCCCTCATCTGTCCCCCTCTGCTCAGACTCCCCTATCCCCTCAGACACCACAATATTGAAATTAGACCAATTAACAGCCTTACAATAGCCTCTAAGTGTTCAAGTAAAAGAAGAGTTGCATGTCTCTCACTTGAAATCAAAAGCTAGAAATAATCGAGCTTCGTGAAGAACACATGTTGAAAGCTGAGAGAGGCTGAAAACTAGGCCTCTTGAACCAGTTAGTAAAGTTGTGAATGCAAAGGAAAAGTTCTCAAAGGAAATTAAAAGTGCTACTCCAGTGAACATATAAATGATAAAAAGCAAAACGGCCTTATTGCTGATATGGAGAAAATTTGAGTGGTCTAGATAAAAGATTAAACCAGCCACAACATTCCCTAAAGCCAAAACCTAATCCAGAGCAAGGATTTAACTCTTTAATACTCTAAAGGTTGAGAGAAGTCAGGAAGCTGCATCAGAAAATCTGGAAGAGTCCGTTCATCAGGTTTACGGAAAGAAGATGTCTCTGTAAAATAAAAATGCAAGGTGATGCATCAAGTGCTGATGTAGAAGCTGCAAGGAGCTATCCAGAAGACCTAGCTAAGCTAAGTAATGAAGGTGGCTACACTAAACAACAGATTTTCAATGAGATGAAATAGCCTTCTATTGGAAGGAGGTACAATCAAGGACTATCATACCTGAAAAGAAGTCAACACCTGGCTTTAAAGCTTCAAAGGACAGGATGGCTCTTTTGTTAAGGGCTAATGCAGCTGGTGGCTTTAAATCGAATCCAATGCTCATTACCATCCTGAAGATCCTAAACCTTTAAGAATTATGCTAAATCTACTCTGCCTGTCCTCTAGATAAGGAACAAGAAAGCCTGGATTACAGAGCACCCATTTAACAGCATGGTTTACTGAATATTTTAAACCCATCGCTGAGGGGCACCTCAGTCGGTTAAGCATCTGACTTCAGCTCAGGTCACAATCTCATGGTTCGTGGGTTTGAGCTCTGCATCAGGTTCTGTGCTGACAGCTCAGAGCCTGGAGCCTGTTTCAGATTCTGTGTCTCCCTCTCTCTCTGCCCCTCCCCCACTCATGCTCTGTCTCAAAAATAAATAAAAACTATATAAAAATTTAAAAAATCTTTAAACCCATTGTTGAGATGTACTGCTGGGTTGGGGGGGGGATTACTTTCAAAATATTATTGTTTATTGACAGTGTACCTGACCACCAAGAGCTCTGATGGTGATGTATGACAAGATTGATGGTGTTGTCATGCCTGCTAACACAACATCCATTCTGTACCCCATAGATCAAGAAATAATTTCAACAGGCATTAAGGAGGGCACTTTTTGGGATGAGCGCTGGGTGTCATATGTAAGAGATGAATCACTGGGTTCTACTCCTGAAGCCAAGATGTTAACATCCCTGGATGTTAACTAAGTTGAGAAAAAAAAAAGTAATTTGAACTCTCAAGTATTATTTTTTTAAGAAATACATTCTATAAGACTATAGCTGCCACAGACAGGGATTTCTCTAATGGATCCAGGCAAAGCAAACTGAATACATTTGAGAAGGATTCACCATACTAGATGCTATGATGAACATTCATGATTCATGAGAAGAGGTCAAAATATAAGAATGAACAGGAATGTGGAAGAAGTGGATTCCAACTCTCATGGATGACATTGAGGGGTTCAAAACTTCAGTGGAGAAAGTAACTGCACATGTGTTATAAGTACCAAGAGAACTAGAATTAGAAGCAGAGACTGAAGATGGGACTGAATTGCTGCAATCTCATGATAAAACTTGAATAAATGAGAAGTTGCTTCTTATGGATGAGCAAAGAAAGTAGTTTCTTGGGATAGAAACTACCCCTGGTGAAGATGCTGTGAAGACTGTTGAAATGACAACAAAGGATTTAGAATATTACATAAACTTAGTTGATGAAGCAGCAGTTTAAGAAGATTGACTCCAATTTTGAAAGAAGTTCTACTTTGGATAAAATGCTATTCAACACAGCATCTCTTGCTACAGAGAAATCATTCATGAAAGGATCAATCAATCAGTGAGGTAACCTTTATTGTGTTTTTTTTTATTGTAATAAATGGCCACAGCCACCCCACCCTACAGCAGCTGACACCCTGAGCAGTCAGCAGCCATCAACACTGAGGCAAGACCCTCCACCAGCATAAAGATTATGACTTGCTAAAAGCCAGAGGATGATTAACATTTTTCAGCAATAAACTATTTTTAAATTTATTTATTTTAGATAGAGAAAGAAGTGGGAAGGGGCGCAGTGAGGGAGGGGCAGAGAGGGAGAGAGAGAATCCCAAACAAGTTCCACACTAGCAACAGGGCTTCATCTCATGAACTGTGAGATCATGACATGAGGTGAAATCAAGAGTCAGGCATTTAACTGACTGAGTCACCCAGGTGCCCCACCTATAAATTATTTTTAATTAAGGTATGCACATGTATTGTTTTTTTAAATAATGCTATTGCACACTTAATATACTACAATCTAATATAAACATAACTTTTATATGCACTGAGAAATCAAAAAATTCATGTGACTTGCTTTATTGTGATATTTTCTTTATTGCAATGGTCTGGAAATGAACTACCAATATCTCCAAGGTATGCCTGTATTCCAAAAGAAAAAAATAAGTTAGTGAAGTTGCCTTAGTCACCTAGCTGGTAGCAGAAAAGTCAGAATTAAAGCCCAACAGGTTTTCAGACATTTAGTGTAATAATATTTTAATGGCACTCAGATTGTTGTGTGCTCGCTCTCACTCTCTCTCTCTCTCTCTATATATATATATAGATATAGATATAGATATAGATATATATACATTTATATATACTTTCAGTGTTAATCCAACTGTTATATTTTTATCTTCTTCAGCCTTTGATTTTTCTGATCTTGTTGTCCTTGGTTATTTGTCCTCCACTCAGTCTAAGGCACCTACTACAGTATCATTTGCTGATCCTGTTATTGAAGGGCAAGGTTACAGCGAACAGTTAAGAGATTTGCTGGGGTTTTTGCCAAAAGGACAGGACAAAAGCAAAGACAACAGGAACAACCACAAGAGAAGAAATTCTCAAAAAGAAGAAATTAAAAATGTTCTGTTGCCACAGCAATAGGACTGGAGAAAAGTTGGTGTGGTGGAGGGTGAAAGGGGATTATAAAACCTAGAGCTGAAAACTAGAAAAAAAAGTTGCCATGTTCAAATTTGAAAAAAAAAACAAAACTGAATTTTGGAGAAATGGAGAAAAACATGCATATGATAAGAATCAATTTCCATATGTCTCTAAAGGAGCACCAGGAAGAGGAAGCAATTTGGCAAATGTATCTTTTGTGTTTAAACATCAATTTTGATTTGTGATAGATACTTGTCTTTCAAGTATTTTCCATAACTAGAAAAGATCAGGAAAATAAACTCTTTAAGATGTTTACGAACTAAATCCTATTTGACTTTTAAAAGAGAGAAGAATTTCAATAATAGTAAAGATCCGTGCTAAAGGAAAAAAGAGATACTGTGCTTAGTTTATTTTCTTGAAGGAGCAGAGTCTCTCAAAAATGTTATCAACTAGAATCTGGCATATTATACATCACATTTAAATTATCTTTAATAAAAAGGAATAAATGACCTAGAATAAACTCTCAAACATGTGTGTACACACACACACATACACACACACACACACCTAGGCTAATGACTAGAAAACAGACTTGCTTTTCTGAAGCTTGCAAAGAGAGAAGTGTCTCTCACCTCTCACCTGCAGCCTCCTCTCCCCAATGACAGAGCCGCTATTGATTATGATCTACTGTCTGGTGCCTGAAAGCTAAAATCCAAGTAATTACTGCTGGTAGTTTAAGGGTTCTATTTGGGTGAAGGGATGGAGGTAGATTGAGATAATTATCCAACAACTTATTATCCTTCAGACTGCTGGTCAACCTGTATGTCTTTGAAACTAAGCATCTAAAGCTTTTAATTGCAGAGAAACTCTTGGGATAAAAAATCAGCTACTGATATGTAGGCAAATTAGTTCATTTTTGTACATGTAAAAAGAATACCTGTATCCTTCCCTTCAATTTCCTCCCTTCTACAGTCACCCCAATTCTCAACAGCCATTAATACTATGAACTCCCCTCGTTCTGGGGACAACTATCTCCATAAAACTTAACTCATGAAAATATTAATGGACTTTCTACTTTCCCTTCATGCTTTTCTTCCAGTTTCTTTCTGCCTTTAGAAAAGGAAATCAAAGAATCTCCTGGTTCACTTCTTTTATCACCTTGCAAAACATCTGCCACTTGGGAAAGTAGATTCATTCACAAATTTATCACCAGGAAATAAAAATATTTGTTCAATCACCAAATGTAAGACTTGCCTACACATTTAATAGTGAATTCTCCAGTCTTGGGGGCTATTTGGTTGAGGAATTGACATTTTAGGATCTCTATTCTCAGCAATTTGAGCTCCTCCCTAAAGTCACCAATTTCACCGCTGACACACACTCATGCTCCTTGTGTATTGCTCTTGCATTACAGTGAATTGCTCATGGGCTTTCAAAAAATTAGAAATAACATTGCATCTTCCACTAGCCACTTTTTCATTTTTCTCCATTCCCTGCCTAAGCCTTCATACACCATACCCATAATATCTCTTTCCATCTCCAAAAATTCAAATTCTCTTTCGGCTGATAGCTGTTCCCATAACTTTCTGAAAAAAAAAATTCTTAAAGTCACCAAGAGTGTCTTTATTGTAAGCCCAGTGGCTTTTTCTCCACACTCATTTGCCTTGAGCTATGTTAGGTAAACAAGGAAGTTTGTGAGTGGGTGCCAGGTTCTCCACATGATACAAATACAAATACAAAGACATCTCTTTGTCTCCATCTTTTCAATCGGTGGTGCTCATTTTATTGTTGGCTTCCAGACTAACTGTCTTTAAAGCACATTTACATACTGTCATTCTTTTGCTCCAATACTGTCAATAGTACTTCCCTCCCCGCCCCATAAATCCATCAGATCTAAACTCCCTTTCTTGTCTCATATGGTCCTCCATCGTTTTGTACACAGAAGTCATTTGTTGAGAGTGAACTTTAAGAAGATCAACCTGGCAGTTTGTGCGCTGAAGCTGTTCCCCATGAAGAACGAGCATACATAGGATATAAGAAGGTAAGTAATATTCCTTATTTGATTTCAATTGTATTCATATTTTTTTAAAATGTTTTATTTATTTCTAGGAGAGAGAGAGAGAGACAGCGTGAGCAGGGGAAGGTCAGAGAGAGAGGGAGAGACACAGACTCCGAAACAGGCTCCAGGCTCTGAGCTGGCAGTCAGCACAGAGCCCGATGCGGGGCTCGAACCCATGAACTGCGAGATCATGACCTAGGCGAAAGTCGGACGCTTAACCGACTAAGCCACCCAGGCGCTCCAATTGTATTCATATTTAATCTCAAATTTCAGGTTATAACACATTAGAAGTTTAATCCTTATAAAAGAATAAATTGTTTGAAAGGAAGAAAAGGTTTGTGATAGCTGAGGGGCTCATAATCTCATTCTGACGAGATTATTTATTAGTTTTCCCCAGTTGCCTTATTTTTAGGAATACGCTGATGGCTATCAATGATCAGATGCAAAGCTCTAAACTACTTATACATAAGTCTATGATTATCACATAACATAGGGAAATGATTACCATTATGAACTCAATTTATTTGTTAATACTTCATTAGTTTCATGTTAATATTTCTTTCTTGAAGCTTAACCCACAGAGAATTTCATTACCACTACGATTCAGGTGTCAAATCTCTTTCTAAAACAAAACAAAGGAAAATCTTTTATAAAAGTGGATCTTTAGTTTTTCAGACAAAAGAAACTGTGAAAAAGAAGATTAAATCTTCATCAGTTTAACTCACAAAGCAGATGCATAGGGAAATAGCATTATTCACCATTTAAATGGACTAATTAGTCTTGGGAGTTTTTTAGTCTGTCCAAGGTAAAGGAATTCTACATCCAGTGATAATAATGCTAAATTTCTAAATAGTAGATTTAAGTAAATCTTCCATTGGAAGAAATAAATCACTTCTGTGCAGAGGAAACTCTATTAAGATACCATCTGAAAGATCTATGGAGCCTTGAAGTGGAATACATACATTTTTAAAAGGATAAACATAGGGGAAAATGTCTGTCATGCTTTACAGCGAATATATCCACCCACATGTTCAAGAGCTCCCTGATTTATTCTCAAGTAACAACCTTGACTCTTTAAACATTGTTTACGATGGTCAAATTGGAACATACACAGAGTTTGAATAGAAGCTATCTGCCAGTAGGCTTCCTTTTGAGAATAAAACATTCTTAAAGCACCATTTACTTTCACAAACAGCATATGCTCACCATGTGGCACCATTCTTGTTAACACCAGAGTAGCAATTTGAGCTTAACAGCTTGTAATAATAATAGTATGTGATGTCAGGTCCTCAGAGTTTCAGATGTCAAAGGTGATCATGAACATAAATGCAAATTCCCAAAATCTGCTCTATTGAGAAAAAAAGAGTCTTGCCAAGGCCAAAGAATCCAGAAGAAATACAAATCCTTGGTCTCCAGCTTCTAATAAGCCCAGAAATTGTCTTTCCAATTTCACTGCTTCACCTTCATCTGGTTCTAATGCATACACATGTCTAGTGAATTAGTTCCCCTTGGGGGGAAATTCTGTTGTTTCAAGAGCTTGAGATTTTCAATGAAGTGCCAATGATCTGATACAAATTGTTGAAAGTTTTATATTACAACTGTTCTCTTTTATATGAGCCGACTGTTTACTTTTCGAGCACCTTCAAACCTTCTAGCATTTCAGAATAATGTTTAAAATATGGCATTATTAAGAAACTTCAAGATTACAGCTGTGAAAACAGACCTATGTCATTATAATCAGTGAGAAAGTCCCTTAACTGGGATTTCAGAATATGAAAAGAGCCCATGCAGAGAGTTGGCAGGGTAAAAACCAAAGAGAGAAAAGAAAGAAAGAAAGAGGGGAAAAAATCCATCAGGCAAAGAAAGGGGGTGTTTCCATTCTTGACAGCCCATTTGAAAAAATAAAAGTAATTCAGTATTTGAGTAGAAGAATTTTATGGGGAGGGAGGTACACTTACTGCATTGGCTTGAATAATGGCTCTATATATTACATCTCTTAAAGCACTTATTCTTTTCCCTTTTAAATGGTTATTTTCTATCTGCTTTTTCTACTGACTGAACTCTTCAAGTACCACAACCATGTTGTATTGTATATGTCCTACAAACTGAGACCTAGTATATTACAGATATTCAATATTTTTGGTTAAATAAATGATTCAAACTATAAATAATATAGAAAATACATTTTTGGTCAAAGTAAGATGCAGAAGTAGGAAAATAATGGGTAAAGAAAAGTTATTCCGTATTAGCATTGTATTAATGGAAAGAAATGTTCAATATATATTAATACGCTACAGTAAGATAATCACAAAGAATAAGCAAATTATGTAACATTCACCTGGGGAGTCCTCACCTCCCAGATACAGGCTGTAGTCCAACAGTGTGTGTTTTTCCCTTGGGCACTGAACTACTTGGGTTGCAGGAATAGAGAACACAGGAGGCAGTAGAGGATTCATGTGATTCGATTTCATAGAATGATGCCCTGAAAAGTAAGGATAATGAGATACTCAAAGGTCCTCCTGAAAGAGTATTTCAGATAAATTCAACTTGGGTAAAAGGGAAGAAATTCAAAAAAAGGGGCTCCAGTGGACTGTTGGATTGAGAGGAAGCGGTGTCCTATCTCAGCTGGGCCCCAGGCACCACATCTCAAGTCTCTTTTCCTGTCTAAGGTGTCTATCAGAAATCTTCATTTCTCTCCTCAAGGTTTACAAACAATATCTATGCCCTTACTTGTGCTCATCTCTTCTATCCTAAAGTAGATCATGAGATCGTGACCTGAGCCAAAACCAAGAATTGGACACTTAATTGACCAAGCTGCCCAGGCGCCTCAATGCAAACTTCTTTATCTCTACTTCTGCACCAGCATTTTCCTTCCTACCCACTGGACTCTAGCTTCCAGCTCCATTATTCTGCAGATACTTCTCTCACTAAGGTCGCCAATGAATTCCTAATTGCCAAATCTATAAACACCTTAGCTTTCACTGTACTGAAGGTTTCTGTTGCATTTGATACTGTTGATCCCTCCTTCAATCATTTTACAAAAACGTTGAGAATAATAGGCTAGTTATGAGAATTAATGTAAGTAAAGTACTTAGCACAGTTTTTTGCTCATTGTATGGGCTCTAAAAAATATTTGCTAATCTTACTGTTTTTTTCTTAGTTGCCTTTTGTGATTCTCTATGTATTCTTTTAAAGGCAGGTGTCCCTTACCCAGTGAACGCCCTTATCATGCACACGCTCTTGGTGTATAATCTTACTGGTCTGTTTATTTCAAATCTACTATGTTACAATTGTCACATCCATATCACCAGCCCAGTGCTCTACTAAACCTTTATAGGTATATATCTAACTTCCAGATGCATATTCCTATCTCAATTGGCAACATGTCCTGTGAGGGAGGTTCAGGGGGTAAAATCACTCCCAGTTGAGAACTGGTGGTTAACTTATATATAATCATTTGTGTCTTTCCCTTGGTGACTGAAACTTCCTGAAAACCAGCACAACAGCTCTTCATCTTTGTGTGACTGAGACACACTACAGAGCCCTACATATACTGAAAGCACACATTCAACTCCACAAGTCTCAATTTAGAACATCTAACTTCAATGAGAAATCATATGTACACCCTCATCCCAAACACTACCTGTACAAATTATTACATTTAGTCCTGATTTCTTTTAAAAGGAAGCATCTGGAATATTTCAATAATGAGAAAAATACATGTTAAGTGGATAGTGACTACAATTTTGAGATAAGAGCATATGGTTAAATTTAGAAATCAGATGAAACCTTTCTTCAGAAAAGGTTTGAATAATAATACACTCTATTAAGAGAATGATTTGTTGGATTTTTTTAATAACCCAAAGAAACAGGGGCTTCTAAAAATTTCACAGGAACCTAAGTCTAAGACTTGAAAAAAAAATAATAAAGTGCTGGGGTTTCTATGTCTGAAGCCATCACATCTATGACTGTATGTCAATTTATAATGGTAAATGTGCCACAGCAACAAATTTGTCATGGGAATTTTCACAGCAATAAATATCACAGTCTGGTGGCAGTAGATGGAGTTATGGATCACACCCTCACAAGTCTTAGGCCTAGTTTGGGGAATGTGACACATGTAATGCACATTAGCTGAGACTTTCAAATCTTTTCATGCTTCACAAACCACACCAGATTGGCTGATCTGCAGAATATATTCACTGCCACACAGTAAATTGTCCCCTTAAGCCACACCCCAGCTGATTGTGGAAGACAAATATGCTAAAATCAGACCTTCAAACCTATGTGATACACTCGGAATGAGGATCAATCTTGAAATCACTTTGATTCAAATATTATAATGTTCTCTATAGCTCAGAGGCATGAAACTATATGGAACATGAGTTACTAATAATACTATCTGTTAGAAGGTAAAGTATTAGAACTTCCATGTTTCAGAAATGGTTTATTATTGGCTTCAAGCTTAAAATCTTTGTAATTGTACCTCTTATGAAACACCTCTCTTGTGTTTCCTTTTCTTGACTCATCCTCCCCCAACTTCCTCCCACCCCCACCAGAAAAAAACAAAGAAACAAAAACAAAACCCCAAAACACAAACAAACAAAAAAAAACCCCAACTTTATCACCTTACCTTTTTCATTTTACAAACTTTCTTTTCCTTCCTTGAATTTTTAACTTCACAAATATCTCTATTCTATAAAACAGGCCATACACCTCAGATGGGTCCTAAAAGAGTCAATAATCAGCACACCTTCAAGGAACTAATAATTTATTATTAAAAAACACACCTACGGGGGCACCTAAGTGGTTCAGTCAGGTAAGCATCCAACTTCACCTCAGTCAGCTGAGCGTCTGACTTTGGCTCTGGTCATGATCTCATGGTTTGTGAGTTTGAGCCCTGCAACAGGCTCTGTGCTGATGGCTTGGAGCCTGAAGCCTGCTTCAGATCCTATGTCTACCTCACTCTCTGTCTCTCCCCTACTTCCGATCTCTCCCTCTCTGTCTCAAAACTAAATAAACATTAAAAAATTGTTAAAAAACATCTACAAAATGATTATAAAACCAGGTAGAATTTTAAAGTACCATAAGGGGGAAAATTAGGTGTCACAGAGGTGATATATTACAAGTAGAAATTGGGTTGGGATACGTTCAGGAAAACATCAACTATTTTTTAATGTACATGAAAGCATAAAATACAGCGTGTGACTCATGATAGGCCTTCGACAAACATTTATCTTCTTTCCACCTCTAGAGGTGTTATAGGCTAAACTGTGTTCCCCCCAAATTTATATCCCGAAAGTTTAACCCTCAATACCTCAAACCTGTATGTACAGACAGGATTTTGAAGAGGTAATTGGGGTAAAGTGATGTCATATGGGTAGGTCCTACTCCAGTATTACTGATGCCTTTGTAAGAGGAGATTAGGACACCGATGCACAGAGGAAAAATCATGTGAAGACACAGGGATAAGATAACCATGAAGAGAAGCCAAGAAGAGAAGTCTTCAGAAGAAATCAACCTTCTAGACAGCTTGATCTTATACTACTATCTTCAAGAACTTTGAGAAATTAAATTTCTGCTGTTTAAGCCATCCAGTCTTTTTCCTTTGCTATGGCAAACTAATAGAAGGGTCAATGAATACAGAGATAAGAGAATCCCTTAGATCCTGATTTTTAAGGAGCTGAATGAAGCTTGGGGATTTTGATTTGTTAGTCAATAGAAAGTCAAACAAGATTTGTGAGGTGAGAATGTCCTGAAGACTTGAGTTTAGATGAAAAGATTTGGCTTTTGTGTTTGGATTGTGGTGGTGGGGAGACAAATTTGCAAGATAAGTTTGGGGAGTATTGGGTCATTGGATCAGTCCAAGTACAAAATAATTGGGATCTGAATGGGCTCATTGATGCAGAAAATGGGAATTGAAGTAAAGTGTATTTAATTTAGCAATTGATTAGGGGCTCCTGGGTGGCTCAGTTGGTTGAGCATCCAACTTTGGCACGAGTCATGATCTCACAGTTCGTGAGTTTGAGCCCCGTGTTGGGCTCTGTGCTGACAGTTCAGAGCCTGGAACCTGCTTCAGATTCTGTGTGTCTCTGTCTGTCTCTTTCCAACTCATGCTCAGCTCTCAAAAATAAAAAAACATTAAAAAAATGTAGCAACTGATTATATAATGGAGAGCCAAAGAATAAGAAAGCTCAATGATATCAAGTGTTTCGCATGGTACAGATATTAGCAATAAATAGCACAATTTCTATAAAGTTAAAAACATGAGTATGTTGTAAGTATAGAATATGTTAAAGATTCTATTCAACATATTCATTAATGAAGAAAAACAGTAATGTACACACACACTTCTAACAGGGGCAATCAGAAGTGCTGAAATTAATTTGTTAATAAATGTCAAATAGGTTAATATTAGAAAGGCAATAACATTATTTGGGTCATCTTTTCCATAGTGCAGTAATCAAATCTGTGTCTCTGGGACACCATTCCTTTGTAGTGCTATGTAGAGGATCATTTACATGACTATCAGTTTTTTAATACTTAACTTCTATGTCTTCAGAGTTGTAAAATAACCTAGTCAACAGAAAGTCAATCAGAGGTATACACTCTTGTAGAATTATATAATCTCCATAGAGTCCCCTTAGACAATGCCCAGCACTCCACTGAGAGGGAAGACACCTGTAATCTCTTTCGCCCATTTCCAAAAGAGATTGCACTATTTTTTTTCTGATGATAAATACAAGAGAAGCTATTTTTCATTTTAGATATGTTAAATATGCAGTGCCAAAGAAACACTCTGGGGAGAAAGTCCAGCGTGCAATCAGAAGTGTGAGGCTACACATCAGCAAAGGACTAGGTTTGAATAAATTCGTCAGTTCTGCTGGATTTTTCCACATACCTCACCCGTGAGCTCATTGAATTGGGACACAACCACAAGCCGGAACTGGCTGCAGCTGACAAGAACTCCATCCCTTCCCTCCTTCTGGCTCATTAATAACCCATTTTACTGTGATCCCTTGTGTCTAACATGATTGAAATTCATGGTTCTGTGTTCTTGACCTAGCTTCTCTTTTTTCACCCTTTGATCCCTGGTATTTATTTTTTCTTTCTGGTATCTGGACCTCGGCTTTTCTATTCTGCTAGGCAGGATCCTTGAACCCAGATTTCAGCTGGTACATCTGGTAGGAAATGCTTGCTCCATTCTAGCCCTAACAAGAAAGAACCCAATTCTCATCATAGTCATTTGGCTGGTGCTCTGGTGACCCCTGTCCAAAAAGAGAGACCAGAGAAGTAGATTTGAGTCACCTGCATGAAGATGAACTTTTCCATTTAAATGTCAAAATTTCCAATTTTTCCTCTGGCCTTTAACTTATGTGGTTCACTGACAGTTTCCTCTTTAATATGCACATGCTGGACATTTGCCATGTGATTTATAAATAGCTCTGATAACCCCTAACTAAAACAAAATGTTCATTCATTTACTCATTAATTCATTTGTCAAAAATTACTAAATTCCGCATACGTGCTAAGCACTGTACGAGGTGCCAGAAGATATCTAGATAAATAAAATATACCCTTGCCCTCCAAAACCTTAACCACTAAGGAGTATAAAGCAATGAATTTCTGACCTTTTCAAGTACATTTCACATCTGCAACATGTCCTCTTAGAAGCCCTGCTCATAAAGGAGCCATCTGTCAAAACAGAGTATGCTGTAACCCTGAACGGCTGGGAGTCTGAGCTGAACCCCAACGAGTTCTCCTCATGTCCATTCCAATGCTTACCCTCAGGATTTGAGAAAGCCATACTGGGAATTAACTTCTTTCTAATCATAAATATCACCCCCTGCATTATCTCAAAAATTTCGTATTTTCACAAGGAGGTAAAGGTGGTGCCTTAACTAATGCTTTACAAAATTATTTGTTTTTGTGATACACTTAATATTATATTCAGACAAAGATATCAACAACTTCTATTTCTCAGAAATTTGGCTTACTTACCATTCATCTAAAATTCTCAATACAAATATCTTGTTTATCTAATAATTTTGAAGAATCTTTAACAAGAGCACATTTATCCTAATTTTATAGACATTTTATTTGATCAAAGATGTGTTAAGCAATATCACCAAACTAACCAGGAAATTAGTATGAGATGAGAAAAGCACGGGTGATTCTTTGTATTTGATGTCAGTTAATTAAAAGAAAATAAATTTCTTTTCAATGGAAGTAACTGACGTGTTTCAATTAATATGAAGAACTGAAAGCCAGGTCCCTTTGTGGAAAGGGAAGATTCTGTGACTGGTGAAGCTATGTATGAGTTATTTAAATTTTGTAAATAAGAGATCATAATCTCGCTCTTTAAATCTTCTAAGGGACTAGAGATAACCAGCATCTCCTTCGTAGCAGACTTATTTCTTTCAGAAATCCTCCCAATTCAAATATCTTGATGACCAAATGAAACTCCAGAGAACCAAGAGATAGCTCTGCTTGAACCGTTTCTGCTTCATCTGAGGATGTGACTAATGGTAGAATGGGTCCATTTGTGTTTCCCCCCAACATCCCACTATCCCTCCCCTCCCCTAAAGAAGCAACTACAAATAAGGTACAAACAGGGAAATATGTATCTCTCATATATGACAGGGATTATGTAGAGTGTGTTGCATTTGGTTGTTGAACATTTTGGGATAGGCCAACAAATGAAATTAGAAAAAAATATTCTGTTCCAACTCAGCATGGTGAGAAAATGACAACAATAAAATAATATCACACTGAAACAAACAAAAACCTTGTTCTGTAACCGTATCTGATGAGGAACGCTTTAAAGAATAAACTCTGACGAGAGGAAAAAAAAAAGAAAGAAAGAAAGAAAAAACCCAAAGGGCCATATTTATTTTGAACAATCCCTTCTTCCTCTTTTACTATTGGTATGTTTTAACCCATACACAATTACTTATTATTATGGATATAACAACATAAAACCCCACATTTTCAGAATTTTATTTTTAAATTCTCTCCAAGTAATGAAGATGCAGGTGTGTTATTATATCCTTTAGCATGCACATAAAACTAACAGGTAGCTTTAAAACATATAGGCAAGGAGGGGTGCATTTTCAAAGTTTACCAAGGTCATTAATGCACCAAATGTAAATGGTCTCCCATTTATCAAATGCCCTGGGGAAATCAGGAGATAATTGGAATGATAGATGAAGAGATGAAACTCTAGGCTAATGGGCTGTATATCAATGAATCAATGTCACATTTATGAAAGGTTTTGGAAAATGATTCCTATTCTTTGCTTATTTCTAAAGTTTTAAACCTCAGGAAGGTAAGCTGTGGAAGGATGAAAAAGTGAATTAAAAAGAGACCCTGTCGATCCATCAGAAACATTTCTGCTATAATTTTTCTCATGACGGTTTGCTTATTCCTCCACTAAGTTCAGGAGAACTTATCACTGTTTCCACTTTTGTATTTGTGTTACCTCTCTTTTTCTTTCTTTCTTTCTTTTTTTAATGTTTCATTTATTTCTGAGAGAAAGAGAGAGAGAGAGAGCGTGAACAGGGGAGGGTCAGAGAGAGAGGGAGACACAGAATCTGAAACAGGCTCCAGGCTCTGAGCTGGCAGTCAGCACAGAGCCCGACATGGGGCTCGAACTCACTGACCATGAGATCATAACCTGAGCCAAAGTCAAACTCTTAACCAACTGAGTCATCCAGGCTCCCCCTCGTTTTCTTTCTGTGAAATCATTACTTCATAAATGATCTCACCTAGAAATCAATTTTCCTACTTCTTTCCCCTGACAAACTTAGAGGAACTTTATATAAGGGAAGAAAAGAAAGATAAGTATGCTGAATAAAGCTTTAAATATAAAAGATATCTTCAATTTGGTTAAAAATAAAGAAGGCTTTAATGACAAAAAAAAAACAAAAAACAAACAAACAAACAAACAAAAACAAACGGTCATTAAAATGAGTTTTGGGTGACTTAAACTTCCCAAAGAGAAATCTCTTTTCTAGACCAAATTATTTAAGGTTAAGTCAGATATAGTGGAACCAAATGGTATTCAAAAACAGACTTTCTCTGCTCCCAAAGTGACAAAAAATTGGCAATCTGAAAATAGACTGAGGGGAAACATATTAAAATACAAATGTAAAGTCAAACCATTAATGAGTGACACAAATGTCTTCCCAGGGCAAATGAGGTTTTGTGTATTGAACAAATACAAACTTGGATACCTTTAATCGATCATTTAAAAGGTGCTTGTGTTGAGTTCATGTTTCCTCCAAGTCAGTCCCAGATATTGGTGCTCAGTGTGGCTGTCAGAGTTGCTCAGTGAATCAGAGAAGGAAGCACTGATGGTGGCTGTGGACATAGGTGATCAGCCTTAGAGGAGGGGTGGGATTCAGGGGAGGAGACCTCCAGTTCTAGCACAGGGGCAATACCTTGACAGGTGTTTCCATCAGAAGCCACACAGGAAATGATCTTGCTGATGGTTTCGACAGGCCAGTGATAATTGTCCCCCTTAGGGCCTGAGCTGGGATCCATGGTCAGGGGAAAGAACAAGACCCTTGAACTCAAAGGGAAAGAATGACAGGAAATGCCTGGAAGAAATCTCTTTGAACTGAAAATATGTGAATTCTAAGCTATTTCAGAATCTGAAATCCTGGACACAAACTCTCCAAATAAACGCCGTGAAAGAATTTTAGTTGCTTATATGCACACTGGTTGTTAAAATACTGCTGTATGTATTTCCATACTGGTTGAGAAGTAGTCTCTGTCCTCCAGTCCCTGGGTGCCCCCATCCACTAGATGGCTCCCTCCATCTCCCCTGAACCTCAAGAACCTCTCCCAATCCAGATAATAAATTATGAAAACCAGCACCAGGGGGCCTCTAGGACCCGCAGCTCTGGTATCTGCTTTGAATCTGTGGCTGTTCTGTTCCATACAAGTGACAAAATCATATTAAATATAACCTATGCATATATCCAACACTTCAAACGAAGTACTATGAATTCTGTTGTTTTTCTTATCCCATCTTCACCATGGCCACCCTCCCTTTGACACCAGTCTTCCATACACTTCACACAAACGCAAGCTTCCCCAACCCACGCCACCATAACCTGTACCCACAATGTTAACAAAAGAGAACGTTAAATACCACTATTTGGTACTGAATTCAAAGTTTCAATTACTGTTTCCAATTCCAGTGGCCCTCTCTGAGATTGGCACAGCATGAAATAAATGAAAAATGAGATGTGACTGTAAAGTGATAAAACTGATTTTCACATGTGGCCTGTGGGGTTTCCTTGATTACTTTTTAGTCATGCCTTGTATTAGTCAGTAGGTAAAGCTAGCCTTCTGAGCAGTAAGATTTCTTACATGGCCCATGTAAAATACCATTCTCTTCCCCACACTCACTACGGTTCTTTACATAGGAAAATGTAGTGCTTATAGAGAACTCCAGAGCCTAATTAGGCCTTTTTGCATCATTAATCTGCTCTTTTAAAATATTTTGCTCTAATAGCAGGACACAGGGTTTTATCTGGCATAATAGAATACAATCAATGTCCCTAATGTTCAGCCAACCTATTTATGACCAAAAAAGCAAAACCATAGTCGGTACACAATTTTTATGGTGATGGAATTTTCAAAGGATGCCAAATGAATTAACTGAGTGGCTTGGTCTTGTCACCACTGATCTCTCACATAACTCCTCAAATGTAAGAACAGGTAAAAGTGGCCAAAAAAAAAAAAAAAAAGAATTTTGCCTAGGTACTTCAAGAGAGCCATTTATCCTGGGATTTTCTTTACCGAGATGAACCTCTTCCTTTACTTCTGCAGAGTTTAGAAATTAATGGCATGGTGTCTGAGGTGTGGTTGAGAGGATGCTTCCTGAAATTTTATCACTGAACTTTATTAATGACACAAAGAAAAACAAGACAGTAGCATTTGATGCCATAGTTTTGTTTTCTTATCTGAACAAAAACCTAGTATCCTAAGGAAGTGAAATCTATTAAGCCAAACTCCTTGAAATAATTTCAGCTCATATCAATGGTCTATTTATGGTAAAAAAAATCAGAGGTCAAAGGAAAAGTGCAGATAACTGCTCAATCCTAGTGTTGACGTAGGCATGTAATATATCCACATAGACATGGTCAGCTATCTTCAGTAATGTCATGTTGGATATCTTACAAGTATTTTCCCTCTGTTTTACAAAGAAAATAATGAGTGTATAACACTATACACATGTTGTTTTACCAATGTGGAATTACGGTGTACGTTCTCTTTTACAAAATACTTTACTAACTCAATAACATTCCATGAATATTTTCCAGTTATCATCATTCCATAATGTTCTAAGAACTGCAAGGAAGTGTCCTGATTTATATAAGGAGTTTCCTATTATTGAAGTTTATTTTATTTCTATGTTTTCATCATTGTCAAAATTTCTATCAATATTCTTCTAGGTAAATATTGGTGCACATCCATGCTTACAATATGATTCCTTAATGTTGCTGAAAGCAATTACACACAATTGAGACTAACCTGTCATTTGTATGCTAGTCTAAAAGTTCTCCAAAGGAAATATCGCAAGTATACCCTGCATTTGAAACTATTCATAATGATTTCTATGTTCTCTCTTCAGAGAGCTATTTCAAAGTGCCTGCCATGTGTACCCTGCATTACAAATGAATATTACAATATTTTGCAATTTTAAAAAAGTGTCTTGATTTTTAAAATTTCCATTTAAAGGAATGCTTTAGACCAGGGATAGTTGTATTCTCTGTAAAATTTGAATCCTAGATAAGCCATCACAAATCACAGGGGAATGGTAAATTATTCAATAATTTCTGTTTAATAAATGATAAGCAATCTTGGGGAAAATCCATTTAGAGCCTCACCTCACACCATTTACCAAAACAGATTCAAGTGGATTAGATATAATATTTTTTAAAACAAGTTATTGAAAAACTGGAATTGGATATTTATTAAATCTCTGAAGTAGGGGGGGGAGTTTTTAAAAACCAGAAATTTAAAAAAATCACAAAGACAATAATCAATGAATTTGTGCTCATTACATTTTTTAAACCTTTGCATGTCATAAAAGCATAGATCAAATGAAACAACAAAGTGTAATGTTTGAAAAAATATCAAAATACATCACTATCCTCACAACGATTAAAAATTCATTAGTTAGATATATTCTGTAAAGACAACTCACCAAAGTCGGCAATTTCCAATTTTTTTAATTTTTATTTTTTTTGCAAATAGTTTATTGTCAAATTAGTTTCCACATAACACCCAGTGCTCATCCCCACAAGTGTTCTCCTCCATGCCCATCCCTCCTCCCCCCCACATCCATCAGTCCTCAGTTTTTGTCAGCATTCAAGAGTCTCTCATGGTTTGCCTCTCTCCCTTTCCCCCACCATTTCCGCCCTTCTTCTCCCCCTTGGTCCTCTGTTAAGTTCCTCCTAATCCTCCTATACGTGCACACATATGATATTTGTCCTTCTCTGCCTGACTTATTTCGCTCAGCATAACACCCTCAAGGTCCATCATGTTGCTACACATGGCCAGATTTCATTGTTTCTCATTGCCATGTAGTATTCCATGGTATAGATAAACCACATCTTCTTGATCCATTCGTCCGTTGATGGACACTTAGGCTCTTGCCATGTTTTAGTTATTGTGGAGAGTGCTGCTATGAACATTGGGGTACATGTGTTCCTATGCCTCAGCATTTCTGTATCCCTTGGGTAAATTCCTAGCAGTGCTGTTGCTGGGTCCTAGGGGAGTTCTATTGTTAGTTTCCTGAGGAACCTCCACACTGTTTTCCAGAGGGGCTGTACCAGTTTACATTCCCACCAACAGTGTAGGAGGGTGCCCGTTTCTCCACATCCTCGTCAGCATCTAGAGTTCTCTGATTGGCTCATTTTAGCCACTCTGACTGGCATGAGGTGATATCTCAGTGTGGTTTTGATTTATATTTCCCTGATGAGGGATGCTGAGCATCGTTTCATGTGTCTGTTGGCCATCTGGATGTCCTCTTTGGAGAAGTGTCTGTTCATATCTTCTGCCCATTTCTTCACTGGGTTGTTTGTTTTTCAGGTGTGGAGTTTGGTGAGTTCCTTATAGATTTTGGATATTAACCCTTTATCTGATATATCATTTGCAACTATCTTTTCCCATTCCGTTGGTTGCCTATTAATTTTCTGGGTTGTTTCCTTGGCTGTGCAGAAGCTTTTAATCTTGAGGAGGTCCCAACAGTTTATTTTTGCTCTTGATTCCCTTGCTTTTGGGGATGTGTCGAGTATGAAGTTGCTGCGGTGGAGGTCAAGGAGGTTGTTTCCTGCTTTCTCCTCTATTATGTTGATAGTTTCCTGTCTCACGTTCAGGTCCTTTATCCATTTTGAGTTTATTTTTTTGCATGGTGAGAGAAAATGATCTAGTTTCATTCTTCTGCATGTTGCTGTCCAGTTCTCCCAACACCATCTGTTAAAAAGGCTGTCTTTTTTTCCATCGGATATTCTTTCCTGCTTTGTCAAAGATTAGTTGGCTGTATACTTTTGGGTCCACTTCTGAGTTCTCAATTCTGTTCCATTGGTCTATGTGTCTGGTTTTGTGCCAATACCATACTGTCTTGATGATGACAGCTTTGTAGTAGAGGCTACAGTCTGGGATGGTGTTACCTCCCGTTTCAGTTTTATTTTTCAGTATTACTTTGGCTATTCGGGGTCTTTTGTGGTTCCATACAAATTTTTGGATAGTTTGTTCTAGTTTTGAGAAGTATGCTGGTGCAATTTTGATTGGAATTGCATTGAATGTGTAGAGTGCTTTGGGTAGTAATGACATCTTGACTATATTTATTCTTCCTATCCATGAGCATGGAATGTTTTTCCATTTCTTTGTGTCTTCTTCAATTTCCTTCATAAGGTTTCTATAGTTTTCATCCTACAGAAATCTTGTATCTTTGGTTAGGTTTATTCTGAGGTATTTTATGTTTTTTTTGTGCAATTGTGAATGGGATCAGTTTCTTGATTTCTCTTTCTGTTGCTTCATTGTTGGTGTATAAAAATGCAACCGATTTCTGTACGTTGATTTTGTACCCTTCCACTTGGCTGAATTCTTGAATCAGTTCTAGTAGGCTTCTGGTGCAGTCGGTCGGGTTTTCTACGTAGAGTATCATGTCATCTGCGAAGAGGGAAAGTTTGACTTCCTCTTTGCCAATTCTGATGCCTTTGATTTCCCTTTGGTGTCTGATGGCTGATGCTCGGACTTCCAGCACTATGTTAAACAGCAGTGGTGAGAGTGGGCATCCCTGTCGTGTTCCTGATCTCAGGGGGAAGGCTCTGAGTTTTTCCCCGTTGAGGATGATGTTGGCTGAAGGCTTCTCATAGATGGCTTTGATGATGTTTAAGTAGGTTCCTTCTATCCCAAATTTCTCGAGAGTCTTTATTAAGAAAGGATGCTGTATTTTGTCAAATGCTTTTTCTGCATCTATTGACAGGATCATATGGTTTTATCTTTTCTTTTATTGATGTGATGTATCACATTGATTGATTTGCGAATGTTGAACCAGCCCTGTAACCCAGGAATGAATCCCACTTGATCTTGGTGGATGATTCTTTTTATGTGCTGCTGGATTCGATTTGCAAGGATCTTGTTGAGGATTTTTGCATCCATATTCATCAAGGATATTGGCCTGTAGTTCTCTTTTTTGCTGGATCTCTGTCTGGCTTGGGAATCAGAGTGATGCTGGCTTCATAAAATGAGTCCGGGAGTTTTCCTTCGATTTCTATTTTTTGGAATACTTGAGAAAAATTGGGATTAATTCTGTTTTAATGGTAGATTAATGTCTGGTAGAATTCCCCAGGGAAGCCATCAGGTCCAGGGCTCTTATTTGTTGGGAGATTTTTGATCACTGATTCGATTTCTTCACTCGTTATGGGTCTGTTCAGGTTTTCTATTTCTTCCCATGTGAATTTTGGTAGTGAGTGTGTGTTTAGGAATTTGTCCATTTCTTCTAAGTTATCCAATTTGTTGGCATATAATTTTTCATAGGATCCCCTGATAATTGCTTGTATTTCTGAGGGGTTGGTTGTAATAAGTCCATTTTCATTCATAATTTTGTCTATTGGGGTGCTCTCTCTTTTCTTTTTTGATGGCAATTCCCAATTTTAACAAGCATTTTAGAAACACCATTCTCACTAGAAACCAAACAAAGTAAATTAATACAGTAATTATATAGAATGATCTACTCTATAAAAGATGAGAATTTAAAATATAAAGCACACTGAAAGAATTCATACAATAAATATTTGTTGAATGAATGAAATACAAGCATATTTTAGCAATGCCTCAGACCATTAAAAAAAAAAAGAGTCTAGAAGGAGTGCACCAAAATGCCTAAGTGTTTGTATTAGTATGGTGGAATCATGGGTGATTATTTTTCATGGCCGTAATGTTTATATATTACTTTTTATTTTATTAATTTTTTTTGTTTATTTATTTTTGAGAAAGAGATAGAGTACGAGTGGGGGAGGGTCAGAGAGAGAGACACTCACAGAATCAGAAGCAGGCTCCAGACTGAGCTGTCAGCACAGAGCCCAATGTGGGGCTCCAGTTCAGGAGCGATGAGATCATGACCTGAACTGAAGTCGGATGCTTAATCGACTGACCTATCCAGGCGTTCTGAATTTTAAATGAAATAGATTTTTAAAAACAATTTTAATTCAATAAACATATATTTTAGTCTCTGCCCTATCACTGTTTAAACACTTTCAAGCTGTTCTATTTAACACTGTGGTTTGCTCTAATCCCGAGAACACTCCTTATAGAAGTATGGAAAAGGCTTCTTTACAACATATTTCTTCTACTTCTTCAGTAAATGAATCTTATACCTTATTTGGGAGGTAGGGGAAAACAGACAAAAAAAAGTGTTTCTGGAAAGAACTCTTGGAGGGAGGTAAAGTTTGAGAGGCTAGCATTTCTAAATTTCCATAATATTCTTGTATTAGTTTTACTTAAATGCAATTACCTAGAACATATAAGCATATAGGCTCAAGAACGGCCACATCAAAGCCCAGAGATACAAATAGATTAATGTTCTGGGATCAATAACAGAGTGCCAGAGTTTATAGTTTGTGCAAGGTATTTGGTGGAAGTCCACACTGAATATGACAACTGCATGAGAAGCCATTGGAAATGTGCTCATTCCCACATGAGGAGGGGAAGTGTATGAGCTCAAAAGGAACCACTTGATAATGCCCTCACCTCCTTCTGAGGGTGCTCTCCTGCTCCTCCTTGGAAGTCCTACTTCCATGCCCAGCCCTTTCCTCACAAGGCCTTTCAAACATAATTGATTTATATTTTTATTCCCTTGGTACTGTTCTCTCTGCCATGTAACAGCTGGTTAACCTGACCTGATATGTCAATAGGTCTCCCCTTTCACATAACAAGCACATTTTAACAAAGGCCTTCTGGGGATAATGCCTAATTCAGAAAGGACAAAGGGATTTTTATGTGTCAGCTCCAATAAATTGAATGTGGCTTCCTAAATACTGGTGAGACAAGATCTGATAGCATCTCTGGTCTCAGCGGTAAAAGTTACCCTGAATAGTAAGCTTGCCATTGGCATAAGTCAATGACGACATGTGTAGCGTTTTGCATTTCAACTTATCCTAAAAGCAAGCCAATTATTTCAAAAAATTGGAGGGGGAGATCATTTGCCACACACAACACTTCACATCATGCATGTGACTGACAGTGGGTTAATAACACACAATAGCCACCAAATGAATATGAACTGTATATATGCTTGTTAAAGATGAGAAAAACAAGCCAATCCCAAATATTTAAAATTCTTCACAACGAATCAACCCCTAAACATCCATCTCTGGACTGGTAATGATCTGTGACCGAGTTTTTGTGCTTTCTTTGCACCAAATTTGTTGTTAATTTATTGGCTCTTCCTCAAAGATTTAAAAAAAAATTAAGCTTATTTATTCTGAGAGAGACAGAGAGAGAGAGAGAGAGTCCCAAGCAGGCTCCTTGCTGCTAGCACAGAGGCCAACCTGGGGCTCAAACTCACTGAACCATGAGATTATCACTAAGCTGAAACCAACAGTCGGATGCGTAACCAACTGAGACCCCAGACACCCCTTAGCTTAAACCTTTTTTACACTAAGATTGTGTCATTCCTTTTCTGGGCACTAACATGATCTTCTGTATGAAATGATTGTAATCATAGGTGGATTTTTCCACTTACCATGCTTACTATGTTAACTCCCTCATTAAAAAGTAAAATTTGTGGAGATTCACAAAAGCTCTAAAAAGTAGATCTACAAAAGTAGAAACTCTTTTTTACTTTTAGTAAAGGATTTTTGACGGTCTATCAGAGTTGCTTCTCTCTATAATGTCACATTTTCAATCATGTACACACAGAAAATAAGTATTTCTGCCATCTTCTCATTAGAAAAAAAAACACTCAATATAATTTCCTTCTTCTTGAGAACTCAAGAGCAAATGTTACACTGATTATTTATTGTATTCTACAGTAACAAAAAAGAACTTCTAATTTCTATTTTCAGTGAACCCAGGGTACCCCCAGGACTTGAACACTTCTATAAGGATTGTGCTCCTAATATCTGTTTATCCTACAGTTTTGGCTCACCAACTGTGAGTGCTCCCTGCTGCAGTGTGCAATACTTCCTTTGTTCTGGCCTCCTCCTCACCCAGCAACAGCTCTCATAGGAACAGGCCCACAATACTTGAGGGAAGAGAGTGGAAGCTTACAACCTTGAGTGTTTGAATTCTAAGACATCTAATTTGGCTTGGGAAAAATGTTTGTGATTTAAATAATATCCTAGAGAGGTATGTGGCAGTTACTGGAGGCAAGGTCACTTGACACCCATCCCTAACCCCCACCTTGTTTTTTTTGTTTGTTTGCTTTTGTTTTTTCTTCTGTAGAGACTTGGAAGCTTCTGTGCAGCTAGTGGTGGCTATATGACTCAGTGGCAGCTTATGGGATATAAACAGAAGTCTGCCCCGGATTTCTGGAGATGTGCCCTCATACAGGCACTGACATCCTACTTTATGTGTCATCTTTTAGACCGGAATGTAGAGGTGGTGCCTAGGGGTGCAAAGGCCATCCTAAAACTATGGATGAAAAGTATGAAATGAAAGCGAACATTCTGTAGATGCAGAAGTGGGTAAGCTAAGGATCTGGATACATGGAGGCATTCTTGAGCTGCCACTGGTCCTGCAGACCTTCCCCTGAGGCACGTGGTTCTGGAAGACAAACTAATTGTGTAAACTTTTCTCAGTTACTTAAACCTGAGCATACTCTATACCACACCTGAGTATCCTATACCTGATTTCTCTAGAAGTAAATACCATTAAATTTGTTTGGCCCTTAAAATATTCCCCAAGGAAATTTCAGAATTATAAAGTCACTCACTGAAGGTCACTGAAAAACTGCTGAAGAGAGTGTTATACGAGCAGAGTAAAAATGTATATCCAAAGTACATTACTAAGTCACCTCAATTTCCACTTGAAGAAAGAGAAGGGTCTGTATAAGCAAACAATCCCAAGACCACAAGCCACGAGAGCTTTGTTTTACTACAAAATGATTCAATCCTGTTCTTCTGTTTCAAAACTCAAACTAACAGACACTTTTCAGATGTTACACTGAATGTGGACATATTTTGAAAATATCGTTTCTGGTGCATCTTTAAATGATAAGTCATATAGTAGGAGAAAAAGATTTGCCAAAAAGTATCAGCAACTCAGAAGCACTTGTTCAGCAGCTAAGAGTGTGAGGAATTTAAGCAAGCTGCAGAAAGCTTCACAATGGATTTAATAACTAACAATTTGGTGCAAATTGAAATCAAATGTGATCCGTCTGCAGGATGTTTATCATTGATTTTCCCTCCTTTCATTTCAATAATAATGATGTTAAAAACTCTGTGTGAAATACCTTTAGACACTAAAGAGCTCATTTGGGGGATTAAAAAAAAAAGCTCATGTAAATTAAATAAAACAAAAATGTTTGCATCAGCTTCTCTTCGTTTTGCATTTTATTATCTGATCACTCATGAAGAGCACAAAAAGGAGAATGCTGGGGTCCATGTAGTTAGTCTGCACAAATGTTTGAAATTTTATACTAAAACTTCCTCATTTATCAGTGAAAGCCTGAAAAGAAGTATCCTTTGCTGGTTGGAGGAATTCCACCTCCGCCCCCCCCAATCCCCCTCACACACACAGGTAGCCTGCTTGCACCAGGTGCAAAGGACCGGCCTTGTTTATCATAAGAAAAATGAACCAATTTTGCTCATTCAGAAGTCAAAGTTTGAATTCAAAAAGAGGCCAATTGCCTCAATTTTCTTCTTATTTACCAAAAATATCTTTGAAGTACTATTATAAATACAAATGAAGCACATTGTTTTAAAGAATTCAAAAATCATGCATCAACCTACCCACTCAAAGAAACATAAGGACTATCAGCATTTTTTTTGTATTTTCTTTGAGAAAATTTTCCTTTGCTCCTTTTGTAGTTTATAAAATCATTCTGTATACATCTTTCTTTTTATTGCATCTTTATTTTTATTGACTTCTATGGGTTTTTCTACTGTTACAGTCTTTATTTTATTTTATTTTATTTTATTTTATTTTTTTAATGTTTTATTTATTTCTAGGAAAGAGAGAGACAGCATGAGCAGGGGAGGGTCAGAGAGAGAGGGAATCACAGACTCTGAAACAGGCTCCAGGCTCTGAGCTGGCAGTCAGCAAAGAGCCCGACGCGGGGCTCGAACCCACGAACCGCGAGATCATGACCCAAGCGAAAGTCGGACGCCTAACCGACTAAGCCACCCAGGCGCCCTGTTACAGTCTTTATAATCATCACTTTAATGACTATATTATAATTCACATTTACTATAGTATACTTTTCTTACTTATCTTTGGCCATTTAAGTTGTTTCTAGGACTATAATGTGTTGTTTTAAAATACTATACTAAAAAGAAGTCATATATCATATTCTCTATTTTAGATTCTTTAGATTCTTTATTTTCCTAAATGGAATTACTGGGCTTAAAAAGTATGAATACTTTAATGGTTCTTTAGACGTACTGTCAACAGTTCTCTAAAATAGTTTTAACAATCACACTCTACCAGAAAAATGTAGAAATTACTAAGAATTTAGGCTAGCAGAGGGAATACGACTTTCTGTAGAAACTGCCCAAATGCCTATTTCTATGCTAGCATTTCTTTTCCTTAGAGCATTCCTAGAAATTCTTGTCTCCATTGTTGCTTTCCAAAAGAAAGGTTTTGAAGGTCAAATATTAGGAAAGTAAAATCTCAGTTATCAGTCTGTTATAGAGTCCCTTTACTTAGTAGTATATTTAAAGTGTTGTGACATCCTTCCAGGAAGACAATTGTTAACTTAGTTTTACCACATTTCTCAAATACACCTTCCACTGAGTGCTCCCACCTTTTTAGAACACCTGCTTTGATTTGACTTATAAATATACGTTAACAAACATGCATTATAAGAAATAGGCACATATCCTATGCAGTTGTTTAAAAGACACAAAATCCTCCCCAAATCTGAATCTATTCTAGACAAATCCCTGCTACAAAATGATGGAAGGAATAGCCTAAGGCAGCTTTAAAAATGCCTAGACATTAGCAGATCTGGATTAGCCCAAATCTTGTCTGTGTGACCCCAAGATTTCAGGTTTCTTCATGTATTTGGGGAGGTCTAGAAAGGGAAAAAATCATCTTTAATCAGTTGAGTATATGCTCACAAAAGGAGATAATTTTCCTCTTCCTTCTTTTTCTCTCTAGAGTGGTTTAACACTCCAGATTTATCTGGATCTTCTTTTGCAATGAAGCTGCTGCTGTGTCACAAATAAGAACATAACCATAGGAAAAAGAGAACCCTTAGGGTAACGGCAACTTTGGAAGAATATTCCACATGAGTCGCTGGGCACATGGTGAGATCATAGTGAATGGTACCACTTGTTATTAATAGTAGTGTCTATACTTGTTCCAGGCTAATAAAAGGATTGCACAATTTTGCTAAGAGATAAATTGGCAGTTTATTAGAGTTTCTTTCCACTTGATATTGCTCCATTAACAACAGATACGTACCATTTTCAGGTAGTAATTTTCAGTCACTTGTGAACAACACTAACTGACGCGGATACTTAATAATAGTTTGACAGTGAATAAACTACAAGAAACAAATATAAACAGATCAGGTCCTAGGCCATTAAGAGCAGAAAACAGAAAATGTCAACAGGAACAGAACTGAAGTGACAAAACAGAAAAAAATGGAAGAATAAAAAATTCAAACTGAATAAATTTTGGAAATATCATCCATGAGTCTTTTTTTTTTAATATTTTTTTATTTATTTATAGGAGAGAGAGAGAGACAGCGTGAGCAGGGGAGGGTCAGAGAGAGAGGGAGTCACAGACTGAAATAGGCTCCAGGCTCCGAGCTGGCAGTCAGCACAGAGCCCGACGTGGGGCTCGAACCTGTGAACCGCGAGATCATGACCTAAGCGAAAGTCGGACGCTTAACCCACTAAGCCACCCAGGCGCCCCTCATCCATGAGTCTTATAACTTGTCCAGTGTGAGAACCTGAAACTCTGATAGATGAAATAACATTCAATATAAAATAAAGATTGATTTTTCTTTTAAAAAAAATATTTTTAGTTGGATAAATTTGACATGTACATTGTATAAATTATATACAGCATGTTACTTTGATACATTTATCTACTGCATTATAATTGCCATTGTGATGATATTTATCATATTACATACTTAGACTACAATATTATTGTCTCTATTCAAAATGCTGTACATTAGATCTCATGGCTTCTTTAGCGTTTGTTACAAGTTTGTACACTTATATAGCCAATATTTTTTTTGGATTTGACACTAAAAGCACAAGCGACTAAAGCAAAAATAAACAGGTGGGACTACATAAAAATAAAAAGCTTCTGCAAAGCAAAAGAAACAATCAATACAATGAAAAGGTAATCTACAGAGTAGGAAAAATATTTGCAAACTATGTATATATATGATAAGTGGACTTACCCTATAAGTAAAATATATAAAGAACTCATACAACTCAATAGCCAAAAAACAAATAATACAACTAAAAACCAGGCAAGAGATTTGAATAGACATTTTTCCAAAGGTGACAAACAAATGGCCAACAAGTACATGAAAAGATGCTCAACATCACAAGTCATCAGGGAAACACAAACCAACACCATAATGAGATACTCAACACATAGAATGGCTATGATCAAAAAGACAAGAGATAATTGCTGGCAAGGATGAAGAGAAAAAGGAACCCTTGCACATTGTTGGTAGGAATATAGATATACCCACTCTGGAAACCAGTATGGAGATTCCTCAAAAACTAAAAAATACAACTACCATATCATCTAAAACTCCAGGTTAGAGGTATATATCAGAAAGAAATAAAAATAAAATCACTACATTGAAAAGATATCTGGACTTCTGTGTTAATTGTAGCATTATGCGCAAGAGTTAAGACATGGAAACAACTTGTGTCTCTTATCAGATGAATGGATAGAGAAACTGTGATATACATACATATATATATATATATATATACACACACACACATTATACACATGTGCACACATGTCTATATATAGACATAAATATTCATATTTATATGTGGATATATACATGGGAATATTTATACATAACACATATAATATAATATATAATAATATATATAATACATATAAACAGAGAGTAGAATGATGGCTGCCAGCAGCTATGGGGTGAGGAAATGGGGGGATATTGGTTAAAGGGCATAAACTTTCTACTATAAGATGAATAAATCCCAGGCCTAATGTATAGCATGGTGACAATAGTTAATAATACTGTATTGTTTGGTTGAAAGGTGCTAATGAGGATTTATTGGACTATCAGAGAGACACAGTCAAAAAAGATGATTTTGAAATGTAAGCCTGAAAAGCTTCATTAAAGTTTTCAAACTTATCCATGTCCTTCTTTAATAAATGATCTAATTGGTAAAGAAATATGGAACATAGTTAAAGTAGTTTCAATAGCAATATTACTTGTCTGTTCAAAATGTGGAGTCAAAAGCCAAAAAAACCTAGATTCCTATCATTTATAAATATTCAGGTTTTGAGAAAAATGTTCATTTTTCTCTAGTGTTGGGGAGAAAAAAAATTATCTTCCCTTCACGGCTCTTCTAGCTAGACTATGAATTCAACATGAGAGGAATTAACATGAAAAGAGAAAATCAAATTTAATTTTATGTATACAGGGAATCCACACAGACATGGAAATTCCAGATATGGTCAGGCAAAATGAAGTATATATGCCATTCTGAACTAAGGAGAAGTGGAGGGGCGGGGGTAGGAATCTGTGACTTCAAAGGGAAAAAATGCAATTCACATGAAGATGAGAAAGAGTCACTATTTGTTAAACAAATGTTTCCTGGGCCATTCAGAAACACAGGACATAGAATAGAGAGAACTTTGAACAAACAGGCCTTGCTGGGTTCCAACCCATTTGGTTCATATTATATGGTAGTTATCTATGGTGATAGCTCTCCTCCTACAGCAGGTCTTCTATCTAAATTCTTTAAGACAGTTGGGTGTCAGGGTGTGTGTGGTTTCTTCCTGAGTCTTTTGGGCCTTGATTGTTTTCAGCTTGGCGTAATCTGTAGTCAAAGTAGTTCATCTTGGGGAGGCCTGCCCTTGGCCCCTACATTAGCTTCTTCTTATATGAAATATTATTTACCTCAATGTGTTGGGAGGATTAAATTAAATAATGCATATGAAATGCATTAACACAATGTCTGGCACATAGTAAATACTTGATAAATATTAACTATTATTAAAGCACTGTGAATTTTATTTGAAAGCAAAAAAGACAAAACACAAGATCAATTCTGGGTTGAGACTCAGACTAAAGTAACAGCTATGGAAAAGAACTACCAAACTTCATTTTGGGCTGAGGTCCAGAGAGACGGAGCACCTTACTGAACTGGTAAAAACCAAGAATTTTAATTCCTAAACAGGAGTCTCTTGACATGACTCAGCAGTCCTATGCCTCTGAGAGTCACAACTGTGTTAGACTTGACTTCTAACTTCATCAGTGTCATCTCTAAGTCATACTTAAGATGGCAAGGCTGGATCACGAATATATAATAAGACCTTTAATGAAATCAGTCCTGCAGGAATAGTGATATTTCCCAATTTTCTCACATCAGACTTAAATTGAGAAGGGACTACCTACCAAACAATAGCAAAGGACAAGTTGGTAAAAATGAGCTACGAGAGGAAGTACCATAGAAATGCCGGTGTCTTATTGAGAAGACTTCCTAAAGATTTCTTTTTCTTTTAGGGAAACTCGTCAGAGCACAAAAGCTAAAGCAGATTTCAATCTGTATTATACACATTTTTTTCTTATGAATATTTACCCCCTTATTTGAAAATTAAAGGAATCAAAGCCAGATTTTTAAAGTTCTGAATCATTAAACATAACTTTCCAAATGATGTAGTGTCATATCTCCTTTCCTCCACATGAATCTGGGATAAAGAAGGTAAAACAACCTGTTTCAAGGCGATCAATTCCAGTGATGAGGGAGCAATGAAAAGCTGGCTATAATCAAACCAACAAAATTCTAGGATGAGCACTATAAAAATTGTGTGTCCTATTTCCTGAAACACTAAGCTGATGTCACATTTCTGCCATCACTTTGATAATCTAGGGTCTCAACTTACTGTCTGTTCTACATTTCTAGAGATATAAAAGCTGGATGGAAAGAGCAAGCAGTGGGACAGAAGGGCCATCTACAACATAATCAACAACCTCCCTCTATAGTACTCAAATAAGTGAGGGGAGATCTGGGGCAAGGAGTCGGGAGCCAATGACTGGACCGTTATTCTTTTTGCCCATAAACCTATTCTTAAAAAAAAAAAACCTACCTGCTATTTGAGCATAATTAGTGGAGTTAAACCACATGTGTGGGCTGGAAAAATTGTAATAGATTGTAATCTTTGAAATTGCCCAAGTCATTTTGCATCACTTGTTCTTAATGGGAATTCCCAAGATGCCATTAAAAATGAGTTTTACATATGAGACTCAGAGGAGGTAAGTGATAAATCAGACATACAGTACCCAAATAGGGATGTTCTTATTGAGCAACAGCAGAGGGGAATGTAACATTAAAAGAATCTCTAAGGGTGCACCTGGGTGGCTCAGTCGGTTAGGCGTCCAACTTTGGCTCAGGTCATGATCTCACGGTTCATGGGTTCGAGCCCCGCATTGGGCTGTGTGCTGACAGCTCAGAGCCTGTCTTCATATTCTGTGTCTCCCTCTCTCTCTGTCCCTCCCCTGCTCATGCTGTCTCTATCTCTCTCTCAAAAATAAATAAAACATTAAAAAAAAAAAAGATTCTCTAAAGTAAAGACAATACTGAAATTAAGGAATGTGTAGTATTGGCCTCAAATTAATGGATCTCTGTATTTGTGACAAGTTGACAGGAGACTTTCCTATTGCCGTGGAATTGGTGACTAGCCCCAAAACTAAGACCAACTAGATACTTAGTATTCTGTGTTCCAAAAATGAATTGCCAACAAATGGGACTTCTTAAGAGGTTGTCACATTAGCTCTGCTACCCAATGACTCCCAATCTTGATAAACAGAAGGCTGAGGGTAGGTAGAGTCGCTTGCACTTCTACCACTTTACTCAGCAATAATGTGATTGCTGAGACATACCCAGGAAAACAGCATCGTGGCTATCTGGCCAGTGCCTTCCCAAGACTGCAGCCTGCCTGTGGAGGAGACCTCTGCTATGGGGTTCACCAGTTAACAGGAAATAGGGGAAGTGTAAGACAGTATCAAAGATGTTAAGCAGGAGCCAGACTCTATATCAAGGAACTATGCCATGGAGAAATCCCACGTGACCTCCCCCACAAGACCACACACATGTGCCTCATGAGAAAGCCAGGCAAAAGGTACTTGCAGACGGTTCCTGCATTTCCTGCTACTACCTACAGTGTCAATCCCTTCTATGTGGAAGCAGCCCCAAGTCTGCCTTTCTTATGGGAATCCTTGCCTTCCCTCCAAGAACCCAAATGATATCAGAAGAGTTAGAACCTTAAAGAAGATTGAAAGAGACTTCACCTTCTTCCTTAAAGAGGTTCCCTGAAATCTAGGGTTAAACCTAAAGAGAGAGAAGATAAATGATGCAATTCAAATTTAAAATGTATATACTGGGTTGAGTTTTTAATAACTGAACATGATTGGAAATTTGAGATAATATAGCTAGCTTTTACTGAGTGTTTACTGTATACTAGACACTGTGATTTCAATTCAATTCAATGAATTCAATTCAATGAATCTTCGCAATGTGTTTGAAGTGCTATTATCACTTCCATTGTATAGATGTGAAACCGACACATTAACTGTTAAGTAACTTTCCCAAAGTCACACAACTAGCATATACTGGGACCAGGCAGTTCAGACCCTCACTATTAATCACCACAGTCTTCCACCTCTCCAAATTAAAAGACTCTAAAAGGGGACACAAATGTGTGCTTGAAGGAGAAGATGGGGAGAACAAAACCATTTCACATGATTACGTACTGAGTTCAGTGGCTCAAAAAAGTGGTTACATATCCATATGAGAGGCTTCATAAGTATATAATAAAATCTGTTCATTATGAAAAGACCAGAGACCATCTATCCATTATACTATTTTCAGATACTCTTGTATTTCTAGATACAAATCATCACTAACCTTACCCTTTGTATTGTATTAATTGAAAATAATGTAAAGAAAAGATAAACACACAGTCTATTCACTGGGGTGCCTGGGTGGCTCAGTAGCTTCTGTGTTTGACTCTTGATTTCAATTTAGGTCATGATCCCAGGGGCCTGGGATTGAGCCTAGCACTGGGCTCTGCACTGAGCATGGAATCCACTTAAGATTCCCTCTCTCCTCTGCTCTTCTCTACCTCTCTCTCTCTCTCTCTCTCCATCTGTCACTCTCTACCTCTTGCTCTCTCCCTCTCTCTCTAAAATGAAAAAAAAAAAAAAAAGTCTCTTTAAGACTGATTTGTGGAATTTTGTCCAAACCCTGACTCAAATAAAAACAGTCTTCAGAAAGAATATTCTCATCCATCTCACTGATGATTACAGACAATCTATTGCATTTAGCTAAAATGAGTAAAGTTTTAATTGCTTAATCTTTCCTTTAATGACTATCTCGGAGTCTCTATTTGTGAGTTGTATTCAGAGTCTATTGCAAATGCCTTTTTTCATGGCCTTAATCTAAAAATAAATAGATAGAAAACCTAAGGCTTCTCTGTGTCATGTTATTTGTTTCCCTTCCTTGTTAACTGAGGAGCCTATACTTCCTTTCGCCTTGTTCTTGTTTCAAATGTGTTATGAAAGGCTTCTTCCTTCTCCTTGGTGACCTGCTCTAATTGGAACTCATTTTGTGTCCTGGCCTCTCTGACCGCCCTGCAGGCTTCTGGTGTTCCCTAACTCTCCTCCTTCCTGATCTGCCTTTGTTCTATTCAGCAGATAATTGCTTTTTGCATTTCAGATCTTAAAAACAGACTATGCTTTACAGATGGCAGCCTCCTATGGTTTTCTTATCTTTCTTTTCATCTGCATGGTTATCTCTATGCTCTGCCTTTAATATGGTCATATTTTTACTTTTAAAGAAATGCCCAGAACTCTTTCGAACCACTTTTCCTCTGAGTTCCACGGGATATTCCCCTCAAATATGCTAAGCTCAAATGTGTATCTGTTTTATCCTTCTCTGAATCTGCTCCTCTGTTTCTTCTCCTTCCTTAGTGTTCTGCCATTTCCCCACTATAAGTGACTGAACAGGTAACTCAGAACTATAATTACTCTACTTGCTATGGATTGAATTACTCATGAGCTTGTAGGCCCTTTCACTGAAGGCCATTGCTGTAACTTCAAGCAAATATCATTCCCATTGCGATGAGTATAAGAAAATAAAACTAGACTTATATAATCCAGAACACTCTTTCCCAATGTTTGCATTTTCTAAAATCTGGCTATTTTCTCTCATAATGGTCCTTTTATAAGAAGAGGCTATTTTTTTTTAATTCTAGCTAATCATTTTATTTTTATTTACATATTTATAAGGAGCTAAAGGCACACGTGGCACTTTCAGAGCAGTAAAGAAAACGAAAATCAAAATGGTCTTTGTCCCAAGAGCTTACAATCTATTTTCACATTTCCAGTATTTTCCAGAACTGTCCTAAATGAGTCTTTTAGGAGAAAGTCTGAATGTTCAATAGTAATTGCAATATCTTCAGAACCCAGACAACTCAGAAATAAATTTATTTTATCCCAGACACAGCTATCAGGGTTGTGAGTATGTAAATAGGTCCCAGCCTTTCACACCTGAATGAATGGATTATATCCTTCAGAAAGCTGCTTGGTTTGAGAGATTTAATTAAGACAGAAATGCAAGTTTTCTTGGGACAAACAGGATTACAGCCTTCCATTGCTAATTGAAAATTTTGATAAACATGTCATAGTCATGAAACACTAGCTGGTTGGATTTTCTGTGCTTCTGGGTGAACTTGAATACAGCAATGAGCAAAAATCATGATAGTGATTAATTTCTTTGGCTGAGAAGAAGTAGTGTGCAACCCAGGACACTTTGGACAAGCAAATGGTAACCTAAGGTTACATATCCAGTGCTTATTACCAAGAACTTGAGTGGAGCCACTCAGAGCTAAAAATATCTTCAAAGATGATTGTCCATAAGTATATTCGTTAGAACCAACAGAAATAAGAATTATAATCTTCTTGAGGGCAGGGAACATTTCCTATTTTGGTCACTGTTGGCACCTCATTCTCGTGCCTTCTATGTGGTTCTCACATTATTTGTGAATTACAGCCTGTGTCACGTGCCCAGAATGCGTGCTTCCAGATCTCTCTGTTACTCCCTAGCATAACACTCGTGCTGCCCTGTGCTGCCCTCGGGAACTGCAATCACATCTCTGGCTTTACCACAAGACCATGAATTCTTTGATCCCTGTATCCCCAGGGCTTTGCCCAGAGCCTGACACAAAATAGGTTTTTCAATAAATGCTAGTTGATTGAATAAATGAATTAAGGGATGGATAGATGGATGGAATTAATTGAACCGAACTAATCATAAATGGTAATTTTATGTTCTAAGTTTAATCACTGTTCACTCTAACTCTCTCAGGAAATCTATTCATGTTCCTCATTTCTTTACTCCCTAAATACACAGGCATCAATCGAATGATTTTAAAGGGTGCTGCACTGATTAGAAATCCTACTTTTGCTCCCAAACCAGAAATTTAAGAAGTCCTTCTGTGTCTGTATCACCAAATATTTTACTGCAAAGTGTGAGTCACTGCCATGCCATTCAAAATTTAAAAATAAATGGGCAACTTTGCTACTTGGTTCTATAGTAACTATTAAGATAGACTTGATGCCTTTATGTTATATGTAAACACACACACACACATATACACACAGTATAAGCATTTCTTCTTTCAAAAGAGAATCATCTTCAAAACATTCTGGACTAACAAGTATTTCAGAGATTAAAAGGAGAATTATTTCATTCCATTTTGCATTTAGAGAATGCTGTTTCTGTTAGTAATAACAGGAAGTACATTAATGGCATTTGTCTATGTCCCCATGACAAGTATTCTATGAGATGCATGAGAGGGAAGAGGTCAAGAACAAAGGAAGGGTTAATCTCTAACCTCATGGATCTCACAAATCCAGTGCTTCTGCATCACTAGATGATGTTGCTGAGATTTCCCTGACAGAGGCACAAACTCTATTCCTTGCCTCCCTGCTCACTGGTGTTTGGTGTAATGTTTCACAAGCCCTACACTGTCTGTAAGCCACCGTCTCCAGTTTACTGCCTTCTGCCACACATCAAGTCTTACATAAAAGGGAAAATTAAGCTCTGATTCAACAAATAATTATTGAGTAACTGTTAAGGTAAAATGCGGAGTGCTAGAGGCATAACACAGTTTTCCATCAGTCTTTTAATATCTTCCTGTCAAGCCAAAGAATGGGAAGCTGAGCTGGGGGAATCAGGAAATAGGAGCTTGTCAAGAAGAACACAATTGAAGTCAGAAACCAGAATCAACTATTACAAACAATTAAATCAGAATTTTCTGTTACAAGGAAAATCATTCATGCTTTGCCTTCCCTTAAAAGAACAATCACAGTGGAAACATAAATTTCTGCTAAGACAGAGAAAGATGGCGAATGAAAGTTACGCTTTCCATTTTTCCCCTTGAAGCATACATGTGAATTTAATTGTGCAAAGTCAATGGTGTCAAAAAAGTAGCAGGTGAGCTTTGTTTGCAAAATTCCAATTTGCAAAAGGAATCAATTACAGTAACATAAAGGCATTTATTGGCTAATATTCTAGATAACTGAATCATAGTTTAATTTCAAAAATTTGTATCCATTTTCTCACCACTCATACTATCTTCTTAAATATAGGGCACACTGTCCTTTTGGTTATTAAACTACTGTCTGGGAACAAGAATCTCCTGTCCTCTCAAGGCCCTTCTAGCTGGACTAAAACTCACATTGACATGAGACAGATTAACAGGAGAAAATCAAAGTTAATTTTGTACGTACAGGGAATCCATACAGACATGGAAATTCTAAAGACACACGGGCAAAATGAGGTATGTATGCCATCCTGAACTGGGGGTAGGGGTCTGAGACTTCGAAAGGAAGGTATGCATGTCACAGGGCAATAAGAACAGCAGATGTTTAGTAATTAGATGTTTGCCCTGCCATACTGATGGGTCACTCAGATAAAATTTCTCTCTGCCAATAACCATTATTCTGGGGAATTTAGATTCTTCTGTGTAGGTAACAGGGGGCAAATACTTTCTCTTGATCTTGCAGCATCTTAATTGCCTTCAGCTTAAAATAATCTTTGTGCTCTTGGCTCCGATAGTTCAGAGGTGTTCTTGGTATTTGCAAAGGCAATTCACCAAAACTCTTAAAGAAATAAAGCAGTGACCTATAGTAAAGTATCATATTTTAACACAAGACCCAATCACCATAAAAGAAAATTGATCCTGCTTTAAGTCATGGATTATCATGGATTAGTTTTATCTAATGGCATAACACATGATCCTCAACTCTGCTCGGTCCTCCTATGGGAAATTCAGCTGAAATGAAATCAGTCACTGATTTCCTTTAATTCAATATATAAAACTTTGAAAAATGATCAGGTTAGGGAGGGGGTCCACTTGAACTTTAAACATAGTGTATATAAAGTGTGAAAAAATAAAGAGAGCTTCATTTGAAACTTTCAGACTAGAAGATGAGTGGGCTTACAGATTTAGTGATGGCATAGCAGCTTTCACTGTGAGGTTCTTGGCATGAAGTCTGCCTAAATCAGCAGTTATCAGAACTGCTACCAACCAGAAGAAAAATAATCTCTCACATTGCTAAATTATTGGCGAAATGAACAATCTCCGTGGCAAAGAGAGACTCAACATGGGCTTAAAGAATTAATCTTTCAGATTTTCTTTCCTTCTACATTTATTGATGATACAATAGTAATATTATCAGGATTCTGCCCATCAGTAATGATTAGTTAAATCTAGTATTTCTATTTCTGTCCTGAATGTGGCCACATAAGTACAGCCATTTCCTAATTCTCATCTTGGAACTAGAAGAGATGTTGTTCCACAGGCCAGTGAAACAATAAACTTGAGATATGATCCTATCCTAAAGTGGGGAAACTAATCAGGACAATAACAACAAATAAATAATATTTAAAAAAAAAACTCCATGGAAGTTTCAGGTAAGAAAAGTTACTTCCAGCTAAGGAACTAAAGTAAAGTAAGCAAAAATATAAAATCAGTTTGGGCCTTCAAAGACATACAGAAGTGCACTATTTGTGGATGGAAAGAATGAAGGCTAAAGACGACATTATAGGCAAGGTTACTATATGGCTTCTATGTGTTTACGGGTTAGGACAAAAATGCTAAGTGTTTACATTTCCTCCATCTCCTACTACTTCATGATCTTTATCCGTCTTCAGTTTCTTCCCACTCCCACCCCAATCTCTACGTAGAACTGTCCAACTTGAGGGTATGGAGTTGACTTACTAGACAAAAAAATGGAAAGGAAGAAAATGAAAAGTAAAATCCAGGAAAACCAGGAGTAGAGAAGCACTTTTCTTAGAGGCCTTCAAAAGGAAGAAGTGCCCTATGAAGGCTGTAGGTAAGAAGCATTTATTCCCATAAAGATCACACAAGGTTTTACTTTCCTTCAGAGCATATGATGTTGAGGCTCCAGGAAGTGTGTAACCTTGTTAAGGTTGAAGGGGATCAGGATATACCACTCTAATATTTATCACTTTGACAGAAGGATTCTTTTCGACTGAAAGGAAATTGAAAAACAGGAGACTCAAAAAAGGCTCTTTTCTCTACTTTCCCCCTATTTACCTACACCATAGATGACTAGACTCTTATCAGCCCACAGATGGCACTAAGAGGTGTTTATAACAAACCTTACTAGACAACACTTATCTTCCATTAGTTTCCTCAAAAATTTATCTTACCATAGTTTGCTTCCCCTAAAACCTCTTTTCTTTAATCCTGTCATTTCCCCACATATTTACTGTTCTTTGCTAAAATGGTATATGAACCTCAGGTTCTAGCCACTTCTTGGAATCCCCACTGTTTTTGTATTAAGGCTTCCATGTGCATATATAACATACCGTTTCCCCTGTTAAACCATTTCTTTTGTCACTTTCATTTGCATTGCTCCAGGTACTGAACATAAAAGGGAAGAATAAAAAGTATTTTTCCCTTCCCTACAAGGTCAAGCAGAGGGGAAGCACTGGGATCTAAGAACAGGTCGAACAGATTACAAACCTGTGATCTCCTCTGCACCAAATGTCTTCCGCCCTTTGCAATGAGCAGGAAGGTATGCTGTGATTCGAGCCTGAGGTAAAGAGTACGGTGGAAATGTGACTAAGAAGGGGTCAACAGCAGAGGGTCAGAATATTTTAGCAGGGATAGAAAAAGAAAAGTGTTTCTAGGTATAAATTAAGTAACTATTATTCCCCTAGAATACTTTGAAATGAAGAGAATTAGATCCCCCAAAACGTAGCAGCAAGAAATGGTAGGCAAAGTGGTGATTTTAGTTACAGCATGGACAACCAAAGGAAGGTTCCTGGAATTTTAATGGCTCTACCCCTCTTGGATTTATACTTCAAAGCTGTGAACAAATACCCTCTGGTATGCCACCCTGGGCTCCACTGTTGCTGATTCTCAGATGCAGACTCTACGACCACATTCCCTGGCACCAGTTTGCCACCCACAGAGGTCCCACACCAACTGAGCTGTGGCCCTGCTTTTCTGGTTACAAAATGCAAAAATAGCACCTGCCCTGGTGTTGCACCAGAAAGTACAATAGACACATTAGTGCCTAAATGAAGCCTTCTCATTTCTCTAATGTAATCAGGAGAATCAGGGTAGGAGGTGGAGGTGGAAGAAGGCACCGAAAAAAAGAAAACTCAAGAGACCCATTACTGCAACCGTCTGAAGCACTTTGTAAAAGGTATAATTACGCCTAGAATATTTTTTAATATTTATGGGAATTTTAAAACTCCTCTCTTAGCAATCAGGAGAGTAGCCTTTCAGTGCAACTGCCTCATTTCCATCTCAACAATTATTGTCTCTCTAAGAACGAGAGGAGGAAAAGAAAACATTTGGGTATGTTTTGATTGTGTTTATTTCTGCTATCTTTGCCTGTCGTCTTCAAGCTCACGTCTTATAATTTAATGATTTAACTTTGCTTATGGCAAAAGCTCAAGGTACCTTTTATTTAAGCTGAAAATTTGGTGCTTAAAAAAAGACTTAAGCAAAACACTACATGCTATTCCTGAGAGAGCTTGGAATTAAATTGTTAAATGTTCTACTATAATGAAATTTTGTATAATCAGCAGGGAAGTAGCTGTTGGCCATTTATCAGTTTCTCTAGCTGCATTTTTTTTTTAATGCATGGAAAGCATAATTAGAAACCTCCACAGGTGGAAAATCTTATATAATAATAACACATTTTATCAGAATGGTGCTCTTTAACTTGCAAATTTTAGGGCATTTTACAGCAATGATCTATTAGCAATAATAACTATCACATCTTTACATATTTTAATATAGAACTGTATGGAGAAGAAAGGAAGCAGTTACAAAATTAACTAGACTCAAATGGGAATGTTGTATCCATGATCTCAACTACTTCTAAATATGTGCAAATAGGTCAACATGTAGATCTCCTCTGTTAGAAGGTATCTAAGGAGGGAACAATGTACACTCCATAAAGTGATTAGAATAAAGCTGCTTTACATTTTCAAAGTGTTTTGCTTTTTTTGTTTTGTTTTGTTTTAGTTTTACAAATAAATATGTAGTCCACTCTTTAATCCTCACCACAGCTCCATTTTAGAGATGTGGCAACTCAGAAACACAAGAGCTTTTGTCGAGGCCCTTTATCTGGTGACTGTCATTCATGAGGCTCACTGCCTTCTTAGTCCAGGGACCGTCTTCTTCGTGCCATGGGCTCCACACTGGGGCTTCCCCAGAGAACTGATGGTCATGGAGCAGATCCTCTTAGTTTCCTGAATCAGTTTCCCTATCTGTAAAATGGGGTGATGGCTCCAGAGAACAAATTCACCTTCACCCATAGCTATAAAGTCTCTTCAATGTTGTCTAAATTCTACTCTACTCAGGGGGAAACGAGGCTAAGTTGCGACTTACACAAAATCTGCATTCTGGGAGAGAAACAAATTATGACTTTATAAAAAGCCTCATCACTTCATAGAATACTGAAGTCTCTGACGACAGACTGTGGAGGCCTTGTTAAACTTATTACACAAGGCGGCTATCAGAGAGAGGTGGCTCTCAGGCTGTGGAGGCCTGTATGAACATACCTAAATCTAACTCTGTAAAGGCCTCAAGGCTACGAAACCAAAACACTAAGGTCAACCAATCACAAACAGCCAACTAGGCTTTAAGATATAACCAGTCAAATACTTTCCTTTCTTGGGGCGCCTGGGTGGCTCAGTCGGTTAAGCGTCAGGGTCTTGATTTCGGATCAGGTCATGGTCTTGCACTTTGCTAGATGGAGCCCTGCACCCGGCTCTGTGTTGACAGCATTAGCCTACTTGGGATTCTCTCTCCCCCTCTCTCTCTGCCCCTCCCCTGCTTGTGCTATCTCTCTCTCTCTCTCTTTTAAAATAAATAGATGAACATGAAAATGAAAATAAAATCCCCTTTCTTTCTCTATAACTCTGTTTCCTGGCCCCTCAAGGGGACTGTTCCCAACCACTTTTGGTTTGGCACTGCTCTATGAGAATCACTTTTTGCTCAAATAAAAAAGTCTTAAAGTTCTTAATATGCCTTAGTTTACTTAATAACAGGCTCTTCCTTTTCCTCTTCTTCCTTCCATTCCCCATCCCCACCTTCGTGTTAGCTTTTTATTAAGACAGCAACTTGCCTCTGTCTGGTGGTGCTCAGGGGGCCCTTACTAGTGCATTAGAGTGGTGTTATGTAAGGTGAGTCATGGTCCCCTCATGGCATATGAACATAATTTGGTCAACCATATCAGCATTTTAAAAATGAAAGGGAACACAATAGGAAATATCAGAATGCAGACTGTTAAGAAAAATTCACCAAATTTGGAAAAGATGAGTAAAAAGAGTTGGGCACTATTGTCTTTCAACATCACATAGACGCATATTTCAATAGATTCAGCCAATCATTATTTAGGAGGATGAACTTCGACGTCATCATTGATGGAGGGTCTCAGAATTAGTTAAAGTACATGCAAACATAATTTTTTTATATAGTAGATATGCAAATAATTTCTGCCTGGTGGAAAATAAAGCCCTCCAGGTTGTGTCTGTTTGTCCTGTAGCACCTTAATCAGTTTCGTATCTAACTGAGCAATTTTAACATCTCTATTAAGTTCCCTATAAATATGAAAATATCAATATTAACCAATATTAACATCTTATTGGTATCCTTAATAACTAATGAGTTAAATGAAAGTTTTGACATATGTTCATTTTATTTTTGTAAGAATATCATGTCTTTACCTTAAAAAATAGACTTTGGTTGGGGCATCTGGGTGGCTCAGTAGTCAAGTAAGCCTCCAACTTTGGCTCAGTTATGATCTCATGGATTGTGGTTTGAGCCCCACATCAGGCTCTGTGGTGACAGCTAGCTCAGAGCCTGGAGCCTGCTTCACATTCTGTATCTTCCTCTCTCTTTGACCCTTTCCTGCTTTCTCTCTCTCTCTCTCTCAGAAACAAATAAAACATTATTATTTTTTTAAATACACTTTGGCAATCTCATGTCATGAGGATGAACATTGCTTATAAATACTGTTGTACTATAGGGGCGCCTGGGTGGCTCAGTCAGTTGGGCCTCCAACTTTGGCTCAGGTCATGATCTCCTGGTCCAGGAGCTCAAGCCCCATGTCAGGCTCTTTGCCTGTAGCCTGCTTCAGAGTCTGTGTCTCCCATTTTCTCTGCCTTTCACCCTGCTTGTATTTTTTTTCTTTCCCCTTCTCTCTCTCTCTCTCAAAAATAAATAAACATTTTTAAATATAAAAAAGGGCAGACATTAACTTAAAAAATAAATGGTTTTAAGAATAGCATATAAATGAATATAAGTCGCAATATGAATCATATTTCTTATTATAGATCTGGTTCAAAAGAGTTTGAATCCTCTGAATTAGAAAATGTACCCCACAACGTCTTGATATTCCTATTTCTCCAATTCAAATGATCCGATTTTATTACTTCTCCTTATTTTTAAGCTTAAGCTTCAAACAACCAATATTTTTTCATGTTTCTCTAAGAATTATCTGCAAGAAACCCAAGTCCTAGGAGTAATTTTTAAAGTAACTGAAGTGTCAGACAACTGATAGCAAATCTCTTCCTGGAGAGGACGGTCCCCTGGGGTGTGAATTGGTGGTTAGGCCTGCAGCCGCACACTGTCAATTGCTGAAAGGAAGCGCTGCTTCCTGGCCAGCCGGTTTACAGGGAGAGACTAGGAAAATGTCAGAAAAAGGGTAAAAGCACAGAGATTACAAGCCCAAAGTAAATACTGTGGTGGCACGAGGCATTTATTGACTTAGCACAAAATATCATGTGGCATTTTACAATAACAGCAAGATAACTACATGGGAATTCAATTCATAAGTAACTGAAATCCCAGTAATAAAGACAGCGAAATCAGAGAACAACTGGCCTATATTAAAGCCACAGCAAGAGGCCTGGCTCAGAATTTTCTCATTCAGACTTGGGTTCCATCTGCCTGTTGGCATTATTTTAACTTTGGCTTTTACATAAAGCCCTCCTTGTGGCCTCTCCACTGGGAACACAGTTTCTCTTCTTTGATTCTCAACCAAAACAAGGGGAGATACAAAAGCTTCATAAAATCTGTATTGGAAACTGTGTATACGTGTTTTTTTAATCCAACCATAATTTATTTTGAGTATCTGCAATGATAGAAATTTCATTGTTCTCCCAAAGGAGGAAAAAAAAAATAATGAAGTGAATTACAACTGGTAATATGGTAGATGCTTTAGAATTTGCTCTGGCGCATGTCATAGAATTAGCACTGCTTTTGTATACAGGCAACTAACATTTCAATTGAAAGTAGTCCTTGTTGCTACTGCTCAAGAAGTTCTTATTCACGCTTTTTTTTTTTTTTTTCATGCAGTAGCATAGAAGGCCTATACCTGCACCAGGGCAGATTCCACACCTGAAAATTTGGCAATGGATAAACTGGACAGATGATTCATTCATGTTACCAGAAAGCAAGGTTTAGACACAATTATTGAGAAAGAAAGCTTAATATGTTACATAAAATTCCATGTATTGCTTTTGGTGTATTGTAGTAGAGATGATATTAAACTCTATCCGTGCTCTAGCCTTTATTTTGCCAACTAGGTATATGACCTTTCATTGGTTAAGTTAAACCTCCTCACTTCAATCTTTCAATTCAGAAATGAGGCAAATAGTACGAATACCATAATGAGAGAAACAATGAAAAGTAAGTGAAATGATATAACTGAATGTGTTTTACAGTTTATAATATGCTGAAAAATATGAAACATTTTAACACATTGTGTCTTTAAAAATGTGCAGTTTCAATATGTTTTAGTTTGTGAATTATAATATTAAGCTGCAGGATTACAAAAAATTATTGGCACAACAATAGAAAACTTAAGCAAAAATCCTATCTCATATAAGTTATTAAAAATTGAGCCGCTAGTTAAGTGTTAAAAGTCTCAAGGACAGGTATAATAAAATGTACATCTAATTGAGAAAAGAAAGCTTTATATGTTTCTCCCCAAAACATTCTCTGGGGGAGAAAACTGATAAACCTAGTAGAACCATGGGGTCTCTGACAGAAACTGGGAGATACTGCAGTTTTTGCAGGTCAAAACTATCAGATCATATGAAATGGCGGGAGAACATTTTAGTGTGCAGGATTTAACATAATATCTTTCATTATATAAAAATATCCTGAGAAATTACACATTATGTCCAATTTATTACCTAATGACTTGGAGAAGAGACATGGACAGTTAGCATTCTGACAAGCCACTCCTTAACTATGGAAACAACCAATATAATGGGATTAATGCTCTCAGGTGGCAAGCAATGGCTTGGAAATTTATAACCTACAGAAACAACCAATTTTCTACTTCTCTGAAGACAGAACTCCCATTAGGTCAACAAAGCATGACTTCTACAGATGCCTCACACCACACTGTGCTCAGATGGCATCTGCCACACACTGATTTATGTAGAGGAGAATGCTTTAATATAGAAACTGGTATAGTCAAGGGTGCCTCGAAAATAAGGAATTTGGTAGAGTAGCTCAGTTGTGATTTCTAGAACAGTGAATAACCTCACTCTACCAAGCTTTAGAATAAGCAACACTGACTTGTGATTGCATTTCAAAAGCCAAGAAACATATATATTAATACCTCTGCAGATGATTATTTGATCAAGACTAAATTGAAGTGTTAAGATGAAAAAAGGATTTATAACAAAGTCTTTAAGAAGTGAGCAATATAAGTATTCCTTTAAAAATGTTTGTGATTCTTAAAAAAAAAAAATTTGACCTTCTTGGCTGTAGTCCTTTGAAAAAAAAATCAGGCAGGTTTTATTTGTTTCTTAAAGCAGAGCAGAGTCTCTCAAAAGGAAGGATGGAAGGAGGGAAGGAGGGAGGGAGGGAGGGAGGGAGGGAGGGAAGAAAGAAAGAAAGAAAGAAAGAAAGAAAGAAAGAAAGAAAGAAGGAAGGAAGGAAAGAAAGAAGGAAAGAAAGAAGGAAAGGAAAAGGGAAAGAGAAAGGAAAGGAAGAAAGGCAGAAAAGAAAGAAGGGAGAAAGAACTTGTTTTCCTTTATTGCTGTTTGTACAGATAAGTGCCAAACCACATTTCTTTAAAGGTATTTCATATGCTGATGCATAGGAGCACATGTACCCCAATGTTCATAGCAGCACTCTCCACAATAGCTAAAACATGGAAAGAGCCTAAGTGTCCATCAACAGACGAATGGATCAAGAAGATGTGGTTTATCTATACCATGGAATACTACATGGCAATGAGAAACAATGAAATCTGGCCATGCGTAGCAACATGGATGGACCTTGAGGGTGTTATGCTGAGCGAAATAAGTCAGGCAGAGAAGGACAAATATCATATGTGTGCACGTATAGGAGGATTAGGAGGAACTTAACAGAGGACCAAGGGGGAGAAGAAGGGCGGAAATGGTGGGGGAAAGGGAGAGAGGCAAACCATGAGAGACTCTTGAATGCTGACAAAAACTGAGGACTGATGGATGTGGGGGGAGGGAGGGACGGGCATGGAGGAGGACACTTGTGGGGATGAGCACTGGGTGTTATGTGGAAACTAATTTGACAATAAACTATTTGTAAAAAAAAAAATAAAAAAAATAAAGGTATTTCATAATAATTAATAATATTTACATGACTATGAATAAAGCTCACAGCATGCTACTCGATGATGTGGATACTAGAACTGTATCTATTTTATATATGTCAAATGTAAAACTCCTGAAAGGTGTGACAAACTTTCTTATGATCAGTTAGCTTATAAAAAGTAGAAGCAACATTCTAGTGAAAATTTCATTCAAAAGTAAACAAGCTTTCATTTAGAAAAGACTTTTGTATATATTAATCTGAGTTACTGAAGATACTTAACTTGGATAATATTTCAGGGATATGTAATTATGTATAAACTTGTTAATTTTTAAATATTTTTATGCTGCCTCAGAGGCAGAATGTTCACGTTTCCCTAGGAAGCATATTTGAAACAGCACACACCAAGACTGATTATTACTAGTGAAGCAAAGAGTTCCCACAATTATAATGTGTTAGTGGCCAGATATGCCTAAAATAAAACCTTAATTTAATGACAGTCAGCTTCTTCCAACTTCATCTCTGAAGTATGAAGAAAGAAAGGTATGAGAAAGGTCTTGTTTCATTGCTCCCCTTCTACAATAACCAAAAAGGGTATCAATTATTTTTGCTGGACAGGCTGTAACTGCCCTGGTAAGTAAATACATTTTTAGAAGGGCTCATCTGAAAGGAAGTAAAATATATGTCAACTTCCTAATCAGCTGTCAGGCATCTTTTATTCTAACATGTGTTCAGAGAGAAAGATAGAATTGCCATTTTAGAAAAAGTGATGGAAACTCTGGGTGTTTTCTGAGGAAATTATTCAAGAAAAGATGGTCTTCCAATGTCGCAATTGGGGCAAAGTATTTTTCTTTTCCCAAGGAAGGATGAAGGGAAATGAAAAGACTTCAAAAGAGTACCTAATTTTACTCTAAGTTGTTGATAAAACTGGTAAGTGGTAAATCATTAAGCGTCTGTGATTTGGTGAATACTTAGGGAGGACCAAGAGGTCTTAATAAAGGGCTCTCATATAATTAATAACTGCATGGATAATCATGGTAAATTTATGGTTGTGGGTCTGAACAAAGTTTCATTCAGAAAAGGCAGGCTTGAACCAGCCTGTTGAGGGTCTTTTATGCCCTGCTAGAATAAAGAAGAATAAACAGGCAGATAAAAGCAGATACTCCAGTTCATGTCTCTTGACCAGCCCTTAAATTTTGGTCTATACTTACACGCTTAAGAATGAAACACGATCATGTTTCTAAAAGCATACAGAGACCCAGAGACCACCCAAGGAAACAGAATAAACACAGAAACTCACTGAATTGTTTCTTTTGATCCATATTAACAGAGAGCAAAATGAAAGCTGACAAGAAAAATATTAACAAATACTACTTCAGGTGCCTCCCGAATTTCATCACATATTTAACAGGGAAACTCAGCCTTTCTGGTCCATTCTGGGCAACTTAACACACAAAACAAAAACTAAACACAAAGCTAAGAAGGAAGACAGCAAGCATGAAGTAACAAGCAATCTTGCCATTATCTGGTTCCCATTCACACTTGATTTGCCTACAAAACAAAAGTCAAAGTTTATTATGATCTTAATTTCTTACCATTCTTGCTGTAACCTAAGCTGTTTTAATAGGAGAGTGAATTTTTATACTGATCAACGACATGATTATGCTTCTGAAACTGCAGAGTCGGTTCCCTCTCTGATCTGAGCCCTTTCATGGCATTCAAGTGGATGATAGCTTCTCAGGAAAGTGGGTTAAGGACAAATGCAATTATTTTAGTTTGACATATTTATTTCGAAAACCAGAAATATATTTTTCCTTGCTATGTCAGTTTAGTTTTCCTAGATTTATTCAGTTTAATCATTTATTCTATTTTATTCCTGACAGTCACAGCTGTCAAAAACACTCTTAAAATTGTCAATCTTTGGTCAAGATGAAAATCTCAAGATTAATGAAAAAAGCTAAACTATATTTTTAAACAGAAGGAGAAAATTATGAATAGTCTGTGGTTACGTTATTAAAATATTTAAAGGACATTCCATTCGGGGTGCCTGGGTGGCTTAGTCGGTTAAGCATCCGACTGACTTTCGCTCAGGTCATGATCTCGCGGTTCGTGGGTTCGGGCCCGGCGTCGGGCTCTGTGCTGACTGCCAGCTCAGAGCCTGGAGCCTTGTTTCGGTCTGTGACTCCCTCTCTCTCTGACCCTCCCCTGCTCACACTGTCTCTCTCTCTCTCTCCTAGAAATAAAAACATTTAAAAAATTAAAAAAATAATAAAAAATAAAGGACATTCCATTCTCAGTGGAATCCAACAAGGAAAATGCCAAGATACCTGACAAGTAGGCAAAAAACTTTTTTTAGAAAAGCAAACCCCTTCTGTGCTTCAAGAGCTAACACAACACATATACACATAAACCCCCTAATCCATTAATGTCTTAATGGAGATTAAAAGAAAAATGAGAGTAAAGTATTTTGATGAATACAACTAGCAGTGATATTAATGCGATTGTTCATTTTTTTTTAAATAAAGACTTTGTCTTTATGGACATTTTACCTAGTTTGGCTTTTTAACTGACTACAGAAATCAAATGAGGATTCAAAGAATAGCGGCTGACAATCCTCTGGCAGACTTAAAATGCTATCTATAATCTTGCTATTTTCAGGAAGCCAATGATCCACAGGGTAGCTTACAAGTGGGACATAAATAGTCAGTGGGTTATGATTTCATGTTTCCAGTTGTGCTGGGATGCTGACCATTTCTGGAGATTTCTAATTTCATAGTTTTTCTGTGAAGTCAACAATGACCATACTGGCTGAACACAAAACATAATAAGCACTAAGGGGGAAGTCACACCACAACAGATTCTGCCACTGCCCTTGCACATTCAAAATGAATAGATACCTTTTAATTTCAATCAGCATGTTTGGTGAGAAAGCTAGTTTTGAATTTCATTTGCATTTCCTAATGCAAGTAGCACTAATAGCAAATTGATGATTCTGTGTAATGGAGACTGCCTATAATTATTTTTTAATCAGTAAATAACATTTAACAGCATTTTCTAAACCGATAAAAGATCTTCAGTTGGTTGAGGAAGCCTTTCCAGACAAGCTCACTGAAAGAGAGCACTTAGCAACAGCAAATCAAATGCAGCCCTTCAATGAAGTTGTTAGACACACAACATCAGCAACGGCTGCCATATCTAGGGCTTGTTAAAAATCGATTCATTCTAGTGATCAGAGCTGAAAAATCATTCCACAGCCTGCTTTGTATCAATAGACAATTTGTGCAGTACATCACACACACAAAAATAAGGTCTAGCAACAGTGGAGAGCGTCAGAAATCTGGCTTCCAAAACAATATTTAAAATGGATTTCTGTCAGACTGTAAAGGATGAGCTTAAATAGAGCATAGTGTCAAATAGAAAGGTTGAGGTTTTAACATAATAAAAATAATCAATGAAGTTTCTATTCTGGCTTCAATATGCAAAAAGAAATGTAAATGCAGAGTTTGATTTTTCAGAATGGAAACATAACACAGATATTGACATGGAGCTTTTTTAAAAAAAATTATCAAGGAATACTTTGTTTCTAATCTCTGGGCATCTTTATATAAGTGGCTATGTGTATTTATATGTGGATATGTGCCCACAAATACATATAATATCAATAAATTAAGTGCTGATATTAAGAAATACATCATTCTTTTTTTAATGAAACAAAATTCAATATTTTGGAGCTGCCTAGACATAGTCACAGAATAAACAGACAAATTATTTTCCACAATGCAGTAAAAAGAAAGATGTCAGGTGTCCAAGTCTGTTATCTTAATACTATAAGGTAAAAACAGATCTTAGATGTTTATGTGGAAAAGATTCCCAAGTTATTGTGTAAAGACCTCAACTAAAATTAAATCACACCATAGCTATTCCAATAAGAAGTGCACAATCAGTCATAATTTCAGCCAAAATAAACGAATTGGAAAATAACTGATTAAAAGAGGTCATACATAGTCTGAGTTTTAATTCAAAATTAATAACAGCATGAGTTATGTCTCCTAATAATTCCTTATTAAAAGTGAATAAAAACAGTGCCTGAAAGTAAATGTTTCCTATTTCATGGTTTCATTCTCTGGCTCATTGGAAGGGGTTTGAAGAAGATGGGAGACATGGTTACGGCCCTTAGTGGCCCCCATCTTGTTACAAGATAAGGGAAATTGTGCGACTAGATACTGTAATAGTAAGAGGTAGAGAAATTGCAACTCAGTAACATTGGTATATTTATTCAATTACTGCTTCCTCCCAGGAGATCCCATCTACATACAGGCATATTCCACAGCCCCCATTATTTCAAAGGCTGGATATAAGTAATTATGATACTGGGGAATATTTTAGGAGAACCCACCCTTTGGAGAACCCATATTCCCCTCTAAGCCAAGAGAAACCGTGCCCTTCCCCTCTGCAGGGTATTATTTTTGCATTAAAATGCACCTCTTCTCCAGCACTGTCCATGCCTCGAGCCGTTACAGTTGGTGCATAATGATGCATCATTGCCTTTTACTTATTGTATTTCCCAAAATAGGAATGACTTCAATCATAATTAACTCTCCCTTCTAAAGCTCCACATCTCATATACCTTATGATTAAATTCTCAAAACATGATTCTTGGAATCATGTGCCACATATTAATCTTAGATTGGATGTATCACAGAAGCTACTCTCTAATGAATATTTTCCAAACCTCTGATTAGTTTATGTGCATATCATAGAAAGCACCCCTTGATGAACATTTTTAAAGCCCCTGATTAGATTAAAAGTAATTAGCATCTATTCTATCAAATATTAACCGGGATATGTGTTATAAGATTTCTCTTTCAGTTTGGGCAATTAGTTACTTCTAAATTATAACACTTCCTCTTTGACATACTGTGTTGTATTTCTATTCTGTTTTTAAGAGCAAATGGAAGGCAGACACTATACTCATTGGTCTTCACAGCATAGGCACCCAAGATGGAGATTACATAAAATAGGCTGTCACCAATTATCTGTTGAGTTAATGAATGACTTTAGCATCTCATCCAGATGTCCACAGTGAGAAAAATGTTTATAATTCTTATGTGGTTCATCTTATATGGTTCTCCTCTTGATGTATTTCTAGACACCTCTGGACACCACCCTCCCCTCACCCTCAACAGGCATATTTCCTTTGAAACATTCGAGTGACATTATTTGCCTCTTATCCCAATTTATCAATAATCTCCATTCTCCACTTACTTTCCCAAGGCTACAACATAGTGTACCCCGGCATGTACGTATCTCCTACCTGTTCAGAAATGAAACTGAAATCACTGGAAGTGTATAATAATAATAAAACCTACCACACACACACACACACACACACACACACACACACACACACACAAAGAGAATGAGGAAGAGGCCATCTCTGTATGGAACTCTCACCATAATTGTGGAAATTCTTTGAAGCAGTTAGAGAAAACATAAAAAAGGAGTGGAAGCCAAAACCTGGAGTGGTCACAGAAGGGACAAAGGCTGAAAAGGGGAGTTGCCCAACAAAAATCTAAAAAGATTTGGTACTTGTTGTATAAGAGTGGATGACTGAGATAAGATAGGAGGCTAATAAACAGAGGATTAGGTGAAAGCTTACCTACAGAACTGTGGACCCCTGTGCCCACCAAACACACAACAACAGAGAGAGGAGGAGAGAGAAAGTTGTACAAGGAGAGGGAGAAGACAGAGTGTAAGGTCTTGGAGATCACCTGGTATATTTCCCTCACTCACAGATGGCTTTCTGGAAATTAGCTATCTCCCGCACCAAGTTAGCAAGAGAGTAGAACACTGGCCGGACCTCTGGAATGTTTTCCATGACATCACCCAGGCTTCCAGTTCATAGATCCACCTAGTCCTCATACCCTGAAGTTTTTCTGATTTTCAGTCTCCTTGCTACAGGAACAACTCATGTGAGATAAGAAAGAAGTTATTTCCCCCTTTCCTGAAGAGTTTTTTTTTTTAAATAGTCATAGTCCACAACAGCATTCTTAAAAGGCCCTTCAGAATGTTAAAGAAGTAAAGAAAAATACTGCTACATACAAGTTTAAGCAATGTTTTTAAATGAACACATCAGTTTTCTAGACATTGGCATGACACACTGTGAAGTATATCTGGTGGGTCGTTTGGGATAAAGTGGTAACTTCCTTAGTTTCTTCAAATAAATTGAGAACCATACTATGTACCTAAGAGCATCATTGAGAATTAACAGTGAAAACTCACAAAAAATATTTAAAGTCCTCCTTAAGATATAGTGGGCTCTTAATACATTCAGTTTTCTGTTTCCAAATGAATGTGTATTACTTTATAGTACTCTGGGGATCTTTACATGGTAACCTTATTTGATAGATTAAGATTCACTTTATTAGTTTTTCTTTTCTTTAAGAAACCATGGATCTTTACTTCAATTTTGTTAGCATGATATCTTGGATAGAAGCAAAACATTCTAAATCTTTCACATTATCTAGTGCAACTGTCCCTGTTTACATATGGAAATATTCCTTAAGATGTAAAGTGACTCTCTAATATCATGCAGTTAATGAGGGGCAGAGGTAGGACTAGAATCCAATCTTCAGTTCAAGTATAGAGCTCGAGATTGCTTAGGTGAAATTAATTAGGTTTCATTTAATTAAAATGTTCAAGTTTCTTTCCAATATAAAAATTGTAGGATCCAAACAGAAGAAAAGGAACATTTTATTAATGTTTATCTACTTTTGAGAGAGAGAGAGAGAGAGAGAGAGAGAGAGAGAGAAAGGGTGGGACAGAGAGAGAGGGGGGCACAGAATCCGAAGCAGGTTCTAGGCTCTGAGCTGTCAACACAGAGCCCAACGTGGAGCTCAAAGTCACGAACCATGAGATCATGAGCTGGGCTTAAGTCAGACACTTAACCAACTGAGCCACTCAGGCCCCAAGAACAAACATTTTCCAAGCGCCTATCAAGTAGCAGGTGCTGTGCTATGACTTGGAAGACAATTTTACTCTTGTCTAGTAGTGTTGATCCTATTGCTAAGACATATAGATATGTAATCATAAATTATACCTTATTTTCTATGGGAAACTTGAGCTGTTTTTAAACCCACCTAAATCACACCATTAAAATGATAATCAGGAAGACAATATGGCAACATGAGAAAAATGCTGTCTATGAAATTGCATCTTCTCCATAACTACAACTTTAGGTTCTAGTCTTAAGAGTTTATGTCTTCATCCTTATCATCCTCATCCCTGCGTGCCTCTGCCTCACTGAAGGAGCCCATGTTGAATTAAATCAAATTAACTTAAGAAGGAAAACAAAACAACAATAACAACAACAATAAAAAATTAAGCTTGTACTTAGTGAAAGCCTGAACTAATACACAAAAAGGACAGTGGCTTCTGTTGGGTTATCAAGTAGATTATGAACAAAGTCTCCCTTGTTTTTCACATTTCATTAAATGCTAGGGGTATAAGAGAAGTAAATTTAAGGGTATAAGAGACTTCAGCTCAGGTCATGATCTCACGGTTGATGGGTTCAGGCCCTGCGTGGGGCTCTGTGCTGACAGCTAGCTCAGAGCCTGGAGCCTGCTTCAGATTCTATGTCTCTCTCTCTCTCTCTCTCTCTCTCTCTCTCTCTCTCTCTCTCTCTGACCTCCCCTGCTCATGCTGCTTCTCTCTCAGAAATAAATAAAAAACATTAAAAAGAAAAAAAGAGAATATGTCAGTTTTCCTTAACTTCCCAACTGTAGAGGAAATTTAGTCAAAAGTGGGGAGCATCTATGCTTCACTAATATGCACTTCCTTCCTATTCTGCATTATAATGCATCAGCCTCTATTTCTTTTCAAGAATCATGCCAATCAGGGGTATACTTCTCTTATACCCCTAGCATTTAATGAAATGTGAAAAACAAGGGAGACTTTGTTCATAATCTACTTGATAACCTAACAGAAGCCACTGTCCTTTTTGTGTATTAGTTCAGGAAAAGATACAGTTTTTTCTGTATCTTTCTTTCTACAGGACAAGATGTTGTCCTGTAGAAAATGTAATAAAGCATGCATTAAAGTGGTCACAGTGACAGATAATGCCATTTTAATGTTTCTTTACCATTTATTTTAGAAGAAAAAAAGTCAAATGTAAGAAAGCAGTCTCAGAATGAAAGAAAGGGACAGGAAATATGAAAGACAGAACTCTAGTTCAGCTCACAATGTCTGTTTCCTCTAGGTGTGTTCTGAAAATATAAGTCACGTGTTTATTGAAAATAACCTACAGAACTTGAATGACATGGTAAGTCTGCACACATGTTGAGAAAAACTACCAAAAACTTGGAATGAAGGCAAAAGAAATGACTGTGATTTCTTTCAATGACACACTGGAGTACTAACAGACCTGCACAAAGTTTACTTAATTCTCTAGGGCAGGGTCTCTCTATTGGAACACCACTGATATTTGGGGCTGGATGATCCTTTCCCTGTAAGAGGAGGCAGGGAAGTTGTCCTGTGCACTTTAAGATTTTTAGCAGGGGCTTGGGTGGCTCAGTTGTTTGAGTGTCCAACACCTGGTCTCTGCTCAGGTCATGATCTTGTGGCTCGTGAGTTCGAGACCCACATTGAGCCCCATGCTGATGGCACACAGACTGCTTGGTATTCTGTCTTTCCTTCTCTCCACCTCTCCCTCACGTATGCATACTCTCTCTCAAAATAAATAAATAGACTTAATTTTTTTTTTAAAGATGTTTAGCAGCATTCTTGGACTCTTCCCACTAGATGCCAGCAACACCCTCCAGGCTGCCAAGACTCAAAACATTTCCAGCCTTGCCAAATATCCCATGGGGGCAAAATTACCTGGATTCCCAAGGATTCTTGGGAAATGTATCATTGTTTCATTTACTATTTACTACTGGTAAGTGCTCAGAGTTGTTCAAATTACGTTTGTAGATTTTCATCTGATAGAGATACAAATTACTTCTTTTCTGGTAGAAAAGATGTAATCAAAGATGATGATTTTCCCCCTATTGGACATTCATTTGTATTTTTTCTAACTTACCAACTTCACATCTTTCCCAGCTAATGATATATCTCTTCCTCAAAGGCTGCTTAAACTAGCTCTAACATCCTAAAGCTTCTCTCATTAATGAATTAAATAAACTATGATGTATCCTTACTAGATACCTGTACGAAAGTCATGTGTTTGAGATTTTTAACTTTAACAGCCATTTCCATCTTTAAAAGAAATATTCATGTCATCTTTTCCCCTAATAAAGCACTTCTATAAGTCATTGAGTTACCTATGGGTTCCTGACTGTTACACTATCAACCATAATTTTTTTTTCACTTAACGAACGATAAGAATTACATGCTAGATTGAAAGAGAATCCATATAAATTCCGTTTACTTAACATTTAAAAAAATAATTTAATTATACAATTACGTTCCCTATAGAGGATAACCACAATAAAAATGGCAACCAGTAGATAAAACAAGCTTTGTTTCAGTTAAGAGAACAAATCAGAACACTTATACAATTATTATACAGTTTGAAAAACCACTACCCCCACCACCAACCATCACACATCCACAAATCTATGAAGACATGAATGTGTGTTGGTACAGATATCAGGGTCCTTGGTTACTTCCTTGTTGCAGCAGTATCAAAACAACCATGGCTCGGGGTGGAGTGGTGGGGCAGGAGTGGAATGAAAGGTATTAGATCCAGCAAAGAGACCTCGTAAATCTCACATTTTTAAAACTAGAAGCCAAGGAAAGGATTGTTTTTCATAGTAATGTGGGACTATTACAACTAATGCTTTTTCAACACTTACTAATCTCCTTTTTAAGAAAGAAAACAGGCTTCTGGCTTAGGCAAAGTATCTGGCTGGAGTTTATAGCACAGTTTATGTTTTTTATTTTCCAGTCATTTATTTCCCAGTTAACTTTACTTATGATATATGATATCCGTGTTCCATTTTCCTTGTAATAAATTCAAATTTAAAATAAACAGAATAACATAACAGTATAAGCGGTAGAAGGATATGACAAAACATGAATGTATTAAGTGAATAACTAAAACTTGAGGAGCACTCTGATCGAGGTAACTGATATTTAAAACAGAACTTGCTGTGTAATTGCTCGACCTCAAGCTTTCTTTTAAGTGAATTGTTAAAAATAATCTTCTCTAGACAGCAGTCTGAAAGGCAAACTAATAAGGAAAGACCAATGGTTTAAGAGTTGGGAGAATCTTCATTCTTATCCTGGACATGTCACTACCTACCTGTGAAATCCTAAGTGGGTAAACCCACTGAACTGTAATTTTATCATGTCTAAAATTCAGAATATATGATTCCTAAGGATTCTTTAAAGTGCAGAGATTGGCTACTATGGTTACACTGATTCACCCACTTTTACACTCCAATTCTGCATAATAGAGTTTAAGACTGATTGATTTTTAATTATTTCATGCCTGCTAGTTTTGTCTTTCTAGCAATACCGGAAGATTGTTGAAAAAAGGGATCACATCAAATTCTTTTTTTGCAACTTCACGAGTAGTTTATGCAATACTGGCCAAAGTCAATTACTGTATGGTCTTTGCTTGGTAATTGGCTAGCTTTTAGTATTCAGTAGAAATCTGATGAGTGTTTTCATTAAAAATAAAGTGACATCCATAGAAATAGTTTAAAAATTGGAAAATCATTTTAGCTCACTATTTTGTAGACAGTTTATTACAGAAGTACATGGTGATAAAACTGCTCCAAAATATATAGATTAAACCTACTGATCAAAACCTACCACATTCATAAGAGAACTGAAAAAGATGCATTTGGTGAATTTTTAACTTAGAAGTAATTGTCAGAAAGATTACTGCACTCTAGAACTGTGCTGTTCAATACAGTGCCTACTAAGCACATGTAGCTGTATAAATTTTAAAAATTAGTTCCTCAATTGCATGAACCATATTTCAAGTATCTCATGGTTACTGGCTACCATATTAGACCGAAAATATAGTAGGACATTTCCATCACTGCAGAAAAATCCACTGGACACCACTTCTCTAGACCATCCCAAAGTGGCTCTAATTTAGAAGATAGTCTAAAGGGAAATGAATTGCTCCAACTCATTTCTCAACAAAGGAAAAGCCTGAGCAATTTGCTCTAAGCATCAGAATCCAAGAAAATGGAAATGTGTCATCTATTAATGCTGCATATTTATAAACTCTCCAAAGTGGAACAAAAGAATACCATTTGTGAATAGAAAATATGTTACAGATATGAAAGTCAAGTAAGGCAATACAGAGTAAGTCCTCATTGGAAATGACTTTCATGTTTCTCTAAGTAAGCCCACCAAAATCCATGGCCAGGAGGTATGTAATATACACTTGGCAGGGCTTGTTTTTCTAGCTTAAATTTTTATGCCAAGGATCCAGGTTTTCAGAATTCGGGTCAAAAATATAAAAAGCAATTTTGAAATGGTTCCTACAGCTTCAGGGATGATAACCAATATCAACACCACCATGCTCCCCACCCTAAAAAAAATCAAATTAAACAAGTATATAGGATGAACAAACCAAAATTAACAAATATCAGCTCAACAAATATAGTCTATAAATGATTTACCAGCAAAAATATAACACATCCAGCCAAGTATCTAATTATATATGCATGTATGTGTATATACATATACATTGTGTATATATATATATATATATATATACACCAATCTCTTACACAGAAAATAAAGTCGAATCCCAGCAGATGCTAACTCAGGATGTTTGGCCCTGTAGGCAATCAGCTGTGAGTGGAGCTGCATATGTGGCAAGACGTGCTTAGGAAAAGTGTAGGTAGATGCAAAAGCATCAATGAGGGCCCCACCTAAATGTTCTCTTGCCCTTGCACTTCTGTCTACCTCTGTTCTCTCCCAAGAAGCTAGCTCTGGAGCATGCACAAACTGACCACCAGAGCTCAAGTAGTGGGGGGAAAGGAGGTATGTACATATCTGTACAATGTTTTAAGAATCATTAACAGATGTCAACTCATATGTCGACCGGGCTATTATTTTTTTATTATAAGTTCTAAAAAAATTCTCTTTTGGACCAGAAATGTAAAACAATTATGAATTTACTCTTTTTTCTTATTTGTTTCTGTCTTTAATAAAACAAGGTTGCCCTGAAGTTTTTGTTCTCCGAAAGGCCTGTGTAAACAAGAGTGGTATTCTCTCAGAACCGTAGATATTCTCACAGCCTCTGAAACCAAGTATGGGTCGCCTTCCTGCTCTGCACCAGGTCTCACCCACACTTGATTTCATGGGCCAGGAGAGCACATCTGGAAGATTTTATATAGGCCTGACGTCAGGAAAATCAGCAGAAGATAGTACAAAAATAAAGACAAGATACAATAAAATCATTGGATAAATAATCTTTTAGAAAATAACTGGTATAAATGGCTCAGAGGAAGACATTTCTAGCACAATTTTCCATTCAGATTATCTGTACTGTCTCCAAAATAATTTGTAGTGACAGGTAAACATCCAACAACTCTTGAAATTTATTTTGTGTATCTTTCTTTGCTGCCAATTTCCTATCATTTGGGAAATTCAACCACACAGTCTCCTCTAATGCACTTTATAACAATCTTTCCAGACTTAAATGTCTAACTTTTTCCATAATCAAATTGTATTTACAAAGCATGTACTTCCATATAGTCCATTTAATGTTGGCATATATTTGTATGAGCTGCCAAAAGGAAAAGATAAATATATAATCTAAGGTATATCGCCAAAACATAAGTCCACTGAATTTCCACATAATACCTAAAGCTTCACCTGACAAATTTGATTTTAGGAAATAGAGAGCTTTCAAAAAAGCAGACTGTGTAATTTCAAGAAATTCTAAAGACTTGAGTAACTTCTATTAATTTAGGATATTACATATACGTATCTTTCAATTACATATACGTACCATCTTTCAATATTAAAAGGAAAACAGTCATTAAGTTACAAAGAAAAATCATGCTGACGTGAACTAGCAAAATGAAATTATGGTCTACATCAGATAACCAAATAAAAATAAAATCATAGATGTGTAACACAGTGGAGCTGAGAGATCCCTTAGAAATAAGCCCCACAGGTGCTCACTTCGGCAGCACACATACTAGAAATAAGCCCCAAAGTCCAATTCCAATCCCAATTATTTAGAGACAGCAAAGCAGGATTTATTCACCTTCATTTTTATCTGAATTTGAAAATGGAACACCAGAGATTGCTGAAACCAGTGGCCTGTGTCAGCCCAACGTGCCCAAGCTTCAAGCTTATGTACCCTCCAAAAAAATGACAAGCTATGAACATTTCATTCCTGATCCTGACTGTGGTCCAGAACCCCCTTTGTGCATTCCCTCCCTGCTCCACTCAGTTCCATTTCTACCTGATTCCCTGCTCATCTTCAGCTCCTCATCAGCCTTGCACCAACATTTAAATCTGGTGTTTGCATTTTGTATATTCTCTTTGATCTTCAGTGTCCTCTGAAAACTCAGTCCTATACTAGCTTCTTTGGTTTTTACCTTTCTGGCATCTTGAGACATACCCATCTTGTCTGGGTCTCCCACCTCCATGATAACCACCAGGAACGCCACCTCTCAACTCTCCACACGTAATGGCTCAGACCCTGATATGGACTCTATACCATAGCCCCTCAAGATGCCAGCTTTTAGAGAGAGCACCAATGCCTACTTCTTTACAAGGTCACTGGAATTCATTTCTCAAAACACTATGCTTTAATTCCCAAGTTGCATTTAACTAACATTAATTTCTTTGTAGAAAGTTTCATGTCAAGGTAGCATTTGCTCAAAGGGCATAAGCCACATAATGAGGTCATTGCATGGACCATCACTAATACATGATATGGGATGTGGGGTAAAAGAGTGGAACTAATGACCCACGAAGATTGGAAAGGGACTCACCAATGAGTAATTAAAATAGAACAGGCCTTCCAGAAAGAGAGAGAATGGTGTGCAAAGGCAAGAGATATAAAAGACTAAGGAGCTCCTAGAAGTTCCTTATCACCAGAGGACAAGTTAAGGAGGAGGGCCTAGGGAGAGATGCAGAAAATCTGTGTAAGATCAGGATCTTGAGGGCCATTTTGTGACAGGCCATGAACACAATGCCAGAGAATCAATGTGGTTTGCCAGAGGTGGTAAGATACCAGCAATGAGTTCGAAAGCAGCTGAAACATTCTGGTGAAAATGAGGATAGCCTGAATTTGAATGTGTAGCAGTAAAGGGAAAGAACGCTGAATACCAACAAAGGCTGAATACTGGGTGTTGGGATGGAGGGAGGATGCACAATGACACTGGTTTCCAGCTTATCTGAACTTGGGGGTTGTGACTGAGAGCAATAAAGAAAACATAAAGATGTTTAGAGAAGGCAGAAAATGAGCGTGATTTACAATATGGTATATTTGAAATAATAATAATAAAAATGGTATGAGAATCCTGGCTTTTATTTTATCTATCTATCTATCTATCTATTTATTTATTTATTTAGTGTTTATTCATTTTTGAGAGATGGAGAGAGACAGAGCGTGGGATGCGGAGGGGCAGAGAGAGAGGGAGACACAGAATCCGAAGCAGCTCCAGGCTCTGAGCTGTCAGCACAGAGCCCTACGCGGGGCTTGAACTCATGAACCATGAGATCATGATTGAGCCAAAGTCAGATGCCCAACCGACTGAGCCACCCAGGCGCCCCTGAGAATCCTGGCTTTTAAAACCAAAATATTAGTTGAGACAATCCGAGGAGATGTAAATCATCAGTGATGACTGAATGACAGAAAGACAGGTGCCCCGAATGTAATGAGAAAGTAAAGGAGAAAAAAATCAAGAGAAAGAACATACTAATTTTTGCACAGGCCACAGTAATTCATATTATCATACTAGAAATATTTTAATACCAAGGTTTTTGTATTGTGTTTTCAAATCTCAGTACTTAACTGGTTTTGATGTTGACATGGAAGATATCTACCTTTGTGTTATTGTGAAAGCAAACTTCAGCTTTGTTTATTGCAAGATAGAAACAGTTTCCAACCACACACATACAGGTCAGTAACTGAAATAAACATCACAGTATGGTTTTATATTGATTTCCTTGTACTATAATTACCTTGAGGACTTCTAGTAATCATTTGCTTTACTTTACACTAAGGTCTGGTGTAAAAATTGCTTTTCCCACATTCACTCAATAAGATTCCTCCATGAAATCAATTAGGGAAATAAAATAAATTTGTAGAGCTCATTTATGCATACACAATACAGAAAAGGAGATTCTTTCTCGTTCTTGTTTACTCATCATCTTTACTTCAGGACGTAACATTTTGTCCATAATCAGAATTGAGTTTCAGTATAATTCTTGAGAAATATAACAATTGAGCAGATACCTCACCTTGCCTGGGGCTCCGCTCTCCCCACTTCATTACTATTCACAGTACTGCATAGTTTCCATGCAGATCAGTCTCATCGGTTTCTGCATTATGCTTTGGACCCCTAACATTATTTCCGGGAAAGTCTGATATATCCCTTTTAAGAAGAGGTGACCACCACACAGAGAAACAGCCCTTTAATATACCCTCCCCCGACACACATGCATATAAAAGACACCACAGGGAGCTGTCAGTGTGTGAAAAGTAATCAGTCACATAATCTTTATTAAACACAGCACACACCTCACCTCAAAGGGCTGGGAATCCTTAAACAAAAAAAAGCCTTTTGCTGCAGATTAGTTTAGATTTAGCTTCAGGATCAAAGGGATAACTTTATTTTATTTCATTTTTAATCCTCAGCCTTAACTTAGAGGTTTTTCCTTCAATGGAATTTTTCATCTCAATGGTGAATTTTTTTTTTTTTATCCTAGTGACTTGGGTTGAAGCAAACAGTCTCAACATACAGAGATGGCTTCATTGAACCGTTTTTCTGGATCTTCTAGAATAAATCAACTTTTATAACTCTAACTCCAAAGATTTCACGTCATCTTAAATCTCTGAATGCCTGAATGTATTCTTTCCTCCACCAGTAATTACTTTTTAAGGAAAAAAGAAATATTACCTATTTGATGGCTTCACCCAGTCTGAGACATTAATCTTTCACCTCAGGTACAGTATTAGATTACTCTCCCCATTCACAATCAAGTCTTGATTTGGGACGACACTGTTGAGCTATCAAGAACTGCTTTTAATCAGCTACTTTTGAAGGTCAACAAATGAATAGTCTGATTATTTCAGTCCTTTGTGAGTAGCTCAGATACAAACACTTATTCTGTTAGCTCTGGAAAATTTTAGTGAGAAAGGAGCTTTGCTAGTAACAAGCAAAATTGTAGCAGTATCATTATACAAGCTACATTTCTATCCATCCCAGATTACTCTAGAGCCCTGTAAATTCCCCAACTATAGTAGCTAAGAATTCTCTCCTATATAAAACAGTGCAACTGGACAAATGGTTTGCATACTATTTGCAAATATTTTTTTTTCCATTTCCTGGGGGTAATGGTATTTAAGAATTATTAAAGGAAGGTAGCAAAATCCCTTGCTCCTTTGAAAAGCCTCACCAACTTTTAAACAATATACTTTCAACTCTAGCTACAAATGAGTTAAGAATAATCCCATTGGGGAAAGAGAGTACAAATTACAAATCTCTAGTTATGAATTTTGTTCTTTTAAACAGAGAACATAAAAATGCAATTGGTATATGAAAATCCTTTTACCATTATTTTATCTCTAGCCATTCTATTATCAGACTTCCAATTACTTTTATTAGCTCAAAATAATGTCCTCTCACTGATGCTATTTTGCCCTCTACAAATACATTAAAAAATTAGAAGCCCCTTCAGAAAATTAGGACACTTCATCTCCATTCCAATCAAACAGGAAGGTTAATAATTTTTCCACCTTGAGGCACTGCCAATTTATCAGCTCTGGCTGGAGGCCCTGTCCAAACCCAACCTTTCTACACTATATCCCCAAACCTCATTATTTCAGACCATTCCTTCAAGTCTCTAACCCTTAAAGCAGTGAGTGGTCCTAAATCCTGGCTGCACATTAGGCTCTCCTGAGAAGCTTTTACAAAATATGGATACCTAGAAATTCGGATGTAATTGGGCTGGGATAGGACTTAAGCATCAAGGTTTTTATAAGCTCCCCAGATGACCTAAGGTGCAGACAGGTTAAAAGATCCACCGCCCCAAAGCAATCACCTAGGAGCCCAACCACCCGTTTCTACTGCCTATTTCCCCAAACTGTACATCTAACCACTTGCCCTTCACAAACCCACAGCACGAGAGACCAAAGTATTCTGGTTTTCAATACACTTCTATCAAGCAGTTTGAATGACCTCACAGCATTTTCTGTATGCAAATAGAATAGGACTTATATATTTTCTATATTCAAGCAACCTATTTAAAAGCAAGTAATCAAAAAAAAAAAAACAATATCAAAAAGCAAATGTCCATTATACATACCCTCAAATATTCAAGTAATTTGTTTTTCCAGATCAAATTGCTGTCATTTCTTTCCATGTCTACTATTTCCCATCATTATTCATCATTAATGAAGAAAAAATAAAAAATAAAACAGAAAGACCCACTTTGCCTAGATAAAGATAAAAGATGAGGGAAATCATCTGTTTTGGAGAGTGGGGTAGATGATAACACTAGTAGCCCCTAATGAGACCTGCACTACCCTACATCTATATCCTTTGTGATGTGACTTCACACTCCCCCCATTGGGATATGGACTCTTCCTCCACCCTTTCAAAATGAGCTGGCCAGAACCACCACCACCACCACAAGAAAATAGGCTGGCCTCGTGATTTGCTTTGACCAAAGAGAATGCAATAGAATACCATTGGGCGATTTCTCAGGTTCAGCCTAAGAGAACTTCAGCTTCTGTTTTTGCTTTGGAATGCTTTTTCTATCATCTGAAGAAACCTAGTCTAGCCTACTAGCAAATAAGAGGCAATACAGAGGAGGATGCCACAGCGAACAGCCAGCATCAACTGCCAGGCTTGTGAGCAATTCTTTTGGATCATTCAGCCTCAGCTGAGTTGTCAAATTTCTACAGCTGCATGAGTGAGCCTAGGCAGGATCATTAGCAGGATGTGCAAAGGAACCCACTGGTCAAGCCGAACTCAAACTGCAGAATCAAGAACAAATAAATGGTTGTGCTTTTAACCTAATCAGTCCTGGGGTGGTTTGTTATGTACTAAAAGGTAACTGATAGGGGAGTTTATGTAATATTCAAAAGAATTGATGATCACTATGCTTGCTTTCATATACATCTGTTGTATGCAATTTGCAAGCAACACATTTTTGAAGTCACATTTTGAAACACATAGAGTAATTTGCACTTCAGTACCTCCCCTTTAAGTTTCACAAAAATCATACATTTGCTTCTCCTTTTCTGCCATGGTTACTTGTAGGAAAAATCAATAAACAACTATAGCCATCTCTAAAGAAGCGAGTCCACAAATTAGTCTGAAGTTCCTCTGTAATTATTAATTACATAATTTACTTCATATCTTCCTAGAGAGCAAGGTATAAAAAGGAAAATTCCATGAGGGATTAAAATAAAATTGCTCTGTTGCCGAACCTAAGGATACCAAGCTTGGCTATCTCTGAAAACTTTTACCAACCATTTCATTAAATATTTCACTTAATGGGAAAATCCCCTCACGAACTTTTCTACAAAAGTAGTGGTAGCTGGAATATTTGGGAAATAGTTCATTGGAATCTTCCATCAGCATGGATCTAGGTTATGGCTGAAGGGAAATGGAAGATTTGTGGCTTTCTTTTCCTATTTTTGGTTTGTATTGCTTTATAGTGATTTGGGGCGATAACTTACTATTTTCATTTCCTATCACTATTGTAACAAAATACACTATAGAAAAATCCTTTCCTGGCCCTTTCCAGCTTCTAGAGCTGTATTCCTTGTTCCTTAGCTCACGGCATCTTCCATTTTCAAAGCAGGACTTTAGCATCTGTAATTTTCTTTGCTCTTATCATCACATCACTTGCTCCTCTTCTATAGTCTCATCCCCTTCTGTTTCTCTCTTATAAATACACTTGTGATTATATCACTGGGCTCACCTGGAAAACTCAAGGTAGTCTTCCCATCTCCAGATCTTTAATTAATAAGTCCCTTCTGCCATATAAGGTAACATATTCATGGGGTCTGAGGACTGGTACCTACTAGGCATGGCTCAGGCTATCATACTGTCTTTAATTCCATATTCTTTGGTACTGGGGTCAGGATTCTTTATGTAATTTCTCTGTTGAACTGGCTCACTTGTGCAAAAGTAATGAAAACCCTCAGTTTACTCATCCTACAGAGTATAGACTAATCTGCCCACTTAAACCAAGTGACAATGAAATCATCACTGAAGCTTAGCTAAAACCAAAATGTAGACTAGTTGAAGAGAAAAGCATAACTGGTCATTGAGGTGAAGCTGTTCATTTTTCCAACAATTTATTCTACTTAAGAATATGATTGTCAGAAAAAAAGAATATTATTGTTATCATTTGCTTGCCAAGTTCCATAAAAGCTTTATCTGGAATGGTTGCTTCAGGGAAATGGTTGCTGGGTAAATACTGCTTTTTGTTTCAATTTCAAAACAAACACAATTCAGTAGTTTGCTGTTTAACTCTAACTATCATTTTTTAATGTATTCTTACCTAGCACAGTTTCATTTTATTAGCAGCATGAAAACAAACTCACACAATAATTTTTCCACTGACAATGTTGCCTACTTGAAGGCATCATAAACTTATAAGCACAGATTTATAATTCATACATTATTTAAAAAGAAGATATCCTTAATACATTTTATCTGCAAAAGAAAGTAATATATTTCCATTGGAAATTGTGTTTGCAGAGAGAATGATTCAAGCATGTATGCAGAAGTATTCTAACCATATAACTAGATTATAATATTTACATGTATGCAATCTCATTGACTCAGAAAATAAGTAATAAACTACTTCTAATCTCTGCTAAAGGGAATATTTCACAAGGTGAATCAGATAAAGAAAACAAAGCATTAAATGCAAATACTTGTGAGAATGATAGGGAATCAGATGTGCATTAAAATGTCTTATTATAGAATAGATAAGATAAATTTAAGAACATAATCTAAAGTACAACATTCAAAAGCAACAGTGTGCAAATTAAGTTCTCACATTTTAAAGTAGCTCTCAGACTGTTCATTTTTCAGGTTATAGAAATAAATGGTCAATGGTTCTACTGGCTTTAAGAGTATATGATTTAGGAAAGTTAATACGCAAAGTCAAAATAATGTTAACCAAAGGTCAGAATTAATAAGTGTAAATTGATAGCAGTTACTGTAGAATGTATTTAGCATTTAAAAAAGCAAATATTAGTTTCTTCTTACTATTGAGAAAAGAAACATAATCTTTACCGTGTTCCCTTCCCAGATTTCACAAAAATCAAATTAAAGAGCTCAACTATATACATAGAGAAAATAGGAGCTGAGACATTAGCAGACAAGTTTTGGCAGCCAATTCTGGAAAGAGGAGCATGGAAGGAAGTGGGGTACTGATAGCCTGAGAAATGTCACTGCCTGGGAGGAGCAAGGGTATTTACCAGTCAGATGAAAACCACATGCAGATGTACAAACCTTGCTAGTCTTAGGAATGAGTTACTAGGGACCTAGCAAGTCCAGGGTGCAAGGTGAGACTAAAAGCAGGAAGATTATTTTTAAGTCCATAGGAGAAAAATCAGACTCTCAGATCCCATTTTCCACGTAGCCATTTAGTTACCTGCCCATTCCCCACCTTCACTGAATACAGGAACTTAACTTACTGAAAAAACTCAGGGATACCAGCTGGGTTAGGGATAAAATACTACACTGAAAACAGGGGTTAAATATACTTGTCCATACAGAATGAGAGCAGAGGATTCTTTTCTGCGGAAAATACATGGCCCAAGAAAAAAGACCTCGAGATTCTGACTGACATTTGCATGTCCTAAAAAAAAAAGAAAAAGAAAAAAAGGCCAGTCCCTGTCTCTGTGCATTTACCCAAAGATGGCAACCTTTGTACACACATCCATATGGAATTTCTCATCAGTCTTTTCTTTTTTTTTTTTTAATTTTTTTAAGGTTTTTTTTTTTAATTTATTTCTAGGAGAGAGAGAGAGACAGCGTGAGCAGGGGAGAGTCAGAGAGAGAGGGAGTCACAGACTTAAACAGGCTCCAGGCTCTGAGCCGGCAGTCAGCACAGAGCCCGACGCGGGGCCCGAACCCATGAACCGCGAGATCATGACCTAAGCGAAAGTCGGACGCTTAACCGACTAAGCCACCCAGGCGCCCCAACTCATCAGTCTTTTCTGTACTATTTGGTACTGAGGTCAGAACTAAAAATAACAAAAAATGTTGAAGGAAGCAGACAATTCAAGAAGAAAAAACTAAACTCTGTGTGTGTGTGTGTGTGTGTGTGTGTGTGTGTGAGAGAGAGAGAGAGAAAGAGCAAGCACATATTTGCATATGTGTATTCTCAGGCATAAAAGAAGGAAAGATGTGTACCCTGCGCCTATGTAATTTGATCAGGACACCATAAATAAAAGCATTTAGAAATATCAAAGAACTCTTAGAAATTAAAATGATTATCTAATACAAAGTCCAATATAAAATAGGTTGAAGAAATTTCTCGGAAACTATACAAATAAAACAAATGATAGAAAATAGGACACCAAAAACTTACATACAGTAGAGAATCAATCCAGGAGATCAACATCTGATTGATGGGAGTTCCAGAAGGAAAAAATAGAAAACAGAGGATCAGAATGATTCAAGAAAATAAAATACAATTTTCCAGTACTGAAGGCATGCATTTGTGGATTTAAAGAGTCAGCCAAGTGCAGAGCACAAATTAATGAAAATAGGTCCACATCAGGATACAATATTGTAAAATTTCAAGACACCAGGTAAGAAAGAAAATAATTGGAAAAGGCTTTTAAAAATAACCAGTCAGATACAATAGAGCATTAGGCTTCTGAAACTGGAAGGTAGATGAGAATAGAGCACTGCACTGCATTTAAAATTCTGAGGGGCAATTGTTTTCACCCCGGAACTGATAACTAGCCACATGATCAATTACACGTGGGGGTACAAGAACACTTTTTTTTTTTGAGAAAGTGAAGATTTTAAGGAATGTACCCCTCAATCAGTCTTTCTGGATAGTTACTAAATAGTGTTCTCACAAGAAAGAATTAGGAGATTCAGAACATAGGGGACCCACTACAAGGGGAAGACGAAGGCAGTTTCCAGAGCAGTGATAAAAGAGGTCCCAAGCAACAACTGTGCTCCAAACCCGAGGGAGACCAGCCCCATTAGGGCAGGAACTGGAGGCCCCAGGAGAGCTGTCGCTAAAGAGAAAACAGGACCGTTAGATCCCTTGCTGGTTTCACCATACTGAAGGGGGCCTATAAGTTTTCTCTGAGTGTCTGCACTGAATAAGTTACAAAGGAAAATGAAAAAAAGGAGAGAAAAATGGAGCCGTTACTGGTTCCATGAAAAAAGTCAGAAAAGGGAAAAATGTAATCGTAGTAACAAAGTGGCTTTGCTAGGGTCAATATTTATATAGTTCTATAAATACTGAATATTCACTTAATAACATGTGACATAAGATTTGGGAGGACTGAGGAAAGAGAAAATGTATAAAGCATGGGATGGAGACAGACCTGAAGTGAGAGAGCCCAAACTTCATTTTCCGCGATAGGAAGATGCGCTACAATTAGAAAATAAGTATCAGAAAACAGCAATGTGGTCATATTATTTAGAACTGTGTAAATACATATGAGAAGAAACAGCTGTGGAAGAGTTGAAATTAGGTCCAGTCAAAGGGGTAGAGACCAAGGAATGGGAGCAGGGTGGTGGGTCAGCAGAAAGCTTGTTAAAACAGTAATAATAGGCCTTGTGTTACTCTGACTTTTAAAACCGTGAACAGGCACAACTTATTCAAACACAAATACATTTTTATAGAAAGCTAACATCTAGTAAAAATCCTAAAATCCACTAATGGCCAGATCTTTTCAATGCTTGTATTGAAGGGAGTAATCCAAACATGGTCTGACATTGTATATACCAAATGTCATTTGATTTCTAGCATTTCTATGACTGCAATTGTAATTTGCAGTAGCTTCAAGATGGCTCTAAGATAATTCCAAAGCTTTCAGCATAAATTGGCCCTCTTAAACACTGTGCATAAAATTTCTCAGGCTCAAGCTGACCAATGAAACACAAACAGGATGGTAATATTGCCTTATGGCTCAGTGAGCATGGGAGAAAACAAAACAAAATACAACTACCACTACCCTTAGAAGGAACAGTTTTCTGTTGGGATAATTAAGTTGTCAAAATGTATTAATTCAAATGGATAAACAAATGCATATGTCTGTTATGTGCTAGGCACTGGGCTAGGAAAACAGCATATAGAAGGATGTATAAGATGCAGTCACGTCATTCAGGCACTTTAAAATTAAGAAAATTAAAACACAAGAAGTCCTCTTAAACGAACTTTATTTATGTTACCTGTCAGACTAACCCTCACTAGCCATTTCCTCCTTCAAACACAATAGTGCTGTCCATGACACACTAAACACTCAATCTAGTGACTGCTATTTCACCATTAGCTTCTTAGCCCACCAGGTGAGTTGCATTCCTATGTAGAGGAGGAAAACAATTCCTCCTCTACCCTTTTAGGTTTGGTAGCTGGTCTACAAAATAAACTCACAACTGACAGATTAACAGGAGAAAATCAAACAATTTATTCATGTGCACACTGAGTGTACACATGGGAGAACTCAGTGAGTAACTGAAGGAAGTGGTTAGAACTTGTGCTCACATAGTATCTTAACAAAGAAGAATAATTTTGTAGAGAAGTGACAAAATGAGGGAAAAGGGGCTTAAGTGCTAAGGTGACCAATTGTAGGAAAAAAATAGATGGGAAAATTAATGGTAGGTGAAGGCTAGTTAGTAAGGTTTGTTTTTATAGGCTCTGTCTCAGTGCCATTTTATTTCATCAGTAAAATTGTTATCTACTTCTTAGTATGGGAAATAGAGGAGGGCGGATCTTCACAATGAGAATTCATGTTCTTCTTTTTTTTTTTTTTTTAAGTTTTATTTATTTCTAGGAGAGAGAGAGAGAGAGAGACAGCGTGAACAGGGGAGGGTCAGAGAGAGAGGAAGTCACAGACTGAAACAGGCTCCAGGCTCTGAGCTGGCAGTCAGCACAGAGCCCGACATGGGGCTCGAACCCACGATCCGCGAGATCATGACCTAAGCGAAAGTCGGACGCTTAACCGACTAAGCCACCCAGGCGCCCCGATTCATGTTCTTCTTTAAAACATATTTACACTTATATAAATTTGATTGTATATTATAAAAAAATCTGTGAAATTTAAGTATTACATTTAAAAGAACTATTTAGTTAAAAGTTTTGGGGAGCCTTGCTAAAGGTGAACAGTTGAAAAAATGCTATCGAATTAGGTATGGAAAAAAATCATAAATACCTAGGATTTGTCACATAACTTTGTAAACATCTTTATATTCTCACTTTTTTCATAAAAATGAAACTGATATGAAGAGGGTACAAAATGGATATGGCTTATATTAAAAGTACAACTCAAAACATCCTAGAAAGGACCTGCATTCAAGTCTTAATTCTTAATCAAAAGATGAATCACTAAAAGTATATTCATATGCCTTAACTTAAAATAAATGCTTAAAGTTGTATGTATCATTAACTTTCGTTCTATGTATTATTTGATTTTCCATACTAATCAATGTGTCCATTAACCAGCCAACTACTGGTCCTGATCTTACTGAGTAAGAGCTTCCTCTGTTTGCAGAAGTCACTTGGGCCCCAATGGGATGTGCTTATAACAGAGTCCCTTGGAGTGGTGATGGATATGCTGTTCTAGTCACATTCTTTCACTGAACGTCCTCAGCTATGTTCAGCAAAACTAATTGATAATGTGCACTTCCAAAGTGGCTGGCTATGTTTAGCCAAGTCAAATAAACACACACACTCACAAACTGACCAAATTTAAGGATTTCACGTAAGATCTCACCCTTTTGAAAACTGTTAGCTCTAAACCATTGAACTGTTACCATAGAAGAAAAGTACAGAACGCCTGGGTGGGTCAGTTGACTAAGCATCTGACTTCAGTTCAGGTCATGATCTCATCGCTCCTGAATTGGAGCCCCACATTGGGCTCTGTGCTGACAGCTCAGAGTCTGGAGCCTGCTTCAGATTCCGTGTGTGTCTCTCTCTCCGACCCTCTCTCACTCGTACTCTGTCTCTTTCTCAAAAATAAATAAACAAAAAAAACTTTTAATAAAATAAAAAGTAACATAAAAACATTAGGGCCATGAAAAGGAGTGTTCTCAGGATCAGAGCAAACCACAGTGTTAAATAGAACAGCTTGAAAGTGTTTAAATAAATAAATAAATAAATAAATAAATAAATAAATGTTTATTGAATTAAAATTGTTTTTAAAAATCTATGACCCAGAAATAGCACTGCCAGGAATTTACCCTAGGGATACAGGAGTGCTGATGCATAGGGGCACATGGACCCCAAAGTTCATAGCAGCACTCTTAACAATAGCTAAAACATGGAAAGAGCCTAAGTGTCCATCAACTGATGAATGGATCAAGAAGATGTGGTTTATCTCTACAATGGAATACTACATGGCAATTAGAAAGAATGAAATCTGGCCATGTGTAGCAACATGGATGGAAGTTGAGGGTGTTATGCTGAGCGAAATAAGTCAGGCAGAGAAGGACAGATACCATATTCTTGCATGTACAGGTGGATTAGGAGGAACTTAACAGAGGACCATGGGGGAGAAGAAAGGGAAAAATAGCTGGGGAGAGGGAGGGAGGCAAACCATGAGACTCTTGAATACTGAGAACAAATTGAGGGCTGATGTGGGTGGGTGAGTGGGGAAGGGCTGTGATGGGAATGGAGGAGGGCACTTGTTGGGATGAGTACTGGGTGTTATATGGAAACCAACTTGACAATAAACGATTTAAAAGGAAAAAGAATTGAATATTTCAACATGAGATAGGAACCATCTTTATTTGCCATTGCCCTATCTAATTAATTAAATAAATACCCATAGCTGAAGAGGAAAAGGAGAACACAGTTTTAACTGTCCATGCAGTAGTAATTATTTTCTGGTGGCAACAGAAAATATGTGGTCTCAAAACTTTACCCATTAGGTCAAAGTATTTGATTCTGGCCCCCTGAGAAGAGGTCTTCAATCCATAGGATATCTCATGAAACTTAGTTTCCTGGAAATGATTCAAAATGAAAATTTAAAAATAAATTATGGCAGATAGCTCATATTTTACTATCTTTGAGTCTTACTTAATGATGTTTAGTTAAATTAGAATATATTGACTCAGATAACTCTTATTAACTATATTTAAGGAATGTCACAATCTAGTTCTTCAACATAAAACAAAGATCCTTCCATTTTATGGAACATATTTCAGAAAATCCGGTTAGTTTTCATTTTCCATCAAGTTTCATTATAAATTCAAAGGCATTGTCCCACATAGACAATTCGTAATAGATTGGCTTAAAACATTGTGTAAATTAAGAGTTGAACTTGAAGTATTATGACAATTGTCACAGAGTATATTTGGCCTCATAAGATCTGGAACATTGGCCTAACAATTCACTTCACTTTCTGCATATGATTTTACCAGCATCTTAAAATTCCCCTTCCTCATCAGTTATTCCTCTCTTCTCAGAGATCTAGTCCTTTCTCCATGCTACTCCATGTTCCAGGTTTTGTTTTCTACTTTTGTCTTCCTAAGACTTGACTGGTAGAGCTAACCTGGAATATTACAGTTCCCCAGTGTGGAGTCACATGAAATAGTACTCTCTAAATATTCGTAAGTTTGAAATGATGAGTTATATAAAATATGTGCTTCATTCCAATTCTCCAAATACTAAATTTTGTGTATTAGATTAGAACATAGGAGATACAACTTTACTCCTTTTGAAAGAGAGAAATTTATATTTACATTTCATCACCCAGGTTAACTGGTCTGGCATTTTATAAAATTATACCCTTCTAAAAAAGTTAAATACAGAGAAATTAACAAAATCATAAGATCTCAGACAATAACAACATTTAAAAATCATCTATTCCTATCACCTATGACCAAATCTTTATAATTCTCTCATTAAGAAGCTATTCATAGCTTTCAATATTTCAAGAAATAAGGAATTCTACCTTCTGATGAAACCCCATTCCTTTTTTTAGAAAAACTACAGAATCATTGTGAGAGGAGAGGCTTCTCTCCCCATTCTTTGATTCCTATCCAGAGACCACTGGGTTTTTTGTTTTGTTTTGTTTTGTTTTTTTTTAAGGCAAGCCTCTGAAATTCAAAGCCAGCCATTTATTGCCTGACCCTGCCTCTCTCTTCCACTATCCCAGCCATTTACTGAAAAAAGCAATGACACCTCGAGTAATGCTCCCCAAATCTTCAGCTTCCTGCCCACATCTTTAGAAATACCAAAGATATCTTCTTAGAGTTTTATATATTATTAACCATTCTCAGTCTCACTTCCTAAATATGCATTTCAGCAAATTCTACCACATAACTTTACCTGTTTCCTCATGCATGCAATTATCATGAGCCAGTTTTGTTCTATAAACAGTTGCATCTGTGTCTCAACAATTGCATCTATGTCTCTCAGTCAAAAGAGAAACTCCAATTACAACCAGTTACTAGTTTGAGGAGAAAAAGCAAGATGCCACAAAGACATGTTTTTGAATCCTGGAACATGTCACTAATAATTTAGCTGTTGGTTTTTCACCAAGAGATGTAAAAGCAAACAAATAAGCAAATCTGATGCTCTTTGCCATGCAATCACTACAGATGGTTACCAGGGTAAGTGATTACTAATAAAGTTGGTTCCACTAATGGAAAATATTCTAACAAACTGAAATGAATGGTAGTAACAAACAAGAATTAGATTGTTTTTAATAGAATTTCTCTTCTTCAGCATAAGAGTTTTGCATTAAAAACTGTCAAAATTTCTGAGTCAAAAATTAAGTCCTAAATATGGTCTTGTTATACATGAGCATTTCATCTTAGTGGACTCATATCCATTTAAATAAGGGATAACAAAGCTGTTTTATAAGGAAAAGTCTGTCACTTTTATGATCCTACAACAATAATGTTTCAGTAAATGCCCTCCTTAAACTGTAAAATAGGTAACAAAGTATTCAACTATTGCCATTAATTTCTCTCAAAATCAATCTCTCTGTATGTTTGAAACATTTAGGAATTGGTCTGCATTTAAATCTTGCATCCTAGAAAAATTCAAAATGAATTTGTTTATTGAAGGTTAAGGTACAGCAACTTGTTCTCCAGATTTTATATAGGTTCTGTCATGATTAATTTGCTTCAGGCTTCTTGTATTACTTTGTTTTGCTGATTTGGCTCCGTTTTCTAGTTGTTACCCTTCAGAATACACTCTATTCTGTCCTTTGTGGATCGATCTACAGAAACGTGCTACCTAGCAACTGCTCAGGTTTTCTATCTGCCATTGCACAAGTTGTTGAAGCAAAACATGTAAGAGGTTGGAAATTTGATGGAAAAAAATTATATTTTCCTTATCTCATCTATAAAGAGAGAGAAAGAGAGAGAGAGAGAGAGAGAGAGAGAGAAGAGGTATTCAGCCAGAACTACTCCAAGTAACTATATCAAGTACAGGCACAAAAAGATATCCCTCATTATGAAGATAGTGATAAAATATTTTTGATGGAGTTATCCATCTGTATCCTGCAGATGTGTCAGTGACCTAGAGAGCAAGAAGCTGTATATACAATCATGGTCATGAACAGGACCTAGAACTATATCCAAAACCAAATAAATTCATGTTAATGTATCAGCAAAGTCTTTGGTTATTTCTTAATAACTCTATATTGTTCTACATGAACTTTTCCTTCAGTGAAATATTATACCATGATGGCATTTTCCAATTGGAGTTGAACATAAAAGCCAAATATCTTTTTAAAAAACTTCAAATTTTTGAGAGTTGCATAAAGTTGTTACTACCTAAAAATGCTTCCGTCTCTTTGAATTATTTATGAAAATTATTTCCATACCTGAGTGGATATGACATTTTCAGCTTTACTGTTAAGAGCACAATTCAAAGCCCCTTTTATGAGGCTTTATGAAAAATGAATATGCAGATGTGGTGGTGCTCTCATATAAGATGTAGGGAGGGGAACCTACCTGAAATTATATGCATCATATGCCTATGCTGGGTAAAAGAGAAGAAAATAACACATTAGTCTATTAGCATATAAACCAAGCTATTAGAAATAAATGATAAAATTTGCACTACAGAAGGAGACAGTATGGCTGAGAGTCCAAGATGGGCTTTGCCTTCATAAAGACCTCAGTTAGAATTCCATTTCTGCTTCACGTTAGTATGGTAAATTTAGACAAGTCATCTAACCTCCCCAAGACTTAGTTTTCCCACTGCAAACTGGGGTAACAATGCACACTTTATCAAGTTATTATAAAGACTAAGGTTATCACTCTATTCATTCAACTTTCATTAAGTTAGTCTTTATCCTGACATATGTCAGGTAGTATTCTGGGTTCCAGGGATACAGCAATGAATCAAAGACAGACCACTGAGAAGGTGACATTTGTGGTGAGACAATGAAGCATAAACAGGAACCATCCAAGCAAAGAGCACTCTAGGCTGAAAAACCAGCAAGTGTAAAGGCTGTGTCTCATGAGAAGTTCAACAAGATGGGGTAATGGAAAGGAGGTCAGTGTGGCAGGCAGATCACAGGAAGTGAGAACGACAAGTTTGGGGAGATAGGTTGGGCAAAACCTTTAGGACCTTGTTGCTTCCTACCTTAGCTAGGAATAGTTTAGCAGGATCTGGAAGTTTATGGGCACAGAAAAAAATTAGTATCTTTCAGGTATGAAAATTCATATTATTTTTAAAAATCAGAGTCATCTATTTTTTTTTTTTCATCTCAAGCATTTTTTTTCTCTTCAGGGCTATGATTGATGACCCTTAGTATCAATTTTACCTAAATCTGTAGGGCAAATTTTGAAATCAAACAAGAATTGTAAAAAGACTATAGAACACTGAAAATCAAGATTAAGTGACACTTCACTGGGCTATAGATTCCAAACATGGGTGCCAGCATTCTATCCAAATGTCTATAATGGGACCAGTCACACGTCACAAGTGCCAGCCCTATGAGCAGACCAGAACAGCCACACGATTGCTAGATAAGTCTACTCCTACCACAAGAAATAAAACTATACATGTCTAGCTGGAGATGAGTAGGATTGGGGTAGAAAGTATCTAAAAGATTGAACATTTTCCTAAAAGGTACTGAGTAATCCAAAATAAATCATTAAAACTGAAAGCATCAGTGATGCTCTAAGTTGACAAATTTAAAGTTTGTTGCCTAGCCATGAAGAGGTTCAGAGTATGCCACCCCAAAATATTCCACTATGGCATAAGGATTATTTTGTGCTGAAGGCAATTAAAAAAATACAGACACAGGATAAGGTCTCCGCCTGCCCCACCTTCTCTCCTATATGCCTGAAAGCAGAACATAAATACATGAATTCTACTTGTGAAGGTGTTCCCCACCCACTTCTCCTAGCAGGAAGGAGATAACAACCCTATTCCTGGAGACAAGATGACACCAAGAGATTCTACACAAACAAATCTTGCTAACTGGGCCATACCTACAATTAGTTTCTCCATATATTTACCTTCCCACAATTTCCTGCCCTAAAAACTCAAAAACTGTTTCCTTTGTCTTGATACTTCTCTATAACTTTATTGTTCTTTTCTTAAGATGCTAACTAAGCCCAAGTTTTAACCGTCCCTTTGAGTTACTCATCCCTGAATTCTGAGTATGCACAATGTATATGTTAATGAACTCCATGTTTCTTTTCATATCTTTGTCAGTCTGATATACATGGCTCAAGCTAATGAATTAAGATAGAGGAAAGAGGGGAAAAAAGTCAAGTTTTCATCCCTTATACCCATTTACCTTACGTTTAACAAGATGAGATTAAAAATAAAATCAAATAATTTTATTTACAAGTCTGCTAATAATTTCTTTATAGCACATAAGACTTCAAGTCATTTCAATCTGTGTGTATATTATATAACAAAATGAAAATGTCATATATGGGTGCTTAAAGAGAATTCTTTGTTGAGAATCCAAAAAACAAAAGGCAGAGGACATTCACAAGTTATTTTAAGATGATTTGCATTGTGAATTTTCAATTTTAATTTCAGAAGTTTATTTGTAATAAAAACACCTCAAAATCACCAGTGTGAAAACAACAGAAAGAACCAATGATTTAAATGTAAGTGTTCCAGACATTCAAACTAAATATGTAAAAATGGAGTAAAAAAAAGACTTTTTAAAGAATAAAATATTTATTTCAGTTGATTTCTCTAACCAATCCAATGCATTATTTCCTCTTTCATCTGTAATGTTAATATTATAATTGTTTCAGTTATTATTTTTCACTTTCATAGCTTTTTTTCTCTGAAGTAATCCTTTTCTGGGAGAGTAAAGATAACCTAATAGATTTTTCTATTTTTAATTTTATGCGTTCTGTGAATTTTTAATGCTAATGCTTTAAAGAATCTCTCTTATTTAAATAAGATATTTGATAAAGAGTATTCCAGATAATCTTTCCACTAAATCTTTAACAGCAAAGCTTAAAAAAAAGTTATTACCATATGCTCTTTAATGCCTAAAGCAGAGATCTAGTATGGAATTGAGAATCATAATGAGGTCAATCTCAATTCCATCAATGTTATGTTCTATTAAAATCAAATCCAATCACATTCCTCATTTCAACCCAGCATGGCTTGGCTTTGAGGTATGTTCAGAAATGCACTTAAATTAGAAGAGACACATTAACATTTTATCATATGAATACCACTAATGGCTCAGAAGATTAGCAGTAACACATTCTGGAGACTTCCTCCACTGAAAATGTACTTTTAATAATATTCCCACACACCTAACTGTAGCTGTGGGAGGTGTGGTTTCAACTAATGAAGCTCAGGAGCCCTTGATTAAAAAAAGAAAGAAGGGAAAATAACTATCAACGAAACCTCCCTAACCAGAAACCAAGTTCCATTTGTCATTTCACCAGAAAATGATTCTTCATTACATCATCCCTGATTAAGTGAAATAAAGTGTTGCAATTCTCTGGTAAATAACAGATTGTTCTAGATTATCAATGAGTTATAACTAAATTTGTTATTTTTAGGAGGATTTGTTGGGGGACGGGATGGTGAGAGGAAGAGTTTAGATTCTCTCTGCTGCCTTAGTGAGAAACTGTACAAATTCATTCCAGTTCTACTGCTCTTCTCTAGCCTTTATCTGTGTAGACAGATAGGTCATGGGCTCAAAACATCCACTTAATGACAATCTTTTTTTTTTTTAACGTTTTTTTTTTTTTAATTTATTTCTAGGAGAGAGAGAGAGACAGCGTGAGCAGGAGAGGGTCATAGAGAGGAGTCACAGACTCCGAAACAGGCTCCAGGCTCTGAGCTGGCAGTCAGCACAGAGCCCGACGCGGGGCTTGAACCCACGAACCGCGAGATCATGACCCAAGCGAAAGTCGGAAGCTTAACCGACTAAGCCACCCAGGGGCCCCCACTTAATGACAATCTTAATTTGAAGCCTGAAGAAGGTGGGTTTCAACATAAACAGTTTCAGAGTTAACCCTATTCTATGCGTCAACAATGCATGCATCACTGAGAACAAGGAAATCTGATGGATAGTTCTTATAGTAGGAATGCATTCTTTAATACTGTATTTCCTTTGAATGAATTCAATTTCTTGAGTGCCTAAATTATAACCATCACTGTTCGAGATATGTTAGATATAGAAGCCATGGCCTCATGGAGATAGTAAAATATATCGAAAAGTCAAAAATGCGTGGAATTAAAGACCTTTTAAGCTGTGAATGCTTTCAAAGGTCATGAAATGGAGTCATTTTAAGTTTGTAGGAATGAAAGCCCAGAGAGTTTAAGTGCCTTTGCACACACCACAAAGCTAATTAATGTTCTGCTGGGTTTAGACTCCTGAAGCCTGACTCTCATTGCTCATCCTAAATATGAATGGAGAGAAAAACTGCAGGAATTGAATGTTACCATACAAAGAATGCAGACATAAATGCTGTAAAAACTCAAAGTCTGAAAAAGACTCAAGGAACGGCCGTCTTTTCTCTCTGAATTTCAATTACGGCTGAAATCACCTGTTCTTAGACTCTTAATCGTTAATAATTTAAGTAATAATTAAGATGAGCAGATGTGCATTATTCTAAAGTATGCTGAAGCAGGGGTTCCACTCATGCACATGAAGATAATCAAAATATATCACCTTAAGATATACTTCTTCAACATAAAAATTATTTTGAGCTGAAGGCAATTAAGAGGAGGGAAATACAGGAAAGCTCTCTCTACCCTCCCCCTGTTGAGCCTTAAGGCAGGATATAAAACGTAAATTCTCTGTTTACTGAAGATGGACTTGCAGCAGCCCAGAGATGGCACCAGAGGAATCTCTAAACAAAATCTACCTCCATTAGTTCCCGGTCATATATTTATCTTCCCACAGCTTGCCACCCTTGGAAGGCTAAAGTCCCTCTCCTTTGTCCTGTGATTTCTCCACAAATCTCTTGTTCCTTGCTGAACATGCTATATACACCAGAGTTCTAAGTCACCACTTTGCATTACTCTTTGTAAAGTTTTCTCCTGTGTGATGTGTGCTGCATACATTAATACACTGTTTTTCTTTTGTTTGTTTGATGTTTTGTTCAAGAGCCCTGAACCTCAGCTGGGGCTCAGCAGAGGCATAATCCTGCTTCCCTTGTACACCTAAATTCCTTTTTTAAAAGTTTAAAAAGTTTAAAAAGGCCCTCATCCACCTTGAGCTCCCTAGAACTGTGAGTTAAAACCTGAGTACTGAAGAGGACTCTTTGAAACACAAAAATATCACAGTTTCAGTTGAAACTAGGGGCTCTTGGTGCATCAATTCTGAGACCTTATTAGGAATGTTTTTTCAGAGGAGTCTTAGCATCTGGTGGTCACACATTGGTCACAAAGCCCCATATCTGCTTGATGCTCTGAAAACAAGTCCAAGTATGGAAAGAGATGGTAGTAGGAAGAGTGAAAGCAACAAAGACAAAATTAGGGAACTCGAAAGATGGAATAAGTTATAGGGGTAAATGCCTAATTTTGTTATCATCAACACATCTTTAAAAATATTTCTGGGGCACCTGGGTGGCTCAGTAGGTTAAGCGGCCGACTTCAGCTCAGGTCATGATATCACGGTTCATGGATCTGAGCCCCACATCCAGCTCTGTGCTGACAGCTCAGAGCCTGGAGCCTGCTTCTAATTCTGTGACTCCCTCTCTCTCTCTGTCCCTCCCCTGCTCACACTCTGTCTCTCAAAAATAAATGTTAAAAAAATAAAAATATTTTCAAACCATTAGTTCCTTCCTTTGAAGTTTTTTCTGTAATATTTAACAATATATAACATATTGTCCTTAGTACAATGAAAGTTTTTCTACAACTATCATTTTTTTAATACTTTTATTTATTTCTAGGAGAGAGAGAGAGAGAGAGAGAGAGAGATAGCGTGAGCAGGGGAGGGTCAGAGAGAGAGGGAGTCACAGACTGAAACAGGCTCCAGGCTCTGAGCTGGCAGTCAGCACAGAGCCCGACACGGGGCTCGAACCCACGAACTGCGAGATCATGACCCAAGCGAAAGTCGGACGCTTAACCAACTAAGCCACCCAGGTGCCCCAACAACTATCATTTTTAAGATGATACCAGTTACTAGTACTGTACTAAATCTGTTGTCAACCACTTCTTTATTTTAAATTCAAGTACTGAATACATAAGTGCACTCTTAATTATGTGGTCAGTAGCTATGAAAAATAGTTCAAATATGCCTAGATGACTTTACGGTTGGGGATAATTAGAATGAGAGCAGAGGGCCTTCATTTTAACAAACGTGGACAGAATGAGAGCGTTTCTTCTCTGACTCCATCACCCCCATGAAGTCTTGAAAAATATGTATATTTCCCAGAAATTAAGAAAGAGACAGATAGACAGACTGACAAACAGAAAGACAGAGAGAAAGTAGACCCTGAGAGCCTGGAACAGAGGATCACCAACTCTGAGTGATTCAATCAGAACCCATTAAATTTTGGGATGGTGGCTGGAGGGGCCATAACTTCATAATGAAAACAGAGCACAGAACATTTAAAAGCATTTTATTAAAAAAAATGGATGAAGATATTAAAATATTTACTGTGGGAAAGGGATCAGTAGATGGAAATTCTTAAATGCAAAATTTTTTCTTTTTTACTAATTTTAAGGTTTAGGATATTACCAATATGATGTATATTTAGTGTGCTTCCTTAAAATAACTTTATTTTAATAGTCACAAAATATTTATGTAAAAGCATTCAGTACATCAGTCCTTACCCGTCCTCCAATTCTACTTTTTCTCACTAAATCTCAAATAATTCAAACTCTAAGTTGCCTATTTGAGAGTTATTGAGAAACCTAGTCATTTTGACAAATAGATCTCATATATTTTCTGCCTTGTAATTTAACATTATTGCCTGTTAAACTGTTTCTGAAATTCAACCATTCTATTAATTTTTCTCTGATGTGTTAAAAGATTATTTTCCCACCCCAATTAAGAAACTACCATGACTTACCTTTCTCTTGCCATTATCTGAAAGCCACTCAATTGTTTTATCCTTGCCAAGCAGAACTTTTATAATTCATGTTAATATTTCTCCAATTTTACATAGAGCCTGTACATAAATTGGAACACCACCATATTTTTGTCTTATTCTGGATGGCTTTTGTTAACCTATTCAGGTTGACAATGTCCAAGTTACTGCCAAAAAGTTTAGAGCATTCAACATTACATTTTAATACCGATTAGTAGTTTTCTATCCACTAATGTGAGATGGCCACAAATTCAATGCTTTGTATTATTTTTTCCCTTTTCTGTTTTTAGCTCAATATCAGCTTATAATAGATGGTATCTTAACAAAATCTTGCAAGAGCAAGAGTGAAATTGCTTGTAAAGAGGCTTGTGAGTTTCAATGCTTCCAAAGGTTGGTGGTGCCTTACCACTACTCATGCCCTCTAACCTAGACTTTCATAATCTAAGAAAAGAGTTCATAGGGCAAGATCAAGGAAACAAGTAATCTTTAATGATAAATTTTTAACAAACTGTATATAAGATGGATCATGTAAGATTAATTTTAAATATATATTTTCAGTTGCCAAATAATGAAGATCTATTTAAGGATATGTAAGCAACACATGGGAATTAAAATATAAAGAAAAGGAAAAGGAAAAAAAATATAAACACCATGTTTTCTAAAATTTTTTTTTATATTTTTATTTTTTTCTAGGAGAGAGAGAGACAGCGTGAGCAGGGGAGGGTCAGAGAGAGAGGGAGATACAGACTCTGAAATAGGCTCCAGGCTCTGAGATGGCAGTCAGCACAGAGCCCGATGCGGGGCCCGAACGCACGAACCGCGAGATCATGACCAAAGTGAAAGTCGGACGCTTAACCGACTAAGCCACTCAGGCACCCCATAATCACCATGTTTTCTAAATCTCCCAATGCATGTACCACACTAAAAAAATGACAGGAATACACACACACACACACACACACACCAGATTACACACTTCTATATCCTTTTCATACTAGTTAAATTCCCCTTGAATTAATTTTGTGATATACTATGTTTGAGATGGAAGATGGAATGGAACACTTAAATATGGTAAGCCACTCCTTGCTGCAATTTTATGTAACACTTAAGTCTTCTGAGAGCCACAAAGTTTTGCAAATTTCATCGATTTCTTTGATTGATGTAAATTGCAAGTGACTCTGTATTGTGTCAGGCCACTCTCAGATGGTTCCTGCTGACTGTGCAATGAGTTACTACATGGTCCAGAGTCCTGTAAGGAGCACATCACATATTTAACCTCAAGCAATGGAGCTCAATCTGCCTTGTTTTAAATTAAATACTCTAAGTAATCGTGCTCAAGATTTGAAAAGTTTTTGCTTCCTTAAACAGCAAGAGCATGAACTAATAGCATCGCCTTTTATAATTTTGAGAATAAAAACCATTTGGGGGAACTGAGAAGAAAGGTAGCCTTCAAGGTGTAGGCCTCAAAGCAAGGAATGAAAACATAAAAGGTGTTATGGTCTGCTTTAGACATCTTAGAATAGAGAATAATGGTCTCAGCTCCTGTTCCCATTCCTCCTGTGATCAGAGCTCCATTTGCAGTTAATGGCGACTCCTTCTATAGGAGGCCTTTTACAGGATGTGTGGATTCTGAACAGAATCACAGAACTGAAAAGTGTCACTGAACGTAGCCTGTGGGCTGCTCACCACTTGCAGGCTCATAGACAAAGGAGAAAAGAGAAGCGGCACAATCAGCAGGTATTCCAAGAAGGAAGCAGGCCTGAGATGGTATCCAAGTGGCACAATGCAACACAAAAAGACACCATCCTCATGCCATGAGGTTCAAATCCCGGTTACCTTGCTTACTAACCATGAACTTGAGAAAGTCTTTAATGTCTCTGAATCTGACTTTTTTTCATCTGAAAAAGTATGATGATAATAATGCCTACACTGCATGGCGATGGGGATGATCATGTGAGGGAAAGTCTGTAAGACACCTAGGACAGTGCTAGGCATCTAGAAAATGCTCAATAAATGGTAACTATAAGATATCAGTGGTGGAGATGATGATTCAAAGGATGCTGGCAGGTGACAGCCACTATTATGAAGACGATTCAAAATATGTCTCATGCTGTTTCTTGTCCTGGAGCTTTCACACACCCCAATTGTTCCCTCATATCTGCTTCACCAGAACAGCACCTCATCATGCTGAGAAATTAGCCAAAGCATCAGAACCCATCTGATTTGGATGCCCCATTTCTACTCTTCCCCTCCACCTGCCCTCAGTGAAAGCCACTTGGAGAAGGTGAATTCTAAGATGGGATATAAAGATGTTTGTGTCTCCATATAATCCAGACGCTGTGATAAGGAATGAGGATAGATGAATAAATGAGACATGATCACAGGCCATTGAAATGCTCCCAGTCTGGACTTGGAGTTACACCAAAATTGTGCTAAGGGTGTAACAGAAATATGTATAAAATTATGTGAGAACACAGAAGTATATTAATTAAATTGGGAGAAGACAGAAGGAAAAGCTGTATGGAAATTTTCCATTTTAAAATAGTGTCTGAATTGGACCTTAAAGGCGAGTACAAAAAGTTCCCTTAAAGGATCCTACCACAACGGCTTGCCTTCTTATTTCTAAAGGCAAACCATCTCTAAGGAGTTTGGGGACACACAGAGCTCTCTCTGAAGTGGCGATACATTATTCCACTTATAAGCAAATAAAAGACAACGAAATCGAGAGGAGTAGCTTGCATTTAGCTTTGCATTTGTTCCAAGGGTGATTTTTAATCAAAGCCAAGTCTCAATAATGTGAGCACATAGGCAATTTGGGTGCTAATACTACAGCTCAGGCGGTGGTCAGGTTACATTCACTTCTCAGTGCTAGAACTGCTGGGCGGTTAAACGAATTGATGATTGCAAATTGGTTTGAAAATACACAATGCTGAATAAATGCCATGAATTACTGTTGTTCAATATACTCAGGAGACAAACTTGTCTACAAACAGAAGGTCTCCAAAAGATGGACTATGTTTAAAGATGTTTAAAATACTTTTTTCCCCCACAACCAAGATAGATTTTTTTTAGCTAGATTTATTCTAAAGCCATCATAATGCCTAAGGATAATCTTTTTAAAATGCCATTATAACAGAATAAATCTGAAATTGCTCATAAATGCTACTTACAGGAAACTTGAAGAAAACAATGCATTAAACTAAAAGAGTTTTGCTATCTCACTTAAAAATAAATTATAAGACAAAGAAAGTCTCCCATAGGAATGGTGGCTGTGATGGCTGAGAGTAAATAAGAAGAAACAAATTAAAACAATCTAAGCCATATAAACATATAGAGAGAGCTCTTTCAAAAAGATGGTGGAGGAAACTACTGGAAGAAACTCACATTTGATTCAAATAACCATGCTTTACTTATTTCAAATGGTTTTCAGCATCTCTGTAAATCTCACTAACTCTACCAACATTTTCAAGATTAAATGAAAGTGAGATTAGTCATATAACAATGGTAGTAATACTGGGGCGCCTGGGTGTCTCAGTCAGTTAAGTGTCCAACTTCGGCTCAGATCATGATCTCATGGCTCATGAGTTCGAATCCCATGTAGGGCTCTGTGCTGAGAGTTCAGAGTCTTGAGCCTGCTTGGGATTCTGTGTCTCCCTTTCTGTCCCTCCCCTACTCATGCTCTGTCTATCAAAAATAAATGATCATTAATAATGGTAGTAATACTGATAATACCTTACATTGCTATTATACTTTCTAATTTACACAGTAAATTTAACTATCTAATTTAATGATCAATACACTGGGAAGTGCATAAGACAGGTGTTATCTTTGGTTTGGGGGGGAGGGGAGGTTAGGTGTTTTTAAAAAAAATTTTAAATAAGCAATTGAAGCAAACAGAGGTTGCATGACTAGACAGGCCTGGAATCCCAGAACTGATAGGTGTCAGAATCTGGTTTCTTCTAATTTCTAGACTATTGACCTAATGACAGTATTTTCCAAACACTGAGTTTGGAATATTTCACCATTTTTACCCAAATAACAGAAAAAGTTTTGTGACAAGCTTTGAAAGAAACTGAAAAAAATCTGATGCCCTCTGATATCACAGGAGAATTAATATTTACTGTACTTAATTATTAAGTGAAAATAATTATTTTAAGAAAATATGCATTTACATAATAAAATGGAGAGGAATCATGAATTAGACAAGCCTTTCACAACTGTATCCCTTGGAACATTACTTGCATAAGACTGCAGTAATCTGTGAGAAAAAAATTTAGGGTAAAATATATTTGGGAAATGCAGGTTAGTAGGTCTCTTCTTTTTGACACTCAGTCTTTATTCTCACACACACACACACATACACACACACACACACACACACACAAACTCTGAGAAGATTTGAAGCCAGAAACCTGAAACCTGTTTGTTTAATGATCTCCAATATTTCATATATTCTATCTCTGCAATTCTCAAATAAGGATATGCATTCATCCGAGTCAAGGATAGACTATCATGTGACAGAAATACCCAGAACTACAAAGAAATAAGTATGTTATATACTCCTGTAGGGGCAGTTTTAATTGTTATTTTACTAATGAACAAGAGATGTAAAAAAAAGTTTAATGTTTATTTTTGAGAAAGAGAGAGAGCAAGCAAGGGACAGAGAGAGAGGGAGGGAGAGAGAATCCCAAGCAGGTGCCACACTGCCAGCACAGAGCCCAATATGAAGCTCGAACCCATAAACTGTGAGATCATGACCTGACCCAAAACCAAGAGTCAGACGTTTAACTGACTGAGCCACCCAGGTGTCCCTAAAACATAATTTTTAAATTAAAACAAATAAAAGGCTATTATTCCAAAGCACTTTTGCTGATGGGAAGGTGCCCTATCCTTCAGCCAGATCCTTGGGAGTAAGAGTGCCGTGAAGATGATTTCAATGGAAGTGTTTGAGCTGGAATGGGATCTAAAACCTGGAGGGAAATGGCATGTCCAGTATCCAGAACAACTTCAACACCTAATCACATTTAAATTTCTCAGTAAGAAATAAAACAAAGAGACCGAGAGAAAAAGAAGCCTAAAGTAACACACTGTTGGAGAAAACTCGTTTGCCTGCTCTATCCACAGAGCTACACATTTTTCTGCCATTATAAATGCAAATGGTAGTCTTAGTTACTCAGATTTATTTATATTTTTTAATGTTTTATTTATTTATAGGAGAGAGAGAGAGACAGAGTGAGCAGGGGAGGGTCAGAGAGAGAGGGAGACACAGAATCTGAAGCAGGGTCCAGGTTCTGAGCTGGCAGTTAGCACAGAGCCCGATGCGGGGCTTGAACCCACGAACCTCGAGATCATGACCTAAGCGAAAGTCGGACGCTTAACTGACTAAGCCACCCAGGCGCCCCTTAGTTACTCAGATTTAAACAAGTTCAGGTACGAATCCTTTACATCATTTTAGGGTAACTATTCAATTCTGACAACCAGGAACTTGCGTAGAGCAGGTTGCGGACCAATTAGAAACAACATTAAAAAGAAGTTTTCATAATTCCCTAAGAGAGCTGCTCAGTAACCGAACCATTTAGAGGCCTCGATCCCTTTGTTTCCTGGATATATAGCTGTGTATTAGACGTTTCAGGGGGAGTGGTGATTTATATGATGTCCTGTATGTCTCCAGTTTGACAATTTTGAGTCTGGGATTGTTCTGCGCTAATAATATGTAGAAAGAAAAAGAAATGCAACTATAATGCAGTAAACTGAAGTCCGGAGACCTACACCCTTGTTCCTCCTTTGCCTTAAACTGGCTGTCATTTTATTTGCTCTGTTCCTATTGCCACACATGACAATATTTGCTGATATGATGATACAATTCATTCATAAAGACTGATGACAACACACACACACACCCCAAATCTAATATCAGAATGAAAAGCATAGTAAAAAGACTCATCACCTAGGCCCTGGATTTTTCCCAAATGTGACTTTCAAAATATGAAATGATGCTTCACACTTCACACATAGTAGGAATTCAATAAGCAAGTGGTTGAACTGATATGGTAAGAAAGGGACAAATATTTTTAGAAGAGGCATCAAATCAAAAAGGCATAAGAAATGGTAGCTTCCAGGCATGAAAAAAAGGGTAATAAAGAAGCAATGTAAATAGAGATTAGAAACAAAATGAAGTGGGGCCTGCTAATTACTGATAAGGAAACAGAAAGAATACTGAGAAATTGTGAGTGAATCTGTGGCTTGAAATTACACACACAAACAATAGAACCTTGAGGACCTCAATCAATCTAAACATGATCCTTTAACATTAGCCAAAGCATAAATGTAAAAACCAGAAGAGGCAAAAAAAAAAAAAAAGGTAATTCTTGTCTTAAGAAACTTCAAAAATTCCTTCAGAGGAAGAAGGCATAATCCATAATTGGCTTATTTTACAATAAATCTTACATGATAGAATAGGAAGATTAATAACTTCAGGATTTCAATAATATATTGATTCCAAATCCAATGGATCAGTACCTTACTGTCAGAGTTTAGGCCACTTCTGGGAAGTTCAGGCAGCTGCAAAGTTAGAGGGCATATAGTTCCTAGATGGCCTTCACTTCTGACACTAATTGCAAGTTTGGGATCTCCCATAATTACCCTCACCCTTGATAATTCTCTAGAAGGACTCAGAGAACTCACTGAAAGCTGCTGTCTCATGGTTACAGTTCATTACAGTGAAAGGGTACAGAGGAGTATCGGTCAAGGAATGAAGCACAAAGGGCTGAGTCTAGGAAAGTAGCAATCATGGAGCTTCTATCATCCTCTCCCAATGGAGAAAGGATGTACAACTTTCCTGGCATTGTGTCATGATACACACAGAAGGTTGCCAACAAGGGACTATCACCTGGGACTCAGTGTTCAGAGTTTTTACTGGGGACCAATGATACAGGATGATTGGTTGACTGCCCACATGATTGATTTCTATCATCAGGCTGACTGGTTCCATGTAGTTCAAAGCCCACATCCTAAGTCACCTGTCTTTCTTGTATCACAGTTAAGTTCAAACAATAAAGTAATAGAAAAGTACTTCAAAATACCATAGTTGCACTACAAATAAAAGTTCATATTAGTTTTCTCATAGGTTTTTTTTAAAATCAGATATGTCCCACCAAAAATAATTTTTTAAAGCACCATGCTATATTATAATTAAATCATGCTTTCATATTCAGAACTTCTTTTAAATCTATTAGTTATGGCAAATACACATTTTTGCAATAAATTATGTTAAATATAAGTAAAATCTCAATGAAATGCATCACAAAACTACATGAATTAATGAAGTTTTTTTTTTTAATCTTGTAAAATATCTTGAATGTCCAAAAATAAAGCAACAATGTTACTGTGTAGGACATAATGAATTCAGAGTCTATCACCCACTCTTTAATGCTAAGACGTTACCTTTGGCTATATATATCCCATGTATTAGCACTCTGGAAACTGCTAATTTGTAGGGATGAGGCTGATCTGACTTGAGAAGAGGTTATATAGAAAACATAGAAGAAATTTCTTTCTTTTTTAACCACCTTCATCCATTTTGAAAAAATTTAAAAATTTAGCTGGGAAGAATAATAGGATAGCACGTTACTTTGAAAACTGTACCTAAAGGGAATATAAAAATGTTATAACTTCAAGTTTTCAAATCATGCAGAGAAGTCTTTTTTTCCCTCTGGTTAATAGCATTCTATGAAAGCTAGCAACGTTGTATGTTCATTCATTCCCTTAACCTGCATAGATATCCATTAGATGCCACAGGAATAGAAAAGCTTACAAGAATATTTCTGAATGCAGAAAAAAACCATAGGATGATCTAGAAATATAAGTATGGTGAAGTCACAGAGAGGACATGTGTGTTTGCCTGAGTAAGAAATATAAAAGAAACAACAGTGGCATGGAATGAAGGACACGGGCTAGTAATGTATCACTGCACCTTTGGATGCGTAGAGTCTGAAGTAGCAAGGGAAAGATGGGAACTGTAGAGGAAGAGCTTTTCGAAGGTTTTATCTACTCACTGGTCTCATCATCAAAGCAACACTAATTCAGAAAGTCCACCCTTTCTTGTTCAAAAATGAACAGAAGATCTGAGTTCAGTTCTAGAATTTGAATCTTGAATTAAACAACAAAGATAAAAGAAATTGTCCATCAATAACCATTTTGTGGAACCCTCGCGCTGACCTAGGTTCTGCTGTTTCTAAGACTAAGTTTTTAATTTTTCCTTCATTTTTCTGGGCAATCCCCATAACAGATCCCAGCAAAACTTTCACTGTTGTCTAAGTTAGAAGTGCTTTCTCCCATCCACGTACTAACCAGGCCCGACCCTGCTTAACTTCAGAGATTAGACAAGATCGGGCGCATTCAGGGTGGTGTGGCCATAGACTAGAAGTGCTTTCTGACACGTTCAGTCAAAGAGCTGTAACTAAAAGAGGTAAACAGCCTCTCTGTACCCAAAAATGGTAAACAGCCATGGTTCAGACACCTTTGGTCAAGATAATCAATGCAATTTTTCTGTGTACTTGATGAGAAGCTCAGTTCAGTAGAGATCCAAAAAGTGTACATGGCTTTAAATAAGCCAGTAAGCTTTAAATATAGCTAGGGGAACAGAAATCATGCATGGGAAATGGTTATAGAACTATGACTAAGTTATTAAGAAAAAAGGTCCAATTTTCTATGGAATAGCAGTTTGAGGAAGAGAAATAATGGAAGAGAACTAAATCTCACATGCTTTCTGGAAGAAGATCAAGATTGAGCATGAACTAGAATCTAAATAAATGGTCCCTGTTATTAGGAGTAGGATTAAATGATTTTACTGAAGAAATATACCTAGTGTATACACTTAAACAAGAGTAATAAAATCCCTGAACAAATGATTTTGGAAGGATATAACGGAGTAAAGAAGAGTCAGGGTCTTCATCGATAAAGCAATTATGCAATGTTCATTGATGCAGCTGGCAGTATTCAGTTTCACTAAAAAGGCACACATACATAAATAATCTTACCTCTGCCAAGCCCAGATACACCATGTCTAAACGGCTCTGCCCAATCCAGTCTTCAGAAGATGGATGAGGTGGAGGCTCACAGAGAGCTAACACGACAGACCCACAGGAGTAAAAAGATGGAAAGGAGCACCTACAAGAGAAGAGTGAAAGTAACAAGGCTGTTAAATGTAAGGAAGGAAAGAGTTACGGGACACAACAGCTCAGAATGGTGGTATTTCAAATATTTCAGAAGATACACTTGCCATCAACACAAAAGGCAAAGTAAGAAATAATGGCCAATGAAAATAACCAGTTTATGTACAACATTAGGTCTTAGTTTTTGAAAGTCAAGTCTTTTAACTTGCCAAGAGGATGTTTTATTTATTTATTTCTTTTTGGTACTGTTGTAACAGTCCCATCAGACATAAATGTCTATAACTTCAAGATTTTAACCATGGCTTGACTGAGGCAAGTGCCACTGTGTGGGGACATCTGTCCTACAAAAGCTAAGAGCACAGCAGGAAATCTAGGGAGGTTGAGTACATTTTACTTACCAGATTCCACACTACCTATGGCTCAGTAGACATAAACTGATAAATAGGGTGACTATTTAATTTATGATTCACCTTGGGATTCTTTTGAGAGTTCTAGAGGGGAGGTTATTAATAATTGTGTTAGAACAAGGCACAGACCACATACATATATACTCATATATTCAAAGGCTCTCAAGTAGAGAGAGGGAGTAACTCTGAGAAAGCATTTTTCCCAACAGTAAGAGTAGTTGGGGGTAGATACCTGTTTATCTGAGTATTATACAGTCTTTGGCCACAATGCTTTGCTTAGGACAACCACTAGAGAGGTAAGACCCATTCTCTCATCGGGCCTGTCCTCAATCTGCCATCAAAATACGTTGAAAACATATTTCAAGAGTGATTTGAAAGGGAATAAAAAATATTAACCTGAATTTACAATATCAAAAACGTATACTGAATAGTAAGAAGAGATTCTGAAAAAGCGAGACACCATTTTCTCTAAATTTCCCATCTGCATAGGTAAGCTTTCCTTCTCCTTACAAATATTTTTCATGAAGATCCTTCTTCACCTTGGTCCTCATCAAGATTTTGTAAGACTTGCCTTGGCTTCAAGTACAATACTCCTAAATTCTGAAACTCTTGAGGAAAGCTCCTTACATACCCACAGCTACACTGAGCAAGGCAGAGCCTATATTACATTAGCCAAAAGAAAAAAAAAATATGACCCATACTTGGCTCTAACAGTCAGTGAGCTGAGGCAGAATCATCTGGGAACAGGGGGGGCTAACTTATCTAGTTTTATTCATGAGCTACTGGTACCAGGGCATTTCCAAATCATGACTGGAGTTGTTCTTTCTAAAGTTAGCCAGAGACATTGTGTGTGGAGACATGTAATTTGCCCCATAGACAGAGACCCCAAAGGTCAATGTGACAGAAAAAGAAATCTCTGCAGAAAAAATTCAGAACTCTGCTTGGCTCCTAAGCAAAGAAGTGATCACCTTGTGGGAAAGGATAAAGGTATGGTGAAACTTACTTTTCTCATCTCTGCCCTGTGATGAGAGAAGCCAATGAATAATAATGGGGGTGCACCCACGAGTGGCCATCACCCGAGAAGTCCACAAACAGATGTGATTTGGAGCCTGAGGAAAAGTAGATGGTAAGGAGACCTCAGATACCTGGAGCCTTTGATTTCCCTGACTAATAGTTCTGTAGAAAATCCAAGTCAGGAATGGGAGAGGTCAGGTTGCTGGCTCGTGCCCTCCCTTGGTGACAGCTCCAGGCAATTTTACCATCCAGCTGTTCTGTTTTTCAAAATGAAAGTAATTGGAATTGAACTACAGAGCTTTGCTAAAACCCTAGCAATTAACAGTGCAATTTCCCAAATTGCACTGTAATGGAAAAGTGTCCATCAATCAAACCAGTGAAATAACACATTTTCTCACCAGATGTGAGATTTAATATCTTCATAACTCTCTGGATTTACCACTTATGAATTGTCAGCCTTGCCTCGAGCTCTGAGAATTAATGGACTACATCCCTGCTATGCAAGGATGGTTTACAGTTGTAAAATATCCCTACCTTCATTTTAGATATATTTACCAAAATGTTCTTCTTTAAGATGTAATCAGAAAACATGCTAGATGGGAAAATTTCATTTCTATTTACTAGGTTATATATTATCATTGTCTAGATAAATATGGTTCCCGGAGTCTCAGCCCGGCACTCTCTTGGAACAGGAAGAGCTGGTTTATCACTGGCAGTGAACAATAAATAACCGTGCAAAGATGCGGTGGCTTTGTTTTACACTTTAGGCTATCCTCTATGATTGTCTGCAAAGAACCCAAAATATTGTAAGCTTCGAATTCTGTATGTATGTGCAGGTCCCGCTGTTCATCCTGGACTAAGGAAGAGAACTCAAAGAATCCACACACGTTCATGTAGCCACTAGGATTATCAGACACTTGCATTCTATTTTTAGCTTTCACTCCAATCTCAAACACCTGAGCCATGGCCAAGATGAAGCTGCCTCCCGGAAGCAGTCCTGGCAGAATGCTGTGATACCAGAATCTCAAACTTTCAAGTTTGGAAACTTATTCTTGCTTTCATCCTCCGGGGAGAAACACCACAACAGTGAGGGTCACTCCACAGGCTCCGCACTCGCTCAATTCACTGAATACATTATTCTTCTCCTACCACATTGCTCCAGAACCTGTGCAGTAATACATACAGGGTGCCAAGCGGGCAAAGAGGCTGCAAGAGATTAGGACATGGGAGACTGTGGTAGCACCTAGTCTGAGGCTTCCCAGAGGTCTGAGATAGTTGTCACATCACAAAGGAAATATGTTGTCAGACACTGGGGTTATCTGCATGACTGTAGTTATTTCAGGGGGGAGAAAGTCACAGAATTCCAGCATTTTAAGAAAACTTAGAGGCCATGTATTTCATTTCTTAATTTCATAGATTCATAAAATGATTCGATGAAAATTGTCAATCACATCATTGCATCAGATAATACTGCTTACTTGGCAAAACATGTGATATACCAAGGAGTCAGTCATTCATTCCCTGCTGATAACACTCACTTCCCCTTGACCATATTAGTTAATTTTAGAAGTTAACACTTTTTGTTTGTTTGTGTTTTTGTTGTTCTTGTTTGTTTTGCAAAAGAGAACATTAGAGGTCATAAAGGGATCACCTTGTCTACATAATAAAGAAGTGTGACACATCTCTCTATAATTTATTCTATCAGAGATTAAAATCACAAAGCAACAACTACATAGTAAGAAATAGTTCAAAACCCATGAAAGCAGATGAAATACAATTGAGATTGGTAAAACCAATTCAAATGATTATAAGAATCCTCAACAAATAAATTACTATTTCATAAATAAGATTGAGTGATATGATATCAGTATAGCAAAATTACTTTTCTCATATCACACAATGTATTAAATCCAGATGAGTTAGAATTAAATATCTCATTGAAAACTAGGTCTCTTTCTAGCTATGGGAGAAGAACTAAATTCCTGATAATAAACAAATGTAGTATATTAGGATCTTATCAGAGGCAAGATGGATGAGCACAGATATGTAAAACTAAAACATCTGAACCATACCATAGAGAAGAAGAAAGCAACATAATGAGATCATGCATGAAATATATCTAATTAAAACATACTATCATATATGTGAGTATACACATACACATATGTATACACACACACTTGCGAGTGTATTAAGAATTAATGTGTCATTCACATCACATTATCCAGACTTCCTCTCACAGATAAAGGAGACAAACAAAATTTCACATGAATAAAGAGAGAACTATCTAACTGGGGAGTGGGGAGGTGGGCAACACAGCTTTACAAACAACTAAAAATGGTAACTAAAATAACCCTAAGGTATCACTGCATACCCACCAATGTGGCAAATAAAGTAGAAAATGGTAAAGCTTAATGTGACTCTTTGGGGAAATAGAATACATACCTCAGAGGTCACCGACTGGAGGCTTTGTCCATGGGCAGGATCAAGCCAGCACCAACTTTTTTCCCCCCACATGGTATTCAAAAACACCTTAAAGTTCTTGCCAAAGAGATTTAATATAAAACCTGGATTTCCAGAGTCTCCAGAAAAATCTAAAGTTCTATGCCAGCACCGGAACTGTATGCTCACAAGGCAACATCTAGACAGAGCTGAGCACAGGCTGCTGTTCCCACCAGATGGTAGATGGTACCAGTGACCAACCATGTGAGCTGCCCCTCCTCCCCTCTGCTGTCAAACACCTGGGCCGCTGCAATCACTTTTGTATCATTTGGCTGGAGTGGTGGGGTCTTTTCCAGATCACTTATTCAGAATCTGAGCTGGAGATTTATGATTTATACATTGCCCAAGTCATTAAAAAGTTGTTCTTTCTAAAAAGCTATCTTGAAATTTTAAACAAGAGTTTAAACTCTATTAATATCCTTTGATATAATAATTGTACTGTGGGGACCTGATTTCAAAGAAACTGGCATGTATCTCTCAAGCACCCCTCCCTGCCTTTCCTCAGAAGAAACAGCAAAAGCTCACTCATGGTAGTAAAAAACGGAAAAATCTAAATATCCAACAGAATATGAATAGCTAGATAAACTAAGGCACAGAAGCTGGAGAAACTTTCAGGTAACTATTACAACTGAAAGTAGACTAGTTTGATGAAAATGTGAAAATGTGACTAATGAGAAAAATTTTCATATCAGGTAACAGCAGCTAGCTAAAGGTCTGGGGCTTTATACTGATGGAGATGAAAAGTGAATGTGGAAGGCTGCTGATCAAGTTCAATATGTATGAAATATCTTTCATCTAAAGGTGTTTGCAGTCATAATAAACTCTCTAAAAGGAGACACCTGTGCAGTTCCTAAGTCCTTTAGAGGATTGATCCACACAAGCAGGACGGGTGGTTGTGACATTTTACCTTTTTCTTTTTTTTGAGTTTATTTATTTATTCATTTATTTATTTATTGAGAGAGAGAGAGAGAGAGAGAGAGAGAGGAATACGGGCAGAGATAGAAGGAGAGAAAATTCCAAGCAGGCTCCACACTGTCAGCACAGAGTCTGTTGGGGGGTTCAAATTCAGGAACTGGGAGATCATGACGTGAGCCAAAATCAAGAATCAGACACTTAATCAACTGAGCCAACCAGGCACCCTGACAACTTGCTTCTTACAGTACCTCTTATTCAGAGTCCACACAGTCCTTTTGGTAGATTATTCACTGTGTCCATACCCTGAGGGTCAAGCACTTCTTCTGTATCTCAAATTGAGATTTCTCCTGAGTTCACTGAAAATGTTTATTTTAATAACATAAAATTTGAAAGGATGGAACTCAAATAAAAATAATTGTGTTTGAAAACTGTAGTCAAATTCTAATATTCTATGCCCTTACAAGACAATGAGGCAGGGATGTGTAATGGTTAAAGGCATGGGCTTTGGAACAAGATATAACTGGGTTTCAATCCTACCTCCAAACCCAAGCCACTTAATCTTTCTAGTTGTTAGTCAATCTATCTATTAAAAATGAGATAATGATGTTGGTCTCACTGGGAATTTTGGGAGTGTAAAATGAGCTAAATGAAATATGAAGTGCTCAGTCCCCAGCCCATAACAAGTTATTATAACAGTAGTGATTATTTTTAACAAAATAATTTGAGCATCGGCTTTTTTTGTCCTATGAACAATCTGGTATAAACCCAAGTTTTCTCTCTGTAGTAATATTTTTCACTTCTCAGAACTCAGAATTGTTCTGCCTTGGGGCACCTGGGTGGCTCAGTCAGTTCAGTGTCCGACTTCAGCTCAGGTCATGATCTCGCAGTTTGTGGGTCTGAGCCCCACATTGGGGTCTGTGCTGGCAGCTCAGAGCCTAGAGCCTGTTTCGGATTCTTTGTCTGCCTCTCTCTCTCTCTGCCTCTTCCCTGGTCATGATTTGTCTCTCCCTGCTTCAAAAATAAACTATAAAAAAAAAGAATTGTTCTGCCTTATTTCCATGTGTGACTTTTGCTATGGAGTGGCAAGCATTCTGCAATATTAGCTTCCAATGTAGTGCTGGCATCCTAAAAAGTGAGGTAAAGACTTCATAATAATAGTTGTTATAATCACCTCATTGCACATTTTACTATATCCTTCATCAATCTGTCTTATAGAAATCTTAAGTTACTCTAAAATCCACCTAAAGAAAATCTACACATTGGAATCTATATTAGAATAAGTGTTTCTTAGTACGGGATCATTATCACCACATCAACAAATCAAGTAAGCTATAATTTTGCCCTCCTACACTCCATACCTTCTACATCTTTTGAAAGAGAACCAGTAGATAGGAAATATAATCTGAGACAAATGCTAAAGATTTAACCATGAAATTGTCAGTTAAATTCTATTTACTATTTATTACTAGTTCATATTCAAAGTCTGTTTTTAATGAGACAATCTTACATTTTCCTCTAATGTTTTAATAGACAACATACATTTATTTGCATCTGATTTTTAAAAATTCAATAATGAATCAGCTTTTTCCCGGTTTTAAAATTCAGTGATTACTGAACTGAAGTTAACTTAAGGTGACAACAATAAATTTGTGACATTTCACCTCATTAAATGAATAAGTAGACCCTTACTCTTTGGAGGTAAATCTGATTGTTACTCATGTCCAAATAAAGTTATCACAGACATTTTCTTTAAATGGAAAGGTACATCACTTAAAATTTAAAGTGATGATAAAAATAAAATGGAGGGGGCCGCCTTGGTGGCTCAGTCCACGAAGCTTCCGAATCTTGATTTTGGTTCAGGTCATGATCTCACTGTTTGTGAGTTTGAGCCCCATGTGGAACTCCATATTGACAGTGCAGAGCCTGTTTGGAATTCTCTCCCCCTCTTTCTGTGCCCCTTATCCACTCACTCACTCTCTTCTGTCCCTTTCTCAAAATAAATAAATTAACTTAGAGAATGGAGGAACATTCTGGTTCTTTTTAGTCATCAGGTGTGAGTTTAACTTTATATTCCATGGAGATTTCAGTAGAAATCTTTTAGAAGGTTAATATGAGTTTTCTTAAGTTTGGGAATGGGAATGGGGGCACATATGTCCTTCTAAGACTAAATGTGTTCACATCCAAACAAATCATTAAAGGCAAAATTACATTCATTAATACAAAGAGTAAGGTATATAATTAAATGTTTTAAAAATACTTGAAAGCATCTATATTTGATACACAACCCAACAATATATTTGTTCTCTGACTGTGTAACAATGACAAATTTATATTTGTCAATTTAAAAAAATAAAATAAAAAAGAAGAAAAATGAGTAGCATCTTGTGGAGAGACCTACCACATAGAAGCAGTCTCTTTTTTCTTTTGTTTTTCTTGTCTTTTTTTTTTCCTATGCAAACCTATAAAGGACTTCCTTTTGCCTTCATGTACCTCGCTCTTAGTGTAAAGGAAATACATTGTTTTTCCAATGGAAAGGATACTGTAGGCTGGAATATATGTGGAAAAAATCAATACTGTATTCTGGACAATGTTAATAAAGAAGTCTTAGTGTGATTCTGGAAAATTCAGAAGAATGCATAGATGTTTTACTACCTTGTATGCAATTACCAAAGGGGTAATATTCATTCAAATAAGAGCAGGTCCTAATAGTAACAAACTAACTATGTGTGTGATGGTATGGATCTCTCCAGAATCTCCTCTGCTCTGTCATAGTAAAGAAACTGAGGCCGCTTATTAGCTTCAGTATTTCCGAATTTCATAATCATGGGTCCATCATGTCAATGCATCCAAAGACTCATTCATTAATTTTATGTTGGATGCATTTAACCTGACACTTTCATTAGAAAAGTGTTTATTTTCAGTATATTTTTAAAGGAGGACCTGCTAAATAACCCAGGAATAATAATAATCACTATGTGAATTACAGTGGTAATAATACTGGTCATGATGATAATAATAGCAACTATGATTTTTTAATATAGTATGATAGGTACTTTTGATATAACACCTCCTTAACAACACTACTAAGTAAGCATCATATTATCTGATACTTAAGAAGTTGAACCTCAGAGAAGTTAAGCAAATTGGTCAAGGTTGTAGAGCTAGTAGTAGCAGAGCTGGGATTTGAATCAAAGATCACAACTTGCAAGGAAAGTTGTGAAGTCCCAATTTTTGAGACTTGAGAGTAACTGCAGTCACAAACAACAATGTTGGAAAATAAAAGCCCTCCAAAGTATGGCCTTAAATCCCATTTTAATTATTCTGGCCATGCACCATTTTCCCAACATCCCAGCCAGGACTAGAATTATGAAAATCACTGTATGCTCCACTGAAAAACAGTTTCATTAGCATAGAATGCAATCTAGCTGTTTCTTGGTGGGGGACAAAAATTACCCTCAATTGTAAAAGCTTGTTAACCAGAGATCGCTTTTCAGTTGCACTATCTCTATTCAACATTAGATAAAAGCTAATTAACTATGAAACATGAAATGATTCAATACTAACTTCTACCCCAAAGCAGAATTTTCTGGGTTTCAAGTTCTATGCCTGATTATGAATTTTTTCTTCTTTTTTCAAGGAAATATTTCCTCCATGAATAAAAAAAAATGTTGTCCTAAAACGTCCATAACATAAATTAAAAATGTACTCACTTTAAAATTCTAATTCCTTCACTTTTGCTAGAAGTGTATGTGAAAAATTATTTGTGTTGTTATTGTTGTGATGGTGTCTTTTTTTGTCCCAATTATGTACCTTAGTAATTTTTAATAATAAGTCATGCATTTAGGTCATTAGCATAGGCACTTATTAAAGTTACAAATATTATTCGCAGCAGCATATTTTTTGGTGTCTCTTTACATTAAAGCAAGATGAATTTCATCCTAAAAATAAAACACACAAACTGATTCCAGGAAAATGTTCACTTAAGGTTCATTTAAAAATAAATATGTACATTTCCATCCATTTGGGCTTTTACCATGTGTCTTAATGTATGAATATCAATAAAGGCAAATCAGATAATACATTTTGCTTTATTCGTATCCCTTTATTTTCTATTCTTTTAGTTTCTGACCATTTAACTGATTAACTGATGGATACCTCTGGAGTTCATATTCCTCATCTGATTGGAATAGTGATTTTTAAAATTTTAGAGCAATGGTTTTCAACTTGTGAGTTACACACCACTGGTAAGAAGTGGAAATTTACAGAGTTTGTAAATTCTCATGTGTATATTGGATTCATGATAGGTCATACACTCTCATGCATATACATAAATACGTACACCGCTTATTAAATGTTGATACTGTTGCTCTTGACTAATACAATGAAAATTCATTTGACAACTTATTAGCTTCATCATTATTACTCTGTATATTCTTAGTTAACTAGGATTAAGCATATAGCTATCACAGATGGGGTCACATTGGGAAACACGGTCCAGAGGTGCCTATATATTTTTCCTTGGTGGTTATCTCAGTGTCACTCAGATACAAAAGAGATACACATGGAGCTGCCCCGGCATAGCTTGGTACAGAGGGAAGAGAATGAGAAAAAGAAGTGTAATGTATCAACATCTAGCACTACTAGATGTTCACTACTTTTGTCCCTTGTCCAGGTAACTACTTTTGTCTTGTCTCTTCTAAAATAACCTCAAGGTCTATCCAGATCAAATATCACAATTGGGATTGAATGTAGGAGTCATCATGGGTAAAATGCCCAAGTATTGAATAGCCCATATTTTTTCTATTCCAAATGAACCTTTGGAAAATTTCCCAAAGAAGAAAACCTTCACTACCCTTAGCTTCCTTCTTCTTCAATTTTTTTTTTTTGAAATTGTGAGCTTTTGGTTGTTTTTCCCCATTATTCAGGAAATGGTCGGTGAGAACGTGCAGGAAGGATCAGAGCAGCCGGTGTTTGGTTTGGGGCGGAAAGGCAGGGCCATGCAGCTAGGCATCCTTAGCTAGGATGACAAACCTAGTATGAGACTCGAGACCACTGAGCCTCCCTGCTACCATGTGCAAGTTCAAAAAGAATAATTTCAATGTAAAAGTTCAGTTGGTTGCTCTGTAGTGAAATAAATTATTTCGGCTGCTACATTTTTGAAGTTACTCTATCAGAATTTTAAATCCTTTTCCATACATCCCCTAAGGGCGTGTGAGCTGAACCAAGCCTCCTTTCTGTTTTATGATTTCTAGGCTGACGGGAGTTCACAGCAAAAATAACTTCCGAACATCAATCAAGCCCTGTCCGTCTGCTCTTTTATTCGACATGCTTCCTTTTCATTGTAATAATATACTCTTTTTTACATTTAAAACATGACATTCAATACAAATCACTCGTTAAGAACTTTATACGAAATGCAGACCTTATCAAATGTAGGAAAGCAAATAGAAATCATGGAAGAAAAAAAATGAAAGAGCATAATATGGATTCAGTGGAATTATTTTTTTGTACTTAAAGTGAACACAATCCTAGAGTGTATTTGAATGGTTTTGTATTCTTAAACAAAAGTATACAGAGTGCCTTTAAACAAAGTGAAAGAAGGAAGGATATATTACCAAAGAAAATGGTTTGGCACAAAAATGTAAATACCAAAATTTGTAAAACCAAAATACTGAAAATCTTAAGTTCTTAAGATTTTTCTGTTTCAAATAATTGCTTGGTCTGATTCTGAAAGGAAGTCAAAGTGAAGTGGTTACTTCTTTAAATGAAGTGTTTATCCAATTACAGGTTGCAACGTTTTAGTGACTTGTGAAACCAATTTAGTGACATTGGTTAATGACACAGAATAGAACACACCAGATCAGAAAATAAAGGAGGGTGCTGCACATAACAAAGTTAAAGCTTTTTTTAAATAAATATGTGTAAGTGCTAGCTAGCAATATAAGGTGTATTATCTTCTGTGTAGTAGGCCAAAATTAGTGACAAAATAATACCTACAACTTGTCTCTCTGTGCTCAGAGGATCATGGTTTGCAAGGTGCTTTAGACTTCTTCTATAGAAACGTAATTATAATTCCTGCATAGTGCATGTTATTTAATCCAAGGAAAATGTGCAAAACTCAGCAGGGTATTTTGAAAAACAGATTAGTCAAGAAACATGACTATTTTGATCCTCGCTAATATATCTCTGGTTATTAAAAATATAAATCAGTGTTGCCAACAGATTTAATTAAGATCATACTCGATATGAAAAGGACAACATAGCATCTTTAGAGAGTCACAAGCACACACTTCCAATATCTGTACATTCTTAACACTAGTTCTTGGTTTCCATTACAGCCAAGACTCTTAAACTATCTGTAGAGGGAGCCAGTTAACAATCAACAGAACAACCAATATTTCTCATCATGTATGGATTTTTAAGCACTTTAATTTTTGCTGAAATAATTGGTTTAATAATAATGATGCTGATAAAATAATGTGATATATAACAAAACTAATGATAGCTGCATTTCTTTGGGTATTCCACTATATGACTAGGCACTATAAATATATCTCATTTAATTTTCTGAACAATCCTATGAAGTAGATTTTATGGCCTCCATTTTATGAGAAACACAAAAGGTCAGAAAGATTTAGTAATTAGTGGAATATCTCAGAATTTAAACTCGAAAGCCAGTATTCTCATTACCACTTAGGATAATGAGACATAACACATGCAACAGAATGAATTTAAACGCCTGCCTCATACCATATAGAAAAATTAACTCAAAATGATTAAAGACCTAAAGATAACTCAAACTCTAAAACTCTTAGAGGAGGGGCGCCTGGGTGGCTTAGTCGGTTAAGTGTCCGACTTTCGCTTAGGCCATGATCTCGTGGTTCGTGGGTTCAAGTCCCGCATTGGGTTCTGTGCTGACTGCCAGCTCAGAGCCTGGAGCCTGTTTCGGTCTGTGACTCCCTCTCTCTCTGACCCTCCCCTGCTCACGCTGTCTCTCTCTCTCTCCTAGAAATAAATAAAAACATTTAAAAAAAAAAAAAACCTCTTAGAGGAAATTATAGACATAAAGTTTCATGGCCCTGGACTAGGCAATGGTACTTTCAATCTTTCACCAAAAGTACAAGCCACCAAAAAAAAAAAAAAAAAAAAAAAGGAAAAGAAAAGAAAAACTGGACCTCATCACAAATAAAAACTTTTGTGTATCAAAGGATACTTTAAAGAAAGTGAAAAGATAACCTTAAGAACGGGAGAAAATATTTGCAAATCACATATCCAGTAAAGGGCTAGTATCCAGAATATATAAAGAATACTCAGAACTCAACAATAAATAGACAAATAACTCAACTGAAAAATGGGCAAAAAAAATTTTAGTAGACATTTCTTCAAGTAAGATAAACAAATGGCCAATGAGCACATGAAAATATGCTCAACATAATTAGTTATTAAGGAAATGTAAATCAAAAAACTACAAAGAGATATCACCTCATACCCATTGTGATGGCTATACATTTTTTTTTTTTTAAGTGGAAAAAGGTTTGGATGAGGATGTGGAAATTTCGGTACTTCCATACATTGCTAGTGGGAATGCAAAGTGGTGTAGCACCTGTGGAAAATTAGCGCCTTAAAAAGTTCAGAATTATCATATGAGCCAGCGTTTCCACAACTAGGCATCTTCCCAAGATAAATAAAAACATACGTTCCCCAAAAAGTCTTGTACACAAATGTTGATGGCAGTCTAATTCATAATAGCCCAAAAGTGGAAACAACTCAAATGACTATCAACTGATGAATGAATAAAATTTCCATTAATAAATGAATCAATTAACAAAATGTGGTATACTCACACAAAAGATTATTATTCAGCCATACAAAGGAATGAAGTACTGAAACAAGTTAAAATATAAATGTTGAAAACCTTATGCTAAATGAAGAAGGCAGAGAGGGAAAGGCCACATAGTGTATGATTCCATTTATATGAAATGTCCAGATTAGGCAAATTTATAGAGACAAAAAGGTAGAATTTTTGGTGGTTGTGAGTTGCTGAAGGGAGGGGTAAATAGGGAGTGACTATGAATGGGTATGGAGTTTCTTTTTAGGCAATGAAAATACTCTGGAATTAGATAGGGGTAATAGTTCCACAATTCTTTGAATATACTAAAAATCATGTTTTGTATACTTTAAAATGGTGAATTTTATGGTATGTAAATTATATCTTAGGAAAGAAAGCAAGCATAGTTTGGGAGGGTAGCGTGGGGATAGGAAATGAATCTTGGAAAGGAAAATAGTTTGAACATGAGGCTATGTTTTCACTCAGGTATTCCACACTTATTGAACACCTACTACGTGCCAGGTATTTTGATAATCATAGGAGACACTAAGAGGAACCAAATAGGCAATTATTATGGAAATTTGGTATTGTTGGAGAGACTCTGAAATTAAAAAAAGTAATGTTGATTGGATAACAAAGATAATTTAAAGAGCATGATAAGAAATTTGTAGAGGTGAACAATATCTCTCCATTAACTTTGCTTGGAGCTAGTGAGGCCAATAGATTAAAATCATGTAATCGCATTATTATGGTGGAATTATAATTTTTCTTTCTAAAAATTAACTATCATATAATGTCATTGCTACAAGCTTTTACAACAAATTAAAACAAACCTATACAATGTTTCTTCCTGAAGGCACCTTCCCATGCATTCACTTCACTGTTACTCAACATGTTCTTTCCTTCATATTGAGTGCCAGTGCTCAGACAGCAATGGAATCAAGCTCTGAGCATCCTTGACTTTTCTACTCCATTCCACACATTTTCTGGAACAGCTATTGGTTTTTAGGGTACTTAGCAGGTAACATGGAAAAGGCCAGTGTGGTAATATGAATGTGAATATTTGAGACCTAAGTCATTTTCCTTAGCTGTCAATTATGAATATTTGTTTCTGGCTTCCTCAAGTTGACATTTTTCCATTCCTTCTTAAAGCATGTTTCTTAGAAAGTAAACATATGGTCCATTTATTTATGGTTACATGGTTGCAAGAACACTATATTATGTTATCAGCATTTAGTTATGCATAATCAATGCAAAAGAATCCGCTTTAGTTGCTCAGAAATTTCTCCTGATAAGAACTAAACTCACTACTATCTTACAGATGAGAGAAAAACGTGTCTCCCCTCAATCTACAGAATCTCTGTTGAAATTTTTGCATTTATGAAATAGTCCATAAAAAGGTTATTAGGTTTTTTAAAAATGTTTTAATGTAAAAGACTTTTTAGAAGCTAGTTCTTGTTCCCAAAATCCTCTAAAGTTGTCGTCGTCATCATCATCGTCATCATCTCCTTGACAGAACAGCTGTACCTATCTATAAATATTTATCCACTGTTCACCAACAACAAAGGAGGCCATTGAAGCTACATATGAGGAAAGGCCAATCATTGAATTATACTCCCAATAAACTAACAAGAGCATAAAAACAAAAATGCAGGTTGAAACCTAACTTGAATTGCCTGTGTGGTTAACATAACATTCTTGTGGTCTCTAGACTACTAAAAGTCAGAACACTTTTAAAAAAAATCATATCAGGGCACCTGGGTGGCTCAGTCAGTTAAGCATATGACTTTGGCTCAGGTCACGATCTCATGGTTCATGGGTTCGAGACCCGCGTTGGGCTCTATGCTTACAGCTCAGAGCCTGGAGCCTGCTTTGGATTCTGTGTCTCCCTCTCTCTCTGACCCTTCCCTGCTCACGCTGTCTCTTTCTCTCAGAAATAAATAAAAAAATTTTTTTTAATTAAAAAAAAAATTCCTATCAGTTATAAGCTACTGCCAGACATGTAAGATTACTTTGTTAATACAACTAATTCTGTTTTTATTCCTCTTCTAAAATGCTTAGATCTAGCTATAGCCATCAACTGGGATGCATTTAATTGCGCTTTCTGTACTTGCAGTGTAACAAAGCAAGAAGAAAATAGATTTCTATCATTTCTTTTCCCTGGGATTGGCATATGGTGTTACATCATAAGGAGAAGAAAGAATACTAAAATGCAGGTTGTAAATGCAGGAGAAAGTGTAAGTCCATGGTCAACTTTACTACTGACTTTGCTGGAGAACTTAGGCTATACAGAGCTAGGCTTTTCTCATATATAGAATGAGCTAAGTATAATCATTACTTCACAAATTTACTAGGAATATTTAATCAGATAAATTATTACATAACAGCATGTTATAAAAGACCAGAAAAAAATATATGCTAACTGGTTATAATATGTATGAAATATAAACAGAAAAAAATCATCTTCATGTTTTATCCTTTTATTTGTAGAATTTATGTTAGATGGGGGCAGGAATTCTCTCCGGATTTTCCATTGCTATATCTCTAGCACTTTAAATAATTCCTGGCACAGGAACTCAGTAAGTTTGCTGAACCAATAAATGAATGAATATGTACTATGCATATTACTTTCCCTTCTGTTTTTCCCAATATATATATATATTATATTATATATATATATATTATATATATATATACCTGATACAAAAGTATATATTTTTATTTCTGCTCCCTATATAGAATAAGCATAAATGCTGTTTAATTTAATCAATCACCTGCAAGCAATAAAAGAACACATTTTCAGAATAGAAAGAAGAAATTCAATACTATGCATAAATCAGTACTGACTGAACACATGTTACGGTATTACACTAACAAAAAAGAAGAGTTTGAGATTGCTAGTGATTTCCCGTGATTTATGTATTAGAATTGACTGTGGACCTCAAATCAGCAAGCAAGGAGGGACAAAACCTAGCAATATCTGGAATCTCTAACTCTACACCTCATCCCTCAAAAGATGTACTGATATTTTTTGACGGCTTATTGGAATCACACAAGAGAAACATAACCATGGTCACTAAACTTTTTTCTTAAAAAAAAAAAAAGGATTTCCAAGAAGACGGGACTTTGTGAAAGTATTAGAATAGAATTTCCTTTCCTGAGAAAGTAAAGCGTCTGCACTTAAAAACAAAATTTGAAAACACTTTAAACATCTCCCTGTGCCAGTCATGTTTCACATTACCACATTTAAAAAGTTACATTAGATAGCCATTCTGTTTCTGTTTTTCTAGGAGATGACAGACCAGCTAACTTGCCCAAGATCCTGCAACTGGAAAGCACTGGAGGAAAACTTCAATCTAGGATGCTGACTCTACCTCCCATGTCCTTCCCTCTGCACCTCTCCTGCCTATTTATCTATGGAGTAAGAGAACCAGAGCAAGTCATCCAGTCACATCCAAGAAGCTTGGATGGACATCATAAATTCTATTAGCCAATAAGAATCCTATTGGCTAATTTGAAACCGATTAGCCAGCCAAATGGAAAATATATATGTATGGTGCATAAACTTGCTCTAGGGACATGGATTGGTGGCAGGGAGCCACAAGTGACTGCAATATGGTATGATGCCTCTCAAACTGCCCATGACCTGGTATGGAATCATCTAGCTCCTAGGATATGAAATTGTTCAGTAATCAGGGAAAAGGAAATTACTAAAAGTATAAGCAAGTAATTTAGAATTAAGTGCTATAAAGGCACCTGGGCGGCTCAGACAGTTGTGTCCAACTTTGGCTCAGGTCATGATCTTGCAGCTTGAGTTTGAGCTCTGTGTCGAGCTCTGTGCAGGACAGCTCAGAGCCTGGAGCCTGCTTTGGATTCCGTGTCTCCCTCTCTCTCTGCCCCTCCTCGCTTACTCTCTCTCTCTCTGTCTCTCTCTCTCTCTCAAAAATAAATAAACTTTAAAAATATTTTAAAAAAGAATTAAGTGCTATAAGAATTCTAGAGAAGCTGCAGAACCTGCTTTTTGATAGTAATAATAGAGCTAAATAGTGTCAGCCAGGAATTAGGAGGGAAGTTGGGCATGTACTCATGTATACAAAAGGTATATATAAACACAACCCATTAGCTTACAGCTGTTGCACAGAGAGAAGAGGAGAGATATGGATGGCATTAGTACAGGAAATAGAAAAAGGAATCTATATACAGAAACAGTGGTGTCTACCCAGGAAGCAAGAAATACTCAGTGAGTAGCAAAGGGGACCCAATGAATGAGGAAAAGAGATGTGAGGAAGACTTGTTCCTGATGGTGAATTTAACCCTCAGTGTGTTGGGTTTGGGGGGTAAGAAGGGACAGAAAAAAAGACAACTTCAGCCTCCATAAGAACTCTTTTGAGATCTGGAAATAGTTCTCTCTGCTTCCATGGGTGTGGATGTAGATGTTCCTGGGCTTTCGAGAACTGATCTGGCAGCAGTTCTTATAAATTCCCCTATTTAGATCCCTCTGTGAGGTCTCAGACTTTCTCCAGCCCCCTCAAGGATACTGTTGTCTAAGGAGGTAGAATAAAAAGAGCCAGAGAAATAGCCAAACTACAGCTATTTAGATCCTGGCATCTGCATTTAGACCCCACATTTGCTGTGTAACCCAAGGCATTTCCTTGAGTCTCAGAATTCTCTTTCTTGAAATGGTGATAATACCTCTCAATGTCACACCTCAGAAGAATATACCTCTGTGGGTCATTATCATAAGATGATAATGTCTGTCAAGTGTTTGATAGACCATCTTCTTCTACAAAGTAGATATTCCATACATGGTAGCAACAAAATCATCATCACTCCCATTATAATTAGCTATCAGTACCTTTCCATCTTGGCTGCATTTTATAGGTCTACATGGAGGAGAAGGGCTATATAATATCAGTGATCTAGCACCACTCTGGACTATTTCGATGGAAATCTGTAGAGATGGAGCCCAGGCAGGTTTTATTTTAAAGTCTGCCAGGTGACTAACATTCACTTCTAGTTGAGAACTACTGTTCCATCTTGAGTCAACTTGTTCCTACAACAGGTTGTTCCCTGTTCTTACAACAGCTCTTACTTCCTCTGGAATGATCTGCCTTTAAAACTGACAGAAGCAACATCTCTGTACTCAGAAGTGGATTTAACATGAAGTTTCTCAAATGTAAGCTTGTGGCCCCCTCATTTCCATGAGCCCCTTCCAAGACCCTAAAACTAATTTCATATTCATAATTTTGTATTATTTTTATTAAATACAGTTTCCTGTATTGGATCAGCTTCAGGCTCTATGAAGGCCAAATCCCTGAAATTTGGTTCCATTTCCCTTGAAGTAAACAACCAGCAAAGAGCCCCAAATGCTTAGCTTGTGCCTGGATTGAATCTACTTTCAGACTCGGCATTGATTGTGCTGTTTGCTGGTCCTCCCTGAATATTTGAAGAGTTGACATTACCTTAAATTCCAATTAACTCTTATTGAGTGAGTTCTTGTCTTTTAAAATTCCCTCTCTCTCTCTCTCTTTTTTTTTTTTTTAGCCTGCAAAACAGCTGGCCCAGCCAGATAAACTGTATCAACCACTGATTGAGAGCTAACCCAGCTATCCCTTATGTGCACATATACACTGAGAGAATTTGGTGGCCTGAGAGAATTTGGGGGACATTTGTAGCAAACTGACTACCACTTCTGAATCTTTTTCCGGAACTCAGAGTAAAAACTAACATTTCCTAAAAGTAATGCTACACAGTGACCTCCAGTCCAGTAACTTATTTTACTTCCCTGGTGGAAATAATCATAAATCTTTATCTTGTAAGTAATTTTCTTTGTCTACTCAGAATCAGAAATTGTTCTATTTCTCTCAATCTTCTGCTCCCCGGAGAGTGCATTATTATCTTATTGTCCATTAATTTTCTGAAAGGAATTACATCTCATATTTATTATATGAACTATTCACTTCATTCATAAATGCCATTTTTAAAGAGGCATTGTTCTTACTATTCTTTTAGATTTGGAGTTTATCTCTATATAAAGTAGTATGTTTTTCAGTATAATCCTCTGAGGAAAAAAAATAAAACCTCATCACCTAAATTATTCTGTTATTTCAAAGGCTGACAGTTCAATTCTCTGTAGAGAGATGTAGGGTCAAGATGCATGAACAAAAGTAGCAGATTCCAACCCAGCATAATTTGGTGAGGACAGAGGGGAAACAGAGCTGCAAATCATTCTACCAGCTTCTATAGGGATAAACATGGCTGCTGAGATTTTTTTTTTTTTTCAATGAGACAAATATCCATTGAATGAGAGTATTAATTTACATTGAAAGAAAAAATGAATAAGCAGAAAGCAGGGGATCTAAGGAATGGGACCCAAATTGGAAAGACTGAAAGGAGAAAAGCTTAGAAATGGTATGGAAGCAGGCCTTGGATACCCTCACGGAGACAGCCTTGGGAAAGCAAGGAAACAGATCATACTACATGGTGGTTTGGCATGGTGTGACTATAAATATTTTCATATATTTTTTTCTCTTTGGAACAGAAACATACTTTGAGGAGGTTGTTAAGAAACAGGCAGTAATCTCAAAAGCACAAAACTTTAAAGATAGATTTTAGGTAATTTCCCAAATGTCATTTTAAGCAGATATCTATTTCTTTTTTTTTTTTTAATTAAATCATCATGTTAGGTTTAAACTATTGACACCATGTTAATCTAGACAGCAAATATTTCAGTTATTTCATTAAGTATTATCATTTCACAACAAGAAAATCAGAGCTATACCTTGCAATATAAAATGAAAAGATCTACCAATTCAAATTATCATCTCTCCCACTTCTTTTTTTTCCTCTAACTTATCTGTTTGAAAAAATCTTCATGTTTTTAATATTTTTGTTTCATTTATTATTTTCTTTAACTTTCCTTAGCTGAGTGTTGCTCTTTCTTTGACTAAAAGTATTTTCAATATCCGGAGAGCCACTAAATGTCATAGACAGTATCTGATCATCTATGTTTAACAAGAATGTGGCTGCATCTTTAGGAAATGGCATTCTGAGTTTTGCTGAGTCTTGCTGAAATTCGCTGAGTTACTTAATTTGCAAACAAATGTTTTCATCTACCTGGAAAGGCCTAATTGTCAGAGTTGCAGCATTAGCTCAGTGGAAATAAAACTACTTTTTGCAAAATTTCCTTTTGTAACTTTTTGCTCTTTATCACCAGGTGACAAAATTATGCACTTACGTGGGGAAGCAGTTTAAATGTGGTGCCAGCTGTGGCATATGACTGCCTCGGGCAGTTAGAAATGTTTCCACTGACACCTCTGAGAGACAAAATCATCACTCAATCTAACTATAAAAGCTACACAGAGACAAAAATCAATCATTCTAAAAGAGCAAAGAAAAATATCATGTATCATAAATATACAATGACAGCTATACATTAATAGATACATATTTATTTCTTAGACTTATAAAATATCATGCCTCCAAAGAATATAAAATCCAATATGTGCACATCTGATGAGTGTGTTAACCAGTAACATTCAGATATTCAGGCATAAAATAATTATTAAATGAAAAAAAATTTAGATTTTACTCTTTTGCAGAGGAGAATGACAAACTTGGAAGCACACAAAGTTAATGCTTAAATGTGTAACATTACAGAACACTGTGGGTCTGCATTTTAATAGGATCACTGAAGACTCAAATGTTTTGCAAGTTGGCTCCAGACCACAAATCTTTAAAATTTATGGTCATATTTGCTTTACCTTATGTACCTAAGTACCATTTCAACTTTTTAGGTGTTTGCCTGTTTTTCTCCAGAGGAAACAGATTTCAGATTTCTGCAAAGTAAGACTGGCTTAAAGCTAAACTTCCATTAATATCACCTTGTAAATCCATTCTCAAAAAAAATATATTAAAACTTAAGTAAAAAGTACTAAGTTGTTCTAAATCTATGCTTCCACAATATCAATTTCAGTGAGGCCCCATCACCCATTTTCTTTTGTGCACTGGATAAAATGGCGTTTTAAATCTTCAAGTTATTTTCTGTAATTTAAGAATTTTAAAAATACAAATAAACAGAACCACTAAATGCTCATAATCTTGAGAAAAGCCATCACACTACATAGTAAAAAGTCATCCTTAGAAGACCAACATCAAGGGGAAAGGGAAATACACGAACACATGCATGCATGCACACCCACGCGCATGCACACACACACACACACACACACACACACACACACACACACACACATACACACAGATTTGTGGGTGGTAGAAATTTGTGGGGCAAGTAGCTTTTTTCACAAAACCCAGGTTTGCTTTCCTGCCTGCCAGCTATTAAATAAACAAGCAACCACAATAAAAACAGAACAGACAATTATTTCCAGCCAGAGTTGATCTTCCTTCCTACCCTTTCAGTTACCCAGAAAGGTGCAACGCCCATACCTGGGAAACTATAACATCATAATGATCTGCTCTCATGAGGATAGACTATGTTCTAGAACAGGAATTTTGTCAAGCATGATAAAATCTGCTCTGCTCGTAAGATAAAATCTGCTCTGCTCGTAAAGGCATTTCTATGGGCAGGTCGTGTCCCCTTTGTGGTCTTCACACAAAGTTGAAAGGGGAAAATGAGTTGAGGATGCAGTGGCATAAGATCATTCTATGTGAATTCTATTACCCTAAAAATAGATACTATATAACCTACCTTACATGGGCTCCGAAAGGGGCTCTCATTCCTTGTTTATGGGGAAGAAGAAGGCAAGTTGAAAACTCTTTCCTAAAGAAGAACTATTTTCTTGGTTTCAGTAAGGTCACAATCAAACTAATAGTGAAAATACCCTCACTAAATTTAGAAACCTCTCTTAAAAGTAAGTCATACTAAACTTAAGTGGACATGTCTATAATTTTCAATGATTAGAAACAGTTACTTCTGGAGAAAAAAAAATAGTTACTTCTGCTGAGGAGCAACAGAAATGCATCAGTCAGGCTTGAAGAAACTACACTGTTACAGTTGTCATTGCTTATTGTTTATGATCAGTGTTAGGCACTCTTTTTTTTTTATTTATTTTTATTTTTTATTTTTTTATTTCTAGGATAGAGAGAGACAGCGTGAACAGGGGAGGGTCAGAGAGAGAGGGAGACACAGACTCTGAAACAGGCTCCAGGCTCTGAGCTGGCAGTCAGCACAGAGCCCGATGTGGGGCTCGAACCCACGAACCGCGAGATCATGACCCAAGCAAAAGTCGGACGCTTAACTGACTAAGCCACCCAGGCGCCCCAAGTGTTAGGCACTCTTATAGGCTGCTATTATTCCATATTTTCTTATCTATTAAATATGGTTAATTGGTAATAACCTGAGAATGTTTTCCCTTCAATCTTCTCCGAGAAGATACACAATATGAGTAGTTTCAATATCCCCCAGTCTGCACTTCCAACATATCTGCTTCTTCAGTCACCCCTGCGCCGTTAGTGCCTTGTAGTTCATGGGGGAAGGGGCAGGGGGAGACGGGGACGGATGGATGCAATGGAGCAGCAACATTTTCATCTTCTCATCACTAAACCTTCGAGTCTCTCTGCATCTCTACCCACTTTCTCTGCCTTCCTTCTACAGAAGACACATTGTGCCCCTACTCAGATGGAAGGCTGTGCCCCTCCCTTTGGCTCTGTTCTCTCCCCCGTTTACCTCCAGGGGCCATCACTCCAGCAGTTACCCTCATGCATCCTGCATTCACATTTCTTATCTTTCAGCGGGAGTATTTCCAAACTGCTCAAGGTCTCTCCTTCAGAAAGCCTGTTTCTAGTCTTCTCATCCTTTATGGACCACTGCTCTTCTCTGCTCCACTTTCTCAGAAAAGCTATCAAAAGAGCGATCTCCTGGCGTATGCATTTCATTGCCTCCTATTCATTCTTCCTTAATCAGGTTTCAATTTCCTCTCCTCCACTGAACCTGATTTTACCAAGCTTACATATGATCAGCCTGCATCATTCAGTAGGAGCTGATAACTTTTTACATTCTTTTCCTTATTCAAACTGTTTTCCCCTGTTGGTTTCGGTGACAGTGCACTCTTCTGATTTTCCTCCTAGCTCACTGTCTAATGAAAAGTTATCCTTAGATGTACCTACACCAAAGGGAAAGAAAGTACATATGGTCTTTGCTGAACTTCTGCGCTTCTGCCAGACCTCTAGATGTCTTCTTCTTTTTCTTTTACTTATTGGAAGCCATATACTACCATTTCATTAATTTAGATGTAGCCATTGAAGACTCCTGTATTTATAGCTTCCACTTGAACTTCTGTCTTTCATCTCCAGACAAAGGCCCATAGCATCCTTGACATCTCCATAAGAGAACATTTGGGTTCGTTTTGCAAAATGTTTTTCCTGCAGTCTTCCATTTCTTATCGTACTCTATGTTCTGGTACTCAAGTTAAAAACTGGGGAAGATCTTTTCCCTCACCTCCAGATCCTAGCTATCAGCAATACTCATTGGCTTTATCTCCAAAATGTATTTCAAATCGGTCCTCTCAATCACCACCGCTACCAATTTGGCCCAAGTCACCAATCATGTTTCTGACAAATGCCAGGTCCTCCTAAATAGCTACTTCCTACTTTACCCATTTCCCCTTTGGAAGCCATTCTTCACACCAGCCAAAATGATCTTTTGAAAACAGAATCAGACCAGCTTTACTCAGCTGCTTAGGTTTTTCAGAGGCTTTCCAGTGTTCTTTGAATGCCAAAGTTCCTTCCATGGGTTCCAAAGAACTTCCAGTCTACTTGTCTGACTTCATTTCCTGGCATTCTCCTTGCCACTTACTGTGCTTCCTTCTGCTTCTTGGAAATGCCAAGCTTGTTCCCATACTGGGTAGTTGAGTTTTCTTTTCCCTGGAAGATCTCATCCTAGATCTCACATAACGGGGCCGTCTTACTGTTCAGTTCTCAACCTGCCTGCCCCCTCTCCAGGATGGCCTCCTGTGTCTGCCCTGGGTCATGTTGCACGCCCCATCACCCCCATCACATCTCACTCATCACTTAAATTACCCTTTTTAATTGTATATATTAATCATTACCTGAGATGATTTTATTTTGTTAGTTACTAACTAGTTTCTTGCCTTTTCTCCTTAACAAGGCTGTAAGCTTTAGGAGAAGCGCAGGAACCTTTTCTGCCATGTTAGGTGTCCTCCAACACTTTAGGACACTCTCTGGCAACTTGTAGGTGTACACACGTGCACGTGCGTGCGTGCGCGCACACACACACACACACACACACACACACACACACACAGTTGAATAAGTGATCAAATAGGGATGCTTTGCAAGATATGGGTGCTCAAAGGGATACTCTCTATGCCAAAACATCCATATACAATAGCCAGAACCATCTGGAATGTTGTTGTTATCATCCTATCCAGGTGCTATAGAGTACGGTGAAACCTCAGAGGATAAACATTTCTAAATTGATACAAAATTGACATTGTCATGTTACTTCTCTCAGTTCCCAGTAATGACTCTCCTGTTTTTCAGGAAATACTTACTGATGGGAAGGTCAACCATAAAGGCTGTCAAGTTTCCAATACAAGTGTGGTTTATGTGTATTTTGGTTTCTATTAACTCAATCACAATACCTTCGTGTAATAGTCTTCAGAAACCTCCTCCTTTCTGAATACACCCTGTCTTTGTAAACTGTACTGCCTATCCCTTAGCTGCTCAAGCCAGAAATATGGAAAATATTCCTGACCTTTCCCTCTCATTCACTCCACCATCACCCAACCCATCACCAAGTTCTGTTGATTTTACTTTCAAATACATTCTGAAAACATAGGTTTTCTTCATATTTATTGTTACCATCATATCTAAGCCAAAATTCCATTCTCCTTTAATCATTACAATGTCCTAACTTTTATTCACATTCCTACTAAACCCATTCTCCATACAGTAATTACAGTAGTCCCGCAGATCCTCAGTTACTTCAATAACTAGAATTTGTTGCCAATCTAGGATTTTAACCCATGATGCTTTCTCTGTCTAGAAAGCCCTTCCCTTCCATTGTCATTTGGCTGTGGTTTTCTCACTCTACTGGATGCTCTGGTGTGCGGCCTAGATTCCTCTCTCAAACTGACATCTTGTTCCTATGATTCTGGAACATCCTATGATGCTCCAAAGATCCTCAGTGAGTGACCCAGGGCTCTCAGCTGAATTCCCAAACACGCATTATCCCTGTTTCAGCAACCTTGTTAGAGATCATGCTCTTGAGGAACAGCTCCTACCCGACACTTGGTAAGATAGCCGTTTGCTGGGTGGTGAGAGGTACTGTATACAGGCCAAGCCAGGCCCTTCTGCTTCAAAGCAGAGACAACTCTGAAGGTCTATCACAGCTCCAGCACTTTCCTTAGGATGGTCTAAGACTGTTGAAGCTTCAATTTCTGCCCAGGTTTGCTTCTTTCACCTTTATTCAAGTCATCCTTACAAGCACCCCACCACCACCACCACCAATCAACCCCTTGCCTCAAGTCTTAGGGTCTGTTTCCTGAGAACCCAACCTATGACAACACCTGTTTAAAAAGTTCTTTCCTAACACATGTAACCAAAGTTAAAAAAACCTCATCCTCACCACATCCCTACATGCCATTATTGTCTCCCATAGTATCCTGTTCTTCTCCTTCATAAACCTTAATCCAAATTTTTAACTCTGTAGACTGAAAGTCCCATAAGGGCAAGAAACATATTACAGTGCTTAGTATATGTGGTTATTGAGTTTAAAAATCACACCATTTTTCCATGGTAACTATCACGTTATCAGTAAAGCATCCTGTGTTGAGCAGGTCTCAGATCTCCAGACTACTCAAAGATGCCGAAGGATCATTGCTACTATAGAGTTGAGAGTCATCAAAGCTGTAAGAATCTAAGCCCAAACAGAACACTACCAAGTCTGGCTTAACGGTCACAAAGTAATCAACTGATTAAAGATATTCCTTATTTTCACAAATATTTCACAACTATTTAAGAAAATTAAAGACTAAAGGTACATATGAAAGTGTCTCCCAAAAAAGGAACATACTTCATTTTTTAAAATCAAATTTCTTCAAAGCTTGAGGTATTGAAACTTGACATTGAATTTATCAAGCTATTAAAAGCTTGAGGTGAATTTGGCCTCTCACAGTTCAGAATACAGACCAGTCCTCCTTGAGAGGATAAAATAAGTTTCAGTTTCTTAAAAATACAGAAAAAATAAAAACACCAAAAATCATCCTACAGATGAGAGAAATCAAGTAAAAATACTTGGCATATATCCTTTCAGATTGTGATCACAAAGGTAATATTCTTGCTGAGCCAAGTGATTTTATTCTGACCTTGATTCAAGCCTTAAATCTAGCCCAAAGCTACTGATGAATCACATATCAAAAGTTTTCCAAGGTAATTATTATGAAAAGTCTATTTTAAGAGTCATCTTAAAGAACAATATCATGCTAGGATAATAACTTGATTTTCCTCTTCTTTAGAGAATTCCACAGATTAAAGGTCATTGGGTCCACTTTTTATAATTGTCATATAATCACTGGAACTATGAATAGCATCCTCTATTCAAGTGTCTCAAATGCCTTATCCTCATTAAGTTTAATCAATTGAAATTTTAAGGCCTTGACCTTGAACTCAAAATATGCTTCCAATATTTGTAAGTGAATGTGTGTGTGTGTGTGTGTGTGTGTGTGTGTGTGTGTGTGTGTGTAAGTGGGTTTTTAGGAGATGTTCTGTAAGTCTCACATATCTTGAAAAGGAAAATGGAGAAAGGAAAATTTTACTTATGGTAACTTCTAAAGAATGATGAAAATTAGAGAACACCAATGAGTGAATAGACATAAGCTATTCTCAAAAATTTTAAAAGGGGAAATTCAAAATATGAGAATGAAAAAAAGCCTAACATCATTCCTTGCTTAACAAAACGCATTAAAAAGGGACCAGTAGTTTCCATTTTTTTCTTTAGAAACAACAAGTTCAAAGAATCCTAGACACATTAGTGCTCTCAGTTTAGAGATGTTCCCCAGTTGGCAAGAAAAATAATGATTTAACAAAAATTTTCACAAAATCACACTAATAATTTGTTCATGAAAAAGAATCAATATTAAAACTTTACAACATTTCGGAAAAAGATAAAAACAGTAAAATAAAACTTGAGTGATCATTTCATTTAACACTATTAATTTATAATATTTTACTATAGAAAGTATATATTAATAGCATATTTACAAAGTTCATATGCATGCAAAACACAACAAAATATATCCCTTATTCTCAAGGAGTCTGGCGTATATATAGCATGACCACTGCATCAAAACTGCCTCACAGCTGTGGACTAGAAGCTCAGGGGTTTTCTTTAGTGAATGTCAGATCCAGTGGCCCATGTTTTCTATGAATCATAACATATAACATATATATTATAGTGTCTACAGAGAAAAAAATCTGGGAGTATATATGCTAAAATGTTAGTAGTAATTACTACCATAGACTCAAACCTTCTATAGATCTTCAAAGAATTTTATATATTTTTACAATACACTAATATTAGTTTTATAAGCAGAGAAAAATAATAAAGGAAATTGTTCATTAAAATGGACAATCAGAACTGTCCAGGTAATCTCTTGGCAAGTAATCTGGGGAAATCTGTTACTATTTGGTATAAGGTGAAAATTACTTTTTAAAAGTAGAGTATGTGTTTAATTTCACAGTGTCTGGGCTAAAAGTTTATTATGATCTCATTTCCATCAAAGATACGTTTATCTGAAGAAAAGCCTTCCAAGCAAAAGGAAAATCCTTAAATCACAATATTGTCAAAGTAAAAGAGCGCATATGAAGTATATATTCTCTACTCAAGCTGGAACTAATCCAAGCTGTGTTCTTTGTTATTGTCATATCACAACAGAAAAATTCAAGATGTAAAGATGTTATCTAGTTTCCTTCCTTTTTCTAGAATAAAACCAGAAGTGCCCTGCTATCCATATCCCATATCATTAGAAGTAGCAACAAGCTCAGTTAAAAACTGGTAAATTTAGAGGTGACTTTTATCATCTTAACTATCTAACACTTTTTGTAAAACACAGAGTTCAAATGGAGAGAGGAGTATTTTCCTGAAAGGTATAATTTGTTTGACCATACCATAATGAGTGACAATTTTTAGGGGCATGTATTTAGCATCATGCAAAGTATATTATCTTGTATGTTATATGTTATATATTTTATATTAAGAATTGGAAAATGTATTTCTACTCTATTTTCTTTTCATATCTGCTTTAAGGGAAACTAATAAAAGCTTCCATCACCAGTAGTGGATTTGTGGTACTGAAGAAGATAGAAAACATCTGAAATACTCATTCATTTACTCACTCATTCAACATTCATTATGTATTAATTGAACTCCTTATATATTCTAGTCATTGCAGATGGGCTGATGAAAACTGCCAAGATCTCAGCTGTACACATGAGTCAAACTTGATAAAAGAATGTCCTCAAGAATAAATAACAATTCGCCAAGTTGGAAAAGGGATCATTGCAGCAGAAAGCAAAGGCAAGGAATCATGGAACAGCAACAAGGAACTGCGAGTATTTAGGCTGAACCACAGAAAATAATGATTTTGCAGCTCAAAAATAGCAGGATACCTACACTTTTCAGGCTCATTTTCCTAGTTGGGAGTGACTCAGCTGGAATGTACACCTGAAAGAAAGGGGCAGAAAAACACACTGGAGACACAGGTAGAAACAATTATGTTTAGCCATGTCTTACATGCTTAGGAATTTGGACTAAGCCTTCTCAGAATTAAGTGCATACCAATTATTAGGATCTGCTACTAAAACGCAGCTTCTAATTCAGTAGGTGTGGGGTGGAGGCCGAGATTCTGTGTTCCTAACAAGCTCCCCAGGGATGTCCGACCTGCCAGTCTGAGGACTGTCCTTCGAGCAGCAAGACATAAGTCTCAATATTTCTCATGAATAAGAATCAATGGGGAAACCTGCTGAAAGGCAGATTTGTGGGCATTTTACTGATCCCATAATATCTTGAGTAGGTCCAAGAACCACATGTTTTTTGTGAGTGCTCCAAGTGGCATTGAAGGAGGTGGTCCTTCACTTAGGGACAGTCTGAAAAGTAGAGAGTAGGGAGGTGTCCATTCTTGCACTGTAAAAAGACAAAGAATGTCAAGAAGAAGGAAGGGTGAAGAATAGTGATTATTTAAAAACAACAACAACAAAAAGGTAAGAAAAGGGCCACATGGAAGTGTACAAGGGAAGCTTCAATTAGGAAAAAAAAGTGCTCAAGATGTTAATAAGAGACTAGTTGTAACAGTAATTGAACTGTATCTGTAACTCTGATGCTTGTAGTGCAGATAGTTTCATGATTCTCTCCTATAGCTGAATCTATGCCCATGCAAAAAATATACCACCTTAATGCTTCAGGATTGACTCAGTAATCTATTCCAAAAATGCTGCTACTAATTATAGCTCATAGTTCATGGAAAGAAAAAAAATGACATACGTATAAATTTACCTAGGATAAAACAAATGCACAGATGCTTCTGTAGCCTGCATTTAGTACCACTGAGTGTGCTCTCACCAAAGATAAACACTCCTGAGAGCCTCGTAAAATATCTATATATTATGCGTACCATACACTCAGTTTGGGTTGCCTAAATGGCTTTAAGTTGCTCAACAGATATTATAAATATGCTGAATGAGAAAACTTTATGTTACAGTTTTCTAACTTTTGTTGAACATGCATAACATCAAAAAGCTACCACTGCAGTTCTACAAACTGAACCTAAAGTTCCACAAGGTTGTGACTTTGCCATGCCCGGGAAAGACCTAAAGCCAGGCAGGTGTGGATGAACACCTGTTTCCATCTAAACCTGGTGGCTGAGTTGAATCAGGTTGGACAAATGAGGTTGGACAAATGAGGTCTCTTTATTGAAGTGATAGATACGAAGAGGTAGTGCCAACGCCAGGTTGCTTAAAATCTAGGCTTTTCAGTGTTTTGTTTTTTAGAATGTATAGAAATAAAAAGCTCGAGAGGTGCATTGACTGGCTTCCCAAATCCTAGATTTTGTACATTGCTTTTATTTAATTCGGGTTAGGAAGGAAAATGCAGCAGAATATAAAGACTGCCATTTAATTTATCATTGCTCTCATTTGTTTAAAATTCAGCAATACACTTTTATCATCAGAAACATTTTTAAAAATGAATAGAATTTTTACAAGCAGAGTTAGGAATCATAGCATGGTAACTCTTAAAAGCCTAGCTTGTGAACTCAAAAAGCAATGGGGAACAAACTACACCTTGGGCTACTTCCTTGGTTTTCTAATACTATAGTTCTGCCTAAAATGATTTTAAAGGGCTCATGACCTATGCAGCAGATTGCATTTCCAAAGATAAATGTAACAATATTTTACATCCCACACATGCTCTTCTCAAATGTAATCTTGAAACTCTACCAACAAGAAGTGGAGTCCAATTTTTCCTTTATTTTATCTGGACTGGCCTTAGTGACTTGCCTGACAGAATGTGACAGAAGCAATGCCCTGGGATTTCTGAGGCCAAGTCACAGCCAGCCTTGTGGGTTCTACCCGAGCACCCTCACATTTGCTCTTAGGAGATTCCTCAGAACCCAGCTATCGGGCTCTGAAAGGGCAAAGCCAAGTGGAGCGAGGCCTGTGTAAGGGCTCAGGTTGAGAGCCCCAACCCACAGCTAGCTTTAACCCCTCCCCTTTCACCCTCTGAGCTTTTGAAAAGCTATAATGACCAGTCTCTCACTTACAGTCATTTAAATCAGAAGGGCCCAAACATCAGTGTTTATAAAATAATGTCCAGGTGATTGAAATCTGCAGCCAGGGTCGAAAACCACTGACTTGTAGCACTCAGAGGGAAATAACCAACCTCCTCTATACTCTCTGTAGACCTACAAACCTAAAAAGTAATATAATACTCAAGCGGATATTAGAAAATTGTATACGTAAGTGCCTCTACATTAACCTATATTAAATAAACTAAAAGTTAGGGTTTAAATAATACTCCTTGAATCATGTATTTTTGTGGTTTCTTTGTCTATTATATAATAGAACTATTATATAATAATAAATAAACCTATTATATACTGTATTACAGATGTAACAATAATAATAAGTAGGAATTCCAAGAAAGATACTACTTCTTCTACCAGACTGCCCGTTAGTGCATGATCTAGTAAATAGAAACACTTTATGAACAAATACTCAAGACACAAAGCAAAAATACAGAATTGAAGTAAGTAGTTCACAAAAGAAGTAGTTATCACTCAAGAAAGGCTTCAAGGGCACACAACCAGGGCAAGTGCAAATGGCTTCAATGCTCTGTGGTTGCCATCTTGAAATTCTTAATCATTTCAACTTTGAGTTTGTGTTTTATAAGTGAAATTCAATGGGCCAATGGCACATGGATCAAGCTTAGAGCCCCAACTCACACAGTGTCCTGCAACCCCCTGGAAGTTTTTACCTCTTCCTCCCAGGTCAGCTCCCACCCTACCCTGCGGCAGTGGTGACTGGGTTGGTCCCTGGTAGGGACCCCATGTGTAGCTGGTACAGGGAGGCAGGTCAGGCATGCATTAGCATTTGAATGGACTGCCAGTTCCCCAAGGCATTCAGTGATACACCTGATGGGAACCTCTTGCCAAACACTAATCTACCTCTTGTCTACTCACAGTCCAGGTACCTAGTGCTAGAGGATGTAATCCCTTAAGGGTCACTTGTCCACAAAACTGTGGGAAAATGACATTGACTACTGACTTCCTCACTTCAAGGTGGGGTCTGGCCTTTTTTCTTTTTTCCTTTTTTTTTTTTTCCACATAGCTCCACAAATTATGCAGCTGGCCCTAGCTATTTTTGTTTCTGAAGAAGTGATGCTTACCTCAACTCTCTGTGAAAAATTGCTGAAGCACAAACTCTGCCAAGTCTACCTACAGCCTTTTGTTTCAATTACGTATGTGTGATGTGTTAGGTAATAGCATAAAATTGGACTAATCATGGGGCGCCTGGGTGGCTTAGTCGGTTAAGCGCCTGACTTTCGCTTTGGTCATGATCTCGCAGTTCGTGGGTTCGAGCCCCGCGTCGGGCTCTGTGCTGACTGCCAGCTCAGAGCCTGGAGCCTGTTTCAGAGTCTGTGACTCCCTCTCTCTCTGGCCCTCCCCTGCTCATGCTGTCTCTCTCTCCTAGAAATAAATTAAAAAAACATTAAATTTAAAAAAAATTGGACTAATCACTCAATCACATTTCTCAACAGAGGTGACAAAACAAAACTGATGTGCATTAACTGGATGGCAGACAAGTGATGAGAAAGTACAAGTCAGGCAGGCGGAAGATGAATGATAAAATAATGTCTCCTATTTGGTGTTAGAAACTCCTCAACTTTTTCAGGTGGAAATTTGACCTTATCTGTGTGTAAGCTGGAACAATAAACAAACAAACAAACAAGCAAATAAATAAACCATCCCCAGGCAAAGAATAGGTAGAAAAGCTGGGGTAATGGCTTTAAAATATCTTTAAACAGCCCACAAGTCATAGAAAAAGAATCTAGTGATTTAAAAAGCTGTTATTAGAGTATTCGAATTGAGTAACTAATTCCTGGTTCTAAGAAGGATCTATCTTGTGACAAATGACTCAGTTACAGGACTCCCAACATCAGCATTTTACCTTTATCAAAGGTCAATAAAAAGTTTGATCGAACAACTCAAGTGAGATTGATCTTTGCTAAGAGGGTGTGTTGAATATTTCGAATTTTTTTATGTGATTTACCCCCAAGATGAAGTTTGGTGTTACAGAACTGAGTATTTTTGGAAATGTTTCAAGAGTTTTTGTGACTTGAAGATACTCATTACAAGACAGCTTCACTCACCAGGCCAGTGTTAAATTAAGGTTTTAGCACACCAAAATATTTCATTAACATCACATCACAGGAGTCTGGGATTGGGTTGTTTTTTTTTTCCAGTTCTCTTGACAAGTTCCCACTTATAAAATGGTTGCCATTTCTGGTATTAATTTGGAAAGGAAAACAGAACAGAAAAAAATTAAGAAACATAAGTTGCATGTTTCTCAGCATCACAGCCAATAAACTGTCTCTAAAACAGACTGGCAGACATTCTGAAGTGCTAGTAAAACAGGAGGCAAGGGAACATGAGAAGCCACACAAAAAATGCTGAAACACTCCAAAGAGGAGAAACCATTTATTGCTCTTCTCGCTCTCTCACTCTTCAATGTGAACAGCAAGTAAAGAAAGATAAATGCCTTCTGAGACACATTTCCTAATGTGTAACAGAAAACTATCAGTCCCTAAGCAAAGAGATGGCTGCCCTTGTCTTTGATTAATTAGGTTATGAGTCCAGAGAGGATAACCTGTATATTCAAGGACTACTCACGACTGCAGAAGAGGATACAGAAAAAGTTCAGAGAAATAAGATTCTAAAAACAAAGAGACTCAAAGGTCCTTTCCTTGTCTGCACAGCAAATATCATAATCAGACAGAAAACTGAAAGGAGTTTCCAAGATTATTCTCTTCTCCATCCAGTGCCACTGAGATCACACCTTTTAACGGGCAAAATTGTTCTCGATAAAAACTGGGGCTAAATTAATAAAGTCTTTGCCAATCATTTTATCAATGTCAAAATGTGAAAAGAATGTCACCTCTTCACAACGAACATGCTACTTTGAATCAACTAGAGTACCTCCTCCACCTCATTCCCAGCTTTCCTTTCTTGGAAATGTAATGTTGGAGAACATAGCATGGGATTTCCAGTCTGCTTTACCACATAAACTGGATGGGTTTAGACAAAGTGTCACATTTTGTGAAACTGAAATCACCAGTGAATGGAAGACATACTAGTATTTCATGGACCACTCAGAAAAGTAAAACAAAACTGCCAGTTACCTTTATAACATATACCGATAGTAAGACATGACCCAAGTTGGGAGATGTTAAAATGCCCAAATGCTTGTGTCCTGCTCAAAATTCTTATGTTGAAAATCTAATGCCTGAGGTGCTGGTATTAATAAGGACGCAATTGGGCCCTGAAGGCAGGGTCTTCATGAATGAGATCAGTGCTTTTATTAAAAGAGGCCTAGCACAGCTCTATCATCCAACACGTGAGAACATGGTGAGAAGGTGGAAGTCTGCAAGGCGGAAGAGGTCCTTCCCCAGAACCTGACTCTACTGAGACCCTGATCTTGGACTTCCAGCCTCCAGAACTGTAAGAAATAAGCGTCTGTTGTTTACAAGCCACCTAGTCTGTGGTATTTTGTGATAGCAGCCCAAATGGACTAAGAAATGGGTATCTCAAAACTGATGAAATGTGATTCTCAATGCCTCTATGCCACGGCATCTCACCTGTGTTATGTGGCTAGAAGTTCATTTACACTGCTGAGAATTTAATTAGATGAAGTAGGCTGCACAGCAGCTAACATTTCATAACATTCCAGTCAGGTCTCACTATTGTTGTTTTTCTTGAATCCACTTGAACCAAAGGTCTTAAAAAAATCTATCCAACATGTGAGGTAGGATGAGTACACATTGACCACAGTACACTAGTAATAATCTTATGAAAATTTCTACCAGAAATCCAGTGAGCATACATAAGCTTGAGAAAGGCAGAGTTGCCAGAATGCAGTGCCCACAAACAGAATCACCAGAAAAGCTGCTGACCACCTCTTGGCCCTCCCACAGGGTCCTTTATTTTAAAAAATGCAGCCAGCTGGGCCCCTCTCAAATAGGAGATCTGAGATGATCATAGCCAAAGGTAGTATGACTACAGGTCATGATTAATATTGATCCTCTCTTTTGTGTGTGGTACAACTGTTCTCTGTGCTCGTTACATGAAATTCTTCTCTTTTCACTTGTGTATAGGGAGAAAAGGGAGTATTGAGAAAGGATTGAAAATGCACGTACTTTTATGAAAGTTCTTAAATTTTTGACTAGCAGTCAAATAAAATCAGCTAAGTGAATCTATACTACAGGTACAAAGGAGAGATTCAGTATTATTTTCCTGTGAGTGAAACACCAGAGGCTCAATGCCTTTGAAATGCACTTGTGAGAAGTGTGATTGGCATCAGCTGTGAGGACAGAGTGACCAATATAGAAATAATGAGAAGGGGAGGCCTGAAGGCAGAAACACCATGAAGAGTATGATGAGTATGTGCATGACTGAAGATCAATATGTTCAGAAGATGATGGAATGGGTTTCAATGAGGGGGAAAAAAAATGATTCAGTAGCTCAAGTGTGTGCAGGAAGACCAAGAAGGACTGATAACCTGACACCTGCCAACGCTGATGTGAACGACATGGGAGACAAGTGGGGGGCCTTTCCCTTATACATTGGCTGCTTTTCAGAACAGGGCAAAGCAGGGTGTGAGTATGAATGAACAACTGTGTTATTTTCAGAAGCAAAGACTTTAAATCGTCAAAACTTCAAATGAGTCAATTCTGCTAAAATTTGTTCTCATGCGATGGCAGATTTGTCTAATGCCTATCGTGTGAGTCTACAATTATCAAGCCCTGCAAATAATGGCTAAGCATGCCATCTCTTTTACAGTTTAAAAACCCAAAATAATCTGTCCTGGGCCTGAACTATGTCCATAGCAACATCACTTCTACATGTTTTTCTTACTTCCAAAGGAATCTGGCCTCATTGAAAAGAAGAGAACAACTTGATTTCTTTATTTTGAGGCTGTTAGATGGTGAACATTCCTTATTGCAGCAGTGTGCTTGAAGACCTGCTGGAGAGGCTTCCTTTTTAATTTTTTTACATTTAAGTTTACTTATTTTGAAGGGAGGGGCAAAGAAAGGGGGAGAGAGAGAGAATCCCAAGCAGGCTCTGCACTGTCAGCACAGAGTCCGATATGGGGCTCAAATCCATCAACCATGAAATATGGCCTCATGGCCATAAGTGTCCAGCCAAAATAAAGAGCTGGACCCTTAACAGACTGAGCCACTTGGGTGCCTCTTGGAGAAGCTTCTTGGCTAATCAAGTGCCCAACTCATTTTATGAGATGCCTGTATTTCCTTCCTTGATTTTATTATCACATGGCCCCCAAATGCACACTATTCTACTTAAAACTTTTTTTGCTGAGACAAGTCACATACCATTAGGAATTTTCTGCCTTTATCCTTTCCCTCCATATTTGTATTTAGAAGATCTAGACCCCTACAATTATCAGGCAATACAATTTTGAGATTGCTGCAAAAGTAACTACCATTAATACTTAAAGAAATCAACAACTTCCACAAATAATTTTAAACACTGTATAATTGAAATAGCAAATCAAACAACATACTTAAAATCTTTAGGCATGTTCTCATGATGCTGCATGGGTCAGCTAAGTTTCTACTTTAAACATTTCAAGGAAGAGCTGTTTCAATTGTATAAAGCTTCACTTACACTGTGCAAAATGGAAAATTATTGGTCTCTACTGGGAAGACATGAACTGTTCTTTCAACAAATGTAGATAGTCCCTGACTCTATAGAGCTTAAAGTCTAGAGCCTGTTGCAGACAAGTACACCCACAATTTAAATACAGTAAAATAAATCCTGCAATATACGGCAGGGAACATATTAAAGTGGCACCTTACCTAGAGTAGTGATTGAAGGAAGACTTCTCAGAAGATGTATCTTCTAACTGAGGCTTAAACTAATCATAGGATAAAGAATATGAGGCTTCCAAAGTATCTCTTTTGGTTTTCTAGTTTCCCAGATATTCACGATACCAAATCTCTCCACTTCCTCTTACCTGAGGAGGTGCTCCAAAATGTCTGCCAGTGTTCTATATTTAACTTTTGCCTTGTGTCTTATTCATCACTCTTTTGGTTAAAAGTAACAGAATCACTTCAATCTACTTTAAGCAAAGAAAGGAATGTCTGGAAAAGATATGGGATAATCACTGAAATCTAAAGAAAGAGGACAAACCAGAAGGAGCTCAAAGCAGGAACAGGAAAACAGCAGAAATGTAGGCAGGGTCTTCCGCTTTCTGCCCCTCTCTGATTTTTGCTCACACCTTCTTTCCACCTCTCTTGCTTTCTCTCTTCTCTCTATCTATCTCTTGACTGATTCTCGCTGCTGTGCTGAACATGTACGCAGCTAAATAGCACCTTCAGAACCGGAGTTTATATGTTCTCACTTCATAACACCCACTTCTTAGGTTCAACGACACATGTCTTAGAGAACAGATTAGGATCGGCCTATCTTGTATCAGGTGCTCATTTCCTCTCTGAAAATCTGTTGCAGCCAATAGGGTGAGTAGATAAGGGTTTCCTGGGCTCACTCTGAAGATAGAATGAGCACATTTCATAGGAGAAGCTGATGTCATAGGTACTTCAAAGGTTTCTACCATACCTACCTCTTCTGGAACATTACTCTCCACTTCTCTCTTGGCCTTTTCCTGCCTTTTCACTATTTCATGACTAACAAAACTAGAAATTCATCTCCTTACCCTTATCAAGCATTTCATTTCTCCCTCAAACTCCACTACAAACTCTTTTGAACAAATTTTCTTTATCTTGCTTTTTCAACGTCTGTTTCAGTCCAACAATTTTCACACTGCACAAAACTGTACTTGTTATCACCGGATTTTTATGTTCCTATCCTGAAGCTCCCTCCTACCTGGCTGTTGAGACACTGTGTTACCAATGGTCCTGTTCTTCCTTCTTCTTCTATTCCCTCACACTTTAGCTCTTTTCCTTTGAGAAAAATGCATCTAATTCCATGGTTTTAATAACCCAAATCTATATATCTCAGGCAGTGATTCCATTGTCCTCCTAGTCCCCATGCTTCAAATCTTGTCATTATCTTTACCTCATTAGCTCCTCACTGCCAGTCATTCACCAAGCCCTGCTGATCCCTTCTTTGCAATGTCTTTAGATTTTTGTCAACCCACACCGAGCACGCTAGTACAGGTTTCTCATTATAGCACACCTGGATAACCAGAACAGTCATTTTTCTGACTGTCATGCTTTCATTTCTGTTATGATAACTCTCCAAATAACTTCCTTAGCCTACATTATATCAACCTGTTTCTCTGGCACATGAAACTAAAACAATTTATTGCATCTCAAAATAAAGCCAAACTCTAAAGAAAGACTAGAAAGCTGTATGTTAACTGGGCCACCACACCGTATAATCTATCCCCAATCTGGTTCCTCCTACACTACCAAGGCCATCTTCTTGGTGAGTCAATACACCCTCTGTTTTCTTCCTATTCATGCCACTGATAGTCTTGTTCCAACTACTCATATGTTTAAAATTCCCCTTTGTCAATCTAGCTCCATTATAATTTTTTAAAGACCTATCTTGCTTCACTCTACAGTGATCATTTCCTAAGTCTCTACCTAGTGTTCCTTGTACTATGTTGTTGACATATTGATTTATTAACATTATTAAATGTTTACTGCCTTGAGGAGATTGAAAAGCCCTGAGTAAAAGAGACAAGATGCCTTGCATACAGTTAGACATGCAGTACATTAGTGGTTGTAAATAGGCAGCCTACCTGCCAAAATGGACCTACTGAGATGCTATGTATCTCATAGAATTTATATAGATAGATAGATAGATATGTAGGTGTTTATGTGTATATTATATATAATTAGTTTTAAAGATTTAAATATCCAAATATTTCATCTAAAACAGCTTTTTTTAAAATGTAATGCAGGGGTGCCTGGGTGGCTCAGTCAGCTAAGCATTCAACTCTTGATTTAAGCTCAGGTCAGGATCTTGCAGTTCATTAGATAGATCCACAAGTCAGGGTCTGCACTAACAGTTCAAAGCCTGCTTAGAATTCTCTCTCTCTCTCTCTCTCTCTCTCTCGACTTTATCTCTCTCTCTCTCTCAAAAATAAGCTTAAAAAATGGAAATACATTCTAAGATAGGCAGAATAATCCCCCTGAAAAATCCATGCCCTAATCTTTAGAACCTATGAATATAATATATTACAAGGCAAGCAGGAACTAGGGTCCCAGATGAAATTAAGGTTCCTAATAACCTGATGTTAAAATATATCATCCTGGATTATCCAGATGGGTACAAGATAATCACAAGAGTCCATTAAATGTGGAAAAGGGGAGGAGAAGAATTAGTGTCTGAGAGACACAGTGTGGGGAAAAATTTGGCTATTGCTGATGGAATAGCTTGGAGATGGAAAGGGGCCAGCAGCCAGGGAATGCAGACTGCATCTAGAAAATGGAAAAGGAATCTTCCCTCAGAGCCTTCAGATGAAAGGCAATCCTGCCAATACCCAGATTTTAGCTTAGTGAGGCCCACTTCCTATTTCTCACCACTAGAACTGTAAGATAATATATTTGTTTCAAGTCTGCCAAGTTTGTAGTAATTTGTCACATCAATAGGAAACTAATACACCGGCACCCATTCGGTCTCTGTTGCTACAATGCAACAATCCCAGGTGATGATTGAAAAGGGCACACTTCCCAGGTCTCTAGAGTTACTACCTCTTCTTGCTGTAAACATAAGAAGCATTTGGGGGCACCTGGCTGGCACCTGGCTGGCACCTGGCTGAATCAGTTAAGTGTCCGATTCTTGGTTTGGGCTAAGGTCATGGTCTTATGGATTCGTGGGCTTGAGCCCCACTGTCAGTACAGAGCCTGCTTGGGATTCTCTGTCTTCCTCTCTCTCTGCCCTTCCCCGATGCGTGCAGTCTCTGCCTCTCTCAAACACAAATAAACTTAAAAAAAAAAAAAAAAAAAAACACATGATAAGCCCTTAACTTCATGACACCTAGGAGAGCCATTCAATACCTGGATGGCCAAAAGTAATATTAACATTATTAGGTCTAATATTAAAGGCTGAAGATTGTTGTAGTTTTTTGTTTGTTTTTTAGCTGTTGCTGCTTACATAAAAGGTAATGGGGAAATGTGTTGATGGCTGACTAGGAGTTCTAGAATGTTGTAGCTTCAAAATACAGCCCCTAGCATTGTAGTTTAAGGTCTGGCTGTAGCTTTATGTGATAATATTAATATTGCTGAGTAGAAATATCTTGATGGACTCCAGCAAGATTTCAGGGCTGAATAATCTGATTAAAGCAATGTGCAAGCATTACACACTATGGCAAATTTCCGAGAGAATTTCCGAAGCATCATAAACTTGCAAGTGAAAGAAAAGTTGAGCATCACCACAGTTATCCACAGACAATCGAGCTAATTAAGCATGTGTTCTTCATCCTGTTATTTAAGAACATCTGATAGCAAGTGTTCTGCAAAATGAACAACTCCATATGTCCAATACTATCCATTTTTATGTGCTTTACAAGTCTGAAAAAATATTATACACTGTGCTTTCCCAGACCAAATTCAGATGTTTAAAGCTCTTAATAATCATAGAATTGCTTTGTGTTACCCAGTAGCCTGACAGGCTTAGAGGACATTTTTGTTGTGGCTTGAGAAATGATTATTCCAGCATTACTGCGACTGGAAAACAGGTAAACAGAAAGTCTAGCCTGCAATGATTTTAAACAAAATGGACTAAAAGAAGTAAGACTGAAAGACTGTAAGATTCGACTTTTATAATCTGAATTAACTGTTTGGATCTCTGTGACCCCAGAAAACCTCACCTCTGTGTCTTAGTCAAAGAGATGTGCCACCAGAGACATCACTAAGTCCACATGCTGCCCTATCACTGAACTATCTGGATAGATTCAGTTAATAATCACCATTCAAACTTTTCTGGATCATAAAGGCAAATTACATGCCAGAGAAAACTGTTTTAGACAACACCTAAGAGAATGTAATTTCATATAGTTGTTTTGGCACTTCCTTCCTCCTACAATAGTCATTCTTTCAAAGAGATTTTTTAATTTTTTTTCCTGAGGTAAAGATTATGGATGTTAATAGACGTAGTGATGACGAAATTCCAACCAAATTTCCTTATTCAATAATTCAGGCATTAATTACCACAGGTTTGTTATTCTACTTCTGAATCTCTCCTTTAGAATGGCTGCCAATCAAATTAACCTACTGAATATGAAGTTTCTAGGGTGAGAACCCGACTTGTTCTCCAACTAAAAGAATCTTTGCACTTGTGATCTTATCAAAGTCAAATCTGAAACCAAACAAATGACAGAAATATGAAAACTCACTGTTCCATGGCCATTTGGCATTATATTGAATAAATTAGTCCAAGACCTGTTCAAGGAGTTCTGTAAAAGAATAACTGCTTGAGTTTTTCTCCCCACTGTGAATTCACTCTCGAAAATGGCTACTTTTGAAGCCATTAGCTTTTTCAATAATTAAATTTGAATCACCAAGGGAGACTTCAAATTCAAGTATAGAGCTAATATTCATTGAATCACTGCTATTTGGCAAGCAGTTTTCTAAGCACTTTAAATATGCTTTTTTACTTAACAACTTTAATAGGTATTTATTATTATTTTCTCCAATTTTCAGATTAGAAAAGCAAGGTCCAAAGAGGTCACACAGCCCAGTGAGGTGAGCAGAAAGCCATTCCAACTCTCTGTTTTTTCTACTGCCGCCAGCCCAATTCCCCCAGACTGTTCACTTTTATATGGATAGTGCTGTGAAGAATCTCAATTTCCCCCACAAGCTAAAGCGGTCTTTGCAGAACTCTGTTAGTTCATGAAATATTTTATAAATATTTTGTATTACACATATTTTAAAACCTAGGTTTTTTTACACACAGTAATACACTCTCATATATTACCTGTAAATAATTACCATCTGATTTCATTTTCAGGAAAAGAAGCTACTGTGGATTCAATTATTTTTTAACCCTTGACATACTGGTGAGGCTTCTACGTTTTTTTCACAACTACATGTTCTTGGTTCTTATAGGTTTCTTCCTTACTATTAGGTTTATTTGCAAAGAGGCTTCTGGAAGGCTCAATTCTTGAACAATGTAATATTTCAGAAATGCGCTGAAATAAACCTTTCCCACTTTCTAATTTCTTTTTGTTTAGAAGCATGACTTTCTTGACATGCCCATACTCTGTTTAAAAGTTATTTATTTATAACTTTCTTAGAACTTTATTATAATGCCTTATAATTCATCATTATTCAGTGTAATGAGAATAAAAAACTTTTAAATTCCATCACGAAAAGAATATTACTGTTAATATTATCTGGGTATTTTGGTAGCCTCTTTTCTTTCACATAAATACTTTCCTTAACACAAAAAATATGGTCTTATAGCCTTTCTCACTAAATTTATCAGGGTAGTTTTCCACGCAATTAAATATTGTCTTAGATGATCATTTTAATGCCTACTTGGTATATCATTGTTTAAATAGAGCATAATTCAATTAACCTGCTATTGTTGAAGATAAAGGTGGTTACCAACTTTTTGCTACTATAAAATGGAATTGTTGAGTAAAAGTGTAACCCTTCCTATAAATGATTCATTTCCAGCAACACTCATGAAAACAATGAATGTCCTCCATTCTAACAAAGACTTAGCATTTTATTTAAAGTATTTGTCAATGTGATCACCCAACTGGTAGATTAATTAATTAATCCAATGCGCCACACATTCTCCTCCTCCCAACCTACACAGCCATCTCCAACCTACACCTCCGATCAGCAAAGGTTATTTGCAATAAATCACACAAAAATACGTCTTATCAGCCCTTCCCAGTCTTCAGAGTAGAGTCATAATGGGCCTTGCAGGCATGCTGACTCAATGAGGTAGATGGAATAAAAGAAAAAAAGCACTTAGAAAACAGATACTTTCGAGGGAAAGGAGGCAAATATGGCTAAGTGCTCACCATGCGGCCAGTGCACTCTCCTTTCTTTTACTGAACGGTGCTTTTTACTGAATGGACAGAGAGGGCACAGGGTTCATAAATAGACTCTCTAACAGCACTTTTCAAGCACTTCAGTTCAATTATCATGAATTAACTTTAAAAACAGCATTAACTTTTCAGCATATACAATGTGCCCAAGAAAAACAACTTGCTTAGACGTCTGTTCTTTGTTATTAAATTTTTCTTCCCCCCTTACTTGAAACCAGTAAATAGCCTTCAAGAAAGGTCTCTAGTTCCACTGATGGGATATTACTTATTTTAAAACGGGGCCTAAGACTATCTCTGGTTTGAAATGGCTGGCTGATTGGACAGTACAGATTAGTAAGAGAAAAGTACAGTCCATTTCTGGTCAGAAATGTATATAAAAGTGTGTTTATACTCAGAAATGTATCTCTACAAAAATGTAGAAAAGAATCTATTCCCTGGCACTGCACCTTGATGCTTTGGGTCCCAGGTCTACAGATGTGAGTCTTAACAGTTCACCTGAAGATTACCAGTGACTGATTTATAACCCACAAGTATGATGTGGCCATTTTACTTTGTATATTTCCAGAGCCAGAAAAAATATGCATTTCATTCATAAGCTTTCCTTCTTCCTGTCATCAATCCACTTCAGAAAAAAAAATTGTAATTATATTTTGGCAATTCTTCAATCAGAGAATCACATCAGATTCAATTGAGAGGGTTTTTTTTTTTTCCAAATTATTCATCTACTTCACTTAGACATCCTGGTAGCATCCAGAAACTGCTGGAACATGCCTCTGTTACTGATGTGACAGGAATCAGTGCCCCTCTGCGGTAGTGAGATGGACAAGGAAGACTATCACAGCATCATGGAAAAGGAACTGAATTGCTTCATGGGTCATTCCAACCAGATTCTAGAAAGAGGCAAGGCCTATAAATACTGATGTGCCAGGCACTAGGCCAGGTAATTTTATTTCATTAATCCCTCATTATAATCTTACGGTGATAACATTAAACTCATTTCAAAATGAGGAAAGAGGACCCGAATTAACAGTATTTCTAAGGATGGATGGTTAACAAGTGTCAAGATGGCACCCAGCATGTATCTTCTTATCCTAAAATCAAGTATTAAATTAATACCGCAGAGCACACATTTCTATTTGCCATATACCTACATCCATTAGAGAGGGGCTTCTCCCCAATCTGAAGGTAAATTACTTCTTTGTAACCTTTCGGTTTTCCTTTTTTTTTTTTTTTAGTGTTTATTTCTGGGAGAGAGAGAGAGACACAGAGCATAGGGGAGGGTCAGAGAAAGGGGGAAATACAGAATCTGAAACAGGCTCCAGGCTCTTAGCTAGCTGTCATCACAGAACCCGAAGCGAGGCTCAAACTCACGAACCGTGAGATCAAGACCTGAGCAGAAGTCAGACGCTTAAGTGACTGAGCCACCCAGGCACCCCAACCTTTTGGTTTTCTATATCCTTTATTACCAGCAACCAAAAAATTTATTAAAACATTACCTTACAATGCAAGAAGAATCTTATATTGGTGATATTTTAGAGAACATCTGAATGATCCTATAGTCTTTTTCCTGATATTTAGAAGGTACCTGAGTGATTCTTTTAAGTCCATCAGCAAATTATATCCAATCTCTCCTTTTAGGTGGCAATCCAGCCCTAAATGCAAATCTCAAATGTTTTTAATTTATTCGTATTAATTTCATCTTTATCAGGTAACAATTTTTAATTGTCTATATTTTCTATGGCCATATCTACAGTGATCAAACATAATAAAGTTTTTAGGAAAGCTCTAAATTGTAGAAATTCTCTTCTTGAACCTTGTGTCCTACACTTTTCTATGGGAAAATGCAATGTGGCTTTTTTTTTTATGCCAAACAAACAAACAAACAAAAAACCCTCATCTAGAACTTGTTGTCCCTTTTGCAATCACGCTGCAATAGTCAGGAAATGACAATGTGAGAAATAAAAATCCATATACTAGACCCAAATGCCTCCACAACATTCAGGCAGCAACTGCAAAATTTTAAAAATAGCAACAGTGTAAATTTTTTTTTCACCAGACCATTCTTGCTGCTAGAACTTAGCAAGGAATTTTTTCTTTACAAATAGTTTATTGTCAAGTTGGTTTCCATATAACACTCAGTGCTCATCCCCACCAGTGCCCTCCTCCATGCCCATCTCCCCCCTCCCCCCAACATACATCAGTCCTCAGTTTGTTTCTCAGCATTCAAGAGTCTCTCACGGTTTGCCTCTCTCCCTTTTCCTCACCATTTTCCCCCTTCTTCTCCCCCTTGTTCCTCAGTTAAGTTCCTCCTAATCCTCCTATATGTGCAAACATATGATATTTGTCCTTCTCTGCCTGACTTATTTCGCTCAGCATAACACCCTCAAGGTCCATCCATGTTGCTACACATGGCCAGATTTCATTGTTTCTCATTGCCATGTAGTATTCCTTCGTATAGATAAACCACATCTTCTTGATCCATTCGTCCGTGGATCGTCCGTGGATCACTTAGGCTCCGTGGGCACTTAGGCTCTTTCCATGTTTTGGCTATTGTTGAGGGTGTAGCTATGAACATTGGGGTACATGTGCTCCTATGCATCAGCATTTCTGTATCCCTTGGGTAAATTCCTAGCAGTGCTATTGGTTGGTCATAGGGGAGTTCTATTGTTAGTTTCCTGAGGAACCTCCACACTGTTTTCCAGAGGGGCTGTACCAGTTTACATTCTCACCAACAGTGTAGGATGGTGCCCAGCAACAGTGTAAATTAATCAGCATCTAAAATTCACTATTATAAGGTCTGCCATAAAATTTAGCAAAAGACAAAATTAATTTATCAGCCACCTTTATTTTATTCATTTTGGTAATTTATCACACGCCAGTCAGGACAAAGAGATCCCACACACTGCATTTAGAACACTTTACCAGCATTCAATAGATTTTTTAGATTCTGCTGAATAGGACATGTGAGAAGCTCCTTATCTTTTAAAATGAAAGACTTTCCCTCAGAAGCACATCTTAATAAAGCAGAGATTTTTTATTATAATTACTATTACAAAGAACATTTCTCAGTAGTCCTAGAGAAACAGCTGCCCCTACTAATGAGTAGGACAGGACTCATCTATTTTATCTGCTACCATGTGAATCCCTGAGCTCAATGAAATGAACACAGGAAACTTTTAAACCTTGCTACAAAAAAAAAAAAAAAAAGGTCATGAGTAAATTTTGCTGTAATAAATTTTGATATTAACGTGCAAGGCAAAAACTCTGTAAAGCAAGAAAAAATATGCATTTATTTTAATGAACTCAATGATTACAGTAGCATCCTGAAAGCTATTTTAAGTTATTCTTGAATTATCCAAACACTTTCAGAATGCACCCAAGGCTTCCCTCTTTGTGAGTAAAAATAAAGTATGTAGTCTTTCATTTCATAGAATTTCTGCTCTTTCACATTAATTAGGTTTATCAGAAGCCTCACCAGCTGGTTTTCAGACATGTCCACACTTGTCTAACCTCAGGTTTGGGCACAGCATCCTTCCAACTTGGCTTTTCACCTTCTACCTCTGGTTTAAAAGAAAAATGATTTTTTTTCCGACATCTTCAGAACACAGTATCTTGAATCTAGAAATTCTCCACTTAGGGTCCTTCATTTTGCACCCAAAGTTTGTATATATATGTTTGAGGCACAACACCACACACTCTACTAGCTTGCCTTCGTGGAGAGGGAGCGACAATTAGCCATAAGGAAGACTGGATGTGGATATAAGAAAAGATTCCCTTTTGCAAGCAGTTAAGTGAGTGTTTAATATCATTAAGTGCCACCCTCTTCGAGTCTCCCAAGTCGAAACTTCTGCAGCATTCACCCAGCAGTTCATAATTTACTTAGAGCACATTCCAGACCTTGCTGCTCTCATTTAAAAGGTCAAATGGTCTTGGGTGGCAGGAAGTATATTCTATTCATCTTGGAATCCTAGTTCTTACTAGCTTGAATTTAATTTACAATTATTTTTGCCAGACAGCTTCTTATTAAAATTAATAGGAAAAATTCATGTTTTTACCCAGTGAGCAAGCTTGTAGGAAGACATTTGAACAATTTTTTTTACTACCAGGAAAAATTAGGAAAGGCTTGAACAGAGCAAAAATGCTGCCAGATGTCCTGTTTAGTGCATCATTCTTGGTTACTTCTGCCTTTCATTGTCTTGGAGCTATTTTACAACCCTATAAATTATAGAAAACTGAAGATAATGCAAATCAATCCTATCTATAGAAATGCAAATGAATTGGGTCCCATGAAATGTGATTCATTATTGCTTTGTGGACAGAGCAGTGTTGCATTCACTTACACATTCATTTTAGCCTTCCTTATAGCTCATATAGATGTTTCTTTGAGTTTTCCTTTGAACTAGTTGTAGCATCTCACTACTTTTCTCATTAACTAGGGAGTCAAGTAAAATCTGATATATGTTCATTTTATGTTTGTATGAGAGCTGTGATTTTATGTTTTGTAAATTATCTTTCAATAACACACTTCTATGTTTTTTTTTCCTAGCCAGATCATGCAAGTCAAGTATTTCTATAAATGTAATAGGTTGTCTTAGAGACTTTATTCACTTTTTCAGGGAACAATGAATGTATTATCTGACCTGAAGCTCTTACATTGTACCTAAACAGTTTAATATATACTAAGAAAACAAGTTTATAAAATAATGGAATAAAGTATGCTTTTAAATTTATCCTTTGTATTACAAATGACAGCCTAGGAATCAGTGTTTTAAAATCACAATAACAAATAAAGGAGGCAAAGCTTCCATTCCTTTGCATGTTTGTTGGCAGGACATTTTCCAGACCCATCTCTACTAATCTATTTAAACACTAAGCAGAACTGTACATTGTTTTCTTATTTCCCTTCTCTAAATTACAAAGTAGATGTCAAAAACTTGGTTTTAGAAAATGATCTTAGTGAGGAAAACCAGAATTCTTCAGTGTCCAGTACCAATGGTCTAGCTGTGCTAATCTGTATATTGGGAAAGAATCTGCAAGATAAAGAATGCATCTATTTTTTAGAGATCACCTCCTGTATAACAAAATGCTAATCATCACACTCCGAAACCATCCTCCCCGAAATAATTTTGACCATGTTATCCTGGCAAATATCCAAAGCTAGTGTGTACATGTTTAAGAGACACTCGTGTAGTTATTCCCTCAGGTCCAGTTTTGCCACACTGGAAATAAACCCATTGTTGGGAACTGTTTAAAATTGGAACATACTTTGCAATTTTATAAAACACCCAGAGCACAGAGAAGGTGCTGCACAAAACTTTTTCCAACTTGCTTCATTAAGCCAATAAACCATAATGGTCCTTTAGGAAATATCAAACTTTATTGAACATAGCCAATGAGACTGAAGACAAGAGGGGTTTATAAGTGTGGCTGAAGTACTGGCATATTCTCACTCTAAAAAAAAAAAACTATAAAAGGTTTTCAAATCTGCATAAAAATTCTAGCACAGACACATATATACTGTACTGCAGATTTGGTTGTTTCTGTATTTTATTACTTATTTCATCAAAGGGAGTTTTTGAAGGTCTCTTTAGTCCCTAGACTACAAAAATATCATAGTTAATTTTTACCCTAACAAACTGTTTCAAAGAAAATTTGTGAATGGCCTGGGGAACCATAATTAAAAAATAAATTTGATGAATGATTATGCTTTTCAAAATCCAGCCATTAAAGCTAAATGGTAGCGTTATCTGCTTCATTGTTTAACAAGATATATTAGAGTAAAAACCTGTGAAAAACAGTAACTCTGAAGGAAAATATTATTAATCATAAATATTAGATGTATAATTTCTTCATAGAGTTTCTAAGCAAAAAAAGAAAAAGCAAGAAAGAAAATATACTCTTCTACCATGAGATGGGAAAGGAGTCTCATTACCTTATGCTATATCTGTTTTTGATGGACAATCTCTCTGAACAGCTAAGAGTCATAAGGCATTTCAAAGAAGCAGATGACCTCATTATCCAAAACTTAGGGGAGGCAAAAATGACTCAAGAGATGAATGTAACAAATTTCATTTTCTGGGATTTTCAACTTTAATTAACAGAAATTATCCAGCAGAAGAGATAGCTACCTAATGCTTAAGAATGTACCTAGGAAAAAAAAAAAAAAAAAAACCCAAGACCACAAATTCACTCCTTTTGCTCTCTATGCATAGATAATTGTAAAATGAAGAGAGGGATTATAGTTTTGGGCCTAATATATTTATTCTGTAAGAAACGGACTTGTCTTCAGCTAATTAACATAGGCAAGTTCAATATTGTATTACAAAAATTATGTGAGTTTTAATGGAAACAATTTCAATTTGACCTGTTTGCTATTTGCTTAACAGAAAAAATAAACATATGTAGTTAACCTATTCAAGAATAATTAAAGGAAAACTCTATTCCTATTTTAAGAGATGGCGTTTACCTGAATTCAGAAGCAGTATTTGCTGCTCTATATCCCTACTTGAGGTAGTTTTTCCTTTTTCTCTTTGGTCCATGAGGAGTGACATCAAAGAGCACAGGGGATTTAGAGCAAGAAGAAGACATAAAATTAATTATTCCTTCCTTGATCTCATAGTTTCCTGACAATTATCAAGTAACAGGGCACTGTTACTTTGTTCTTATAACAAAGAAAATCATTTACAAAGGTCAATAAAAGGATGGATAAGTTCCATACTGACAAAGAAAGTGAGAAAGTAAAATTAAGAAATGATTTAAAAGTTGACATTTCAACTGCTGGAAGGAAGTAAGAGTCCAAGGGCAACAGTGCTATGTGAGTTGTTTTAAAATACCTCAAACAAATCAGAAAATCACACTGTTTTAAGCAAGATTCTAACCATTGTTCTCAGGGCATTTATGAAAAGATATTTCATTGTAGATAGAGGATTCACATTTGAATTCAATCTCAGTATCAAAAGCTATACAATGTGTACATATTTTGCAATATAAACCAAGAAACACTACTTTAGTGAAAGAGAAAAAGAAAGAAAAGAAGACTCCAAAGAATTTTATTTTGATCAAGAAAAAGGGATGATAAAAGCTTCTCCACCAAATACATATTAAGAAATGGTGCTTTTAAAAGGGCACAGTGGTTTCTATAAAATTTAATGAATCTATCTACTCTAGACTAATGTAAAAGAAAGGCAATTAAATGAACAATGTTTTCAGTCTATAGAGTGAATATTTATCACATTACTTGGAGATATTATTTTAATTCACAGAAATTCTATAAAACTACTTGATTGACCTCCTGGTATTTCCAATCAGAAGATTCCATTAACAAACTCAATTCATTTAATTATTCTGCACTTAAAATTGAATTAAAAATTCTTGATTGCTTCTACCAGAGTCAAAGGGAATTGAGTTTGAAACTAACTCAACCTGAATTCTGTTGGCATATATAATTAATTGCTTCAAAAATTAGGGCTGAGATGGTTACTTAAAACCAAGAAATGAAATACTATCACAAATAATACCATAATGATATAATAATCTCACTAATGCTGAAAATGTAGATGACCTCAGATCCATGCCAGAGAATTAGCCCTGGTTTTGTTCTTTAAAAACAGTTCATTTGGTGGTTCAATAATTAACCTCATTTGGAAGAAGCTTCTCCACCCACCACCAAAATAGAAACAGCCACCCATCCATCCATACACACACACACACACACACACACACACACACACACACACGAGTTAAAATAACAGATTTAATAATGTTCTGATTTAATTGGGAGGAAATGAGATTTTACCTTTTTAGTATGTTTTATTATACGTTTTGACCTCTTTTCCTGTTAGAAATTCTGACTGAAATTCTCACAGATGTAATTGCCATTATACTAATAGAAGCATCTAGTTTTCTTTAGAATAAGAAATTTTCATTCAAATTTATAGTCTATCAAGTCAGGGGTGTTCAAGTCATTAATAAGCTAACTAGGCAAACAACTATTACTCATTTACAGTAAATGAAGGTAAACTTCAACATAAGCTTTTTAAAATTATTCATTCTTAATAATACATGTTCAATAAAGGAAATTTGAAAAATACAGAAAATCATTAAAGACTATACTTCATTTCCCAGAAATAATCACTGTTCACAAATGTCCATTGAAGAATATGACTTAAATTATTTCATTTTCAATAATATTATTTTGCGAGTTAGAAGCAGTTTCTGAATTCTAGGCTAGAAAAGTGAATTTTCCCTTAAGGGACCACCTTGCAAGACTTTTAGTCAATGAGGCATTTGGTTGGTACCTTTCTGTTGTTATTAGGATACCTGCTTTAGATGAAGGCATTGGGCTTTCTTTGCACTTATAAATTGGTTCTATTGGCAAGACTGTATCTTTAATTTGTACCTTCTTAGTTCCATTACCAATCATTCTCAGTCACAATATTAAGGGGAAATTGTACTTGAGACAGAAAAGTCTTCCTTTTCTTTCCATGGCTGCACTGCATTAAGACTGAGACTCTATAGATATGGACCTATCTGGAAATTCCTATTTCTGGAAGTTGAGAGAGTACATCGGGACCTTCCAAAAGGCTAGATATGAGGTTACACTTAAGTTATAAATGCTATGAGCCACCACTGACAGAAGCGAATCCATCCCCTACTTCTCTTACTCCAGTACCTTTAGTAAAGTCTAGAATGACTGTACTGTGGGGTACTAAAAGGAGAAAACTCCCCACTCCAAGACTGACGCAAGTGTTGGCACAATTACCAATAGATGGCAGCCAGTCCCTGTGACATGGGGATCTCACAAGGTCCATCTGCAGCAAGGCCAAGACCTGATGGCCAGAACAAAGGCTAAAGAAGGAAAAGTTATAAAGTATTGACAGACCCCTGAGAAACATTCAGAGATAATCAAGGGACCCTTAAGGGCCCTGCTTTCTCACAGGGTTGGCTGATGTATATAGAAATAATACAGAATCCTATTTTAGGGTTCCACGCTACTTTCAGTTTTGTACTGTTTTTGCTTTTAAGTTATCACTATAGTATGAGCATCTGTACATGTAACTGAATTGTCACTCAATATATAATTTATCAGTTACATAATATTCCTCTGAGTGAATATTATACAATTTAAATTACGTTCCTGTTCAAAACTTTGGCTACATACATCTTTGCACATAAATATTTTTCTGCATCTCTGATAATTTTCCTATGTGAATCACAATTTCCAACTTTACCTAAAGGGGAATATTCCAAGTCTATATCTAGCACAGGAAATACTTATATCCAAGGAGAGGAAACAACTTTTGGCTGCCCATACAGGGTGTGAAGGGGAAACCCAGGTGTCAAGACAAATTCTTATTCTCTCAGAGTATGGAGTGCTTGGTATCTTATTTCTGTTTGGTGCGTCTAGTCTGCTATGTTGTCATGATTTTCCCTGAAGAGCCACCTTATTTGCTTACTTATAATTCTTGTTCCCCTAAAATTCAATTTTTAAGTGACTCCAGCCTCCTGGTATTATGACCCTCATATTATGACCAAGTGTCTTCTCCTTGTACTTAACTGATATAGTTTCTATGTTATTTATTCAAAGCACACACTAAATATCCAGTTGGCATATCAACCAGTACTGGTTATATATGGGTTCACCACCAATCCAACCATCTGTGGGCAGAGAGGCGTGTGGTATTGGATAGGAAGAGCCATATAAAATACATTTATCTGACTCTTTCTGGTTCTGCTAAAAGGCAAAATTGGGTAGGATCAACTGAAATCAGTTGACTGTACAGTAGACTGTAATAGTCTCCCTTTGGATATAAAGGCATAGTATTTTTCTATTTGTTTAAATCTACAAAATAAATCTATAAATACTTTCTGGAAGATATGTATTACATATTTTATATTGGGGCATTTTCTTTCTCATTAAACGATATCACCATCCATTGCTTAGGCAAAAAACATAAGTGTTACCCTTTTGCCTGTTTGATTCCTCACATCTCACTACCAATTCATTATCTTGACCTGTTCCTTGCCCTCCAAAGTATATTCCAATTGAACTACTTTAAGTCTCCTTACTCTAACAAGTCTACCCCAAGCCACCATTATTTTTCAACCTGACTTACTCCAGTGACCTTCTTATTGGTTTCCCCACTTTCCCCACAATGAGACAGGGCTGCCAAGGCAAGCCTTTTTTTTTTTTTTTTAATGTTTTATTTATTTCTAGAGAGAGAGAGAGACAGCGTGAGCAGGGGAGGGTCAGAGAGAGAGGGAGTCACAGACTGAAACAGGCTCCAGGCTCTGAGCTGGCAGTCAGCACAGAGCCCGACGCGGGGCTCGAACCCACGAACCGCGAGATCATGACCTAAGCGAAAGTCGGATGCTTAACCGACTAAGCCACCCAGGCGCCCCGCAAGGCAAGCCTTTTAAGTGGTCAAACAGGTTAAGAAAAACTCCTGCTTAACATCATCAATAATCATTTCATCGGAATCAGATTTTTCCATCCTGGAGCTAAAGAAAGAAGTCTAATACCTACCTAGTGGCAAAGCTATGAGTTGGGAAGCACCAGGGCTGTCCTGTGTAGAAACATGCCTAAAGACAAAAGATTCCTCCATCAAAGAGGAGGGGATGAGGAGATGGAGAGTATTCTGGTATCACTTTAGTATCTTCATCCCAAATGTTCCTGATGCCAGACGCACCTCTTTCCTCACATCATTTGATTATGTGGGCTAATCCAATCTTTCTCTCCCTTTTTGAGCTATTCTAAATTGAGCTTCTCTCACTTGCATAGAGTCTCAACCACTCCAATCAAGGTGTCATACTCTGGGACGAATTTTTAAATCAGGTAAATTCACCCCCTTCTCATCTTTTCTTGGGCAGAATCTAAAGGGTATTAGTTTTTCTTTAAACATAATCAAATCTATTTTGGAGAATACATAAAAGCAAAACACTTAGAGACTACATTCATTCCTAGTCGTGGTTCTTTTCCCAGGATCATGGCCAGCACTGTTCATGCTCCTGGGGCCTAGTGACCAGGTGGCAGAAGTGTAGCAGCAGCAATAAAAGTGGCAAAGGGTTGAGACTATTAGCTACAGGTTTTCTAGAACTGGCAGCGGCTCAGCTATAGTATATTAGCAATAAGGACAGAACTTGGAAGGGGTAATACCTATAGCTGAGCATAGGAAGGAAGAAAAACTTAACATGTTTGAAACTGTAGAACTAGGCTGGAACTGAGGCAGACAACAAGGAGAATTAGAGCCCGAAACAGAGGTCTCAGGAAGCTGATCAGAGGAAGCAGGTGTAGATGGAGACACATCATTTCAACCACAGTAAACGAAAAGGGTAACAAAATGCACATTATTAAGAAATATCATTCTTACTATAGTTTTAGGCATTCAGAGACAGATTCAACAGATTTGTCTTTATAAATATTAGGAGTATTAAATATAAAATTTAAGCACTGTTAATAAGAGTCCTAGTTCTGAACTTTTAGAATTAGGATGTCTTGAGTGAGACAAAACAGCCTGGATTGTAATTATTGTGTCCTTTGATGTTGCATTCATAGATTAATTCTATGAGGCTGTTCGTCTGATTCTTGAGTTTAAATGACAACAAAAAGAATTTAGGCTAATGATGAAAAAATCTTTTTTGACAGTTCGAGTTATTAAACACTGAAATAAGTTATAAAAGAGATTACTGAATCATTTTTTCTCAAAGCCTAAAAGAAAGCATAGATTCCCATCTCACTGGGTGACTTAATAAAGCAGCTTTTATTGGAGGCAGATGGAGGACTGAATAACTGCCAAATTCCTTCAAATTTGATGATTCAAAGCCTATACAATTTCAAAAAGACTTTGAATTGTGTGACAGGGTTCTTCATAGACACCAGAAGTCTACGTCTAAAGCCATCCTGGAGTACTCGTGTTCATCACTTCTGTATTTTCATTTCTAACTCAAAACTCTATTTGTGGTGGAAAGAAATAAGGAAGCAGGAAGGGAAAAAGGAAAGAGAAATAAAAGAATATTTATTATGTTTTCTGTATTTACCTACTTGGAACCATGTAGTATCAGAATTAGTAGTAGTATTTCCTGAGCCAAAATTACAAATATGATATAGGCTTCTATAATTCAGTCTGTGGCATAGGCTATCATTGTATTATTCTATATAAAGCCCTGTCATCACAGCACAATTTTACTTTGAATTTAAAAATAAGCAACATTTTTGTCATCTGGAGAGAGAGAAGGAACTCTCTAAGTAAATGCCAAAAAATTTAAAATACCTCCATCTGACATTACAACATGGATACTTAATGGTTTTAGGTTCAATGCCAGGAAGCTGGCTTGAGTAAAATCAACTAAATACTCAAAGAGATGTTTCAAAAAAAAAAAAAAAAGTTTAAGTATCCTTTTAATAAAGAGCTGCTATAAAAATTTACCTAAAATATTTATAAGAATTTCATGTGTTATTTTAAAATAGAAATTGAAGGAATTATTTTATGAATTTGTGGGGAATACTAGATTCTTCTAACAACATTTATTTCTTCCTCTCAGACCTGCCTTCATTTTTGTATACACTAAGTGCTTACAAAGTTTATCCTTAAAGTCCTCACATCTATAACTGTGCTTTTGATCTTATCAATCTAGTGATTGGATGGGAGAAGATAAAATCTAAGTTTAATAATACCAATGATGAGAAGGCTTGAAAAATGTGAATTACGTTCAGACTTAAATATTAAGTTGTGCCACAGAGACAATATAAATGCAAAGGCAAAAACTGGAAGAAACAAAATTTCTAAGAAAAATGATTTCAAGTTTTTGGTGAAGTTACCCAATGAATTACAAAATATACACTGTTCTCTGAATAAAGAGAGAGAGAGGAAGGAAGGGAGGGAGGGGGGGAGGGAGTGGGAAAGGAGAGAAAAAAGGAAGGAAAAAATAAAGATGCAGATTCATCTCGAAGCATTGAATTCTAGGCACAAAAATATATCATTTGTTTAGCAACTTTAATATACAATGTCATCACAGATGACTTCTTGGAAGCAAACAAATGACTTGTAAATCTTAAGTACACCAAGCTGCCCGTGAACATGCAACTGTAGTGACAATACATGAAGCCCTACAGAGTAAATGGTGCATCAGTCTGATTCAGTGCTTGCTGTCGTTTTCACAAAGATACATATACGACCAAAGGCGATGTAGAAGTGATTCTGGAAGGATACTGAAGAGATGCTGAGCAAATATACACAACTATATAAATCCACTCTCCTCCGCAGATAATTCAGAGGCAGAAATAAACCATGTTATTATAACGCAATGTAGCTACTCTTTGTACCATGAAGACAATAAACATCAAAAAGACACTTTGAATGGCTCTATGAAGTCATAATGGAAATGACTTTCATATGGAAAATGCCCAAGCACTGTTTTCAAAGATTAATTCACTTGAAATTGATTTGTTTAAAGCCATTTTCAGTGTCTGCATTCTCACATGCTTGGTTCTTGGTCATTAAGCAATGAACCCTTTTGATGTTAAACCACATAATCATATTAGTAAAAACTGAAATGTACAGCAAAGAATTTTATTAAAAAAGTATAACTGACAAAAGAAGATGGAAATTAAAAGCCTTTCTGCCCAATCACTGAAAATTGTATTCTCTGTAATTTCCTAGGTTAAAGTGCCCACAACTACAATATGTCAATACCGTTTCAAATAAAGCAAAGAACATTCCATTACCACTGGCTGCTAATACACACAGAGTTTACTGTTAAGTAATAGAAATTGGCTACTATGAATAAAGGTGATTCAGGAATATTATTTCAGGATTGTAGCAGTGACAAAGAACAAAACTCCAGGTCGACAGTGTAGGTGTCTTTCTTTTGCTATTTCCTCATTGTGTGTCTTCTTGGAAAAGTTACAGAAGGTGTTGTAAGCCTCAGTTTTTCCATTGTAAAAATGGGAGATAAAATATGTTGCGTAAGGATACAAACTTGGAACTAGTAGATAAATAAGTCCTGGAGATCTAACATATAGCATCATGATTATAAACAAAAATGCTGTATTATAAACTTCAAACGTTGGTAAGAGACTAGAGCTGAACTGTGCCCACTGCAATAAATAAATAAATAAATAAGTGAAATTATGTGAGGTAGAGAGGTATTAGCAAACATTATGGAGGTAAGGGTATGGCAATATATAAATGCATCATATCAACATGCTAAAGAACTTAAACTTTTACAGTATTACATGTCAATTAACTCTCAATAAAAATAAAGTAAAAGAAAGAAAGGAGTTAACTGTTGTACCTCCATTATAGGTTTCTTCTGGAAAGTAAAGACAATAATGTACATGGAGCACTGATGGCAGAATCTAGCCTATAGAAAGCCTCAGTGAATTTTTTTTAATGCTACTATCATTATGAACCAATTGTTTCTATTGCATAAGAAAAGTAACAGATTTTCACTGGTCTCTTCATATGTGAAATAGTGAAATATGTGAAAACACAAATTTCCATAGAGAAGCTTACAGGTTTTTTTCTTTCAGTTATTCAATAATCTAGGAGCAAAGCCATGTTAGAGAAAGTGGAAAGAGGTGAGGAGGGAGAAAAGAAAAAAATATCCTGAAGTGAGGAAAGCAATATTAACAAGAATCTGTGCAGTCCTGGTATTGGGCACCAAGATATTACTGCGGTGGATCCTGGGAGCAATTTGGGAAGATACTCATCTCAAGCATAGTCTCAAAGAAGGGGACCTGGGATGTGCAATGCATGCCCTCTTTCTCCATCCCACCATGCTTCCAGGAAAGAAACTATAATTATGTAATTCTAACAATAACAATAAAGATTATATGAAAGGAATTTTTGAAGCTCACAAGTCTTACATTTAATACCAGGGACCAATCCCTCCCCTAATATGGTCATAATTCTAATCAACCTTACGGGCTTTGTCAAAATAATTACCTTTCAGATAAGATTGTAAAGAGAAGTTCAATTTGTAAAACACAGAATTCTAGCAAGAAATGATGTTTAACAACAACAAACGATAGGTAGCAGATGTATACTAAAACAGTTTTCCACCAAGCGGGGTCTAGAGATCACATGATAGATTCTTAGAGTTGCTGTCAGGGCAGATTTGCCAAAAAGCTAGCCCAGTTTAAGCTTCTGAGATACTTACTGTGACACTATACCTAAGATTATACTTGTAAGTTTGTGTTATTTTCTTTTAAGTTCACTTATTTATTTTGAGAGAGAGAGAGAGAGAGCATGAGTAGGGTAGGGGCAGAGAGAAAAGAGTGAGAATCACAAGCAAGCTCTATACTCCATGCTGAGCCCAACACTGGGCTCGATATCACAAGTTATGAGATCATGACCTGAGCCTAAATCAAGAGACAAATCAGAAACAACCGACTGGGTCACTCATGTATCTATGGGTTGTGTTTTTTGTTTGTTTGTTTGTTCTCATAAGACTCCTCTCAAAATTGTATTAAGTCCTATAAAACTTAGATATTTGTTTTCCTTCTCTTTCTGGCTATTCACTTGCAGATTCCCGGGTCCCTTATAGATTTATTAAAACCAAATCTCTGGGAATGGAGCCTAAAATGTCTTTATGTTTAATTGGAGACTCCAGGTGATTTTATATGAACATCACATTCTAAGAATCAATGTCCTAGAGAAATAATATGAATTGCAAAATACTGAACATTATGTTTATTCATTTCAGTACCAACTCTCCATTATTCACATTACAGCAGTGTAAATAAGCCCAAAACCCATTCTCATTTATGTATCACTATTTCTGCTGGTATTTATTTTTGAACATGAATTTGTCTGTTGTAGTGATTTTAAGTGCCCCCTGCCTCCAAAGACATGTCCACCTAGACCCTGGGAATGTGACCTTATTTGGAAAAAGACTATTTGCAGATTTAATTAAGGATCTCAAGATAAGATCATCCTAAAGTAACAAGGTTGGCCCGAAATACAATGACAAGTGTCGTTATAAGAGAGAGAAGAGTAGCCATGAACAGAGAAAAGGAAAAAAGCCATGTAAAGATGAGATAGGCAGAGACTGGAGTGAGGCAGCTACAATAATATTAAGAGCTACCAGAAGCGGGAATGATTCTCTCCAGAAACTCCAGAGGGAATGTGGCCCTAGTAACCTCCTGATACCACACTTCAGACCTTCAGAAGTAAGAGAGGATAAATTCTTGTTGTTTTAGGCCACCAAGTTTATGAAACTTGTTCTGGCATGCTCAGTTTCTCATTCATCTGCATATCCCAATGTTTTACATAATGTACAGTTATGTTATAAAAACCTTGGCTTTTCCTCTTAAATTATTTTCTGTTTAGTTTGGTTGACACTATCTTTTCCCTGTAAAATGTCTCTGTCCTACAGACAGGTCTTCCCTACTAGCAAGGTCAGTCTGGAAACAGTCTGCTATTTGATATGCCTGTAAAAGGAACTTGAACCCTGGATCATATACATAAGTACCAGACCCTTGACTTCCCCTTCATTGTTACCCACCAGTGATGGTTGGTCCCTCTAACGGATTCTTCTTTGAGGTTCTTGGCAATTGGTAACTCAGAGGGGGTAACTCAGGGGAGACTGTAGTCAGATCCTGAATCTCTGCTGATATTGTGTTGACATTCGAGCTCAGTGCTTTGCCTAACTTGTGTCAGCCCTCTGACTCTGTGTCCAGTATCCTCCTTTACTATTTGCCTTAAATTTCTCTCTATATATATCATAGATTTCAATGCCGTTAGCATAATTTGAAAGACCTGAGAAAGGTCTTCAACCTTCTGAGGGAAAATAACTATGAGCTTAACCCACAAATTAGCATTCAGGTAGAAGAAAGTCAAGATGATTTTGAACACAATCAAGTACTATTTCAAAGACTAACTTGAGAATTCATTCCAATAAGTGAAAAATTAATCCAAGAAAGAGAAATGTGAAATATAACAAAAGATGGTAAAGAAAGGAATCATAAATGATCATGAGTTCTAAAGATGCCTATGAAATTTCTGGTAATTTTAAAGATATACAAGAAAGTGAGGCATAATACAAAAGAATTATTAGGTACAATATAGGGAATATAGTCAATGGTTTTGTAATGGCTTTGTATGGTGACATATGGTAGACACATTCATGGTGAGTATAACATAATGTAGAGTTGTTGAATCATTGTGTTGCATACCTGAAACTAATGTAACATTGTATGTCAACTACACTTTTTAATAAAAAATATTTTTTAAAAAAGAATTAACTTCTTGGTGAAATTACAGATGATTATAGTTAAACAGAGAAGGTATATAAATGTAAATATTTGATCAGCATTAAATATTAAACAAAAAGAAAGTTTAAATAAAAGTTTAATAAAATAAATAATAAAAGTTTAAATAAAAGTTTAAACTTTTTAAGGGTAAACATTAATAATAAAAATGATTAAGATGTATAAACTTCTATTTATAAAATTAGTACATCTTGGAGATGCAAATTACAGCATAAGGAATATAGTTAATACTGTAATAACATTGTTTGGTGACAAATAGTGACCTCACTTATGGTGAGCACTGAATAATGTATAGAATTATTGAATCAGTATGTTGTACAACTGAAATTAATATAACATTGTATGTTAATTATATTTCAATAAAAAATAAATACCATTAAACGGTAATCAGAATAACACTAAAGGATAAAATAAAACTAAAAGGACGATTAAACTCATATCCTATCGGAAGGATAGTATTTAAGGCAAAAGCATCATTAAAGATAAAAAGGGACATTGATTAATGACAAAGAGGCCAATTGACTGTAGCACATAAAATATTAAATCTGTAGTCACCTAGTAACTTAGTTTCAAAAAACACAAGATGAATAAAATCTAAATAACAAAGAAGAAACTATAAAATAAAGAATACTCAAAAAAGTGGATAGACAAATTAAGTGGTAAAAATAAAGCAACTAGAAAACATTAAGTAATAGGATATAATAAATCAAAAGAAAATAATAAATTCATCTATTGCCAATTATAGAAGATATAGCTGACATTAAATGGCATAGACAGATTAAAATAAAGGGACAGAAAAGACTAATCAGGCCCTCTCTTCCCCCCTCCCTCACTCACACTGTCTGTCTGCCAGTCTTTCCCAAAACTAAGTAGCTCAAAGAAAAAGAGAAAATAAACATTTAAAAAAAAATGCTGAGAAGTTTTAAAAAAGATGCATCAGATACATGTGGAAAGAATAAAAAAGCAAATATAGCAATAAAATTAATCAAAATTAAATTAAAAGACAAAATGGGATATTTGATGATTATATAATCCACTCAAAATTTAGGTCATTAAACTTTATATACAAAATATAGACTTGAAATATATTTTTTGAAAACAAGAGGGACACCTGGGTGGCTCAGCCACTTAAACTTCCTACCCTTGATTTCAGTCTAGGTCACAATCTCTGCTAAAGGCATGGAACCTGCTTGGGATTCTCTCTCTGCCTCTCCCCTCTGCCCCAACCCACTAATGCTCATGCATGCACATGCACTCTCTCCCTCTCAAAAAAAGAAAAATTAAATTAAATAATAAATAAAGACTAGGATTACAAAAAGATTTGACAAATCCATAACCTTACTGGGGAATTTTATCACACAAGTGTAACAAGATAACAGATTAAGCAAATGAAAAAGAGATATGTGATAACCTAACAAACAAGACCAAACACAGACATAGATACACACACACACACACACACACACTCCTTGGGAATCAAGAAGCAAAACTAGTATAAAATATTTACAGAAACACTACTAACTTGGCCATAAACATATTAAATAATTTCCAAAAGTAAAAAGCTCTCTATCCTGAAGTTTACAGGCAACAAAACTAGAAATGTATAAATTAAAAAAACAATTCCCCAATAGAGCTATTTACTCAAAACAAACAAATAATAATGAATAAATTATAAAGTGTCTTAAGAGTTAGAGAATGAGAGTATTATGGGATGTTAACAAAATTATATTCACAGGAAAATGTATACACTTAACTTGTTTAATGAGGGAAATAAAGATTCATATGATGTCTTGTGTAAATTAAGAGCTAACTTCAAAATATACAGGGTGAATATCTAAATGAATGGATAAATATTAAATAAATGACTTAACCAGACAACTCTTATTGATAATGAGCACTGTGGGAGTCTAAATATTTTGATTCTAGGCCTGACTCTTTCTAATATCTTAGATTATGTCACCTTGAATGTGTTACCTTTATGTATCTCAGATTCCACATCTGTAAAGTACAGGTGTTGAAATAGATGACCTTTAAAGTCATTTTTAATGTAAATACCTATACTCCATAATGTCTTTCTCAATATTGCTGTCAGCGATATTGAGACATTTATAAAATTTATCAAAGTTCTCAATATTTTTATTGAGAATTATAAAATTGATAAAATTTCTCAATTTATTAAAATTTGTCTGTTGGATGGTTTGACAGTCATGTCACATAAAGTGAAGCAATCTGTGTTTGAGAGTATGTGTGTGTAAATGCATGTTTCTGACATTGGTCAGTGAAGAGACTTAAGGCTCCATTTGTCAAAAGCTAATCACACGTTAAACTAAAAACGGAAAAAGATAGCATTTTTCATTCCTTAGGACTCAAAAATATCACTGTGATCGAGTGTCCTGGCTTTCAAGAATGAGAAACATTCCCTCCAGCGCCCATTTAGAGAACATGAAGCTACTAAAACATATCTGCTATCAATATGACATAAGAATCAAATGCATTTCTGATGTCGTCCATACCAATTTTCCTACTTTTCAATCTGATTAGAAAGATCCTACTACAAAGATCACCTAATCTAGTTTAATCTCTCTAATCATTAATAAGCAATTTAGATTACCTCGACACATTTTTTTTGAGTTCACTTAAACCATGGAGCATAGTAGTATTTTATCTCCAATGTGGGGCAAATTCCTCCCCATAATTCTCAATCCCCCTAGCTATTTCCAGTGAAAACCAGCTCTGGCTGATAAACATCTTGCTTCTTGGCCAGAATTAGCTTCCTCCTTCCTGGGAGGACATTGCCATCCTCCTTTATGCCGATTTCCATGTATTCTCAACCTCCACTTCAAATCCTCACTTCTATTATCACCACTTCCTTTCTTTTCTTTCTCAGGAGGTGGGGACGTTGTGGCTTGAGGAGAAACAAAACAGCTTACTGAAAATTACTGCAATGGAAAGGCCTTAAACAATTTGAATTCTTCCACTCTCAAGTACCAGAAACCACCTCTGTGTTAAAATCCGAAACTCCTTTTGAATTTTTTATGGCCATAATATTAGTATTATTAGGACCTAAATTTTACGTTACATAAAATATATAAAATACACTCAAAATTTTACTTCATTATGGCCATTCCTAATTCTGTCAAACCAATTTAGCTTATTAGATATTATATATATAATATCAAATATAATTAAGTAACTTTTTCAAGAGTCATCAAGTACAAATATAATTTTAACACTGTTCAAGTCAAATATTACCAATATCTTGAAGGTGTAGAACATTTTATTAAGATATGAGGAATGTTGAATCATCTTGTAGTTTGCTAATAATAAACTAATTATCTTGTGGTGAGTAATTTAATTAGTGCCTTCTGTTTCCATATCTAGCACTGGTATTCACTCAGTTATATGAAGAAACAAAAAAAGTAATGGCACAAAAGCAGAAAAGCCATCACGTTGTATTAGAAAAATATTTTTAAATATATAATTTTTTTTTAATTTTTAAATCACATCTAAGTTAGTTTTGGAAAGATTCACAAATAAAAGCTAATGCTGCTAGTGATATTTTATTATGGATAGGATATTCAAGAGAATGTCAGCTCTATGCTATTCTTCCGGTTGAAGATAACATTTATGGCAGTTTCATTCATTCATCCAGCAAACATTTATTGAATGACTTACTGAATGCGTTAGAGGTATATTAGGCCAGTGGATTTCAAAGCCTTTTAGCAGTGAAATCATTATTACAAATCACTATATAACACATATAAAATTGCAGCTAAAAATCAGGAGCACTAGCCCCCAGCAGACTGTTAGTAGAAGCTCTAAGGCTCCAAAGAACACAGTTTAAAAACTAAAGAGCTTAGTGTATAAAGACAAAAAGGATCTGATTTCTGCTCTCATGACACATCTACTAAAGAATTATAATAATATAATACACTAATTTATTCATTTATTTATTCAACAAACATATTTAAGTACCTGCTATAAGTCAAGCATTATTCTAGTTCTCAGGAATATAGCAGTAAACAAAACAAAGCCATGACATTTATATTGCAGCAAGTGACAGAGGCCAAAAACAAGCAGACAAATTATTAATATATCGAACAATAAGAAAGTGTGATGAAGAAAATTAAAGGGAAATAAAGATAAGGGGTTTCTATTTTAGATAAAATGCTTCAGTGACCTTTGAACAACAGCTTGTATGGAACTATTTGGAAATTAGTGGAAAAAACAATCGAGGTGGAGAAAACAAAAAGGCAAAGTCTCTAAGGTGGGAGCCTAGATGCTAAAGTCAAGACAGTGTAAAGGTGTCAATGAGGGCAGAATAAGAGAGTGAAGAAAGTGTGGTAGGAAACCAGGTCAGGAAGAGCCAACATCTGGATCATGCAAGATTGTAAAGGCAACAATAAATACAGGAATCCCTTACCTTTCAAAATCTCTCTTTGAAATCAAGACTGAATAGATTTAGATAGAAAAGATAATAATAGTCTACGTTTTATGTTAAATATAATAGGAACTCATTAGAATGTTGAGAGCAGAAAAGTCACATGCTCTGATGTGCCAAACACTTTCTGTGATTATCTCAGTTAATGCTCTAAACAACCCTAAGTGGCTTTATTTGATTCCATTTTATAGATATAGATAAGGGGATGAGTAATTTTCCAAGAGACACAAAGGTATTAAGAGTTAGACTAAGGGTTCAAACCCAAAGTCCAACCTCTTAACCCCTCTGTAACCCAAAGTAGGACAACTTAACTGTTAAACATACTATACTAAATGTACATACACTGTTCATTAGGATAAAAGAGGGCTCATTAGCCCTTGAGATTTCAGGTAGAAATGCTCCCTAAAGTAGTTGACATTTTATGTCAGCCATAGAAGATGTCGGGTTTCTTCAGGAAGACAAAAAAGAAAGGGCATTTTTCGTAGAGGACGCAGTGTGAATAAAATCATGGAAATGTGAAACAGGATGATGCATTTAAGAATTATCATCATCTGTGTGGCCTGAGCAGGAGTTCTCAAGCAGTTCTAAAGCAGATGAAGCAAGAACAGACTAGCTCAGGAGGCGCATCATGCTATGACATGGTATTTGGATTAAACTGTGAGAAATAGGGGCGCCTGGGTGGCTTAGTCGGTTAAGCGTCCAACTTTCGCTTAGGTCATGATCTCGCGGTTCGTGGGTTCAAGCCCCGCGTCGGGCTCTGTGCTGACTGCCAGCTCAGAGCCTGGAGCCTATTTCAGAGTTGTGTCTCCCTCTCTCTCTGACCCTCCCCTGCTCACGCTGTCTCGCTCTCTCTCCTAGAAATAAATAAAAATGAAAAAAAATATTTCTAAACTGCAAGAAATAGGAAGCCACTGAGGAGTTTAAGAAAGGGAGTACTGTGAGCAGGTAAATATTTTTCGAAAGATCACTCTGATCTGATGGTGTGATGGAGGTGAGCTATTGTTTCAGGAAGAAACAGCATTGGGGATTACTGCCATAGGTCATGTGAAAAATAAAGAGAACCTGACTAAATATAGGCAGTAGAAGCTGAAGATATTCTGTAGAATGAAAAGGGCTTGATTACTAATTAGCTATTGTTTTGCAAGAATGACTCTAGGCAGACCAGTTAATCACTCTGTGCCTCAATTTCTCATTTATAAAATGGGAATAATAATAATAATAATAATAGTACTTATCTCATAGTGTTGTTTAAAGACTAAATTAATAATAACTACTATTTTTGAGTGGCCTCCATGTGCTATACTAGAACTGGTACACATATTATCTTGGTGATATCAATATCCAAGATAAAAACCAGAAGAGAAGTAAATTTGTAAGAAAAAGGAGAGGATAAGTTTACTTTCTCTGGGGAGCCTGGAGGTCCCTGTGGACATATTCAGGAGGCTGGTGGGATAACGGATAGATCAGGAGTGTTATCTGGCTGGAGATCGAAAGCCAGGAGACCAAATCCTTGTGGACCACCGTCACTTTGGTATGGGCCAAAGAGGCTGACAGGAATGGTTGGAAAAGGAGAGAAATACCAGGAGAGGAGGTCTTAGAAACTAAGAAAGCAGGGAGTTTCAAGTAAAAGAGAGTACCCACAGTGAAAATACCAGAGATGGCCATCTCAGGAGATCCAGTGACAATAAATGAAAGCATAGTTTGGGGATGTTGAAAAGAAAACAGCAGCTGAAGAAGGAGCCTTCTAAGAAGATGCCTGGGAAGACAAAGAATAGGATAAGAGGGCATCAAAGGGAGTCACAGAGATGAGGAAGAGTTTTGTAAAATTCAAAAGCTTGTTACAGACAGTGGGGAATGAGTCAGCAGAGGGATGGAGTGAAAAGTGCAGGAGAGAGAGAGACAGAGAGAGAAAGAAAGAGAGAGAGAGAGAGAAACTCTGGCACATGATCTGGGTCCTGGAGGAGAGGGGGAATGCTGGAATTAGGAGATGGAGGGGAAGTGTTGAAAGGAAGAAGAGATGTTTCCCCAAGGCTGGGTATAACTTACAAAAGCCACAAACATTAACCATAATGTTTACTTCCCCAGGGAAAACCCTGGACATGTGCTTGCCTTATTATTTGCAATGTTGAGATAACACCTGTTTGTTATAATGTGAGCTAATGAAAGGCAGAAGAAAGACAAAACACTTTGAACTTGGTTAGATATGGAAATTGTAAGTGGTCCTTTTCACTTGCTTGCTTTTAATACTAAAGTAGGTTACATGAGCCTCAGCTTCTTCATCAATAAAAATAAGAGTCTTCTTATCTTACAGCATTGCCGTGCCAGTTACTACCAGCATAAGAGAGGGTCAAGACTAACTTATGGTAGGCACTCAATAAATACATGGTGTTTAATGTTACCTTAACCATCACAACAATCCCATGGGCTAAGGACACATGAGGAACTGAAGCACAAAAAGTTGAAGGGACCTACCCGGGGTCATTTGCTTATTTGGTTGAGCAGTGTTCCTCAACTTCTTTTTTCTGTATCACCCATTAAGAAGCCTACTTAGACAGTTTTCCCCTAACTGGCCACCCCATCCCTATGAAATTTTAACATCGCAGATATACTGTATGTTTCTTTAAAGAGAAGCATGGACTTTTGGAGGCAAGATCCATGATAAAATAGATATTTGTGTTCTGCCAAGAATCATGTTTTTCTCCCTTGACAACCATATTGCCCCCATTGAGAAAGCATGGTTTAGAGCTACAGACTTTTAATATCATACATTTATTTCAATCAATCTATAGTTTGAAGCAGGATTTCTCAACCTCTGCACTACTGACCTTTTGGGTTCAATAATCCTTTATTGTGGTAGGTGTGTCCTGCATGTTGTAGGCTATTGAGAAGCATCCCTGGCCTCTAGTAAGGAGAAGCACATCCCTCCAAACAGGGCAACAAAAATGTCTCTAGACATCTCTACATGTCCTCTTTTGGGGATAAGGGGAGCAAATTTCCCTAGTTTAGAATTCTTGGATTTAAAAAGTGGACATAAGGGAACTAATTTTTTCCAAGGACAAAGGAAAATAAGAAAATTCTCCTCTATAAATTAGTAGTTCTTCCACTGCTCAAAATGTTCTCAAAAGGAACACTATACAGGTTATATGCTATACTGGTTATAGCGAATGCTACAGAGAAATGATTTATCTTAGTAAATTGTTTTCTAAAAAGCTAATGGTCTTAATTTTATAATCCAGTACAAACTAATCACCTTGTTCCTCTCATGCACTGTATTCTGAATATCTGACCTGGCTTTTATTTAAAAGATTATGTAACAGTAAGTAATAGTGAATGTTTTACCAAAGTCTTCCATCTATATTTATGATTTTTTAAACTTTTTAACGTTTATTCATTTTTGAGAGAGAGAGAGACAAAGTATGAGTGAAGGAGGGGCAGAGAGAAGGAGACAGAATCAGAAGCAGGCTCCAGGCTCTGAGCTGTCAGCACAGAGCCCAACGTGGAGCCAGAACTCACAAACTGTGAGATCATGACCTGAGCCAAAGTCAGACACTCAACTGAGCCACCCAGGCACCCCTATATTTATGTTTTTAAAGTCATCTATGTAAAACTTCCAAAATTTAAAAAGCCTAAATATACAAAAAATATACATTCAACTCACAGAGTACAAATATGTAAAAACAATGAGAATTTACAATGGCTATAATAGGTTAAAAAAAAATCTAGTATGAGAGTTAATGATTATTCTGCTGTGAATTATGTTGTAAATACTTTCATTGTGTTTTTTTAAATTGTATATAGCCCTGCAGGTAGCCTTTATTATGTCCATTTCACAGATGGAAAATCAGTTCAGAGATGCTAAATATATTGCCTAGAGCTTGTCACAGGAATGGCAGAATCTTGATTAAATCCACCCTTAGGCAGCAAAATTTCTATTCAGTCCACACCAGGCTTTTAGATTTAGTTCTCCTCTTAAGTGAAAATCCTTTCTTTTTCCTCACTGTAATAAATTCCACAGGAGATGATGGAAAATAATTTGATCTTATTGATAAAGGATATTTTGAAAAGCTGAGGCTTCCTTTCCACATGAGAGATGCCATGTTATTGATGCTTTGGTTAGATCAGTCTGATGCTAAAGCAAGCCAAAGGCAAAGACTGACTTTATATCCAGTAACAATGAATCCAGGACAGTTTTGTTTTGTTTTGTTTTTCCCTATCATTTTTGATGTTTTAATACTAAAGCAAAATCAGGACTATGGTCTGTAGAAGATCAACATGTCCAAAGAATCTTCAAAACCAACAGTATGATGCAAATTTTATTTAAGCAATAAACAAAGAAGCGATTTGTATGCCCAGGCTTGAGACAAGTTTAAGCCCATCCCCATCTCTTCAACAATTAATAGTGTGAAAATGACCTTTTCTTATTGAATCTCAAATAAAAGAAGTAGATTTTTAGCAGATTGCCAAACTCAAAGGCCTTCAGAGGATAAGTGGAGGCTGAGGAAAACTGGCAAGTCACATGTTTTTAAAAGACATTTATGTGCAATGTTTTCTTTAAACAGAATGAGGGCAAGATGAAGGTCTAAATCTTTGGGTTAAGCTTGGCAAAAGATCTCTGGATTAGTTACATACATCCTTTCCAACTTTGGCATTCTGTAATTTGAGACTTTTGCCCTTAAGAAGCTTATGCTTAAACACACAGATATGATCTTAAACATACATTATATTAGACTTAAGGTGATGTACACTTATAAGTATGAATTGTATGGTATTAATATTTAATCTAAAGCCTTAGTACTCAGAATTTGGTGCTCTTGGGACCAAAAAGCTTGTTAGAAATATCCCATCCCCAAACTGCTAAACCAGAATCTGCATTGTAACAAGATCCCCCAGGTGACTCAAATACACATTAAACCTTGAGAAGCCAGGTCAAAAACAGTATTTCCCCAAGGTTGGCTTGTCTACAACAGAATCACCCTAGAAGGAGACTTACTATACAGATACGTGGGCCTACTTCATACTCACCAAATGCGAATCTCTGAACACCAAACCAGGAATCACCATTATTAATCAGCAGCCCAGGTGATGCTCATACATAATAAAAGCTGAGAACCACCATCATTCACCATGATTCAAAGACCTGAGAATTAGACCTTGGTGAATCAGATAAAGCAAAAGAGACAGAAAAGGCTAGGAGTTTTGAAACAGAATATTGAATTTTGAATATTGCTTTCAAAGTTCAAGAGAGCTGTGCAAATTAGAGCTAATTATCAACAACAAGCAATTAAGCACAGGTTAGCTATGACAGAAGACAGTTGGCTGGATCACTTGGACACAGTTTTTCCCAGAAGTTAACAAAAAAGGACTCCCAAGGGAGCTATAAAAGGCAGTTTTTTTCAACACAAGACCGGGAAGATAGGGCCACTGAAAGAAATCTTCCTGTGACCGGAGCTATATTTATCTCCCTGCCTAAGGCACTCACCAATTATGTACACTGTAAATGCAAGTTGGCCTCTCTGCTAGAAAGGAAGGCACAAGAGTCGAGGAATGCCTCTCTGTGTCCTGGCTTATTAGAAAGGAGCAAGTTCTTAGAAAAAGTTGTGTGCAACAACCCACAGGAAAGTACGAAAGAAAAAGATTCTAAGAAGATAGTATGGATGTAAAACTGGTGTCAAAATTCTGGAGAGTAGAAGAATATGACCAAGAGGGAAAAGAAAGAGGAATCTGACATGCTTACTCTTCAGTGTGCTCCAGGAATACATCTGCTTCCTCTGAGAGCTTGTTAGGAATGCAGACTCTTAGGCTCCCAATGCTCCCTGAGAAGGAAGCTTAAGGAGATCCCCAGGTGATTTGTATTCACACTAAGGTCTGAGAAGCACTGACCCATGTCAGTGGTTCTTAAAGTTGGCTACACATTAAAATCACCTGAGAGGCTTTTTAAACTTCAGATTCCCAAAATTCTGTACTCAAGAATCGCTGGGAATGGGTCCCAGGCTTCAGCATTTTTTTTAAAAGTTCTCTATGCGTGTCCAAGGTTGAAAGCTACTGCTTTATATCCTTGAAGTTCTGAAGTTACATTATAGGTATAAGACATTGGCCTTTTTCAAAGAGGTAGCCACTGACCTTTGTGATTAAGCTACAACAGTTTATAATGCCACATAACTTCAAGGTGCTAGCAGATGAACAGAATTCTGGGTGATGATTTAGTAAACTGCTGCTAAATACATATATTGATATATATTCAACAGCTAATAGAGAGGTTTGCTCACTTCCTGACCAAATGCACGGAACCCATCAGATGCTCATCACTTGAGGTAATCCCCTGAGAATAAGAGGAAGAGTCTGAAGAAAACAAAAATGTTCCTCTAGTGGCTTAAGTATTTGTGAGGACAAGTGGTATTTGCATCTCTTCTTCCAGTTAAAGGTCATGACATTATAAGAGAACTGAGGCTTTGAGATGTGAGTGTGTTTTAATAATCAGATAATCTGAGTCTAAGGTGAAAAGTCTTTGTTCAAATCCACACATGCTTTTTCTTCTTGTGCAATGAACACACACTGACACTTTCACATGCTGAAAATGTAATTCTTATGGTGTATCTAGTATCTTACAGTAAAAGTAACTTAAAATTCAAAGACATAAGATCATAAATAGACATTCAATAAGATCTTTTCAACTGAAATGTAGAAAATAAGTGGTAAAACTATACAATTGGATATTGCAAAGAGCACCTTCTATAGCCTAAAAAGAATAATATTGAGGAGGAATTCATTCGTTCTCAGGCACAAGTAACTGCAAAGATGGTCAGATGTGACCCTAAAACTAAACACAGGAGAATGAAAATGTACAGATAGTGAATAACCATTGAAGTTGAAAACATAATTTTGTTAGTAAAACTCTAACTGGTTTCTCATGAATCAGTACAGCAATAAAAAAGAGGGGTACCTTGTACAAAATGCTGTGTAACATGTAGAAGATAGGTACTGAAATCTACAAACTTGAATGTAGAGCATGGAGGCAGCACATGGGTAAGAATAAGGAGAAAAGCAGAAGAGACCTTAGTACATAAAGACTAGGCTAGAATCAATCATTTATTACATTACTCAACAAAAATTTATTAAATTACTATTTATCAGACACTGCACTATGCAATGAGGCTACAGACAGCTGAAGGATGGAGAACCAAGAGTTCATGTCAATAGTGCTTTCACAATAGTGAGGAGAAAATGAACTCAGACATGATGCCAAGGAGAAAAAGCCTTCAACTAGCTGGATGCTCTCATCCAACTAAAAGTAGAAGATCTTTTAAAGATAAATGCTTTACTTGCCTAGCCTGACAACTTAATCTCTCAGGAAGGTGGAAAAGCAAGGAGAAGTACCTCTCTCAACATCATTCTGATTCAGTGGTTGGTTAAGGAAATAGCTGAAACCTTGAGAGAAAATGATCACACGATTGGACAGGATTTAAGTAGTGTATCACATCTATGAAACTTACAAGCCCCAAAATTGAGGAAAGTAAAGTTCAAAGATCTCAGAGGAAAAGTAAAGAAAAATTGTAAAAGGAAAGATTCAAGATTTTCTAGACATGTCCTAGGTACTATAATAATTGGTGTGTTCCTATCCAGAGATTAAATGCACTTCATAAAACTAGTGAGTGATGAGCGAGTCTGGAGCAAGCTGAGAGCAAAAACAGGCTAACACACCCCCTCCACGTCCGCCAACCCCAGATGGAATATGTGTGATATTCCTTGGACACTCCTGGCTACCCAAGAACAATGGAAAGGGGTTTAAGTGCTTGCCATGGTGATGTGGGAAACTAAGGCAAATGAAAAATTAAATTCCCTTACTGCCTACAGCCCATAGTCCTTGAATCCAGCAGAGTGACCTCCCTCTAGGAGCTCAGCTGCCTTAAGGATGACTCTTTGCTAGGGTCAAAAGGGAATCTTAGCTTAACATTATCTCAACCTCAAGGATCCTCTAAGTCTACTTCCTTTATCTCGACAGCCCCAAGATATATGCTGGCAATCATACTCCAAGCTTATGGGCACCCGATATACATATGAAGGGTCTCATGACTGAGATTTTATTAAACTGTAATGAATCATGTTTCCCTAGCAACAGCTAATCTCTAAAGTCCTGGAGACCTTGCTTCCAAACTACTTAGAGACTTACTCTATCCATGACCCCTTCCAAACCTGAGGGTATATAATGAGTTACTAGGAACAACCCCAGTGCATCTCTTCCTGCCTATGGGTCCTGTCCTCACACTTTAATAAAATCACCTTTTTACACTAAAGACATCTTCAAGAATTCTTTCTTAGCCGTTGGCTCCAGAACACCTCACCATCACCTTGAAACTTCATCATAAGGATGTAAGTCATAAGAAATTCAACCCAGGTCAAAATGTTGAAATTACAAAACTAAATTTGATGGAGAAAAAGACAAGTACCTAGCAAAAAATAGCACATGGCATATTATGAATGATGATAAATATGTGGAAAAAAACAACAGGAAACAAATGCTTGCTTAGAGATTCCCTATATTGTGATAAAACTGTCCTGAATAGGCCAAAATGGTGTCATTGTGATATTGTGATATAATAAAAAAATATGTACTTGGTCTTCTCCAGTTCCTGGCATTTAGCTCCTAAGTCCCTGGCAATTTCCTGTATGATGGGGGTCAGAGGATTATCTTTCATTATTCAAAATAAGCCCCCTTTCAATTATAGCAGAGTATATGCTAATCAGGTGACTCTGGGTGACAGGACTGGGTTGCCAGAGGAACCAACCCTGTGATTAAAGGGGTAGAACTTTTAGCCCCACCTCTGACCTCAGGGGAAGGGAGAAGAAGTGGAGGTTGAGTCCACTCACCAATGGCCAGTGACTCTTGCTACATAATGGAACCTCTATTAAAAAAAATTTAAACAGAGGGGCTCAGAGAGCTTCCAAGCTGATAACACATGTAAGTGCTGGGAGGGTGGTGTGCCTCCAGAAGCTCTGCACCCCTTCCCACACATCTTACCCAATGCATTCCCTCCACTGAACTGTTCCTGGGTTGTGTTCTTTATAATAAACTGGTAATAGTAAGTAAAGCACTTTCCTGAGTTTTGTGAGCTAGTCTAGTAACTTACCAAACCCAAGAATGGGGTCATGGGAAATCACCAATTTATAACAGGTTGGTCAGAAGTACAGGACTTGAGATTGCCTCAGATGTAAGGAGCAGCCTTGTGAAATCAAGCCCTTAATCTGAGGAGTCTGAAGGAACTCCAGATAGCGCCAGAAAGTGAACTGTAGGATACCCAGTTGGTGTTCAGAGGGTTAGTGAATTGGTTCATGAGTGGAAAATCCCACACATTTGGTGTCAGAAGTGCTGTGGTTACAGAAAATGAGTTTTTCTTTTCGGTACTGTTCATGATAAAAATTCTTAAAAGGCTCACCATCGCAAATCCTCTCTCATCCAGAAACTATGGATACTTCTATTTCCCTAAAGATGCTGTGATTTCAACACTACTGTCTTGGCAAAAGAAAAATTAGGACCTATCAGACTTTGTTACATGTATTTTCATCTAAAATTGTAATTACCTTGGGGCGCCTGGGTGGCTCAGTAGGTTGAACATCCGACCTCAACTCGGGTCATGATCTCATGGCTTGTGAGTTCACGCCCTGTGTTGTGCTCTGTGCTGACAGCTCAAAGCCTGGAGCCTGTTTTACATTCCGTGTCTCCCTCTGCCTCTGCTCCTCCCCCACTCACATTCTGTCTGTCTCACTCTCAAAAATAAATATTAAAAATAAATAAATAAAAGTATAATAACCTTGTTTTAAGAAGAGTATTTTTAACTATTCATACTTTGGTTAACCTACACAAGAGCCAATCTACTTTTTTTTTTCCCCAATATTTTAGAAAATATTTTCGGAAATGGTTAGTCTAAGAGTTACCATAAGAGATGGATGAAACCTGGCATTTTAAATTTAGTACAAATGAAATACAAAAATAGATTGACCTTCTATTAATGTCTAAAAGTAGACAAGGCAGATTGAATTGCTACAGTTTTCATTTGAAAGGAATAACACATTGAGTTGTCATTCCTCAAACTTATTCGCTCAGCTGTCCATGGCCATTCATATGATTTGGCAATACATAGTGAGCCATCTAAATTTTAATATGCTTTAAAGCATGACACTTCATATTCAGAGTAAAATAGGATATTTCATCCCAATTTAATAGTAAAAGGTTAAAAATGCATATATTTGTTCTCTGTAATATGTAAAGATCTTCTCACAGTAGCTCTAAGTGAAATACCAATTTTTAGACTTTTTAAACCAATTCCTAAAAGATAGATCATTTAGAATTGATCACTCTCTGATATGAAATGGTAAATGGTATTTTGTTATAGTAGTGTCCAGAGCTGTTTGAAAAATCTTTTCATCTTACTTCCAACCATGCACTCAAAATCCAAATATGATTAATCTAAACTTCAGAAACAAGAGGCTGACCAATGTTTGTCTGTTTTTAAGAAAACATTGAGTTTATTTAAATTAACATTAATTTAACAATTAAATTAATAACTGTTTTGTCACTGTCAAGATGGAAATGTATATCATAAGAAAGATTTCTTCTTTACCCTTCTAGGCTATTTTAGCTGGTCTATCAATTAAATTGACATAAGACAGATAAACAGGAGAAAATTTTAATAACATCCATATAGAAGCCCCAGAAGGATAAGAGACCCTCAGGTAGTCAGGCAGCTGAGCTTTCTAAGCCATCCTGAACTAAGGAGCCTCAGATCATAGAGAAGGAAGACATTTCACAAGAAAATGGGAAGAAAAAGGCTCGGCCGATAAATGTTTGCCATGTCAAACAGAGATAATGAAACACAGGAATTTGATCTCCAGGCCCTCCGAGCTTCCTCAACAATTTACCACACCTAGCCCATTTTTTGGAGTTACCTCCGGTGATAGTTCTCCTGGACCAGGTCCTCCATCTAAATTTTTTTAGGCAGTTAAGGGGAGGTAAAAGCTATTCCTGAGTCTTTCGGGCATTGATTGACTTCAGTTCAAAGTAATCCACATGCCAAAATAGCACATTTTGGGGAGGCTTGTTCTGAACCCCTTCAACATGAACATAAATGAATTTTCCTAGAGAAAATAAGATCCTCAAAAATATGTAAAAAAGCAGGTTGAAAGAAAGCATGGCATCCTACACATAGTTTATTTTTAAATTCCATGTGGGCTATTGTTCTTTTTCCAAATCTGAAGTAGTGTGACCTCTTGTTTGCAACAAATCATATATACTGGATCATAATATTTTAAACCCACACTCCAGGTGAAACTTTAAAAGATGTTTTAAGAACAAAATTCATTCATCCATAAGTACCCCATCTTTATTTTTATTTAGACTGATGGTAGATAAAGGACAAATCAAAAAAATTTGACATGGATTTTTTTTCAGATTATATAAGTATTAAGCCAGAAACCTGTTTTAGCTTCCTAAAAAAATATATAAATTAAAAAAAAAACATATACACATACACACAACATGCATACATGAACACTCTAGTTCATTCTTCTTTAAACCCAGACTTTTTTTTTTTAATCATTTATTTTTCTACATTTGTTAAGTGTGGCTGCAAATACTTCTCTCTTAAACCCTCTCGAAGAAAAAAACCACTGGCAGAACAATAAATATGGTCATGGGCACCTAATCAGGATGACTGGGGGGAGATGGAATTGATAAATGAGAGAGCTGCCACATAACTTGTATCCACAAGATACCTGCTATTTGGTTTTAACCAACTGTTTCCTCGAAGGGATTGGGGAATGATGTCAAATCCTCTGATTTAAGAGAAAAACCCAATTTTTATGTGACTTCTTCTGAATTTTAAATGTGTGCAACTATAGGAGTCATGAGCTCTTCACCTTCTGGCCAAACAGTGGAAATGGACTGTCTGGTCCCTTTGTGGCTGGATAGTGCCGTGTGACTAGTTCTGCTCAATGATTTGTTAAGCCAGATTTTAATTGTGGGTGTATGACCTTCTACAGCTCTTTTCTCTTTTCTGTTTCAATTAATAATATCCCAGATAGTGGCTGCTTTATGAAGGCAGGTCCAGAGTGAAGGCAATTCAGTGCAATTGTCCTCCCATGATATATGTGCTACATGAGTGAGAGATAAAATTTTGTTATTTTAAACTACTGAGGTGTGCGTGCGTGTGTGTGTGTGTGTGTGTGAGATAGTTCATCCTGTCTGATATAGCCACTAACTCAATGAAAAACACAAACACAGCAGTATGTGGACTAACACAAATACACCAATGTGGGCCAGGATTCACCAAACGACCACCAGTTTTGAGTCTAAAGCACACTGAATGTGCTTAATAAGAGAGTTCATGTGATTTGGGTTCAATAAACAAACAAACATAATGTTAGACTGCTACAAAGAATATATAACTCTGACATTAATGAGAGAAGAAAGATGGTAAAGAGGAGGAGAGAGGAGAAGGAGACAGAAGCAAGGAAGGAAGGGGAGTAGGAAGAAGAGGAAAACCACAACAACAAAACCCAGTTAGAATGAAAAGCAGACAAAACAAAAAATTGATTAGAGTGACTAGACCTGATTAATATTCTAAAACAGTCAAGTCTGTTCAGAAGCCCGTGTGTGCACCCATTTGACTTGTTACAACAACCCTTCCCAAATATACACAGGGCTTTTCTGAAGCCTTCTTCTTCCATTTGTAGCCTGAGTTGTTGTCATTGTTTTTGTTTTAATGTTTATGTATTTACTTCTGAGAGAGAGAGAGAAACAGCATAAGCAAGAGAGAGAAGGAGGCACAGACTCTGAAGCAGGCTCCAGGCTGAGCTGTCAACACAGGGCCCAATGCAGGGCTGGACCCCAGGATCCACGAGATCATGACCTGAACAGAACTTGCTTAACCAAGGGAGCCACCTAGATGCCCCTATTTATAGCCTGAATTTTCAACGTCTCCACCCCTCTTTTCCTCCACTAAACTTCTAGGTCTCAGTTCCCCTCTGGAAAACTAGTCAGTTCTTTATAAGACATTTACATTGTTTAGAGTAATGTATTTATGGCTATTAATATATTGTTCCTCTTTACTACAGTATTTTGATTTTTCAAACAATCTGTATGTATAAACTCATAGTTTGGAGAAGTGAAAGTACACAGCTTAGTAGCTGAAGGTACAGATTCGAGAGTCAGCCTACATGATAGTGCATAGCCTTGGGAAAACAATATTTTGCTACTTCGCCTCCATTTTCTCATCTGCAAATTAACGATAATAAGAGTATCTATCTTCCTGAGTTCTCTTAAGTATTGACAACAGTGCCTAGCACATGGTAAGTGCCATACAAACGTTTGTTAAACAAACGAGCAAACAAATAAGTAAATATATACATTCTGGGGATATTAGCCTTCAGATTACTGTGAACTATTGCCTGGGAAAGGGAGGAATGGAGTAACTTTCAACTTCCTTCAAGTCTCCTTGTATACAACTTACATGCCTTATATTCAGCTTCCTCATTATTTTCAACAGTAAGATTCAGAGTCATTGATTTATCTAAGCTGATATTCCTACATGAAGCTTCAACTATGGGTGGTACAAACTGAATCGCTGATAGCCATTTCCATTTTGATACAACAGATGGGATATAGCACTTAATACCTAAAAAGAGAGAGAAAACCTACTCAGAAGTTAAACAAAACACTCTTGCTATTGTCAATATACTTGAAAAGATCTAACCCAGCTCTCTGAGAGCCTTGCCTCATTGCTTAAATTCCAGTGCAAAGGAAAACCGTGTCATTTCAGTAAGTCTTTGCTCTTAACTTAGAAAATGATTTGGTATTTCAGTTTATTTCCTTTTATATAGTCAAGCATAAATTTTAAGGTATACTGTCTATCAAAAGACTACTTTCTCATAAAACATCTTTCCCAGTGCGTTCTGTATTCACATGTCAAGTATATGTTGACTCTTTCTATACTCTGAGTTGTATTTAACAGACTTCCACTTGACAATCACCAACAAAACAGAAGAAGCTGCTTCTCTGCCCCTCACCATTCCTCAACCCCACTGGCTTTGTGGGGTTGTTTTCACACTGTGGAAACCAGTAAAGAGTGGTTCACAAACCTGTGCAATCAATCTGTGCTTCTGGATCTTCACTTCTCTCCTAACTTAACTCTTCTTCCAGCAGAGGATGGAGAGATGAACAAACAGAACTTAGAGGAATGTTTGATTTCTTCAACAAATTTGGAAACCAGAGTCGGCTTGATTTTTCTAAATTGAAGACTCTCTGGGTGGTAATCTCAAGAAACATATTTACAAGTAATGAAGGAAACAGTTCTCAAACAACCTCTGGAAATTTTCAGAATTGAGAATTAATTCAGACATTCAAATAGGAAACCTCGGACGCAAACTACAAACCAGCCATTCAGTAAATTACACTTAATGTAGATAACCTCCTGTATCCATCTGACTTACCTCCTGGAATAAACAAAGTCTTTTTTGTGAAATTAAAACTTTATATCTTTTGCTTTCCTCCAGACTTGGCCTTATTGGCAATGTCTGAGAGAATTGGTAAGGTGGAAAGCCTATCTACCTTTCTTCAAAATTGTGTATTTAAAACTGAAAGTAATTCTGTGGGGTAACTACTTCTAAACCCCACAACACCACAGTTATCTTCCTTTGCTTTATGAAATAGATTTCCAATTGTTGTCTGAAATCTTTACAAATGTCTTCAAACCATAAGCTTCCCAGAGACAAAGGCACGGGAAGCGCAGCTTTTTGATAATGAACACTAAATTACACAATCACCAATGTAATCATTTATTTTATTGGGAACAGTGTATGAAGTATAAAAAAGCTAAAGCTTCTTCTTGTTTTTCTTTTCTCTCCTTTTTCATGCTCGTCAATATCCAAATACAAAGAAATTTAAAGCTACCAAGCTACCAATCACAACTCAAATGACAAAATAAAACAAACCTTGAAATATTTTGTTAGACTAACTGACTAGCAACACATTTTTAGAACTAGATGTCAGCTATATTTTTGTACATTTCACATTTTACATGTACACAGGCAAGAGCTTCTTCTGCCTTTAATGCGTTCACTCTTTCATTCAACATTCAACAGGACAGCCTTATTAATTCTTCCTCCAAACTGCAAATACATTCATTTTAATGAAAGGAACTGAAAGCCCCATGGGAAATACTGAAATAAAAGCCATTTTCCTTACAACAGACACAGATATTTAAGAAAGTGATTCTCAGAACTAAGTGTGGGGAAAGAGGTATGGAGGAGTTGAATTCCTATCTCTCTGCTTACTTTCTTTTTTAAAAGTTGTAACTAGTAATTTACTCAACTGTTTAAAGGAAGAGTCAGGGGTGCCTGGGTGGCTCCGTGTGTTGAACAATCAACTCTTGATTTTGGCTCAGATCATGACCCAGCCTCGTGGGATTGTGCCTTGCGTCGGGCTCCATACTAAGTGTGGAGCCTGCTTAAGATTCTCTTTCTCTCTCTTGCTCTCTCTCTGTGCGTCTGCCCCTCCCCCCACCACACATGCACGCTCATTCTCTCTAAAATAAAATTTAAAAAAAGAAGAGCCAAAGACACTTACAGAGAGCTTATAAAAATATTTGGACATTTCTTTGACCATTAAGCAATGGGCATTACAGAGGCAAATGTTTCATTTTCCATTATACCCATGTCAACGAATTACCTACAGGACTGCATAGAATAATAAGGTCACAGCATGAAGACCAGGCACACGCACTGAGCTCTCACAGGTCAGGATGAGTTCAGGTCTCATGGTCTTTGGAAACCAGTCTAAGCAGTCATCCTTGCCAAATCTGAGGTAGAACAGCAAGAATAACCATGAAAACCAGAAAGAAAAGAAAAGCTAGCAGTTGGCAGGAAAGCAGCTATAAGACAAGGCTGTCAGAGTAAGAGTACTACCAGTACCGCATATCAAGCACTTAATACTCTCACTGGCTCTAGGCCTGGAAGAAGCTGGGTCAGATCAAACACAGGCAGGGAATCTAAACATGTCAGATCTGAGGGTTCTTGGAATATTTGCAGATATGGAATTCATGCATATATTCAGTGCCTACTATCATACAGAGCGATGAGATGACAAAGATAAAACAGATGTGGTCTTTTTCTCAAAAAACTAACAGTGAATTGAGAAAGTCAGGCTAGTAAAGGAACGCTTAAAATATAGCACAATAGTATCTGTGATGAAAGAAAGTGCAAGATGCTTTGAGAAGCAAACCAATTCAAGCTGAGATTATAGACAATTCTTCCCAAAGGCCCAACATGTCTTGAAGAACAAAAAAAAGATGTTATTTTTTAATAATACATCTCTATTTATTTGTCCCACAAAGAATTGTAGAATTTAGTCTAACTACAAAGGGGCTTAGAGTCAGGGCAGTTTAGGGAAACTGATGTGAGGCCACGAAAATATCCACAGCTCATCTGGAAGCTCTACGGAATCTGGTGTCTGGACATGGGATGGAAACAACTGAAGAAGAAAGTCAAAAGACTATGAAGGTCCAGTTATGAACAGTTTGGGGCACCAAGCCCAAGAGTTTGCTTTTTCATTCTCCAGACTGTGGGGAAACATTGAGAGGCTTTAGGCAGCAGAGTGATATGATTAGATGTGTGTTTCAGAGCAACTTTTCTGGCAGCCTCAGGAAGAACAGATGGAGGAGGAAGGGGATGATCTGCACAGCATTAAGTTAAGAGGCTACTGCATGGAGAAGGCTTGAGAGATTAAAGCAAAGCGGTAACTGTGAGCCTGGAATAAGGGGACAGATTCATGATGCTTAGGAGGCTGAATCAATAGGGTTTGGTGATGGATTATATAAGGGAAAGAAGAAGCCTGGTATGGCTATTGGATTTCTTATTAGGATGTGTCATTCACCCACTTAGAATATATAGGATGAGGAGCATGGTGGAAGGGAGAAGAATAAAAGATTGATTTAGAAGTCCCTGTGGGGTATTCAAAAAGAACTGGTATTGAACATTTGGATATAAAGATTTAGAGTCCAGAGAAGCAGTCTAGGCCAGTGATATGCATTTGGGTGTTAATCTAAGCATGGATTTGCGTGAAGACATAAAGAAGAATATGGGTACAAGAAGAGCAGAGTGCCCAAGAGGGAGCCATGCAAAACAAGGGTGTGTTTTGCATGCCTGGTTTAGGATTGTGAAGCCAGCTCCAGGCTCAAAAGGGTATGAAAAAGTTAAACATAGAATTACCATGCGTTCCAACTATTCCATTCCTTCTACTGAAAAAAAATTAAAAATGGTCACACAAAAACTGCACTTGAATGTTCTTAGTAGCATTATTCATAATAGCCAAGAAGTTGAAACAATCCAAATGTCTAGAACTGATGAAAGAATAAGTAAAATGTGGTGTTTCCATACAACAGGGTATTAATGAAATGAAGTCCTGATGCATGTGACAACCTGGATAAGCTCAAAAGCATTACGCTACCTGTAGGAAGCCAGCCACTCACTACATGATGCTATTTATGAAATGTCCAGAAGAGGCAAATCTATAGAGATGGAAAGTAGTTTCTTGGTTACCTAGGCTGGGGAGATGGAAGGAGTGAGGGAGGGCTTCTCTCTGAGGTGATGAAGAGTTTCTAAAATTGACTATAGTAATGGCTGCATGATTCTATGCTTGCATAAAAAGTCATTGAAAATGAATAAATTTAAATAAGGTTGATATGTGTGTTAAATCTTAATAAAGCTGCTAAAAGATGGCAGGAAAGGACACTTGAAAGCATAGATAAGATAAATGCAAGAACAAAGGCTTACCCATTAAAATCTCACTGAAGTTTAATCTATGGAAAATTGATCTTTCAACCATTGCCACAAACACTAGAAGGCATCAGTGATAGGTAAATACTGGGGTAGAGGAACAAAGACGACTAATCAGTCTAACAAAGATTCCTCACCTATTTGGTGAAAGCAAAGTTCAATGAAAAGGCAGGAAGGCTGCTTGGAGGGGAATATTAATCAAGTAACATTTTCAAACAATATAGGCTACTCCACATGTAAATATAAAATGTTTCAGAAGCTGACCTTTGCATTTTTGCACATGCTACCTTCAGGGAGAAAATCCACACTAAGAGACTGAATTGTTCAGACTCCCACCACCACCAGATCCTCATTTCCTTCACCACTGTAAGGGTTGCTGTAAGAGGTGGAGAGAATGGGCATCAATTTCCCAATTAGCGCAGTTTATTAATTTGCTTCTCAAAATTTCTGTATGGAAAACTATAAAGCACTGAACAGGGTATCCAACTTGGAAACAGTTCTCTCTCCTTTTTGATTTCACGGAGGCACTATCTCTAGCTCTGTCTGGTTGCTTCTCCCGAAAGGGCCTTGCTCCTCACACCTTTATAACGTTACTCATGATCTATCCCCTTGTACCTGCCCTCCCCTTCCTCTTAATATTCTATACTTCCTTTGGAGTCAATAGCAACATGGCTCCCATCTTGATTTGGGGCCCACAACAGTTTCTCTCTCCACCAAAAGTCCCAGCACATTTACAGGTAAGATCTCACCACTTGGTGTTCTCAGACTTAGGTGTGTGTTTTATCTTCATAGCCAGGACCAACAGCAGACAAGATGATTCTCAGTGTTCTCTACAATGTCTAGCATACTGCTGTTTAAGTAACACATTCTTATTAAACATCAAATTATGGCACAAAAATATTTTTTTTAATTATTTATGAAATTAATGATTACACTCATGTGTGGAACTTAAGAAACAAAACAGATGAACATGGAGTGGGGAGGGGAGAGGATCCAAGGAACAGACTTTTTTTTTATTTCTAGGAGAGAGAGAGAGAGACAGCGTGGGCAGGGGAAGGTCAGAGAGAGAGGGAGATACAGACTCTTAAACAGGCTCCAGACTCTGAGCTGGCAGTCAGCACAGAGCCTGACGCGGGGCTCGAACCCACGAACCACGAGATCATGACCTAAGCGAAAGTCGGACGCTTAACCGACTAAGCCACCCAGGCTCCCCAAAACAGACTCTTAATAATAAAGAACAAACAGGGCTGTTGGGGGGGGAGGTGGGAAGGGGATGGCCTAGATGAAAGATGAGTATTAAGGATGGCAATTGTTGTTTGGACCACTGGGTGTTTCATGTAAGAGATGAGGCACTAAATTCTACACCCGAAACTAATATTACACTGTTGTTAACTCTCTGGAATTTAAATAAAAACTTGGAATAAAAATGATAAAAATAATTTACTGATGTATCAAAATGCATCACAGTTGCTGAGATTCTGTGAAATTCTATAAGCACATTATCTAATCTTACTCTCTTAACAGTCCCATGTAATGGTTACTCTTACCATCTTCATTTTGCAGATAAAACAAATAGAAGTTTGATGTGTTTATATAATTTGTCCAAGTTCACATGGATTTCTGCATATTAAATTCGATACATTTGATAGAATATTTGTTCTTTTACCTTCTAATATTGGCCAAAAGACTTCTAATCAAATACCAGAAGATATAATCACTCAGACTCAGGAAGATCTGTGTTTAAATCCTAAATTTACAGAAGCATTATTTATTCAAATATACAATGAGGTTAATAATACCTGATTCATAGGGGCATGAGAAATTCATACATCAAACGTTCCTAGCTACAAGAGGAAAATAATATTATGTCTTTCTCAATCTATTTGAACCATAAATGTTTCCAGGAATTTACCATTATTTTTGGAAGGAAACATATCAGTAATTCCAGAGGTGTTAAGGCATTTTTCAGGGTATTAATGCAGGTCTATATTTATGACAATCTTAGGACATTAAGCTTTTCTTCAATGAGATGATAAGGGCATCTTAATTATGCCATCTTGTTCTTATTAAAGGCCAAGGTGAGAATTCTATCAGTCATTATATGTCATCTCTGATTTGTTCCTAAATACAGAGTATTTCTCAATTTCTTCAGCAAATAACTCCAAAATGAGAACTTGAAAATGGCAGGTAAGGTAAAGTACATAGAAGTTTTTGTTAGCATGTGTCTGTATGAGTGTAAAGAAGGATGAGGGAACACAGATGCAATCTAGAACACCTCTTTAAGGCATACCTCTTTTGCACTGAATTCTTAACTAAAAAATATCCTTCAGAATGTAAATTCTTTACTCATTTATTCCCCTTTGGGAAAAAATCAAGTGAACCACCCTACCAATAGCATATAAAGGCTGAACAATGATGACCAAAATATAATTAGATCTGTAGAACTGTAAAATAAAATGCATTCAACTGTGTCTGTAACCAGCCTGCTTCCCTAGTTGATTCTGGGCAAGGTTTCCTTGTTGAAATCTAGCCAAAAAACCCCAGTATATGCTAGAAAGGACTTCTAAACTGCACCATGGGTTATAGAGGAAAACTCCTTGTATGTAGGCTTGCCTCATTTTCTTAGGGCTCTGGCCAGTCCTGCTGATAGATTACATACATGATTAACTGAATTTTGTTTTTACTGTAGGTTCAAAAATATTTACTGATTTACCACTACATGACTATATTAAGCAGGGTTTTCCAGGGAAATAGAACCACAGGCTATATGAACAGGAAGAGATTTATTGTGCAGAATTGGTTCACACAATTACACTGATAAGTCCCACGATCTGCTATCTGTAAGCTGGAGACCTAAGAAAACTGGTGGTATAATTCTAGTCTGAGTCTGAAGGCTTAAGAACCAAGGGAGCTAGTTGATGATGGCATAAATTCCGTTCAAGGGTAGAAGACCAAGGGCCCTGCCCAGCTGGCAGGATGGAAACAAAAAGGGGGAAATTCCTCCTTCTTCTGACTTTTTGTTCTATTCAGGCACTCAAAAGACCGGATGATGACCAGTGATGTTGTTGACTCTTGAATAACATAGGGATTAAGGGCACTGACCCATCCTGCAGTCAAAGATGTACATATAAATTTAATTCCCTCAAACTTAACCACTAAGAGCATATTACTGACCGGGAGCCTTACCAATAACATAGTCAAGTAACACGTATTTTGTATCTTATATGTATTATATACAGTACTCACACAATAAAGTAAGCTGGAGAAAAGAATATGTTATTAATAAAATCAAAAGGAAAAAGAGTACTGTATTTATATTTTTAAGACATTGATATGTAAGTGGACCTTCACAGTTCAAACCCATGATGTTCAAGGGCTGAGTGTACTTTGAGTCCAGATCCAAATGATAACCTAATCCAAAAACACCCTCACAGACACACTCAGAAATAATGTTTAATCTGTGCAACTCTTGGCCCAATCAAGTTGACACCTAAAATTAACCACCACAGTGACAGTACTGTGGGCATATATCAATGCATAAGAAAGAATTATCTTCCCTCCTGATGCTTACGTAGAGTGTTGTTGAGAAACTAGATAGCTGATGATAATGTAATTTCTTGTTCACGGTGGGACACATTTTAGAATGGCAAGGGATTCTATTAATAATTAAGCTGGGGCAAAACTGCTTGGGAAAAAATAAAATATACATTCATATATTTACCCTTTTACATAAATAGGTATAAAAATTTTATTCAAAATATGACAAGAGGAGGGTGCAACCCTAAAAACAGTTGGGTTTTTCTTCAAATGTATCTTTTTAAATGTTGTTGCTGCAATTTCGGCAGGTCCAGTAGCTTCTCCTATCTTCTTCAGTCACCACAACAGTTTGTTTCAGTAATTTGAATCTCCTTTCCAGGATCATAACTAAAACTCCAACTTCATCATTTCCCTTAACAGTGGTTCTCGATTGGGAAAGAGGTATGAAAGAGGAAGGATATTCTGGCTTCGGGGAATATTTGGTAATTTAGAGACATTTTTAGCTGTCACAGCTGGAAAGAGTAGATGCTCCTGGCATCTAGTGAGTAGATGCGAGGACTGGTGCTTAGCATTCTACAAGAACAGCACAGCCCCCCACAGCAACAAATCACCTATCCCCAAATCTCAGTAATGTGAAGGTCAGGAAACCCTGCACTAGGATAACTGCTTTCTCCAAGTGGGAGCTTACTTTGGACTTAAGAATCCTTAAAAGGCAGTGGAGGAATATTAAAATCTTCCTTCTCTCTTAGCTTCAATTCCCTACCTCTACTTTCAGTGGTTTCTGGTCCTCAGAATTCAGATTCAGGCCCAGGAGAATAAGGGATCAGGGATCAAGGGCATATTCTTATATCTGTTAGGGTTATAATCTGTAACTTTTCTCTTTGGGATGTGGTGAACACACAATTTCGGTGAGTGTTTGCATGGGTGTTGTTATTTTAGACAATCTGAAGATAGTTACTGGTGGGCAATGTCTCTCAATTAGGAAATGTTGATTAAGTTTAGTAAGAGGAAAGTCCTTGAAGACCTTAGGTGGGGCTGTAGACGGGGTGAGAGTTGCAAGAAGCCAGATTAAAGGAGGAGTGAGAAATAAAATGTAGGGACAGTGATTCCATAAAATCATTTTTCTAGACATTTGGCTCAAGAACACAGAGAAGGTTAAACGGAGGGGAGGGGCCAAGATGGCAGAGCAGCATGGAAATTCTCTGCTTCTCTCATCCCTTAAATGCAACTAGATCAGCAACAAGCTATTGTGCACACCTACAAAACTGATCTGAGGACTAACACAACAATCTGCATAACTTGAACCATAGAACTCAGCAGATACATGGCATGGGGAGGGGAACTGGGGGAGAGAAAAGCTGCAGAAGGTAGGGAGCTGTTTTTATTTGAGGAGAGAGGACAGAGACAAGGAGAAAGTATAGGAGAAGCACTCCCCTTGAAAGCAGCTGGAGAGAAAAAGAAAGAGTAGAAGCACCTGCAAGGGCCAGAACAAGAAAGGGGAAAAAGAGAAAGGAAATGGTTTCAACACCATTAGGACTCTATAAACATGGAAGTGCACAGTCAGAAATTCTGCAGCTTGATACCTGGTGGTCCTCTGGTGGGAAAATGCCCAGGAGCAGGCAGAGAGGTGTCAGGGTCCTTGGGCCACACGGGAGAGGAGATACTGCTGCTGGGAGGATGTTTGGTAGAGGCTGTGTGGCCTCCCCATGGGAAAAGGTCCCAGACACCAGAGAACAGCAATGTTTCCTGGTGTTGGATCAACGATGCTAGGGTGCTTTGACACCTGGAGCCAGTTGTACGTTGTGATTTGCCATAGTTCTCTGAGTCACTGCGGCTACACAATTGCGCAAACAGTTTCTGGGGCAGGCTGGCACCTGGATGCAGTCTCTGGGCCTTCACAGTGGTGCGGTTGCGTGAGCATTCCTGGTGGCACCAGGCCAGCACCAAGCCAGCACCTGGCCATTCCTTGGCAAGACTCTCCCAAAGAGGGTCGGAGTAGGCCCAAGCCACAGGGCCCTCAGAAGTGAGTGGTTTGGAAACAGCCCCATGTGAGATAAAATTCAGGAGAGATGTGCCACCTGGCAGGCAGATGGCTTGGTCACATACAATGTAGAAGCAGGGAGTGGGTGGAAGCAAGAAATAAATGGGGGGTGTCTGATGGCTGGTCATCTGTGTGAGAGCACAGAGTTCTGAAGTTGGCGTCTGGGAAGCTGGATGATGTCATTTTCACCTCTCTCGTGCCTGCACAAACACGTGCATCACACCGAACCACCCCAGTAACCGAAGCAGTGCCACCTAGTGGAGAATGGAGCCCTTAAACCAAGCCCCATCCAGCTATGCCAACCAAACCCTAGAGGACTATCACAAGTCTCTTGGCCTGCTTAGTTTACAGATTATAAAGTGCTTCATAGTTTGACTTCTAGAGGAAATTGGATGTAATTTTATTCAGATTTTATTCTGTTCACTGGTTCATCTATTCATTTTTTTCTTTTTCTTTTATTATTCTTGGATCCCAAGAGAAAAAAACTATTTGCATTTTCCATTTAAACTTTTTAATTTTTTACATTCTCTATTTTTTGTAATTTTTTATCCTATCTTACTTTCTTCATTTCATTTATTTTATTTTACTGTGTACTTTTAAAATTTTTAAATGTTTTCTTATCTTTCCTTTTTTCCTTCTTTGTTTTTCTCTTTTCTTTTCTTTCCATTTTTTTCTCTATTCTACCAAGCTTCTTTCAAAAACCATACCAAAACACATTGAGGGTCTAGCTTCATTCATGTGATTTTCTGTGTTGTTTTTAATTTTGCTATTTTTATTTTTTTATTTTATTAAATCTTTCTGGTTCCTCCAAAATGACAAAAAGAAAGAATTCACACCAAAAGAAAGAACAGGAAGAAATGACAGCCACGGATTAATCAACATAGATCTTAGCAAGATGTCTGAACTAGAATATAGAATCACGATAATAAGAATACTACCTGGGATTTAAAAAAGCATAAGGTCACCTAGTGGCTCAGTCAGTTGAGTGTCTGACTTCAGCTCAAAACATGATCTCACAGTTCATGAGTTAGAGCCCTGCATTGAGCTGTGTGCTGACCATGCAAAGCCTGGATGCTGTTGGATTCTATGTCTCCCCTTCTCTCTGCCCCTTCCCCAGTCATGTTCTATCCCTCTCTTTCAAAAATAAATAAACATTAAAAAAGAAAGAAAGAAAGAAAGAAAGAAAGAAAGAAAGAAAGAAAGAAAGAAAGAAAGAAAGAAAAAAGCATAGAGTCCCTTTCTGTGGAGATAAAAGAAGCAAAATATAGTCAGGACAAAATTAAAAATGCTATAACTGAGATGCAGTCTTGAATGGATGCCACAGCAGACGAAGTTGAGCAGTGAATCAGTGATATAGAAGACAAAATTATGGAGAATAATGAAGCAGAAAAAGAGGGAAACTAAGGCAAAAGCTTATGATGTAAGAATCGCAGAACTCCGTGACTCATTAAAAAGGAATGACATTTGAATCATAGGAGTCCCAAGAAGAAAAGAGAGAAAAATCATAGTGGAAAACCTTCCTAACCTGGGGAAAAACAGAGACATCAAAAACCAGGAAGCACAGAGAATTCCCATTAGACTCAACAAAAATTGACCATCAACAAGGCATGTCATAGTCAAATTCACAAGACACACAGACAAGGAAAGAATTATGAAAGCAGCAAGGGGGAAAAAAGTCCTTAACCTATAAGGGAAGACAGATCAGGTTCATAGCAGACCTATCCACAGAAATGTGGCAGGCCAGAAAGGAGTGGTGGGATATATCAACATGCTGAATTGGAAAAATATGCAGCAAAGAATTCTTTATCCACCAAGGCTGTCATTCAGAATAGAAGGAAAGATAAAGAGTTTTCCAGACAAGCAAAAACTAAAGGAATTCATGACTAGTAAACGAGCCCTGCAAGAAATTTTAAGGAGGACTCTCTGAGAGGAGAAAAGACAGAACAAAACAAGAAAGACCAAAAGCAACAAAGACTTGAAGGGACCAGAGAACATCACCAGAAACTCCAACTCTACAAGCAACACAATGGAAATAAATTCTTATCTTTCACTATAAATGTCAATGGACTAAATGCTTCAATCAAAAGACATAGGGTAACAGAATGTTTAAGCAAACAAGATCCATCTATATGATCTTTACAAGACTATTTTAGACCTAAAGACACCTTCAGATTGAAAGTAAGGGGATGGAGAACCATTTATCATGCTAATGGTCACCAAAGAAAGCTGGAGTAGCCATATTTATATCAGACAATCTAGATTTTAAAATAAAGACCTTGTAACAAGAGATGAAGAAGGGCATTATATCATAATTAAGGGGTCTATCCACGAGGAAGAGCTAACAATTGTAAATACTTATACCCCCAACATGGAATACCCAAATATATAAATCAATTAATCACAAATATAAAGAAAATCATTGACAATAATACCATAATAGTAGGGGACTTCAATACCCCACTTAGAGCAATGGGCAAATCATTTAAGCCGTAAATCAACAAGGAAACAGTGGCTTTGAATCACACACTGGACTAGATGGACTTAACAGATATATTCAGAACATTTCATCCTCAAACAGGAGAATACACATTCTTCTTGAGTGTACATGGAACATTCTTCAGGATAGATCACATACTGGAACCCAAATCAGCCCTAAACAAGTACAAAAGACTGAGATCATATGTACATATTTTCATACCACAATCCAATGAAACTTGAATTCAACCACAAGAAAAACTTATAAAGACAACAAATACTTGGAGATTAAAGAATATCCTACTAAGGAAAAATGCATAAAGCATGAAGTTAATGAGGAAATTAAAAAGTACATGGAAGCCAGTGAAAATAACACCAACAGCCCAAAATCTCTGAGCTGCACCAAAGGTGGTCATAGAGGGAAGTATATAGCAATCCAGGCCTTCCTTAAAAAGGAAGAAAGGTCTCAGATACACTTATGCCTTAAAGAGTTGGAAAAGAAGAGCAGATAATACCCCAAAACAGCATAAGACAGGAAAGAATAAAGATTGGAGCAGAAATCAATTCTATTGAAATCAAAAACAAAAAAACAAAAACAAAAATCAGAGAATAGATCAATGAAACTAGGAGTTGGTTCTTTGAAAGAACTAACAAAATTAATAAACCCCTAGCCAGTTTGACCAAAAAGAAAAAAGAAAGGATCCAAATAAATAAAATCAAGAATGAAAAAGGAGAGATCACAACTGACACTGCAGAAATATGAACAATAATAAGAGAATATTATGAACAATTATATGTCAATAAAATGGGCAATCTGGAAGAAATGGAAAAATTCCTAGAAACATATCAATTACCCAAATTGAAACAGGAAGAAATAGAAAATTTGAACAGACCCATAACCAATAAAAGACTGAATTAATAATCAAAATTCTCCCAAAAAACAAGAATCCAGGGCAGGATGGCTTTCCAGGGGAGTTCCACCTAACATTTAAAGAAGAGTTAACACCTCTTCTTTTGAAGCTGCTCCAAAAAAAACTGAAATGGAAGGAAAACTTCCAAACTCATTCTACAAGGGCAGTATTGCCTTGATTCCAAAACCAGACAAAGCACCCCACTAAAAAGGAGAGCTATAGACCAATTTCCCTGATGAACATGGATGCAAAAATTCTCAACAAGATACTAGCCAACTAGATCCAACAACACATTAAAAGAATTACTTACCACGACAAAGTGGGATTTATACCTGGGATTTATACCTGGGATTTATACTAGGGCTGGTTCATATTCACAAAACAATCAACATGATACATCACATTAACAAAAGAAAAGACAAAAACCACATCATCCTCTCAATAAATACAGTATTTGACAAAGTATTTGACAAAATACAGCATCCTTTCTTGATAAAAAAAAAAAAAAAAAAACCTTAAGAAAATGGGGATAGAAGAATCACACCTGAAGATCATAAATGCCATATAAGAAATACCCAGCACTGGGTGGCTCAGGTTGTGATCTTGCAGTTCGTGAGTTTGAGCCCAGTGTCGGGCTGGAGCCTGCTTCTGATTCTGTGTTTCCCTCTCTCTCTCTTCCTCTCCCCGGCTCATGATCTGTCTCTCTTCTGCCTCTCAAAAAGAAATAAACATAATAATTTTTTTTTAAAAGAAAGAAAGGCCCACACTAATATCATCACCAATGGGGAAAAACTAAGAGCTTTTCCGCTAAGGTGAAGACCACCACAGGAATGTCCACTCTCGCCACTGTTATTTAACATAGTATTGGAAGTCCGAGCCTCAGCAATCAGACAACACAAAGAAATAAAAGTCATCCAAATTGACAAGCAGGAAGCAAAACTTTCACTCTTCACAGAAGACATGATACTCTATGTGGAAAACCCAAAAGATTCCACCAAAAAACTGATAGAACTGATCCATTGAGTCGGCAAAGTCTCAGGATACAAAATCAATGCACAGAAATCAGTTGCATTTCTATACATGAATAATGAAGCAACAAAAAGAGAAATCAAGGAATCAATCCCATTTACACTTGTACCAAAATATATATTTTAAATATATATATATATATATATATATATCTAGAAATAAACCTACCCAAGAGGTGAAAAACCTATACAATGAAAACTATCAAAAGCTTATGAAAGAAATTAAAGAAGACACAAAAAAATGGAAAAATATTCCATGCTCATGGACTAGAAGAACAAACATTGTTAAAATGTTCATATTACCCAAAGCAATTTACATATTCAATGCAATCCCTATAAAAATAATAGCAGCATTCTTCACAGAGCTAGAACAAACCGTTCTAAACTGTGTATGGAACCAGAAAAGGCAGCGAATAGCCAAAAGCAATCCTGAAAAAGAAAACGAAAGTTTTGTGGTACTGGCACAAAAACAGACACTTAGATCAATGGAACAGAATTGAGAACCCAGAAATAGACCAATAAATGTATGGTCAGCTAATCTTTGACATGGCAGGAATGAATATCCAATGGAATAAAGACAGTATCTTCAGGAAATGATGCTGGGAAAACTGGACAGTGATACACAGAAGAGTTAACCTGGACTACTTTCTTACACCACACACAGAAATAAACTCCAAATGGACGAAAGACCTAAACATAAGACAGGAAGTCATCAAAATCCTAGAGGAGAAAGCAAGCAAAAACCTCTTTTACCTCAGCTGCAGCAACTTCTTACTCAACGTGTCTCCCGAGGCAAGGGAAACAAGGAAAAATGAACTATTGGGACTTAAATGAGATAAAAAGCTTCTGCACAGCAAAGGAAACAATCAGCAAAACTAAAAGGCAGACAACAGAATGGGAGAAGATATTTGCAAATGACATACCAGATAATGGGTTAATATCCAAAATCTATAAAGAACTGAGCAAACTCAACACCCAAAACACAAAGAACCCAGTGAAAAAAATGGGCAAAAGACATGAATAGACACCTTTCTAAAGAAAACATCCAGATGGCTAACAGACACATGAAAAACTGCTCAACATCACTCACCATCAAGGAAATACAAATCAAAACCACAATGAGATACCACCTCACATTTAACATCAGAATGGTTAACAACTCAGGCAACCATAGATATTGGTCAGGATGCGGAGAAAGAGGAAACTTTTGCACTGCTAGTGGGAATGCAAACTGTACAGGCAGTCTGGAAAACAGGATGCGGGTTCCTCAAAAAATTAAAAATAGAACTACCCTACAACCCAGCAATTGCACTACTAGGTATTTACCCAAAGGATATAGGTGTACTGTTTTGAAGAGTGTTTATAGCAGTGCTAACAACTGTAGCCAAAGTATGGGAAGAGCCCACATGTCCATCAACAGATGAATGGATAAAGATGAGGTATGTGTATATATATATATACAATGGAGTATTACTTGGCGATCAAAAAGGAATGAAATCTTGCCATTTGCAACCACACGAATGGAATTTTGCTAAGCAAAATAGTCAGCCAGAGAAAAACAAATATCATGTGACTTCACTCATATCTGGAATTTAAGATACAAAGCAGATGAACATAAGGGAAGAGAAGCAAAGATAACATAAAAACAGGGAGGGGAGGGACAAAACATAAGAGACTCTTAAATATAGAGAACAAACTGGGAGTTGCTGGAGGGGTTAAATGGGCAAGGGGCATTAAGGAAGACACTTGCTGGAATGAGTACTGGGTGTTATATATAGGGGGTGGATCAATGGATTCTACTCCTGAAATCATTATTGCACTATATGCTAACTTGGATGTAAATGTAATTGATTAATTAACTAATTACAATAAACACAATAAAATAAAACACAGAGGAAAGAGAAGTGCATGCAGGACTGGTATTGGGTCATAAGAGATTTGAACAAGTTTGAATTGAAACAGGCAGAAAAATGGGGACCAAGGACAGAGAGAGAGAATGAGAACGTTTTAAAGCATGGTCCTTGATAGGGAAAGTGTCCAGCCACGTGTGTCTGTTGGGCCAGAGAATAGTAGGTCCCTTTTATCACTTTTTATGACCTTGAATAGAACTAGTTTGGTTCTGTTTTATTTATACTTTTGAGTGATGTTATTCCTGGACTTAAGTCAATGAGACAGCTGCCTACATGATAATCTGAGAGGAAAAAGGCCTGAAATTTTTGTTAGCAAAATAACGCCTTGGTGTTTCCAGGCTTTACCTCCTGAAGGCTCTCTATTAAAATGTAAATAAGTTACCTGGAAAATCATCATCTGCAAATCCATTCATATATTTGGAAGGGTTAGTTTATCAACTGGTCAGGACAAGTTCATTTTGAGAGTATTGCCAGTAAGTATGTACATGTAAGTACATGCCCCCATTTTTGTGAGAGAGGCCAATATTACAAAATAGACACAGGAAACAAAGTCTGGAACAGAAAACAGCGTCTAAGAGGATTGTGTCAGGAACAATATAAAGATACTAGGAACCTAAAAAGAGAGGGCACAAAGGTATCTTCAGAGACACCTGCAGTATCAAATCCAATGGGAGAAGTAAATACAAAAGGCAAGATGTCTACCAGATTCTGTGGCCACACAACTGGACTCATATTCCCTGGCAGGCAAGATTGGCTCAGGGTGTGGCTGGCTTCTTCCAGAAGTTACCTGGATTTTCCATACACCAACAAGACATTTGACTGGCTGTGTGAGCAGAGGCTGCCACAGTCTACCATCAAGTCCCTGGCTCTGCTCAGGGCCTCGGACACGCAGACGTTTAGCCTGAAGACCAAACACTCCCCGCCAAACCTCAATCCCCGCCCCCTGCTATCCTGCTGCGCTGATGCCACTTGTCATCTGATCTGTGCTCCCCCTGGTGCTGACTGTCTACATGTGTCAGGCATAGGAGCCTCTTTATAATACAGATTCTTATGCCACCTCGTTTCTGGTATTTTGGATCTGGTAAAACTGAGGTGGAACCAAGTGTCAGCTTGGGCTGCTGTAATAAAATATCATAAGCTGGATGCCTTAAACAACACAAATTTATTTTATTTCTCACAGTTCTGAAGCCTAGGAAGTCCAAAATCAAGGTGCCAGCTGATTCAGTTCCTGGTGAGAGCTCTCTTTCTGGCTTCCAGATGGCCCTCTTCTCTCTGTGTCCTCCCTCACAACGCCTTGCCTTGGTGCAAATGGAAAGAAAGATCTCTCTTTCTCTTCATATCAGGTCACCAATTCTTTCAGTTAGGACTCTCCCCCTCCTTGTGATCTCAGTTAAAATTAATTACTTCCTAAAAGCCCTGTCTCTAAAATCAGTCACATTGGGGGAAGGGGCTTCAACATATGAATGGAGAGAGGGGCTGGGGACACAATTTGGTCCGATGCATCACAGAAATCCACATTTTCAGCCAGCTTTCTAGGTGAGTCAGAGGCAGACAGTCCAAAAACCTGGGTTGACAGGTCCTGCTTTGCAATCTATTCCCATGCATCCTTCCTAAAAGGAACACAAATTAAACTGTTGCTGATTACAATTCTAAATTGTGTAATATAACATCATAAACATAATTGCAACTGCATGTCAGTGCTGATATGAATATTACACCTCATCTAGTGCAAGCCCTCAGATAGATGAGGAAACTGAAGCCCATGACACTAACTGAAAAAATGCCTTCCTTGAGTAGGATATTTAGATAACCTTTGAGAAGCATTGAGATGTGGCAACATCTTTAAAAAGTTACTAAAAAAAATAAACATACTTCCAAACATTTACTTAAAAGAAGCATTCCAGTTGCAGGAACTGTTGCTAATTAAATGCAAATAGTTGGTTAATGTGCACCACAATTATCTCTTACTCAACAAATTACATATGGAATATTGCATGCATCATTTCCTTCTTGAACGAAAACAAATTCTCCTAAATCCACAAATTATCCAACACAAATGGTCCAAACCCTTTGTTGATGGGCTAAAAGCCAGCTGACATACTTACATCCCTACCACATACTTATCTACCTTAGTTACTCCGCACAATGTGCTTGAGTATTATCACAAACGTTTGTGTCATTGAGTTAACAATGCCATCATATATTCTCTTCTTCTCTCCAAATGTATTACCAGTCAAATACATTAGCACATGAATGGGTCTTCTGGTATTTTTTTTTCCCCCAGAAAAGACTGAATGGTATCTTGTTAGCCTTCAAAACTAAAGAGCATGTAGGTTAGAAAATTGTTTACAGTTGAGCAGCCCAGCAGTGACTGTGTGCAATGAGTAATGACAAGCATTTCTAGGCACTTAATTTGCTTCCATAATGTGAAAGCTAAAAACTTCTAGGAAGTACTATATTTCTATGCAAAGAATATGTGTGTTAATATATATTTTTTGAAATGTCCATCTAGTTTAAACTGAGCCAAAGATGGTATTCTTGATCTGCCACTGAAGAGACTTCCTGGGGATGGGGGTAGGGGAATCTTTCAGACTCTGTGGATTCTTGGAGAAAAAAAGGAAACTTTAACTGAAGAGTGCTAGGGATAGACATTGAAATAAAGCAATTTACCGTTAGTCATAAGAGCATGTTTCTTAAAATACTTGTACAACCTTTACTAGAAATAGGAGGGACAGGATGCTTTTGAAAAATACAGACTCCAGGCCCTTTACTCAGCTCCAAAATCTCTGGGATCAGGATCAGGACTGAGTATTTTCTAACCAGTTCTCTAACTGACTCTTATGCACACAAGGGCTTTACTCAACTGAGGGGTGAAATGAGAGAAATATACATGATCACCCTACTCCATCATGTCATCCATGATTCTGCAGCTTAAGCAAAACCTGAGGTAAGTCAATGAAGTACATGAATTCCAATAAAAATAAAAATAATCTTTAAACTTAGACCCTCTACCATGCCGCTTAGACCTAAGTCTCCTTCGTCACTACCCCAGATGCCTCTTAGGTACAGGGTGATATTTAAAACCATCAAATAATTATCAAAGTTGAATCCTTAACCACTATTAGTCTCTCCAAATGGATTGAAAATCAACCCAGTAAGCTTGTCCCCAAAGAAGAAAGGAATCAGTCTCTCTGTTTCTCTGTTTCGCTGGTCTCTCCTTCTCTCCCCTCTCTCATTCACAGAGGAGAATTTGTCATTAGCCAGGAGAGCACTGATGCCCAGTTCCATCAATTTTCACTTGCCTCTGTGGCCTTGCTGCCTTTAACTTTCAATACCTGGTGACATTGGAAAGTTCCTCCTTATTGCGTGACACACACATTTCTATATCCTCTATTCTAAGATGAATTTTTTGCTTACATTTTAATGTATCTGCAATTAGGGTGCATCGTACAAATGTTTGGCCTTTTCAAACAACTGTGAGTTGCTCTATCACTACTTACCAATTCTACCCCTGTGAGATTAGAGAAGTTCTTTTTGTCCATCCTTCCCTTTCCAAACCAATCTTGAGAGCCCCTGAACTATAAACATGGGAGTTTTATACCAAACAAACATGTTGCAGGACCAGGTAGGTTTGTTTGTACCAGTGCTTGTTTCTGATATTTGCCAGCTCAGGTAGTAAAACCATTACAGACTCTACTTTATTTCAAGTGAGGTAGGGCAGACCCAGGAAACCCACCTGGCAGTCAGAGGCTCTTTCTTATTTTTAATGGTTTTTTATTTATTTCTGAGAGAGAGAGAGAGAGCGTGAGCAAGGGAGGGTCAGAGACAGAGGGAGACACAGAATCTGAAACAGGTTTCAGGCTCTGAGCTGGCTGTCAGATGCGGGTCTCGAACACACGAACCATGAGATCATGACATGAGCTGAAGTCAGATGCCCAACCAACTGAGCCACCCAGGTGTCCCAATCAGAGTCCCTTTAAAGAGCTCTTACAGTATATATATATATATATATAGTAGAATGATAACAAAGCCTTACTTTACTTGGTTTATTTTTCTTTCTTAGTGATACCTAAAATGGCATGCCCTCCATTTAATGGCATTTTAGCTCTGGCAAAATATAGGAATTAGTGGCAAACTTTATGAATGCAAATTTGAATCAATGGGATGGGAGGAACAAAAGGACTTTAGTGCTCTTAAATGGGCCATGACATACACAGAAAAGTTTAAGACTGTTAAATTAAAAATTTGTATTTTATCTTTGCTGGTATAGTCCCTGAAAGCTCCAATAGAAGTTCCTGCCATTTCTGACCTAGAGACTGGCCTTGATTTCATTTCTGGGGCATTGTCTCCATGCCTATGAATCCAATCATACCACTTCTGTTCATCAATACTGCCCCCACAGAAAAGAGAACCTTCTGTTTCCAATTGTGTAGCAGCTCTTCCATTCAGTTCTCTGAAGGTTCCCATTTTCGATGCTATCTTTTTTCATTCCTCTTTCTTGATAAAACTGGACATATCTTTTCAGAGTTAGGTTGGAGGACATTTTGAGGAGCCTTTGGGGAGTTACACAAAATATCTGTCAACTCTGAAAATTGACATGCTTTTTAAGATAAAGGTTAGGCATCTATTTCATTCCAGGACTAGCTCTTCACCTATTTTGAAAATTCCCACAAAGAATCCTACAGCCACAAGGTCAGATACCAAGTCTTTTTAATCTGTCTTCCCAGAAGACCCCTGAGGTCCACAGGCTGAGATGCCTCCTTAAACAACTATCCCTGAGGGAGACAAGCAGATAGGTCTTACCCAGTACTTGCCACACTGTATTAGAGTGAGTTATTTAGCTATCTGTCTTCTCCTCTAGGCTCTAAGCTCCTGAAAAATAGGGTTTGTTGCCACTCATTTATAATCTCCCTAGTCATACTAGTAGATGATACAAGTGAGGTCCTGGTACCAGTCCCCAATGACTATAAAGTCTGTCTACTAAAAATACTAATGGACAATTACAGTTACAGATCACTAAAGTATAGAATATTGGAGTTAGAAGTGGTATTAAGGATATGTTTAGCAGATTAATCTTATGGAACAGATCTGGAGACTCTATTCTAGAAGCTAGACAACTCTCTCACAATCACAGAGCCAATGGTTGCAGAGCCATGATGAGTTAGACTGAGCTTACTAATGACAGCTATTCAGCTCTTTCCACTATAAAATACTATGATCTACTACATCATCATTCACAATTTTAATAAGGTACACCTATCGATGAGAGTATTAACCCAACACATGTATTACTCCCTCATTCTCCCTTACCCTGCAGTAATGATGGATCAGTGATTAAAAGATCCCAACATTTTTCTTCTTCAAACAATTGGAAGCAAATAATGAAGTTAACTCTTTACAGACCTTTTATTTTTACATAACTATTATAACAAAGCAAATATATAATTCTTTCAAGTTATGATTTTGGTCAAAGCAAGAAACAAAGAGGACACACAAAACTGGAATAAAATTAAAATTTATCTCAATTGCCCCATATACCCTAAGTGGAAAATTGCAGTTACCAATTCCAGCACCTCCAGTCAGACAGCACCCAATAAAGAAGGAGATGATAATGCCCAGGTTCCATTCACTGGCAGCTCCTGTTTGGCTTTTCAATGGGACAAGGTGGCAGTAATTCTGGAATGCTAACACTACGTACAAGATTTTGCAGTAAATGTTTATAGGCCCTCAGTATCAACTTACATTATTGCCATTGCTTTATTATAATTGTAGATAGGAAAAATACAAATAGTGACAGCCACAATTTTCAATCATTGTACAATTTAGAAGAAAGGAACCTTTCACTACATACAAGAACATTTCCTCCCTGAGATTCCATCTAGCAATGAATTAAAATAAAACTGCTGACAGTTACCTATTCTAAAGCTGGTTGCTATTCACATAGTAGGAAACCTTCAAAATGTAACTCTGCTGTCTCTGCCCCATATTCACCTGATTCCTCCTCAAGGCACCAGTCGAATTTATCTGACAGGAAGTCTTGATTTGGAAAGGGTCAGATTGGAAGGCAGAACATTATGGTGCTAATACTAAGTCCTTGCCTTCTCTCAAACTGTATAAGACATTAGTTCTCTGCAAAATAAAATGTGCAAAGGCATATCAGGATCATTCATTTCAGGTTCATTACTAGTAATTGATCACACTGCCCAGAGGAAATCCATCCATTTTTTTTTCATGAGCCAGACTGGACAGAGGTCACTATTCACATCTCTCCTCTATAATGAACTAATTATCAAAACAATAGGCACTTAATGAAAAGCATGGTCAAGGAAACATGTTTGTCCTCATTCTTTTGAACTTTCAAACTGTACAGAGATATGGGACTCAGACAATTTTCTCTGCTAATCCTTGTTAAACAAAACTTGCTTTTTACCTTCATCCTAAATTTTCCTCCAAAAACTGATCAAAAAATTGTTGATCTCACTCTTCCGAATACAACAGATGCTCACACCAGACATTAAAGGAAGTGTCCACCCCCTCAAAAATGTTCTAAGAGAGCCTCACTCTAATTGGTTTGCATGCCTCGCAAAGAAAACGCCAGCACATGTATAAACAGACTGACAGGTTGTCTGATTCCACTGTGACTCTTACAAGTCCTCGCATTCTGAGAGCTTCCAGAACGTCCTCCGGCAATGCTCATTAGCAAAACACAGCTGATACCTCTCCAAAGGTAATTGGTTGGGGGTAGGTGAGCAGAAAAAGGGCACATCCTTTCTCTCCCTGGATCCAAAAGTCCAAGGACTATAAAATCCTATATTATACCTCAACACTGAAATACCCAAAACCATTTTCTGAAAAATAGCAAAACTTCTTTTCACTAAGAATAATTTGGCAATCTGGATCCCACCCCTACAGCTGAAGTTTCAGATCTCATATCCTGCCTTGAGCCATGTGAAAGATAAGGGCAACATATATTGGCACTAGCCAAGGCACTGACTATAGATATTAACCCATAGTCAATGATGACCTTTTCTGACAGATTTTAATATACTGACTTACAGACTGTACACAGTCTTAATATACTATCTATTACCCTATCCCCAAAAGGCTGTGATTCATTTAGTTACAACCACTTTAAAATGAATCCAGTATATATTGCAATATGTTCAGAAGTACCTTATGGCACCAGGGAGTATATAATTATTCCCTCCCAGCTATTCAGTTTTGCTGACAGCGGATAATAATTGTGTATACCTATACCCTACATAACCATAGGGGGCCTTTCAAAGCTACAAATTTTGAAGAAAAAAATTTAATGAAAAATTTCCTGAAAATGGCAGCAGCCCCAACGAAGAAAAGAACAGTTAAAATACAATTTGAATTTTGTCAGGAGGGATGTGAGGATGAAGTAGATAAAAAGAAAATGTACATATTTCATATATATATATGAAATTCATATATATATACATATACACACACACACACACATATATATATATACACACACATATATGTGTGATTAAAAGGGCAATTCTGCATATGGTGGTTCCATGAATTTCTATGTCAACTTGTAAAAATTTTATTTCCTTTTGTAAGAATACATTAAAGATCATAAAATTCCATTGAGAGAGAGAGAGATGGTATATATTAGACTGTTATTTACTTAGCTCACCTCTTCCCCCTTCTCCCTCCCACACTGTGACTTCCAAGGTTACAAACAAGTCCACAGAAATGTCAAGAAACAGGCTAGAAACCTGTACCACAAGTCCCTGGAGATAAGCAGTAGACTCATCACTCACAGCTGTGGCTTCTCACTCTGGCTCTCCTTGCAGGGAAGCTTTGATAAACACTTAACTCTTGTGTGCCTCAGCTTCATATTTTCAAAGTAAGTTTCCCTCATTTCAGTGTATCACAAATAATAATCAATTTAAAAAATATAAGCCATGATATGAAGATCATCAGGACAAGTCACCTAAGAGCACTGGCCTTAGAGGGAGCTCCCAGACCCTATAGAAGATGTAACCATACAGGCAAAGAAAAGCAAGTAGTAGGTTTCTTCTACAAATAGAAAGCAATCTCAAAGGAAAAATAAAGATGAATAAAATGTGGCACACACACATACATTCAGTCTATAAACTCCCAACAGAATAAGCCCAATACTGACAAGATCCAAACCCCCTCTACTTATCATTATTCATATACATCACATATATCTACACATAGGTGCCACAGCAATGTCCAATAGGTCTGTGCCTTTGAAAATACTGCTTAGCATCACTGTTTTCCTTCTGTGACACTCCTTCCAATAACCAAACAGGATGGGGCAGAACAGAAAGACTTCAAGGAGAAGCCATCATCTCAATCCACTCATCCGAAGTCCAAGAGAGAAGACTGTAATGCCACTGATGTAGAAGTGAAGCTGGTGGAAACAATTCAGGTGTCAGACAGAAGATGATCTGGAATTATCCTGACTATCCCTGGCCCACATAAACTTGGACTATTTTATTATCTCTAATTTCCTTTACTTCTAGGGACCCTACAAGGTCTCAATAACTATTTTCTTTTTTTTTTTTTTTAACATGGATCTTCTCCGTTATTTTTATATTTCTGTGCTTAGGTATCTGTTGGAATAAGGCACACATACAATCATGCAGTAATCTAAGTCATTACCTTGAGTTAAGAAATGTCATAAATATCAAATAAATAGTTGAGTATCAAGTAAACTTACTCTGAGCATACTTAGAGCAAAATGAGCACAACAAAAAAGCTTTATGCCTCCCACTGGACAATGCAAAAGACAAAATAGAACAGACCAGTCACTATGCATTATATAATAACTTATTATATAAGTACCATTTCAAGTACCATTTCATCAGGGAAGACAAATATTACCTAACATATTTTACGACAAATTTATCATGTGGATCATTATGTAAGGATGATAAAAAAAATAAAAAATGGTAACGGGCAAGGTCTTCTCATAGGTTAATCAAGCTTGCAGAAACCTTCATATGAACATATCTCAGTCTAATTCTTAATGATGTCAAATGCATTACATTAAAGCACAGAGTAAAACCATTTCTGTAAGGTCCAAATATATGGCTACCTGGGGATCTGCTTTTACTCAGGCTTGATGACCCAAAGAATGGGTATTTGGCCCCTCTATATTCACATCCAGGAATAATTCAAATATGGTACAGATGGTCTGCAATGAAGTTATCTATGAGGAAAGGCCACCAGGCCTCCTAAAATGAGGATAAACGTTGCCAATAGATCTCTCCATGGAAATTTTCCAGGTGAAGAAATCCAAGCTCAGAGGCCAGAAGTACAGACAAAACTGTCAGGACCAAGAAATAACCAACTGGGAAGGATTCAGGCAAGCAAAGTAAATATATCAGGATAAACATACGAGAAAGAATTTCCAGAGAGATGACACAAGCGATGGTCAATCCCTGAGGAAATTCACTTTATTTAGGCTCCACAGCATCTATCTGGACTGATTATTAGAGATAGCAAAATTACATCCAGACTTTTCCATAAAAATATGAAGAGTAGACAATTTGAGACTAACATCACAAGGAATGAATTCTTGAAAATGACAGGTATTCTCCATTGAAGCAATACACCTTTCTCTATAGATATCAGATATGCAAGTGGTGAAGATGACATTTCCTTTTGAAAATTAAAGAGAATAGCTTGCATTTCTACCCCAAAGTGGGAGAATACCCAGAAGGCATTTGGAACATCATGGTGGTGTTCAACATCAGAGTCACAAAACTTCTATGCCAATTTTCCAATATGACCTCTCAAAGGACAATCAGAGTCTTGCAGTGTGGTCTCCATGATGGCCTGGCAGAGGGGATGAGTTGGGGTCACTCATGTGTCTCTGTTTAAAGACCATGGGGCATCTAGATGGCTCAGCTGATTAAATATCTGACTTTTGGTTTCACCTCGGGTCATAATCTGTCTATTTAGTGAGTTCAAGACCCACATAGGGCTCTGAACTAGCAGCACAGAGCCTTCTTGGGACTCTCTACCTCCTTCTCTTTCCGCCCCTCCCTGACTCATGCTGTCTCTGTCCCTCTCAAAATAAATAACTAAACTTAAAAAAATATTTTAAAAAAGACAACATGGACCCTGAGGAGGGAGCACTTTTTTTCTAATTATGACAAATATTCCATAAGGGCTGTCAGAGCTCTTGGCCAGAAAAGGGGAACTGAGCCAGAGACCAGGCACAGGGAGGAAAATGGCAAAAAGACAGCAAGTGATCCACCTGGAATGGATAAGCTACAGGGGACAGTCCCAGAAGAGCCAGCAGAGCTGTATGATTCCTGGTTTGAGAAAGAAGCCATACTGGTGGGTACCATATTGGGTATATTCTTATATGAAAACTGAAGCCATTAGGAAGAGGGAGTTATTACACAACTGGAGACTGAACTGTCAAGATGAGTGCTGTATAGGAATTCTGAAACTCCAATACTGACTGTTGATACTGCATGAGATACACTGTAATAGTGATTAGTAGCAAATTATAGAAGCCACTTAACAATACCTGTTTTACTTGTAATCTATAATAGCAACTGTTAACAGTAATTGTGGTAATAATATGCTCACTAAGAACTGAGAACATTCAAATTCAGAAGAGATAGAGAAATGAAAAAATTGTTTATAGAGTGTCTGAAGGGCTGAATAGGCACAGGTGTGATAACTGAAAGCCAACTCTATCTAAAGAAAGAATGGGTGATAACTGCTGGGGATGTCAAGGATATTTCAGAAATGTATATAAGAGTCCTCAAAATTCTACTCATAAATATACTCCATCATTACTCAGAACTTGCTGGATGCCAAACTGATGAAAGTGATAATCAAGCAAGAAATTACTTAAGATTAGATATTGGCAAAGATCTGAAAAAGCCCCCTAGCTTTCAAGGACTGCATATAGAAACAGGAAGAAGAGCTCTGAAGTAATCAGATATTAGTTCAAATCCTGCCGCTGGCCTTCAGTAGCATGTAGCTTTGGGCAAGTCACATAACATTTTATAGTGATAGTAAGTTAATAAGAAACAAACTGTGGATATATTGAATACTCCTTTATATTTTTCAAAATGATTGAGGAATCCAAAAGTTTCTATCTGTGTAGATTATATCCATCAGTATTTACCATATTAGGTATTTTTTTAAAATATTTTATTTATTTCTAGGAGAGAGAGAAAGACAGCGTGAGCAGGGGAGGGTCAGAGAGAGAGGGAGTCACAGACTCTGAAACAGGCTCCAGGCTCCGAGCTGGCAGTCAGCACAGAGCCCGACGCGGGGCTCGAACCCACGAACCGCGAGATCATGACCTAAGCGAAAGTAGGATGCTCAACCGACTAAGCCACCCAGGCGCCCCCCATATTAGGTATTTAAACTAAGAATTTAAAATGCTATTTAGTCATTAATTTACTTAAATATAATAGTAACCACCCATTACATGTTACAATACGTTTTTAATAAAAATAACTGTGCTGCTCAAAAAACAGGCAGAATGTCATATTTTATATTTTTGTCCATCTCTTTAATGTTCTGACTTAAAAGAAGATAGTGAATTCTTATTTCTGACTCTGCATCTAATCTTTCAGAATAGGTTGTTTTGGTGGATGTATGTAACAAAAGTCTAGCTACCCATAGATATACGGTAGAGAAAGAGAAAAATATGTTAATAGCTTTTTAAGATAACTATGGACATTATCCTTTGACACTACATCAAAAGATGACAAATGGTAGTTTCATAAAGGTTCATTGCCATGTCCAATCTGAAACCCCTTCAGTGAACTCTGTACTGTCTCTTGCGCTGCAGTACACTGGTCTACCTTGCCCTTGATATGGATCACTTACCAATACAGAAACGCTTTTTGCAAGCAGCCCATTTTATCACACAGAATATTAAAAGGTTGTGTATTCAAGAATTATGATTTAATCCAGTTAGTATCTTTACTGTTTCATCAGACATTCTTAAATAAAAGTGGCACAATTTTTAAGTATAAATATACAATGGCAATGAAAAATGCAGAGACTATAAATACAGTGCCACTGCCTTATTTGTGCTAAAGCATATTTTACCCATTATTGCTTTGTACCATCAGGGCAATTGCCACCACAGTGAAAAAGGCCAATACTAAGCCTCAGTATTCTCATGGATATAATCTGCCTTCACAAAACTCCATAAGATCTCTTAAGGACACCTGGAAATCCACTGATCACATTTTGAGAACTACTATTACTTCAGAAAAACCAAAAGCTGGAACCGAGGGGGGAGAGGGAAACTTGAATACCTATTCTATGCTAAACACTATTTAAAAAACAACAACAATATTGCTTCTAACTTCAAAGGACTTGCAGTCAGGTTGTGCTGGGGAAACAGACACAAAGAGATAATTCCAAAATTATGTATGATAAGTGCTGTCACATTATACAGAAGTATTAATAGAGGTACAGAATAAATGTAGGCTTCTCCTTTCAAGAGCCAAGCATATAAATATGTACTATATCTTAAAAATATTTTAAATAGTTTATTACTATAAAATAATACATGTGTTCATTATTTAAACTAAAAAATATTTTTAACACTACAAAAGAGAAAATGCAATACTGGGACCCCACTCAGATTTAACTGCAGCTAATAGTTTGACATATTGGATTCTTCTGTCATTGTATAAATATATGCAATTCTTTATTTACAGATTTGTGATTATCTTATATATACACAGTTTTTGAGAAAGAGAGAGAGCAGGGGAGGGGGCAGGGGGTGAGAGAGAGAGAGGGAGTGGGAGATGGTGGGGGGAGACAGAGACAGAGAGAAAGGAGAGAGAGAGAGAGAGAGAGAATGAGAATGAATCTTAAGCAGACAACACTCTCAGTATGGAGCCTTACTCGGGGCTCGATACCACGACCCTCAGATGATGACCTGAGCTGAAATCCGCAGTCAGATGCTCAACCAATTGAGGCTCTATATGCAGTTTTTAAGTTCACATATATTTCAAACGTAATATTCAAATAATCATAATATTTCAAAGATTTTTTCAAGAAATCTGAACAAACTTTAGACCCATGACTTTTAATATTACAGTATGCAATTGGATCAGTAAACCATAATTCATATAAATTATCTTGCCATGCCACATTTTTTATATTATGTGGTATTCTTATAATTCCACATAAACACAGCTCAGTTTCTGCATGTCAGCTCATATCGCTCAGGATTTGTTCACTGAAGTAGAATCACTGAGTAAAGAGTAAGAAGATTTCTTGCCATAAAAAATCAAATTTATTTCAGGGAACGTTATGCTTGTCCAGTTTAAGACACAGACTGAACACATGCCTTCCTTCCTTCTCTCACAAGTTCCTACTGAAAAGACAGACAAGATATTTCTGAAAGAAACCAAAACATGTTTGAAAATGGAAGAAAGTACCAACATACTGCATATATTTGAAAAATCCCTGAAACATAAAAATCAGATGTAATCTGATTATAGAATAATACAGAGCAGAGAAAACCACAGCATGAAACACCAGTGATTAACAGGATTCTCCCCAAGGGAGCTCTGTAGACACTTCAAGTTCAAAGTCAGTGAGTACAATGACAGAAGAGAACCAGGATACATCATATGAATAGATTAATTAAAGTACTATATTTAGAATGGTTGGACCAGATAGATAGCCATTCCACTGCAGGTAGAGGCTAGTGACTTTTTCCCTCAGGATTAACCCCAAGGAACTTTTCTCCGAAGAAAATGGGTTCCCTCCTGGGGGAGGGCTCCACATGAGTGTTGAAGCATAAGAGAAAAAACGAACAGAGTGTAAGGTAATGACATGCTTCCACAATATATGGAAAGAAAGAATACAGTGACTAAGAAATGAAATTCACTAAGATTCTTCACTCCCAAAGTGAAATCCTTACTTGGCACTGAACAGTGTCACAGGACAGTATACTCTGCCCAACAGCACCACTGTGCAGCACCTCCTGTCAACAAACTGTGCCTTTTAGAGTCTTCAAAAAGACTTTCATTTATTTGAAAGACAGACAGACAGAGAGACAGAGAAAGAGAGGCAGAGAGAAAGAGAGAGAGAGAGAGAGAGAGAGAGAGACAGAGAGACAGAGAATCCCAAGCAGGCTCCTCACTGTCAGTGCGGAGCCCAATGGTGGGTTCGAACTCACAAACCATGAGATCATGACCTAAGCTGAAACTAAGAGTCAGATACTTAAATGACTGAGCCCCCTAGGCACCTGCCCTTTAGAGTCTGAAAGTAGAATCTCACATTCAAGGGATGTTGGGAAAACACAACTATGGAACTACATGAAAATTCCAAGTAAGCTAGCTACATTAATTAAACTAATTCTTTATTCATAAATCTACATAGTCAAACAAAGACTACCTGATAGTGGAGGAATACGGAAAAGATGAAAATGAGGAGTTAAACAAAGAAATACATAAACAAACCTAGGAGAAAACAGAGGCCAATCGGGGGCAAACTGTGCTCCAGAAATATTTTTAGTACGTTCAGAGAGAGCCAAGAAGGATATTACCTCTATAAATCAAGAAGAGCACTCTATGTTTGGGAAAAGCAATTCAAGGACAAAAAGGTAAAGATTTGGAAATTCTTTAACAAAACTAATTAGTTATGGGCTAACTCAGTGGCTTTGAAGCTTTTGGGCCAGTAAATATATTTAACATTCTGATATGTTGTGTGTGTGTGGGGGGATGCATAAAGTTTCACCAATTAATAATTCCATATAATCCTATGATAGTCTATTTATTTTTTAGGAAGGACCCATAGACCCATAGTTTGAAAACAGTTGGTTTAATGGTAGAATAAAACAATTGAAAACCAAAGGAGTGGTCTGTGGGATAAAAGGAAACAGGTTTTACAGGATGAAAAGCAAAATAAAGAAATGAATAATAAGGATAAAAAGTTAAGAGTCACAAATGAAAAATCCAAGAGGCACAATATCCAGGTAGGAAAGAAATGAATCAATGAAAAAGAAAAGAAGACTTAAAGAAGTAATAATAATAATAAAATAATAATAATAATAATAAACAATAACAACAGAATAGAAAGATATGTGTTTTAATTTTTTTAATGTTTATTTATTTTTGAGAGAGATAGAGCACGAGTGAGGGAGAAACAAGAGAAAGAGACACACAGAATCTGAAGTAGGCCCCAGGCTCCTTCTGAGCTGTCAGAACCATAAGATCATGACCCGAGCCAAAGTCAGATGCTCAACCAACTTATAGCCATCCAGGTGCCCTGAGACATATGTTTTTAAATTGAAATGGCTCAAGTAGGGCGGAGAAAGATTAATAAAATAAAAAAAAAAACATAGACACACACCTACAAACTCTTTGGTGATTTCAGAATTGTAAAGATAAAGAAAATATCCTAAAAGCTTCCAAATAGAATATACCAATTACATAGAAATCAACAAAAATCAATATTTCCCCTGACATCACATTCCGCATTATCATCAGTTTCTCTTCGGCAATAGTGTATGCAAGCACACACACACACACACACACACACACACACACACAAACTTTTCAAATCTTGAAGCAAAATGATATTAAATTTAAAATTCCATACACACTGAGAAATTAGTGGAAGGGGAAAATAAAAATCATTTTTACAAATTCAAGCAAACAGAAAGTTTTCCACTGAAAACATTATATATGCATACACATACATATGTTTATGTATGTGTATATAATGTATATACATATAATGCCAAATCTTCCATCAAAACCAAAAAGAACTCCAAGAAAGATGATGACAAGGGTACAAGAAACACGGGCAGCTGAAGGAAGTAAAAACAGAAAATGGGAAGAAAATGGGAAAGAATTCAAAGAATCAATGATAACTTGATGCCTGGAAAATTATCCTTTGAGAAACAAAGTTTTGGAGACAAATAACGTAACTTCCATTACAATCTCTGGGTCCAATTACATTATATACTTACAGTGAGATATATATATATACATGTAGCTATACACACAGAATATATACAGAATCATAACATATTCAATAATATTGCTGGGTTTTTTAGTTTTTAGAATCAATCTATAGGCAAAGTACAAAATAAATATACTTATAGAAGATAATTTAAATATTATAAAACTTGACAATATAATAATAATGTAACAAATTTTATAAAGTGGAGGATGAAAAAGAAAGGGAAAGTAATGAAGACTACTAACTTTTTTTAGATGGTAATAAATAATGTTAAACATATGTCATAAATCAAGAAACCTACAAGAGTTGAAGATAATAAAAGCTTACAAAGATTGGCAGGAAGTTTAGGTATTTTAAACTCCTCATTTTTCATAAGGGAAGTCGATGACTACTGTCCAAAGCTGATAAACAGTGATACAGGAGTTTTAAGATTCTAACAGTCATTACCAAAAAAACTAAAGCACTGATAACAATGATTGTCTCTATTGATTGGAATTATTAGGATGAAGGGTAAAGAGGAACAAGTTTATCTTTTTTTTTCTTTTCTACACAGTTCAGATTTTTTTTGACCATATGGAGGCATGTGCATATATAGACATATTAACACATACACATATTTTTTATTTTAAAAAAAGGAAAATTCTTTCAATTTTACCCTATGTTTCTTAAACTATTATTTAAACAAATACTTTTGCTCAACCAATATGAGAAAAGTATTTTCATTTTCACTTAAATAGTTTTGAACATCTGCAATTGTCTATTAAATTTTATTTTTAAATGTCTATTAAATGCCAGCCACATCATTTTTATTTTTTCCTTGATTTTATTTCATTTTATTTTATTTTAATTGCAGTTAGTTAACATACAGTTTTGTGTTAGCTTTAGGTGTATAATATAGTGATTCAACACTTCCATACATCACCCTGTGCTCATCACAGCAAGTGCACTCCTTAATCTCCACCATCTATTTAACCAACCCCCACCCACTTCCCCTCTGGTAACCATCAGTTTGTTTTCTATAGTTAAGAGTCTGTTTCTTGGTTTTTCTCTCTCTCTCCCTCTTTTTCCGCCCTTTGCTCATTTGTTTCTTAAATTCCATATGAATGAAATCATATGGTATTTCTTTGACTGATTTATTTCACTTGGCATTATGTGCTCTAGCTCCATCCAGGTCATTGCAAATGACAAGTTCATTCTTTTTTAGGGCTGAATGATATAAATATATATATATTGTATTTTCTTTATCCATTTATCTATTGAGGAACACCTGTCTGGGTTGTTTCCAGCTATTGTAAATAATGCTGTTAGAAGCATAGGGGTGCATATACCACTTTAAATTGGTGTTTTTGTATTTTAGGGGTAAATACTCAGTTCCTGGACCAAAATGCACTTCCACTATTAACTTTTTGAGGAATGTCCATACTGTTTTCCAGAGTAGCTGCATCAGTCTGCATTCCCACCAACAGCATAGCATTTTATTCTTCTGGATTTTAAAATTAAAATAAACTTTTCCTTGCTTTTTTGTATAGATTTCCTGTTTCCTCATTTATCTTTTAATATTTTTCTAGGATACTTTTTACATTAATTTTTTCTTTAGATATTATTCATCTTCGTTTTTATGTGTCCAATTTTCAGACACCCTGTACTTCTAAACATTATATATTGATACCTTTAAAATATCTTTCCTATACCTGAATCTGTATTTCATACATTACACAATAAAGCATGATTCTGAGCCCTTTCATATATCTGGAACAAAGTGCTAGGTACCTAACAAGGTACCTAGAGTGGCAGAGCAGGCCAGGGAAGACATGACTCTGGAAGTGACATCATATATAGACAGAATTTCATCCAGACAAACCCTTTTCCTTCAGGCAAAGCTTAGGTGTGAGGGGAGGGGAGATCTCAAGCAACACCACTATTATTTCCAGGCTACTCAGCTTCCTTACTCCTCTCCTCGTCATTCTTCTCTTCATTTTCATCGTGGGTAGGCACCACCAGGTGGCATGCAATGATGATCAGCAAGGGTGCAATGTCACAGGAGGATATGCAAAATGCAAGAGGGAGGGGGCCCAGCCTAAGATGCAGAAAGCCCACTTTCCATGTCTCCCTGCTCTGGGCACCTAGCGGGTCCTGACACAGAAGTTTAAAAACCAAAGTTTCTCTGGTCTCAGCCTGTGGAGATGTGAGGAAACAATCACGGACATGAAGCGATTTTTTTCTGATTTGCTTGGTCCTAGAGGAAAACAAGAATGAGTAGGAGATAGAAGGTGGCTGCCAAATAATTTTAAGGCTTGTAGATCTTAAGAGCCCTGATACAAGAAGGGTAGTGAGTGTAGCAACCTTATTTGGAATTATACATATTTTTTTTATTTTTTAAGAGGACACATTCCTCCCAAAATAATTGCTTTAACTGGTCTACTTTGGGACATTTAAATTTCAAATACACTTTTTTTAAAATTTTTGTTTAATGTTTTTTTTAATTTATTTCTAGGAGAGACAGAGAGAGAGAGAGACAGCATGAGCAGGGGAGGGTCAGAGAGAGAGGAAGTCACAGACTCTGAAACAGGCTCCAGGCTCTGAGCTGGCAGTTAGCACAGAGCCTGACACAGGGCTCGAACTCACGAACCGCGAGCTCAGGACCTAAGAGAAAGTCGGATGTTTAACTGACTAAGCCACCCAGGCGCCCCATCAAATACACTTTTAAACAGTATTATCTACTAACCTAGGCAAGATGTCATCACATCTGAAATAATTTTCCTATCAGTAAGTTCTTCTTAAACCTGAGATATTGTTAAATATTCATGTATAAGATCATCCTAAGTGTTTTAAGTCTTTTTATTTATCTATTTAAAGTTTTCTGTTTAGTCCGCATGGAATTCATTTTGACATATTTTATTTAAATATGCAATCATTTCACTTATGTTCATTTAACCAATTTTTGTAACATCATTTGTTGAACAATGTATATTTTCCTGTTTTTTTGTGGTTAATCAGAGTTCTAATTTATTGGTGTATTTATAGGAATAGCCCTTTATCAGTTATGACTGTACTCAAAAGCTCTATTCATAGGACATATACACACACACACCCCTAGGATCAAGTTATCTAGAAGCCAAATAATTTATCAAAATTTTGTTAGGCAGAGATGAAACCAGAATGAAAGATGATAAATGTTTTTAAGGATATTTCATCTATGTCTTGGTGAAAGATGATAACCTTACAACGTAAGCACAATAGACCTTCACGGTGACTGAGATTATTTTGTCTCAGGGCCAATGTCTGTCTCCCCTGGATGGAACTGGAAGCCCATTATAGTTTTTATCTTGATAAATTTCTTTAATTTTATACATTAGTGCTATCATCATTGTATTCTATGAGGAGTATGTATGCTCTGTTAATTTCTTCAGATCAGACAATATATATTTCACCTAGAGATGCTTTAATGAGTGTTCTTATCAATTCAGTGTATCCTCTTGGGATTTATAGGCATATATCATATTGCTTTCAAATGACAGTATTAATTTCCTTTTATAATTTTGTTTTTATAAATTTATAATTTTGTTTTAATCTCAGGTCATATTTCATTGACTAGAACTTCCAAAATAATATTTAAATTAAAATAATAATGAGTAGCCTCAGCTTGCCCCACCTATGGAAAAAAATCACTAGAATATTATTTTTAAAGTTTAATACATTTATTCTAAATTCACTCATGTTTTTAAAAATTAGTAATGGATGTTAAGTTTTGTAGCATCATCAGACTTAGCAACGTGCTATTACGTTAACAAAGTTCCTAATGTCGGACTATCCTTACTTCTTAAAGTAACTTTTTAGTTTAAAATAATTTTATCAAAATGTGGTGAATGATTCTTTGGATGAATTGATGCTTTTTTTTTTCTTTGCCAGTATTTTAGTTTGGATTTTTTTTGGTCTTTATATCAGATGAGTGCTTCTAGCTGTTAAAACAACAAAAAACCTACAACAGTGGCAGTGGCATGTCCTCTGTGTGCGTGCGTGCGTGCGTGTGTGTGTGTGTGTGTGTATAAGTACTAATTATCCTCAGGGACCTCTTGTACATTCACAAGTGTAGTCAAAATCTTTCATAGCCATAAGAGCTATGAGGTCCTTTAATTTCAGAAAATAATTTGATTATTGTTATGATAACAGACGTGTCAATCTATCTGTCTAGAGACACATGATAAAAATAAGAAATTATATGCAGGAGGGGTATTGAATACAGTTATCGTCTAGGCTGGTTGAAGCATGTGCCTGTGAGTGTGGGGGGTACATTTTATCTCATTTACCAGGAAAAAACGAAGAGGTGATGTCAGGACTGGGTCAGCAGGTCAATCCTCTCATTCTCCTCTTTTTATCTCTCTCCTCCACCATTTTTTTTTTTAATGTTTTATTAATTTCTAGGAGAGAGGAAGACAGTGTGAACAGGGGAGGGTCAGAGAGAGAGGGAGTCACAGACTGAAACAGGCTCCAGGCTCCGAGCTGGCAGTCAGCACAGAGCCCGACGCGGGGCTCGAACCCACGAACCGCGAGATCATGACCTAAGCGAAAGTCGGACGCTTAACCGACTAAGCCACCCAGGCGCCCCCCTCCTCCACCATTTTTAACAATAGCCAAAGGCTTTGTTTTTCACACACTTGACAGCTCATGTTTGCCAAACGGTTGCTGCTACTCTAGGCAACATCAAGGAGCCTCCTTTTTCTATCTGGTCCTTGTATTCGGACACCAATTCAGCTTTTCTCATGTGTCCTCTAGCAGAGTTCCCCTCAAGGTTCACTGCAGACCTAAGTCAATCCACAACATCCTGCATGGAAGGCTAGGAAAGTGAACCACTAGCAAAGAGAAACATAATTGTCATTCTTAGAGTTAGACCAATCGTGATTAACCATCTTGGGCTTGGAAGACTGTAAAACACAGAAAATAAGAGTTCTACTGGCAAAGAAAGATTGAATAGAGACAGTTAAGGGATACAATTAATAATACATTTGCTACCATAATTATTCTATTTCATTTGCGAGTCAGATGCATAGACTTTATGCACAACATTTATCATATTCAGTAATCAAAATTAATGCTGGTTTCCAAAATGGGAATGCTCAGTATTCCAAATTTTTCATGCTCTACAATGGAATGTGCAGTATGTCTTCAGAACTCATCTAACTTCAGAAACTTTTCTGGAGAGAATAATCTCATTTTTATTTACTATTTTGCTATGATTTCTGGTCTATCTAATATTTGATTTCTGCTAAAGTAAATTTTGATAGCTGGTGTGTTTTCAGAAATATTTCATTTATATTTTCAAGTATAAGAGTGTGGAGTCTAATTTATAATTTCTGTTTCCCTCCTACAATTTTCGGCATTAGTTTTATCTCTTTTATTCTTATTAATTATATTTTTAATAGAACAAATTCTTGAACGTAGTTTTAAAGAACAAGATTTTCACTGTATATTTTTAAATAACTTAATGAAGTCTGCCTTTAGTTTCATTATTTTCATCTAATTTCTTTAGGCCTGTATTGTTTTATTTTTTTCTAAATTTGTGATTTAAATCCTTAACATGTACTATTAGCTCATGTTTAATCATGAAAGAACTTAAATCTAAGAGGTTTTTTTTTACATTCTGTTTAGCTTAAGTTAAATTACTTATGGTTTCCATTTTCTTACTTAAATATGGCTCTTTAGTATCAGAGAATTGTTTTCTCTCTAGTCCATTTCATCCTTAACATTCATTCAATGAATATTTATGTTATCGAAGAATGTACCCTGTGCATTTGTAAATTTGTAAATCAGTGTTCCTCAATTCTTAAAGAAAATACAGTCTTTGAAAGGTACAAAGTTCAATTTTATGTATATTAACCAAACTTGATTAATTTATTCTAGTGTGTTCACTATATTTAATTGTTGAATGGAATGTTCAGTTCTTCTAAAACATTTATCTTTGTCAATTTTGTTTGTATATCTAACAATGATTACCACATTTATTTTCCTGTTATAGCTTTATCAAGATTGTGACTTTCTTTAAATCACAGAAAAATAAATTCTTCCTGTAAAATAAATTTGTCTGAAATTAATTTAGCTATCTCTATTCTCTTTCCGTTTATATTTGTCTGAATATTACCCTAACTATTGATTCTTTTTAAAATTCTCTGTCTTTGGGGGCGCCTGGGTGGCACAGTTGGTTCTACATCTGACTACAGCTCAGGGCATGATCTCATGGTTCATGGGTTCAAGCCCCACATCGGGATCTGCGCTGACAGCTAGCTCAGAGCCTGGAGCCTGCTTCAGATTCTGTGTGCTCCCTCTCTCTCCCACCCTCCCCTACTCACTCTCTCTCTCTCTCTCCCTCTCTCAGAAATAAATAAAAAACATTTTAAAAATGTTTAATAAATAAATAAATAAATAAATAAATAAATAAATAAAATTATCTGTCTTTGGATAAATAGAAAATAATTACCCTTCAGTTTTTAACCAAATGCAAAAAATATTATACATTAACTAAGGAGTTTAAACGTATTTATTTTTATTACCAGAGCTATTGCATTTGGTCTTCCATTATATTTTAAATGCTTACTTTGATTTATAACTTTTAATATTTTTATATTCTCCAGAAACTTATATTTTCCAGTAGGTGCAGAATAGTTTAACTCTACTAGTGGTTGTCTTTAAATATTTAAACTATAGATCCCAAATTAGCAATAAGCAAAAGATACCATAGCTGTTGACATCCCAACACACAAAATAAGAAATGAGAATCCTATGACCTCTCTTTATTTTCATCTCTATACTTGCAGGTCTTAGTTAATGTAATTCTGTGAGTTTAATCACTTTTCAATTACATTTTTATGTTTACATGTTATTGTACTTTAGGTTTTTATTATTTTTAATATAGTTTATTGTCAAATTGGTTTCCATACAACACCCAGGGCTCATCTCAACAAGTGCCCTCCTCAATGCCCATCACCGACTTTCCCCTTTCCCCCAAGCCCCCATCAACCCTCAGTTTTTTCTCAGTATTTGAGAGTCTCTTATGGTTTGCCTCCTCCCCTCTTTGTAACTTTTATTCCCCTTCTCCTCCCCCATGGTCTTCTGTTAAGTTTCTCAAGATCCACATGTGAGTGAAAACATATGGTATCTGTCTTTCTCTGATAGACTTATTTTACTTAGTACAATTCCCTCCAGTTTTATCCACATTTCTGCAAACGGCCAGATTTCATTCTTTCTCATTGTCAAGTAGTATTCCATTGTACAGATAAACCACATCTTCTTTATCTACTCATCAGTTGATGACATGTTTATAATACTTAAAGAATGTTTTAACTTTTGTGTTTTCAGTTTTAACTTTTCAAATTTCAAACAGCTACTATTTACATTTAAGTCTTTAATTAAACCTTGCCTCAAATTTATTTCAATTTTTTAACAAAGATTTCTTCATTTTTAATGTCTTAATTTTAGTGCATCTCGACTGTCAAAAGCACTACCTTCTTTCTTATCTTTTCAATTCAAATGTTTTACTAGTGAATAGCTAGATGTACATATCATCTCACCAATTTCGTGAATTGAAATGAGTCCCATCCAAGTTAACCCGTTTATTTTTTCACTTTACCAATTAGTACAATTAGCACAAATTGCCGAATCCTGGCAATAGATTGATTGTGAATCTTGGCTTTCAATTTTATGAGTTTGCCTTTCTTCCTTCTGTGTCCTAATGAAATTTTAATGAGAATTCAAAGACTATCATTTTACCTCAAAACTTGAATATTTGCTCATTTGACAATTGGTCCTATTGCTTAACATTTATTCTTTCTTTTGAAAATAGGTCTCAGAAAAAAGAAGTGACATAGAAAGCAAATAAGAATTACTCAGTAAAAGAAATCAAAGCTTAGAATCTGGACAGCAGTTCAACTGTTTAAAACTAAGAGCAGTATGAGTTAGAGGCTGTAAAAGTAGTGAGCACAAGTGGGAAGGACATGTGTAAAGTTACCAGTTTGCCGGTAATTTTTAATTGTTTAATTTACACTGGAGCCCCCTTCCAAATCTCACCCATTCTGTCCAAATTCCCACCCCCATTCCCTCAAAGCTCTCTGTAGTAACTATAATCATAAGAACATGAACAACTTTCTCTAGCCCTATTTCAAAAGTTTACTCAAACTCACATGGTCACTAATGCAAACTCAATGTCCTTGTCTTGTGGTCTGATAGAACCTAAGCTTGCTGGTTGCCAAAGTCTATTTAATATATTTTCCTAAGCAGTGTGGATAATGAGATAAGATATTCAGGGGAATTAAAATGTTAATTATGTGTACAGCTTGGTAAATATGCTCAGTGATTTGAACTGATTCATTATATGAGCTTAAATTATTATTGCAACAGTGAATGTCAACCATTCATGATACATACCTTCATCACAAAATATTGACAACCAAATTCAACCATGTACTTTCCAAAAATTAATAACTACCATGAAAATCATTCTTGAGTTGCTCTTAAATAATTCCAGAAGAGTTCTTCTGACACTGTAAGCATTCCCCAAAATACATATGCCCCATTTCTCTGCTATCTAAAGAGCTCAAGAGAAATTTCAAATAATATAGCATTTGAGCTTAGTGAATCATACAGCTATTAAGTGGCGAAGATAAAACTTTTAAATTAATGCACCCGATGCTCAAGCCTATGTTCTTTCTGTTATTATTTTGACTACTTATATAAATAACAATAGCCATGGAGGAGGGCACTTGTTGGGATGAGCACTGAGTGTTATATGGAAACCAAGTTGACAATAAACTATAATAAGTAATAATAATAATAATAATAATAATAGTGACCAAGTATTGAGTATTCTCTATACTGTATCCCTATGATCATATTCACGTCTCATGACCCTTCAAGATAGGTTTATTTATCTCATTTTGCATAGAGGAAAATGAGGCTCAGAAAATTCTATATGTATTATATTGTATTAGCAACTCATGAAAGAACGAAAATGTGTATCACTCCAAATGACTATACCTGTGACCCACCCAGACAGTAAGCATGAAATTAGTCTTGAAATACTTTTAAAGAACAACACTAGGGGCACCTGGGTGGCTCAGTCGGATAAGCATCCAACTTCGGCTTAGGTCACGATCTCACAATTTGTGGGTTCGAGCCCCGTGTCGGGCTCTGTGCTGACAGCCAGCTCATAGCCTGGAGCCTGTTTTAGATTCTGTGTCTCCCTCTCTTTCTGACCCTCCCCTGCTTGCTCATGCGCTCTCTCTCTGTCTCTCAGAAATAAATAAAATATAAATTCAAAAAGAAAAAGAACAACACTATTGTTTGACAACTGAGGGTATAAAAAAATCAAGTCAGAATTCTTATTTCAGAAGGCAAAAAAGCCAAGAGCTCTCCTGGTCACAGCCACCACACTAGGATGGGCACAAGGAGATGTTTATGTGGATCATTCTGGGGTGGCTCTCTCATTTGGCAGTCAGGGTAAGACCTAGTAGCATATCAGCACTTCCCCCTTATAAGTACTGTAAATCACTTCTCTCTGTATGGCCACGTTCTCAGCTGCCCTCAGCATTTTGGGAAGTGGAAGGTCCCAATGAGCCAGTTACTGTTTTGCTCAGAGCCAAGTATATGCTCTTTATAGCCCTATCTGCTTGTCCGTTGCTTGTGATGTGTGCCAACTTTACTCACGTGATACACAAATGACTCCCATGATTCAATTAAAGAGAAGCCCCTAAAATAGAAGATAGGATTAAATCCATACCATTATGAGGAAATGACATAGTGAGAAACTGCTACATCTTTACCAGGTATTAGGGAAAATAACAATGCTAATCTAACTTGGTGGGGGCGGGGGGGCATATGTTCAGTTTCTCTAAAATACGTATATTCTAAGTTATAGCTTTGTAGTTTCATTTGAAATGCATATCTGGAATTCCAGTTCTTTAATCTGCACACACATCAGTTTGTGAGTCCTGTGTTTTCTGTTTCTGGTTAATCACATATGTGGTCAGCATTACCCACACATCTGTTCACTTTTTGATTACCAAATTTGATTTCAGCTGACTTGGTTGGATTAATTAGAATCCCCTCCCGTTTTCACTGATTGCACAGGGACATCTTTGTTCTATCAAAGATTCTGTTCCACACATTTATTAAGTTCATGTTATATCCAGTCTCATCCCTCAATAGGTCACAATCTCCACCAACACTGAGATCTCATGTAAACAAGGCCACATAATCCACAACATTGCCACCAACTCTGTGCAGCTATACAGCTGTTGTACATATTTTATGAATACCATCTCTATCTTAAACCCTTTGATGATGGCAGGAATAAGCAATTAATTAAATATCAAACATCTGGTCTTACCTACTGACACTTAAATTTCCTGATTTTGTGACTTTGAGTCAGTGTCTTGACCTCTCAATTCTTTGCTAACAATGGAAACAAGTTCTTGCCTACCCCAGTCACTGATCAAAAGACACCATGCAAAGTATATGTGAAGATACACCCAGAACATTACTTATAGTGTTTAAAAATGAAAACCAACCTAAATATTCAATGAAAGGTGAATGGTTTACTAAACGTTAATACATTCATATGTTGGATTATGTATTTGAAAAGACTTTAATTAAATCGAATAAAGGGTACCTAACATTATGTTTAAAGGATACAATATTATCTAATTAAGTAAAAATAAAATATTTTTAAAATCTTAAAATACAACTTAGTGTTAGCAATAGCTATCAATACAGTTAGATAATAGTTGAGTTAAAAGTAATAAATTTCTGTATAAAGCTGGAAACATAAATAAATAAATGTAACATGAAACAGAAAAAATATAACAAATTTTTCACTTTTCTAAAATGAATATATTTCTATAATTATAATATTATTTAAAAAGTGCCCAAAATACTTTGTACACCAAAAGTATACTATATATATATAATGTAACAAAATATGTTGCAGTTAATATAATTACTTGAATAAAGATAAAGGTAAATAAAGAAAGTCTGTTTTCTGTAGTTTGTTTCATTTCCAAATGTAAGTTCTAGGTTCCTAACAATCTAGGTTAAATCAAATGCTATTATTGGAATATTGTAGTTTGAAATATCAGTTTTAATACGTATCATGCGTAAGGTAACTATAATATGGATCAAGTTCATTTAATTAACTCAGATGTTAGCATACAATTCTGCTGATAAATTCAGAGTTCAAAATAAAAACTATCTAAACATAAATGTGTCTATTTAAGTGTGGTGGTCAAAATTATTTAGGTAACACTATTTGTTAGAGTTTTATTGTCTTAAAGAAAATATAACATGCTCCAAAGAAATCTTCATTAGTGAATAATTAGTATTAAAATTTTTAAGGCCTAAACTTATTAAAAAGTAGCAAGAAATCATGATTATGTAATTACTCCAAATAATTTAAAATATTGAGTTACAGAATTTTATTTCTGTAGAAGGCATATATCGAATATTCTGGTTCAACAGATGAATAATTTAAAAACTAATTAAAATTAAGAGAATACTCCAACTTAATTTATTTTTAATATTTATTCAATGAGCTCTTGCTTGTAATGGGAATCAGAAGAGTCAAAATTATGAGAGGTAATTCTTGACCTCATTTAAAAAATTTGACCCTGGTATTCATATAATTACAGTCTAATTTTTCTAAAATAAATATTTAAAGCTTGATTTTGAAACTATCAATGTATATTCTCTCAAGGCACCAAAACTTATTTGTATGAGTATACGCGGATATTTGTTTTATTTATTATAAATAAAAAGAAACATGTTTCCAGTGCCTTCTTCCATTAGTCAAGTGGAGATAATGAAGAAGTATGAGCAACCCTCAGATATATATATATTTTTTATTTCTCTTCACCATTAAGGAATGTGAACCTGTCCACAGTCATAAACCCAGTAAATGGCAGTCTGTCTGCCGTCAAAGCCAACTCATTTTCTACTACATTATACAACTGTTGAAATTACTGCAAAAAATATCAAATAATCATCTTCAGGGTATCCCATAAAAAAACTCCCCCTGTTAAAATAATGGAGTAAATTAATAAGGGAAAACTATCCTATCAACCATTCTAAGAGAACAGTTTCTTCACATTTTAACATCCCTACAGTTGAGATTCACCTTAAAATTGATAAAGCATTTAGCAGTCAAGGACATCTTATAAACAGTACTTTTTAAGCTATCCGTAGTGAAGGACTAATGCTTGCTTGTTTCTTTGTTTACCCTTAATTCTTTTTTAGCTTTACTTTGTTCAGTGAGAGTCCACTAATCACGCACGTGGGTGTATGGGAAAGCCAAATTGCGATTAGCACTGCTAAATGCTTTTCTAAAATTCTTTTAATGCATGCTGTAACAGTGTGTGAACCACATTTTCAGTAGCACTGTATTAAAGTCAATTAAATAGTGTAATAACCAAAGTTTATTACATATCATTTTGAATCCCTTTTAATCAATATTTTATTGCATATAACTTTGAATGTGAATAATCAATATATTTTCTTAAATTGGAACACGCTGTAAAACTATTTTATTTTCTTTGCCAGAAATAAATTAAATGGCTGAAGGCAGGGATCAAGAAGAAAGAGAAATATTGGATAATCCACCTATTTGAAACAAGATTCAAAAAAAAATCAAGAATTAGCTATATCAATTAATTTAAATATTTCTTGCTTCCAAGCAGTCATTTAGTATCTCCTATCAGCTCTTCTAGGTCACGCTGGTCCTTGAATTATTTTGTCACTAGTGGAACACTTGCTTTTCTTCTGTAGTAAATCTTGCATGTGAAAATGATTTCATCACTTATTAAAAATAAACTGTAACTTATGTTTACTTCTTTATGGTAAACTAAATAACTTATGGCATAAACAACAAAACATGCCCTATCTCACTCTGTGCTAAACAATCCCATAAAAAATTAAGGATTCTGCAAGCAAGAAGTCAAACTTGATAAATCAGTCAGGAAATGTATTCCTGAGGAGGGAAGTGGATGAATGCCATAAACATGGGTTTAAAAAAAAAAACAAGCCTAGCTTATTAAGATCTTTCTGCTTAAATTATGATTTCTTGAAATGGTTCAAGATTCAGAAACTTATGTAAATGGAGATTTAACTGCTTTCTCATAGGAACACCTGTTCACTGCTGTACCCACCTGGGTACTCACCAGATACTCACTCTGGATTTGTTGACTTCTGAATAAATGACAAAGAGAGGTTCTTTCACGAAAGGAGAACAGTACACTATCCCTGATTGCTCCATTTCTATACATGTGGCCTGCACAAAACATAAAGAAATCCAAGCAGGCTCAACAGAAAAAAGCAAACGAAAATCCAATCTGGGCAACCTGATCAAAACAAAGGTGTAACATGTCCTTCACCACATCAGGCACCAAGGCTGAATAATAAATTCTTCTACCTGTTAGAAGACACACACATTGGTTGGCCTGACTGGCTAGTGGGAATTCCAGCTATATCTACAACATAGTATAATTCACAGCTAGGAAACTGCTCTGGAGGCTCATTATTTAATTAAGAGTAGGAATTACAAGAGCACTAAATGCAATGAAGCAGCACAATTTGCAAGGGCTCCGAATTTATGGTTTTCATTAATTAACATAAAGTAGTGTAGGCAAGCGAAATCAAGTGATCTGCTCAACTATTAGAATTTTGAGAGTTAATTAATATAACAGTACAGATCATTGAGCTTAGAAATTATGAACAACATATAGAATTTTAAAGAGTATCATGACATTTTATAATTATAAGATACTCCTCTGCTCCTTCAAATTGTATTCTTTTGAAGCTTGGTTCCTTGACTCAATTGAAGATCAGATATTGCTAAATCCATATGAAGGTAAAACAATTAGAAAATTTGTCAATTCAATTCTGCAAACTTCTAATAAGTGATTTGCTTATTTACTTAATCAGCTGTGATGATTACAGATCATTAGTGGCCATTCATAAATAAAAGTATTTGCATTTCACAGATATATTTGAATTTCGAACTTCTGAATTTTCTCATTAGAGGGGAAAAAAATCTAAAACTGTTCATGTGACCACAGCTTAAAAGTAATGGAGCAAAATCTCATTTCTCCTCTGGAATTGTAAACATGAGGGGCATGAGAAGCTGTACAAATTGCCACCACTGCCATTTTATATATCCTGCATGCCCTGCGCTCCTCATTGGGCTTCTTCAATTAAGAGTTCCAGAGCATTGAGAGCTATTGTGCCTCTTCATTTGAGTGAAGAGCTGGGTAAATAAAAGTAGAATCTTGCTGTTTCTGCCAAATTTAACTTGTTAAAAAAAGTCATGCATTATAACCTGAATAGCATTTTCTATGATGTCTTTATAGATTCCTATTACATCTTAGTACATTTTAAATTACAGGGAAAGAAGTCTTGCACTTAGAGTCAGGACAGCAGTGGTCCAGAAAAATTTTCTCTATAGAACACAGATTTGCATTTTTTTCACAATTACAGTATTATCGTCCACCGAGTACCTACCATGTTCCAGATGCTTTATTATGGTTTTTCATTATTGCTGAAAAGAATCTTGAAAGATAGGTCCTCCTTTTACTTAATTAAAAAAAAGGAAACTGTTATGGGCTGAATTATGTCCCCTGCTCAAATTCTTATGTTGAAGTCTTAACCCCCAATACCTTAGAAAGTGACTGTATTTGAACACAGGACCTTTGAAGGGATAACTATGGTAAAACGAGGCTACGTGGGTGGATCTTAATCTAATACAACCAATGTCCTTACAAAAGGAGGAAATTAGCATACAGAGAACATGCAAACCTAAGGGCGACTACATGATGTCACAGGAGAGGTTGGCCATCAACAGCCAAAGAGAAGCCTCAGAAGAAACCAAATCTACTGACGCCTTGAGCTTGGACTTTCAGCCTCCAGAACTATGAGACCATAATTTTCTGTTTAAGCCACCCAGTGTGTGCTGCTTTGTTATGGCAGCCCTAGCAAACGAATATAGAAACGATGTTGATGTACTAACTCAATTCTTATAGGTCAGTATTTCACTTAACCTGGCTTACCAACATTACTAATTGTGGAAAACATCTAGGAAATGGGTGAGAAAGATGTAAATCCACCCCCCTCTGCTCAAAGAAGAAGCTCTTTTCCACCACTCCAGTGATTTTCACTCCAGGAGGGAAAAAAAACTGCCAAGAGATAACTTGCACAAAAACAGAATATTAAAACAGATCAAAAATAATTTGAGAGAAGCATGAGTGAAAGTCAGAAACCCATCACACCCCACCTGCAGGGCCATTCCCTTGACGCTCTCCACACTAACCCTCTCCTTGGTGGCAGTTACGGAGAGATCCAGTAGGGAAATCACTGAAGGATACTGCTGATGCTCTTAAGGAGGCTTATCTCATTCCCAGATTTGGGCTTTCAAATATTAAAGATTTTCTGTAACAATCTATATTTTCTTAAAAGTCAAGAACAACAGGGGCGCCTGGGTGGCTTAGTCGGTTAAGCGTCCAACTTTCGCTCAGGTCATGATCTCGCGGTTCGTGGGTTCGAGCCCTGCGTCGGGCTCTGTGCTGACTGCCAGCTCAGAGCCTGGAGCCTGTTTCAGTCTGTGACTCCCTCTCTCTCTGACCCTCCCCTGCTCATGCTGTCTCTCTCTCTCTCCTAGAAATAAAAACATTTTTAAAAAATGTCAATAACAATATACATAGAAACTTATCAACATGCCCAAGAACTTTCTAAGAGCAAGAACTTTCCAAAGTTACAGCACACTCCTGTTAAGGGGGGAGTTTCCTCCTCGGGCAGAGCGGGGGGGACCAGGCCACCCGGCAAGAGCCTCATCTACACTGGGCATTAAACACTGAACTTGCAGAATTTTTCAGCATTACAGAGCCACTTCCAAAGATGAAAATGGACCGAACAGAGCTTGTTACAAAGTAATATTGATTATGCATTTTACTTGTAGCTGAGGTTGTTTGGAAAGACACTCCCTAAAAGCTGGCAAACAACAGCAGAAAGCCCTCACACTTAGCATTTTTAACAGCATTATTGAGCTATAATTGATAAACATAATAAACCACACATATTTAAAGCATGCATTTGATAGATTTTGACATATATAAATATTCACAGAACCACCATCAAAATCAACATAATGAATATATTGATCACCCCCAAAAGTTTTCCAGTGCCCCTCAGTAATTTCTCCAAGTCTTGCCCCACCATTACACTTCCCCAAGCCCCATCAAGCAAAAATTGATCTCCTTTCTGTGACTAAATATTTACTTGCACTTCCTATAATTCTATATAATGAAATCATGCAGCATGTACACAGCACCTCTTTTTTGTGCCACTTCTTTCAGTCAGCATACTTATTTTGCTATTCCTCCATATTGTGTGTAGCAATAGTTCATCCCTTTGTAGCATTGTGGTGAATGAATACGTTGTAGGTTTTTTTTCCACTCATCTGTTCATGAAATTCAGAGCTTTTTACAATCGTGGCTATGAACATTAACGTGCAAATCTTTGTATGAACTTATGCTTTCATTTCTGCAGTCAGTGGCCAGGAAAATAGTGGGGGGACATGACAGGTGTATGTTTAATTTTTTTTTTTTTAAAAAACTGCCAACTGTTTACAAAGTGGTAAAATTTGACATCTCCATCAACAGCATATAAAAGTTCTAGTTCCCTCAAACTCCTGGCAACATTTTCAGTCTTCTTATTTGTAGACATTCTACTAGGTGTGTGGTGATCTTTTCTTGTAGTTCTAATTTGCATTTCTTGAATAACATAATGTGGAACACCTTTTTATATGCATATTTGCCATCTGTATGTCTTCTTTGATGATGTGTATGTTTAAGTCTTTGGTCAATTTTTAAAGTTAGATTGGTTTCTTATTGTTGACTTTTGAGAGTCCTTTATATATTTAGGGTACCTATCTTTTATCAGATGTATGCTTTGTAAAAATAGCCTCCCATTTTGTGACTTACCTTTTCATTCTCCTAATAGTGTCTTTTTTTTTTTTGAGAGAGAGAGAGAGTGAAAGTGAGCGAAGGGCAGAGAGAGAGAGAAAAGGGAGTGGGGCTCACCCAAAACGGACTCATGTTCACCCAATGGGGTTATCGTGCTCACCCAAAGTGGGCATGAGCTCACCTGAAACAGGGCACAAGCTCCCTGGAATTGGGGCTCAAGCTCATGAACAGTGAGATCATGACCTGAGACAAAAAGCAGATGCATAACTGAAGGCAGATGCTTAACCAACTGAGCCAACCTGGCTCCCCTAAGTGTCTTTTCAATATCAACAGTTTTTAATTTTGATGAATTCTAATTTATCAATTTATCTTTTTTAAGGATTGTACTTTTGGTGTACAAAAAAACCTTTACCTAACCCAAGATTACAAACATTTTCACCTGTGCTTCCTTTAAGAAATTTTACAGTTTTTCTCTTACAAATAGCTCTATATTCCATTTTGGGTTTTTTTTTTTTTTTTTTTTTTTTTCCCTTTCTGTTGCCTAAATATCCAAGTTCCAGCACTTTCTGTTGAGGAAGAAAAAAATAAAACAAATAAAACTGTCCCTTATCCAATGAATTGGCTTTGCAGCTTTGTAGAAAATCAGCTATCTGTCTGTGTGTAGGCCTATATCTGAGCTGTCTTTTCTGTTCCATTGATACATTAGTCTATCTTTGTGTCAATACCATACTGTCTTGCTTATTATAGATTTATAGTAAATCTTAATATTGGATAATGTCAGTTCTCCAATATGTGTTCCACTGCAGAGCTGTTTTGGCTACTCTAGGTCCATTACATTCCTTGTGACTTTAGAATAAGTTAATACATACACATACACACACACACACACACACACACACTGCTGGGATTTTTATTGGGATTGCATTAAATCTATAGATCAGTTTAGGCAGAACTGACTTCTTGGTACTTTTGCATCTTCTGACCCGTGAACATGACATATTTCCCCCTTTTTGTTTAGTTCTTTTTTAATTTCTGTTAATAACGTTTTGCAATTTTCAGTGTATAAATGCTTCACATGTTTTGTCAGATTAATCTTAAACTATTTCATATTTTTTCATCCAATTGTACAGGTTTTACTTTGTCAGTTTAATGGTGTAGTTTGTTGCAAATATACAGAAATATATTTAATTTTTAAATATCTTATCTCTGAAACTTAACTAAACTCACTTTATTTTTTTTTTCAATTCTCTGAGCTTCAGTGCCTCATGTATAACATGGGACAAATACCCCTGAGGACTACAGTTATTAAACATTTGTTGTAAAGCTAACCTCTTTCCAGTGTACCAACAGTGGCATAATCCACTATGCAGTGGATAAATGGACAGGCTGGGATGGTTGTTGCTTTTTTTGGTCATTTTCATCCTTTTATACATATTGTTAGATTCAGTCTTCTAAAACTTTTATTTAGTTTTTAAAATTTTTATATCAATACACCTTCATGTTTCTTTGTTTTGTTTTTTTTTTTTTCTTGCATTGTTTTTGTCTGATTTTGGTATTAGGACAATGCCGGTCACAAAGAATGAGTTGGGCAATATTCTTTCAAATTGTTATGGAAAAGTTTGGGCATTATTTTCTTCCTTAAATGTTCAGCAGAATTCACCAGTGAAGCTTCGTGGGCCTAGAGTTTTCTTTGTCAGAGGTTTTAAACTACAAATGCAATTTCTTCATTTATAAAGGGCTCTTCAGCTTATTGATTTCTTCTTGAATGAGCTTTGGTAATTTATGTCTTTCAATGAATATGTCCATTGCATCTAAGTTGTTGAATAATTGGCATAACATTATTCATAATGTTCCCTTACTATCCTTGTAATGTGTACAGAATCTACAGTGATGTTATCTCTTTCATTTCTGATACTTGGTAATTATGTCTTCACCCTTTTTCCTTATCAGTCTGGCCAGGAGTTTATCAATATTATTGATTTTCTCATGAATTGGATTTTGTTTCATTGATTTTCTGTATTGGTTTTCTGTTCTCTCCTTCATTGATTCTCTCTCTGATCTTTAATATTCCTTTTTCTTGCTCACTTTGGATTTAATTTGTACTTCTTTTTTAGTTTCTAAGCTTGGAAGCTAAAGTCATTGATTGGAGACCTTTCTTTATTTCCCATACAGTCACTTAGTGCTAAAATTTTCTCCCTAAGAACTGCTTTAGCAGCATCCCACAAATTCTGATGCATCTGTATCTCCATTTGCATTCAATTTAAACTACTTTTTATTTCTCCTTTGATTACTTCTTTAACTTCTGGATTACTTAAAAGTATATTATAATTAGTTTTCAAATGTTTGGAAGATTTTCCAAATATCTTTCTGTTACTGATTTTACATTAAATTCCACTGTGCTCATGTAACATGTTTGTATGATCTTGATCCCCTTAAATGTATTAAGACTTGCTTTATGGCCCAAATATGGACTATTTTGTTCATTATTCTGAACCACCTGAAAAGTTGTTATTTGGTGACAGTTTGATTCTTTCAGGTCTGGCTTTTATGATTTATTACATAGTTCGGAGCACTGCTTAGTTTAGGGTTAATTATTCCCCATTACTGAATAATTTAGTCAATGATCTGTTAATTATGACTTTTTCAGTTTGCCTGGTAGAAACAGACATTTTACCCTGTGCACATTGGAAACTGTACCTTCTAATCTTTTCAGGTGATTCTTTTCCCCACGACCTTGATGATCAGTACTCTGACTTGAGGGAGCATCCTCTAAAGAAGTCCAGCATTTTCTTGCTGTGTAGTGGACTGCTGAATCTCCTTGGATGCCCAGCTCTGTCTTCTCAATGTAAGGAGTCTGACAGTGTCCCCCTCCTAGTGCAACAGCCTAGAAACCCTCAGGGCTATAAACTGGGTTGTCACAGGCAACAGTTCATTTGTGTTCTATCCATCAGATTAAAGACTTACAGGGACTAATGTCCTGTGACTTGAAAACCATTGTTTCATACATTTTATCTATTTTGGGGGTGTTGTTTCAGGTTGGACACTAAATCTAGTGTTTGCTACTCTAAAAGTAGAAGCCTCCCCAAGTTACTTTTTAAAATAGTTTAAAATTCACTTACCCCTTAAAAGACTATGTATAATATAGTGTACTATACATTGTATGTACAGCAATGGTGGGGTTTTTTTCACTTTAAATAGAGAAAATCTAGTAAAAAGGTGTTACCATAAGCTTGAGGTATTGCAGTGTTAGAGAAAGCAGTAAACTGAGATAGAATCAGTACTAGGTCTTACTATTAAGAAGTAATTCCTGAAGCACTTAACAACTTAAACTCAGTCTTGTCAGCTGACAAGGTCAGAGATGATCTTTAATATGTCTCCTATACAATTCAAAAACTTTATACTTCTGGGAAGATTGGGATTGGGAGAAAGGGGTAGAAAATGTTGGACATGGGGCAAACATAATAGGTAAATGTATACGGAAGAAGCGAAGAGAAGGTGAGAAGTGGCAAAAGTGTCTAGAGAAGAAAATGGCAGGACACTGAGAATATACTATTATACCTACTGCCTTTGTGCATTATTAAAATTCATCTCCTTGCTGCTTTTGTCATAGTTACAGGCTGTCAAAACCAATGATAGGACATTGGTGATAGTTGGAAGTTTGCATATACCACCTTCCGGGGCTGTCTAATCTCCCTGACATGTCCAATCCACACCTCATTGCTGAACCTCTTCTTCTTCAGTACAACATCGAGTCATCTGTTTGGTCACAGAGGAAAAAGAAGATTTCTTTAAAAAAAGAAAGATATGTAAAGAGCAAAGAGGGTGCAGTCAATTGATTATTTAACTTTCCATACATTCATTCTATCTTTCTTTGTTATTGTGTATAAGTACAATACAATATTTTGGGGAAATTCTCACCAAAAAATAAGCCTTGTGTCTTATTTCTGATATGCTCTTGGATTATCAAGATCTGATGTATATTTTAAAGGTATATAAATGTTTGTACCCTTACTGATTAAAAACATTGCATTGTTTAGGATACCATTCATTGTATTTTTCTTTTTTTTTTTTTTAATGTTTTATTTATTTTTAGGAGAGAGAGAGAGAGAGAGAGAGAGAGACAGCGTGAGCAGGGGAGGGTCAGAGAGAGAGGGAATCACAGATCTGAAACACGCTCCAGGCTCTGAGCTGACAGTCAGCACAGAGCCCGATGCGGGGCTCGAACCCACGAACCGCGAGATCATGACCTGAGCTTAAGTCGGACACTTAACCAACTAAGCCACCCAGGCGCCCCTGTATTTTTCAATATCCCTTCCATTTAGAAAAACAAAATAATATTAGAATTTAGAAAAAGGAAAAGGTCCATCTTTCTTACAAATGTAAATGTTTCTTCTGCATTACATAATAAACGTAATCCACTATGTTGAGTGCTTTCCCTTTGTTGCTGGAAGCTCAGAACCAGTACACTAGTTAATGGAGGAGAATACATGGCATGCAAGCCACCTCACCTGCTCCTCTTCCAGCCATCATTAATCAAGCATGACAGGCTTTCCCAGCTGAGCCCACTTGGACTAAGAGTCTTTCTCAATATTATATCCTAGGTAGCCATTACCAATGGAGCAGAATTTATACATGATATGAAATGGCTTCAACCAGCCTAGACGACAACTATATTCAGTACCCCTCTTGCATATAATTTCTTATTTTTGTCATGTGTCTATAGACAGACTGACACATCTGTTATCATAACAATAATCAAATTATTTTCTAAAATTAAAGGACCTCATAGCTCTTATGGCTGTCAAAGATTTTGACTACACTTGTGAATGTACAAGGAGAGGTCCCTGAGGATAATTAGTACTTAGTTACACACACACACACACACGCACACGCACACCACTGTCAGCAAATACAAATAAAGGTTCACAAATGTTATACTTCTTTACACTAAAAATTATTAAAACAAGTTTACAATTTTTTTTAATGAAAGTTTACATTTTGAAAACATGTAGTTGCAATTGCAATTGTGCCCTGGCTCTTTGAGTGAACGGGGACTAGAGCAAGTTTGCCAAGAGGGAGAGAGTTATGTTGATTTTTTTCAATAAAGCTGATCGTTAGAACTATACAACCCAACTTAGGTCTATACAAATTGTGGTCTGGCACCAGCTCACAGACGATTTTTCCTGGTGTACACAATATGAACATAATTAAAAGTATGTGTTTGGCAATTTTACAGCAATTGCCACATTTTTATTGCATTTTATAAAATTATCCATCTACAATGTTTGAGAAAGAAAAAAATGTTCCTTTACCATAGAAAGTTTGAGAAATACTGACATTCTTTTTGATGTTCAGAGCAAGATCATAACAAAGGTCATATTTGTAAATACACGTAAGGAATTTCCTGACTTTGGGAAAACTATCAGACCTTTCTATGGCTAAGATGACTCCTTTATAACACAGGAATCATGATAGCACCTAGTTCATAGGACTATTATGGGAATAAAATAAAATAATCCCCACGGGGCAGAACCTACTGGTGGTCATCTGAACACAGAGCTGGCAAGAAAAAAAAAAAAAAGTACATTTCTCACCATCTGCAATCAGTACAGCTAGATGTGGCCAAGAAACAAGTACTCAATGGAAGTAGAGGAACAAAGTGGCATGTGTAACTTCCAGGTTGGACCCCTACACGAAAGAAAATGATGACTGGGAGAAATGCACAGAGAGAATGAGATCTGTCAGAGTGTTCCAAGGAGGCAAACATAGCAGAGAAAGAGAACAACATGATAGAGCCTGGAAGGTGCTGGGCAGAATTTTTTTGAGCAGAGACGTTTTCTCAGTTCAGGCTTTTACATTAAAGAAAAATAAACTTTTAGCTTATCTACACTTCCATTATTATGACCCTTTGACACACCGATAGCCAAATCAATAGCCCAATCAAGACTACATGTAAGGCACTTGGAATAGCACTTGGCATATGGCATACATTAATAATTGACAACTGTTATTTTTATTAATCTTTGACATTTTTAAAATGTCACTTTAGAAGGACTATCTATGATCATCTGCAATATTTTTTTTCTTTCCTTCAAATAATAACTGGTACAGCTCTGCCAGACCCTTGCTTCTTGCTAATTTTAACAGTGATTCAAACAGTGCACTAGCACTGCTTTGGTGGGCTTTGTGAAAGCTCATATATTTTGAACAATTACTGTTTCCATTTAGAAATGATGAAATAATTTGCATTTTACTGCTTAACACAACCATGTATAACAATGTAGGACATACTGCTCAGAAGAAAGTTGACAGAATGGGATGGAACGAAAACATATATCTGTAGGAAGGGATGTCTGTGTAGGGATATATTTGATAAGCGGTTGGTTCATAAATGGATGGTTCATAATATGACCCCTGTCCTTTTTCATTAATGACTATAGTTCTGTAAAAAGAACATTCATCACATCAACTTCTTGTTTATCCTAAAGTACAGAATGTTCAAGAAAAACAGAACAAATTCTTCATTCTATTTTTCACTTGCCATTTTTCAAAATTCTATTTAATGATGAGATAATTCAAACAAGATGAAAGTACAGAGGCATGTATCTTGGGCTTCTAACATCACCTAGAATCCTTATAACATAGAACTTTTTATGACAGGGTTTTTCTTCTATTCTGGTGCCAATTAAATGCCAGAGCACAAATGATTAATTCAAAACTGATAGTGACACAGCTCAACCTGCGCAGGCCCTTCTTGCCAGAGAGCTAAAGAAAAGAAAACAGACAGGCTCTCAGCTCAGATTTTCTAAAAACATTCTCCCACCACAGTGACTCCTTTGTTAGCCCTGGGTCATTTTTCTCTAAAGAGAAATGAAAGAGTCTAATTCACTCTTATAGTTCCTATGACACCAGCCTCCACAGTAGGAGCACCTCTCCATGAGAAACTACCTCAGCCTATTTTCAAAATGCTTTTATGAAAGCTGGTATATGAGGTTGGTGACAAAACTCAACAGTCATCATGCTCTTTTCAAAATATAAGGTAGATCGTGTCATTTCTCTGCTCCCACCTCTTCAGTAACTTCCCATCTCACTTAAAATGTCAGCTAAAATTCTTATAATGACCCACAAGGTCTCCATACCATGCCCACCACCATCTCGCTGATCTTATCTCCTTTTATTCACACCCTGTTCCCTTTGCTCTATACACATACAATCCTGTGCTGTTGCCAACATCAAACACCCCTGCCTCTGAGTCTTGCATTGGCTGTTCCTTCTTCCCAGCTCACTCTCCCACAGCCTAGCTACATGGCTTCCTCTCTCATTTTCTTTGGGTGTTTTTGGTTTTGTTCATCAAATTCCATCTTCTCAGTGATAACTTTTCTGACCCCCATCACCAAAGCTGCAAACTTTCACCGACTTTCACCCATCATCTTCCTATTCCTCTGGCCTGCTTTATTTTTCTCCATAACACTTACTACAAACTGATGCTAAAATCTTTTCAATTTATTGTTTATTATTTCAATTTTATACAGCATTTTCAAAGTAGAGATTTACTTAATCTTTCTCAGCACCAAGATTACGACAGAAAAATAACTGCACAGAACCTCAAACAAATAACAGGCAAAATCCTATCTAAGTGAAGGATACTTTAGGAAGATTAATTATTGTTAAGAAATGTCTCCTCGGGGAACCTGGGTGGCTCAGTCAGTTGGGCGTCTGGCTTCAGATCAGGTCATGATATCCCGGTTTGTGGGTTCAAGCCCCACATTGGCTTCTGTGCTGACAGCTAGCTCAGAGCCTGGAGCCTGCTTCAGATTCTGTGTCTCCCTTGCTCTCTAGCCTCTCCTGTTCATGCTGCCTCTCTCTTTTCTCTCTCAAAAATGAATAAAACGTTAAAAAAAAATGTCTCCTCATGTCTCTGCACTCCCACTTTTGGTAAACTTAAATAATTAGACAAAGTCACATCGCAGAAGGTCCACAAAGAACTCCTCAGCTCTGAGCTTAGAGAAAACTGCTTACCAAGAAACAGATATTTTTTTTCCAATTAAGACAGTGTTCTTCAAAGTGATTTCTATAGACTCTTGAGATATTTATAGATGATATCAAAGAAAGTGTTCTAGTGTCGAGTACTAATTTAAACAAGATTCTTTACTTTTGAACTTCTTGGAGTCTTTAGTATACATAGCAAGAGAGTATAAATTTGCCAAAGGAGGTACACAGTAGGCAGTATTTCCCAAACTACTTTTGACCATGAACAGCACAACCATCACCACCATCATCACCCACCATTTTTTTTCTAGAGCATCCACAGCCAGATACACTTTGAGAAACCAAGGATCCTTACACCTGAGCCCATGGATTTAGAGCTGTGTGTAAAAATCAAAAACTAATTTAGCAAACTTAGCTTGGTTGGTGTTTTTCTCCTGGACACTACTGATCCATCTTAGCATATAACATGTATTTAGACACAGAGAGGAAGACAAAAGGAAGTACATATATAAAGAGAGATAGAATAGCAGATGACCATAAGACAAAATGGCCAGCAAGAACATCAAAGTTTCATTATTCACTTTCTTTAAGGAGCAAAATAGATCCAGAACACATCAACGGCTCCTTGAAACATCATGACATTAGGCTAAGCCCAAATTGTTTACACCACAGATAAAGGTTGCATTATGTTTAGAGTATGCCATGTAAAAAGGTCTATTGTTTTCATGTGGTTTCTATGACAAATGGGCCACAACCTGGTGGCTTAAAACAACAGAAATTTATTTTCCTACAGCTCTGAAAGCTAGAAGTCCAAAATCAAGATATCAGCCAGGTTGGTTCCTTCTGGAATCTCTAAGATGAGAATCTACTCCATACCTCCAAACCTAGCTTCTGATAAGGCTTACAATTCTTGGCATTCCTTGGCTTATAGATGCATCACTCCAGTCTCTATCTCTGCTTTCACATGGTATTGTCCTTTCTGTGTGTCTGTGCCCAAATGTCCCTTTTCTTACAAGGACACCTGTAATAGTGGCCCCCCATAATCCGGTATGAACTCATCTGAATTTAATTATGTCTACAAAGATCCCATATCCAAATAAAGTCAAATTCACAGGTTCTGGGTAGACATAAATTTTGGAGAAACACTATTTAACCCAGCACGGCAGGTAACATGTATGACATACATTTCAGAGCTATTTATTTCCATTAAAATGATTATTTTTTGCAAAGTAAAATAGTTTTTGGCTAAAGAAGGAATGATTTAAAAGCAAGTAAATGCACTGGGGAAACTTATTTTTAAGCATTTTAATAAAGGAAAAGCATCCATAATAATGTGGAAAATTATCCATGAAATTGTCTTGAATGTTTCAATTCCCCATAAAAATATTCTCAAAAGAGACACATGTGTGATAGCAAAGGAAAAATAAAAGAAAACCTAATCTTGAAAGTAAACATTGTTCTAGCACTATGGGTGCTCCTTTGGAAAAAAATTACATTTTATATTCTGTGCAATCTCAGAGATCTGGCACCTAAAGGCTCACCAACACAGAAGGAAACAGAGTCTGATTTTCATCTCACTCACAGTAACACAAAGAAATGAAAGTGGCATAACCTCTTCACTTAGCTACCACTGATATCATATTCAGTAATTTTCCTCTCAATGGTCACATATCTCTTCATATTTCCCCCTTAAGCTATTATTAATTCTATTACCGAATGAAGGGTAATAAGAAAAACAAATATAGGAAGACTGAAAAGCTTAGTTAACCTGCACTCATCTGCTTAGCAAAGGAGGGAGTTGGTGCATTTAATGATACTGATTAGGCTGCTCTGATGATCTTTTGATTTCAGTAAATTGCCCCACCCACACCGAAAAGACTTCTTACCTCTCAGAAATCTTTTTAAAAACCAAATAAAAACCACTGGGAGAGAACTAAATCAAAACGAAATATCTGCAATTTGTACTAAGAGAAAGATCACCATATGATGAGTCAGAGGTTTAATCTCATTTAAATTAAAGACATTGAGTTCTTATTAAGATGAAATACTGAGTTCAAGTATAAATACTCCCTCTGTGTCAAACTCATAGTAATGAAAGAAACACACATTAGCATATTCATAATTTTATGTTCTCTGATAAACATAATATTTAAAACAACAAAACTGACTCAAGATCCACATAAACATCTAGGACCAGAAACACAAACAGTAACAGTAACCTACTAGGTTCCTGGATAGATAGAAGAAATTTCAAAGTGAGAAGAAGGAATAACAGGACCCCAAAGCGACTGTTCCATTTGTGTCAGGGGACTGGGACTAGACTCAGGCTATGAAACCGGAGGCTGAGGGTAGCTTTCCCGACATATGAAAGGAACCTAAACAAACTGGTGTCCACTGCTCAGGCGGAGGCTCTATCAAGCTGCAGTCAAGTCAGTGAGTGGGAGCCAACGCTCTTCACTCTAACCCTGGGTCCAGTCATTCTCTGATTCAGAAACAAGATATATATCACACCAATACCCTCGCAGGACTCAAAACCAAACATGCCTCTATGTGAACTAACTCAACTACCAGAAATTATAATCATTTAAAAGTGAGAACAGATGGCCATGATGAATACAGAATCATAAACGCTGAAAAAAGATAGCTACTGAAATGATACCAAAAAGGCATGAATCCTGAGTTCAACACAGTTAAAGAAGTAATTATTCAGCTGAAATATTGTATTGGAGAAATAAATGAGTGAAAGCTATGTAAGGTAATTTATGTGATGTGCATAATGGATTGAGAGGCTCCCTATTCTCTTCAAAGTAAAATAAGCTACATTTCAGTAACAAACATCCCCAAAATCTTTGTGGCTTAGTAAAAATGTATTTATCATTTATTCAGAGCCTTCTTCCATAATTGCTGAGGCAGAAGGAAAGACTGCCCAGAGAGTGCATTGCCTATAGACACTCTAAAAACACAAATGAGTAAGGTCAGGTTTTTATCACTATGCATTTACAAATTAAAAACTATCAGTGACAAAATACCTGGGGGAAAAAAATTTTGTTGGTCTAATTTCTAAACAAGTACACCATTACTGCTGAGTGTTTGTTTTTTAAATTTTTGTTTTGTTTTGTATTTATCCTGAGAGAGAGAGAGAAACAGTGTGAGCGAGGGAGGATCAGAGAGAGGGAGACACAGAATCCGAAACAGGCTCCAGGCTCTGAGCTAGCTGTCAGCACAGAGCCCAACATGGAGCTCGAACCGACGAACTGTGAGATCATGACCTGAGCCGAAGCCAGACGTTTAACCGACTTGAGCCACCCAGGCACCCCTGCTGAGTTTTAATAATACATGGAAGTTTCAGAATCACATGCTTTTATTCTTTATTATTTCATAAATATTGGATTCCACATAGAATTTCAGAGAACTTAGAGCATCCAACTAAATTCCACTTCTACGAGTTCCTAATAGCTAAAGACTAAACTACACACATTCAAGTATAATTTTTTTTTCTTATTTTTTTTTTTCTAAATGTTTTATTTATTTCTAGGAGAGAGAGAGACAGCATGAGCAGGGGAGGGTCAGAGAGAGAGGGAGTCACAGACTGAAACAGGCTCCAGGCTCTGAGCTGGCGGTCAGCACAGAGCCCGACGCGGGGCTCGAACCCACGAACCGCGAGATCATGACCCAAGCGAAAGTCGGACGCTTAACCGACTAAGCCACCCAGGCGCCCCTCAAGTATAATTTTATAATAGTTCAGAATCATCTGAGACTCCTTCAGGTGCAATTCATGTCTCTAACATATGTTAGATATATTTAATCAGTATATTCAAAATAAGCAATAGTAGCATAGTCTTTGTAAAGAAGAAACAGAACTTGAGTTACTTTAATTCTGGCATTCTATGCAACCACATGGAATTTTTATTTGCGCTTAAAATTTTAAATTTAAACCAAAGAAAGTATAAACTATAAAGTTTAATATTTTCATTTCTAAGTGTAAAATCTATTTCATCTGTGGACTATTTTACGGTATTTGTATTAAAACTTAAAGTTAAGTATATTCAAATTTAATTTTTTAAAACTGAAAAGTAAATCAAGAAAATAATTACTGATATCCCATGATTATTACTGAAAATAGTCTCTTACAAAAGAGAACGTGTTAAAAGAAATACCAATCTGCACTGGGTGTTAACCTAAAGTATGCCAGCCATGAAGTCAGGAAATCACAGTGGTATGTAGGTAGTATAGCCAGTTATATTTACCGCAAATCTTTTCAAACCCAAGGCTTTGTGACTCAAAACTCTATTTCATAATTTATGTCTGTACAAAAAAAAAAAAAAACCAAATAAGTAAAAGTGCCACATTTATTCTTTCTGCGGTCTTAATAAATTTATGAAGAACCATGTTTTCTCCAAACAGTGAGTAAACAGTTACAATGAAAATTCTTTAATGAGATCCCTCAGGATTGTTCTGTAATGGTAATTAAATAGGGAGTTACATGAAGTCAGGAACACCTGGGCCTCGTAGGGAAACCCTTGGAATGTTCTCCAATGGCCCCTTGCCTAATTCTACTAACCTTTCCTTGTTCAAGCCCGCATTGCACTATTGAAATAACACAGTACCTGTTCTCTTCACGTTCCTACCCATCCACAACACCAGTGTTCATTTCCTCCCCGGGGCCACACATAGTACTAGCGTAGGGGTAAGGGCCAGGGGAAAACAGATACAGATAGGCCATGACATGGAGGAAGTGACAGGCATTAACTTGCCTACAAGTCAGAAGAGAAGCCTCCTTCCCACAAGCTACAGAACCAGGACCTCATAATGTGATCACAGACGAATTGTATATAATGCAGCCAAACTATGACCTACTCGTCATCCACAGGGGATGGTTGGCGACGACTAAAAGAGCCATTCTTTCTCATGCTTTTGGCCCCGCGGTTTATCCAACCAGCGGTACCTGTCTCTTTCTTGTGCTTAAATCCTCAAGACCTAATTCACACATTTCCCAATTTACCTAGTCATAATGAACTGCCTTTCCTCCTTCATTCCCACAGTCTTTTGCTTACTAGCTAAATGTTTGTGCTAATTAGCCTCTCTGAACCTCAGATTTGTAATCTATAAAATTGAAATAATAGCAATACCAATCTCGGAGAATCAGGAGAGTATGAGAGGGGACAGTGCTTTTAAAACTATACAACATTCATGTTCCACTTCTGCCTCTCTGCTGGCACCTTGATCTTAGACTTCCCAGGCTCCAGAACTGTGGGAAATAAATGTGTGCTGTGTAAGTCATCCAGTAAATGATACTTTGTTATTGCAGTGCAAAGGACTAAGGCATCCCCCCTAGTCGTCACTTGCAAGTAAGTTACTGCCTGTACTCCCCCATGGCCCTACCTCCCTGTTCCCCTTTACCCTTAGATCTTGCCCCTCCATCAGTCCTATGTGTGGCCCAGGGGAGGAAATAAGTTTTCCGATGAGAAATAATATGTGATTCTTTGAATTCTCAAAGTCTAATTACCTGATATTGCCCTAATAAATTAAAAACTATTCCTAAATTCAAAGGTTTTTATCTTAATATCTCTCACTTATTCTGTCTCTCAACCATAACCTTAAAGTGCTTTTAAAAAGCAACAAAGGACAAAACCAGGAAGTAGCTTCATAAAGTAAATAAAAAATAAATATGAGACTGCCATTGAGAAATATTCCCACGTCTACCTGTTTGACTTGTTTGTGAAATAGCACATACTTTTTGGCTTTTCTGAATTTTAGGGTTAAACTAATATTGCTGCTTTGTATTTGCTTTTGTCTGAGCTCTATAAATTCTGAGTACAGATTGAGAACAAAATGTTAGTAATAATAACCATTCATTATTGTGGGAACAGAAAGTTAAATCCAGAAAGAAAACTGTCTGTCCCCAGAATGAAAATTCAGTCCAGATTCTGAAATTAACAACTTGTCTCAATGTGCAACTGAGATGGTAAGTGGAAGCGAGTGGCACAGGACGAGAGCTCCTCCTCCTTTGAAGTTAGACAAGCATTCAAATTCATGCCTGGCCACCAACTTGCTATGTGACTTTGAGCAAGTTGCTTAATTTCTCCAAGTCCCAATTCCTCCCTAACAAACCAAAAAATTGGGATAATAAGAACCTCAAACCTGGTGTAATCATTACATAAGTATTGTAATTCTAACACTTACACAGCTGTGTCTAACACAGGAGATGTGCTCAATAAATGATTATCGTTAGCACTGATAGTATTTCTGAACAATGTTGAAAGACAATTCCTTTGCTTTATAGTTTTGTGATTTTTTTAAGTAAGTGCTATTTTACTTTAGAAGGTAATTCTTGTGTTTTTACATTTTTAATTGAAGAATAATATTTAAATAGGAAAATACACAAAATACCAATATACAGCTTGATAGATTTGAGTACATCATGTAACCATTATCCAGATGAAGAAGAGAGAACATGACTGGCATCTCAGAAGCTCCAACTTTGCCTCACTTCCAGGTACAATGGCAAGGGTAACCATTAACCTAATTTCTTGGACCACGCAATCGGTTTGCCTGTATCTGAATGTTATATAAATGGAATCATAGTGTACCTACTTTCTTGTGTATGGTTGTTATTCAACATTGTTTCTGAGATTCATCTATAATGTTGTGTGTAAAAAGATATGTTTTAATGTGACATTTTCAATTAGATACTCATAAAACTTAAACATTTCAAACCACAGTGTTCTGGAATTACAGTGATAGCTCTATATCATTTATCCTTACCTACTTGGCAATATGCAATTAATACAGTCCAACCAAGTGTTAGGTATGGACTAGCATTCTTTGTCTTTCACTTTAAATAATATTGAAAAAAAAATCACTCCATTGTACCATCTCTTGCTGATTCTAATATTCAGTACCATGTACACTGTGACCCATCTAAAAGATGGAAGCTCATAAAACAGGAGAGCACCACAAGGAAATCCATATGAACAGTAATTACTATTCAAGTACATCCGAACTGTCATGAACAATAAGACCTTTGGGTTTCGTTCTGCCAGGCATATCAAGTACCTCCAATGTCACCAGTTCCAAATCTGAATCTGACATGGGACAGAGGAGACAGGTGACAGATGGGCAAAATTTAGCATGCAGCTTGGATGATCTTTGGGAGAGTAGTCTTGTAATCTCTAACTTGCTGCCAAATCCTGCATGTTGCTTTATAACAGACACCACTGGGAAACTCTGTAGCCTCAGCCAAAAACACAGACTTGAAAGAACCAGATTTCCTCACTGTTGGTATTTGTAACACCTCACCTACACCAGGCTCTGCTGCAATAATGAAATAGCCACCAGTGTTTATCTGAATATGAAAAAGTATTTTGACACACCAGAATTATTTTAAGACTTAGGCCGGTGGCTTATTAGATGTAGAATTTACCATTCCTAAACCAATTGTACAGCCTATGGAGATATTTCAAATTCATTGGTCGTTGTACCAGGTGTTGGTCCAAATATCTTTTTAAAATCAGGTTTCAAGAACTACAAAGTACAGACAATTAAAGTTGAAGATCTAAAACATGTTCTCTGTTATTTCTTTATCAGTGTATCTGCTGCCCATTATGGTAACCATGTCCCTCCTTGCTTTTGCCAAGTGAGTGTCACCACTTGGTCCCTACCACCCCAGGATCCAGTTATTCCCATTACACAGATTTTCCAATTGAGTGGCTGTGGTAACCACTGTGAGGTCTGGCCTACAGAGGAGAATGATTATGAACCTCTTCAAGGATGCAGGAGAGTCCCCTACAGATTTATTCCCCACCATAAGGGCAAATGCTATGTCTTCTGAATCCTTCCGTTATGGGTGAGTGGGTCTTTAATGACAAAGCCACTCTAACATTTCAATCTCCCTATGCTTCTGGATCCCTGACTCTACATTAAAACAAGAGAGGTCAGGCATTTCCAGTTCGTTCACAGTGGGCCATCTTTCAGTCCAACCAAACAAACTGTAAGAGCCCCTTCTAACTCCCCAAGCTACAACATTAAATGCAAAGCCTTTGCTTAGTGAGCCCATATCAGTAAATTTGGCCTGATCCAGTTCTGTGTTCCTTCCACCATTATCCCACATCCTTCATATGTATGCCCACCTATGTTCCCTGGATTTCTGCTTGTATAAATTAGAAAACTCTAATTTAGTATAGTTCATCTTCCCACAGGTCATATTTTGTACCTCATTTTTAAAGGCCTTTTGGGACTTGAGTCTAGTCATAGGTGTAGAAACAAAGAGTAGTAGGGGTGTGTCCTGAGGAGAATCAGCATTGTCTTTCATGGCAAGTGGTTCAAGGTTGCAGTGCCTTTGGACAAGGCAGAGTTAATCCCTTCAATCAGAGGTGGAGAGATCTTTACCACTGAGAGTAGAGAAGCAGCTGTCACTGGGGGTGAGAAGGCCACATCCACTAGGAAAGAAGACTCATCAGAATGTAGGCACTTGAGGTCCCCAGCTTAATCAGAGTCTTCCCACCCATCCTCCTCCTAACTTACAGGGCCCCATTCTTTCCAATCAGTGTCTTCACATTAACAGTAGACACCCCTTGAGGCTGAGAGTTCAACTTGCATTATAATTCGGCCAACCACAGCCTGAGATTCTGAGTTTCAGCAATTTCAGCCCTGCAGCTAGCTACAGGAGATAAGGTTTTCCTTCAAAGCACACATAGAAGCTCTTAGGTCATTTATACAGCTGGTGCTTGAGCTGGGATTTGAATCCCTGAGCTCATCCTTTTCTTTCACCACTTTGTCCAGAGACATTAGGAGTAGCCATCCAATGTCTTATATTCCTTAGTCTTCCAAAAATGTTCAAAACTATCATAAACAAAGTCACTTCCCTCCTTGCTTCTTACAGGTGGTTGGTAAGGAGTATCCAGTGCAGATAGTTTATATATCTCTGTATACAGCTCACATCATGAACTATCCATGCTCTCTTTACTATTGGCAAAAAAGACATTAGTATCTTTAAATCTAATGAGATTAGACAGACAATTCCAGAAACAACAGAACCAATTCAGAAAACTCATCCTTAAAATTCTGCTCCTCTAGAACAAGCTTTGGCACCTAAATCTATATTTGTCAATATCGTCCAGAGAAACAGATCTACTGGAGCTACATACAGTAACAGATAGGCTGATAGATGATGGACAGACAGACAGACAGACTGATAGATTGACAGATGATAGATAGATAGATAGTTGTTTTTAAAAAAGATTTAGTATAGGAATTGGCTTATGTAATTATGGAGGCCCAAAGGTCCCACTATCTGCCATCTGTAAGTTGGTATAATTAGTCCACGTTCAAAAGCCAGAAAACCAGAGGAGCCATTGGTATAAGTTCCATTCTGAGTCCAAAGGCCCAGGAATGGGGATGAGGAGTACCAATGGTGTAAGCTCTGATCCGAGTCTGAAGGCACAGTACCCAGGAGTACTGATGTTCTCCAAAGGCAGGAGAAGATGGGGTCCCAGCTCAACAGAAAGAGCAAATTTGTCCCCCCATTCAGGCTGTCAGTGCATAGAATGATGCCCACCTACACAGGTCAGGGATATCTTCTTTATTCAGTTTACCAATTCAAATGCTAATCTCTTCAGAAACAATTTCAAGGACACACCTACAGTTATGTTTTACTACCAACTATCAGGGCAGCCATTAGCCAAAACTGACAAATACAATTAACCATCATGCTTAGATATCCACCGTGTCTCAACACCAATAGTTTATGTATATTTTACTACATGTCAGCCCAGAATTTTGGGAATATTTTTATGAATAATGCATACCAGTTTTATATGAATAAGTCACTATATGTCAAACCAGTATTTTATACATAGTTCACATTTCAGAGGACCCTTGAATTACCTCCACCATCCAGGTTCTCTCCAAATCCCTAGGAAAAATTCACAGAGAATGAATCTTTAAAATGTCTCTAGAGCCTGCTGAAATCCTACCCCACACCCTAAAGGCAGTTCAAAAGGTCCCTGAAGTTAACTCAGAGTACAGTGGCAACCAGCCAGTGAAAGCTGTCGTGTGATGCTGGTAGCTCCCAGCATCCTCTGGAGATGGCTGGATTGACATGAATCCACTACCTGCTAGAATAATCTAATTATGCCTAAAGGTTTTCCACTGAAAAGACTCTACTCCAGGTCCCTGTCACTTTCCCTGTGGGTGAAGTCAGCTATCTAGTGACTTTCAAATACTCTCTGCAGGTGGCTTTGTAACACATGAAGAAGTTCCTAAAATGTCAATCCTAAGGGACAAGTGTTCGTGTCACTGAAGCAATACATCATAACCTCTGCACTTTCTAGATTTTGCAGACAAAAGCCAAAAGCTATGAAGGCCACAGTGAAATTATTCTTGCTACCCAAGAGTGGATGTTTCCAAAGAGAAATATGTGTATGTTAAAAGAGTTTGGAGGATGAATCTGCACTATAGTAGCTCCTGCAAATCCTGTCCTATGAATAAAAAGCCTTCAGTTTCTAAAGCCTGAAAATCTGGTAACACTCAGAACATATGGATATTCATTTAAATAGGAAAAAAAAGTTAAAGTGTGACATTTCTTTTAACCCACAATTTTACAGCTGGAAGAAATCTTTTCTACTCTTAGATGGCATAATGTGAAAATCCAAGCAACCAAGCTTAAGGATTGTAAATTCACTACTTTTCTTCTACTACCAAATTCCAAGATTTATTAAACATCTCCTCCTATAGTACTCTGGGCTTTATGAGCAAACCAGATTTGACCTTTAAAATAGTAGAAGCATCTGGATTATTTCAAATGATTTTCCTACTGGCAGTTTCTTTAGTTCCTTTTTTATATTTTTACTATCTAACTCCACACATGAAATATGGAGGACAAAATCCTGAAGGATGTGTGCATTTCTAATTTTTAATACTTTAAGATATGTTTAATTAAAAACACCTGGCCCCTAAGTAGTGGTACATTGCCATCCTAGAGCATCAAAATGTTCCTTTATACCCAGCTGCTGAAGTGATTTCACTAGTTCTGATTTCAATTCCTATTTCTCAGTTTCTATCCCTCTCAAAAATGCTCTTTTTTTTTTTTTTTTACCCCTGAAGCTGTTCCAAGATCATAACTCCATTTTGGCCCAAACTCAGATCATTAAGATCAAAGAGATATAAAAGGAAGCATGACTTTTGTCCAGTGTTATAACCCTTAATGATACACATTCAGGGTCTCTTATCTCAAAGAGAATCTTCTTAATAGGATTCCATAATCATAACAGGTCCAATGGAAGGCAACAGAGCCGGAGGGTGCTGTTGGAAGGGCCAGTTAGTTCAGAGTCATATGGCCATCATTGACTTGGAAAAGAAGGGATAACATTATAATGTTGGGAGAATAGCAGTCCTCTGGAGCAAACATTTACCGGATACTAAAAATTGGTCTGTAATCCTAGATCATCTCCTTTTTTTTTCCCCCAGTCCCACATTTCTGAGAATATAGGAAAACTAATACTAACTTCCTCACTTAGTACTTGAAATTCTCGTTATGGATAAGCCAAAAATGTGATGTTTTGTGAAGTCATCATAATGCAACATGGCCAGGAATTTGTGTCATTGTAAGAAACAGAAGATCACAGGGGAGCCTGGGTGGCTTAGTCGGTTAAGCGTCCGACTTTCGCTCAGGTCATGATCTCGCGGTTCGTGGGTTCGAGCCCCGTGTCGGGCTCTGTGCTGACTGCCAGCTCAGAGCCTGGAGCCTGTTTCAGAGTCTGTGACTCCCTCTCTCTCTGACCCTCCCCTGCTCACTCTGTCTCTCTCTGTCTCTCCTAGTAATAAATAAAACATTACAAAAAAAATTTAAAAAAAAAAAAAAAAAAAAAAAAACAGAAGATCACAGAACTATGGAAAAATACTAACAAATAGGCATTTCTGGTCCCAACTCAACTGTTTACTAATGTTGCCTTGAGTAAGACTTTTTCCCTAGTGTATAAAGGACATATGATCTTGTGGAATCCTTTTCATTCATTAACCCAATCAATCACTTAATCATCCATTCAGCAAACATGTGGGGTATAGCTGTTGTGTTCAATATTGAGCTGAGCACTGAGTGATGCCAGACAGAAGATGGTTCTACTGTGCCATATTCCTCTGCCACCAAAGAACCTCAAAGTGCTACTCTTGACAATGGCATGACTGCAATGAGCAGAAAATGCATTTATTTTGCCATCATCACCAAGCTCACTAACTTTTCTTGTAAGATGAAGACAAACACCTTTTCTCTAACTTGAGAATATTTAGGGACACTTTTCCAGATAAGTAAATTACTTACACTGCCTGAATAACAATGAGTAATATTCATTTTAAGCTTATTATATTCTGAACACATCTGTTTAAGTGTCTTACATGCATTATCTCATTTAATCTTCATAACACTTTATAAAGTAAGTAGTATTTGTATCCCTATTTTATGGATTGATTACTCCACAGAGATAAATCCAAGAAGATATGGTAGCTTATCCAAATGGTAAATATTTGTACCTAGGCCTGTCTGAGTCTGAAGCTTAGTTTCTTTAATTTGGAGATAACATTATTTCAAACTTCCTGCATTTCTCAGCAAAGCCTGCTTCAGTATTTGCACATATCTATATTAGTATTCAAGCCATAGATTTAGAAAGCATAGAATTGCAGAAATAGAAGAGATTTTAGAAACCATCCAGTGTGACCTATTCATTTACAGTTAAAATGTAGGTCTTGAAATTAGGGGTAAAAGTATTGAATGAGAAGCTAAGAGAAGTAAAGGGAAAAGCTGAACAGGGAAAAGGAAGTGAGGACTCTTGAATTATTCATTTTTGTATTTCTAGTACTTAATAAAGTCCTCGGCAATTAGGGAAAATTCAATATATGTTTGGTCAACTGGATTATATTACATGTTACAGATCTTTTAAACTAGAGCTTCCCAAAGGTCAAAGACATGGAATACTTTCATTTGTTTAAGGCTTACAGTATATTAAAAATGAAGAAATGACAAAACTATGATATATTTTGAATGTTCATTCCTGTTAGCTGATCTTTGTAATTATCCCTATAATTCTGTTCAGATATAAGGCCTAATGTATGGATTTTAGCTGATGTGTGGCAATGAAATACAACAATATCTCATGTTAGCCTTACAACAATCTTACTGTCTTGGTGTATCATTATTCTCCAACTATAGACAACAAAGAGTTTAGGCAACTCCAACCATATTCACACATTTGAAGGTGATGCAACATTTTATAGTCTATCCTCTTAGACTTTTAAAAGTCCAAAAGAATGCTCATGCAAGTCTTTTTTAATTAGCAAATGCCAAAACACACTAATTTCAGATACATTAAATCATTCAATTGTCATTATGATGAAATGTGAAGTAAAAGTTAAAACAAAAATGTTCTTCCCTGGAGGGTTCTGAATTCACTTATTCTAACACATTTAGAGACATCGTAAGGATCGTCCTTTTAAAATACACTTAATAGAAATGGTACTCAACTATGTGGATGCTTAGAGATTTCTCATGTGTTGATTACCCAGATGCATGTTAGATTTTGCAGGAATTAGATTTGATATTATCTCCTTATTATGCAAAACCATGGAAAACATTTAATTAAAACTTAATTAAAATCTCCATGATGCTTCAACCCCATGGAGTCCATTTTTCAACAGCAAGCAGCAAAGAAAGCCTTCCGGACAAACTGTTTTTTGAAACATGGTGTATAAGAACTCACTTCTTTCTATCCCTTTCTAACAGATCTTGCATCTTCAGCCTGTAAAGATTTATACTAAAACTGCTAATCATCAATAACAAATACAGAGGTTTAGATCAGTTGCTGACATTTCATTTCTTCTAGAGTTTGTATGCATAATTTCAAAATACATTAAAAAATCATATGGTATTACATCTGTCATATATTGGGCTCCTAATAAATACTTATTTAATAAAATTAGTAAATATTAGATAGGCATAGATTTAAAAATTCTAAGACTCTTATACAATTTTATCCTCTACTATTTGTGGCAAAATATGTGAACTATTAGTTGTCATTGTGATTGAATAATTTTGTGCATATAGAAATATTTTCTATAATAGGATATGCTATAGTAAGAACTGGTCTATATGAAGTAATCAAATGTGCTCCTATTCTCTAACTTATAAGGGAATAGTCCATTATTCCCACACAGTTTTACCTTAATTATAAAACAAGAAGTCACAACAGATGCATTATTTTTTGTTTGTTTGGTTGTTGTTGTTTTTGTTTTTGTTTTAACAGAAGTGTTCTTACTCAGCAATAAACAGAAATGAACTGCTGACACCATGCAACATACATGCAGTGTCATAGGTGAACCTCAGAAAACATTTTGCTGAGGGAAAGAATCAGGAACAATGGAGAGCACGCTTTACAATGCCATTTATAGAAAGTTCTGGAGGAACATAACTAAGCGATAGTGAAATATCGCAAGAATGGTTGCCTGGGTTGTGGTAGGGGTTCAAGTCAGGGAATGATGGAAAGGAACAGGAAAAATCTGATGGTAATAAAACTGTTCTATATTTTGATAGGAATGTGGGTTACACAGGTGTGTGCAATTTTTAAAATTCCTTGAACTGTATACTTATTATCTGTGCATTTTACTGTGTTTTGATTACAGTTCAGCTTTTAAGAAGCAAATAAGCATTTGCACCAGACGAAATTGATCTTAAGGAGATTAGTCCTCTAACTATGATGTTGCTGTAGCTCAGAGATTTTTGAATTCCTCCTCTGTTACTGCATTCAGAAGCTAAAACATATTTTTTTTATACCAACAGCAGCAAATCTCCTAAGGGTGAAATTAGCTTTCGGAAATATCCAGCATCATTCAGGGTCAAGTCTGTTTATTACAAGTGATTAGGACAGAAAAAACCACTTTTGCTTGTCATGCTGGAGCAGTAACTAATTTAACGAGCCTGATTTTTCTCATAAACTGATTTTTCTCACACAAACACACATATAAACATAAACACTCACAACCTACTGGTATAGCAGATTCAATTTAAACGTTCCAAAACTTTTTCTTTAAATGTGGAATCCGTGAAATAAGCGTCAAAGCCTCCCTCATTCACTGCTTTAGAGGAAGCATCTTTAATCACTTGAGGAAGCGATGGTAGAATAAAATTGCTCTGCTAAGTTAATTACGCCTATTTTGTAATACATTAGACTGAAAAAGAAATATTTCATATTTTTTCTTCATTATATAATGTCTGAAAGACACAGACATTCTCAGATGAAATTTTAATTTGTAATTGTACTCAGATTAATCCCAACTAACAAGGAAGAGGTCTTCACTATTAAATTTTATTTACCCTCTAATATTCATAACACAGTGATCACATTTGCTCCCCAACTGGACCCCCGATAAGACTGTAACAAGATAGAATAAATTTTTAATTCACCATACGAGATAGCAGTCTCTACTACCATGCCTTATTCTGTTCCATTATTGGAATGAACAGCACAGATTCTCATAATACATAACACATATTAAGACAATAAAAGAAGAAACTGACAGAATGACCATAGCACAGCCCTGGAAAAAGACTGGGTATTTAAACTTAACCAAGTAATAGACAATAATAAATTTGTTGGCTAAGTAGATCTATGAAACTTGAATTTGAATTTACACTGTCTTCTAATCAATTGTTTGACCAAAAAATCAAACAGATTTTAAAACGCATACCAAATTGAAAAGGTTAGTTTTGTGGAATAAGCAATGTAGTTGAAGTTCTAGGTTTTTATCAGGTGCAATAAAACCCAAGACAGGTTTATAGTTTTGCTATCTTAAATATTAAATTTTGAAGTAGATATCTTCCAAGGTCCCTCCCAATGCGGTCGTAATATTTTTCTATAAACCTTTTTGATATAAGTGAGATAGTAACCAAAAATTGATTAAAGTTACTTCAATTACTGTCATAAGTTAGTGACACACAATGTAACCAAATAAGTAAAAGAAATGTGGATGCATAATCTTTATTCCCCCTTCACAAAAATCATAGTTTTCTGCATGGATAATTTAATAGAATGGGTAAATGTATTGTGGGGCTTTCAAAAGAATTTAAGGATAACATTTTTAAGTGAAATATTATATCTGTTATTTAAATTTTGCATAGCACTTAACAACCATTAAATACACTATTAATAATTTTATTAGATGGTAATCAACCATATTCCCTGCAACACTGGGCATTTCAGAGACTAGCAAAATGGTTTTTAAAAATCCTTGCCTAATAATATGAAAGTACCAAATACTGACAGAAAGATCAGAATTCTGAATTGTTGCTATGCTTCTTTCTGTCCAATCCTATTCCAATTCTATTTTCAAAGAGAGTTCTTCATTCAACACTGTTCATCTTCCAGTGCCTACAAATTATCCTGTTTACAGAAAGCCATCTCAGAAAGATGAAAATTTATACTATTTTTAAAACCTTTCAGGGAGAGTCCACAAACTGCCTTAATAATTCATTCGACACTGTAACGACTCTCATTGTCAGGAAATTATCTTTCATGTCAAACACAAATTATGTCGCCCTACAGCCTCCTCTTGGAGTTAAACAATCCCAGACTGCTTTTTTTTTTTTTTAACATTTTTTAAATGTTTTATTTATTTCTGAGAAAGAGAGAGAGACAGACAGACAGACAGACAACGGGAGCAGGGAAGGGTCAGAGAGAGAGAGAGGAAGATACAGAATCTGAAACAGGCTCCAGGCTCTGAGTTAGCTGTCAGCACAGATCCCGACGTGGGGCTCGAACCCACGAACCGTGAGATCATGACCTGAGCCCAAGTTGGACGCTTAATTGACTGAGCCACCCAGGTGTCCCCCGAGACTGCTTTTCTTGTGGGTCATTTTTTCTAAGACTTCCTGGATTAGCATCTTACTTTAATCTTGGTGACCTTCTTCACGATTTTTAAGCCCCTCTTGAGACCACACTCCTTATTCTAATGGGTTTATAGTCCAGGGGTTGGTAAACTAAAACCTACAGACCAAATTTTCCCTTTCTTGTAAAACAATAAAGTTTTAGTGTAACACAGCCATTATTTATGTCTTAATATATTGTCAAAAGTGGCTTGTGTGCTTGCAACAGAGACTACAAAGCCAAAAATATTTACTCTCTGGCCCTTTATAGAAAAATTTCCTGTCCTACTCAATGAAGTCACCTAAAATGCACAATTATTTCAGGTCTCATCTTGCTTGTGAGCACACAGCCTGAGAAGTTTTATCATACCCTTCCGAATTTTTTCTCAGACTCTCTCTCACTCTGATTTGGGATCTATTAAGCCTGATGTAACATAACATCCTAAAATACTGATGGATGGCAAATACTTGAGAGTGTAGTACAAGACGTATAATACAAAATGGCAGTAATTTCCCAGCATCCGCTCTGAGTAGAGGAACTCTTTTCGGTAAAAAGTGTTAAATCTTCCTCCAGAATCAGGACACACATAGGAAATCAGAGAGCTTCAGAATTCTCTCAATAAAGGCACACAAAGGCATATCTTCCTGACATTGTGTCACCTCACTACAACCCATTCTTTTACCCCAGCTAAAGAGTGAGTATATTATGTGTCTCTGAGGACATGATATCAAATGCATCCAGGGGAAGGAAAACCATATAAATGATTGGAGTGGTCTGGTGTGAGACTAGAGAGCATGGCAAAGACTGTGGAGAACCTGAGTGCATACGTCTGTCCAAATGCAGTAGCACTGATCTGCTCCAAATGACTGCTGTGGTATAATTTGGACCCAGAATTGATAGGTTTGAAGATTTTTCAAGGTAAACTAAAAGTCAAGATTCAAATTTCTTAATATACTGTGAGGGCCAACACTGTAATGACCAAAAACCCTTACCTGTGTTCATCTAGGTTGCAAAAGTCTTTAAAACACACTTGTTGATTGAGATACACTTATTAAGGAAACTTGACCTTAATCAAAACTGTTATTTTAGAAAAGAAATTGAAGCTTAGAAAGATTAAATCACTGATCTAAGATTGCACTGAGTATAGCTAGTCTAGGGCTATAAATCAACTTTCAACATACCACTCCACAAATACTTTCTTAGTTTAGAGGGATTCAAAAGAATCTGATAAAAGCTATGGATCCTATGAGAGAAAAATGTACATAAAATACAAACTCACAAAGTGTTGGCTTATAATTTAAAGGATTTCATTCAAAAGAAAAAAATTTTAGGGGAGGGGGCACCTGTGTGTCTCAGTCAGTTAAGCATTCGACTTTGGCTCGAGTCATGATCTCATGGTTCGTGGGTTCAAGCCTCGCATCCAGTTCCATTTTGACAGCTCAGAGCCTGGAGCCTGCTTCAGATTCCCTGTCTCCCCCTCCTCACCCCTTCCCCATTCATGCTCTCTCTCTCTGTCTCTCTCAAAAATAAATAAATGTTAACAATATTTTTAAAAAGGATTTCATACACTCATGAAGCTTATCCTTGCATTTGCTCAGGGACCCATGGACACCAGGTTAACTACTTTTTTTAATCTTCCACATGAAGAACCCATAAGCCTCCAATTATATCATATAAAAATAATCAAAAGACTTTATAACATTCTAGATAGGTTATATTTACTAATTTCAGCCATTTATGTGACCATCATGTCACCTCATTATATAAAAGCAAATTTTTAAGATAAAACAAGCTCACAAACTTGTAACAGTAGTTCTATAATATTCTTTGTTGTGATTTAATATGATTACAACTTTTGTTCAAATTATAGTCCCTTTCAGAAAAAGTCATCATTTGACTCCAACCATTCTAAGAGAAATGGAAAAAAAAAACCTCTCCTGTCTTGGACACACTGATTTGTCTTTATTTTCAAAAGCATCTTGCAAGCCAGGCCCTTCTGGGTGAAGTGAGAACCTCTCTATTCTTCTCAGAACACTTTATTGTCTTCTTTTGGGATCTAACTATCCTGTGAACCTCCTAAAGATAGACAGTAACTTATTAAGCACCACCTCGAGAAAATGATCAAAGTTAAGACTTCAGGAATGGAAACTGACTTCATGTGTCTCCTAAAATGATACAATGAGAATACATCATTTTTGTTATCATACTGCCAAAAGCATAAAACATAAATTCATTCATTAGGTGGATCAGTCGGTTGAGCATCTGACTTCGGCTCAGGTCATAATCTCATAGTTCGTCAGTTTGGGACACACTGGAGCCTGGAACCTGGATTTGGATTCTGTGTCTCCCTCTCTCTCTGGCCCTCCCCCGCTTGTACCTTGTCTCTCTGTCTCTCTCTCTGTCTCTCTGTCTCTCTCTCTAAGTATGAATAAAAACATTAAAATTTAAAAAACCCTTTCTTTTGAGATTAATAAGGGAGTATACAATATGACAAAGACCAAACAGACATGACAGCACAATACATCACAGGATCTGAGACTTACTTTTGCAACAAAGGCCATTTGGAAAATTGGTGAACTCTGAAATGAGGTCTTATAATATTGTGTCTACGTTAACCTCCTGGTTATGATAATTATCCCATGCTTAGGTAAAATAATTTATTTGTTCTTAAAAAATAAACATTAAAGTGTTTAGGGACATCAGCCCTAAAATAGACTCTAAAAAACTAAGAATATTAAATAGATACATTGTGTGTGTGTGTGTGTGTGTGTGTGTGTGTGTGTGTGTGTGTGTACATACATCTGCCTATTTTAATCAATGGTTACCTTTGACCCCAACCTGATTTTTAGTAAGAAAAACATATGACTTTTTTGGTGTACTCTGTCGCCCTTTTGTTAGTAATTTGGGATCAGTACACAAATACAAAGTAAAACAGTTCAAGTATAATTCAGAACAACAATTTTGGCTTTATAGTACTGCAGATACTTGAGTTACTACAGATAGACAGTACATTTGGCTTTTATCAAACCTTGCTGTCTTTTCCATCCAAACCAACTCCTTTTCCACAAGAAAAAAAAAATCTATAAACTATATGGATAGATATAGATATATGGATATTTTAAACCAATTTACAAAGGGAAAAACCCTTACCCATCACTGTACTAATCACTTGAAAAAAGGCAAAGCAACAAACAACAAAATACCAAGAGGAGCATATACTGGTCATTTTGATAGCATCCAACCTTCTCCCAACCCCCATTTCCTATGAACACTGAGGTCTCTCTTTGGGCCAAATTTGGTATAATCTAGGAATTAGGGCCTACACGGTACTGTGGCCTCCTACTAAGGATCAGAAGACGACAGAGTTTTCCACTGCCCACTCCCTGATAGACGATCTGGTACTTACTTCTGGCAGCTTGAATCATGAGTAAAGAAGAGTTTCTGGAAGCCAAATTCCTTGCAGCATCAATGGCCATTGACAAACTAGACTTTTGCTACTGACTACGGTTCCTGCTTCCCCTAGAGCTTCCTGGTTCCTGCAAATTTTCCCTCCCAGACTTTCTACCTCCCCATTGATTAGTGTGCTCATCTCTACCCCCATCAGTTAACCAATGAAATCCTTTTAGGTTTAAAATAACCACCAAGTTTCTGTTGCTTGGAACCAAGAATCCTGACAAAAAGTTATTGGAACTCCTAAAATCTCAATTTAAAATAAGTTACTGTTAGCTCTACTAACAGGAACCCAATAGGGGTCTGTTTACATGTGAGCAAATCTCTCTGGGGCACTTGCAAGTGTGGAGAAAAGATTGGCTTCACATTTGGGCATGGCCTCTCTGGCTATTTAGAGATAGGCTTCCATACAGATTAATTCCTATAAGAGGCAATTAAAGCTAAATTCTTTTGATGTGCTGGAAATTGAGATAAAGATGAAAAACTACCCAACTTTTACTATATTCACTAAAACATTTTAATTGAACATGTGGCTGCTTCCAGAGACTGTCCACCTGGTAAAGGCTCTCTTTACCTGGAAAAGTGCAATCACTGTTGGCAACCCACATACTATTTCTAAAACACCACCCTCCAACACTTCTCTAAAAAGAAAATTTATTTCCCTAGGGCCTATTTTTCTACCACTAGGAAAAGTCTTTGTTTTCACAAAGCAAGTGGATTTCATTTAGTCATTTCCTCTTTACAAATGTAGAATGAAAAGTAATTGAAAATACTGTTAATTAAAAGTTATCATTTGCCCTTTAGCTGCAAATAATATCAAAGTGCATTCAGTGGTAATGAAGTACAGTAATAGCCAGCCTGTTGTGATGGTAAAACAGGAACATCACTTCAGTGGTAGAAAATTCCTAAAACTATTAGGGTCCAAAGCCATTTATTTTACACTGGTCACATAAGCCCTTGTTCACGCTCAGATGTGCAAATGTCGCTGTGTCTGCAACTTTGATCCAAATTTATTTAAGTTATAAACCTTTCCAGGGTACTGTCTCATGATAATTATGTTGTAAGAAAAGTCATTTTCTATACTCATCTGTACAATTTGAGAAGTTTGCAATTTTTGAAAAGAATTTACACTGCAGTGATATTTTTTTTTTCCCAGAATACTAATCTGAGCAAGTCAACCCCTGCGTAATCTTTTAATGATTCACCACTGCCCACACAATAAATCCAGGCACCCTGGAGGAATACACAAGTCCCTTGTTAATATGCTTGCTGTAAAGCTTCTAACGTTGTTCTGCTACCATTTCCTTTCTTACATTCCTTCACAGATCTTCACATGCTGTTCTCTCACTTCTCAGTGTTTTTGCAAACTCTCTTCCTACTCCCTGAATGCCTCTTGTTTCTCTTTATCTATTCAAGGTCTACTCATGAGTTAAGACCTAATTCTGTGTCAAATGGTCCTGGGAGCACAGAAGAGAATCAGGTTAAACAATAAAAGTGAAAATCTACACACAATCATCAGTAAATGAATGAGAGCGATTATTATTTAGCATATGTGCCAAGAACTATCCCAGGCTGGAAATATAATACTGAATGAAACCAACAAAAACCCCTGGCTTCATAAAATTGGCATTCTAGTAAGCAATGACAGAATATATAAAATAACTAAATTGTATAGTCTGCTGGTCAGTGGCAAGAGCCATAGAGGAAAAAAGGAGGAGGGGCAGGTAAGAAGGCTAGAGAGTGTCAGGGAAATAGTTATTTTAAAGATATGAAGACACTCTCATGGGAAGGAGACACTAGATGGGGGAGCCCACTGGGAACGTATCTAGAAGAAGAATATCTAGACGGTATCTAGGAGTGACAGAGGTAAAACAAGAGCCACAGCAAATACCCAAGGCAGGAAAATACCCAGCATATGTGAGGAATAGAAATGAGGTCAGTGCGGTTGGAAAGAGGGGTGGGAAGAGAAGACAGTGGAGATGAATTCAGACAGACCACAGGATGGCAGGGGCACATCTCATAGATTCTTCTATGTAGTGAGGGCTGTGGGCAGCCACTGCAGCATCTGATCAAAGGCGTAGCAGGCTCTGTCTATGCTTTTACCAAGTTGCTCTGGTTGCTTTGTAAGGAGAGATAAGAGAGCAAAGGTGGATGCAGGGAGCAAGTTAAGGAGGACACTACAATCATCAAAGCTAAAGATGATGGTAGTTTGGATAAGGGTAATAGCAGTGGAGGTGGTAAAAAGTGATAGGTTCTGAACATAATTTGAACATAGAATCAAAAGGATATTTTGAAAGATTAGGCATGGGATATAAAGGATAGAGAGAAGTCGAGGATGATATCCAGATGTTTGGCCTGAGCAACTGGAAGCTGTTTTTATCAAGAAGAAAGCGAAGCCTCTGGGGGGTAGTAAGTCAGAGGAAAATGCAGAACTTAGCTTGGACATGTCCAGTCTTCTTTAAAAAAAAAAAAAAAAACAGAAATAGGGGAAATAGATGTTGAAGACTATTTCAGTTTTTAAAAATATCCCAACCTAAGAAAATGTTACACACCATGCATTCCCTCTCATCAAAGAGCTTATCACGTGTGCAAACTCCATCATGCCCACTCAATTATGTGGAGTTAAAATGATTCAAGAACAAAATTAAGGACTAGTGCTAAATTTTAAAAAGCACTAAGTTGGACATCAAAACATATGACACAAACAAGTTCTAGAGATATCTGGGAAGCAAAGACACTATTATAAACCATTTTAGGGGCTCCTGGCTGGCTCAGTCAGTTAAGTGTCCAGTTTCAGCTCAGGTCATGATCTCACAGCTCATGGGTTTGAGCCCCACATCAGGCTCTGTGCTGACAGCTCAGAGCCTGGAGCCTCCTTCAGATTCTGCCTCTTCTCTCTGGCCCTTCCCCACTCACACTCTGTCTCTCCCTCAAAAATAAATAAACATTAAAAAAATTTAAACCATTTTAGTTAAATCTCCCATTTATACATGAAAAGTAGACTTTGAAATTTTAAAAAATCATTAAGATTCTAATAGAAAATATGACCCAAATCTGCTCAGAAAAACCTTTATGGACAAATCAAACATAACATCATTGAGTAATATGATGCCCATTGGGCAAAGAAGGGAGCCAGAGATCCTTCTCCAGATTATATGGAATATAAATATTAAATTTCAGATATAAATGCCTGTACTACACGTTTTATATTTGTCTTCTGCCCCACGAGACAATTTACATGTGGATTCAAAATGGCTTCCTTGGACAACCTCCGTCTACTTGACCAATAAGCAACAAAGCTGTCCTTACCTAAGGAGCGAGACCTTATTTCTTTGAAAAACCCCTGTCATTTCTCAAAATGGCAAGTTATCATAAATATAATATTTTCTGCTTTTTTCATACATCTAAGTTTTTAGATGTTTTTCTCAAGTCTCTAAGAATTATTTTATGATTAGACATTTAAATGAAAAAATAGTTCTACATAAAAATTTTACAAAGTCTAAATTGAAACTACATGCCAATGCAGGCACAGTGTCCTACCTTTTAAATACTCTCAGTCCCAGTCCAATCATAATAAAGGGTGGAAACTATGCACTGTATCAGTAACCATCTTTTTTTACTAAAATTTGACCTTCTAACACTTTGATTTTCAATGGATTTTACTCTACAGATTAAATCATTGGTAAACTGACTTTTTCTTTATTATTTTCATCTTCCTAACCCATTTTGCCATCACAATTTCAGGGTCTAAAACCAAATGGGAAGAAGAAAATGGCATAGCAATATTTCTTAATGCATAGCAATAATGCATAGCAATATTCAAGTTTGTGTCCATTTAAAATGTTGCTGCTTTGGTTGAAATCAGCTATTGCCATTTCCTCCTCTCTCATCAACCAATACACACACCCTCACGCACACACACACGTGTGCGTGCACATACACATGAAGCATATACACTTCCCTGTATATGGGAGGGCTTCCTATAAATCTGCTGAAACTCTACCACAACCAATAAAAAATTAAAATGTGTCCCCCAGGACTGAAAAGTAGAATTAGGACTGGAAACACATCATTATTAATGCAAGGAGTGAAGCATAGAGCCAGGTATCAGGTAGGTTCTTTTTAATATAAAGTGACATTTCCTATAACCTCTGGACCATGAGTCTACATGTCTGATATAGATAATTTCTTCGGAAATTGAAACCACAAATTTGTGGGGGATAGCAGTAAATTGGGGTCAAAAATGAAGGTTCCTGTTTGTCTCTGAATCCGTTCTACAATGTTCCGATTATATTTTCATGCATTGGCCCATAGTTGGGTATTAATAAGATTTTTTGACAATTATGTGTAAAAGATGCAAAAGCAGCACCCATCGTCTGACTGATAAATATTGTCCTTTCAAACTCTGTCAGCTCTCCTAGGCTTGAAAACAGCACAAGATTACTGTGAAGGAAAACAGATTCAGGTCAGCAACCCTGAATATAAAAGCTCCACTTGCAATATATTTGTAATAGTGAGAAAAGCAATTGCCCATGAATTCTTGGTGAACCAAAAGCAATTAGATTTACAAAAAAGAAAACTGTTAGAAATAAGTTTTCCATAAAGAGGAAAAAACAAAAACAAAAAGAAAACCAGCACAGACACCATTCCCGTTACTGAAGTACATCAGAACTGATAGTGTTTATATCAGAATATTCCAAACTTGTTAGAAATAAACACCATCATTTTTATTCAAGGTGACTAAGAAAGTTGGTGTTTTCAACTTTGTTGAGACTGGGACTGGGACTTGTAGTAATGCATTTAAGAGGTGAATTCAAAGTCTGTCAGACAAGGTAGGGTTTAAATCTCGGAACAAAATGAAATCTAATACTGTTCCTTTAATGCAAGCTGGGAAGGAGAGTGTGAGTAACAGTTTAATCAACCCCCAACAGCTAAACGTATAGACGAGAGTAGACAGGAGAAGCCAAATGCCTGGCATAGAGAAGAGCAGGAAGAAAAAACCTGAGTAATATCTCATGGTACAGAGAGTGCTTTTCTTCTAGGGTTGCAAAACACTTGAAATGACTTCTCTAATTAATTCCTAGAAAATTTTAGGAAGAGTTGGCTGGGGTGAGAAGAGTCACCTCCAATTATATATAAAAGAAAACAGGAAGTAAATCTCTGCCTGCTCAAGGTCATACAGGTGAGAAAGCCAAGAACAGAACTCCAATTTCTGGATCCTATCTCCTGCACCCAAACACCACCAGATCTGTGAGCTCCTGTGTTCTTCTTTAGGTGGAGGTTTCAAGAAGTGGAGATTAAGAATATAACAAAAAAGTGAAATCAGCTACCCGGGGCATAAGATTTTTTTTCTTTTCATCTACCCAGGACATAAGAAGACTTTTTCTTTTCATCTACCCAGGGCATAAGAAGACTTTTTCTTTTCAATCATAGTTTTAAAAACAGGCAAATGTTTTTATTTTAATTATTCTTTTGATTCATTAGTTAATACCAATGCAGGGCAAATTACCTAACATTTGTGAACTTCAATCTGGTAACTCTATGCTACCTGCAAAGGGAGCTGTGATCAGTCAGCTAATATTATCACACTTTTAAAAAAATGTATTTATTGAATCACACAAAGAAATTAAGAAAATGATTACCAATTATCTTGGCAAGGATTCCTTAATTAATTGCCAGCACTAATACCATGTTATCTTCTGCATATTAAAACAATGCGACTTCTATTAAAAACTATTCATTAAAGATTCATTCATTCCTTATTGCATCCCGCTGTTTCATATCTTATGTAGCAGCCCCTTTAGGGCTGCTTCCTAGAGTGTGAGGTACTGCTCTGCAGAGAAGCAACAGCAACTATAGAACTTATGTTGAAACGTTACATTTTGGAATATAATGTTCATAAGGACTCTACTTACAAAAGAGAACAGAAAACAAACCACCAAATATGCCTCCCTTCTCTTCTTTTGCTACTGATCTAATCTTAAAAGCTACAATTCAGGATGCCTGGGTGGCTCAGTCGGTTAAGTGTCTGACTTCAGCTCAGGTCATGATCTCACAGTTTGTGGGTTCGAGCCCTGCACTGGGCTCTGTCCTGACAGCTCAGAGCCTGAAGCCTGCTTCAGATTCGTGTCTCCTTCTCTGGCCCTCCCCTGCTCATGTTCTGTCCCTCTCAAAGATAGGTAAACATTTAAAAAAATGTTTTAAGGTGAACAGGACTAAGGTATAGCGGTCTAGTGTTTGTGTGTACATGTGTGTGTGTTTCTGTGTCTGTGTGCATATACACACACACTTAAACTCTAGGATCTTTTTGATTGAAAACATATTAAAAATTTTAAAACTCTAAGATGTTAATATTTCCTACAAATATTCCATTCTCTTGGGACTACTAAGCACAAGAACTGTCCTTAAGGACGAATAGTAAGCTGACAATACCAAACACTTGTTAGAAAGGAGAAATTCATTATACCTTCTAAAAGTAACTTGCCTATATTCCTCTCATACATTTATAGCAGTAGTTCTCAAAGAGTGGCACCTTTGCTTGGGCAAATATTTGGAGACATTGTAAGTCTTCACAGCTGTGGGAGGGGGTTACTGGCATTCAGTGCACAGAAGCCATGCTATCCTATGATGCAGAGGACAATCCCCCACAGAAAAGAATTATGTGGCCAAAAGATGTCAATTGTGCCACTGCTGAAAAACCCTAATTTACAGAAAAAAATACTGGATTTCTGCTACCAGTAGCCACTGTTGCTCTTAGCCAGCTCAGTCATAGCTGTGACAGAATTTAAGTCGGCACTTAGGTAATGCTACTAAGATAATTAGAAACTAGGGATTCTTTTATACATTTCTCCCCATAAATGAACTGAATAAGGAATGGAATAATTAGCTAACTAAGAATTTCTATAATTGCCACTTAACGCCCCCCTCATCAACTTCACCAACACACGCCTTAATGCTAAGAATGGCTAACATTTTATTAAGTTAAAAAGAATAAGATCCTATGTCTCTGACATATTTGAATCGAAGCCAAGGAGACAAAACCAAACGTTAGTCTGCAACCTCCCTTGGGAAATCTTTGTTCATTTTAATACTTGTTCAGTCAGCTGTCTGCCTGAATGACAAGGTTTTTATCTCTAATGTGAGTGGCTTTGAAGGCTACTCGCATTATCCATTCCTCAGCAATTGCTGCTGAAACCACAACGTTGCAAACTGATAATTAAATCCAGCTGCCTCTACTATGAATTCAATCATATCAACATTAGCAACAATTTTAGTGGTTGTTGGTGGGTTTCTTTCTCAATTTCTAGACAACATAATTAACTTCACTAGCCTTCTTACATTAAACAAAACTCAGAGCTAAAGAATACTCTGAATTAAACTACTATAAGTACTATTCATGCAGGGGAATGTAGTTAGATCATCAGGATACTGAAACAGTGGAAATTCATTGCTAATTTTTGTCTAGTCATTTGATCTTATACACATTAATATTATGTTTAAACTATAGGTGTAGTTTCAGATTTCAATTACAAAAGCTCATGTTAAGTGACAAGCTACTACTCATGAAATATTAACCCCAGTATTTGTAGACAAGACACAGATCACAATGCAAAAAATCCAACTTGTAAAACATTGAAATGTACCCACTAAAACAATATCAAAGTGCTCTTACATTATTTGAACTAACAATGCAAAAGAAACGTGCTTTAATTAACTTTAAAATAATCTGTCACAAAGAAGAGAATACTCTGAAAAATTATATATATGTCAAAAAATTGGACAACCTGGAATAAATGGATAAATTCCTAGAAACATAAAATCTTCTAAATTTGAATCAGGATGAAATAGAAAATCTGAATAGATCAATCACTAGTAACAAAATTGAATCAGTAATCCAAAAACTCCTAACAAACAAAAGTCCAGGACCAGATGGATTCACAGGTGAATTCTAGTGAACATTTAAAGAAGAGATATTACCTATTCTCTTCAAACTACTCCAGAAAATAGGAGAGGAAGAAAAGCTTCCAAATACATCCTATGAGGCCAACATTATCCTAATACCAAAAACCAGACAAAGATGGCACAAAAAAGAAAACAAAAGGCCAATATCCCTGATGAACGAAAATGCAAAAATCCTCAATAAAACATTAACAAACCATATTCACCAATACATTAAAAAGATCATTCACCATGATCAAGTGGGATTTACTGCAGGGACACAAGAATGGTTCGACATTTGCAAATCAGTCAACATGATATACCACATCAACAAAATGAAGGATAAAAAGCATATGATCATCTCAATAGGTACAGAAAAGACATCTGACAAAATTCAACATCTATTCATGATAAAAGCTCTCAATAAAGTGGGTTTACAGAAAACCCACCTCAACATAATGCAGGCCATATACAAAACACAACAACTAAAATAATATTCAAAGAAATACTGAGACCTTTTCCCTTAAGACAAGGAACAAGACAATGAGGGCCACTCTTGCCACTTTTATTCAATGTAGTACTGGAAGCACTTACCATAGCAATCAGACAAGAAAAGGAATTAAAAGTATCCAAATTGGTAAGGAAGAAGTTAAATTGTCACTATTAGTACATGGGCTCATATTCTACACAGGAAACCATAAAAACTCCACCAAAAAACTATTAGAATAAATGAATGGCTCAAGATGTGGTTTATCTATACCATGGAATACTATGTGGCAATGAGAAACAATGAAATCTGGCCATGTGTAGCAACATGGATGGACCTTGAGGGTGTTATGCTGAGCGAAATAAGTCAGGCAGAGAAAGACAAATATCATATGTGTGCACGTATAGGAGGATTAGGAGGAGCTTAACAGAGGACCAAGGGGGAGAAGAGGGGCGGAAATGGTGGGGGAAAGGGGGAGAGGCAAACCATGAGAGACTCTTGAATGCTGACAAAAACTGAGGACTGATGGATGTGGGGGGGAGGGGGGATGGGCATGGAGGAGGACACTTGTGGGGATGAGCACTGAGTGTTATGTGGAAACTAATTTGACAATAAACTATTAGTAAAAATAAATAAATAAATAAATAAAAATATAAATAAATAAATAAATAAAAAACAAAAAAATAAAAAGAATAAATGAATTCAGTAACGTTGCAGGATATAAAATTAATACACACAAATTTAGTTATAGTATGTCTATATACTACTAACAAAGTATCAGAAAGAATAATTAGGAAAACAATCCCATTTATAACTGTATCAAAAAAGAATAAAATACCTAGAAAGAAACTTAACTAAGGAGGTGAAATACCTATACTCTGACTATAAAGCACTGAGGAAAAAATTGAAGATGACACAAATGATAAGATATTCTGTGCTCATGGATTGAAAGAATTAATATTGTTAAAATATCCATATTGCCCAAAGCAACCTACAGAGTCAATGCAACCCCTATTAAAATACATACAGCATTTTTCACACAACTAGAACAAATAATGCTAAAATTTGTATGTAGCCACAGAAGACCCCAATTTGACAAGTAAGGTTGAGAAAAAAGAACAAAGCTGGAGATAACACAACCCCAGATTTCAAAACACACTGTGAAGCTTTGATATTCCAAACAGTCTGGTACTGTCACCAAAACAGACATATATTAATAGAACAGAATACAGAGACTAGAAATAAATCCACACTTACATGGTCAATTAATCTATCACTAAGGAAGCAGGAATATACAATGAGGAAAAAAGAGTCTCTTCAATAAATGGTACTAGGAAAACTCGACAACCACATGCAAAAGAATGACACTGGACCATTTTCTAACACCATACATAAAAATAAACTCAAAATGATTAAAGATCTAAGGTGGGACATTAAGCCTTAAAATATTCAGAAGAAAAAATAGAGTAATTTCTTTGATATTGGCTGTCATAACATTTTTCTAGATATAGCTATTCAAGCAAAGGAAACAAAAGTAAGATTAAACTATTGAAACCACATCAAAAATAAAAAGCTTTTGCACAGCAAAGGAAATCATCAACAAAACAAAAGGCCACCTACCGAATGGGAGAAGATATCCACAAATAATATATTCAATAAGGGGTTAATATATCTAAAATATATAAAGAACTTAAATAATTCAGCACCAAAAATAAATCCAATTTGGGCAGAGGATCTGGATAGACTTTTTTCCAAAGAAGACATACAGATAGGCCAATAGACACATGAGAAGGTGATCAACATCACTAATCGCCAGGGAAATGCAAATCAAAACCACACTGAGATATCACATTTTACCTGTCAGAATGGCTATAATCAAAAAAGGCAAGAAACAGCAAGTATTGGTGAGGACACGGAGAAAAAAGGAACCCTTGTTTCACACTTGGTAGGAATGTAAATTGGTATAGCCACTATGGAAAACAGTATGAAGTTTCCTCAAAAAGTTAAAAATCAAAATACCATATGATCCAGTAATTCCATTACAGGGTATGTACTTAAAGAAAAAAAGAAAACAGTTCAAAAAGATATAAACACCTGTATGTTTACTGCAGCATTACTGACAATAGCCAAGCTATGGAAGCAACCCAAGTGTCCACTGATAGATTAACAAATAAAGAAGATATCACACACACACACGAATATTACTCAGCCACAAAAAAAGGTTAGGTCTTGCCATTTGATTTGGGACAGCATGAATGGACCTAGAGGGCATTATGCTACGTGAAATAAGTCAGGCAAAGAAAGACAAACACTATACGATTTCACCTATATGTGGAATCTTAAAAAACAAAACAAAGGAAACAAAAAGCAGGAAAAGATTCATAAATACAGAGAACAAACCTAAGGTTGCCAGAGGGAGTGGGGTGGAAGGATGGGCAAAATGGGTGAAGGGAGGTGGGTGATAAAGATTTCCACTCATGGAATGAATAATTCTTGGGAATAAAAGCACAAGACGGAGAAATTTGGCACTGGCATGCACCGGCATTGTAATAGCGTTGTGTGGTGACAGATGGTACTTACACTTATGAGCACAGCATAATGTATAGACTTGTTGAAACACTATGTCATATACCTGAAATTAATGTAACACTTTGTGTCAACTATACTTCAACTAAAATATAGTTCCAGACCAACCTAGTACCCTACCCCCGCATTCACTTTCCCTTGGTGACCTACTCCCCCATCGTCTCAGCCGAGAAGGCCTACCATGAGCAGCTGTCCGTGGCAGAGATCACCAACGCCTGCTTTGAACCCTCCAATCAGATGGTCAAGTGTGACCCCCGCCATGGCAAATACATGGCCTGCTGCATGCTCTACCGTGGAGAAGTGGTGCCCAAGGATGTGAATGCTGCTATTGCCACAATCAAGACCAAGCGCACCATCCAGTTTGTGGACTGGTGTCCCACGGGTTTCAAGGTTGGCATTAACTACCAGCCACCCACAGTGGTGCCCGGGGGAGACCTGGCCAAGGTCCAGCGGGCAGTCTGCATGCTAAGCAACACCACAGCCATCGCTGAGGCCTGGGCCCGCCTCAACCACAAGTTTGACCTGATGTATGCCAAGCGGGCATTTGTGCACTGGTACGTGGGCGAGGGCATGGAGGAAGGGGAGTTCTCTGAGGCCCGAGAAGACCTGGCTGCCCTGGAGAAGGATTATGAAGAACTGGAAACAGAGTCCATGGACGGCGAGGATGAGAGTGAGGAGTTCTAGGGGTCCCAGCACCTGCAGCGCCTGGGCTCTGTCCCCGGGTTTGTGTCTCACATTCCACTGTCTCCCTAACCCCCTACAAATACAGTCGATGTCTCAAGTGAAAAAAAAAAAAAAAAAAACTATATATATATATATATATATATAGCAGCTAATTACAGGGCACAAATCAGATATTCATCACCACTTTGGCACTAACCTGTTTCTTAATTTATATTAATGCAAGCTAGGAGAAAGGAATAAAGAACAAAATTAATATAAAATATGTCATGGTTTAAATAGTTCAAAACCATTAATTTCTAAATTATGAGGTCACCATATGAGTACTTAGCCCAAAATGCATTGGAACATGTCACTTAATTAGTATTTGATGTTATTAGCAAGAAAGACAATTTTTCTGTACTAAGTAACATGTTTATTTGCACATGTGCAACAGCAATTTTTATGTTTACAGACTAAAAGTTTTAAAAATAAATAGACAAAAATTACTACAACCTTGTTATAAGTACAGTTCACTCAACAATCAGTGGATGCACTAATTTGCTATTGCTATTATAACAAATTATCACAAACTTAGTGGCTTGAAAAAACAGGTTTCCTGCCTTCTAGTTCTATAGGTAAGAAATGCCGCCCAGGTCTCAACTCCAGTTGAGGCTAAACTCCAGTTGTCAGTAGGGCAGGATTCCTTCTGGAGGTTCTAGAGGAGAATGCTTTCACTTGCTTTTTCCAGCTTCTAGAGGCCGCCTTCATTCCTTCGCCAGTGGCCTTCTCCCCACATCTTCAAAGACAGCAGCATAAACTCTTCATTTCGTTCTCTCGGACCACACCTGAAACTCTCTACTTTTAAAGATTCCTGTGATTAGATCACACCCGTCTTGATAATCCAAGATTATCACCCCATCTCAAAGTCTTTAACTGGCATCAGAGCCACCCAGTCCTTTCTGCCATGTAAGGTAACATAACTACAGGTCCTGGGGATTAGGACGTATACATTTCTGTAGAGCCATTATCTTGTCCACCACAGTGACTACTGAATTTTCACATCAGACAAATTAACCAAATCAAAGATACAGGACCCTTGATATAAGAATATTTACTTTCAAGGCTGCCTGGGTGGCTCAGTTGGTTAAGCGTCCAACTCGATTTTGGCTCAGGTCATGATCTCACAGTTTGTGAGTTCAAGCCCTGCTTTGGGCTCTTGGCTGACAGCTTTGAGCCTACTTGGGATTCTCTCTCTCCCTCTCTTTGCCCCTCTGCCATTCACACACATGCACATGCTCTCTCTCTCAAAGTAAACAAAAAACATTTTAAAAATCTTTTTAAAAAGAATATTTACCTTTAATAAGTAAATACCCTTTTTCCTTTAATCGTGCATTAGGAAAGAAAGAAAAAAGTATCTTTCTTTGTTAATACAGTGATATTGAAGGTACTAACAGCACAACTGAAAGTGATTTGATGTCATAGAAGAGAGTGACAGAGAGAGACTGTAGTGGACCTCAGTTTGATCTGGAGTCCCACAGGACCGGCTGCATCACATTCTTCTGCCATCATAGGTACCGTGGGTCCTGAGGCTCGAGCATCATGAACAGAATGTCACCAAAATCAAAATGCTTGATGATGAATTTTACATCCAACAAATATTCTCTCACCTACTTGAGAGTACCCTATGACTTTATAAGCTAATTTTCATACTTCTTGGTCCCATGAAACGTATATAGTTTGTTACTATGTATACATCATCAAGGTCAATTGGAATGATGATTTCTTTAGGCAGCATTAGGTCAGAGGGGCCTTTGTCTGGTTTCCTACTCTGAACACAGGACCCTTAACCAGAAGTATCAGGTTTTGGTCCACCAATTAACATATTTCTTTTTAGCAACTCCCAAAAGTGCTCTATAAAGTCAAGAGTAGACTAATGGAAAATGACAAAATCAGCACTAAGCAATGGATATCAACAGTTTACTTAAACAGTTTATACACACACAGTAATTAAGAATGATGCAAATATAAACTGTGATGGGGCTCATCCATTCAACAGATGTTCACTGAGTGCTTCCTACATGAGAAGTATTGTTCTAGGCACTCGGGTGTTAGCCTAGATACCCCCAGCAAACAAAAAAAAAAAAGGCAAAAATTCTACCCTTAAAGAAGTTTCCATTCTGGTAAGATAAACAGTCAATAAATAAGGCATATAGTACATTAGTGTTATGTATAACATAACAGTGTTAAATGTTAAGAAGAGAAATGAGGTTGAGTGGAGGGAAGAAGTGTGAGCAGTGGCAGGTGTGAGACCTGAAGTTTTAGACAGGGAGGCTAGAGCAAGCCTCTCAGAGGAAGTAACAATGTTCAGTATAGACTGACAACCTTCCTTCACTAAGCAGGACTAGCTCCTTGGGGGAAATGCTTTTGCCCAAGATCTGCTCTAATTCCTATTCTTCTACTGATATTTTAATCAGTGGTCAACTGCTGGTGGTCTTCCGAATCCAGTATTGGAACAAGTCCCGTATTCATCTTGGCTCGTTCATGTCAGGGTGATTGGTATCATCAATTCCTGAGACTTATCCTCCATACTAATAGTTTCTCAAAGCTTAGGCTTTAAAGTCCACTGTGTCTCCATAACTTTGACTATTTGTGTATCTATTAACCAGAACATAGATACATACAAGTGAAGGCATTTTAAGGAGGCACATGCTCCTCCATTGCATACACTTCAAAATACCTATACTCTTAAATTTCTCTTTTTGGCGATATGGGAGAATTGTGTTTTAAAAGCATGGTCCATGGCATGTTCACTCTAAATCACAAGAATAGCCACCATTCCTGAATGGTAACACATGATATATAGTTGGTGCTCTATAAATATCTAGGTACGCTCTCCTATATCATACAGCTTACAGCATAATCCTCATTTCAATCATACAAGATGAGAGTTATGGTCCTTATTTTACATGCAATAAAATAGGCTGGGAAAGGTTAAATCATCCTCCTAAGGTTCCTAAGGTTATGCTAATAGCATGAAAGCAGGAGCTCTGCCAAACTCTGGTTCTCTCTCCCCAGTAAGGTAAATCTGTGGCTGGTGACTTCATCTACTCCCTCCCCCCAGCAAAGGATTATCACACTACTCCTTGTAACTCTGCCACAGAGTAGCTGTGGGATATAGTACTGCTTCCTGCCTTCCTGGGTATTTTTTTGTAATCTGATAATCTACACCACATTTAGATGTTAAAATGGGACTACATTAAAAGTAAAGTGGGTGTTATTTAGAATCCTTTGAGGATTCTTAAGTGTTTTTTTAATAAAAAAGGGGTGTGAGATTTCAAAATAGCTATGCCTTAAACTTTCAGACCCTAAATATGATGTTTTAGTAGAAAAACTTCTAAAATATACAATGAATCTGATCACTTAGGCACTGAGTGAACATTGAGCAATACCTTCACTACTCAGGACCAGCACTGGGTTATTAATTACTCATTGTGTCCAGTAGGTATTTGTAAATACAGACACACATACAGTTTGTCCTATGAAGATAACTGGGCCTAAGAAAGTTCACTCACTCAGGAGACTCTATGATTGACCTGTCCCTTTCACATAAAGGAAAATAAAATATACCTGGCCGCCAGGCATTATAGTATTGCTTCCTTTCTGCCAAGTCAGTGAACACGGCAACAAAGATGGTGATGATGACAATAATGATGATGGCAGCATTTACTGGATGCTTGATTCCAAAAATAGCAAGAAATTATATAAATTTTCTCATTTAATCACTTAATAATTTTATCAGGTATGAATTGTTTCTCTTTTTCCGTTTTACAGATGAAGAAACTAAGATACGGGGAAAGTAAATAACTCTTCTCAAGTCACCAACTAAAAAATCTGCAGAACTAAAAACTCATACAGTCTAATTCCAGGACGCTGTTTTAACCACTACACTCTAGTGCCTCAAATTAAAGAATAAAGCAGTCTTTATACGTGATGCTAACCTTCCAGAAAGTAATTATCTTATTCACAGTTGTCTTCTGTTCGCCATCACTCAGACCAGCAAAGAACATTAGCTAATGTTGATTAGCTAATGAAGCCAATCAAAGATAAGCCCTCTGGGGCTTATTCTCACCTGGAGAGACACAGTGTAGTGGTGAAAAGTTTGGACTCTGGGGACTGCCTTGGCATCCAGGCCTTTCTACTTGCTAGCTGTGTGACCTTGGGCAAGTTACATAACTACTCTGTGCTTTAGGTCTAAGTGTGATACTGGGTTTTTACTTCATAGAGACATTGCAAGAATTAAATAGGTTGTTTCTAAGCAAAGTGCTTTAAAATTGTGTGTGACAAATATTAACAGCTCAAGAAACAATAGTTTCTTATCTACACTAATGATGAGGAAAACGCTCTCTCATTTAAAAAAGCCACACGATACTACTGTGAGGTTAGTTTCTCCATCAAATTCAGCAATTGGAAAATCCCTCACAATTGAAGGAAATGAGAGCATACCCTTACAAGGATTCAGGGAAGGTTACGCTTGGAGTTAAGCAACCTGAGATCAAATCTTAGCTCTTTCACTAACCAGAATCATAGCCATCACTCAGATGTGCCAGAAGATGCTGAGATCTTCTGTGTGTCTGCCCTGGCATCTTGGAGCACAAATGCCTATGGAGAAACTAGTAAATGACTCACAATGTCCAGCAAATTAGCATATGCCTCTGTTCACTAGTCAATTCCCAGCATTTTACATTAACATGCCCGTTGTTCAGAATAGTTAACACAATACATATTGTAGATCATTTTATTTTGGTGCTAAAACTTTTATTTCAACTATTTATAAAAACTTTGCCAAAACTACTTACATAATTATTGAGTTGTTATCTAAAATATAGGAAAGACAGTCACAAATTAACCATGAAGTGTTCAGTATCAAGTGTATACTGTGAGGAAAGCAAAGACATGCAAGACATGGTATCAGGCTTAACGAGTGTGTATTTAGTGAAAGGACAAGACTCTGACCACCAATACACTACTGACCACAGAAGGGGAAAGGGCAAAATAATATATGCATACGCTACGGGACTGGAGAGGAAAGAAAAGTAAAAGTGAGTTGATGAAATCAAAGTGGATTTTATAGAAAACTTAGGACAAAGCCTTGAAAGGCTCACAATATGTAAATGTGGACTCATTCTCTAATCCTAAAATGAAATTTCCTTTCAATGTGATGACTCCTTTTAATGTGACTTTGTGGAATTCTGTGTCTGAAGGATTCTGAAGCTGAATATGGACACAATGGGAAACTTACAGACTCATAATCTTTTGAATGTTAACATCTGCTTCAGGGGGAGAAAGCAGGAAGAAAGCAGGGAGAGAACCCACCTCTACCCTTTTTGGCCAATTCTGTGTCCCTCCCACACAGCTCCCTCCTCCTGTTGCTCTACTGGAGCCACTATCTACTGACCTATCTCCCCTTTCTCTTCCTGTTTTCTCAGCTTCTCTGATTCTTCTCTTTTTTTCTCCAGAAAAATCAACACAGCTATCTTTTTTATTTTCCATTACTGAACCAACTAAACATCATGTCCCATTCAATCTTAAAGCTTCAAATGTTCTCAGCCACCTGTAGCAACCAGTCCCTCACCCCTGGTTTTGCAATTTGAGAACCCAAACTTTTATCAGTGTGACCACCAGCATATCTACTACCTGAGTTTACTTAGGATGGGTCTTCAACATAATAAGAAGAGGATGAATGTCACAGTTTCTGACACAGCAAACTACCTGCACTAATGTCTGTTTCCCTCAGATCCGCAGAATTCATAGAATGCGAGAGCAGGAAGAGACCTTAGAAATCATGCTTAATTTCTTCCCTGTATGAAGGAGGAGGAGGATGCCCAGGAAATCAAGTCACTTTCTGAAGGAAAACACAAAAATTTTGTAATTGAAACGGAGCTAGAACAGAAAACTTCCAAACTCATAACCATTTGAATGTATTGCTTTAATCCACCTGTTGACTCCATACCCCCAAAAATTTATCTACAAAATATGCCACCTTGCTGGTCTATTCAGTCTGTATTTCTTTTTCCTGCTTTTACTCACTCTGCTCAAAAGCTTGTACTAGGTTCTTGAAATGTACTTGTATATTTACCAGAGTACATCTCTGAATGCATCTTACACCTCTAACACATTTTCATCCAAGCATTGCACATTGTATGTGTCTACTTCTTGGTTCCTCAACACCTGGTATGAAATAGATTATATTCATGGTCAAAGGATTCTTTACTAAAGCTCATGCTATCTGCTACCATGCAATAGGGCATGCCGGATTTCTGAGGTCCATAAAACTGAGGTATTGATGTTCCGTATATAAATGATGGTTAGTGTTTTCATGAATTCACATAAGTGCTTCAAAGTAGTGTTTGTTGCACGTAGTTAATGCCAGTATTTGTTGAAGATTCCTAAAAATAACAGTGATAGGCACCATTTATTAGGTACTTCCTATCTGCCAGATACTAAAGTGGGTACTCCCCATCCATTATCTTATTTAATCATCTCAACAACCTTGAAACTAGACAGTACTACCTCCATTTCACAGATGGAAACAAGGTAGAAGCAATTCAAGCGTGAAATCCCTTGGAGGGCTTTCGTGAGTAAGGCGCAGATTCCTTAGACTCATTCAGATGAGATCACATTATAAACATGTCCTGCATTGTTTATTTCATGCACATTCTACCATGTTCAGCTTCACAGATTAAAAAATAGCAGCTCTCTCCCTTCCGAAACACAAATTGTATTCAGTGCTCCCGGTTGAGATACAAAAGATGCAACTGCCATGCATTTCAGGTAGTTTTCCAGAAAAGGGGTTTGATTTTCATATCTTCAGTCCTTTCATGACCAAAGAAGCCCTACAAATTGCAGGGCAGTCTCAGAGACACTTTCAGGACATGCTAAAGGCTTTTCGTTAGTTGAAAAATGCACTGACCCAGACCATGGTTGAACCTGTAACCCATCGCTTCATTAGTACTGGCTTCTAACTGCTCAGACTGTCCCAGACAAATTTACATAATTACATGACTGCAGAATACATACTTGAAAAGCCTTCAAAGAAAATAGTTTACTCTCTATAAACATCAGTTTTCACACCGCAAAACCGTTTCCTAGACCCTTTATTCCAAATAGAAATTGCTTGAAAAATGCATACAAGACATTTAAGTGGTTCTTGGTGAGGCTTGCAATGGGATGTTTATGCCTATTTATAAACTTCTGCCATCAGAAATCTTGGTGCCACTATGGTATCTCACTCAGTCTGTCTCTTCTATTTTGATGAGGAGAAAAATGCAAAGTCCTCTCTTCTCTGCTCCCCTTTCACAAGGTTAGCTAGCACTTTGAGCCAGTAGCAATTGAAACCTAGTAGCTAGAAAGTAATTTACTTCTTTGAATCTCACTCTTCAGAGCCAGTATAATCTGAGCACATTTTTGCACCAAAGACATTAAGAGAGAATTCCTTTTCAAGTGGTTATTCTTGAATTCATTTACTTTTGACACACACACAATGAAATCCCAATTCTCCTGCAGGCTGCAGTGCCTTTGTTTGCTGTTTTGTGCAGTCCATCTCCCTGCGTCTTTGAATGAACAGCTGCAGAATTTCAGAAACTTGGGAGTGCTTCCTCAAGATGGACTATTACCACCAGAACTTGGCCAGCTAATGATTTTCCAAACACCGTTTTTGCTGTTTCCTTTTTAGAAAGACTGAAAAGTGACAGAAGATCCTCATTTTTGAACAGACTTCATGAAGCATTTGAATCCATGGCAAGTACACTTTCAAGTAATAAGACTATTTCCGATAAATGGCACTAACAATGATTTACAATGCGATAAGGACCTGAAACAGCTCTTCAAATCTATAGAAGATATTCCTGTTGGCTAGAGGCCATTTTAAAAGCCAGGAGCAAGAGAAAAGGTGAATTTGCACTGCCCAGTTAAACTATGGGATCTCTAACAAAATGAATGACAAGCGTTCTGTGGGATGAAAAACACGGTGATGTCAACCACGCATATGAATTCACAGAAGCATCAAGTCAAAGCAAACTAATGTTAGGATGAGATTATGGGCTGTCGGTTTGAGTCTCATCACCCACACGTATGCTGATTTTGAACAATTTCTTTAATTGCTCCTTGCCTCCATCTTCTCATCTCTAAAATATGGATGATAATAAAATGCTTCTTTCATAGAACTGCTTGAAGAGTAAATATGCTGATATCTCATTCAGTCTCTTCCATTTTGATCAGGAGAAAAATACAAACTACTATATTCTCTTCTAAAATGCTATACTATTGTACGGCACATAGTAAATGACAAACATATTTTAATTCCTATACATGAAACTGGAGGTCACCCAGAGGTTTAATCTAAGGTGCACTATAGCAGTGGACTGGTTCTATTATATCCAATCTTGTGCTTATGCCTGTCCATTTCAGTACAGAAAATATAAAGCCACTCAGCATGATTAATCAATCCTCTTGCAACTGCGACCAGCCTGGAGAAATACCTTTGAAGAACTACAAAAAGTTGGCAGACTTTTTTCCCCTCTCATCTTTGACTTTTTCAAATAAATCTCTTTCAGTGCATCCTTTTCGAATGTTTTACCTTCAAAATATGTCTGTTTCCTTCTTGTTCTCAAATATAAAATACATTTGCAGTACTGGATCAGTCATGGCTTATAATAAAGCATATAAACAAAGCCAGAAGATGTCTGCCATTTAAACTGGTATCTTAGTACTTTAGAGAATCTGAATTATAATCTCCATCTTCAACACTCACATCTTAACCTGGAAATGGTCAGCAAATGCAACAATAATGTCATTATGCCATAGGAATTGAAAAAAAAAATACTCTACAGAAATTTGATATGAATTTAAATTGCCGGCAGTACTAGCAAGTGTTTTCTCCTTATAACTCTTTGAGGAAAAGCCTCGTAAATGGGCAGAAGTGGAGATCAAAGGTGCCCCTAGAGGAGCCTGGGAAGAAATGCTTTCCAAAAGTTTATGCCCATGGATACGGACACGCACATTCAATACATGCAGGCATTCGTGAGCAACTATCAAGCAGGGGCATCTGGTAGATCAATCCCCTCCAACCCCCAGTCAAGCCAGCACAGGAAATGAAAATATCTCCCCAAATACCAGTGTGCCAGAAGACATAATGAGAAAGAGGCAGATCTAGACTATGAAACCACAACATCAAAGGCAAATTTATACTAAGAAGATTAGATAGGCAGATTTGCATCCAGCCAGCTTCAGTCTGAAATAAGCCAACGTGGAAAAAGATCTCATTTTCAAATGTCCATTACAATTTCATCTAAGTACCAAGATCACCTCTAGAGAAATACAAAGAAGCATAAGCCATAAATGTATATTTTTCTTTTTTAACCCAACAGTTCCACTCTGAAATCAGTAAAGAAAAATAAGGCAAGCATCTGAGATTCTCACTATCATATATTCAATAAATAAATACACATTCAGTTCCTACAGTGGGAAAGGAATCATCCAGGATTATCATTTCATAGTCCACCAGATCTACATTTTAAAACTTAGTTATGCTCTGCTTAAATGTTTATAGGAAAAAGGAAGATTGGATTTTTTTTAAGATTCTGGCTTGAAACTGTCCATCACAACTGCTGTAAACCTGCAAGAGTCGTGAAAATGGAATCTTAATTCAGTGCATAGTAACTTTACAACTGCTGGGTGTTAGGAATTAGGCAAGAGAGGGGTGCCTGGGTGGCTTAGTCGGTTAAGCGTCCGACTTTCGCTTAGGTCATGATCTCGCAGTTCGTGGGTTCAAGCCCCGCATCGGGCTCTGTGCTGACTGCCAGCTCAGAGCCTGGAGCCTGTTTCAGTCTGTGACTCCCTCTCTCTCTGACCCTCCCCCTGCTCACGCTGTCTCTCTCTCTCCTAGAAATAAATAAAACATTAAAAAAAAAAAAATTAAAAAAAAAAAGGAATTAGGCAAGAGAAACAGGTCAAGGGGAGTAGCTACCTCGGGGGGAGGCATACTCGAGACAGCCACAGGAATGCTTCCACAATCCTCTGAGTTGCTGAAACGAAGCACATGGCGTCAAAAAAGCTGTCTCTTCCTAAGAAACCAAAAAAAAAAAAAAAAAAAAAAAGTCGCAGAGTAGACAAAGACACAAGAGAATGAAATTGGAAGTCTTCCGATGGCAAATTATTAATATCTCCTCTTTGAGAAATTGCAAGCAGGCAGAAAAAGGTCTAACCTGAAGAGAAGGATCAAAGACAGAAATAAAGGCTTTGATGCCCGAGTTGCTCTGTAGCCCCCAAAGCACTATGAAGCCGGGAGTGCAGCCAGGAAGATTGTTAACTCCAAAAAAAAAAAAGTGTGGAATGAATTGGTACTTAATTCCTGGGAGGATACGGGAGTGGGATTAGGTAGTGATTAGCTGTTTCTGAAATTTAGTGAGGCCATTTAATTTCAAGCTAGGTATTTATATTTCTTTAGATTTTGCTCTATAGTTTTTACATCTTTAAAAACACATGCTAATGGTGGTGATGAGTCGATATGAATGTTTCATTTGAATAAAAAGTGTATGTCTCAAAAGAGAACATTATTGACTGGGTCATGTGGTATCAAGTGAAAGGAAGTTACCCATCCCGGAGAAGGTCAGCTGAGGTTGCTGCGACAGCCACAGTCTTGCTGTGCTGTTCGTCCTGGGACAAGGATCCCAATTGCTGATGTAATGGCTCCAAGAAAAAGAAACCGCCTTTTAAGCCTAATTTTGCAGACTCAAACTTACCACTACACAGCAAGGTAAATAAATGTCTGATCACTACATTAATTCACTCATTCAACACACACATTTAAAGCTCAGTTTGTTTCAGGCCCCTTGCTGGGAGCCAGATTCATAGATGCTAAGGTTGGTCCTGGCCTCAAAACTGCCATCTATAGACCACAGAACCTTGGACTCTGAAGTGATCCGCATCTTCAGTAAGAGGAAGCTTGATACTTCCCTGGATAGACAGCTATTCCTTACTTAGAAAAAAAAAAAAAGTTAAAAAACACAGACTTGAGCCCAATGTCATGTTCCTAAATAAACAAACAAATGGAAGAAATCATCATTTTAATAAAGCCTCTGGGACTGGATTTCATGCATTTTCTTTTTGCCTAGCAAAAATGTGTGACTTGGTAAATGGCACACATACATTCTCTTTGTTAATGATCAGATATCAAAAGACTGTCTTTAATGTGAAGGCCTGTTTAGAATCACAATATTAAGTCTCACCGACTGATTCCCAGATGGTTCCCACTGGTAACATTTTATAACAGAGATAAGTTGAAGCCAAAAGGAGCATGGTGTACTTTAAAGCCACAAAGAAATCTCTTGAAATTCTGCTTTCTGTCTGACCTTACTTCTTCCAGAACTCAACAGGGCCAGGGTAGGGAAGGGTATGTCTACACAACAGGGTAGGGAAGTCAGAAAATACCTTTTTGAACAAAGAGGGAATGTTTTAGTATAGTAACAGTGGACTTTCGGGTACGATGGGGACCACTTTTCCTGTTTTCTGAAGTGCTGTATGGTTGCTGCTATTGACACTATTTTTCTTGAAAGTAATCTTTACTATTCCATTATAGTAAAATACAGTTGATCCAGAATGGTCAAAGAGAGTTCTCATTCTCTGAACAATTTGATTACCTTAAAGTCACATACATTTTAGAAGGATTTCAAAATATTTAAAAAGGCAATAAAACATCTGTTACTAGCTTATGCCAAACAACATATTGTTCAAAGCTTCAGAAGGCACTTAACCATTTCTCCTCACCACCAAGGAAACTTCTTAACCATTTGGAGCATCCAACTTTTTTGGTAAAAAGACCTGGTCCAAATGCCTGGTACAATGACTTGTTGAGTTAATGAATAAATGAATGAATGCATGCATCAATGAGTGAATATATGAATGTGTAATATCTACAAATTTAAGTATCATCATGTAAGTGACTTCAATAAACTTGTTTTCAGTTCATGCATGTATTAAACTATTAGATGTGTTCATCTTTAATTTCTTTGTTACCTAACTTTTCTTATTTGTTAACTGACTCTGAAAGAGACTTTTTCACCCTAAAGTATAACTCATGTTTCCTTCTTTAATTGTTCCACAGTCATAAAGCGGGACTATCTAAATAAGAAAAACATTTGATAAAGGAAAAAAGACTTTGAATTGCATTTTTCAAGATACAGTCAATATATTAACTTCTCTATTTCTTACAATAGCACATTAGTCTAAATTTCCATTTCCTCCAGTATAAGTATGATTTGCTTCCTTTCCATTTTAACATCCATTATGCTCTCTCCTTTTCTTGTACCCTGCTGCACTATGGCTTCCTCTACAGGTGCCACTGGCATTTATACCTAATTCTCTAAGTTAGCAAGGAACCTACCATTAAGATTATCCAATATTCAGATCTCCTCTACCACAATGCCAACCATATATTTATATAGTCAAGGTAGATGAGCCTTTCATTGCACTTCTTTGTTTCTAGGTAAGTGGAGATTGTCACAGTTGATGTGTTATTTGAGTATTTCCTTCTTTGTATGTGAGAGCATCCCGAGGCCAGCAACCACATGCTTTCTCTATTCTATGAGGGAGAAATGTCCACATGGACATTTACTCACATTAGGACTAAAATGAGAATATTCCTCTACGAAACTCTAAGTGAACAGCAAAGAAGCCACAACAACATATATGTAGACTGCAGGGCAAAATAGTTTCAGTTTTCTCTTCAGGTATTCTTGACACGCTCTTCAGCAAGCTATAATATATTCTTGCTTAATTCACAGATTTATTTTGACCCTTCTCCAAGGTCAGATGTAATATAAGCATCTCAACATTGCCCGCAATTGCCGTATCCCGGAGAAGATTATTTGTGATAAATGAAAGCTAAGCAGGGGTCACTAGAACTCACAACAGAACAAAGCATATCATCTCTTCTGTCAAAATGGAAAAAAATAGCCTTTCTTTGAGTCACACAACTAAATCTCCAGTTGTTAAATATTCTTTAGCATATAGTCTTTAAAACCATTACAATGACTGCAACTAATATTCATTCCGAATGCAGCCAGTCTCTTAAACCTTTGGGTCTCTTGTACTTTATTCTCCTACTTCCCACATCCCCCAGTCTCCAGCATTGTTCAGAACTAACAGATTATAAAAATGTTATTTTTGCACTTGCCTTCTGTGGTTTGCCATCTGATTCAGTAAATGGGTGAGTTAAGCCATTACTTTCAACCCACTTAGGCAATCCAGACACTATTGTTTTTCAGCAATGATGAGGAGAGTCCGCATCCAGTACCATCCTGCATAACTGAACAGCCACATTATGCTACTTAATTCTCTATGTGCCCCACACTCACTAGGAAGCAGAATAAAGTCTCAAAGCACTTTATTTTCGAAGAAGAAAAAAAGTGAGAGGAGACTTTTCCTCAGAGTTTAGCCAGTTGAGAAGTTAGTGGGAATAGTCCCTGAAGGAGATTACCTTCCCTTCTGACACCAACTGTAAGTTCAGGGGGCTCCCCTTTCAGGGGGTGCAAGGACTTAGAAGGACCCACAATAATCACTAAAAGCTATCATATTAAAATTGGCCAGGGATATCTGGGGGGCTCAGTCGACCGAGCGTCTGACTCTTAATTTTAGCTCAGGTCATGAACTCACAGTTCATGGGATTGAGCTCCATGTCACTGCAGACCCTGTTTAGGATTCTCTCTCTCTCTCTCATAAATACATACATACATACATACATAAATTGGTCAATGAAAGAAGTGACTAGGGAAGGGTTGGGAAGTACCACAGTAGAGCTTCCAATGTCCTCTGTGAAATCAGAGCATGTGACTTCCCTGGCATCAGCATGTGACAACATGTCCAGACTGCCAGACTGCGGCCAATCAAGGAAGCTCAGCTGAGAGTCCCATGTATAAAGTTTTTATTGAGACTTCATTACATAGATATGCTTGATAGACTAATTGCCCACTTAGTTGATTTCAAGCTCCAGTTTCCAGTCCCTTTGGGAGTGATCCCAAACGCCTACCAATGTTGTTGGTCTTTCTGGTGTGGCAAGAACCTCAACCTAAAACTAACCAAATGTGTCCAGCCCTTGCCCTAAGTCATAATGTTAGACTATCCAATGACCCAAAGCCCCTGTCAGATATCACATTATAAGGGCTAAGACATTACCTCTCAGAAACTGAGGCCAAAGGGCAGAACTCTTTTTGCCTAACATTAAACTCTTTACTGCAGATCTTCACTTTCACATTAGGCTTTGACTGGGGCATTTATATCAATCGTAAACATACTCATTTGGTGGTAACTATGCCCTTAGGCATTCTGAAGGCTAAGGGAGATTTATTTAATAAATTAGAGATTAAGAAAGTTAATTTATGCTTTATGCCTAGAGGTCAGAGAAGGGAGGGTGGTGAACATAAAATGCAGTAAGACGCCCAGTTGGAAACACTGACCTTGGCATTATGAGCTTGAACCACATAGCAGTTCTTTCCCTCACTGGCAATAATGAAGGAGTGAACTGTCACCAACTACTACTATTTGCCTGGCAGGTGGCAGACACAGCTGGTTCTACACCTCTGAGTGGAAAGAGCATGAACAGTAACTAGTCTGCACAGAACATTTGGAGGGATTCCTCAAAACTCCCCCCTACAAGCTCACCCCATCTGCTGACTGCCAGCACTATGTCACCATTTAGGTGAAGCACTGTGTTTTCACTGTTAAAATACAAATATGTTAAGCTGGGAGTCTCCATGAATACTCTAGTTTGAGGCTGTTTGCTGGGAGAAGTAATGGAACTAAATTCTGATGGGTGAAAGGGAGAAAAAAGAAAAATATGAATTATGAAAACTGCATGGGGGCCCGCGTGGAAAAAGATGAGAAAGAATTCCCCAACCCCACTCTGTCTCCTCCCTTTCTAAGCCCAGCATAGTGCACAGTGTGGTCAAAACGGGGACCCTCAAGGGCCTGCAGCAAATCCTACTGACCCCAGGTAGCTGGGCGACAATACCACAAACACTAGAGTAACAATCTGGGTTGAAATCCTGGCTCAGCTACTAACAAGCTGTGACTTGGGCACATCAATTAAACTTTATGCATCTCTGTCACCTCGATTCTAATTTGAGAATAATATGAACTCCTTCACAGAGTGGGCGTGAGGCTTAAATGATATAACATATGGGAAAAGCACCTTGTTAAATGTGTTTTTTTAACTACTATGTAAGTATGTTATTATTAGTTGAGCAGATTGGAAAAATAGCTTTAGCTTTTGGATTTCTAATTTTGAGATTTTATATATATATATATATATATACACACACACAAAAAAATATATGTATATATATATATATATACATACATACATATATATGTATATATTCTGCAGAGCAATTGAGTGCTACAAAATAATAATGCTTCAAGAATATTATTCAAAATAATACTTCAAGATGGTTCCAGAAAAAGGCCTATGTAGTCACATGGGTCTGGAATATGCAGGAATCTAGACAGTCTTCTGAATCATAATATACAGTAGCACATTTAAGGCTCTGGAGACCGCTACAAGAATGAACCCATAATAAGGCTATTTGACATGGAATTTCCAAACTGTTTCAAACACAAAAACATCCTTTCCTCTACCACTTCTTAAAATTCAACAGTGGGAGGGGGAGGTTGGTTAAGCATCTGACTCTTGATTTTGTCTCAGGTCATGATCTCAAAGTTCATGGGATCTAGCCCTGCGTCAGGCTCTGTGCTGACAAGTGCAGAGCCTGATTGGAATTCTTTCTCTGCCCCCCACCCCCACCCTTCCTCTACTCATATACTCTCTCTCTCTTTTATTTTTTAAAATAAACTTTTAAAAAATCCAACAGAAACAGTGATCCAGAGAATAAATTTTGAGAAATACAGCTCTTTTTTTATGGTACCTCGGAGGCAACAGTCGGCTTTAGGATGAAGCTGAACATCTCTTTCCCAGCTACTGGCTGCCAGAAACTCATTGAAGTGTGTGGCGAATGCCTTTTTTGAGGCGTCTATGGCCACAGAGGTTGCTGCCGATGCTCTGGGTGCAGAGCGGAAGGGTTACGTGGTCTGAATCAGTGGCGGTGATGACAAACAAGGCTTCCCTGTGAATCAGGGCGTCCACCTGCTTCCAAGTAAGGGGCATTCCTGCTACAGATCAACAAGGACTGAACAAAGACAGTGTGAATCTGTTCAGGCTTGTACTGTGGATGCCAATCTCAGTGTTCCCAATTTGGTCCTTGTGAAAAAGAGCAGAAGGGTATTCCTGCACTCACTGACACCACTGTGCCTCATCTCCGGGGGCCCTAAAGAGCGAGCAGAATCTGCAAACTTTTCAGTCTCTCCACAGAAGATGATGTCTGCCAGTATGTTGTGAGAAAGATAAGGTAAGAAATCTAGAACCAAAGCACCCAAGATTCAGTGTCTTGTTACTCCACGTGTCCTTCAACACAAACATCAGCATATTGCTCTGAAGAAACAACATACTAAAAAAAAATAAGGAAGAAGCTGTGGAATATGCTAAACTTTTAGCCAAGAGAAACACACCAGCAACAGATTGCCAAGAGATGGAGGTTCTCCTCTCAGAAAGCTTCTACCTCTAAATCTGAGTCCAGTCAAAACTGAGGTTTTCTAAGAGTGATAAATAAATAAGATCAGACACCAAATACCAAAAAAAAAAAAACACTTGTTTGAGAAATACAGTCAAGCAGACTATTCATTATTAAAAAATATAATACTAAGGCATCATGTTCTGCACAGCCAGCTTTTCACTATGCTTGACCAGTAAGGAAGAGGATGCTCCTTGGGCAGATGCTCCTGTTGAGAACAAGGTCTGAATCTGTGCAGCTAAATCTCTACCTTCAATATCACACAGCCTCCCAGTTCTCTTGACGATCACTACTCTCCTCCATTTGTGTCACCTAGAATTTTATTTTTAATTGTCATTGTCTTCTTTGGTCTTCTACCTTGCCTCTTTCAAGAAATGTACCTTTAAATCACCACCAAAAAAAACCTGTGATCATTTTACTGGGTACCCAGGACTGGAGAACACCTTGGAGGTCACAGGCCCTCCACGTGCTTCCTCCTGTCTCCTATCCCCATCTGCAAATCCAGACTCACCAGATACCTTGAGAGCAAGAATCTTGGAGAGCAGTTTCATTTTTCTTTCTGCAATGTAAAACACCCTAATCACTTAAGGGAACTTCAATAATTGATTATCATACTAATAGTTTCTAACACTGACCAGCCTAAACTCTAATAGAAGAGTGAAATGCTCCATTCCATCTATAGTCATTACTAGACTTTTATTATAGATTAAATAATTTATGGTTTCAAAATAACTAAGGGTGGGGTGGCCTGGTGGCTCAGTCAGTTAAGCATCCAACTCTTGATCTCAGCTCAGATCTCCATTTCAGAGTTGTGAGTTCAAGCCTCATGCTGGGTTCTACACTGGGCATGGAGCCTGCTTTTTAAAAAAGAAAAAACAAACAAGACTAAGAAATGAAGTTGCACTACCCAAACCAAGTGATACATCCCTATGGTCTACCATATCTTCAAATTCAACTATCAAGCAAAAATTCATCTACACTATTCTAAAAAAAAAAAAAAAGTGAACCATATTCTGCAGTAGAGCATGTTAACTATTTTTTTAATCCAGCATTTCTTTTTTCAAACTATGTTCATCAAGTTCCTTAAGAGAAAATAGGACTTAGCCTTGTAGTCAAAAAGAAAAAAACCCCAAAAGAGGCAATTCTTTATTTTTTGAGAGAGAGAGAGAGATGAATAGAATGAAGGGGGGTAGGAACAGAGAGAGGAGAGGAGAGAATCCTCAGCAGGCTCCACACCAACAGCGCAGCATCCGATGTGGGCTTGAACCTACAAACTGTCAGACCATGATCTGAGCCAAAACCAATAGGCAGATACTCAACCAACTGAACCACCTAGACACCCCTATTACTTTCTTTTTTTCATACTAGCCATTCTGACTAGTGTGAGATGGTATTTTATTATGGTTTTGATTTGGATTTCCATGATAGTGGGTGATGTTGAACACTTTTTCATGTGTCTCTTGATCGTCGCTTTTCTTTGAAAAGTGTCTAGTAAGGTCCTCTGCCCATTTTAATTGGATTCTTTGGCTTTGGTGCTGAGTTGTATAAGTTCTTTATATATTTTGGATATTAACCCTTTCTTGAATATATGATTTGCAAATATCTTTTCCCATTCAACACGTTGTCTTTTAGTTTTGTCGATTGTTTCCTTCACTATGTAAAAGCTTTTCATTTTTTTAAACATTTATTTATTTTTGACAGACAGAGCATGAACAGGGGAGGACAGAGAGAGGGAGACACAGAATCCGAAGCAGGCTCCAGGCTCCAAGCTGTCAGCACAGAGCCTATCGCGGGGCTCGAACTCACAAACCACAAGATCATGACCTGAGCTGAAGTCAGCTGCTCAACCTACAGAGCCACACAGGCGCCCCAAAAGCTTTTCATTTTGATGTAGTCACAGTAGTCTATTTTCGTTTTTTTTCTCCCTTGCCTCAGGAGACATATCCATAAATATGTTGCTAAGGGTGCTGTCCAAGAGATTATTGGCTAAGTTTTCTCTTAGGAGTTTTAAGGTTTCAGGTCTTTAGATTTAGATCTTTAATCCATTTTATTTTTGTGTATGGTGAAGAAAGTGGTCTAGTTTTATTCTTCTGCATATAATGTCCAGTGTTCCCATCTCTTTTCCCTCATTATATATCCTTGCCTCTGTTTCAAAGATTAACTCATCATATGGGTTTATCTCTGGACTCTCTATCTTGTTATATTTATCTATGTGTCTATTTTTGTGCCAGTCTCAGACTGTTTTTATTACTATGGCTCTGCAGTATATCTTGAAGTCTGGTTTCAGATACCTCCACGTAGCTGTATCTTTAAAACACACATATAAAATGCCCATCTTAAAATCTTCAGTGGCATTACACATCTGAGGAGTTGCAGTCCAAACTATTTAGCTTGGCAATAAGTAGTGTGGCATTAATCTACAGTATTACTTGCTACAATTCTCCAAGTCCAGCTCCCTAACATGACCTCATTCCTGTGCCCCTTTTAAGGGATTTCTGAGAACACCGTTCATCATATTTTAATGATTTGTTTTCCTGTCTCCATAACCGGAATATAGACTTTTCGAGAGTAGAGCTACATATTTCTTACACAGGGCACATAACAGTCATTCAATAAATATGTGTATAATGAGCAAAACTTTAAATGAAGAAAATCATTAAGTTCATACTTTTTGTAGGAAGACTGTTTTCTCAGCATACTGATCAGGTCAAAACACTAAAAAGTACAAACCCCTTTAGAAACATGGCATTGACTACCTTTTTAATAAACAAGGAAGTATTATATGTTTTAAAGAAGGATCACACAGTGGTTGAAAGGACAAAATGGAGAACTGGACCACCTGAGTCACACCCTGGCTCTGTCATTTGCTACTTGTATAGTCTCAGCTAAGGTCTTTAGCCTCTCTTTACTGCAGGTGCATCATCTGTAATAGAGGACTATTAATGGCACTTACCTTATAGGACTGTTGTATTAAATGAGCCAACATGCACAAAGCACTTAGGACAACATCTAGCATGTAGAAAACATGATTTATAGATTAGCTATTACTGTCATTATTACCTACCTACAATATTTTCTAGTAGATCACTAATTACACCCTATAGAATCACATAAGCCTCAGTTATGCTAGGTCGTTCTCCTGAAAGGTTGTCATATTCACAACAGCAGGACATTCTCATGCAGTCTTTTTTAAATTGCATCTTATGTGTACTAACACTAACCATGCAAAGCATACCTACAAGGTGTATTAGTAAAAGCACTTTTAATTTTGTTAAGTGTTTTTATTTATTTTGAAAGACACAATGTGAGTGGGGGATGTGGAAGAGCAGAGAGAGGGAGAGAGACAGAGAATCTCAAGCAGGCTCTGTGCTGACAGCTCAGAGCCCAAAACGGGGTTCGGTCTCACAAACCATGAGATCATGACCTGAGCCAAAACTGACAGTCAGATGCCTAAATGACTGAGCCAACCAGGCACCCCAGTAAAAACACTTGTAAAGCTGTTGTTTTTAATGTCAGGGTAGTAAATTTACTGTATGGATTCCAAAGAGTAGAATGTCCCATCAGTGAGCTCACAAGAAGATGTCAGATAGTTATAGCTTTACTTTCTTCCTCATAAACAGTCTACCTGTCCCTTCCCTGCACTTGTCCCAACCCCTACTAATACTGCCATATCCTTCTGTCAAGTGATATAGAGCAGAATGCAGTCACCTTGATACAGACTTGCTACAACCCTGTTGAGGGCTTAAGGCTCTCATGCAATGCATCTTTGTGGGAAAAACAAAATAACACTGGATTTTACACTGTCAGCTCATGCCAAGAACACGTATCAATCTATTTCCATAATATAACCTGTTCAATTTCAGACAGTTGCCTAACAATGCTCAATTAGGACTGCGGATTAATAAGTGTGTTCAATTAATGATTTTGCATTTTTTTGCAAATTAAATCTCCTTCCCACACTAATTTTATAATTCAATTAAAATAAGCCATCAAGCTCTTTTAGCATGGTTTGCTCTTTATGAACCCCCTGCCATTTTGTCCTCCATTTTCATTGTTTCAGTAGACCTACTGCTGACACGAGGCTGTGGATAAAAAGAAAATGTTTTCTAAACCTCCCATATCAGTTTGCCAGGGCTGCTGTGACAAAGTACCACAAACAGGGAGGCTGAAGCTTCAGAGTGCTATCATCTCGCAGTTCTGGAAGCTAGAAGTCTGAGATCAAGTTGTCTGCAGGGTTGTTTCCTTTTGAAGGCTGTGAGGAAAACTCTTTTCCATGCCCCACCTCTCATAGCTTGCTAGCAGTCCTCGGTTTTCCTTCACCTGCAGCTGTATTGCCTCGATCATCCCCCCATGATATTCTCCCTATGTGCATGTCTCTGCCTAAATTTCCGCTTTTTATGAGGACACCAGTCATATTGGATTAGGAAACCACCCTGCTCCAGTATCCTCGCACCTTAACTAATTACATTTGCAACATCCATATTTCCAAATAAAGTCACATTCTGAACTACTGGAAGTTAGTATTTCAATACAGAATTGCCAGGGGGCCCTTGGGGGGATCAGTCAGTTAAGAGTCTGACTTCGGCCCAGGTCATGATCTCACAGTTCATGAGTTTGAGCCCCACATCAGGCTCTGTGCTGACAGCTCAGAACCTGGAGCCTGCTTCGGATTCTGTCTCCCTCTCTCTCTGCCCTTCCCCCACTCATGCTCTGTCTCTCAAAAATAAATAAACATTTTTTAAAAAATTTAAAAATAAAAAGAACTGTCAGGTAGGGAGGGGGGGACACAGTTCAACCTATGCCATATCCCAAATTCAAAATGCTCTTGTAGACAAGTCATTTTGAAAATCCTTTGGTCCAACCTACTACCCACAAAGAACAGATATATCATGCAGAGAACTCATTGGACTCCTTGAGGAACCTACTGGTTGATTTCAAATCACACCTGTGACCCAACACCCAAGGTTTGCTCAGATTTCCCACAGGATTGGAAGCAAAGCCCTTTCCTCTTCACACCATGCACTTCCTCTAAAGATTCTCAGAGATTTACAGTCAACCAATGGAAGTAATGCTTGGATTATGTTTTCCAAAGTACAGATCACATGCATTATTGCATAGACTCTCACAAATAACAACCTAGCAGACAGGCAATTATGTTGAATATTTTTATAAAGGGATCATGACTTGAAGGTTAAGCTTATAGAGTCTGAAGCCAGAACACAGGAATATGTATCTCAAATCTCCAGCTTCCAGGCTGTTTGACCTGGGACAAGTTTGTATTCCTCCATCAGGTACAACAATGGGGTAAATAAGAGTATTAACTTCATAGAGTGGTTTTAAGGATTGATAATTTAATCCATGTAAATTAAGAATAGTCTCTGGTTACATGAAAGGTGTTTAGGAAAATGTGAGTTACTATTATTTTACAAATGATGACATTGAGGCTCCGGGATATATAATGACTTCTTCAGGATAGAAAGTCAGTGATGAGGCCCAACCTCAATGCCAGAACTTGTACTGGGCTTTATGAGACAGCATTCCAGCAAAACTTCATCTTTAAAATGCACAAACATTGGGGCACCTGGGTGGCTCAGTCAGTTAAGCATCTGACTTTGACTCAGGTCATGATTTCATGGTCTGTGAATTTGAGCTCCATGTCAGGCTCTGTGCTGACAGCTCAGAACCTGGAGTCTACTTCAGCTTCTGTGTCTTCCTCTCTCTCTGCCCCTTCCGCATTCATGCTCTTGTCTCTTGCTTTCAAAAATAAATAAACAAAAAAAAAAATTAAAATGCACATCACACTTTGAAGTAATGGAGATACTGGGGACTCTGACATAGGAGTGGAGAAACCTCTAATACCGTTTATGCTCAAGAAACTCCAAGTGCTGGACTGCCTGCCTAGATGCTAAATTTAGGGAAGACAAATTCCCTGAAGACCCCATCTGTTAGCCACTTGTGCAGACAGTTCTTAAATAGCTGGTTTGGCTGCACCAAGAAAAGCTGAGGAGCTGCTGCCCTGAATCTAAACAAAGTCATAGTTTTGCCATATCCCACATGCATCTCTTATTGCAGCCAGGAAAACCACTTATATTACTTATTATTATTATTTCTTCAATTTGCTGTGCTTTTCATGTCCCTGGGAAATAGTCTATTTCCTATGCCCAATCTCATATTACTGTTCGTTCTGTTTATCTCTAAGAATGAGTTGTATTTTGTATTTTCAACTCTTCTGAGAAACCTTCCAATAACACCTGGCATGTCATAGATGGGCCCTTTTCTGTTTTCTTTTAGGAAAGAATCATACTCCATCATAGTACCTGGGAGCCACTATATACCTGGTTTCTTGTTTTCTATTCCCCACCACACTAATGATGACCATATTTGTTTTGGCATCTCAGGAACTTGCATAAGCGTAGTATGTAAATATTTCCTGACTAACTGAAAGACTGACTAGAAGAATTAATTAATTCATTAATTAATATATGAATAAAAGAGACAAGAAGATCTCAGTGTTAGCATCCAATCATTAGGCACATAATAATTTAATCTGACCTCTGACTAGTGAAAGGGTAGAAGGAGTAAGCGACGAGGAGGAAAGGTGTGACTTTCTGTACAATATTAATCAGTTAATGAAGCTCCAAGTTGTTCTGCCTGGATCCACAGAATTAAAAAAGAAAAGAAAATTCCACCACCATCTATCTAGTCTAATTTGCATGTGGTCAAATCTTCAAAGTATTCCCTTTGATTCCTTTAATCAATAGCTATTTTAGAAAGCTCTTCATTACTTCCTAATTGTCCAAATTCATTTCCTTCATTTTTCCTTATTAGAGGCAGATTTTTCAAATGAGTTAAGTAGATCAGCAATTTTAGAATCATTATTAACTTCAAGCATTTCTCTCAGTTATTAGCATGTCCCTTCTCTCTCCAGGACTAGATCATTTTCTCCATTTTTAATAGGCCATCTGGTTCATTGTCTAGACTTTTCTCTCACCATACTTCTCTAATAAAGTCAATATTACCCTATACTAACACCAATCCATGCATACGATAACCCTGATCCTAGAAATTTTAATTTATCAGATCTCTGGTTGTGAATGAAGATGCAACTGATTCCCTATTTTGTCAAAATGTCAAAAAAAATAAGTAAATAATCAGCATTTATCTAGACTTTAATCCATGCCAACCAAATAAGTTGGAAAAGACATTACCATGGCCCACAAAATATTTTACAAATATTTATATGAATGTTTTAATCCTTATATATATTAGAATTCAAAATACACATAACAAACTTCCGGGAACCTATATCACAGAAATAAAAGTACAATTATTACTGTGCCAAAAAATTAGCATGAAATATTATGCAGCTGTTTGCTGCATACATGAGTGAACACATGAGCACAGAGAAAGGTACAAAAGGAGATTCAGCAAGTTGTTACTAGGGAGTAGAGAAAAAGCTGGAAGGGAAGAGGAAAAAGAAAGGAGAAGGTTAAAATAAAAAAAAGGAAAGAACAGGAATTCATAGTCAAATAGCATATTGGACATAATCTCATTTATATAAAATTGCATACATGTGTATAAATCTAAATAAACAAACATAAAAGGATGACCTGTCTGAGGGCAAGAGACTGCATTTTTATTTTCTTTATTATACATGGCAATGTTTTATAATCTGATATTTTTCAAAATTTGAATTTTTTATCATTTGAATTCTTATTATACATATAATTTGAAAACAACACAAAGTTATTTTCATTGCAATATATATACTATAGAGAAAGACTAGTGTCAATCAGACCAAGGTTTATGTTCTCAATCAGAACTCAAAGCCAGCTGAATAAGAGACAAGTTATGAGCCGTACCACCAGACTATAATCAACCTGTTGATAGGGTATATGTCCTATGAATTATATTCTTTTCAAAAACATTCTTTGGTGATTTTCATGCTTACTCCACTTCAAGACTCAGCAAAGGTCATTCCTTCTTCATTGGGTTACCCCAAATACTCGATTTCCTAGGAAGTTTTCAAAATTCCCCCATGATACCCTCTTAAATTTATACACTCTGTGATATTTCATTGTGCTGCATAAATGTGATACCATGTAGGAGATGTCTGAACTCCTACTTCAGATTGTATATCCCTTAGAGTTCATCGTTTTTCTTTTTAAGTTCAACACAGCAGTTCTACAGTGAGAGAAGAGATGTGTCAAGATCTAAAGATAAACACAATTGGACAGTAATGCCACAAAAGGAAATGCAGACATCGCAAAGGTATTTTGTATGATTGGTCTTCTCTCATGACTTCTGGAATTTTTTGGTGTAGAAACAAACTTGTGGAAAAGATACACCGATTCTGCCCACATTTAAAATAGCCTAGTATTCTCACCAATGCAAAATTGAAAAATAGGAAATGTAACTTGAATTTCAGAAAGCGTTTAAATTACTTTAGTATATAAAAGCTAAGAGATTAAAATAATCAAAATATCCAGTACTGATGTAGAAAACAAGGAATAAATTAACCCAGGAGTAATTTCTAGGTAATTATCATTACCATATGTCTCTTTAATTACCTTTTACCAATTACCAATTACTTGAAGTTTTATCAGATTTGTTCTGCCAAAACAAATGAATTAATAAAGTACTAATGAATTATTTTTGAAATCGTAATGAATCAATGACATGTGTAATTGGCCATCACAGCTATTGATCAAGATGAGGAAACCAGTGTTACACATGGCGTTGAAACAATGTATTTAAAGGAAAACAACATGTTATCATGGATCAACATATAATTTCTATTAGCTTCTTGAAAATGATGAAAACAGTTGAAGATATATATATGCTAGAGTTCTAGGAGTACACTGAACCTTATTTCAGAATCATTGTTCCACAGTGAAAGAATAAATTGGTGTTGAAAATCAGCTTCATGTTAATTCACACATTTGTTAAAAAAAAAAAAAAAAAAAGAAAGCAAACAAACCAGAAAAGAGTATCAGGATTAATTTGCAAGAATAACTTTGAGGTGACCCATGAAAAACATGAGCCTTAACCTTACACCAAGAGCAGGGGAGACAAATGGGCTCCAGTGATGCTCTCTCAGCCACCTTCCAATTTCATTTACCCCGAGATTCAAGTAACAGATAAGACAAACACATCAACAAAAAATAAAGACTATAATATTTTTGTTAGTTTTTTTGTACCTATTTTTTTAACTTCTACAACGTAGGCTTTTATTTTGATTTTTTCTGACCTGAAAAGATAAAAACAGATGCATTCACATCTTCTGGGGACTCGAATCAGATGATCAAGTCAAAAACAAATCCTTTTGTAAGCACCCGATCTCATGGCAGATGCACTAAAAGATAGATCCCTGACCATTCTAAGACCTTCCTGTACCAGAACTATTTGAAATGCACATGTCCAAAATTGACAAGTGATAGAGCTCCAACTCTAAAAATCAGGTTACCAAGTTGATACTTTGAGAATTAAGCAAATGTTGGGTTTTTTTGCTTTGTTTTGTTTCTAATAAAGGACACAAAAATAGTAAATATCATATCACATTGCATTTGTGTTAATCCCAACTTTGTTCACCCACAAACCACAGAAACCTCATGGAAAAACACTGCATCAGCACTTTCAAAGCATGGATCTGTTAAAGATTTAGCATCTGAGGTCAGAATGAGGTGTTCTTATTAAGCTGCCACTTCCTTTACAAAAGAGACTATTTTGTACTTACTGCTACCCTTTGAACTCTTATAGTGAATAATTAAAAGTAAACTGCAAAGCATATTTTGTGATGCTGAGTACACTAGAGGTTGTAGGTTTTTGCTTAGTGGCTCATTTTAAATGCTCACCAGTCCCCAGAGGGATAACCCTGCCATTAGTCTCCATCGACAATACTGGCTGGCCCCTAAAAGCATAGCAGACAGCTCTAAAACATAAGAAAATAGTTCTGTTGGCAACTCACCATATTGACAGTAGTGGCCTTGAAAACCCACTGAACACATAGCACCGCTGGGCCTCACTGTCTGAGCTCCTCCTTCCATTGAAACATGTTCCCACTGCAGGGACAACTAAAAGGAGTGTAGACAAGGATGGTGAGGGACTGAATGGAGTTGAAGGAGAAAAGAAAGCCCTCGATGAAAGTACATCGCTAATATAAATACAATCTAGAAATTCCCACCAGCCCCTCCAAGGTGATATCGCACAGTGTTTTCATTGTAAGTTAAGGCCCTGATGTTTAAAGCCAGGTAGAACTCTGTTTGTAATCGCATCCACATCATCTAGAAGTCTGTAGAAATTCAGAATCTTAAACCCTGCCCTGAATCTACTGAATCAGAATCCATCTACCAACAGGAAACTAGGTGATTTGTATTCAGTTTCAAATTTGAGTAGCACCAGTCTAAAGAAATGCCACGGAGAATATGATCATGTGGCCAAAACAATCAAAAAAATCAAGTGAGAAATACTAATACCTACCAGAGGCAAAGGACTGTGACCGGTATCATCTCACAGTTGTTAATTTCCAGGAGTTTATAGCACAGTTGAGATGACATCGCGGCCAGGTGTTTTCACCGAGCTTACCCAGCCAGCTACAGTGGCCCCACGCAGCGTGCAAATACACCTGACCCTTGGTGCACCACTCAACACTAAGCCTGCTTAACATGGGAAGCCCGCGGCAACTTCACTAAGATATTTCAAGAGCAGAAACACAGTGGGGAAGGAAGCAGGATGTCTACAAACTCCCTAGGGTACGGAAAGCAGAAGAGATGAATGGTTGTGCCGTGATGCTGCATTGATTGCAACACACTGAAGCATTTTAAGTGACTTGGCAATAACCATAAACACGTAGGGAAAGGAGCAGCTAAAAGGAGCCATTTCTCCCAGCTTGAATGAACTATATAATGCCCCTAGTGCGGCTGCTTGAGTGCTGTCAAACATACTCCGAAGGTTCTGGAATACCCTCACCAAAGGTTTGTAAAAGGACCGCATACCTCATCTTAGAAAGTAAACTGCCTCCAGAGTTCTGCAATTAATCATGACAAGCACAAGTTGAGAAATCCCATTTAGATTTAGTACAGTGATTTCCCTCCAGACTCTCAAATCAACTGTGGATTACAAATTTGATGATATGGGAAAGGGACAAACAGAAAAGGGAGATAAAAGTCAAGGTGTAACCTGTCTGGCTTTAAATAAACTGTCTTTTAAATAAAGAGACAGAATATAAAGCAACAGTTCTATGGGTTCCGAGTCCCGACCTATCATTAGAAATGCGTAACAGAAAAGCTTTTTGCACATTTCTGCACATGTCAAGTGTGAATTTTCAGTCCAGAGTTGCTCTGAAGCTACAGTGATTCTAAAGAGGCCTGAAACTTGACAGGCAAGATATGATTGAAGCCCAAAACAGGGAAACCATTACTGCTAGTGACCCAAAAGTAGACAGGAAGAATTATAACTTACAGTATAGGCAGCCAGGTTCATTGTCCCACCGGCTCCAACCAGGGCATCACTTGTAGATGACCTGTTGCTGCATGCCGTACACTTGTCTGCAAATGGCGTAGTGTCGGGTCCTATGAAATACAAGAATCTAGATCAGTAATCCTTGTAAGCTAAAGCTGTTATCTTAAAACCGTAAAAAATGATCCCCTCCAATTCAAATCCTGCCATTCACACACACACACACACACACACACACACACACACACACACACACACGTATATTATGTGTTTATATTATACATGTGCACACACCCACACATCACTACATATGCTATCCAGATTACACAACTAAGACTCAAAATACGTAAAGGTTAATGAAAATTAAGAAGGACCCCCATGTCCTATGGTATAAACCACTGAAGGGTCACTCAAGCTATCAAGAATGAAATACAAAATTACGCAGAGACTAATAAAATCCTGATAGATAATCAGGTACATACATTTCAACTAAATGTTGAAGTCCCCTTATATGTTGCTCCTAGCATAGCATGCTTTCTTAGCAGTGCTGACATCACCCACAGGGGAGTGACCATTGCTTCTTGGGTGGGAGGGGTGAAAAAAAACATACATAACGCAATAGTCTTTGGTCCTGTAAAGGAGCACAGTACAAAGACAGATAAATGTATATCTGTGGTATTAAAACTTCATGGGGGAAAGGGACAATCTCTTAAAAAAAAAAAAAAGCCTCCTTGGGGCGCCTGGGTGGCTTAGTCGGTTAAGCGTCCAACTTTCGCTTGGGTCATGATCTCGCGGTTCGTGGGTTCGAGCCCCGCATTGGGCTCTGTGCTGACTGCCAGCTCAGAGCCTGGAGGCTGTTTCAGTCTGTGACTCCCTCTCTCCTGACCCTCCCCTGCTCACGCTGTCTCTCTCTCTCCTAAAAATAAATAAAACATTAAAAAAAAAAAAAGCCTCCTTCAGGGGGCAGTAATGCAAACACTATACACTATTCATACTGACCTCTCGAATAGACCAAAATACCAAATATCTCTAAAGAAGCTAATTTTCTTCCCTTAAAACCTATGTCATACATACATATATTCTTTATCTCCAAAGTATTAACATATTTCCTTCCCTTCACATACCTCTCCTGGTAACTCAACCCATATAATAAATGATTCAAGGCGTAGTCAAAATTTCAATGACTCCAACCTCCCTCTCCCTTCTATGCCAATGTCCTTCTCTCTCAAAACTGGAGCTTACTGGACATGCCATTTCTTATGACACACTATTCACCATCTGCAAGTGTAGCCTCATGGTTTGTATGTGTATGTCTGTAGCAGGGACGTAAGTACAGGACTGCACACTTGTATACAAACAAAAGGGATATTAGTTTGGGAGAGATGCCAAACCAGTCTGAGCACTGCCTCACCCCCCAAATTCAGGGTCGTAAGTATTTGCCAAACAAATTTTTTCAAAAAAAGATAAAACTACAACGCTTTTGAGAATAAAAATATAAAACATGTTTTACTTATTCATGTTTGTTTTCCCAAGTCTGAATGCCTATATATCAGCACACTTTCTTTGGTTCAGTCTAATATTAATAATGATTAAACCCTGTGGGGGAGAATAGAAAATCTAAATGAAAAGCCATTTTCAAAATCAAGTACTCTAAAGAACAAACATACTGAGTACCTACTGTGGAGTCACATATATTAAATATGTTTTCAGTTAATCTTCATAGTTCTGTGCATGGTGTTATTTTTCTAATTTTATAGGCTAAGTAAGACACAGAGAAATGTAAGAACTTTGCCTAGGGCCAAACAGCTAGTAAGAACCAGGGGAAGTTCTCTGATTTAAACTTAAAGTTCCTGGGGCATCTGGGTGTCTCTGTCAGCTAAGTGTCGGACTCTTGATCAGCTCAGGTCATGATCTCGAGGTTTGTGGGCTCGAGCCCCATATGGGGCTTCATGCTGACTGGATTTTTTTCTCTCCCTCTCCCTCTGTCCTTCTCCTCCCCCTCCCCTCCAAATAAATAAATCTTTATTTATAAATAAATAAAACTTTAAAATCTCTAATCTCTCTAGTGGATTTTTAAAAAAATAAAAAATAAACTTAATTTAAAGGTCTTGAGTATAGAGTAAAAGAAAGACTATCTGAAGCCTAAACACATACACGCATGCATGCACACAGTATATGTACATATTCGCAATTATAAATGGTTTAGTCTTATAATATTTTATTTAGTCCTGTATTACCAGTGTTCTGCTATTTCTATATTTCTATAAATCAGTTATTTATAAATGTTCTCAACTTTCCTTGACAATAGTAATAATAATGATAATGATGGTGATGATAATGATGATAAATTCATTAACCTAAAATTATACTTTTTTTATGATTTTGTGATCCTGCATTCAGACCCAGTTGATTCACTTACATAAAACTGAACCTATTAGCAACTACTTGCACGAAGAGCTACTTAGATATTTTGGAAAACTATTATAACAGTTTGATTAAAAAAAAAGTCCATATAAAAGCTTGACTCAAAAAGCACTATACTTACTTTTTTTCCTCTCCTTCCAGCCTGCCCAGTTAATCCTAATTCAAAGGCCGTAATAAAGTCAAAGAAGCTCTAGGTTTCAAAGTGTTACAAGAGAACGAAGGGCAGGTCAGAGAGTGGTTCACAACCTGGAATGCCCTGGATCTTAGTCCTGCTAAATTTAGCTAACCAACACACTATTCCTTGTTTCTCAGTCTTCTGATGTTCAGCTTTCAACAGCCGATCATGCCATGAGATAAAATTAGTGGCATCTAACCTAAAATAACTCATCTATAAATGAGGGCAAACTAAAGTAATCACATATCTTTTCTCTGAAGGAAAATATATAATAATTCTGAAACTTCCTGGTGGTCTATCCTTTGCTCATTTACTTAGTTACACAATCATTTTCTAAAACTTACTGGATGAAATCTTTAGATGCAACTGAGCCTCTGGTTTTGATTTTTAGTGATCAAAAGGAAATAGTGGAAGCACCCTTATCTTCTCTCATAACCCGCACACCATCTGGGGCTGGCACAGCCCCGTCTCCAAGAGCTTCCCAGCGTGTGTGAGCGCCTGCACACACAGGTGTGGGACTTCCACTACACTCAGTTGCTGTTCTTCACAAACATTTGGCCTTGGGGGAAAAAAAAAGAGTAGTAATGTGATAAAAGTAGATTGTTTCTTTATGTTTTATACATGAATCATTTATTCCTTCATGTTCCACAAAAGCTGGAGGTACCTTACATAAACACATAAGGTAAGAGAGAAAAACACAGCCAATATAAAAAAGTTCAGGCCCAGGAAAAATAATGATCAGAATAAATTCTAAAAACAGGGAGACATTTAGAAGGTAAATATAAAAGTCAGAAGCTACCTTGTGCTTAGAAAAATTGAGCTGGGAATTTAGTTCTAAGCTCTTTGGTAGCTAACATTATACAAACATTATACTGCATGATTCTGAACATCCATGAAGGAAAAGCAGGCTTATTTATTGAAAGAAGTTAAACATTTCCTGGAAATTATTTCTGAATATCTTCTCTCAGCATGTTTCCTTCAATTTCACACATAATGCTTGTTTATTAATATTTCTTCATATTAAAATTATTAAATATCAAAATGAAAAATTAAAATATTATAAGCACATTAGTTTTTAAATGTTTGGAGCTAGATAACATAGACAGCCTGGAATGCCAGAGTTAAAATCTTTTTTTAAATCTTTTCAATGTTTTATTTAGTGGTGAATGATTTACAGTCCATATAAACTGTTTTACATATGAAAACAATACTAATTATAAAAGCATGCTGACCCAACCACATGAATACTTTCATGCATTCAATGCCACCCGAATTCCATGCACAGACCTCACTGGAATCAGACTTTGATGTTCTTGCCTTCAGAAATCTCACCATCTAGCTTAGTCTCACTGCTCATAATCTGCTGAAAATTGAAGTGATTTCTGATTCAGGAGTTCTAGTCAGCTCCTCACTAATGCTGTGAACTTGCCCAGCGGTACAATAATAATAATGACAAGTACATCTAATAGTACTTCCCACACTAGAATCCGTTATACCAGCCTATGCAGCTGCAGTCTGTTTCTGGGATCATTTCTTTCTGTGGCTCTGACTAAATCTCACCATCTGACTTGACTTCACTTACAGCCCAATTCTCACTGCCAGATATATTTCTGAAAGGTGACTGTTTGGACTGTTAACTTCACCTAAGTTGAACAAAATTCATGTTGAACTTTATATATGTGCTTGCATAAATCATTTTAATGCTTTAACTAAATACTGCAACAAAGCAATAAATGTAAAAACTGCACATGAGTCACGCATCCACAATATTGTCAAGAATTGGGTAGGAGGCCTAAGGAAAACCTTACCTTTCCAAAATTCCCTATTAGATTCTCTTGCCTATACCTATACCTTTATGTGGGCTTACATAGCTCCCAACCAGCTCCAGTTAGAATGAGTTCTCCACACCTTTGTTTTTGCAGTCACAGTTTCAAACCTTATACCTTATCCAGTCTTGAACTCCATTTTGTAACCTACCCTTCATCTATTGTCCACCCATCCATCCAACAAATAGCGTCATATATGTGTACCAGAAACATTTCTCTACACAAGGATTTGAGCATCAATAGTTTATTTGGGAGGTGCAGAAAGCACTGGTAAGAGAGTCAGTGAGATAGTAATGAGATAGGGAAAAACTTAGCCAATGAAAAAATGCATTATGGAGCCAGTCAACACTTCAGATAACCAGCGCACTAAATAAGTGAGGTAGCATGGGCATTTATTTATATACTAATTCTTATCAGTGATTGGCTGAAGACTATTTCCTCTTCAGCATTTTAGCGGAAGCACAGGTAAGCAAAATCAGCTTTCAGAGGTCAAAGCAAGTCTTCAAACAAAGAAATGCAAATGCTGGCAGTTGAAAACCTGGCAGGGTATACATAGTGAAGGAGAGGAGGAGAGGGGACATGGGTGCTGCACTGACAGTTTCAGGTGCAAGGAGAGCCCATATTCATTTTGCATTGCCAATCCAAATAGGGAAGAGAGAGAAAGTAAAAGCACCTAAATAAATACAAAATGTGAAGTGCTAGGATGGAAGAAATCAGGGGGTTGAAACACAGGTAGGGGAAGCTTACTGACATTCATTAATTAGGAAAAGCCTCGCTGAAGTGATGACATTGTGACCTGAAAGGGTGAAGAGAAGCCAGTCATAGAAGAAACCCCTGGTGCCATTCAGGCGGAAGAAACGGAATGAGCAGAAGCTCTAAAGGTGAAAAGGTTTGCCCTCCAGAGGATCTGAAAGAAGGCCAAATTGGCTCAAATGATGAGATGCTTGGTAGGGTAGGCAGGGCCTTTCAGGATGAAAAGTTTTGATTTTTTTCTCAGGGCACTGGAAGCCACAACGGATTTTTAGAATTCTGATTTCTGGCCTCCTTTCCTATAGCCAGGATCTGTGATACCAACTGTAGCCCCCCCTCTTGACAATGACCTAGGCTGTATCTGCTCCCAGGCAATACAAGTGACAGCCCAGCCCAATCCAGCCTGATCCCCTGACCCCAAATTCCAGGAACCTGCCTCACTCCCCTCAGGGTTTTCCTAATTCCTATAAAGAAAGAAGTCCTGGCTGGGTGGGCTGGGGGGAGGGGGGGGGGGTCGGGTCTGTACTTTCAGAGACCAAAACCCGGCAGCACCAGTTAACACAGAAAGGCACAGCAAACATTGTATGCATCACAATGAAATTGCATTAGACTAAATAAAATCTCCAGGAAACTAACTGTAATCCAGATTGTCACCAAGTAACATCATAACACCATAAGAAATGTTAATGTGACTTCAGAACTTCTCATTATATTACTGAACCATAGTTAACAAGTAGCATAGTTTTTGGTTTAAATGAGCTTTTATTTCTGGCTAATCCATGCTGGGGAATCTTTTGGTAAAGCAGGTTTATACTTGACTCCCAAGCACATGTGGCTAAATTAAGTCAGCCACTTGGTTATCCTGTAGGTGTCCTGAGTATAATGTTAAAAAAATGGGGCACTTGGTGGCTCAGTTGGTTAAGCATTCGACTTTGGCTCAGGTCATGATCTAATGGTTCATGAGTTCAAGCCCAGTGAAGGCCTCTGTGCTGACAACTTGGAGCCTGGTCTGCTTCAGACTCGGTATCTCCCTCTCTGAAAACCCCTCCCCAACTCGTACTCTGTCTGTCTCTGTCTCAAAAACAAATATTAAAAAATTTAAAATTAATCTCTTTTCTTAATTATGAAATCCATAAGTGCTACTAGTAAAAAAGCCTCAACAATGGGTAAATACAGAAAGTCAAAACTGCCCCCCAAGATACTCCCAGATACTGCTAATAGTCTGATGTATTCACATACAATTCTTTTAGGGGCACACAAATATATTTTTGCATAGATGGGATTACCTCTACTTACTATTATTTAAATTATACAAGTACTTTTTAAATTTGCAAATGACATGGTATGATTTTTTTTTCATTTTGAAATATATAGAATTACTTTAACCCTTTTGGTTTTTTCCAGACTATGGACTTATCAGAATAATACATCAGAATTCATTTAGCCAATATTGTATTGACAGGCATTTGTTGGTAATAATTTGTGACTATAAACACCTCTGGTGTCACCTCCCTTATGTAAGCAACTGGATTACAAATTTTTTTCTTCTTAGATTTTCATATGAAATACTAGTTTTCCCTGAGTCCTCCTCATTTGGGTTTTCTCTTTTTAGCCTTTTTCCTCTGTTTATTCAGGCTTTCTCAAGTATCAGGTTATCAGCCTGTCTGTTTTTAAAGCATGAGTCACCAAAGGGTGATTAGAAGCTATGAATAATAGGAGGGGCTTATAACTGGTGGGCTCACTGTGGGGTAGTTAGGGGTGAATCTTTTTTTTTTCTTTTTTGGGAAGCTCTTAGATGTCAATGTATGAAAATGTGATCTCTAGAGCCTTTTTTTTTTTTCCCAGAACAGTATCCCAATCTCCTGCCTGAAGCAGACAATTGTGGTTGAGTGGGAGTGGAGCAGGGTTTTCTCTCCAGCCCTGCAATCTGGGGGAAAGGACCTGGAGATTTCGACAACTTTACCTACAGTCTTTCATACGACTGACTCTCTGCATCCAGCCCCACACATCTCCCCTGTGCATTCCTTGCCTTCACTCTAAATGATAAACGTTGAACCTCTCCAGGGTTACATGTGACGGGCCCGACAACCAGACAGAATGGTATAAAGATCACATCAAAGTGAAAATATCTGAGCTTCAGAGACAGAAAGCAATCTTTCTTCTGCTGAACTCCCTCTGTGTGACTCAAGCGGAGATGTAAAAGAGTCATCTGCTATCACCACTCTCCCCACCCCACCCCCACCCCCACCAACCACCACTCCTGGGAAGTCTCTAGTCAAGGAGACAGAGCCTGGGCACTGGGACATTTCAAAGCAAATTTATGTAAACAAACCTCATGAGAACCCTCTGTCCTTTTAAGTCCTAACCCCTGGCCCTTTATTATGCTGGTATATAAACCTTTATCCCTAGCCGTTCAGAGAGCTGCTCTCTACAGATACTCCTATACATATGAGTAATGAATTTTTCTCCTATTAAGCTTCCTGTTGTCAATTAACTTGCAGATCCTCAGACACTTGACTTAAGTTGGTAGAGGAAAAGATTGTTCTCCCAGTATTTCTGCAATAAGGATGGGATGTCTCTTGGGATCTCCGAACAAGCTGGCGGAAGTTAGCTTTCCTACCAGTCAGAGCCCAGGTCTCTCTCCGCTTGGGGTCCAGTTGAGCAAAGGTGGTAAGAGCCTCTTGTCTTTACAAAAAGGAATTTTCCAATATTTAGATTAACAAAAGAAAAGGTTTCGATTAGAATTAATCTAGTTCTTTGGGAACTGTGACTCTTGCTTTGGATCTCCCAGGGAAAGCCATTGTGTTCTATTTGTCACTGTCCTTTGTGCTACTGTTTTGTGCTGTGCCATCTAAAATTGTTGCTTGTCCTAAGAAGGTGAATCACAGGAGAGAGCACACACCCAGGTCCCATTAGCCTGTTCTTCAAGCCAGCCTCACACTGACTGGTGACTTTGTGGTTCTCCCCAGAACACTGTCTGCTTGGACAAATTTGCTGTTGGTCACCAATAAAACCATATGGGTTTCTCCTTCATTCTCAGTTTTGTGTCCTGAGACCTTGGCTTGGAACCAGAGAGAGCACTCTCTCTGATTTTCTGCCTGCCAGCAGGCACAAACTGTCAAGTCTGTGCTCAGAAATGGTCAGCCATTAGGTTGGGGCCTGAGATAAGAGGTGCACAACTTTTGCCAACCAGTGCCACCTCCCAGGGAGGTCATCTAGGTCCAGATCCTAAAAGGTCTCAGCCCATGAGGACCCTTGTCATCTCTTTCCCTATAGCCTTGTGTGCTGAGACCTCCAGTCTCAGTATGCCCCGTTGGTATCACAGATTAGCAGGTCTGTAATTAGAGGTGCCTCACTTCTGTGGGAGGGTTGGAACTAAGCATTCTTTCTGCAATGGCAACTTCTGCCCATGAAAACCTGGTTTCCTTCTTTTCAGCTATAGCTGGGAGTGATTTGCGATTATGGAGGTTGTATCTCCTATGCCCTCCTCAGAGAGGCATATTGCGTTCATGACTAAGCCATAAAATGGCTTACTGGTGTGAGTCACATTTGGAATGGGGATACCTATGCAGAGCCTAATCACCAATGGCTAGATGATGGAGTCTTTGATTTAGAGAAACTTTTCATATTTAAAAAAATTTTAGAGAGGTTTCATCCTAAATAAATGTGCTACTGGTACCTATAGAAGACCAAATTGAAAGGAACTTAAAACATATCATGGCTAATCTAAAACACTTCCTTTGCAAAAATTAAAAAGCAGAAATCACATTATCCTTACCCCCATCAGAGGCTCTCAAAGTATCCCCAAAAGCAACCATTTGAGTCTAAAAAGGGGGGAAAGGGGCCTGATTGGAACAGACTGGATATTTTACCCACTCGGGTAAATTTGGAGACACCCAGATGGCTACATGATATCTCTCTGATCCTTTGCCCAAATTTTAGTCTACAGCCTCCATAAGACATATCAGAGCAAAAGAAAATCTTCTAAAAAATCTTCTCTGTAAATATTGGTGGAAAGCTTTTGCTCTCATATTGAACATATAACAACTTGTTCCATCTGCCAGAAACACAATTAGGATAAAAATACAAAGTGGGGCAAAGACAAGAACCAACACTTATATAAACTAGCAAATTTTGCATTACCATATATGCCTCACTCATGGCTAAAATTTTAGAATTAAAGCCATAAGGATCTCTATTTGCATCTCTCTATATGTTTATGTTTATTATATTTTTTCCTACCTCTGGAAGTATTGCCAAATTAATTTATAAAATCCCTTAAAGAGCTCTATTCTAATTTGCTTACAGAAAAATAAGCTCTTATAGAAATTAAATATCCCTGGGGTGGCTGGGTGGCTCAGTTAGTTAAGCATCCAACTTCGGTTCAGGTCACCATCTCTCAGTTCTAAGTTCAAGGCCCGCCTCAGGCTCTGTACTGACTACAATGATCCTGCTCCAGATACTCTCTTCTCTGCCTCTTCCCCACACACACACACACACACACACACACACACACACACACTCTCTCTCTCTCTCTCTCTCTCTCTCTCTCTCTCAAAAAAATAAACATTTAAAAAAAGAAATTAAATATCCCTAAACCTCCCAAAAGTATAAGAACTAACCCAAATGTTTTTCAGATGTGTGTGTTTGGTCAATAAAACAAGTACAATAGTATTTCTGGTTTAATAAAAATGCTTATGTCTTCTGATGTATCAGTATTAAGTACAATACAAGAATACATTTTATTTTACCTAGGTTAATTAGTCAAATAAGATAATATTGTACTACTACGTATTTAAAATTATAAAAATAATAAATTTGATTTTAATCAAGTTGAATCATTATTTTGAAAACTTTATCTCAATAATAATGACATTTTATAATTATTGTCTACCTAAAAATAATTTCTAAAATCTTTTTGATGAAGACACTAGGTTAAGTAATAGATATTCATTAAACAGATATATTATTTCTAAATAAGATCAAATACTAATACATTCATTATTAAATATAATTTAAGGGATGCCTGGGTGGCTCAATTGGTTAAGTGTCCTACTTCGGCTCAGGTCATGATCTTGGCAGTTCATGAGTTCAAGCCCCGTGTCAGGCTCTGTGCTGACAGCTCAGAGCCCAGAGGCTGCTTCAGAGTTTGTGTCTCCTTTCTCTCTTCTCCTCTTCTATGCTCTCTCTCTCTCAAAAATAAATAAACATTAATAAAAAGTTTTTAAAAATAAATAAACATAAGTTAAAGTATATATACTTTTGGCTTCTTTCTTTTTTTTGGCTGCTTATTGTTAAATGGTACAGAGAAGTTAAAGATATAGTCTGTAATTAAACATAATCTTTTTGACACATTGAGAAATTGTACTGTAAAGCATATATCTTTAAAATTGTGAGATATATTCATATCTCTTTAAAATTGTGAGGTATATTCATAAATTTTGCTAATCTGCTACAAAGTGATGGTATATGACATAAAATTCATAATCGTCTACTTCCCAGTTTTCTCTGTAAAAGTCCTCTATGTTAGTCAGCCAGGCTGTCATAACCAGAAACCGCAGACTGGGTAGTTTAAACAACATACATTTATTTTCTCACAGTTCTGGAAGCTAGAAGTCCAAGATCAAGATGCCAGCAAGGCTAGTTTCTGGTGAGAACTCTCCTCCTGACTTAGCTGCCTTCCTAGCCTCACATAGCCTTTCCTCTGTGTACACAGAGAAAGAGGTCTCTGGAATTTCTCCCTCTTCTTATAAGGACACCAGGTCTATCGGATTAGGGTCTCACCTTTATAACTGCATTTAACCTGAATAACCTCCTTTAAGACTCTATCTCCAAATACATTCACACTGACAGAGTTTTAACACGTGCATTGGAGGGGGCTCCATAACAGTTACTAATGACAAAAATAAATGATAAAAAAGTATGTGAAAAATTATGAAGAATAAGCATAAAGGAAAACAACTTTATATCAAAAATACACAAGGAATTTAAGGGGTGTTATTTTTAGAGGAAAACTAAGAGCAATTTTGTCCTAAAGTAATAAGACTGGCTGTTCCACAATGAAGAAGAAGAGAAGATTCAGATAAAACCTGAATGAATATATAAAGTTGTAGAAGGTTTACAGAAAAAGAATTTCATGCTGCATAGGCAAAGCTGGCTAAGGTTGGATGAGTTTATTTATAAGGTTGTTGGAGGTTTTTTTTTTTTAATAAGCTGTAGTATTAATAGTACTTGAATGTAAAACTAGAGCCTGGTTTTCTCTCTCTATTAAAACAACAAAGTTCTCTAGGGCTATTGGTCTGCTCTTGGTAAAGGATTATAAAGGGTTTTTCTTTACCTTTTAAGTAATCTGCCTAAAAAAAACAAAGATTCTGTGTCTCATCAGAGTAAGTTCCTGTGTTGTCTAAACCATGTTTTTGACAATTTAAGAGAATTGAGTTTCCTCACATTTGAAAAAGCTAAGCTCTGGGGTGCCTGGGTGGCTCAGTCAGTTAAGCGGCCAACTTCGGCTCAGGTCATGATTTTGTGTTCCATGGATTCGAGCCCTGCATCAGGCTCCGTGCTGACAGCTCAGAGCCTGAAGCCTGTTTCAGATTCTGTGTCTCCTTCTCTCTCTGACTCTCCCCCGCTCATATTCTGTCTCTCTCTGTCTCAAAAATAAATAAACATTAAAAAAAATTTTTTTAATGAAAGAGCTAAGCTCTTCTTTATAACTAGTTACTGCCTATAATTATTTGTGCAATCTTTCATTGTCACATTGTTGAAGAGATAACTAGGGATTTTTTTCACAGTGACCTGTGATCCACTTAATCAAGTGTTCAAACCTCTGGACATTTTGACACCTTTGATACATACTTTGCCTTCTCAAAGTCATATCCTAAATAAAACCTTGATCTTGAACTGACTTTGAAATTCCTCAACACATCCCTGGAAAATCTCAAAGGATTTGTTCTTTCACCTTGTAAAAAGAGAGATGTTAAAAATTAATTAGATATCTTGAATTGCATGAAAAGCATTATCAAATAGGAAGAGAAGCTTAAACTTCCGTAGGTTATACTTTACAGGTAAATATTATTAGTACAAGTATTTAGAAAATCTATGAAGCTCCTAAAAATCTGTCAATGCCCTCTGAGCTATCCATCAGATGCCCTGGTACTTTTGTCTGATATTAGAAGATAACAGAACATTCTCAGAATAGCTCCAGTTTTTATTTTTAAAATCTTATATATATATCACAGAAAAAAGAGTCTTCATCAATTGCATTACTTTTATAATGAACTCTCATCAGATCTTTGACCATAGCTCTTTTAATCCTTTGTGAGCCCAGATAGTTACTACTCTGCTTTACTCTGACGCTTTCTAGAAAATGCCTGCAGTCATCTACAGGCCAAATTGCTTAACTTCAATGAAAAGGAACTTTCTCAAAGACCCATGAAAAAGGACTGTACAGTAGGGTACAGGCTTCTAATTGCATTGCTTAAATAACTTTGAGATCATACCATTGAACTAAGTCAGGATTTCCCAAACTCTAGTGTAGAAGCTGATAGATTCATGAAACTGCTAATCCAAGATCAAGCAGAACATGAATTAATTACATGACACTGAATAAACTGATAAAGTATAATTATGGCTTTTCTTTGGAATATTGCTGCTAGATTAAACGAGCCTTTCTCTTTTCTCTTAAACTATCTACAGCTTACAAAAATTTTGTCAACTATACTTTTGCAAACAAAAATGAAACATTGAAACATTTATCTTTTTCTCCCTGCCTGATCCCTCCAGAATTTAAAAACTCTCATTAGATATTCTTATACCTTTTTGTGACAATATAGTTATCTTCATAAAACAGATAAGAATCTGCCCTCCATATTACAAACCATAATTGGAAACATTGGTTATATAACCAAGGCTTTGACTGGAATGTCATGTTTGTAAATGATGCATAAATTCACATATGATCAGACGGTTTAAAGGAACTAAGGTTGACTTTTTGGAGCCAATGCTTACAAAGTCCTCTTGGAATAATGAGTCTGGTATCTAGCTGATAGAGCCCCAGCCTTATAGGTGAATAAGAAAAGTCACTTTTTGACCCAAGAATCAGGATATTTGGGGCACCTTGAGAAAAGAGGAATTCACTTTAATCTATACTGCAGGTAGAATCTAATGACAAGTTTTTGGCTTGACTTCTTAGCTTTGAGAGGTTTTTAAAGTCTAATCTGAGACTCCTCACAAAAGTTCCAGTAAAGCAAATTTTGAAAAGGCCTATGTGGTCAATTACAATTCTTGCAGCACTTACGTAAATAACCAGGCGAAACGTAATGAGAGCAGCCTTGTTTTTATAAACAAATCTTACTTTCCTTTTTATTAAAATGGGAATTATTATAGAGAAAAACGTTTATGTTTAAATGGAAAACTACAACCCACTTTTGTACATTATCAGAGTCCAGTCCTGATGACTGTCTTTGAGGTTTTACTATCTATGTATAAATAGGACCAGATCCTGCCATCTTACACATTTCGTCACTCCTCACCAAATTCTCTTTTCTCCTAGTTTCCCTCAATATCTGGCTACATCCCTCTAAATTAACATTTCCAATTTTTCTCCCATCCTCCTGACTGGACACCACCGAGAACTAAAACCAGACTAACCCATGGAATTCTAAGTTGGCTTGGGGCTGCCCCTTTCACCAGGATCTAAAGAAGTCCTTGGAGCTGAAGCTGAATGACTTGATATAAACTTCAAAGAACTTATCACAACAGATCACATACGGGCAACCTTTGTGCCCAGAGATGCTGCTGTATGGACTATTCAGGAAATTCACTGAAACATCTTCATTCTTTCACACTCTGCTCCAGGAAAAGCCATGGCAATGGCAATGACACTGGTGTCTATGCCATCACCCAAGACTTTTGACCTTCAATCCAGGAAATCCATGGGATTGACATTGACATCCTCACTCCACCATCTGAGAATACTTCAGACCCAATGTTTAAAATCCTCTCAACTGAGGCACCTGGGTGGCTCAATCAGTTGGGCATCTGACTTTGGCTCAGGTCATGATCTCATGGTTCGTAAGTTCAAGTCGCACATACGGCTCTGTAATGGCAGCTTTGGATTCTGTGTGTCTGCCTCTCTCTCTCTGCCCCTTCCCTGTTTGCGCTCTGTCTCTATCTCTCAAAAATGAATAAAAGTGTTAAATAAAAGAAAACAAAATAAATAAAATAATAAAATAAAATAAATAATAAAATAAAATCCTCTCAACTGACTGCACTATAGACTCAGAAAGCGAGTTTAGTCTGCTCCAACCAGTAACGTTGATTTTCTTTATTTTCCCCTCATTTTAATCTATGTTCTCTCCTTCTGCAGATCTCTTACTTCACAACTTTGAGGCTCAGTCTTCTCTCCAGAGCACTTAACCCAGCTTCTTTCCAAGAAGCTTCACATGAGGGAAATGAAGCACCAAGCAAACGTACTGGAATGGTATAAAGATCCATCTTAAGGTAAAAGTATCTAAGCTAAGAATGCAAAAAAAAAAAAAAATCTTATATGAATTGTTCATGCATGGCTAAAGCAGAGATTGAGAAGAGTTATCTGTCACAAACCCCAGACCCTCTATTCCAGAGTGGTCTCTAGTCAGAGATATAATCTGGGCATCAGGAATTCCATAAAACTTGTGTAACAAACATTGTCAGAATTTTTCAATCTTTCAAGCATTAAATGCCTCCTCCCACTTATTAGGCTGGTATATAGAGCTTTATTTACCCCTGGCTGTTTGGTGTGTTCCTCCCAATGAAGTACTACTGCATACCTGAATAATGAACTTTTCCTGTTAATCTATATGTTGTTAGTTAATTTGCAGGGCCCTAATCACAAACCTAAGAATGCAGAGGACAAGATTTTCCTCCCAACATGTGAAGGAACTGAGTATTGCTGATTTCTAATTAAATTATACAGATGTCAAAGACTATCATCTGGATAATAGTGATTCTCCAGAATCAATGAATTTTAACAACATCACTTAGTATATATAGAAAATGCTTGTATAGTTGTGCTTAAAAGTCTTGTGTGCCTGTACACTCAATAATATATATTATTTGGTAATGGAACATGGACGAATGCACGTGTACACACACACACACACACACACACACACACACACACACACACTCACACACACTCTAGTTTATGCCTTCTGTTGATCAAATCTCCATACTTCCTACACGTTTCTCTCTGCTTGGTTCTGGATCGTGAAACATATATACTGAAATCTTCCATTAATTTTCTTGGACATTACTCTTTACAATTTTGACAATTTAGTTCTTTATCTATTTTGATGCTATATTGTTAAGAGTTTACAAGTTGATGATTACTATATATACTAAGTATATTATTTCTCCCTTTATCATCACATAGTGTGTCTTCTAACCTATAGTAGTATGTTTTGTGTTGTTTGGTTTTACCTTAAAATCATTTGTTAGGTGTTAACATTTTTATAACTGCTTTCCTTTGGTTAGCATTTTCTTAGTCATATCTTCATCTGTTACTTTATATATTTTTACAACTATAGCTGCATTGTTTAAAAACCTAATCTGTTAGTTTCTGTCTTTAGTAGGTAAGGTAAAAGTAGTTATATGCATTTTTATTACAAGTATAACTGTACTTTTATTGTACATTTTGTGGCTTCTATATACCAGCCATTTGTATTTATTCTTTTCCTTTCTTTCTTATGTCTTTTGGACATAAATGGTTTCTATATCCTCTGTTCTCCACATTATACTTAGCCTAGTTCTAAATTACAATTCTAATATTTTAATACCTTTAGAACCTTTACTTGAGTAGGTACTTCTTGGCAGTACTTACCAGGGATAAAAATGAGTGCCTCATTCTGTGGCACACATCTGTGGACCAAAGTCAGGAGACCCTGTTGGAACAGTTCGTTGAGCAGGGCTTCTAGAAACCAAGCTGCCGTAAGCTCAGCCCTCATCAATTCTCCACAAATTCAAGGGAGTTACTTTGGCTTCATGCAAAGGAGTATAGAGATGAGAGGAGGGGAAGACGTCAGGCCTCACATGGCTACTACTTGGTCAAGTGATCACACATCCAACCAAACAAGCAGCTGAGGAGATAGACCATTGGAAAGACCCAAAGGGAACCTGGGTGGTCTCTCTCTGTGATGCTCCTCAGAGACACAGTAGGTTAAAGATTAATTCTTCCTCCCAGGAACACAGGGCACACCACCTAAAATAAATAGCACCAACTTCAAACAGAACCAAGCCAAATTTAAGTAACATCAGGTACTGCCTCCAATGTTGTAAGGAAGTTAGCTTCCCTCACCCCTTCTCCCTACCCTTCCCAATCCATGAAGAACTAGGTTATTTGAGGAAATGGAAGAAAAAGAAGATGCCTCAGAACTAGACCAAGCTTCTCAATTACTTCCATATGCATCTAGACCTAGCCCAGGAAGCACACACTGTACTTCAACTTGCCACTGGTTGGCAATTCTTTACCTCTCCAGTCCACCTAGGGGTTTCATTTTAAATTCTCATATGATACTGTTTTTTATTAGAGTGTTTTAAAAATATTTTTATCTAGATTTGATAGATACTTTGAGCAGAAGGACTTCAGTACATAAACTTACAGTACCATATTGACCAGAAGTCAGACTTATCTTTTATAAACCCTTATATATGATCTTTTTTTCTCTACTTTCTTCTAAAACATTAGTGCTTCCAATCCAGCTCAGGCGCTGGCACAGAGACAGTGTTCAGCAAGTGGAACCTAAATAAGTGAATGTATGCCCTGGCCTCAAAAGGGCTCCAGTAATCAAGATAATACAAATAAGTTAGCATACATAAAGCATTTAAAATAGTGTCTGAAACATGGGGAATGCTTAGGAATTATTAGCTGTCTGTATTTTTAAGCTCATAAAGTTTGAGGCTAGATTTCTCAAAGAAAAATTATTTATAGACTATAACATCACCGCCAATTTGTAATGCAGTGAAACAAATGAAGGAAGATAATGTGTCATTTTTTAAAAGTCGGAATTTAATATGATGCTTCCTAATGAAAACACTAATTAAAATTATTAAAAGGCACCATACCGCTGCTGCTACCATCTGACCCTCTATCCCCCTAGGTATAGATTAGCCTGTGCTCTCCAATGTTAAGACATAATTTGAGAACAAGTACCAAGCTTCCTGTTCCTTGAGCTATTAGCATACTGCCCTGGAGTCAACAAACAAAAGTGTGATGACCTGAAGAGTATCTTGAGGTATTGAGAAGTTAGAGAGAAATTGAAACGAGGGGTTAAAAATGAATCCACCCTTATGTTCCAGGAGTTTATTACTATCTGCCACTTCCCTCTTTGTTTTAATGTACTAGATCCCACCACAGCTGCAAATTAATTTTCTCTGCTCCCTAAATGAATTACACGTAACTATTTCTAAAAATGACTACAGACGTGAAAGTCATTTTCACTTAATAACTAACTATTAATCTCATATTTCTTGGTGTCACTTTAGTATGAAATGCAAACGAAAATTATGCTAAACATTGCAAATTTATGGCAAACACCAGCCCTTGATTTATATTATTATAGATGGTTTATCACCAGAAGCAATCTAAACAAAACTCCATCAGATAGATGCTACAATTTGTATTTATTTCTTCCAGCACTAAATGGTTCTTCAATTTCAGAACGATCATTAATTTCTTATAAATGCAAATCTTTATTTCTTATTTTAATCTACAATGATTTCTCTAAGTCTTCAGAAGATTAGCTTTTACATAAAATATTCAAATAGCAATTATAAATGATACTTTGTTTTCCCTGGGCAATCTATTAGCTATTATGCATACACTATTCAAAAGAAATGGGTGGTCTATATTGATCAGGGATATAATGAGCTAATAATGTAGTCCTCCTTCCTTTTAAATGATCCCCTCACAACTCCAACCAAATCATTACGAGAAACCCTTCTCACGCTTGTGACGATCTTAAAATTGTTCTGTCTACCTCATTAATCCTCCCCTTTTATTATATTTTCTTTCAGAATCTCCAGGAAGACCTGGGCCACTGCTCTGACCTTAATCAAGAGAAAGCTACAACTATTTATTCTTCACTTATTTTTTACTGCCATCATATCTCATCTCATCTCAAAGCAGAAACACTCATGAATCTTCACCTGGCCACACATACTCAAGAACAAAGGAGGCAAACAGCTCTGCGCACTCTGACCAAGCTCGAGGGTCAGACTGCAGTGTTTCGCTGTAGTCCATCCTCAACCAAACCTGCCCTCCTATGCCTAATGCCCTGCAGTAACCAAAGCTCTGCTAAAATCATTCTGATTTGAGGATTTCACTAGTGCAAATTCTCCACCATTCAAAACCTCCCAGCCCCGTCTCCTCTAAAACTTAGAAGACAGGATGTCTGGGTGGTTAAGTGTACAACTTCAGCTCAGGTCATGATCTTACAGTTTGTGGGTTCAAGCCCCGCATCAGGCTCTGTGCTGACAGCTCAAAGCTTGAAGTCAGCGTCAGATTCTATGTCTCTTTCTCTCTCCTCCCCTGCTCACACTCTGTCTCCCTCTCTCTTTCAAAAATGAACATTAAAATATATAGAATTAATTGATTGATTAAAATAAAAATTAGAAGACAGAACAATAGAATCTTTAAAATTCCGACCTAGCCAGTCTTGCATTCTGTTTGTCAGATTTATCCAGCTGACATCCTTCTTGGCCCAAGCCATTCATCGCCGTTCATCACTTCACTTCCCATCTCCTTAGTTTGTGACAGTCATCCCCTTATGAATTTGTTATTGATTCTCCATAGAAAAATACTGGTTGAGGGGCACCTGTGTGGCTCAGTCCATTATGCATTCGACTTCAGCTCATGTCATGATCTCACGGTTTGTGAGTTTGAGCCCTATGTCAGGCTCTGTGCTGCCAGCTCAGGGCCTGGAGCCTGATTTGAGTCTGTCTCCCTCTCTCTGTGCCTCTCCCACACTCATGCTCTCTCTCTCAAAAATAAAATAAACACAAAAAAAAATAAGAAAAGAAAAATACTGGTTGGTTTAGGTACTGTATTGTCTCTATCTAAAAAAAAATCTCTAGGGCACCTGAGTGGCTCAGTTGGTTGGGCATCTGACTTTGGCCAAGTCATGAACTTGTGGTTTATTAGTTCAAGCCCCGCATTGGGCTCTGTGCTGAGAACTCAGTCTGGAGCCTACTTCAGATTCTGTGTCTCCCTCTCCCTGTGCTCCTCCCTCACTCATATTCTCTCTCTCTCTCTCTCTCTCTCACTCGCTCACTCTCTCTCTCTCTCTCTCTCTTCCTTTCTCTCTCTCTCTCAAAAATAAATAAAGATTAAAAAAACTTTTTTTAAATCTTAGTGCTAATATATTTTCAATATCAAGCCATACACAGTGACATAAACAGCAAAAAATAATGGAAATCATATTGCTTTAATGATACTGTAATGAAGAATACAGGAATTCATTCCACAACATTTCCTTGAGGAACTACAATGTCTCAGCAATTGTGTCAGAGGCCTGGAATACAGTCAGAAGTGAACTATCCTAGAGGCTAATGAAACTTAACCTCCAGGGCCCTCCATTGGCGTAGACCACTTTCAGCCCTAAAAGAAGTTAAATGATACTTTCATATTAACACGTGTTTTTGCAAATATGATATATTTGTACTCTTTAAGAGACTCCCCAGATTCTGTAAATCTCAGTTACCTAAGAACTGGGATTTCAGCCTGATGTTCAAGGAAAAGTTGCACAACTATCTCAGAAGCAAGGTGTTATATGGGGTATTAATTTACTAACTGGAAAACACAAATGGCGCCAAAGTGCATCTGAATAAATCTAATGTAAAGCCTTACTTGAAAGAGGCATGCTAAGTTAAAGTCACTTCTTCCTGTCATGTCTGGGTAAGATAAATTTCCTTCCAGTACCTTGGATGCTTTCTGTTAAATCTTTCTTGTACGGGTTAAAGGAGTTCAGTCTTCTTTCATCAAAGATAATTGGCCTTACTATTCAACATCCTTTTGTTTATCAAAATTAAATTAAGGTCACTATTAGGGTACTGAAGCAATATATTACTTAGACTGGGGGCATGAGGTGGGAGAAAACACTGAAGACGGATAATGGTCTTCAATTACCATATGATGCCACCTCTCCAAGGTCAGAAAGTTTACAATGAAGATGAGCTAAGTTTCAGGTAAAGGTTTTACAATAAATTTTTTTCCCGCTGAATAACTATTTGACTAAGTTATGAGGACAGTTGTCTCCCTCCCTGAAAGCACTTAAACACAGCCAATTTTCTTTCTTTTTTTAACACAGCCAATTTTCTAACCTTCCACAGAATTATGGCTATTCCAAATGAGAATTCATCCTCCAGTAGGTTGATTTCAAATTTATATTTTCAAAAGTAACAACAGCTTTACACAGTAAGGGAATCTTCTAGACCAGTGATTCTCAAACTGTGGTTCCTGGACTCCCTAGAAATGCAAACTCTTGGCCTCCACGCACATGTACCAAGTCAGAAGGTGTGGAGATGGAGCCCAGCAATCTGTTTCACCAGCCCTGCAGGCAATTCTTATACATGCTACACTTTGAGAGAGCCATAACCCTAGAGATCTACCGAAGATGAACCCCATCAATAGCACGTACAATCTCTGCCTATGGTCGTAAGAGAACTAGCCAACCTCTGTACATTTAAAATTTTTATTTTACTCTAAAAAGATCAAAAGCCAGATTGAGTTTTGTCTAAGTGGCACAATGACAATGTTGTACATTTCGCAACCATGAAATAAACATTTTATTGACACATGCAGAAACGATCTACAGTGGTAGCTCAAAGTCCCCAGTGATTCTCCAACTGTGACAAGGATCTGACCATCTCAAGAACCTGTCAAATACCAGAGATGGAGAACCATTGCTCAGTAAGCCTCTCCTATCTGAGTCTCAGGAACTGCTACCACAATCCTGAACCTACCTCTAAAGATCATTGGAGGAATAATAAAACTGGCAACTTTTCACATTAAGTTCCTGGTTAGCTGGATTATAAGTGAGATACAATGTTGAATTAAGGAGAAGGCAGTATGTCAAAAGGACTATTCCAAAGAAAGCACATTATAAAAACAGCAGGAAAAAAAATGACAATCATGTATTTGCTCAAGATTCAAAACACAAGTTTTGAGCATGAGAAACTCCACATAATAGAAGTCATGGGCAAAATTCGGCTCTTGATAAAAGGCTACCATAGATAGGTAAATACAATATATAGTCATTCAACAATCATCCATTAGAACCCACTCACTATTCAGCTCTCATGACTGGACAAACAGAATGACTCTACCACTAATTCCAAGACTTATAGTAATGTCTTTACAAATCTAGTTCTCCATGTATTGTTTCCTGGGCACAAGCACCATTTCTATTAATCTTTATATCCACTGTATTTTGCACAGTATCTGACACATGGTGGGGACTTCATGAATATACACAGAATCATACAGTATTACTATCAGTCATCCAACATGGAAGAACATGGATTTCCTAAACCATGATGGGCCTAGGAACATTGCACGGCATCCATAGTCAGTTCAGTTGAGAAGGCTCCCCCTCAAACAGGGCTCCAAGGGTTCTCCTGAACTGAGGCTGCTTCTTGGGCTCCAAAAAAATAATCAGTAAGGGCAATAATCAGTAAAGGGTAGTTAGGAGAGGGAGCCCTTAACACTGCTGCCCCCACAATTTCCATCAGGTTTCTAAAACCATCCCAAGTAAATACATACATGCAAGAGTTCTAGGATGGACATTCTCGTCTCCCTTTCCAAACATGCTGCCATCCCAATCCTTCATACATAAGAGCTCTGGGCCACCATGCTCTGACATAAATACATTCAGTGACCCAGGAAAGAGCCAAGAGGGCTAATGATAAAATCTTCTCTGTCTAATGATGCTCTTACAATGTTTTCTCTGCTCCTGCCTGTTTCTGGCCCAGTGGTCTATCACCTTCAGGTCACATCAAGTCCTAACTTGTCACTTTTCTTAAAAATGGGTCCCAGGACATGTGCCAATTAACTCAAGTATTTCTTGTTTCTGACCCTGTCCAGTTGGCTTTCCAAGAACCTCTGTGCCAACCAGCTGCCATGATCCATTCCCAGACTGAGCAATTGCTCCCGCAGTCTGCCCTGCCAGGCACAGAGCAAAGGTTTCTCAGGGGCCCCTCGCTGGCCTTCTACATTCTGGACAACAGAGGAGAGAGAGGTCTTGGCACGGAGTATACAACCAGGTTCAAAGACAGGCCTCTTCTCCAGGGCCACCTCAGTACTACTGTGAAATAGAATTAAGTCACACTAAAAACTATGTAACCAAATCCAAACAGTATGATCCAAACAAAATACACATAATATTTATATCAAAGAAAAGCATAACATCGGTATCCAACTTCAGCTCAGGTCATGATCTCACAGTTCGTGGGTTCAAGCCCCATGTCAGGCTCTGTGGTGACAGCTCAGAGCCTGGAGCCTGCTTCAGATTCTGTGTCTCCCTCTCCCTCTGACCCTCCCTGCTCACACTCTCTCTCTCAAAAATAAACATTAAATTTTTTAAAAAAGCATAACAAAGACTAGGACTTGGAACCAACTGCTAACAGTAGTTTTCTCTGGTTTGTAAGATTATATCATTTTGTTTGTTGTTGGTTTTATTTGCTCCCATCATGTATTTTACAGACTTTCTATGGTGAGAGTGCATACTTATATAATTTGAAAAATTATAATTTTTAAAAAATGCATGGAGGGGCTGAGACTTGAGTTCAGTCTTTAATTAAATAAGTATGAGTCACACTGGCTGTGGAAGATTTTTATCTGTTTTAAAATGATTAAAAATAAAAAAATAGAAAAAAGTTGATATGATAGAAATATCTTTTTCAAAAATAGCCATCCCAATTACTTAACAGTATATGTAGTTTCTCTAGAAGCCTATGCATTTCTTAATACACTGGAGTCACTATCTTCCCTCTAAGAAGTTCAGAGTTGCTCAATAATAATTGACCCAGTCACTGTAATATTGACACACTGGCAGTAATTGACTGTTGAAAATCAAATTTGTTCCAAATACACAATCCTCAGTCCCAGATTATTTTTTACAGTCCCTCCCACATAGGCTTTTCTCTGTTCTCCCCAAACTAGATCACTAAAGTCTTGTGGAAGAAGTAAGAGAAGAGGGTGCAGAAAGGAAGCAATGCTTACTAAGCAGCTAGTATGAGTGAGCACTGTGCTAGGTACTTAGATACATGATCACGGTGCTACAAGAAGGAGCCAGAACACAGGTTTACTGTCCAGTAAAGAAAAACTCCCCAGTTAGCTCCTCTCTGTGTCCAGTCTTCTATTCTTCAGAGTAGATATCTTTTTTATTTTTTTATAAGTGTGGCTGACTCTATGTGCAATGTCTTCGAAATAGTAGCAGGAGAAAAGGGAAGGAAGGTAGGGAGGAAGAGAGGTAAGGGAAGGATGGAGACAGCAAGGGAGAAGAGAGAAAAAAAAAAGGAAGGAAGACATCTGTGATGCCTGAGTTATACACATACACACACACACACACACACACACACACACATCAAGTGAACCTATGGATGCATTTAATTGTTATTATGTTTGGGTTTTTTCTTTTGGTTTTGGTTTTGGTTTTTTTGAACAAGCGTCAGAAAATGAAGACACTACTCAAAGGTTAATTTCAAAGTGTAAATTTCAAGAGTGGGCACTGCTGTTTTATAGAACAACTACCAAGCAGATAAAAATACTGGTACTGTAATTTATTCTTTATGAAACCTTCTTTTACAATTCTTACCCACTGTGATCATTTCTTTTTCTGAATTCTTATTTCACTTAGGGCCTAACGTACATTACTTAGCATAGTTATATACTTTTTCTGCCTATTCTTGCTTTTTATTATCTTCCCATGTTTTAATCTTCTCTTTCCTACAACAATATATAGTCCTTGAGGACAAGGCCACATCTTAGTTCTTTTATCAAGCCCAGCTCCTGGACATAAACCTAGGTACTCAATACATTGTTATGGGACCCCGAGCCTTATCATTGCCCCTCTTGAATGTCCCGTGGCACATTGTACCCCGCCCCCCCGATTCTTACCATAAATATGACACTGGACTCTGTCTATCAGTGGTTTGGATACCAGTGTGTCTGTTCGTGATGCTGTAAATACCTTAAGGGCAGAGTCAGTGCCTTATTCATCTCCTCAGGCCCCTCTGGGCTTTATTTATAGTGCAACTGACATATTATAGGTGCTCGATATATACTGATTGGCTCAAACAGATTAAGATGGAATTCTGATGTATCCCCAAGTCAGCTATGTGTAAGCAGCATTTTCTAAGGAAAAAAGGGAGTTAGGAAAATTCACCATTCCCTTTCATGAGATTTTTTAAACATTAATTACACATTTAAGGCCACATAGTTTAGTAGAAAAAGAACAAATATTGGGATCAAATAGCTCAAGCTGACATCAGAGTTGCCACCATTTTCTCTTTTAACTATTTTCATTTTCTTTTTTTTTTTTATGTTTATTTATTTATTTTGTGAGAGAGTGTGTGTGGAGGGGCAGAGAGAGGGGGAGACAGAGGGAATCTCAGGCAGGCTCTGCACTGTCAGCGCAGAGCCCAATGTGGGCCTCAAACTCACGAGCCATGAGATTATGCCCTGACCCAAAGAGGGATGCTTAACCTACTGAGCCACCCAGGTGCCCCTAAGCTATTTTCACTTTCAAATGTTCACTTGAGCAGAAAAGTCCTTTCTTGATCTTTAAGTTTGTAATTACCCAAGCAACACATGAATTAAAATAATTACTAAAAAACTTGAAAAAAATCATTCTACTTGTCCTTCCCCAGTTCAGTTACCTCAAATAACCACTGTCAGCCATGTAGCGTGCTCAATTATAGTTCTCTTTATCTGCATTTATATACATGTGACTGTGCATATAGAGGGATAGATAGATATATCCACGCTTACTCTTTTTTTTATTTTTTGCATAAATAGCTCCATATTATTACATATTGTTTTGTTATATTTTTCACTTGATTTTTAACTCACTCAATATTTAATGTCAATTTATATATACACATATTTATATATAAAAATATTTTTTCTACCTATTAATCTACATTTCTTTCTTTATATGGTTTATCTTGTGCTTTAACAGCACTAACACTTTGTAGCTACATGCCTTTGAGATGGACATAAATGCTCTGGGCACAGGTTTAAACTGGAAATTTTAGGAGCACCTGGGTGGCTCAGTCAGTTAAGCATCTGACTTTGGCTCAGGTCATGATTTCACAGTTCGTGAGTTCAAGCCCCATGTTGGGCTCTGTGCTGAAACCTCAGAGCCTGGAGCCTACTTTGGATTCTGTGTCTCCCTCTCTCTCTGCCCCTCCCCGGCTTGTGCTCTGTCTTTCTCTGTCTCTTAAAAATAAACATTTGAAACTTTTTTAAAATAATAAAATAAAAACAAATAAACTGGTAATTTTATCTACTTCAAAGTATTGGGGTAAAGATTAAATAAAATAATGCATGCAAATCACCTAAATGATTGGTACCCAATAAAATGTAACCTTTGTGGCTGTTATTGTTATTACCTTTGAAATACAGAAATTACACTGGGAATTTCCTAGCTTCCTCTCGGGGCCAATCCTCAGTGGGATTTTAGGAAATCCATAATAGAATAAGAACTACAGTATCCTGGGGCGCCTGGGTGGCTTAGACGGTTAAGCATCCGACTTTCGCTTAGGTCATGATCTCGCGGTTCGTGGGTTCAAGCCCCGCGTCGGGCTCTGTGCTGACTGCCAGCTCAGAGCCTGGAGCCTGTTTCAGTCTGTGACTCCCTCTCTCTCTGACCCTCCCCTCTCACGCTGTCTCTCTCTCTCTCCTAGAAATAAATTTAAAAAAAAAAAAAAAAAAAGAACTACAGTATCCTCAGTGTCATAATTCACTGTTTGCAAGAGGATTTCATTCCCTCTCTCTTTTTTTTTTTTTTAATGTTTATTTCTGAGAGAGAGAGACAGCGTGAGAAGGGTAGGGTCAGAGAGAGAGGGAGACACAGACTCTGAAATAGTCTCCAGGCTCTGAGATGGCAGTCAGCACAGAGCCCGATGCGGGGCTCGAACCCACGAACTGCAAGATCATGACCTGAGCCAAAGTCGGACGCTTAACCGACTGAGCCACCCAGGCGCCCCCATTCCCTCTCTTATGAAACACAAGAAGTCCCTGGGATTCCATGGGAACTTGGATTTCCTCCTAGAGCCTCCATTCCCGTAGGGTTACAGAAGCGTAAGGGTGAGGAGAAACATCTCTGTCCTAATTGCCTTCCAGGGAACCAGCAGTGTGAGTTCACCTTTTCATTAAGCAGAACCAAATATACAAAGACCTCACAGTAGTAGCAGCCTGATATTAAATTGTGACAAAAACAATACCCACTGGCAACTCCAGAGGACAGCTGTTCTCCCTTCCACAGCTGCCTTTCTGTTACAAGGTGCACACTGCATTGCTAGCAACACTGTATTTAAGAGGGCATCTCAATACATACATTTTAAATCAGACCCGAATTGCTGATCAAAACTGTTTGAAGTTTTCCAGATGCAAGTACATTTATCTACGGCACTTCTAAAGATAAGGGGGAGAAAAGCCCAAAGCCTGTCAAAGTTAATTAGATTCATACAAAAAGCTTAACAGTCCTATGCAATGTTTTTACTCTATTACATATAAATGTATAATAATTCCATGAACACGGGGTTTAATTGCTCATAATATTTTAATTAAGGTTATGCTTTGTATAAATATCAACTCATCATTTACTGTGACTACAGTTCTATTTAAATGATGAAGTCAATTTGACAGTACATTCATGAAAAAGAGAGCCTTTTAAGAGTTTTGCTCTTATGTGGTCTAGAATACTAATGGAGGTTAATTGTCAAAACAAGCCTAGTAAGACTTCAGAATTATCTTCACATTTTAGTGCTGGAACAACATACTCACGTTTTTTACGTGACCCGCTGACCTAAGAGCATGCAAAACATAATGGATATTGTAAGTCTCCACACATGCTTCCTGAAAATCAGAGAGCTCCTTTTTAATATTTACATTTTGTGGCTGCCCTTTAAACAGACACCCTTTAACTACTGTATTTGCGATTCAGATGATCAGATAATTAGATGTAAGATTAGATGCGCCAGAAGAGATGGCTGCCTCAATTAATCTTACAGTCTGTGCCTCTGCAAATCACTACTTGGTGTGTAACAGAAAATATCAAATTAAGTTTTCAGAGGCAGGGAAATCTCAAGTCTGCAGTCATTTTAATTCCATCTGAGGGAAGGATATAATTTATTACTGTATTCAGAATTCATGTTCTCTTTTTCCAAAACACCAATTTTAATTAGAGAACAGAGACCCGAAAGAGTAGAAATAGGGGAGGAAAATGCCTTCTGGTGTCCACAGGGATCACTATCTACTCCTTCTGTCGGCAATACCTATCTCAAGTCTGTGGCTGCCATGAGTGAATACCAGAAGATTAGATCCAGTGAGCCTTTTCCTATCAAGTGGCCCTCACCCGCCTTCGAAAGAGCAGTGAGGCTTCTCCCATCTGGCAAATACCCACATTGCTTTTCTTCCCTTTGCTACTGGTTTTCATATTCAAATTTCACAAACCACTGTGTCTTCCAAAATGATTTAGTAGTTTGTCTCATCAAATACAAGAAGATGATCTTATTGCCAACTATATGTACTTTTTATAAATAGAATAGAATTTTTAACAGAATAGAAAGAGGACATAAAAAATAGTACCAGAAACTAGAAAACAGATGGCAACAAAAGATACCGGTATTTATCCATGGATCCTATTAAGAGGGAAGTGCAAAATAATCAGCCCATTTTGGATTCTTTTCAGAGTTTTGAAAAAAGTAAATTCTTACAGCTTCTACTGAAATCATAGGACCTCTAAAGATAGAGGGTGGTTGAGTGGCATTAAAGTATCTAAGTTCATAACTCCCAGGTGGGAAATCCAATGCTTGAGTCCTATGCTAAGACATTAACCATGACAAATCTGACCCTAAGGTCATTTGAAGACTTCCCTTCATCTGTCAGTGCCATATTTGAAAGTTGGAGCTAAGTTAACTTAAAGAGTCCCTCCATTCATTCAACAAATATTTATGGAATACAGGAAAGCTTTCAAAAAGAAGCATCTGCAAAGTAATTCCTAGGGGAAAGAAATCTCCATAAATAACAAGAGAGCAGGAATAGCTTGTCATAAACTTATTTAATATTCCTCTGATCTCTAAATATGAGGGTGACAACACATGTGGCCATGCTAACATCTTCAAGGATACCTGAAAGAGAAATCTGCTAATAGCAAACTGGAGCCAGAACTGACATGCTTGACCCCATTTATTACCTGATACACAACTGAAATAGAGTACATTTTGCATATTATGTTTCTAAGTTTAACTCCTGCAGGACAGAGATCCCAATGCATCATTTTTCTCTTTCATATTCACACAGTAGTTCTATTATCTTTAACTGTGTGCTAATTATTTCCTAAGTATGGATAGATGCATTCTCCAAACTAGATGGTGAGCATCTAAAGGCAGGGGAATGTCTTCTGCATGCTTTTCCCCTTCATTCCTTCACACAGCACAGAGCCAAACACAAAGCAGAGGCCGAGCGTGAGGGATGGAAGAAGAATGGGACGGAAGAAAGAAAAGCAGCCAGAAGAGGAGCGAGCTTTGGTTCCAGGCTTAGTACCCTTTCCTTCTCTCTAGTTTTTGTCAATGGCCTCGATATTCTACCAATCATCCTACAGTCTGGTTCTCTCTGACTTCTCCCTTCTCAGCTCCCCAGGTCTCTAGCCTTAGTCTCTTACCTAACACAAGCACTCATTCCTCTTCCCTAAGCTAATGCGGATCTGCCCACCTGAAAACCCCACACATTACACATATAGTTCCTAGGTACTACCACCAGCTGTTCTTGGTGCCTGGGGTGCCCCTGTCCCTCTGCCAACACATCTCCATCTTGCTCCATCTCCCCTGCAAGGCCCAGCCCGAAGTCCATACCTCCAGAAAAACCCTGAATGTTCTCATGTTGCCCAAACTCATTTCTGCAGCTCTCTGCCTTGGTAGAAACGCCCTGTACCTCTCGGGTGTCCCTTATGGTATCTATTACTGTTAAATCTCCCTAAGCCTTGTGCAAGTTCCTTGTAAAAGAAAGGCCACCACATCTCATCAAACTTTGTATCCCATGCCTTTTCCATAGTAATTACTAAGTAAACATTTGTTTAATGATATCTATATATCCTCAGAACTTTATACCACCCTCAGTACCAACAATCTTAGTGATGATGAGGGAACCACAATTTCAGAATTGATTCCAGCACACAATCCTTCTATCTTAAAGCACATAAATATCTCAGCCAATGAAGAATTTATCACTATTTCATATTCTCTAAGATAGTGAAGTATTTTAAATATGAGATATTTACATTACACATATTTTCCAACCACTAAACCAAAACATCTCTACAAACACATAACTCTTTTCACTAAACACGACAAGCTAACATGCTAATTCCTCTACCTTCTTCTTTATTTGTTTTCTACAGTGTTTTGCTTGTCTAGATAATTCCTTTGGTGTCTCGTTTATACTTTGAGTGCATTAGCACCTCTACCTTTCAGCTGCCCCAAGATGTTGTTTTTGTTTTTGTTTTCATTTTTGTTTTTGCCTAGGAATGATTGTTTGCTGTCCCTCTTACTTTCTAACAAGTCTTGTTAATTCTTTATAGCCAAGGCTTGTCTACTTCTTTCACATAACCTTTGCCAACAGCTCTCTGAAGACATGTACTGTAATACAGTCAGTATGCCTATGACTCCTCCACCCCACTTTTAGGCTTGCATTGTCTCTCCTGTAACTCTTTCTTTACCTGAATATAATTCCTTGTACCCAAACTAAATTTCTCACACTGCAGTTTAAGGACATTTTTCTCTCCTTTCCTAACCTAACTGGGTGTCAAGCACAGTAGTTTTCCTCTGTATAACTAGGGGGAAAAAACTTCAAAGTATGTCCCAAGAAACTCTTTTGATATTACTTTGTTTTTCTTTTGGACAATATGGCTTTTATATTATTTATCCAGTAGAAATACACAGTATGTCAAATTTTGTCTCTGCCAATGACATCATATTTCTTTTATCCTGTCTGCAGTTATCTTGTCTGAGCTGATGGCTCCTGTTTTGGAAGTCCATGAAGGATTGAAAGATTCTGCATTAAGCTCGGTGAATTGTGGTTGCTAATCCAACTTCCACACATCATGGTAGTGTGGCCAACTCCCCCTAAGATACGAGTGATTTTAATGGAGAAATCCAAAAGAGCTTATTAGCTTAGAGGATTTACATGTATTAGTAGCACACTTGAGGTGTCTGATTAATACTGTGTTCTTATATAATATACCAGCCAAGCCCTAATGAAGAGTTCACTCACCTGAGTCTACAGGTTCTGTCCTACACAACCCTGGACACTACACAGGCCTCATGAAATGTACACATGAGATGGAGAGAAGTTTAGAGGATGCAATCACAGAAGTCCCTGAAAAGCACTATGGAGGATCTACAACCACATCTAGAAGCTTTCTTGCTTTCTGTGCCTCAAACATGACATGGTTACACTAGGATCCTTTCACAACAGTGGACTATTCCAACTCTCTTCCTTCAATTGAAGGAACAAGAAAAAGCTAGCTAGAACTGGAATTTTTCTCAGCATATTACTTAGAGTGAGAAGAAACTTTGCTGGTGACACCCATAAATTAAAAAAGAAAAAAACAAATAAAATAGGGGTATGTGGTTGGCTCAGTCGGTTAAGCATCTGACTCTTGATTTTGGCTCAGGTCATGGTCTCGCAGTTCCTGAGATCAATCCCCACACTGGGGTCTGTGCTAACAGCACAGAGCCTGCTTGGGATTCTCTCTCTTCCTCTCTCTCCGCCCGTCTCTCACTCATGCTTGCTCTCTCTCTCTCTCAAAATAAATAAATAAATTCTTTAAAAAATTATTTTAAAAAAACAAATAATAATCCTTAACAGGCAGCTGAAGATCTGCTTAGAGCTCCTGAAATCCATTAGAATGGAGTACATGTTTTATTCACTTGCTGAGTCTTGATCACAGTGGCCCCCTGAGGATGAGCTTCTGTGATTGTCTGTCCATCTTCTCAATAAAGAACAATGCCAGTCAGACAGACTCAAGCTACTGAAAAACAACCTGATTTATCTTCTGCAACTAAGCAAAGAAATCACTCCCCAACTTAACGTTGCTCTCATATATCACACTGCCACTTACCTTGTTTAGAAGGTTCATGCAAGTTAGAAGCCCTGATGTTCTCACCATCATGTCACACATTCCACCTGATGGGCACTTCAGTCTAAAGTATCAACTGAATGCTGACTCAGAAGCCTAATCCCCCTTTAATTTTCAACCCACTTGGAAATGTAAAAACCTTCTGTACATTTCGTATTTTCATAACCAACCCCAGATACACTGCTTGTCATTTTGTAAAAATACTGAGTTAAAAATAAAAGACTTTATTAATTCTCCAAAGTTAATAAAGCAAAGATTATCTCAGTAAAGCCAATATTGTCTACTACTATGTAATAATTGCCACACAGCAGTTTATGAGATATATCTGTCTGGGAGAAAGCATACATGCACCTATATACACATATATGCATATGTGCACACATACATTTCTTTCTTTCCATTTTAGGTACTAGTGTTACGGATGTTACACAAAAAGAAGTCAAGGGGCAGGGCGCCTGGGTGGCTCAGTCAGTTAAGCGTCCAACTTCAGCTCAGGTCATGATCTCGCAGCTCATGGGTTCGAGCCCCGCGTCGGGCTCTGTGCTGACAGCCAGCTCAGAGCCTGGAGCCTGCTTCAGATTCTGTGTCTCCGTCTCTCTCTCTCAGAAATAAATAAAAACATTAAAAAAAAAAAAAAAAAAGGAAGTCAAGGGGCACCAGTTAAGCATCCGACTCTTGATTTAGGCTCAAGTTATGATCTCTTGGTTTGTGGATCGAGCCCTGCATTGGCTCTGAGCTGGCAGTGCGGAGCCTGCTTGGGATTCTCTCTCCCTCCCCTTCTCTCTGGCCCTCCCCTGATCGTGCATTCTCAGGCCTGCCCTCTCTCTCTCTGTTTCTCTCTCTCTCTGTCTCTCTCTCTGTCTCTCTTTCTCTCTGTCTCTCTCTCTCTCTCTCTCTCAAAATAAGTAAGTAAACATTAAAGTATATTTTTAAGTCAACTTTTCAGGGAAATCAAATATACTGCTGGTGGTATTTTAAGCTGCTTTACTTTCAAAGGACAATTTTTTAAAAATAAAGAAAGGACAATTACACACACACACACACACACACACACACACACACACACACACACATCAAGAGCCCCAAAAAGGTAACTCAGTAATTCTACTTCCAGGAATTTATTCTTAAGAAATCATGAGAATTCCACTTAAAAACTGAGGTACAAAGATGTTCATACTTCATAGTGGCAAAAAAAAAATAAATCAATCAAAATACCAATGATAGGGGATCATTAAGAAATCATAGTACAACTACAAGATAAAACACTTTATAATCATAAAAGAGAGCATTTTTAAATAATATTTCACATGGGGAAATGTTTATGATTAACTGTAAAAGCAACAAATACAAAGTAGTGGTTAAATAGGATCTGGATTTAAAAAAAGAAAAGAATGTAAGAAAGACATATGTTCTTATACATGAAAATTCTATATGGAGAGTCACTCCCACAAATATCAACAATGACAATCTCTAGGAAATAGGTTTACAGGTGATTTATATTTTATTATTTATATTTTTATATATTCTAACTGGCCACTAGTCAATATATTTTATTTTCTTAATTTTAATCAACAATTTTTTCATCTCCCTAACCCCTCCCACACTAGGATTTCTATATCTGTTTATACCTGGACATTGGGAGCCTATAACATGAACTTTGTCCAGGAGAGTCTCTTTCATTTTTCCTTGTCCTGTAATGAAGTACTTTCATACTCAAAGGTGTCCTGGTTTATATAATAAATTGATGATGACCCTATCCGAAATGAATTTGTAGGATTAGAGATATAAGAGTTCAAGGAGGGGTAAAGTACTCTCTAAAATGTGACCAGTCTTGGGGTGCTGGGTGGCTCAGTTAGTTAAGCATGCCACACTTGATTTAGGCTCAGGTCATGATCTCACAGTTCATGAGTTCAAGCCTTGCACTGGGCTCTGTGCTGACAGTGCAGAGCCTGCTTCAGATTTCCTCTCTTCCTCTCTGCTCTTCCCCTGTACTCACTCTCTCTCTCTCAAAAATAAGAAAGCTTAAAAAATAAAATAAAATAAAATGTGACCTATCTTCTAATCTAAAGATGTGCTAAATCTCTATTCTAAGAATGGAGGAGGGATTGACTTAGAGGCCTCATCTCTGCTTACCTCTATTCTGTGATGTCCAAACAGATTAAAGATAATTTTTTATCAACCTTGAATTGTCTTGAACTCTAAGAACAGAAACTAGGTGTGACCTAAGGTGCGTAATATTAATATGGACACCCAACTATTGATACTCCTGCAAAACTTGCATTTTTATGCACTGGAAGAAAGAGGCTTATCAAAACATAATAAATACAGTTGACCCTTGAACAATACAGGTTTGGACGGCATAAGCCCACTTATATGTGGATTTTTGTGATAAATACATTATAGTACTATGCATGCATTTTCTCTTCCTTATGATTCTCTTTTCTATAACTTACTTTATTGTAAGAAAACACTATATAATACATACCACTTAAAAAAATATGTGTGAATCAAATGTTTGTGTTACCAGTAAGGCTTCCAGTAAACAACAGGCTATTTGTAGTGAGGTTTTTGGAAAATCAAAAGTTATACATGGATTTTTAACTGTAGAGAAGCGGGGAAGGGAAAAAGGTCCCTTAACTGTTGCATTGTTCAGGGTCAGGTGTAATCTCTATTGGTGTAGAGAGCAGGGCTGGGTTTCAACATCCTAAATTTGTAGTAAGTAATTGAGTGAATTGGAGACATTTTCCATTTCCATAGAAATTAGAAAAATAATTATTTTCCTATATGCTGATATATGGTTTTATTTTCATTTACCTAGACTGATCTAAGAATGTAGAATCCTAGGTTGGTCTAGACATATATAATTTGTTCTGTTTTCTAGCTAAAGTCAAAAGTAATAGATTATGGATTAACATTAATTACTCTAAAACTGAAATCAGTATCTTTGAAAATTTTTTTCAAAAGGCAATGAGAATTATTTGCCCATTCCCATACCCCTTTCAGATGGTACACTGTGCAACTAATTCATTTGGCTGAACTTTCAGAAAAAGCTCTTGTTAAAATAAATTAATCCATGAGACTTGATTGTGGATTTTTTTTATTGCCATGATGAGTAATTAGACCAAAATCAGTAGAGCCATGCAAAACGACAGTAGTTTTTCAAAACTTTAAGCAAAATAATTTCTTTTACTCCTTGTCACATAGTCCTTTGCAGAACCCCGATATAAAAAAATAAGTAAAACTGAACCCCTCAAGTCTTTCTCTTCCCTCACCCCTTCATCCAACCAAGTACCCCAAGTACTTCTAATGAACTCAGAGCTTCAAGACTTGGTATAAAAACATACTATGATTTTCCTCATAGGTACCTGACATTACTAGCTTCCTACATGATTTCAGAAGCACACTGGCCCTGCTTAAAAAAAAAAAAAAAAAAAAAAACACCCAACTAAACTGCTGTCCCTTTTTGAACTGGAACCTGCTATCCAGCTCCCCTCAAGCTCGCTAGAGAAGTGACTTTAAAGAACATTGTTGAAAGATATAACAGTCAATCTCTAAATTATACTTTGGGTCTAGTCAGTCCACATGAAGTTCACATATACAAACCAAATTAGTGTAGTTTTTCATAATAGTGCCTTTACTGGACTGACACTTAATAAATAACAGTTAGAATTTTTTCCTAAGATTGCTTTGAAAAAAAGCATTTGCTTCAAAAAATATTGATAAAGGAATTGCCTATTAAATCAGTGCTCATTATTTATGGTCTCTTGTGATAAATCTCCTTTAAAAATCAGTACTAGGAAAAATGTACTCCCAAGGAACCTACTTACTTGCTTTTGGATAATAACAATAACACAACTGATCATATCTCCTTTGTCATCCTGGCTGCCAAGAACCTCAGAGATAAATCTGAAGTTCAGTGGTAACATATATGGTAGACTCAGGTCTCATACTTGAGTTCTGTTTCTCCACAATACCAGTTCTTGCTTTAATATATATTTTATTTCTGTCGTTATAGGTATTCTAATTATCAACTCCTACAAATTCATGATGGAGTAATAATTGTTCATGAACCATTAACTAACGCTATAATTGTATTGGTACAAATCTGTAAATCCAGCTAACAGTGTTATAATCAAGTCAATACTGTCAACATTATCATTAGCTTTTGTTGGATGCCTTTTGAAAACATTATTTAGTTCTTGCCTGTTTTCAGAAATATCTCCAAGCTTTTACAAAGATTATTAAAAATGGTTCTATCATAACATATACACATTGTCTCAGTAATCAGGAATGTAAAGAATCTAGGATTGAAAACCTCATTGGGGGGGGGCCGCCTGGGTGGCTCAGTCGGCTAAGTGTCCGACTTCGGCTCAGGTCATGATCTCACAGTTCATGGGTTCGAGCCCCGCTTCGGGCTCTATGCTGACAGCTCAGAGCCTGGAGCCTATTTCAGATTCTGTATCTCCCTCTCTCTCTGACCCTCCCCTGCTCACGCTGTCTCTCTCTCAGAAATAAATAAAACATTAAAAAAAAATGAAAACCTCATTGGGGCTTTCTTACTATCCCCTGACATCTTAAGATTTAATTCCCTCTCAACTATTGTTCTACCCTTTCCCATATAAAGATCATTTTCCTCTTTTAATGTTAAGTCTAATCTAAGAACAATCATTTGTTACATCAGGCACCATCCTAAGTATTTTAAAATATGTAATACTTCACTAAATTCTCATAACTAGTATTACCCATTCTTACAGATGAGAACACTACAGCCAAATGAAGTTAAGTCGCTTGCCCAGGGTCACGTGGTACTAAGTGGCAAAGCCACAGTTTGAACCCAGGTGGTCTAAATCCAGGGTCCCTGCTCTTAATCATTATTCTATATTGCTCCTTTGAAAAAGCATATAAACTAACAAGCTTGAATTCTCCTCTAAGAGATTAAGTAAAATATTAATAAGAAAGTTGTAATAGCATGACTTATATTTTGAAAGGATACCAGAAAAAGTTATGAAAATAATTTCAACGGCTTCCGAAACGGTGCAGCATTTCATTTTCTTGAGCTGTTTAAGTGTGAGGCTGCCTGAAGATAAGAAAGAGGAAGACATTGTAAAAGTCCTGTCCCACTCAGTCACTCTAAGTTTTACAATTTTGGGTGAAAAGAGTTTTATGCAAATGATGGGCAATTCCCAGACCTCCGTTTCTTCAAACTCTAGCCCTTTATAATTGTTGAAAATAAGTAAGTATGGTTACTGTAAGAGATTATAAAATATTATTACTATTCAGGCACCATTCTGTGCAAGGGCACAGGTGGCAATATAAAGCAATAAAATGGAGGAGGGACATTCTCAAGAGACAACATTCTTGTGAACATATTTTCTGCAACAGGGGAAAATACACCAGCACCCAAAGGAATATGGGAAACTTTACGCTGCATTTAAGCACAAGCACATTTTCTACTTCTTAATTTAAAAAAGGAAAGGACAGCATTAAAATGCGCATGCAAATAAACAGGCCATTTATTTACTTCTACTAATTAACATCTCTTGAGATCTCCAGGGTCCCTTAACATCTCTAGGGCCTCTCTCAAAGGATGTTCTCAAGGCAGGAGAACCAGCGATTCAAAAACTTGCTGAGTCCAGAGGGAGAAATGTCAGAAAAAAAAGACACCCTAAAAACAAACACGTTAATTAAAAACACGAGATAAACACCAACATCTCCCACCTCTACCCACTACCCCTGAGAGGCCAGGGAAAATAGTGTTCCTGCTTTCAACTTTTTTTAAAGGGCCAAATTAATTACGAATTCTCCAGAAATGGTTAACATTTGCTCCACACAGTCATTACACCCAAGAAACGCAACTCCTAAAATCAGAGCTAAAGAGCAGAAGTAGAAATTTCCAATTGCTCAGATTTAAAATGCATGAGACTCAATGAGGGTCACACACTAAAGAGGCGCCGGAAGTCTCTTCCAACAGTCTCAGTCAAAAAGAAATCAACTAAAAGAGTTGGGACATCCAAAAGTGAATGTCAAGGTTGGGAGAAGACTGGTCAAGAACAGGAGGGGAATACTGGATGAAGCTGTGATTTGCTTATGCACCGAACACAGTCTTAGTTAGAGGTATGATTCTTGCTGATTGAAAACTGAAAGTGATGGGGTTTAGGACAAACGTCACCCCCAAATACTGCACATTGACTGGAATATTTTAAGCTGAAAGAGCCTGAAAAAAAAAAGCAGAAAGAGAAGGTCTCTCTGACCTTATTCCCAACCTTTTCTTGTCCCTTGAAGTGGCTTATAAGACCTTAATGTGGGAGGTACCCTTCCTATACCCAGAAAAAAGGAGCATCTTTATCTCCTAGATCCAGGAAACCTAGAAGGATCTGTACACATGGTCCTTACAAAGTTCCCCCCAATTTATTACATATACCTTATACTCTTTGACCTGTCATATCCTTCTACAAATGTCCGTTCTTCATCAAACCTAGCAAAAAAACTCAGACTTAACCATTTCTTTGGAACTTCTTTTCCTTACGAAGATGCCTGTGTCACATAAAACTGATATTAAATAAATGTGTGTGTTTTTCTCCTGGTTATCTTTGTCAGCCCAATTTTCAGACCCAGCCAAGAACCCTAAGAAAGTCAAAAAACAAAAACAAAACAAAACAAAACAAAACGAAAAAAACAACCAAAAAAAACCCCACCTATTCCTCCCCTGCAAAAGTATGGAGAAGGAGAAGAGAATAGGGAAGGAAGAGAAAAGAAAGAGAAAAAATTATGAAGAACTGTAGAGGAAAGATGAAAGTGGAAAGAAAGTTAGAAAAATTAGAAAAATAAAAGAAAATTAACTCAAAACCATTTTTATGATATCATTCTGAATTTTCCCTTAATTTTCCTTATGATATATATATGTGGGGATTTTTTTATTTTTTTACATTTATTTATTTTTGAGAGACCGAGAGAAACAGAGCACAAGTGAGGGAGGGACAGAGAGAGGAGACACAGAATGTGAAGCAGGCTCCAAGCTCTGAGCTGTCAGCACAGAACCCGATGCAGGGCTCAAACCCACAAACTGTGAGATCATGACCTGAGCCAAAATTGGACACTTAACCAACTGAGCCACCCAGGCGCTCCTATATATATGTGTTTTCGGTGTAGAAACCTATTACCATTTTAGCACAATGTTAAAGGCATGGTTTGGGAGACAAACAATCCTGGGACCAGGTCCACTCTAACCCTGAATAGCTGTGTGAACTGAAGAAGTTACTTACCTACACTGAACCTTGGTTTTCTCATCTGTAGCATGTTGATAATAAGAGTTTTCAAATGATTACTCCATATGTCTATTTTCAATGTATATTTATAATAAAAATATGACAGCAAGTTATTTACAATTCTAATTGCATGACATCATTTTTCACCTGGCACCATATCCAAGCAGTTTCCATGTTGCTAAGACTTCACAACTCTCAATACCTGCAAAAACTCTGTCTAGTGAATGCATCACATTCCTATGCTGTTGTTTTCCGTTTCTCCTATTTGTAAACTAGACGGTTATGAATATCATCACGCTGAGGGTGTTTCTCCATATTCTGGATGATTCCTCCGCAAAAAAGAGTTTCCCAGTAAAGGAGTGTTAACTCCCTAAAGGTCATGAGCAATGCTCTTGTCTTTTAACAGCCAGAAGTAGAAAATCTAGATCTGCCCTCACCAGTCGAGTGCGTGATTAATCCAGTATTAATAATCACCATGATCTGCAACCAATGTTTCAGGCTATGTCATTTTGCAATTTGTACAGAGACTCTTATACTCTTCAAAGATTATCTTGAGTGAATTCCAGATTCTAGATCAATAGTTAATTCATGAACCTTCCCACCATTCTCACCCTTGCTTCCCAGGTAAACACACTTGCACATACACAGTATGGATGGAGTTTCTCTAGAGAGCGATTTTCAGCCCCTATCTGCAATCACTAGGCTGTCCAATCAATATGAAGTGAAAAATTGCAGCCCGGTGTATTCAGCCAAAATTCAACTATCAGATGTTTGTCCATGGCAGCTTGTATATTATTTAATCGAGACCTTTATGACAACTTTTTCCATTGTGGTTGGTGATAAATGCAATCAATCAGGAGATATACACAGATCGATCATCTAACTACTTCGAATTGTCTGTAAACTTGGTTGAACTGCAAAGAAAAATAAGAACTATAATCAATATAATTGGTGATGCTGGAGGGAAATCAGAGTTGGATGTTTTAAGTATGCAGGTGGGAAACATTACTTCCTATCTATTCTTTACTGTCCCTGCTGGCCAGCTGTATTAACTTTAAGTCAAAAGTTCACCTAATATCTTCTTTAAAAACTGTCATTTTTCATATCAATATCTTCTACTTCATATTACTAACATTTATCTACAAAGATCACATCTATTTCCTGTCATCTATAAATCTCATACTAATAGCTTTTGGGGCAAATAACATTAGGAGTGTGTTACTCTGGATTTAACCACAAACCTTTGAAACGTCATGATATGCAAGACAGAACTCATAAATAAATAAATAAATAAATAAATAAATAAATAAATAAAACCATTTTCTAAATCCATAGAATAGTTGAGTCCATCTGGATTTTGCATGAGATTATCTCTTCTAAAGCACTTCAAGTTACTCAATGAGATAGAGAGGCATTTTATAGATGAAAGAAAAATAAAATATAAAAGGTGATTTAACATATTTTAGAATCATATTAAATTATACCTCAAAGCATTTAAGAATAGGGAAAAAAAGATATGAAACAAACAATATACAACTGTTTTTTTAGATTCTATGAATGGAGAACATAAGTCAGAATCATACATGTTCTAAATGACACAAAAGTCCAGTATTCTGGAAAGAGCATGGTATACCAGAAAGTTTAACCATGTAACTTGACCAAGTTCACTATTATCCTAACGTCTCCAAAGATTCGTCATCTGTAAAATGGGATTATACCTCCCTACTTCACTGAGTTTTGTGATAATTAATGTTTGTGAAAGCACTGGTCAATCAGAATCTATGGGTTCTAACTGTGAATCTTTGACTTTCTTCACATATCATCAGCATTTCCACATTAAAAAAAATCAAATTTTTCCTATATTTTCTTACTGTCCAAGTCTGCATGGACAAATCACAAATATCACACAATTTTCCTTTGTCTCCAACTCCTTCAAAGTTAGCTGGAGATTTAAAAGAGACCAGTTTCATTCATGCAGACAGTATTTTCTATAGATTTATAGGTTGAATTGTGGATTTGTTTCCTATGGATTTGTTTCCTCAAACATTTTCAGAAACACTGGACACAGGAATATGATCAAAGCAAAAACACCTTAAGGTATTACCTCATCTGATAAAGGAATATTTAATAAGCACACATTTATCCAAACATCCTAACTTATACAATTTCTTCTCTCTTAAAGGTTAAAGTCCGATAAGCTTCAGTCTCCTAAAATCACCATTGTCACCTGCATCTGGGACTTCCAGGAAAGAAGCAAACAGGCATTTGTACAGAGGTCAACACATCTCTCCATAAAAAGGCAAACTGGCATCTATTGTAGCTGGGGCTTTAGAACCAGACTGAGTCAGTCGGGACATTCTAACATGCAGGTTGTAGGACCTTGGGAAATTTATGTTACCTCACTGAAGCTGGGTTTCCTCATTAGAAAACCAAGAGGGTAATGGCGAGGGAATAGCAGGGTGCCTGGCATATCATGGATTCTGGCTAAACATCTGTACTTTTCTCCCAAGGCCACCTGAGTTCACCTCCACTAAAGCACTTACCACCATGTACTGTAACTACCCGACTCCTTCTTCGACTCAAGCTCCCTGTGGACAGTGTCTGCTTCTTACTTCTTTGTATTCTAGTTCTGGTGTTAGATGCCACTGTTTGGAGACTGATATGTCATCAACACTCATATACAAAGGGAATAGTTAAGAAATAGACACCATTGTGGGGAACATGCAAAGCAATATGGCAATATAATTAATGTTAATATAGCAACATGAAATCCATTTATTTATTTAACAATTTATTCAACAACAAGTGTTTAGTAGCAACTACTGCCTGTTAGATGCTTTTCCAAATGCTGGGCATACAGCAGTAAACAAAACAGACACAATATCCTGCTCTCAATGGTTCCATCCTACTGCAAGAAATGGACAATAAATACAAGACATAAGCAAAATACGTAGTATATGAGATCATTGTAAGTGCTCTGGAAAACATGAAATAGAAATGGGGAGATGAAAGGTCAAGATTTTAGGAAGCTCTACTGAGAAAGTGACATTTGAGCAAAGACCTGATGAGGGAGTAAGCAGTGTATATGTTTAGGACAAAAGCATTCTAGGCAGAAAGAACAAGTTTCAAAGCCCTGAGGCAGAATTCCTTGCAAGTGGGCCTAAAGAGGAGTTCAGAGAAATTGGCTGTGGGGAGTGGGTGGGTGCTTGATCACATAAGACCTTGTGGGCCACAGTGAAAACACATTGGCTTGTATTCTTAGTGAGGTGGGAGCCAACGGAAGGTTTTGAATAGAGAACTAACATCATCTGACTTATATTTTAACAGAATCACTCCGGGCACAGGATGGAGAGAAAGGGCAAGGACAAATACAGAGGACAGTTGGGAGGCTATATGAATAACCCAGCTAGGAGAGGATAATGCTTTGGACCAGGGTAATCACAGTGAAGATGGCAAGTAGTGGTAAAGTCTAGATATCTTCTGAAGGTAGAGCACACAGGTTTGGCTATAACATGCAAACTAGACAGGAGTCAAAGACTGATACCTAAGCATTTTGAGAGACAAAGAATGAGCTTAATGAAAAATGAGTAACACAGGGTTCTGACATTAAAATGCAGATGGCAGCTTCTGAGGAAGAAAGAATGATCACTGGCTAGGATCTAAATGGGTAAAACACAGCAATTGCTATAGAGAAATTAACCTTTGCTCACAGCTGAAAAAAACATAAAAGGTATAAAATGGAGGGTAGATTCAGTAGCATGTGATATCCTCACCCCTTGCTAAGACAGGATGTAAGAAGATACTCATACACAGACGAGGAACAGTATCAAGGGTGTTGGAAGGGGCAATACAAGGAGTCAGGGTGTGAAGGGGACAAGTGTAAGGGAGGAATGATCCCAATCAATCAAAAAAAAATGAAAAACAACATATGGCCGTTGGACATGATGCCCTGTGGTTGTAAGGGCAGAAAGAAACAATAAGCAAATGCAAAATAGCCTCATCCTTGGAAAGAAGACCAATGACTGGATTTTGGAAGCAATAAGGGTTTTGCATTGGTTTTTTTTTTTTTTTTATTGTTGTTTTTACATTTTATTTATTTTTGAGATAGAGAGAGAGAGCACACATGCATGCTCACAGGTAGGGAAAGGGAAGAGAGGGAGAGAGAGAGAGAGTAAGAATCCAAAGCAGGTTCCAGGGTCTGAGCTGTCAGCACAGAGTCTGACGTGGGCTCAAACTCACAAACTGAGAGTTTATGACCTGAGCTGAAGTCAGGCACTCAACTGAGCCACCCAGGTGCCCCTTAGGAGAATCTCAGGGAAGCTGGTATACACATCTACCCCGCCCTCCCCTCAAAAACCCCAAACCCCAGCATACAACATTCCAGAGTGTGGGATGGAAAGTAAAATTGTATGTAATCAAATCTTCAAAAGTCCCCATAAAGTGATATATGTGTACGTATAAATAACACATCTTTCAATTTGCATATATAGAGAAAGAGCAAAAGCACGAGGGAGAGAAACAGGGAGAGGGCCTACTTATCCCACAGCCACAGAAAAACGGTGAACTTCTCATTAAAAGAGGGAAAAAAGGAAACTTTGAAAAGAGCTATAATCACATTAAAGCAACCTCCTTCTTCCTCAGCATTTTAGTTGCTTTGTGTCTAGGGGAATGAGACAGTAAAGACATGCTATAAATGTGAATGAATGAGTGAATGAAATGTTACATCACACACTCCACAATTCAACAAAGGTGTTTTACTTATTTAATAACAGTAGATGAAAAAGAATATATTTCTTCCTTCCTCAAATGCAAGAAACACACCGGTGTTGTTGTAGTCTCCAGGGCCTAAAATATACTAATTTTCAAAATTTGATAATCCAGCTCCCATAGCAACCATAAATCAGTCTTTTGAAGGACGCATAGGAAGGATATTCTGGCTGGAAACAACATTCTTTGACCACTGAGAAAAAAAATGAAACCAAAGCCAAATTATAGCAACCCAAGATAGGATTGTTTTAAAGGTCCCAAGTTTCTTCTCTTTGACAGTACTAATGCTAAAGTAGGCACGACATCCGCATGCTAAGGAAACCTTGAATTCCAAGGGGAGAGCGGGACGCGGAGAGCCGCCGCCGGCCCGCCGCCCGGGAGCCTCCCCGCGGCGCCGGTGATTGCCTATCGATCTGACTGCGCCCAGCCTCCTGTCCGCACCGGCAGGTCAGCAGTGAACTTGTACCAGGCTTTGGCTGTGCTCTTTCGGGCACCCCAATTTCCTAACATGCGCAGCGCGATGCATTTTCACTGTAGCTCTTATCTCTTTCAGAATTCAGACGTGTATCAACAGAACTAAATTTCCACACACTCCATTTCAAATTATCGCTGGAAAACCTTCACAGAAGATTCGAGTCTCCCCTGATTTGCTTGGGAGCTACTCGGCTAAAGAACGTTAGTGTCTCCTACAATGTTACCTTAAGCAGAATGCTGGAAACTTCAAGCATCTGTTAGTATTCACAAACTGGCAATAAAAATGAAACAGACTAAATTAGATCTAAAGTTGCTAGAAAAACAGCATCTATGACTTCCCAGGTATGCTTTGGCCAGCCACAAACAATGCTTCTCAAGATCTTTATTGAGATATTGGAATGTACCTTAGCTGGACTGAAAAGAGCATTTGCCCAAGGATGCTTAGTGTTCAATCTGCTTTTTTTGAACACTCTCTTCTAACATTTCACAGCAGAAATCCATTGAGTTCTCTCTCACTTGTGCTGTGTACTTTTTATGTCCCTTCATTGACTTCCCGGCTCCTGCTCTAAAGTTTATGCCTTTGGGGGTGCCTGGCTGACCGGGTCAGTGGAGCATGTAACTCCCCATTTCAGGGTTGTGGGTTCCATTCCCACGTTATGTTTAGAGACTACTTAAAAAGGTAAAACTCTATAAATAATTTAATTAACTAATTAATTAATTCTCCTTTTGTAAACTCAGTTTCTTTTCATCATTTCATGATTATCCTTCTCAAATGAGCACCCTTCCAGGAACTTCCAAGGAATTGTTCAGCCCAGCATCTGTTCTTTAGCAGATTTCTTCTTCCAACCACTCCTTTCTCCACTCCTGTTACCAGGGCAGCCGTCTCATCAACAGGTAACTTCCCAAAGGACTGCCCTGATTCTAGTTTCTTTCCTGCCCTCCTGCTGCCCCAGTCCATCCTACTTATGGCCCTCGGAGTCATTTCCCTCCTATCCCATTTTCATCTCCACTTCTGAGAACAGCAGCCCAGAGAGGCAGCCTTCTACCCACTCTGGCCTTAATGAAGAGATGGAAGATCAGAGTCACTATTGTCCACTCTCACCTAGTTGAAGGGAGAGCGCTGTCCATATTCTGGCCTAACCCAACTTCTTTCAGGTCCCAGAAAGTACCAGACTCTTTCATAACTCCACAGCCTCTGTGTACATGCTATATACTCTACTTAGAAAATTCTTCTGCCCTGTTCCCTGCACCTGGCTACTGCCAACATATCTTCCCTCAGTGTATCTTGCCATCACTTCCCCCAGCAAGATACCCTGACCTCTCTGCACAGAGCTGTGGATCCCTGCTCTCCCTATGGAACTATCACTGCTTGTCTAATTGCTGCTCTTCCTCGCTGAAAACCAAATTCTTTTGGGCAGGTATCTTTCTTCTCATGACCCCATTATAATTCCAGCCCACATCATATACAGTCTGACACACAGTAGGTGCTCAATGAATATTTCTCAATGAATGAATGAAACAAGTATGTTTTTTGTTATCTACCTCCATGTTCTTTCCAAAACAACACTCCCCCTCGAGAAAGAAAGTATTCAAATAAAAGGTGTTATCAGTGGTCACATAGGAAATAGCTTGGTCAGCATGACTGCAGGACAGTCAAGTTTGTAGGGGGTTTACCTCACTCAGGAGGCTCCCTGACTATAGTCTAACCTGCCAAAGAAACTGAAAGGACCTCATATACTTCAGGCCAACACCATGCCTTGCTTCTCACCCAGGGTCCTACCATCCCTAACCCAGTGCAATACTACACGGAGGCAGAATCCCCCTGAATGCCTTCCTTCATGTTCAGCCAGAATACAAGGATAGAAGAGTCATGGCTATCTCCCTTCACACACAGCCTCAGACTGTAGCTCCTTGAGATGTCACTCAGCTCCTGGCTGAGTACCAGACACAGGATCTATAGAGGGAAATCTCATGAATACACGAGAAACTCTTTTCTTTTTAAGTTTCTTTATTTATTTATTTTTTTTTTAATATTTTTATTTATTTCTAGGAGAGAGAGAGAGAGACAGCGTGAGCAGGGGAGGGTTATAGAGAGAAGGAGATACAGACTCCGAAATAGGCTCCAGGCTCTGAGCTGGCAGTCAGCACAGAGCCCGACGTGGGGCTCGAACCCACGAACCGCGAGATCATGACCTAAGTGAAAGTTGGACGCTTAACCAACTACGCCACCCAGGCGCCCCTTTCTTTCTTCTTTTTAATTTGGATAGAGATACAGAGAAAATGAGTGGGGGAGAGGCAGAGAGAAAGGGAGAGAGGGAATCCCAAGCAGGATTCTTGATCTATCTCACATTGAGATTATGACCTGAGCCAAAATCAAAATTTGGACACTTACCAACTGAGCCACCCAAGCACCCCAGGGGCTCTTTGCTCTTTTCAGTGCTTAGCTGTCTGCCCTGTACTAGCTCTTGCCTCGCTCACATAAAATGCTGCAGATTCACTCCTACTTTACAACACCCACAAACACTCAACACTCTGATTTCAATCAAGCATCTCGAAAAAGTAGTCTCCACCTGCTCACTCCATTCTCACCGGCTGGTCATCATTCAGACCACTGGATCAGGATCTGAGGCCTCATTCCACCAAGGCCACCAGCAAACTCTTGTAACAAAAAAACAAAGGACACTTTCTAGCACATACCGGCTTGTCCTTCCTATAACATTTAGTACAATTCACTTTCCTTCTGGTCCACTTTAATTCTTTGACTCCTCTCATAGAATTCTCGTCTATGCTTTTGACAACACCTATTCTCTCTTCTTCACTGAAAAAAAGGGGCAGTAGGGTTTTGGCCCAATTTCCTTTAATCTTTAAAGTATTATAGTAAAGCTAAATCCATTGAATTTTTACTATGATCCAGTCTTTTTATATATACTTTAATATATTAACTCGTTTTATGGTTCACAACTAGCCTAGGACTCAAATATGTATCATCTCCATATTATGGGTGAGAAAATTGAAGACAAACAGAATAAGTAACTTGCCCCAGTAACTGGTAGAGCTAGGATTTGAACCCAGACAGCAGAGCCCTATCCCTAACTTCTATTCTATGCTCATCCTTTAAATCATGGTGGTCTGGAACGAGCCCTCTGAATCCACAAATATTATATGAGTTATCCTACCCTTCCCAGGTTTCATACCTGTATTCCCAGATAACCCCAATCTAGCATTCTAGTCCACTGCTCAAGATCTCTCAGCTCGAGAACAAACTGAGGGCTGATGGGGGTAGGGGAGAGGGGAAGGGGGGTGATGGGCATGGAGGAGGGCACTTGTGGGGATGAGCACTGGGTGTTATATGGAAACCAACCTGACAATAAACTATTAAAAAAAAAAAGATCTCTCAGCTCAAGATCCACACATCCAACTGCCTGCTGAATACATCCAAACAAACTCATCCTCTTTGACTTACCCAATCAATGTGCTTAATTCGAAGCCTTCTTCACTTGTAGAAGACACCACCGTGTACACAATCACCTAGCTCAGAGATAATGACGTCACCCTTTGCCCCACTCACTGCCTTGCCTCCCACAGCTACCAGTAGGCAAGTTCACCAGTTCAACTCCTTCCTTTCTAACACCTTAGTTCAGATCCGGATTGTTCCTTATCACACTTACAGCCTCTTCACACAGCTGCCAGAGTGATTTCTTAAAACCACAGCTGTTCTCCTCACGTCTCCACTGATGATATTTCCAATGACTCCTCCTTCCTTCAGGATAAAATGCCAACTCCTCAGCACAGCACACAATGTGTCCCTGATAGGTCGCGGCTACTTTTCAAGCCTTGTTCTACCTTATGCCCTAGCCTCTAGTCCCCCAGCCCTGTATCCATGTGGTCTCTCGTGTTGAAACATATCCACCACCTTTCTTCCCCCTGTCACTCACCTATCATGTTTAGTTCATTCTCAATCTGCTTCCCCACTCAGGCAACTAAGCCTGGAAGAACCTTTCTTGCCTCCCACATGCTCTTACAGCTCACTTCTCCCCTGCTGCCCACCATACTGAATTATAATTACCTTTTTATTGTTTTTTTAATCATTAAACTGGACTTCTCTGAGTAGAGAGGGCACATCTTATACCTCTTTGCATTAAATAAGCCTCTAACACAGGACTCACACAAAGTAGGTGTTCAATAAATCTTTGTCATATGAAATAGCAAATGGGAACACAGTTTTTAGAAGCTAGTTCTGCCCCTCCTTCTGAATTAAGTAGGCAGATGGATACAAAGCTAACTGCACTTCAAGTGAAAGAAACAGATGGCTTCAAATCACATCAACTCCAGCCAGGGAATGTATTCTCTTCCTTTCAAAACATCCTTAAATTATCACTTTCATTATTGATCCCTTTTTCTTTAGAGGAAAGAAAGAAATAAAGAAAAACTTTAACATGTTTAATCTAAATAGAGGAGAATAATGACACCATGGGATAAAGATAGCAAAAGTACAATAGTGCCTCATTGATATAAGCATCATTAAGAAAGAAACTGATTCACATAAAATAAATTTCCTTGTTAATATGTGTCTTTCCTTAAAGCATCAAATAAATGTTGCTGTTGTTTTTTATCCTTTTTGGAAGAAAATCACTCTCAAGTATATTACATGCTTCTCTACTTTTACAATCAAAGAATATATAAAAATATGCTCATAGCATAGTGAGGCAATTTTTAAAAGTAAGCACAGTCCCATGTTGTTAAAACATAAACATACATATTTACATTTATATTGACATTTGTATTTATATTATGTAGCTCTTCCAAAATGTTAACAGTAAGTATCTCTGGTTGTGAAATTATGACAGATTTTTATTTTGCTATCTCATCTGTATATTTTAATCTTTTCATAATAAAATGTATAAGTTATACGATAAAAATAGAAATTCATAAAAAATTAGTACTACACTGAATTTAAGATTTTGCTGACAAGATGAATCGTCACCGTCAAGTTCCATATTTACCCATTGGTATGCCTGGAAGCTAATAAAGTAAACAAATGCCTTAGCAAACCAATCCAAAATATAATGCTTTCAGAGTTCTCCAGAATATAGTCTAGATTTTTCAGCCCTTCTCACTTAGTCTACAGCTTTCTCTGCTTTTTTTGCTATCAATTCCTGTTTCTAGAAGTCTCCTTTTCCTCTTTTCGAATATGTTATTTGCAAATTTACTAAAGTCCTTTGAAAAGTGGAGTGATTCTTTCTTGAGACCCTGAAGTGTAAATTCTGCATTCTTTTGAACACAGACTTTGTGACACCTGTTTGCACTTTTTATTTACTACAATAGTTAAGAGTATGTTTGGGCTTTGGAATATTGTCCAGCTTCTAGCTTCACAGCAACTAGCTCTGTGACCCCGGACAAACTATTCAACTCTTCTGAGCCTCAGTTTTCTCATCTGTAAATAGGGAGAAAAATAACGACTGTATATGTTTGTTATGAAGATGAAATAAGACAATGAGGATAAGTGCCCCAGAGAGAGCTGAAAACGAAGACAAGTAAGTAGCCAATAAGTGTTAGGCACGTTATTTATGTCACTATTATTGTTCACTTCCTGATTCTCAATTATTTTCCAGGTATATAGGATTCCAGATACTTGAGTTCTAGCAAAGCAAAATAGTTCTGTATGTAAGCAACTGGTTACAGAAGTGAGTCGCCTAAAGGCCGAAATCAGGTTAATCTCATCATCCTTAGGAGTAGAAAAAAAAAGGCCATAACCTTGTTAAAGTCGTTAGCACTTTACAGCACATCTAATGTCCAGGAAATTAAACATAAGACTGTAACTCTGAATCACTAACTATAGGTCTGAAGAAGCCATATTTACGGCAACTTGTTCACTTATGGAGTGAGGTTATAAGATTGGAGCTCAGGTGATAAAGCTAACTCCTCTCCTCACCCCATCCCCCCACCCCACCTCCCACCCCAGGCCCTGGGACACTTCCAGAGCCTTTAAACAAAGGAAATTCAATTCATATACATTTTTTTGACCATTGCTGGGATAAATAATAGCAACCCAGATAGAGAGTACACAATGACACACTTTTACTGAAGTACAAATGAACCATAAAAGTTCTTATCAGAAAGAAAGTTTGTGGCACTGGTAACCTCAATAGTGGTCTTACAAAGTTGTCATCAAGTAGCTCTGGTCAGAAATATGTTATAGGTCGGAGAACCTTCTCCAAAGCAAATAAAATTATAAGTATTTTTCTAAGAAAAAAAAGCAATGGATGTTCATTATAGAGAAGTTGGCAAAAACTGAGAACTGTGGATGAGAAAATAAAAAGTATCCATAATTCACCACCCAGCGATAAACACTATTAAAACATTTTGATGCATTTTCCTCCTTTTGTGCTTATTATCTTTATATTTATATATTTATATATAAAATCATGCTGTTATAGGCATTTGTATCCTGCTTCTTTTTTGACTTATTATAATAAAAGCATTTTATAGACCATTAAAATTCTTTGTAAACATCGTTTTTAATAGCTGCATAAAAGTTCCATTGTAAGGATATACCATAATTTACCTAACTGCTTCCTCATTGTTGGACATTTAGGTTGTTTCTATTTTTTTTTCCTAACCCACAGAAACTTTAAAGATGATTTTCAAGAGAAAACAGATTTTATTTCGTAGGCAAATGAAGTACACAATGAAACAGACAGTGATGATATATTCGTGTAATAGATTCACTGCTAGCCTCAGGTTCAATCAGAATAGGCATTTATCTTTCCTTCAAGCAATAATTCATTTTAATTCAGACTTTCCATTCCTAGCTGCTTCCTCACAAATATGTTTTCCATCTCCCACAATTGCAAAGACTCAGCCATAAAGCTCACTTTTTGACAGGTGGCATTTAATTTGTCTATAGGTCAAAAGCCCTACTATCTCTTATTGCCATACTGAACAGAGGCAGGGAGCCTCCTTACAATCCTGCCCACGTGTAACCCTCCTCCTTTGTGAGAATATTTGCCTCTTCTTCAAGCTCAATTCTTGGCCAGTCTGCCAGATGCAAAAGTGCCTTCCTTGGGCTTCTGGGGTGCTTTAGAATTAACTTTTCTTCCCAGGCCCTCAGACTCTCTTGAAGTGTCTGTCTCCATGGGGACCAGAAGTCCATATCAAGAGACTCCACCCCACCTTAAGAGGATCCCTATTTCCTTCGGAATAGGGCTCTTCCCTGCAATGCTAGAAAGTCATGCCAGAAATATAAATGCCCCACCTATGCCTCCAGATGAAGAGCTTAAACTCTGAGATAATTGAAGTAGTCACAGCAAGAAGCCAAGCCTTGGGGAGGCCATTAATAATGCAACATGTGGTCATGCAGATTGCATGCACAAAAGAGAGTATTATAAGTATATTTAACATGAAATGCAAGAACTACAGTAGTGTGAGTTAGGAATTTCAGTTGCTTCTCCGTGGAGATTAATCGCTTACCACTGTCCAAACAGCTATAGATTAATCACAAATGCAATCCAAAAAAATGTAACAGCTTGTTGAGGTCAAAATAGAGATTTCACCAAACAAAATAAAATTATGAAATATATGAAGTAGGAAAGTTTGTAAGACAGAGGAGAGCTAACGACTTCAAAGTCCACTTCTATTAATATTGAATCTGGTACTAGGGGATCCAGCAGATGGATCCTAACCAGACCACCTTATCCTTCAAAAGACTAGCACACCCTCTGGAATTAAACATCATAAAAAGTAACCAGGAGTAAGACCAAAGAACTTTTATTCTTCCTGCACAGAGAACTAAATTGGAATGAATAAAATATCTAACCTGTAGAAAATGGGTTTTTCTGCCTTTATCAGTGTACCCAAATAATGATGTTTCAGCATTGGAGGCATAGTACAATTGCACAGTGTTTGGTGTTCAGATGAAATAAAACGAAATAATATAGAAAGCCCTCTCCATGTTGCCTGGCATGAAGTTCCTGCTCAATAGATGTCAACGGATGCTTTTCTTCTATAAAGAAGAAATGGGCTTAAGAGAATAACAACAGAACTTGTTTCCATGCAGTATGCTTAGTGGATCTATTTTCTCCAATCTCTATTTTTTTTATTATTAGGATGGGAAGTCATATACATGTAACTCTTTTCAGGGGTGGGGGTAGAAGGGAGACACAAGAGGCTAAACCTTCTTTGCTTTTTTACACCATTCAACATCCAGAATTTAAACAAACAAAAAATAGGTGGGTACTTCTTTGCTTAAAAACAAACTTCATTTTATTTTTTTAAAACCCATACAAACAAGCAGGCTTTTAGATGTTTAAATAACCTTTTGAAATTCAGTATGTTCTTCAAATATCATATTTACAAATACAGGTTTGAAGTAAATGAGTGCCTCGGGGCCAAAGTGTTCTAGAGTTCAGAATTTTTCAGATTTTAGAAAGGTAATATGATGCATATGCGCCCAGGACTGTCTCAAGTATCACAGCCTAATCAAGCACATTAATATTTCTTCAGGGAAACTTAAGAATTTTCCTACTGAATAAAATAAATGAAGTCCACAATTAGACTCACGTCTGTTCAGTGAAGGCTATGCCACCAAATTAGTCCCTGACAAATAATAGCAACAAAAAGTACCTGCTGGTGCTCAGAGATTTTTTAATTTCAAACTTATGGATAAGGGATTATGAATCTTTTTTTTCAATTTTTTAATGTTTATTTTTCAGAGAGAGAGAGAACACTGCAATTGGGGAGGGGCAGAGACAAAGGGAGACACAGAATTCAAAGCAAGCTCCAGGCTCTGAGCCATCAGCACAGAGCCCAACGTGGGGCTCGAACCCACAAACCGTGAGATCATGACCTGAGCCGAAGTCAGATGCTTAACCAACTGAGCCACCCAGGCACCCCTATGAGACTATTTTTGATATGAACATACACTACCATGTAAACCAGTCCACTGTGTAAATTTAAGAAGGGTAAATAATTAAGAGGACAAAAGTACAGCTTGTATACTGATATCATCTAGACAAAACACTGCTGCAAATAGAAACAACTTTTATGAAAATTACAAGACAAAAAAGAGTTGGTGAAACTGAAGTATGTACTCCATAAAACAAAAGGGTTTCGGGGTGCCTGGGTGGCTTAGTCGGTTAAGCGTCTGACTTTCGCTTAGGTCATGATCTTGCGGTTCGTGGTTTCCAGCTCCGCGTCAAGTTCTGTGCTGACTGCCAGCTCAGAGCCTGGAGCCTGTTTCAGAGTCTGTAACTCCCTCTCTCTCTGACCCTCCCCTGCTCACGCTGTCTCTCTCTCTCTCTCTCCTAGAAATAAATTAAAAAACACTAAAAAAAAATTTAAAAAACACACACACAAAAGGGTTTCAAGAGCTTCTAGTATAGATTTGGCCCATAAAAGCACTATCTTGGCATAAGACCTCTTAATATCTACTCTGATCATTATTTGCTACCACTAACCAAAATCTGTCTATAAGTCCAAAGCCACATTATTTTTTAAAGCTTATTTGTTTTGAGAGAGAGAAAATCAGCAGGGGAGTTGCACAGAGAGAGGGACAGAGAGGGAATCCTCAGCAGGCTCTGTACTATCAGTACAGAGCATAATGCAGGGCTCAAACTCATGAACCGAACCATGAGATCATGACCTGAGCCGAAGTCAAGAGTTGGCCACTCAATGGACTGGGCCACCCAGGTAAGCCAAAAGCCATATTCCATATTTTTGAAGGCAAAAGAGAGTACTTAAAAATCAAACATGTAATATGGGCAATCGAAGGCACCTCCAGAAACTGACAAGCACACATAGTTCACTTCTTCATGTTTATAAAGTCACAGAAATCACATGGTAATAAGAGTAAGTGAACACATTCTTCTAGTTATCATTGCTTTTGTATAAACTGCATCTTATTATCACTGCCAAGTCCCAGGATTAAGAATAGATCCTTAGCACCCCAAATAACAATATATAGTGACATGAGCTTGAGTCTTTCTGGGTTTTAATGCACTTGGGTAGTGTAAGGTTTGTGGATCAGTTTGATGTTAGCCTTTACCTTTCTCAATTTCGAGTTTTCCTAGAAAAAAAAAACAAATGTTTTCTATCAGCAAATGAAAGGGCTTCATTATTATCAACCAGAAATGTTCTCTGGAGGGGGTCCTGGGTGCCTTAGTCGGTTAAGCGTCCGACTTTCGCTTAGGTCATGATCTCGCGGTTTGCAGGTTCGAGCCCCGCGTTGGGCTCTGTGCTGACTGCCAGCTCAGAGCCTGGAGCCTGTTTCAGTCTGTGACTCCCTCTCTCTCTGACCCTCCCTGCTGATGCTGTCTCTCTCTCTCCTAGAAATAAATAAAAATATTAAAAAAAAAAAAAAAAAAAAAGAAATGTTCTCTGGAGAAAAAGATCCTATAACTATACCTTATCAGGGAGAGCTTAACATAAACTAGAGCCAAACAGAAAACTGTTGTCTTGGGCAGACATTTCCCTACATTTAAGTGCTCAATGTTAAATAATTACATATATAACAAGTCATATTAGGAACATATTTTAAGGCTGGTCAATCTTCAAAGCATATGTATCTTCTGAAACACATACCAAAGTTTCAACAAATAAAAAACTAGAGATCAGAGAGGTCACACCCAGATAATTTGTACCACAGCCAGAACAAGAATTCCAAATACTTATAAATAATCTAAGTTAGGGATACATTTGCAGGGGGGGGGTGTGCAATATAGGGGGCAAAGAAACTTGAGTTGAAATTAAGTTATCAATGACTAGTTTTATTATAACAATTATTAGTCTCATAATTTGACCCCAATGAAAGTAAAATCTAGCTATAGAATCAATGTGGGCAACTAAGTAAATGTTGGCAGACAGAAAATGTTCAACAGGACATTGGGAGACCCTAGGATTCAGAGGAGTGAAAAGACTAGGGCGGGAAGAAGGTGCAGGCTGTTTTTCGGTGAGACTGAAATGAGGCAATGCAACAAGGTATCTGGAGCATACTTAGCCACTACAAAGAATCTCTCTATTGTTCATTGAGTCAAAAATATATTTAGAGACTTTACAACCATCACTAGGTCGTTAGAGTAGACTATGGACTCCCTGGTCCCTTAAATTTTAATGAACTGAGCCCTTTAAAAGTGGCACTGAGATCAACTTTAGCTGTGAGACAATTAAAATGTTAATGGGTTTCTACTGTAAATAGATTATGAAAGAAGGAGAATGCTGACTGAGTTGTTTCCTGGCCCCAACTTTTTACTGTCAATTGAATTCAAGCAAGATGTGCTTTACAAGAGATGTAAGGCATACCTTTTAATGGCCGCTGCCTACTGTGTTTCCTATTTCAAAATTCATTTCAGTATTGTATATAACACGCCTAAAGCCCAATACAAATACTATTCTGTTATCATATAATTGGCCAGTGTGTATTGCTATGTCTTGAGTTTCTACTTGTTTTATTTTACATGTGGTATACCAGTACATTGAAAGGAAACTCATGTTCATTTTTGTTCATCCTGATTCAGAGAGAGTTCAAAAGTTCAAAAGATAAGAAGTGGTTCTCAGCATGAGTAAACCATGAAATGCATTGGAAAATAAATTTTTGATGTCAAGATACATTCCCAGTTTATTCATGCTGAGAATAGTTTTGGGTTTTTTTTATCTTTTGGAGTTTATAAGCCTGGGTAGCCAAAATTTGTTTAAACTTCCCAATAAATAAAGAAGCAATATAATTTACTATTATTTTATTGTCACATACTTTTGACTATAAACCAAATCCTTCACAGTGTAACAAAAATCTGGAAATACTGCAAATGAATATATTAGTACTTTGAGCTCCAGAAACGAAAACCATTCAAAATGAGATTGCCTTTCTCCTGGTCAGAATCCTCTAGACTAAACTGTGAAAATAATTTCCTTGGTAATTCAGAGATACAAAATTTCAAATCTCCTGTGATTGCCTCTTCCCTCAAGAGCAAAATCCACTAAAGTTCACAATTACTGTCACTTTTTTTTTTAGTTTTCTTTTGTTTAATAGTTATTTTTAAGAGAGAGAGAGAGTATGCTCACATGGGTGTGGGGGAGCAGAGAGAGGAGGAGACACAAAATCCAAAGCAGGCTCCAGGCTCTGAGCTGTCAGCACAGAGCCCAACACAGGGCTCAAACCCACAAACCATGAGATCATGACCTGAGCCAAAGTCAAACGCTTAAGCACCCCACTGTCAATTCTTAATTAACCATCTCAGTGAGGAGGAACACTAAACATCACTGACAACTGTCCACTGAAGAATGACAAAATACACTTTCCAAATCACAAGTTGGCAAGCCACATAATTTATATACAAGAAGCTGATTTACAGAGAGCTGATTGGAAATGCCTTTACTAACTCTGAACATGTACCCATCATTATCACATGGCTATCAAATAGATTTCTTTAAAGAAACTAGAGATCTCTAGATACTAAAGTCAAGTAAACATGTCACTTAAGGGGCGCCTGGGTGGCTCAGTTGGTTACACGTCCGTCTTCGATTCAGATTATCATCTCACGGTTTGTGAGTTCAAGCCCCGCGTCAGGTTCTATGCTGCCAGCTCAGAGCCTGAAGCCTGTTTAGGATTTTGTGTCTCCTCTCTCTGCCCCTGCTCCATTAATGCAGGCTTGCTCTCTAAAAAATAAGTAAACGTTAAGAAATTTTTTTTTTAATGTCAGTTAAGATTGCTGAGATGGGGCGCCTGGGTGGCTCAGTCAGTTAAGCGTCTGACTTTGGCTCAGGTCATGATCTCACAGTTCGCGGGTTCAAGTCCCACATCGGGCTCTGTGCTGACAGCTAGCTCAGAGCCTGGAGCCTGCTTCAGATTCTGTGTCTCCCTCTCTCTCTGACCCTCCCCTATTCACGCTGCTTCTCTCTCTCTCTCAGAAATAAATAAAACATTTAAAAGAAAAGATTGCTGAGACAGACATACAATTAATCCTATTTGAGTGATTTAGAATTATTAGTGAAATAGATGACTTTTGTGCTGGGTCTTAGAGGTCAGCCTGGAAGAAACAGAGGAGGCAGGAAGTTCACTGAGAGCAAAGGCCACACGGGAGGAATGTATGGAACGCATTTGGGGAGACCCTGCTGAGGGTAAAGCTGCAAGTGCATGGAGGCAAGGAAGGCAAAACCATTTGACCGCAGTGTGTATCATCCCCAGAAGGTACTCTCTCCTTCCAGCAGCCTCCAAGGCCTTGCCATACTCTGCTCTCTTCCTGTAATGGGTGTTCTTCTGCTCCTAATCCTATCTGGCTTTCAAATGCCACGTTCATGAAGCTTTACATGATGTTCTCTCATGAATTTGGTTTCTTATTCTTTTTTAATTGCAGTAATACTTTGGTCTAAGTCCTTTATAGTACTTAACTATACACAACAGAGAAGAACATACTTGATTATAAGTAAGTTCCCTTAGAGGTGGAGGCTTTATTTTACCCCTCTTTACAAATCTCTGCGGAAAACGCCTTGATGATTCTGAGTGGTTCTTAAACTGTGCCCCATCTGTAATTAATTCAGCTGAAGTAGCATAGCAGGAAGTTCTTCCTCCGGTCATTTCTGGTGATGGGCATAATGAGGCGGAGAACTGAGAATGACGTCCGATACACGGTGAGTGCACAGTCTGCCAGAACGCAGACTGCCAACACAGGCAGCCACTCTAGAGAAATTTCCACTTCTTGTCACCATGACCAAAAGTGATACCTGCTAGAGCTAACTTCTCATTAGAACAAGGTTCTTCCATCAGGTCAATCGAGGTAACTCTAAGGCAGTTATTTTTTTTCCAGTATTGACACTTTCCACTTCCCAGGTTCCTGTTTTATTTAACTGTCCTGAGGACTTCGTAGCATTTCCCACTCCCTCTTCCTTCCTCTCAGGTGGTTTCTTAATCTCCTCCTTAGGCCCTCTGCTTCTCTTCTCCTCTCATATATTAAACTCTTCCAGGTTTCCTTGTTCAATAACCTTTCTCCTCACTTTTTACATAAGCTGGTGCTTTACCACTTCAACATCCAGGTGGAGCTCTCACCCAGACCACGCTCCTGGTCTCAGACCCTCAGGTGGAGTCTCCTCTGAGATCCCACAGATATATAGTGCTCACATGGTCACAGCTGAACTCACCCTCTTCCCCCCATAAAGCTCCTCTCTTCCTCCTGTGATTTCATCAACTCCTCTTGCTATTAATCTTTCAAATCTGTTTCTTCCTTTTATCACCACCGCTGTTTCCCTTGTTGATTAGACTCACACCACTTCTCCCTCTACTACTGGAAGAACTTTTTAAGCAGGCTCCCTGCCTCTGGTTCCTTCCCTCTTCAGTCCATTCCTCATTCAAAAACATCTAATTAGGTGCCCCCCCTGCATTCAGTCACTTCCTGGCTTCTCACTGTTCCACTTCAAACTCCAAAGTTCTCATCTTGATATGCAAGACCCTTTTTGTTTATCCCATCTCAGCTGCCAACTCATCTTCTACTATGACCTCTTTCATATTCTTTCCTTCAGACATATCATTAAGGAAATGGTTGATGAGTTTTCCTATAGGAGAAACTGTGCCTCCTTCTTCCACATATTGTTCTCATCAACTGGAATCCACCATCATCACATTTACTACCCATCTAATCTCTACTCACAGAATCTGCTTAAGAAAATTAAACTCATTAGTTGAGGAGAGGGAAGAAGGCAAATCATGAGAGGCTCTTGAATACTAAGAGCAAACTGAGAGCTGAGTGGGGTGGGGGAGAAGGGAAGGAGGGTGATAGTCATGGAGGAGGGCACTTGTTGGGATGAGCACTGGGTGTTATATGGAAACCAACTTGACTATAAACTATGAAAAAAAAAAAACATTAAAAAATAAAATAGGGGCACCTGGATGTCTCAGTCAGTTAAGCATCTGACTTTGGCTCAGGGCATGATCTCACAGTTCGTGGGTTCGAGCCCTGCATCGGGCTCTGTGCTGACAGCTAGCTCAGAGCCTGGAGCCTACAGCCTGCTTCAGATTCTGTATCTGCCTCTGTCTCTGACCCTCCCCTGTTCATGCTGTCTCTCTGTCTCTCTGTCTCTCTCACTCTTTCTCTGTCTCTCTCTCAGAAATAAATAAAACATAAAAAACATTTAAGTAAATAAATAAATAAAATAAAGAAAATTAAACTCTTAAAAAACTTCCCTGAAGCCCTGGATTCTTTCTTTCCTCCAGCTACGTTATTTCTTCCATCTCTGCCAAGTTTTTTTTTTCTTTTTCCAGTAAGTTCTAGTCTGTTTCTTGGTCTCTCCACAGGTATTTGAGGTGCTCAAAGACAGAGGATCACCCTATCTTCTCTGTACCCCCAAAGCCTAGCAAAGTACTTGACACTGAATAAGCATTTGTTGAATGGAAGAAACATGGAAAGAAATAAGCTACATATTAAGCAACTGGGTTAGTGATTTGATTTCAGCTTTAGTGGAAAAAAGATACATACATAGGATTTAAACATAGCCCTTTCAGTCAGCTTATGAAACCTATGTGCTCATCTAGCTCCAGAGTCTTCCTATCTACTGAAAAATAATGGGAAAACCAAGTGCTAGATGCAACAAAAGATAACAAAACTAGATTTAAGCCTTAGCAAAGCCCATGCAGCTGAAACTGGGAAGGAAAATGTTAGTAGTATTGGGAGACAATTCTTCAAGGTCTCTTTCATTACCACATATCTTGTGAAGCTTAGATGGCTTTTGTTCTGGAAGGATGTTTGTAGAGCAAATAGCCTTAAAAGATTTAGAGAGTGTCTCCTGCCAGGGCTGAGTGAAGAGTTGTTTAATGAGCAGGATAATAAAGATGATGTCTCCCTCTAAGGGCAAAAGTTGGCTAGGTTTGCTTAACAGTCCCCTTGTAAGATTGGAGATTTTTTTAAAGGTCTCAGTTCCACAGCTGTGACAGAAATTCCACTCTGTGCATAGTACACATTTAGGTCATTCCTCACTGCCCCTGTGGAATTTGCGAGAGGGAGAAGCAGGGGTAAAGGAAACCAATTCAAACACGAAGCTCATGCTACCTGTTATGGCTTAACTAATGAAGTCCTTTATCCTTGATCCAGGGGTCTCATGTCTTTTGTCAGCAGCTATGAACTGTGGCAGACTAACTGGTTACCTTGCAAGTAGAGTAAAATCTTAAGTACTTAATAGTTTTTGACAAGGAGAAGGGAACTAAAGGCAAATAAATTAAAAACTGCTCAATAAATGTTTGTAAAATTGAATATTGTTGGAATGATAAACTCTTGAACACAATGTAGTGGGTAAGAGCATAGATTCTAGACTCAAACAGCTCAGGTTCATATCCTAGCTTTTACAATTATTAACTATAAACTCCCCTGAGCATCATATTCTTCAAAGCAATTTCTCCAGAAAACCTTAACTTCTCTTGGATCTCAATTTTCTTGTCATGAAATTTGGTTCCAAATATTACCTTCTGATAGGGTTGTTTTGAGGATTAAATGAATTAAAACATGTAAAGTACTTAAATTGTTCCTGGCATATAAGAAGTGCTATTTAATAATAATATTCTGATGCTTGAACTTTAGTCCATGGATAATCAAAGTTTTTAAGAAAAGGGGGCATATGGGTGCCTCAGTCAGTTGAGCATCCGACTTCGGCTCAGGTCATGATCTCGCGGTTCGTGGGTTCGAGACCCGCGTCGAGCTCTGTGCTGACGGCTGGCTCAGGGCCTGGAGTCTGGTTTGGATTCTGTGTCTCCCCCTCTCTCTGACCTTCCCATGCTCATGCTTCCTCTCTCTCTCTCAGAAATAGATAAAACATTTTAAAAAATTTAATAAAAAAATATTTTTAAGTTTTTAAGAAAAGAAATGTTAGTAGGTTTTATCCTATGTATAATAAAAATAAAGAGGAGCAAGATAATATGAAAGAGAAGACCAACCAAGAGATAGCTATAATAGTCTAGAAGTTAAAAGAGCATGGCTGGACTCGAGTGCTGGCAATAGGAAAGAGAACTAATTCAAGAAATATTTCATTGCTTATGTTTATAGGATTTCTCAATTAACAGGAATATAAATATTAATGTATAGCTATCTAGTCGATAAATACAAAGGCCTATTGGGGCACCTGGGTGGCTCAGTCCGTTAACCATACAACTTCAGCTCAGATCATGATCTCACTGCTCCTGGTTTCAAGCCCCATGTGGAGCCTGCTTTGGATTCTGTCTCCCTCTCTCTCTCTCTGCCCCTCCCCTACTCACACTCTATCTCTCTCTCAAAAATAAATAAATGTTAAAAAAAAATTACAAAGGCCTTTTCACAATCATCTCAACTCAAGCTCATCATGAAACTACAAGGTAAACTGAGAAAGGTGACTGATAAAAAATTTCAAATATGAAGGGAGGGGAAGATGAACAAAATATCCAAGAAGAAGAAAATGTAGAGGGAGACAATGATGACTAGAGATGACTTATGGACATCGTGGTTCTGAAGCCCAGGGAGATAATAAACTTACAGTTTAAATGCAAGTTTCCAAAGAGACTGGGGCTAGATTTACAGATCTGAGTCTCATCAGAATAGAAGACCTGATAAGACCTGATAGAAGCCAGTTGGAAGAGAGAGATATAAATTGTAAAGAGGTTAAGTGTAACGAACGGAAAGAGGAATACAGATAGAAGGTGGGAGAATGCAGTGGCCTGTAGAGGAGAACTATAGATGATACCAAGTGTACAAATGAAAAGCACAAGTAGGCGCCTGGGTGACTCAGTTGGTTAAGTGTCTGACTTCGGTTCAGGTCATGATCTCACAGTTTGTGGGTTCCAGCCCCATGCCGGGCTCTGTGCTGACAGCTCAGAGCCTGGAGCCTGCTTCAGATTTTGTGTTCTCCCTTTCTTTCTGCCCCTGCCCTGCTCAGGCTCTGACTCTCTGTGTCAAAAATAAATAAAACATTTTTTTTAAAAAAAGCACAAGAAATGAAGTGGAGGAGTAGAAAATTGGAATAGCCAGTAATATCATATGCTACTGAAAAATAAGAGTAAGGTGATTTCTAAAAAGAAAGCAGTTTCTGAGAAGAAATTCTGGCAGAGGAAGCCAGACTACAATGGGTTAAATGATCAATGATAAGAAAGATGCAGCATCAAGAGCTATTCTTGAGAAACTGAAGACAAGGAGAGAAGTAAGATCAAGACAGATCTGCATGTAGATACAGATATATCATAAACATGAAATAGAGACACAGAAAGGGACACTTGGATACACAGGGGAGAAAAGGGGAAAACAAACAGTGGAGAGGAAAGAGTTGGCAATAAAAGAAATTAACTAAAGACATGACTGATAGAAAATTTTTTAAGGATGGGATCTGGAGCATACAGGGAAGGGATTACCTTGAAAAAAAAGAGTGGGAAACTTATTCCCATGAGACACAGAAGAAAAAAGTGAAAATACAGGAGATATATATATATATATAAAATATGTGTGTGTGTATATACATATATATATACACACATATACATATATTGAAGCCAATGACAGGGAGTCTGACAAAATTCATATAATATAATGTCAATTTCATCAGTAAAAGTATAGAATGAAGTTCATTGCTAAAGCTCCAATGCAGAGTTGAGGCTTCGATCCGCTTGATGGAATAGGAGAAAGAATGAGCTACTACTGAATCTAAGTAAACAGATTCAGACTAAAGTAGGAAGACCAGGGAGGAGGCTGGTAAATTGAGAGCCAAGGAAGGAGAGGTCAAGGGCTGAAGGACTTCCACAGAGAGCAGTGTTTCGTAACAGAGCTCTGGCATTAAACAGAATGGGTCCAAAGCCCGTCCCACCACTTCTCAGCTATGAAACTTCAGGCAACTTACCTAACCTCTCTCTGCCTCGATGTCCTCATCTGAAAGTGGAGAAGACAATATTATCTACCTCATACGATGGTTAAGGTACGAGATGTTAATAAATACTAACTGCTGACAGTAATGTCTTGCCTATAAAGAACACACACAGCCTTCTCCAGTTCACTTTGTGCTCATTTAGTGTGGCTGATCTCACCAGAAAGAAAATATTTTGAACTAATTTACAGTAATGAGTAAATGATGGACCACAGGCCATGCTTAAATTATTTGTAAGTTTAAAATGTGGACTGTTAATAGCCCTAGACAACCCTAATTGGCTCAGTTTCAGACTTTATCATGAGAAAAGAAAAACATAGAACCAAACAAAATAAAGCAAATTCTAATACATTGTGTGGGGCAAGAGACAACTCACAATCCCCCCTTCATGACTTTGATTATAGCTTCTTGTCTTTGTCTACTTCTAAATGTATTGATTCTGCAAAATCTAAATCTCTGCCACTCTGACTACAAATTTCTACGTCAACTACAGATGGCTGACGTAAAACTTAATTCTCCGTATCTATGTTTGGGGTGGGAGTAGAGTGAATGAACAATATCACAGCAGGCGTATTTTGGGCTTGTGTGTCAAATTGCCTGTATCGGATACCCACATCAGGGAATGGCTGTGAGGTGTCCTAGACAGTTTAGGAGTCTGCTGGGTCACAAAGTGGCCACACCTTCATTAGATCCTTCCCCCAAGTGTCAGAGGAATCCAAGTATCTCAAGTCCCAGGAGCTGAAGCTACCGCATCTGTCTTTATGCACTTCTGCCCACACGAGAGCTGCAATATTTCCCTGTTTACTACTTTTCATCATGTTGTATACAATAATTATGGGAGTGTTTACAAGAGAGCATTACGAAGGATAAATTTTAATAGAGTGTGTTACCACCAGTCCCTTTCCTTTGATGTCTCAAAGATCTGGAGTTTATTTCCTTCTATTTAATCCTTTAGAAAACATTTGCAGAGGACCATTAACATAAGTAAACTCTTCAATATCCCTTTATCAAAACAGCATCACCAGACAACTCATTCATTATGTACTTGCCAAGGATGGCTTTCCCCATCCCATAGTTCCTAGTTTAAGCTCAGCCTATCATTTAATACTTTAACACATACAGTCATGAAAGAGCAGAATTTCATATGAAAAGTTTCAGTGAGGAGGAGAGGAATCAGATCTTTGTGAGGAACTATCTGAACTATTTCTAGAGAGTGAGCACCCCAATCTTTCTCCATACCCAGCACCAAATGCCAATGGAACCCTGTAGCTTCTACAACAATCAAGAAAGCCCCGCTACTGGGTACCTTTAAGGTTTCTCAATATCCATGAGGTAGAGAATACCAGTCCCACTCTCACTAAGAGCCCCTGGCAGCAATTGAAAAGTACTTCTGGGGCTCTGGGGTGGCTCGGTCAGTTAGGTGTCCAACTCTTGATTTCCACTGAGGTCATGATCTTACAGTTCCTGGGACTGAGCCCCCCACGTCAGGTTCTGTGTTGACAACATGGAGCCTGGTTGGGGTCCTCTCCCTCCTTCTCTCTCTGCCCCTCCCCCGACTAATGCATGCATGCCCTTATGTGCGCTCTCTCTCAATAAATAAATAAATAAATAAATAAACAAACAAACAAACAAACATAAAAAAAACAAAACTTCTTAAAATCAGATACTGGGCCTGGATGTTCTGAAAAGGAGCATATTTGCTAAGAACTCCAATGCTGGAATTCAAACTACTTTGATCCAAATCTTGTGAATTCTTGGAGTGTGAACTTAACCTTAGTGTCTCTTCATCATAAAACAGAGATGACAATAGTGCCTACCTTGTAGGACTATTTCCAGAATAAAGTGAAATAATACATGTAAATGAGCAAGAAATTTGCCTGGCATTTAAGATGTCAAACAGATTAAGTATTATCTGTGATTTCCAATGTCTCCTTACATAGTAGGCACTTAGGTACTCTTTCTGGAATACTTATTTTATAAATCTGCCTAAGTCTATTTATCCAAGATTTCCTAAATGTGATAATACAAGGTCATCATACAGATTAAATATCATTAGAGTTGGAGTGTTCACTTGTCATACATCTTTTGCTCCATTAACAAAGTTTCCATTGAAAATGAGCCAACCTGTGGAGGAATGTAGCATAAAAACATTGCATTAAGTTTCGGCTGACCATCATTTAGCTGCACAGTCATTTCCTCTTTTCAGGTGTTACCCCAGCTCCAAAATCTGCTCAAGTACAAGACCAGCTACATAAAAGTTTGACCTGTGTTAATGACCTATAAGTGCCAGTCAGTAAGATGATGCAATCTCATTAGTGGTCCTCACCTCATTAGAAGCCTCCTCTCACTGATAATGGATCTCAGAGGTCAATAAAAATCTCAGGGAGAACTCTCCTTAATTTAATAGATGAGCAGGTGTATGGAGTCACGACTACATTCCACATGCCTACAACACTTGGAGAGGTATCTGCAGAAACCTACCTCTAAATCCCCAGCATAATTCCTACTGAAGAAACCCTTAACTCTAATACCAGGGAAGACGAAATTCAAATTTGATTGGATTTCTTCCCATCTAGATTTCAGAAAATACTTAGGAGTCATCAGAGTGATCTCAATAATCCTCAGAAAGAACGTCTCTATTCTCCAAGAATTTATATTGGATTTAATATCCAATCTCATCTCACCTGATAAATAAATGAGCTGCAATAGCAGTGTCCTTTAAAAAAATGCAATGTCATCCTTCCAGCCTTTTCCACGAAAGTGTCAATATTGAAACATGAGGTAAAACAGTTAAGCACTGTAAAAAGTGGTACAGCATTTCTATGATTTCTCAGTGCCCCCCAAAGGGATTATTCAGTTTCATGTTGCATAGATGACTCTGGGGCTCCCTAATGAGCTAACCTGGGATCCACTTTAATTTAAACAGCACTCATAGAGGTAAAAGCATGGCTAGCTGGCAATCTTGTTAAATAAAAAAAGCAGCTCCTAAGAAGTGAAGACTTATGCATTTACAAGATAGCCAAAGAAAGATGTGTTTTATGAGATAAACTGGAGAGGAAAAGTCTAAATCAGCCTTCTCTTCAAAATAAACAAGACACATCTTATCAACGCAGGAGAAGTCACTACCCAGAAACTCCTTGCATTTCTGCCAAATACGTATTTGCAAACTAGGTAGGGAAGAAGTTGTCCTGGAATGCTACCGACACCCTGTCCATGTCTCAAGATTTACAGTTAGTGACATTTGCAGTAAGCAGGTAACAAATTTAGTCTCAAGTGAGTAGGGAAAAATACGGAAATGTAAATACCAAATACGGTATTTTTCTTATAAGTAAAAGTAAAGCCCCCAGAAAGGTAGAGGTGACCTTATGTACTTATCTGCACCATTTCCTTCTATTACAAAAGATTCATATTTCAGAACATCAAAGCTGAAGCAAGGAAGTAAGTAGCTAAGTAGCAAAAATGTTAAAATGTTCAAAATACCCTGGTGTCTATTCACAACCGCTCAAGAGCAGAAAAGGAAAAGCAGAATTAGATCTGGCTTCTCTCTCCGGTGGTTGGATGATGATCCTTCTGATGCTACAGAATTCAGGGGAAACTTCTCCAGCCAGTCAAAGCGACCAGGCAATTTGTAAAGACTTAGACTTCCCCTGAGCTTCTCGCTACGCCGGACACACTGACCAAGACCACGAATTAATGTCTCCTGGCCTTCATCACTTCCAATCTGGAAATGAAGCTACGCCCCATCCTCAGACTGTGCTTTTCAGTCTCCCGACTCTTCAGGTCTGAGGAGGCGAGTGCCTAAGTCGCCTTGACATACTCGGCTCTCCAGCTCCTCACTTGGGCAGATGAGCGGAGGTTCGCTTGTCTCAAACCTGTGGAATAATCCACCCCTTCGACTCAAAGATACTTCTCCAAAAAAATGCACCCCAAGTCACTGATCTCTAGAAAGAACATGTCAAGAAACTCGGTACTCGACAAGATTTCATCCAAACGCTTTCAGAAAGTGGAACTTGTCATTAGCCAACTGCTCTTATAAATTAATTGAAACGCACACACTCACAGACCGCGTACACACGCACACACCCAAATCTGGAGGGAAATTCTGTCGGACGCCTACAAGTATCAGTGGAAAGCACACAGCCCCCGATCCCGGATTCTGCCCCGGGGCTGGCGCTCCCGGAGGACGCGCCGGGGACCGCGTTCCCGCCGCGCTCCGCCCGGGACGTCCCGCAGACGGCGCACGACGGCGGCCCGCCGGTCCTGCCCTCCCTCCTTCCCTTCCCGGAGGGAACGGGCTGCGGCCGCAGGGCCCGCCGCGGGCGCGGCTGGGGCGGAGGCGCACGGGGACCCGCTCTCCCTACGCGTCCCGGAGCGCGCGGGCGTCACTTACAAGCCCGGCCGGAGCTGTAGGGCGCTGCCTGGCGGCCACCCCGGCGCGGGAGCCCCGGAGAGCCGCAGTCGCCAGGTCATCTCAGCGGGGCGGAGCTGCTCCAGCCGCCACGCGGGCTGCGCGCCGCGCGCCACTCCGGCTCTGCAAGTCCGAGCCCGGCGCAGAAGTTGGGCTCGCCGGGCAGAAGTTGGCGTGCGGGGCTCGCGGGGCTGGCGAGGTGCGCCTCGCTGAGGAGGGCGCGGCAGCCGCTAGCCCGCACGGGGCCTCCCCCGCCGCAGGGAGCGCGGGAGGAGCGGCCGGCGAGCCCCCGAGGCGCCGCACGGCCGCCGAGCTGCGCGCCCCTGCTCCGCCGGGAGCGACTGGAACCCGGCGAGCCGCGCGGCCCCGCAGCCCCCGCAGCCTCGGTGCCATGGAAACGCGCTCGCCGCCCTCCTGCCTCGGCCCCTGCTGAGCGCTTAAAGAGACAGCCGCGTCGCCTCCGCGGGCTCCCCCACCCCCTCACCCCCACCTCGCAGCGCGGCGCGGCGGGGGCTGGACGCGGGGGGCTGGAGAGGCCGCTGAGACGCAAAATGAGGGGCTTCGCTCAATTCTCCCGCCTAACTCTGCTCCCCGCCTCTTCCTACCCTCCCACCCACCCAACACACCTCCCCGCTCAGCACACACACCCAAACCCCGCCGGAGGGGCGAAGCTGCCTTGGCTCGCCCCCCTCCTTCACCAACCTGCTCAGAACCCAACCAGCTGTGCATCTGCCACAAGCAGAGACCAAAGGAAGGCTGACTTTGGATTCTCTCTCGCTCCGCTCGCTCCCACCCCAAGTCTCGGGAGTCCGTCAGAACACAGGCTTGGGGGAGGTGTGTTTGAAGTGGGAACCAAACGGCAGTTGATGGAGTCAAATCTCCTGCCAGATCGACAGTTGCAGGACACATCGTAGGCTCATCCAAAACCCCTCGTTACTCAAAATGGGATAATCCCCCTTCATTTATTTGGCCACCATCTCACCCCCTTCGGGCACGAGTTATAAGAAGGAGCCAACCCTTTGACAAACCTACTCCCTCCTTTCCTTCAAACCGTCTCCTCTTCCCCCAAATTTTCGGAGGAGCAGCCAGCTGCGAGCCCCCACGGCCCTTCCAGAAGGGAACGGCGTCTGCTCGAACGGCGAGCCCTGGCTGCGGTGCTGGCCCGACTGGCTGGGACGCACAGCCAAGCGCGGCGCGGTCGCCAGCAGCTCCGGCCCGAGGCGATGCCTCTGCCCGCCGCCAGCTGCTGTCTGGAAGGCCACAAACCTCTGGAGTCTGTTTCGTGAAAATAAAAACCTATGGTGCGTCGTGCCCTCCAACAAGGACGGCCCAGGTTCCGAAGCCAGAATCTGCAGTTCAGCCCTGTAGAAAATGGATAAACGCGCAAGGGAACAACTTTTGTCTTTGATTCCTAAACTTCCCAAAAAGTGGCTCTCCAATGACTCATTCCTAGTCCAATGCTTAAAGTGGTACCATCTGACTTCGTCAGTCTTAGGAGCCCTAAAATGATCCCCAAATGGTCTTTTTGGCTCCCCTATGCCCTTCATATTTGAATTAGCCATCTGGCTCAGTTTCAGTCTTCTGAGCCTTTGTTCTCCCTTCTTTCTTTTTCTGCAACTAAAGAAGCAATTGGGCATTTAAAGGAGGGACTGAGCAGCAAACTTTTGGGGTTTCCCTAAAAAGAAGGAACAAATGAGGGTGAGAAAGAACCGTACCACTCCTGAAATCTTTACCCTCCTATAACTGTCCTCCTTGGTCTGGAATTTACACCAACCTGTAGTGACTTCTATTTCTCTTAGATGTATCTATATATTTTTGTTTTTTTATTGAAGCTTAACAAAGTGAAAAATCATAAATATAAAACAAGATGACGTCTCTATCTTTTGACAAATATCTGTAACAAACAGAATTTTAGTTATTGGCAAAATAGAAATCATGATTCAAAGCTTCTTATTCCACAAAAGAGGGATTCATTCTTCATTTTCTAAACATCAGTATACATGAACCAGGCCTTCTCGAATCCCAGAGAGAGTGGACTTGTGGACAGTGCTGGTGTCGAGTGCAGAGAAGTATTGTCACTCAGCTAACTCCTAATTAGTTCTGATAACTGCCTGTGGGGCTAAAACACATTGATAATTTTTAAATCTATTTTTAACTCTTGGTTTTAACTTCTTCTAAATCTCTTTGCCACCTTTGCTAACAAGTAACAAAGTACTTAATTTCACTTCCTCTTCTTTTTTCCTCTCCCTCTTCTGGTGAGGTGCTAATGAACAGTAAAATGACCAAAGGCAAGCAGGAAAGTATGGAGGAGGAAAGGAAAAAGGGAAACTGGATAATTCACAGTGATGGTGGCTCCTGAACTAAATGACTATATAAGGTGGGGCTGTTTTTCTCTCCTTCTGGATATAAGTACAAGAGAAAAGATTAATCCTCTCCATTAATTCAATTTCTAGTTTCTTTTGCATGAAACCTAAAGACTCCAGGTTCTTTCAATACAGTTTGATATTAATTGTTTTAATGAAAATTGATAGTACACCTAAAGATGACAGTATAAATCAAGTATACCCTGAAATTTCCCAGGACTTGATAAGCCTTTCTTTGCTTCAGGACTAGTTTTAACTCTGCAGGGCTCGATCTCAAACTAATCTCATTCCTTCCTGGAGTGTGAAAAGTTTCTAATCATTTTCTTTCTTTATATTACAGAAACCCTTGCATAAATGATAGACCTCCTTTATTACAAGGCTAAATTTTATATAAGCCACAGATGAAACTCAGAACAATTTTGAGAACTGAAGACCGACAGAAAAATGCTGGAACACTGTGTAAATTATCTGATTGCATGGTTGTTTAGAAAAGGACAGTTCAGTTACAGGAGTGAATCTGTAAATTGAAAATCACAAATTAGGAAGATTTCCTTTTTATTTACATTAGTTTAAAACCATGTTTGTTACAGATGAACATTTAAAGCACTTTGGATGTAACAGGCTAACTATGATTAATGTATATTTCATAAAGTGAGGTTGATTTCAGATTATTCTCGCATGGATAATAATATGAACGTAATGTCATGTAAGCAATGATCGGTAAATAAAACATACTTTTCCAGCATAAGGATTTAGAATTTTGCCATGAACTAGGAAACTCTAATTTGAATTCAGCTCTCTTTTTGCAGTCTCTTCATACGGTTTAAAATTAATTGGTGATTTGGCTTGATTGGTTGGTTATGCTATATCTCTAAAACAGGGGAGTATTGTGAAACCTGTTACAGTCTTACATATTTAAAGAGGTGTTTGGGGGATGCTATGAACACGTAAAGTAAAGGCAGATACAGACAAAACAATTCATTCAGCACTTACTACCTAAGGTGAAAGAAACTCTAAAATTAACAAAGCAAGATAATGAGTCAAATACACAAAGAACTAATTTTTAAAATTAAGAAAGAGGAGTTTTGTGTTGATGGCATCCCTTGCTCAGATAAATTTCATGGGGGGATAAACAGTAACATCACGAATTGGGTTTTATTCTTGTGAATGATTTTTTAGACTGTCAACCTGGACAGGCCCTTAAAAATGGATTTGATGTAGCAGACAAATGTTCTCTCTGAGAGGAGTCCAAAGGATTTGGGCAAGGGGACCTCCAGTGGGAATGCCACATGCCACCCCACTCTCTCCAGACCTGCATCAAAGGAGTAATAAATCTAACCAGCTTCTCCCTTGTTAGGAGGAGGCGGGGTAAGCCAATTTCATGCTTTATGTATGCTGGTTGTAAAAAGGAATGCTTACCTAAAAAGAAATAGATTCTGACCAGATGTTCTCAAAATCTTCCTCAGCTGCTGCTTGAAGCTTTACAGTCACCGCATACTTTATCTTCTCGTCTATCTCCTTCTAATTGAGAAATTGTTGATCCATGCAGTTCCACAGGCAGCCTGCTGCAAAAACCTTCCTGCCAAAGCTTTTCAGCCCTGCTCTCCTTTTGCACACAAAAACTTCCAGCATCTGTATGGGGACCAGAAAAGAGAGCAGGCCACTTCATTCGGCAGGTGTTGTGGGTTGAAAGAGGAGGAGGTCAGAAAGTAATTCTTCAAAGGACAGCTTCCGTCACCTGAAAGTGTAATAAATTGCCATTATAGAAATGCCTATAAGCACTAATGAGCCATGTACATTGAAATCTTGATGTCAGGCAAAGTAGAATGAAATTCACCCAGGAACCAACTGGGATTGTCACACCAAGATGTGAATAATCATTCTCACTTTGGTTTCATCTGCTACTAAATTTTGTCCCTACGAACCAATAGCTCTTTCTCACTTAAGAAAAATGATAAGATTCTTAAAATTCTTAAGATATCTGTCTAGTGATGTATATACATAATTTCTCAGTACTGAGAACTCCTCAACCATAAAGACTTGGCCAATCAGATGTGAGATAGAATAATCAACTTCAGGATTATATTATTAGAACATAATTAGAAAATTAGCCCAGGTACACACCGACTTGTACTTTTTTGGAAACTATACCTCACATAGCTAATTCGTGTGTGTGTGTGTATGTGCATGTGTGTGTGTGTGTGTGTGTTAAAAAATATGTAACATTAAATTTAGTATCTTAACTACTTTTAAATATACAACTCAGTAATGTTAAATATATTCACACCGTTGTGCAATACATCTCTAGAGCTTTTTCATCTTGTAGAACTGAAACTCTAATCGTATTAAACACTAATCCCCTCCTCCTGGCCAGCCCTTCACAAATACCTTTCTACTTTCTGTTTCTATGATTTTGACTACTTTGATATTTAATGTGTAGAATACTACTGTATTTTTTTCTATTGTGACTGGCTTATTTTGCTTAGCATAATGTCCTCAGGGTTCATCCATGTTGTAGCATGTGACGGGATTGCCTTCTGTTTTAAGGCTGTATAATATTCCATCGTATGTATACACATTTTGTTTGTCCATTCATCTGTCAATAGACATTTGGATTTCTTCCACCTTTTGGCTACTATGCATAATGTTGCAGTGAAACTGGATGTGCAAGTATCTCTTGGAGATCCTCCCATGAATTCTTCTGGATATATACCCAGAAGTGAGATTGCTGGATCATACAGTAATTCTTTTTTTTTTTTTTTTTTTTTTTTAGAGGGAATGGAATCTCCATACTGGTTTCCATAATGGCTGCACCATTTCATATTCCCATCAGTAGTTCACAAAATTCCATTGTCTCTTTATCCTTCCCAACATTTCTTATTTTCTGTTCTTTGCATAATGGCCATTCTAATGGACTTAAGATATTTCATTGTGATTTTAATTGAATTTCTCTAATGATTTGTGATGTTGAGCATCTTCTCATACATCTGTTGCCATTTGCATATATTCTTTAGAGAATTTTCCACTAAATCCTTTGCTCATTTTTTTTTGTTGAGTTATTTGGTTGTTGCAGAAATTCCTTATATTCTAGATGTTAACCCTTTATCAGATATGTGATATACAAATATTTTCTCTGATTCCATTTCATTCTGGTGTTTCTTTTGTTACCCAGAGTTCTTAAGCTCAATGTAGTATTTTGTCTGTTTTTATTTTTGTTGCCTGTGTTTTGAGTGTCATCTCCACGAAATCATGGCCAAATGCTTTTCCCCTATGTTTTCTTCTAGCAGATTTATAGTTTCAGGTCTTTTGTTTATGTCTTTAATCTATTTTGGATTAATTTTTGTAGATGGTATAAAGTAAGGGTCTAACTTCAATTGTTTGCATGTGGATATGCAGTTTTCCCATGACCATTTGTTGAAGAAATGGTCCTTTCTCCATTGAATAGACATGGTGCCCTTGTCAAAATCATTGGCCATAAATGCAAGGTTTATTTCTGAGCTCTATATTCTGTTCTCTTGATCTGTATATCTGTCTTTTTGCCAGTACCATACAATCTTGATTACTGTTGATTTACAGTATGTTTTCAAATCCAGAAGTGTGAGACCTCAACCTTTGTTCTTTTTCAAGAGTGTTTTAGCTATTGGGAATCCCTTAAAGCTAATTCTTGTATATAAAGAAGGTTCCCACTATTATTTGAGTAAGGCACGCTTTTTCTAAGTCTTTTCTGTCAGAGGAGAAAATGAACACTAGAATCTCTTTCCTGGCAACTTTTATTCTGAATTCCTATTTGTGTATGTATGTGTGTGTCTGAATACCTTGGGTAACTGATCAAATCCAGCCAGTGTCAATGCCATTCATATCCAGGAAAGATCAAAAACAATCCTTAAAAGTATAGTTTTCACTTCCTTTTCCAACCCAGTATGGATAAAGCAGAGGAAGATTTCACAAGAGGAGGTAAGTGAGCAGAGTAATAACTGATGAAACTCTGTAATAAGTAAAAATAGCCACTTAAAGAAAAATGACCAAACCCAAGATAGTCTCAGGTGTATCTATTTTAACTCCACATAAGAAGATAGGAAGCACTGTCAGCTATTTTCTGGAAAGTTAAGCCCAAATTGTGGCTAAGTCCCCAGATCACCAGCCTAAAGCTAGTACACTTGAAAGCTAATTAGCCTACATTTACATACAAACAGCACAAATTTGCACCTGGAATATCTTAATAGTTTTGACTGTGTGTTTTTGTAGCTTATGAGGAGGCAGCTTCAGCTTACCATGTAGCTATGAAGCAGTAGTATCCAAAGTGCTGTCATTATGTTATCAAAAAAGTGAACAACCCACAGAATGGAATAAAATATTTACAAATCATATATCTGATAAGGGACTAGTATCCAGCATAGGTAAAGCTTACAATTCAACAAAAAAAAGAAAAAGGGAGAAAATAATTTGAATAGACATTTCTCCAAGAAGATATATAAATAGCCAATAGGCACGTAAAAGATGCTAACCATCATTAGCCACTAGGGAATTGCAATTCAAAACCACAATAAGATACAATTTCACATCTACAAAGAAGGTTAAAATCAAGGAGATAGTAATAAGTGTTGATAGTGTTGGAGAGAAATTAGAATGCTCATACAATGCTGTTGGAAATGAAAAATAGTCAGTCACTTTGGGAAATAAATTGGCAGTTCTTCCAAATCCTGGATTACCATATAACCCAGCAATTCTATTGCAATTGAATGGAAGACATATGTCCGCACAAAAATTTGCCAAGAATATTCATAATACCATTATTTGTATGAGCCAAAATTGGAAACAAACTAAATGATCATCACTCGATAGACAGGCAAAATACGGTATATGCAAACAATCTATTATTCACCCATGAAAAGGAATACAGTACTAATACGTGCTACAACATAGATGAACCTTGAAAACCTAATACTAAGTGAAAGAAGCCAGACACAAAAGGTCACGTATTTTTTTTATAATTCCATGTATATGAAAGGTACAAATCCATAGAGACAGAAAGTAAGTTAGTGGCTACCAGGAGCTGGGAGACAGGGGGAAATAGGGAGTGACTATTAATGGGTGTGGCTTTCTTTTTGAGGTAATGAAAATGTTCTAGAGTTAGGCAATGGTGGTAGTAGTACAGTGTTGTGAAAATACAGTAGTGCCAAACTGCAAAGTGTTTTATATTGGTCCCTGATAAGATGAGAAGTCCATGTCACTATGAAAGCAGACTACATCACTAAGCACTCTATTTACTTCAGCTGACTTTTTTTTTTCCCCATGGCACGACCTTCTCAATGAAGTAAGCAGTCCATTGATTCTCTTCCTGAAGTAAGCTTCTTATCATCCTTGGAACCAGGTAATGAAGAGTTCACAGATCAGCTACTTTGAGTAAAGCCACTGTACTCTGCATGCCTGACTTGGTTACATGACACACTGATGAATGAATTAAGACATTTACAATTTCAAAGAGAAACCATTCCAAACTTAGGTCATGCATATTGATTGTACATGGCAACATAACTTTCAGTTCAGTTCATCTATGTATCTAGCAATGGGTTAGGTAATAGAAATTAAGAAAGAGGAGAGCAGGAAGAAGAGAAAGAGAAGGGAGATGAGAAGAAGGGAAGGTGAAAGAGGAGGAAAAAGAAAGCAAAATAATAAGACAGGTGCTATATGCTTAAAGAATTTATTCTGGGAAGTTAAACATGTGACTTGTCCAATGTAATGAATATAACAAAAGAAGTAGGAATAAAATATAGAGGAGGGAGGGGTTGCTTTGGGGCAGGATATGCTTTCTATAATGTCTGAAAAATCTTCTAGAGGATGCATATGAGGTGGGTCATAGAGGATGAGTTTAACAGTCACACATCTTGGAATATGGAAGAATATAGCCAGAGTTAAACTAAATGGCCATACATATAAGTTGGTGTTTGTCAAGGTGTGGTTCCCAAGCCAGAAGCAGCAGCATTGCTTGGGGCCATGTTAGAAATAATTCACAGGCCCATGGGGCACCTGGGTGTTTCAGTCGGTTAAGCATCTGACTCTTGGTTTCAGCTTAGCTCATGATCTCACAGCTTCCTGACTTTAAGCTCCACATTGTGCTCTGCACTAATGTGCAGAGCCTGCTTGGGATTCTCTCTCCCCAGCCACCACCTTCTCTCCCTCAATAAATAAGCATAAAAAAGAAGAGAGAGGAGGGAGGGAGGGAGGAAGAATTCACAGGCCCATACCTTAAATAAGGAACCAGTCTAGGGATGGGGCACAGCAATCTGTTTTAACAAGCCTTTCAAGTGATTCTGCTACACATTAAAGTTTGAAAACCACTATTTTAGATAAATACAAAAAAATCATTTAAAAAATAGGAGAGAAAAAAGCAAAGAGAATGTTTAACACTATTTTCTCTCTTCTCCCTCAGAAAACATCACTAAGTGTAGAATAAAGAAATGTTTCAAGACATTATCCACCAAGGCAAATGAGAGAGGAGACGACAACTAGCCAACCATCTCCAGAAGAGTTTGGAAAGTAGAAGCCTGAAGCAGGCTTCCTAACTACCTTGATAGATAGAAGACAAAAAAGCTGCAAGGCTGATGCCTGTAGAAGGCAATGCCTATAGGAGAAGCGAGATAGTTCCCCAGAAAGAATACAAAGGAACATGGTACTTGAAAGTACCTGGAGAGAGTAGGTGAAGTGTGAGCCTAAAACGAGGGATCTGGTTGAACGGTACGCAGAGTAGTTGACACCCTGATGTTTCCTTCTCTTTATGCCCCTCGAGAGACAGGTGATGTATTTTGTGGAAAAGCTGAACTATAGGTGTCCAGCCTTGACACAGTGCAAAACAGGGGTGAAGCAGATAGCACAGAAACATTAAGTAAAAGTCTACAGGATGAACAGAGAGAGGGCTCTTCCTCGCCCTTCTTACCTACAGTCTTCGGAAAACCTGTATCCAGCTGTATATCTTGCACCATGTGGAGGCTGGAAAATTGTCCCGTGGAGACCCCAGTGACAAGGCCAGTGGTAGATAACCTTCCAGTGACATCTACCACTTGACCACTCCCACCTACAAAAACAGAGCTTCCTTCCATAATCTCTTATGTTTATACTTAAACATAATCAGCTGAGGATCACCAGATGTGAAGAAGAATTCCAGTACATAGAGACTTATAGGAAAAGGATAGATAAAAGGAAACTAAAAAAAAAAGGAGGAAAAAAAAGTCCCCTTCCCCCAAAGTTATAATTACTAACTTCAGAAAGAGAGTATGTTACATTCACATACACAAAAAATATTTTGCTATAAAAAGCATTCAGGAAATAAGAAATTGTTATATACAGTGATTTTTAGTTGCAATATAGTTGACACACAATATTACATTAGTTCCAGATGTACAACACAGTGATTTGACAATTATAGCATTATGAAATGCTTTCAACCTGGAACCCCATACTCAACTAAACTATCAATCAAGTATAAGAGAAGGATTATTTCAGACATACAAACTCAAAAAAATTGACCCACTCTTATACCCTTTATTAGATAGCTACTAGAGGAAATGTCTCAGCAAAATGAGGAAGTGAACAAAAGGAAGGAAATAGGAAGAAAAATATGGAACTCAGAAAATAGGGGCTCTGGCACTTATGAGGCAGAGAGAATTTCCAGGAAGTTGACAAAGGAAATTTTTACAACCTAACCTGTGAGCCAGAACTAAAAAAGCATCCTACTAGCTGGGGATAGGTAGGGGGTATGGGGTGAAAATCTCTGGGGAAAAAAGGGAGTGGGCATTTAACATGTCTGGGAGATATAGAAATCATTTCTAGGCATTAGAGCATTTGGGGAGAAAATTACCATTAAATGAGAAAAAAAATTACACAAGAAAATGATAAACTGTAAACCACCACCACCACCACCAACAACAACAACAAAAAACAAAGCTCAAATGAGAAAGGCAATATCCTAAGATATTATTTGGTTTAGCTGCAAACAATATGCCATACATAAAAGAATATAAATATTCATGCATATTTGTGACAAACTGCTAAGAGCATAAAGGAAAGGAAAACTGGGGAAGTGGGGATTCAATGGATCCAAAACAAAAAAGGGAAGTCATTAAACATAGCCTGATATGATAATTAAGAAATAACAGAATAGACTATTTTATCAGATAGTGGTGTATGTATGGAAAAATAAAAGAATGTCCTAGGGTAGAAAGATAGGAGAGGCAGGCTATTTTGTAGTGTAATCAAGCATTTTGTGAGCAGATATCTCAATTCTAAGAAGGAGTTGTCATGCCAAATCTGCAGGACCAATTCTCCCGGCAAAAGTAAGCCAAAAAGTAAAGTGTTCTAGAAGGGCAAGAATACCAATAAGCATTGGGCAGAGTCAACATATGGGAAACATGAGAAGAGACATATCTAAATGGGAGAAAATCAGTTGAGCTTCACGACTGCACTGTATCTAAGAAGATTACATGATTCAGAGAAAAACAAAGCAATACCACATCTGTTTATTTTATTTCATGGATTTATCCCGCCCTGCATGATTCTATCCTGCCTTCTTTACCACATTAGTACCATAAACCACTAACACCACAGCACCCTGTACTATAGTAAACACTCAGATAAAAGTTCTTCTGGCCAATATATCTGAGTCTTGTGCATGTCTGGGAATTAGTCTATTACCACATCAATCATGCCCCCTCTGTTTCTATCTACTCTACTCCATTTTGCATTTCTCCGTGTAATCATCATCCCAGTTTGCTATCACATTTTAAATAGTAGTAACCTATAAGATTTCACATTTTCTGAAAATACAAGACTCTTGTGTAGAAATTATAATTAGGCTGGCTGGGCTATGTTCTATTATTAGTAAGAATTGTGATTTTTAGAGTTGTGGGTTAATTGCTAATAACTGTATGCAGTGTTTTCCCTCAAGATGTTTTCTATTACAGTAATTAACTGAGCAGCTGGGAAAGCAGACATTAACCATTTGTCTTCACAGTAGCCCTCACTGGGGACGCTCCCCAAACCTTTGCACATGGCTTTATTTGCTATTTGATGTGTAATGTAAGAGGGAAGTATAAAAGATATAGAATGTTCACACTTTGGAAGGGATATCCAATTTGAGATGATTTTTTCCTTTGCAAGGATTCTTTCTTACCCATGTGATGAATAGATTATGAAAAACATAGAATGTTTTTTAGATATATGGACTTATGTGACTAGTTTTTATGTGCATATATCTCTCAGTATCTTCTCATAATGAAATTTTGTCTCAGTGATTGTGTCAGAAGCCTGAGCTATCCTGAAGACACCACTGGTTTATCTGTTTACAAATTAGATTGGACCGGTAAGAGCTGGCTGATACTGAAGAAATCTGTTCAGTAAAATTTTAGGAGCTACTGCCTGATGGCCCTATTCTTTTTCATGATATCTGAATTCCCATTAAGTGGTTCACTCAGCTCTGACCCTTGATTTTAGAATCCTGAAACTCCCTCTGGGATTCCTGGTGCTTCCCTGTGTGAATTTATTTACCGTATGATGTGGCTCCTCTCTCACGACTCTATACAAAATCAGATAGTTGACCGCAGTTCTCCTACCCAGCTCTGCTATTGACTGGACTCCACTCCATCTCTGCCAAGTTCTTTTCTACAGCATGCCTTTTGTTAGTGCAAAAGCATTCTTCTTCTTATTTTTTTAAACAGGGAACATTTTATTTAACTTCTTTTTTTTAAGTAGGCATCAGGCCCCACGCAGAGCCCAAGGCGGGGCTTGAACTCACCACGCTGAGATCAAGACCTGAACTGAGATCAAGAGTCTGATACTTAACCAACTGAGCCACCCAGGCACCCCATAACATACTTTTAAAAACGATCTAAACCACAGGTAGAGACTAAGTACAATTTTTTTTTAATTAAAAAAGCTAAGCTTTGGGGAAATTTTTAAGTATATAAGAATTTTTTATCTTCCCTCTTGTTGAATAAAATAATAAATTTACTATTGTTCAGATATCATTGCTTTTTTTTACTGTGCTTTTCCAGAGGCAAGAATTTTCTTTCTTCTTAAAATCACTCCTTTTCTTTAAATCCAGAAAAGCTCTGAGTTTGTCAGAGTGTGTGGTCATAACAACCTCAACAAGAAGAATGCTATCTGATTTATACTAATGCCACAGAAGCTACACAAACAAAAGCATTCTAGGCCCTCTGGCAAATGAGGCAGGCCATAGCTTTCCTTCCCACTTTGAAAAGATACAAGACCCTGACCCACTCTGCCTGGTTGATGGTAGCTCAGCATGACTTACTGGGGTCACCCATTCAGTGTCAGTGCTCAAAAGGAAGACTCACCCAATACAGATTACCCTCCTGAGTCTAAACTTTGCAAGTCTCGGTCCCCCTCATACTTTGAAGAGTGTAATATACCAAGGATTTGAAGGCAAACAAGGCTTTAGTATAATGTAAAGACAACTTTTTCTTTAGAAATTTCCATATTGGAAATCCCAGTGGGAGCCTGGGCCATTAATTGGAACAAACCTAGAAACAGATTGACAAGATACAGTCAGGTAGAACCTAGAGTCTGGGAAAGATGTATTAAAGAAAACAAGTGTCAAGAAGTTAGAGGTGAGAACCAGGCAGAAAAGTGTAAGTCTGGGATCCTCAGGGTCGGTGAGAGGTTTAAGCAAAGAAAGGGTGATAACCAGGATGGCCACTTGGTTGTGGACAAGGGAGGTCTGAGTCACCCTGCCTCTTCCTCTAGAAAACCTTGACTCCATGGGTTCATTCTCCCTGTATAGCATTCAAACCTAAATGATGCTATCTGCTTATATATTTTTTTTTATAAACAGTGCCTTGCAGGGAAATGCTTTAATGAATCCTTTTTGATTTACTGGTTGGTTGAACCAATTTTGGAAAAGCCCTGCAAAGCATGAATTAAAATACAAATTGAGTTTAGAAAATATCAGCTTGCATATTCCAAAGGAAGATAAGCTCTTCTTAACTTGCCCTCACATTCTTCCTTATGGCAAATCCTCTTCAATACACTCCGGGCAATAACTAACAGTGGAAGGCCAAACAAACATAGTATCTACATTTTCTGCCCACTTAAAATGAATTTCGTATGATGAAATCTGAGCTGATTGTTTCAAATTAATATCCGGGTGTTTTAATGTTGCTGTCTACTTCCTCCATTCAAATTTATTTTGAACTTCTTAAGATGGGAAACATGTTTTATACTTATTTATATTATTCAAACGGCCAAACTTTATTGGGTAAGGTTGTGTTGAAAGATTGAAGTGTCTTAGTTAAAATTAAAGTTTCTTTTAAGGCCTTTTCTAGAAAAGTATTTCACAAAAGAACTGACTTATAATGTCATTATCTCGGTTCACAGGAAAAAAACAAAAAGGAAACGTAGGTAACAGCAATCCCTCTTTGGCTAAAATATAAACACGATCCTACTTAAGAAATAAGAACCAAGGATAAAAGTGTTGGTATTTTGGTGAGTCCTTCATAAGCAGGGAAACACGTGAGGTTTTGCTATAATTCCAAGAGCCATTCTGTCAGTGCTTTAAAGAGGGTAGAAATTAAGCTATATTAAAGCTTGTCTTGGCCCAATTATGGAGTGAAAGTGAGGTATCTATGGAATGGTTCCAGGATAGGTTTCAAATCAGTTTGAATCCAGCTATTTGGTCCTTATTAGGACTTCAGGGGACAGCCAAGAATTACATTTAATTCATTATCTTGTTCTGAAAGCACTATAGTGGCTGCTACACAAATTGAAAGCAGCGTTTACACAAGCTAATACCCATGGTATCTTTCCAATTTATCTTTTGGGCATTATCACCTCCCAGTGTACCTCCTTGAAAGTTTGACATGTGGCCTGAATTCTCATTTTGTAGGATGATAGCTATTCACCCCGAAGAGAACATTGAAGAAAATGGCCCCACATTAAAGTACTAAGAATGCTACCTGAAATACATTTTAAAAGATTTGAAAATAGCTACAGTCTTGTGGCAGAAATTGTGCTCTATATAAACTTGCCTTCTAGGCAGTCCATTCTTTCTGGATTGAAGCTGCAGTATTATTATTGACTTAATTCATTGCTGTTTGACTCATGTCCAGCAATCTGCTGTAGATTCATAATAGAATTATTGCCCTCCTTTGTGAAACATTCAAGACCACTTGTGCTTATTTGTTCCTTCATTTGTCATTGTTCTTTAAAAGTGAGAAAATTTAAATATGTTTGTTTCTGTGATGTGAAAGCAAAGATAAGCTGTTGAAATTCAAGATAAGAAATTGTTCCTTTAGGAAACTGGTAGGAATGATACAGGAAGAAATGTTGCCCACATACAGAGTGATTTCTAGTAGTTTATTGATCTGACTGTTTTGTGACACCTTTTAGAGTGTGCATTAACAAAAACCCCGCATGGCTATGAAATTGACAGCATAATCCTAGAGTGTTTAACGTAACCAGACACTAGCAATAGAGAATACCGTGTGAACTCCCAGATATCAGGCAACGGCACTCCAAGCCAACTTGTATTAATGCTTTATATTGATGTAAAACCTTTCTTCCAAAAAGTAAAAAGCATTTCCTTAAAATTGTCTTATTGGGTTTTATAACAACTCAGCAATGCATAGTATCTGAGACCACAATGTGTTGAGATGAGATAATATCCTAAGTTTCCTGATTTCTAATCTAGTATTTCAAACGTTTAATCATTAGTCACCCTTCCAGTCTCCAAAAATGCCAAAAATTACCCATTCTATACAAGACTTGAAAAAGGTTATATTTCAGAGAAGATTCTTTCAGAGTCTATAAACCATTAAGTAAAAGTTTAAAAATCAATTGTATGAGACTTTCTTTTAGCTGAGGATTTAAGTCTATTATTTCATCCTAAAGAAGAATAAGTGAATGTTAAGAAAAGATCAATAAAATAGATATTTTCCAGTAACTACACAAAATATTCCAAAACTTAAGCACACTCTTTACTAATTCAAAATGCTTGACTAATCTTTTAAGTGCAGAAAATGTTCACTAGTCTTTTATAAAGCTAAGGATTAGCCATATTAAGGAATATTTAGGATCATTTTGATACAAATAACAAATGGAAGAACAGTGGGGGCTTTTTGGAGGGTAGTTAGGTCTTACTTTCTTATAATCTTATTTCTAGTCTCTCAGTTAACAGACTACTACTAAATTACAAGTTCTTCCTACAGATGTAACGAAAGCACCCAGAAGTGAACATATAAAAAATAAAACTTCATACAGGGGTGATGTAAAGGTTGGGGTATCTGGGTGGCTCAGTCGATTAAGCGTCTAACTTCAGCTTAGGTCATGATCTCACGGTTTGTGGGTTCAAGCCCCTCATCAGGCTCTGTGTTGACTGCTAGTTCAGAGCCTGGAGCCTGCTTTGGATTCTGTGTCTCTTTCTCTCTCTGCCCCTCCTCTGTTCATGATCTGTCTCTCTCTTCTCTCAAAAATAAATAAATGTAAAAAAAATTTTTTTAAATAAAAATAAAGGTAGTCTTGGTGGTCCAAAAGAAAGATCTACAAGTCAAGGCTTTCACTGCTAATTTGCCTTCCTGCCTTGTTGAGTTTAACATAATGACTTAAGGCCTAACTTGGTGTAACACCCTTTTCTGTTCTTTCAGAACACATCTTCCCTTATTTCCCTCTTACTCAGATGGTCTTTGAAGATATTTCTATCAACAGGGAGGAAAAATCCCTTCCTAAAGCTAGCAACTGACAGTTAATACCTCAATGAAATAAGGAGCACCAAGGATGCTCATTTTCCTTCAGTTTTGCTAAGATGCATGATAGATATACCAACACCTGCTGTTAAAATCTTGTTCGCCCTTTGAATTAAAGTAGAGCAAAGGAGGAAAATGTATACATTTCATTTAGGTTTAAATGACCTTATGCTAGCAAAATCGTGTGCCATCTTTGCCTTTTCTGGATTCCATATACTTTCTCTTTTATTTGGAGCAACAGTGTGTTTGGTTAATAACCTCACTGTTTTCTGCTGTTAAGGGAACTGAAGTGCCATTAACACATATTAAAGTACCATTGATTCCATTAGTGCCGACAAGCACTAAATCCCAATTTCTTTTTAAATAAGCATTAAAACAAATGCAGATGTCCTTTATTAACAAGTAACATGCTGAGCAGCCCTTATTGCAATAGTTTAATATATGAGAAATGTCTTAAAGACCAAGTTAGAATCTTAAGAAGCTGAAATGCTAGAAGCTGGGTACAACGAAGGACAAGGGAAGGAGTAAATATGAAATTTCTACATGCTCAGGAGTCTGTCCAAAGGGTCATATTTAATGTCCTATATTAGAATCATAATCGCTTTTCACCTTTGTATGTCTCCACATTTCTATATTATAACACTTATAATACCATTGTACTGAAGAGACACAAACTGTAGATTTACAATAAAGTGGTTTATTAATGAGGAGCCTAAACCTAGGAAATGGACATTGCTTACATGGGCTTTTACTCCTGATATCGTCCTCATGATTAGATGTTACCATAGAATAGTAAAGCACTTTCCATTGTGAGGCAATCTCAGGAGAAGATATTTATATGCTGGGGTATTGGGCCTTCATAAAACATATGACAATTCCAGGGACCTTTAAATACCAGTAGAACTTAGAAGATTTCAGCATAAACTTAAGAGTCAAATTTGCAGCAAAAACAAAATGTTTTCTCTTTTTTAAATTAATCTCATCCCTAGACACTATTTTATTTCTTTACCCTTTGCCTCCTTGTTTTCTTTCTTTTATAAAATATTATTTATTTCGAAAGAGCGAACACAAAGGGGAGAGGAGCCAAGAGAGGGGGGCAGAGGATCTGAAGCAGGCTCTGTGCTGACAACAGTGAGCCCAATGTGGGGCTTGAACTCAAGAACTGTGAGATCATGACCTAAGTCAAAGTCAGATGCTCAACCGACTGAGGCACCCAGGTGCCCCTCCTTGTTTTTCAGCTCTTCTTTACCTATTTCTAGTATGGATTATGCTAGTTGTATGTTTTTTTTGAAATCTGTTCTAATTTTTTTTAAAATAAAGATGTAGACAATAGTGAGAGATATTCACTTGTTTGTTTGCTACTGCATTTGCAGAACCTAGAACAGTGCCTGACACTCAATATTTGCTGCATAAATGAAAAAAGTGGTAGATGGCAGGCAATTAAGTGGATAGAAATAGGTGGGTGGATGATAGATAGATAGATAGATAGATAGATAGATAGATAGATAGATGATCGATAGATAGATACTGGTAGGAACTTAGGAAGCAAGGAAAGAAGGAAGGAAGGGAGGAAAGAAATGCCTGTACAATTAGGCACAACTGTGGGGATTTTACCCTACTCAGGTAAGTTTCATAGAATGGAGAATGGCTGGAAGCAGTAGAACACCAAACTATAGAAGCTAATCAGTAGCTTTCCACAGTTCCATGGATGCTAACAAAACACATAAAACTCTGTCAGAGACAAAGAACTTTATTACCTGCAAGAAAAGCAATAGCAGAAATATCAGCATATTCATACCAGGCTCCTAACCTCAAGTTCCACAGGGCGACATGGAGAGCCTGATAGAACCTGAACATATAATAGAGGATGCCTCAGCAGAGGAACCACAAGATTAAGGAATCTGCTATTTTCAAAGCAAGCACTTTTATACAGTCTGGAGGGAGAGCAGATGTGTTAAATGACCTGTGATTCATTACCTTGCTTTCTGGGATTGCCACTTTAAGGATTCCCTGTCCATAAAATTGAGTAAAAAGAGCAAAAGATTAATAGATGATAAATCTGCTTTAGCGTGTAGCTTCAGAGATTAAACTGTTGAGCTACAATGTATGATTAAGAAGAGATAAGCTGATTGTATGTGCCATGGGAGCTAGAAAACATCCTGAGAGTTGGGGCGCCTGGGTGGCTCAGTCAGTTAAGTGTCCGACTTCGGCTCAGGTCATGGTCTCACAGTTCGTGGGTTTGAGCCCCGCGTTGGGCTCTCTTTCTCTGACCCTCCCCTGTTCATGCTCTCTCTCTCTCTCTCTCTCTCTCTCAGAAATAAAAATAAAACATTAAAAAAAATGTTTTAAAGAAAACCTCCTGAGAGGTGATTGGCCAAATAGAAGAAGAATAGCAGAAAGTTATCTGCACATTCATGATACAATAACCTCAGACAACTTGGAGTACATAGCAATGTCCCCACCCAAAAGGAGCATCTATTACGGATGACTTACACATACATAGGTACATATAGAAGTCACTGGAACATCACACAGTGTGACAAGAGGGGGTGCCCTGGAGTTCTAGGAGGTGAGTAGAGTGTCTGAGAGTAGAACTGATAGGCTACTTCTTTGAAAAACACGGGAGCTAAGGTTGAGTGTATCTGTTCTCTGAAGGCAGGTTCCCATTGCAAGAGGATGGGGGAGTAAGAGTAAAGGCTTGGCACCTCTGTCCACAATGTCATGTTCTCTAACCACACATCCGGGCTGGCTCGTGGGGGCGCCCTGTAGGAGCATCTCGGCTACACCCAGCCCTGAACTCTCAATGCCAGCCATCAAGGTTGTCACAACGTGTCTCTCCCTTCTCAAAAACATTTCTAGTATATTCTTTTAGGGGGGAAGAAAAGCATGGCTCATCATGCTCGACTTTTCCATGCAGCTATATTCTCAAGGATTTTGTCATTGTCGGACAGCAGGCAGGTTGGAAACAGACGGCCACTAATGAAATTTAAAAAGAACATCTTTTTATTTCTCGGGGTTTTAGTGGCTTTGGTTACTTGTGTATATCCTGAAATTATAGCTTCTTTTTGATAAAGCCATCTTAATTTCAATTCCCTGCAATATCAAAAGCAAAACAAAGACCACACTCCTTCAGCTGAGCTAGAAGCAGCAGCTGAATGAACTCTGCACACTTCCTTGATGTTTTCGTGGTCTGTAGTAACAACTTGTTATTCATTTTGCCTTAAGAAAACAACAAAACAAAAAACAAGGGGCACCTGGGTGGTTCAGTCGGTTAGGCGTCCGACTTCGGCTCGCGTCACAATCTCATAGTTCGTGGGTTTGAGCCCCGCATCCGACTCTGTGCTGACAGCTCAGAGACTGGAGCCTGCTTCACATTCTGTGTCTCCCTCCCTCTCTTTGCCCCTCCCCTGCTCACATGCTGTCTCTCTCTTTCTCAAAAATAAATAAACATTAACAAAAATTTTTAAAAGAAAAACCCAACAGAAATTCAGGTGGAGTAACCAAAAAAAAAAAAAATCCTACAAATCTTCCAAATTTGTTTTTCTGCAGAGTTATTTCCAGGTTTAGAATATTTCTATCAGTGCATTTTTTATGTACGTGGAGCTGCATTTGTCATTCCCATAAGTGTGTAGGTATAGGGAGACATCCTAAATGAGTTTTAAGGGTCTCCTCTAGATTGGGCCTTCTGTTCAATGTTGCCTCTAGCTTATTAGAATAACATGAACTGAACAGTTGTTTTGATTTGAGTTTCAAGATAATATAATTACAAATCTCCAAGACATTCCACAGATACAATTTGATAAATATGTCCATATTTGTTTACAATATGTTAGACGACTTTATTCATTTAGTGCAAATAAATAAATCTGATATGAAAAATGCCAAAAGGAAGCAAAGAAGCTAAATATCAGAAGCATGAAATAAGGCTTCTTACTTAACTCATTCATACATATGCTTTTATCTTGAATCTCACTCATAAGAGCCTTGGACATATTAACATTGCTTCTGTCCTAGGTAATTCTACCTACCATTGCTTTACTACTTAAAAGCCACAAGGCCTTGAATTACCTTAATTTGCTGCAGTTTCAGAGCACCTTTTTTCAACTGAAATATTCTGAAGTGGAATGTCTTATTCAATAGGGTGAACACCTCCAAAAAATGCATTAGCGTAAGAAAGGAGTAAGCATTGCAAATATTTTCCACTTCCACTTTTTTCATTTAATTATTGTTAAATAACAAGTTCAAACAATAACTGTAATAAACTACGTGAAAGGCTATTGCATACGTACTTAAGGGGAAAAAAATCTATAAAAAGGAGAAAAACTCACCCCATCTAATTCTCTTACACACTGGTCAGAGGCCAGAGCAGCAAAAATAGTGTAGAAAAGTCTTTCCTTTCATTGCATGGGATGAGTCTGCCTAGACATGAGATAGAGAAGTTGCTCTTTAGTGACCTTGAGGACCATATAAGAGTGTAGAGAAAATGCATGTGTATTATAGAAGACAACTGTGTCATCATTTGTTCTAATTAATTTCACATGTTTGAGGAGACAGGTTGATATTTATCTGCAAAGAAATCTGCAAGTTGCAATCACAGTGACTTCTTAGGGCATGCCTGGTGTCTACTTCCCTATTTTACGACAGTTTCAAGGTTTTCCCCCTTTTCTAAATTTTCAATATATAGAAGGGATCCATGCTTTTAATGAGAGTAAAATTTGAAAAGAGAGATTCCTACTTCGGCCAAAGAACATTAGACTTAAAATATTTCATCTGACAAGTTACCTCATATTCACTTGATAGAATCAAATTGAAAGTTTCATTACAATAAATTAGAAATAGGCTTTTCTTAGTCTCAAAAGCTCACTTGACTTCAGAGTTAAAAAGAAAGTTCATCTTTAAGGGATAGCGCTACAAATGCAGATGACATTGGGTGCTGTCAACCCAGAGCCGAAGAAGAAAGATGCAGAAGGCAAGTGAGATAAAAGATGACTTCTCTTTGCAATTTTTCCAAGAGTGGAGTCCGCTTCCATTCCTCGTCATTTTTACCTGGAGACTCAGTGCCATACTAATGAAAGATCATATCAGGAATGAACCAAAGATGGTTATTTTGCTTTAACTGTAAAAGATTTTAAAGGAAGCTAATATGAGCATCAGTACTCTATGGTAATCAAGACAAAAAATATTCTAAGGGCAAAAAAGAAATATTGATCTTGCTGTATTCAGTGGGTAAGCATCTATGTGGCCACCACTATGATTAGTTTACGCAGGCATGTACTCTAATTGATTTACAATATAAGGCCTAATTTAATGGCATGCATTCCCTGATGCTAATCAAGGTACCTGATACATGTTTCAAGCATTACCAGCATGAAGAGCGATATTGTCAAATCTATGAAGGCGAGGAAATAAGGCCCTTGTAAACTCAGAGAAAGAGAATTCAAAAGGCATCTACATCTGGCTTATTGCAAGCCTCATAACAAGTCTTTTGCCACATTTTTATTGCCCCCTTCTCCTCATCCTCTCCTATTTGTCCAGGGTGCCTTCCACAAAGTGGGCACTTACCTTTGTGTGGTTGGATGTAATGTTGAATAGAAAGGAGTCAGAATTAAAACTTAGGAATGTATGGTTCTTAACCTACCTTCTGCCAACAGTTTATGAGCTTAGAGAAACCATCAAACTTCTTTACTTGTTAGTTGTCTCATCTGCATCATAACAGGTTGGAATCTATAAGCCCTGACCTGAGGTCCTCTCACTTTACAGTGCCACAAGCTATCCTTAGGAAAGATACCTGTGTTGAAGAGCACCTCTGCTGTATTTGTCTCCAACCCTCCGTACTGTGTGGGCTTATTCTTCCTTCCCCTTTCCCTTCTATGTGTTTTGGATGGAGCTGACTCTACCTCTGATTCCTGGGTTAGCATATGGTCAACTTTGGCCAATCCAGGCATTTGAATTCCTTTAACCATTGTCATACGATCCAGTCAAAGTCAATAGATCCAGTGAAACTTTGGACTGCTGGGACAAACAATTTGAGGGATGACATGAGATGGGAACTGCTGGATTAAATTATGAAGCCAATACTCAGAAGGCTGAGCAAAGAAAAAGGTAGAAATTGAGTATTAATAGCATCAGTTGATCTCCTGAATCAAACTTCACCCAAAGTCAAAGTAACCTGTAAACTTTTCTTTTATGTGAGCTAATAAGTTCCTTTTAAACTTATGTTTGTTTTAGGTGAATTTTTGGTAGGTAAAAATGGAAAAAAAAACTGTACTATTAATACTTATGCATTCCCTATAAAGCACTTTATAACCTTTGTAACCCATGAATATTTGGCAATAGCAGATCAAATGGGTCACCTATCCCATTCATCTGTCACTGCAAAAACAAGGCCTCTATTAATTGGAAGAAAAGTTTGCCTCAAGTGTATGTTTTACTAGTGAGAGTAAGCTATTAATCCCTACCTAAAGCTAAAGATGATAAAGGTCACATAAGGAATCTTTATATAAGAGGCTTGGTCTCCAACCATCTGATGGGCTTTCAAGACCACAAAGACCAGTTAAACAATGGCTGACTTAAAGGAAAGAGTCCACTGCTCATTGAGTATTTGTGATATTCCATGTAGTTATTAAAATAAATATTTGGAAAAAAGTGGAGGGGGGGTGGCGCCTGGGTGGCTCAGTTGGTTAAGCATCCAACTTTGGCTCAAGTCATGATCTTGTGGTTGGTGGGTTTGAGCCCTGCATCGGGCTCCGTGCTAATAGCGAGCTCAGAGCCTGGAGCCTGCTTCAGATTCTGTGTCTCCCTCTCTCCCTAACCCACCCCTGTTCTCTCTCTCTCTCTCTCTCTCTCAGAAATAAAAATAAATACATGAATGAATGAATGAATGAATGAATATCTGTATGTTACTTCATATTTCTTTACTGATGTCTTTCTCTGTTCTCTCAGACATGTTTTATTTATTAAAAAAATTTTTTATAGTTTTTATTTATTTTTGAGACAGAGAGAGACAGAGCATGAGCAGGGGAGGGGCAGAGAGGGAGACACAGAATCTGAAACAGGCTCCAGGCTCTGAGCTGTCAGCACAAAATCCAATGTGGGGCTTGAACCCACAAACCATGGGATCATGACCTGAGCCAAAGTCGGACACTTAACCGACTGAGCCACCCAGGTGCTCCTTCTCAGAAATATTTTAGCAAAATCCATTTTTTTCAGCAAGATACATGCCTATATTTCCCATAGTGTGCCCCTTGCAACACTAGTATATGACATAAATCATGGACAGCTTCTTTTTTCGTGTGTGTGTGTGTGCTTATTTATTTTTTGAGAGAGAGATAGAGTGTGAGTGGAGGAGGTACAGAGAGAGAGAGGAAGACACAACATCTGAAGCAGGCTCCAGGATCCAAGCTGTCAGCACAGAGCCTGATGCGGGGCTCAAACCCACAAGCTGTTAGGTCATGACCTGAGCCGAAGCCAGCCGCTTAATGGACTGAGCCACCCAGGCACCTCATGGACAGGTTAACGCTTAATGGACTGAGCCACCCAGGCACCCCATGGACAGGTTCTTAACTGAGTCAAATAAGTCTGGGAAATAATTTAACATCTGTCCCTCTCTGGAAAATTTATGTTAACATTAGAATATCAAATTCTCTGATTAGCTTTTCATCACATTGTTTAATGCAGTATTTGCTAAACTATTTAGATAAAAGCCGTTCCTTGCCCTGCCCGCAATACCTAAAAACATTTGAGAAATCTAGCATTCCACTGAAACTACTTCAGGAAAAATGCTTATTTAATTCCTGTGTTCAGAAATTACAAAAATTTGTGAGGACATTTAGAACTCAGAATCAATAGTGTAAACTCTTCCTCTAATTGGACCTGCATCTGGCTCACCTCCCTTCAGATTCCATTAGGTTGAACCATATGAAAGGATCCATATTTGATGGTTTCTGACCCACATCCCAACTCTTATCCTCTGCATTAGAAATTTTTCATTTCATTCGCCAGGTCTACTCTCTACCCTTCTCCATCCTATTCTGTGTCCTGTGGGGTTGACATTTGGGGTTTGCATCAGTGAAATTCCTCGCTTTCTAGCTTCAGGTTGGATTTGCCCAGTGGGAGCCACTGGAATACAGGTAGGCAGGAGTGGGAGAGAGATATCTCTTTCCCCAGCTCTCTCCCTGTCTCAGGTTGATTTGAGTTATATACAAAGGCCACCTTCTCAGAGCCCTCTCACCATGCTTTCTCTAGCATAGTGGTTCTCAACCTTAACACTGTTGATATCTTGGGCTGGATAAGACTTTTTTGTACGTATTGGTTTACCAGCATCTCTGGCTTCTATCCGGTAGAGGCCAATAGTATTCCCTCAGTCATGACAATCCAAAATGTTTTCAGATACTGGCAAATGTTCCCCAAAAGAAAATATTTCTTCCCATCACCCACGCTAACCATTGAGAACAACTGGAAGCTACTCTCCCTGGGTTTTAGTAACAGTTCCCTTCCCTTTCCCCTTTAGGCCTAGGAGTAGTAACATGGCCCTCACCGCTAACACCACAGTTGGGTCTCCATCCCAGGTTCCTTCGCCTTTATAAATGGCTCTTGTACTAAAATTATCCTCAGTTGTCTCAGTCCAGTGTGTTATGCATTCACCCCTAGGACACTAACTAATATACTCTCTATTCTCCTCCAATCCCACTACTTACTATTCATCACTTAAAATCTATTTACAGTCTTTGAACCTCTGTACAGGTTCTGCTTATAAGAGAAATAGAGGCAGCATTGATTGAGAGTTCACCACATGTCAGATATGGTGGCTGTAGCTTACATGATTGTGGTAAATACTAATGGTTGGTTGTCTCACCACCATCCATTTCCTCTTTTCAAAAAGTACTCTAATTTGGATTCCAGTTTCCACCACTCCCACATAGAACCCATGTACTTCAGGCAGAGCTGAGCCTATAGCTAGCTTCCGATTATTCTAAGTTTGTTAGGGCTGACCAATCTAAAGATAGTCCATTGGGCCATTCATGAAAGGCATTAATTAAGACTTTGGCTTATAAATAAGCATGTGCTACAATTTGGCCAAATGAGACTCGAAGAGCAGTTTGATGGCAGTTCTGGGAAAGACATTTTCTCACACAGAGAGAGAGTTGCCAATAATGGTCTCTTTTTCTCTGACTTTTCTAGACTTCATAATGAGCATTATAAGGTCTAGAACTCTTACAACCATCTCAAAACTGGTATGAGGACAAAGTCATCACAGGCAGGAAAGCAAAGTTAGAGCATCACAAAGAAACGAGGCCATTGATTCAACCATACCACTGCCAATCTTCCAGACTTTCTCAATTATGTCCAATATATTTCTTCATTTTCAAGAAAGTTTGAGTTAGGATTTCTGTCACTTTCAGCTAAAAGCTTCCTAGCTGAGCCATTCATTTAATTCATGCAACAACTGTTTGTTTCCTGCTTACTATACACTGGGCCCTATTGTAGCATTGGGGCTACTGCAATGATCCACTGAGCCCAAAATTGATAAGGAGAGTTACTTTCATGTCACTCTAAGAGCTAGATGCATGTGTCTGATGCTGGTAAGAATTCTCAGCTGAGATATGTTAAGTGACGTGTTTAAAGAGACCAAACTAGAAAGGGTTAGAGCTGGATGAGGTGTGTCTGACCACATAGTCTTTCTATTCCATTCCTCTCTATTTGGATCAGCCATATTAAATCATTCAGCTACCAGTATCCACATGGAAGAGACACAGTTAGGTAAGTTTTGATGAGGAGGGAATGGTTAGATAATCCAGGAGTCTGCAGTCATTTCCATGAGTTTAAGGGACAACTAAGCTAAATATGGAGTTGCCCTCCCCTGGCGACTTGACCTTACCATGGCTCTTGCTGTTTCGTCAGAGCTCTCTGAGTCTTATCTACCATCTCTACATCGTAGACTCAGAACAAGCCAAGGGCTCTCAACCTTGTGCCTCCCTATGGGGGCCAAGAGAACATCTGCATTTTTTTTTCATGTCACATAGAGCTTTGCATAATTATGTCCTGTCTCCACTTGTATTCCATCCCTACATTTCAGTGGGAGGCCAGGGTATAGCTCTGCTTTTAGATTTCCTCTCGAAATGACTACTACTCTCCCAGATGCCCTCTAGCATTTCCAACCCAGAGAAAGGAAGGCATGCAACTGTGTCTGACCAGCTATCTTCCTACATTTCTTAGCGTTTCCTCCTCTTCACTCCTACATGGGGTTGAAGGGGCATGATTTACACCTCTTCTTGTTTTTCAGCTGTTTTCCCTATTTCACATCCCTGATTCTGACCTCTTGCTGAGTCTGTAGGGTGGATTAAGTGTGGAAAGAAATGCTACATTTTTGATAATATTCCTCATGAAGCATTACAGAAATATTTCTCCCATCCCATTGCAAATGCCAGCACACTGACCAAATGGAATTGTTTTGAGAATAAAATGAGATTGCATAAAAGCTGTTGACACAATGTGAATGACAATAAAAAGGTATCATAGTATTATTATTAAGTCACAAAGGAAACAATCCACTTAGCCCTTTATTCCAATTCCAAGATACTTCTGTACTGAAAACAACAGAATTAAAGGATGCCAACGGTATACTCTTACAGTATGGAGCAAGAAACCAATCCATAAATTATATCAATAGGTTATTAGCAAATCTGTGACTCATGAAATAGCATTTTAGAGTGAGACAACCTTACAGAATTTCAATCAGTAGTTCTCTGTCTTTGCTGTACGATAGAATCATCTGGGGAGCACAGAAATAATACATATGCCCAGGCCCTACCTTCAAACCCACTACATGAGACTACATATTCCTTCTTGAGAAGAATGACATAACATGAAAAACATAAAAGAAGCTAAGAGTCGTTTTATAAAATTTTAGTATTAACAGTTAGAGCCCCTCGGAAAACCGAACTGCCACAGAGATCGGTTAACCAAGACTATGCCAGACTTGTCCAAAGCTGTCCTCCAGAGCCCACAGCCTGAACTCCAGCAGGATTCTCCAAGGCAGCAATGGCACCTCCACCCACCCCACTTCCCTGCCCAGTGACTCCGGCATTTTGCTATCAGCATACACTTCTCTGCCCTTCACCCAAATGAAAGCACGACTTCAGAGACATGTGAAGTCATTCCAGTTCCTCCTCACACTTAAATTGGCCTAAAACACCAGCTGATCAGAAACACAGATGCCTAAGATAGAAATAGTCCTGTCTTCCTGGCTCCCGGGGCCAAGAGACAAATGGGTGGAGGCCAGAGCCGCGAGGGAGGTGCTGCTGGAGCCAGCCTCCCAGCACGCAGCAAAGTGAATCACCGCTGCCATTCAAAACGTGGCCAAAAGAAACCAGGGCTTCGGGGGAGAGGAAGCAGGTTTTTTTATCCCGTGACTCTGTAGAGATGGTGGTGATAGCAGCTGTGCTTCCTCCCCTTAGAAAGTCATTTTAGCGTTAGATTTTCCCTAAGGAGGAAGCAGATGGAGAGAAGCTTGACTTACACATATGTGACTGCTGCTGGCTTTCCTACGGCTGCTACTGACCCTGGATTATATGGAGAAACAGCGCTTTGGAGGAGGGAGGGGGTGATTATTCAAGGGGCTCTTTTCAGACCCGTAGACCTAAAGGCCCCCAGAGTGCATTAACGTTAGGGGTTAACTGTGTACTCTTTGAAATTCTAAAGATGTGGCAATAGGCTATCATTTTGTATAAGACGATGATGTCTCCTGATTACCTGGTAAGCAAGAATAGCCCGACAGCTGTGACAGGCAAGGTGGCCCCGAGGGTGAATAGCACTGAGCTCCTGGCCACAGAGTGGTTGCAGTCCAGCCGTCTGGCAGCATGATGAATTGGATCAGAGGCTATGTTCCAGCACAGTAACCAATGTATTTCCTTCTTCCAGACACAGTACTTCTCACCCTCACATCATCCTACAGAGAAGCACCGGCATATTACTCAGGAAAGCAACATAATTGGGTGAAAAAAGCAAAGAAGAATAAAAAGTTTTCTTCTTCCTGACTCCGCTTCCAAAGATTTAAGCCTAGAGGACACAGTGAACTCCTATAATGGATAAAACATTTGCTCCTTTCCTGAAGATAAAGAGACAGATTCTCCTTTTCTGAAGCAGGGAGAAGAGATGAAAGGGGAAAGAATGAGGGCAGAGAGTTTAATGAGGAAGGGGAGAGAGTGCCAACTCCATGAAAGTCATGTAAACTGAAAACTATTTTCTGCAAAGGGCAACCGTGACATTGTTCAGGCATCCAAGAGAAGAATGGGGGCTGACTTTTCATCTTCAGACCACCCGAGCCTGTAAAACACCGTACGCTCCCAAGATAACGCTAGCAGTTCCTGCCACAGGGACCGGCATCTGTGAAGGGTTTCCCTTCATGGGCAACTGGCACTTTGTCGAGTGGATACCCAGCAGTTGACATCTGTCCCAATCCAGAGACTTTGCTTTCACCCTTTCTTACTTGCCCCCCATGGACACACCTATGCTACATCCCAAAGAATGAGAGTGGGTACTGGTCCCTCGCGGGGTGATAATGGACCATAAAAGTCTTCACACCTATTCTCTGATGGTACTTAGGAGGACCAAACAAAACCTGGTCAAAATTCCCCCTGAGCAAGGAAATATACCCATTAGAGGTGTTAGAGAGGGAATGATATAAGCACAAGTAGAGTAGAATGGGAAAGGGGGGAAAAGGTATGCCCTGGGACATTAACGTATGCCATTAAGGTATGCCATGCCCTTTTCTGAGACAAGAAAAGGAACTGCTTCTTTGAAGAAGTGACACTGGAACCTAGTTTAGAAAGACAGGTGGGTAGAGGCTTCTAGGTGGAGAGTGACGGCAAGACAAGCATGGTATCCAGGGAAGTAGAAGATCCAGAAAGTCGTATGACATAAAACTCAAAGAAGAGGGACTAAAAGAGTGGTCACATCAAATGTATCAGAAACTTCCTAAGTATCTAAGGGACAGTGAAAAGTGTCCTTTCAATTTAGTCATTGGATTCAGCCATAGGGGAGCATTGGTGACTCTGGTCAGAGTGACGCCAGTGGACAGAGTGTCATACTGAAGAATGAACTAGAAGAGAGGAAGCAAGCTGTGTACATGGAGAGCTGTGGTTCTCAAAGTGTGTCCCCTGGAGCAGCGGCGTTAGTTTCACCTGGGAACATGTTAGAAGTGCAAATTCTCTCTCTCCTTCCTTCTCTCTCTCTGTCTCTCTGTCTCTGTCTCTGTCTCTGTCTCTGTCTCTGTCTCTCTCTCTCTCTCTCACACACACACACACACACACACACACACACACACACACACTCCAGCCATCAATCTGGGTTTTTGTGAGCCCTCTGGATGACTCTGATGCTTGCTAGAGTTTGAGAACTATTGGTTCCTGTGCTGAACTTGAGGTGTTTATTTAAAAACAATGAGGAAGAATTTATACTGTACTTTAAGAACATGGTGTGGGGGTGAGATTATATTAAAAGTATCTTGGTAACCAGTGAAATATCTCTTAATGATTTCTGGTAATGGTTAAGGAAGATCACCCAAAAAGTGAGATTAATAATAGGTACATAAACCCAGAAAATTCCCAAGAACAGGAACGGGAATTTTCTAAGGAGTTGAGAAGCCCACCCCAAATTCAAGCAGGGTGACTCAGAAAAATTTCAAGATTACAGACCTATAATTTGGTTGATTAAATTTAATCAATCTTGCCATTTCTAGAAACAAAAATATGAAAGTGTATGCAAAGACTTCTAGGCAGAGGGAAGGAGCAGGGACAGTGTAGGAGGCTGGGAATAGTGGTGAGGAGGTGAAGGGGAGGCAGCAGTCAGGACTGGGGAGGGAGAAAGTAGGTGGTGATGAAGACAAACTAGGAAGAGATGAAACAAGGAAGAGCAGCTGAATAACCTAATCGGTGTCAGGAGGAGTCACACGTTTGTGGTCTGAGGCCAGGTTATAAGCCTAAAGCACCTGATGTCTGTAACATCATGTTCTAAGTGCCCAAGACCTAAGAGTCACATGCCCAAATGGCTCCAGCTTTGCCCTTAAGAGTCTGTGCTGGTTCTCGCTTGGGTCTCATGCCCCAAGGACAGGCAGAGGAATGGCCAATGGGTGGCCGTTTGCTGGTGGGATGGACTGAACTTGTGTTTGTGCTGGCAGAGGTGTTCCCAGCATGGATGTGAGACCCTTAACAAGTCAGGGGAAGTATCAGGAATGAAAGAGATGAGTCAGAGCAGAAGAGCATAGGATGCAGGCTGGGAGCTATGAAGCTAATTCCTCCCCACAAGGAATGTAAAGATAGAGCAGGGCTAACCTGGCATTCTAGGTCACAATGAAGGTCTATTTCTCAAGGAAGACATAACATGTAATCAATAACATATTAATTAATTATTTATAAACACTTAGATGGAATGTGGGCCTTGATCTGTACTCTCACCCTAGGCCCCACACAAGTTAGGGATGGGCCTGCTAGTACCAGGGATGGTTAGCTATAAATATTCTGGTCATGATAAGAAACATTTTCTATTGTAAATTAGTTTATTGGCCTTCTTATTTATAAATAAATTTGTGGTGGTTTTACTGATTATTAACCACTTCCTCATCATGCAATCTATTGAGTTCCTTAGTCCTACGTTCTTGAGATCTAGATTCAAACCATAGGGACCATGTGAAGACAAAAGCACCCATCTGATTTGTCCAAGTGCTGGATGGTACCTGGACAATGTTGATCTCATCTGTGAGACAGGTAAGAAAGAAGAGCAGCAAAGAAGGATAAACTAAAGGAGAGCTGAAGGCAGATAGAAAGAGCTCTTCTTTCTAATACATAAAAAGGAAAAATGTCGGCTATTATTCAGTCTCATTTCAAAGGTTCAGTATTAATGGCAAAAAAGCAAAAGTTCTGATGTATCAATTTGGAAAAAGCTGTTATCAAGTACTAAGTGTCCCTTAAGTAAAATTATGGAAAATTGGAATAGAAATTCAATATATTGCACAAATAGAAAATTATGTAGGTGGCATAAAAAGAACGTGTTAGAATCTACCTAGGCTCTAAAAATTAAGAATATCCTACTGAAACCATTTTTTTACTACTTACCAGAGACCACTTAAAGTGACTAAAGCTGGCAGTCTATGTAGGCAGTGTGGTGCCTTTAAGGCCAACTGCATATGGAATTGCCCTAGGGCCTGAGGCAGGTGGTAATGAAGATCTTGACAACTCCCAGCATCAGAGGCAGATAATCTATCCTATTCTCCTCTGGGGACGCTCCAAGCTGAGATTATTTTTAATGGGAATTGTTTATTATACAGGTAGATAAATTTTAATAAATTTCAAAGCTGAAAGGGAGCAATGAGCACTTGTAACATGTCAGAATATGTGTGTCTCAGGCACATACAGCTTGAAAACACACTTTTTCCATTTGAGCTGAAAATTACAAGGAATATTTTAGACCATGGCTCAGTTTTTTATAGATAAATATTTGAGCACTAGTAGCTACAGACTGAAGGAATACCATTTATACTTGTCAACTCTAATTTTTAGAAAGATCCCAAATATTATCTACTCCCCCCTGTGCCAAATTTCATCTGAGAGAGGAAGTAAAGAGTAGGAAAGAAAAGAAGTAACAAATAGAAAAGAGGGCGGGTGGGAAGTAGAGACAATATGGTAACACTAATAATATCTCCCACTTGGATATAGCACTTTCCTATTTAAAGGATTTTTACATAATTCTGTTATTTGCTTGTTATAGCCAGCCCATGAGGTTGGTATTACTACATTCATTTTATTGATGAAAAAATCTGGGCCCTGGGATACATCACTGGCTCAAGATTACACAGAACAGCTGTATGAAGATTAGGCCAGAATCAATGAAATAATTCCCATCCTGTACTCATAAAATTAATGATTATGATACTTAAAATATTTTGACAGATTGTTATGTATTGGGCAGGATAACATTTAATCTTGCAAACTGATGGGATAGAAATAGTCATTGTCTCAATTTCACGGATGTGAGGAGGGAGGCAAAATAACGGCCAAGTCACCCAGGTAGCAAAAAGTCAAGAAGCCAGAATTGGTGGCTCTAACCTGCCTTTGCTCTACATCATTACAGTCCCATATGCAGTGTAGATAAGTAAAATTCATCTGTCCATCTTTGATTTTCAAACATTATGAAGAAATAATATTGCTATCTTTTTCTGTTCCTCTCCTTTAGTATTCTTTCCTGCTCCTTTTCATTCCACACAAGTCAATCTCAAATCCTTTTAAAATAAAAAATAGCAGGATGCCTGAGTGGCTCAGTGAGTTAAGTATCCAACTTTGGTTCAGGTCATGATCTCATGGTTCATGAGTTCGACCCCTAATTAGGCTCTCTGCTGTCAGCACAGAACCCACTTCAGATCCTCTGTCTCTCTCTCTTTCAAAAATAAAAAAACTATTTTTTAAAAATATAATAAAACAAAAAATAGCTTTCTTGGCATACTTGAGCCAGGCACTAACATCCTTATGTCCTCAACTAGAATTTCCAAGCATTCTTCCGTTGGTTTACATTTCCCTTCAATATATTTTCTCTATATCCTAAGCAATTATGTATTGGATCTTTTAAAAAATGCATTATTCTTGGGGTGCCTGGGTGGCTCAGTCAGTTAAATGTCTGATTTCAGCTCAGGTCGTTTTCTTATGGTTATTGAGTTCAAGTCCCACATCAAGCTCTGCACTGACAGCATGGAGCCTGCTTGGAATTCTCTTTCTCCCTCTTTGTCTGCCCCTCCCCAGCTTGTGTGCGTTCTCTCTCTCTCTCTCTTTCTCTCTCTCTCTCGCTCTGTCTCTCTCAAAAATAAATAAACTTTAAAGAAATACATTATCCTTTTCCACTCTACACACACTCTATGAAACATCAGTGTGGGATTGAGCCTGCCAGTTACCCACCAATATCTATCTAGCCCTTCCATCCTCCAAAAAATAGAAGATTGGTTTTGTGACCAGCTTAAATACTCTACTTCCAAATATTTCGAGGTAGGGGTAGTCATCAGGCATGGTTTTGGCTAACAAGGTGCAGGCATAAGGTGACTGGGGGTACCTGGGAGAGTTTTGTTTTCCTGATAAGGCAGGACACTACTCTTACTTCTTGTGGATTTCTTCTTCTTCCACCTGAAGTGCTCAGGGAAGGCTAGAGATCAAACAGCTGAGATCCATGAGGTGACTGTGTGGATAAAAGTCATAGGCCAAAAATGGAGGAGCAGAAAGAGAGAAAGCATCTAGATCTGATGTCCCCAGGAACCACTCTAACAGTCCTGGATGACTGAACCCTGGTCTATTTTCTGGGAAAGAAAAAGAAACCTTTATTTGGATAATTGACTAAGATTTGTTTTATGCAGTTGAAAACAATCTTATCTGACACAGTGTATTAATGCTGAGATAATAGTGTAACCACACTGGTACAACAATGTGAAAAGCAAATCTAATAGCAACAAAATCAACAGCAATTATATAAGAGCATACACTGTGGTTTCAAGGGTGTGAGTTTATGCTCCAAAAATGAGAAATCAAAGCTGGTTTCTATGGGCCTGTGAAAAAAGAGAGAGATGTTTATTGACAAGAGATACAATCGATAGAGAAAACAAAGAGATGCTAAATGAACACACAAGTGTAAAAAGTGATGTAAAATGTATAACAAACATGCTCATTTTACTGATATGTAATTTTTCTACGCATGTTTAATTCTACATAGTACTAAAGCAAATATCAATAAACTAAATTCTCTGGGCAGAATTCTATGAAGGCAAAATTATGAATTTCAGAAATGTTTTTACTGATTCCCCTAAATTTTTGCTACTTCCATACCAACTTCTCATATCCTCAGCCCCCTCCCAAACCCCATGACTTCTGATTTAGTGCCTTCATATGTGTCCACTGACTCGGCCAAGGACAACACCCAAAACTCATTTGCCCCATTTTCCAAACCTTCAGAACCCTGCACTTTGTTAGGAAAGGCATGGATATGCTAAAGTACCCTGATATATTAATGAGAAAAATATGCCTTTTAAGGGAATTAAGGGCAAAAATGAACTATTGGGACCTCATCAAGATAAAAATCTTCTGCACTGAAAAAGGAAACAATCAACAAAACTAAAAGACAGTCAATGGAATGGGAAAAGATATTTGCAAATGACATAATGGATAAAGGGTTAGTATCAGAAATCTATATAGAACTTACCAAACCCCACACCCAAAAAACAATAATCCAGTGAAGAAGTGGGCAGAAGACATGAATAGACATTTTTCCAAAGAAGACATTCAGATGGCCAACAGACACATGAAAAGATTCTCAGCATCACTCATCATCAGGGAAATACAAATCAAAACCACACTGAGACACCACCACACACAAGTCAGAGTGGCTAAAACGAACAGGTCAGGAAACTACAGATGCTGGCAAGGAAATGGAGAAACGGGAACCCTCTTGCACTGTTGGTGGGAATGCAAACTGGTGCAGCTGCTCTAGGAAACAGTATGGAGGTTCCCCAAAAAATTAAATATGGAACTACCCTATGACCCAGCAATAGCACTACTAGGGATTTACTGAAGGGATACAGGAGTGCTGATGCATAGGGGCACATATACCCCAGTGTTTATAGCAGTGCTTTCAACAATAGCCAAATATGAAAAGAGCTTAAATATCCATCAACTGATGAACAGATAAAGAAGATGTGGTTTATGTATACAATGGAATACTACTTGGCAATGAGAAAGAATGAAATCATGCCATTTGCAACAACATGGATGGAACTGGAAGGTGTTATGTTGAGTGAAATAAATCAGTCAAAGAAGGACAGATGCCATATGTTTTCACTCTTATGTGGATCTTGAGAATCTTAACAGAAGACCATTGGTGAAGGGAAGGGGAGAAAACAGAGAGAGGGAGGGAGGCAAACCATAAGAGACTCTTAAATACAGAGAACAAACTGAGGGTTGGTGGGGGGTAGGAGAGAGGGGAAAATGGGTGATGGGCATTGAGGAGGCACTTGTTGGGATGAGCACTAGGTGTTGTATGTAAGTGAGAAACCATGGGAATCTACCCCAAAAACCAAGAGCACACTTTACACACTGTACGTTAGCCAATTTGACAATAAATTATATTTTAAAAAAGAAAAAGAAAATAGGCCTCTTCCCCTGCTTACATAAACTATCTGTGAACATTTAACGCATGTTTCTGGTAGGGCGCTAAGATATGACTAATCACTGGAGATTCAAACACCATGGTGCCCCAATGAGCCTTCTAGCTTCCCTTAAATGACCCTCTGTAGGGACCTGCCTATTCCTACTTGCAGAGCAAGTCCTATCTCCAGAGGAAGAGGCCACCGCATGGATGACAGCTTGACAAAACAGCAGTCATCACTCACCCTTGCCCTATAGACAAAACTCCTTCAGGATACCCCAAAGGGGCCCTTTCCTGAACCTCTCTCCTAGTGAGCTCTGCATGGTTCTCTGGTGGGCACCGTGTACCTCTGAAACTATCTTACTTTGGGTTTTTTGTTGTTTTTTTTTTAGCAACTGATCTCAAGCTTAGAAACCCGGCAGCTTTTATAATTCAATGCACCATTTTCCTTCACTAACTTTTGCATCATGTTATTACACTTGTTTGTGGAGTCCCTTAGGATATATGGATTAAAATGGCTAGGAGAGAAACTTTCATTTCTATTTAATAGAAAGTTACTGGTCAGACAAGTGTTCTATGTAATTGTTCACATGGGATGCTAAAGAAAAATCTATACTGTATTTTCCCAAACCTAAGCAGATCTGTATGATTTTCTTTAACTTTGATATGCCCTTCTTTTCCAAACCAGCTCTGAACTAAGTGACCTCACCAGTCTAGTTAAAAGCTCTAACTGGGAAAAGAGTTTTTGCTCTTGAGACTCTTTTGTCACTTCAGCCTTTACGTTTTCAGTTGATTAGTAGGTGAGAAATTTGAACTTTTATTTAAAGTCTCTATGATGGGTGATTTTTAAAAATAAAGTAATTCCAATTCCACATGGTTCTTTTTAATGACTTTTTATAACTGCAGCTATTTTATCCATTGTTCCCTCTCATTCTTCACTTTAGAGAATGAAATTCAGCATTTGCTAAAATGAAGTACCCAACGAACAATTACATTTAACGTGTATTTTCTCTTTTTCTGTCTCACAACGTATGGAAGTTATGGATTCAGACAGAATCTCTTTGCAAATGTGGACAGCAGACTGCACTCTGTCTTTTCATGCTGTCATATTCCTTTGTTGATATCTCTGTTTTAAGATGAGTTTGCCCCATGCATCACCAATTGTCTTTTGTTTTCACGCTGCAGGGAAGACTGGGCTAATCCATATGTCACTATGAAGCTTCAGGCCTCTCTGTTTGACAGGTAGCGAGCCTGACAGCAATCTATTGAAAATGCATTTTAGACAGCAATCTATTGAAAATGCATTTTAGGCTATCATTTTTCCAGCCTAATTTACTCTTAATAAAATGACTTTGAAGACAAGGGGTCCACTCTGTGTTGGTTTGCTTCTTTCAGATAATTGCATTTTGAGAAAGACACATTGACATTTTTCACAAATACAAAAGGATGAAATTCTCTCGGGAATAAAATAAGATAGCTTCACAATAAATAGCATCTTTTAGCCTAAGTGATCCCAAAGCACTTTGGGAACTGTGGACATTCAAATGACTCCCCAGGGTAGGGAAGCAGTGAAACATTTGTCCAAGCTGTAGAGTGAGACACATTCTTTTCTGTGCAGCAGAAAAACACAGCAGCCACCCTCGTGCACACACACCTTTGTAAAACTAGGTATATTTATGTATCCTATGCATATATATGTGCATATTACAATTGCTGGCAAAATTTTACATAAGAGCATACATGTCATATATTATAAAAGTGCATATGTAAAATGAACATTAAATTACTTCTTAACATGATTTCCTTTTTTAATTTCACTTCATGCTGTGCATTTATTCATTGCTTCCCCTTCCAAAGAAAAATAAAAATAGTAAAAGTTAATATCTACTGCCCCTTTATCCATTTTCAGCCACTCTGGCAAAGTCGGTCATCATTTAATACCCAGACCTCCAAAGGTGAAAGAATAACTCCTTATAGGTACTTCCTCACATGAAGCTTTGATGGAATTTTGCCAAGTGAACACTTGATTGCCCAGTAAAAAGTGTTAATTAATAAGATATGTGATATTTTTTAAGCCATTGAAATAATGCCTAGGGGGGAAAAACCCTCAAAGTTTCGTAAACTTCATATTCCATCAGCAACATAATTGTTAATCATGTTTCTTTAAGAAAAAACTCTTCTGCACACAGGACATAATGCCAAGAGGATATATTTTCATTTTATTGCCTTAATAATTTAAATGGTCAACCATGCTACTTTTGCTACATCAATGACATTATTAAAATTTGGAATTAAAGAAAAATGACAATCACCTTTTCAAATTGGAGAAAGTGGTTAGTTTTGCCCTTCGGTTTAGCCAGGATGCTGGATGCATAGAACTGTTTTCACTTCTCAATTATTATTTTGATAAGAGGGAATTGTTGTATTCTGTTCTTTGGGACCTGCGGTTCTCTAACAAGCAGATCTTTAGCACTGAGGAAAGGATAGTGAAACAAACAAACATGAAGGTCCCCGGGACTATTCATGCTCCTCATTTTGTAATGAGGAAAAACTAAAAAACAGTGAACTTTTTCTGAGAAAGTCTTGTACTCTCTCTCCTTCCTCTCCTGATAAAATCCTACACTAAACATTCTGAAAAGCTGGAGTGAGAATTTTAACTGCTCTTGAACTTGCACCTGGGGCTGTGCTTTATCTTCTCAGAGTCTCAAATGGTTTGGACACTTTTCCCTGAGGGTGTGGAGAGGACTTAATAGTTGGAATACAATGTTTTGGTGCCATCTGGTGGATGATTGACAGTTTAGCGGCTTCACTTAAGTAATGAAAGAAAGGCTTTTGAGTACGGACGGTTGGAAGGGCCACAGGAAGAAGAGATTGCTAATTTCTGCAAGTCATAATAGCGTGGAGCCTGCCATAAGACATTCTGTAAATTATGGGTAGGGATGCGGAGGAGGAGCGGTAGTGAGATGGGAGCAGGGATTGGAGCTGGGACAAGCCAGTGGCGATGAAGCTAAATTAGCAAGAGTGGAAGCCAGGATAGAGCAGCTAGACAGCCCTAATCACTGTCAGGAGGAGTCACGCATTGTGATCTGAATCAAAGTCACAAGCCTAAAGCGCCTGATACCACTGGAGCCTATTCTGGGCAGCTGGGGTAGCTCTGGCTTCCGTAGGAGGGAGAGGTCAAGTCTGAGGGGGCTCAAAGGCATATCCAGCAAATGGTGCTAGGCAGCAGCACTTGATTGTCTGTCTGGGAAAAGCCGAGTTAACCCATACTATAAGAACTGGACTACGAATGGGAAAGTCAGAGGTAGGTGTCAGCCGGAACTGAACTGAAAAGTCAAAGCTAAAACTACACTACCAAAAATCTTCGAGGTCTCCAAGTTGTCTTAACTCAAAAGTCACGGTCTTCCCTGCCGCTCTCAAACCAATCCTCAAAAAAATAAAAACAAAACAAAACACAAACGTATTTCTAGCTTTCCTTTTTCAATGATGGCAAACCATCTGAGTTCTAAGTCAGAAACATGGAGTCGGCTTGATGCCACCCCCATTTTTCATTCCTCCCGTATCTAGTCAAGTGCAAAGTCCTGTTGATCCGGCCCCCTTCATAACTGCTGAATCTGCCCATCTCCTCCTCGCTGCCACCACCTGGCTCAAGCAACTACTCTCTTACCTCGTTGACTGATCGCCTCCTGATCCCACTTATCTCCCTTCGCTTCTCTCACTTCCAATCTGTTCACCACAGTACAGTCAGGACTGTATCTTCAAAATGCAAACTGACCATGAGTCCTCCCCTGCTTAAAATAGTACTAGCAGAACATTGTCCTTTAGGATAAAGATCAAACCGTAGTGTGAACTCCAAGAATCTCGGTGACCATGTTCCTACTTTCCCATCTCACTCAGCACGCTGTCTCCCTCTGGTGTGTTCAACTCTAACCACTCAGGCTTTCTTTACTTTACTTTCTTTACCACTCAGGCCCATTCTTCTTCCTACAGGACTTTGCATATGCTGCTTCTGCCACCTGTGCCCTCCTCTCTTACAGCCTTATCTAGTTAACTCTTATCTTTCAGAGCTCGGCTCTAGCTCACTGATTCACCCCTAGCCTTTCAAATCAAAGCCCTTCATGTTAAGCTCTAATAGCTCCAAATCCCTCCTATTTGGATAAAAATCACACCTGAAATTTGACTCTTAGAAATTATTTGAGAGGAGGAGTCAAGATGGCAGGGTAGTAAGGGGACCCTGGGCTTGTCTCATCCCTTGAACACAGACAGATCAACATCAAACCATTTGAACACCTAGGAAATCGACCTGAGAACAACCTGCAATTGAGGGAGAGAAATGGCAGGTACATGCTACAGAGGCGCAAACTGGGCGAGAGAAGAGCCGTGGTGCTGCAGAGGCGAGGGAGCCATTTTCACAGAGAAGAGAAAGACAGAGGGGGAGAGAGAGCAGTTCATGGGTTTTGCACAAGAAATCACTCCCCTTGAAAGCAGTGAGAGAGTGAAAACACCCATGGAGGACTGCATAAGAAAACTGTTCCCCAAAACCATTGACAGGGAATAAATGGAGAGTTTTGATACCTCCAGTTTTTTGTCTACAGTGGAGCACAGAGTCTAAAGTTTCAGTGGTCAGTCCCGGGGGGTGCTCTGGCAAAGAAGCAGGGAAAAGCCTGGGAGTAGGCAGTGTTGTCTGAGGATCCCCTGAGTCCCATGGGAACAAGCGGTTCCCCTGCTTGGAGAGCATTTGGTAGAGGTGATACAACCTCTCTGTGGGCAAAAGACCTGGCAGGTGCCATCAGGCCACCACGTTCACCTACACAGGAGCAAAGATGCTCACTGAGGGCAGCAAATCTTAGAGCTGGCTGTGTGTTGTGATTTTACCATAAATTCTGCACTGCTGCCACTGTGTGGGGCCCGACTGTTTTTCTGAGACAAGCGGGTGCTGGCTACAGAGCAGCAAGACCTTCCATCAGAAGATCACTGTAGGTATGAACCACGGGGGTCTCTGAAGTGTGGGGTTTTGAAACACAGCCACTCCTAAAATAAAACTCTGGAGAGAGGTCCTGCCTGGTAGGCGGACAGCTCAGACGCAGACAGAGGGAAGGTAGGGAGCTGAGGGAAGCAGGGGGGGACATGGGAGGAATGACTGATCTTGTATCTGTGAGGTCATGAACTCCCTTCTTTGGAGACTAGAGAGCTGGGTAAAGCCATTTTCACCATTAGTCCCCCAACACTGATCCACCCCAGTGAGCTAAACAGTGCCACCAACTGGAGAACAGAGTCATTACACCAAACCCCACCCACATTTACCCTCCAGTAACATTTCCACTAGGGCAAGTGGGCCTGAGAATTAGAGCAACAGGGCCCTCACCCAGAAGACCAGCACAAATCCCTTCCATGAGCTTAGTCCACTGACCACAGAATGCTGCAAAGTTTCAGCTTTAGGGGAAATTGGATGTAGTTTCATTTGTTTGTTTTCATTGTTGTTGATTCCGTTTTTGTTGTTTATCTTTTGTTTCTTGGATGGAAAAAGTACAATTTTTTTTATTATTTTATTTTAGTCTTTAATTTTTAGTTTTTTAATGTTTAATTTTTTTTCTCTTTCTTCTTTTCTCTAGCACGGTACTTTAACAAGCAGACAAAAACACATCTAGGATCTCACTTTCTTTATTTGATTTTTTAAATGTTTTAAAGTTTGTTTCTTTCTACTATTTTTATTGTTGTTTTCTCTTCCTTCAAATGACAAGACAGAGGAATTCACCTTAAAGAAAGAACAGGAATAAATGATGGCCAGTGATTTAGTAAATGCAGATACAAGTAAGATGTCTGAACTAGAATTTTAAAAAACAATTATAATAATACTAGCTGGGCTTGATCAAAGCAAAGAAGAAGACACCAAAGAATCCCTTTCTACAGAGATAAAAGACCTAAAATCCAATCAGGCTGAAACAAAAAATACTGTGATTGAGATGCAAAACCAAATGGAGGCTAACAAACTCAGGATGGACAAGGCAGAGGAGTGAATTGGAGACACAGAAGATAAAATTATGGCAAATGATAATGCTGAAAAGAAGAAGGAAGCAGAGGTCAGGGACCAAAAAGGTAGGCTGAGGGAACTAAGCAATCCTTTAAGAGTAATAATATTCTTATCACAGGAGTCCCAGAAGATGAAGATAGACAAAAAGAGGCAGAAGGTTTTTGTGAACAAACAAAGTTGAAAACTTCCCTAATCTGGGGAAGGAAATATACATCAAAATCCAAGAAGCACAGGGAACTCCCACTAAATTCAACAAAAGCTGACCATCACCAAGACATATCATAGTAAAATTCACAAAACACACACACAGGGAAAGAATCCTGAAAGCTTCAAGGGAAAAATGTCCTTAACCTACAAGGGAAGACAGATCAGGTCCACAGCAGACCTGTCCACAGAAACTGAGCAGGCCAGAGGAGTGGTGAGACATACCCAACATGCTGAATGAGAAAAATATGCAGCCAAGAATAGTCTATGCAGCTAGGTTGTCATTCAAAATAGAAGGGAAAGTATTAGCCTCACATTTTGGTAAAGAAACCAAAGTTTATTAAAGTGACTGATAGCTGTCAGAGAAAGATAAATACCATATGATTTCACTCGTATGTGGAATTTAGGAAACAAAACAGATGAACATATGGAAAGAGGGAAAAAAAGAGAGAGGGAAGCAAACTATAAGAGATAATGATAGAGAACAAACTTCTTCCTTGCTGATTTGGATGCCTTTTATTTCTTTGTGCTGTCTGATTGCTAGAGGTAGGACTTCCAACCTTATGCTGAATAGCTGTGGTGAGAGTGAACATCCTTGTTGTGTTCCTGACCTTAGGGGGAAAGCTCAGTTTTTCCCATTGAGGCTGATATTAGCAATAGGTCTTTTGTATATGGCTTTTATGATCTTAAGGTATGATTCTTCTATCCCTACTGAGCTGTCAGCACAGAGCCTGATGTGGGGCTCAAACTCATGAACTGTGAGATCATGATCTGAGCTGAAGTCAGATGCTTAATGGACTGACCCACCCAAGCACCCCTCTTCTGTCCCTATGTTCCTGAGGTTTTTTGTTTGTTTTTTTTTTTTATCAAGAAAGGATGCTGTATATTGTCAAAATGCTTTCTCTGCATCTATTGAGGGGATCATGTGGTTCTTGTCCTTTCTTTTGTTAATGTGATCTATCACACTTATTGATTTGCAGATATTGAACTAGCCCTGCATCCCAGGTATAAATCCTACTTGATTGTGATGAATAATTCTTTTAATGTATTGTTGGGTCCGCTTGGCTAGTATCTTCTTGAGAATTTTTGCATCCATCTTCATCAGGGATATTGGCCTATAGTTCTCCTTTTTAGTGGGGTCTTTCTCTGGTTTTGGAATCAAGGTAATACTGGCTTGGAGAATAAGTTTGGAAGTTTTCCTTCATTTATATTTTTTGGAACAGTTTGAGAAGAATGGGCTTTCACTTTTCTTTAAATATTTGGTAGAATTCCCCTGGGAAACCATCCAGCCCTTGAGTTTTGTTTGTTGAAAGGTTTTCAATTATTGATTTAATTCCTTTGCTGGTTATGGGTCTGTTCAAATTTTCTATTTCTTCCTATTTCAGTTTTGGTAGTTTGTGAGTTTCCAGGAATTTGTCCATGTGTGTTGGCATATAATTGCCCAGTGTGTTGGCATATAATTTTTCATAGTATTCTCATATAATTGTTTGTATTTCTATGGTGTTGATTGTGATCTCTCCTCCTTCATTTGTGATTTTATCTATTTGAGTCCTTTCTCTTTTCTTTTTGAGAAGTCTGGCTAGGGGATTATCAATTTTGTTAATTATTTCAAAGAACCAGCTTCCAGTTTTGTTGATCTGTTCTTCTGTTTGTTTGTTTATTTGTTTGTTTGTTTCTATACCATTTATTTCTGCTCCAATATTTATTTACTAATTCCCTTCTTCTGCTGGTTTTGGCTTTATTTGATCTTCCTCTTCTAGCTTATTAAAGTGTAAGGTTTTCTTGTGGTTGACTTCAAGTTTAATAGCATTATGATCTGAAAATACACATGGTATGATCTCAATCTTTTTTCACTTTTTGTACTTATACATCTATTATTTGTGTGTGACCTAGTATGTGATCGATTCTGGGGAATGCTCCTCGTGAACTCAAAAGAATGTGTATTCTGCTGCTTTAGGATGAAATGTTCTAAATATGTCTGTTAAGTCCATCTGTTCCACTGTGTCATTCAAAGCCAAGTTGCCTTGTTGATTTTCTGCTTGGGTGACCTGTCCATTGCTGTAAGTGGGTGTTAAAATCTCCTACTATTATTGCACTATTATCAATGAGTTCCTTTATGTTTGTTATTAATCGATTTATATATTTGGGTATTCCAAGTTGAGAGCATAAGTATCTAAAAATTGTTAGATCTTCTTGATGGATAGACCTCTTAATTTTGTTAGATCTTCTTGATGGACAGACCCCTTCTTCATCTCATTACAGTGCTTGGTTTAAAATCTAGTTTGTCTGATACAAGTATGGTTATTCCAACTTTCTTTTGGTGTCCATTAGCATGGTGGATGGTTCTCCATCTTTCACTGATGTATGTCTTTAAGCCTAAAATGAGTCCTTGGTAGGCAGCATAGAGATGAGCCTTGTTTTTTTATCCATTCTGATACCCTATGTCTTTTGATTGGAGCCATTTTCACTCAGAATAATTATTGAAAGATATGAATTTAGTTCCATTGTGCTACCTGTAGAGTTGGTGTTTCTGGTGAAGCTCTCTAGTCCTTTCTAGTCTGTGAACAAACCCATAGTTTGTTCCCTATCGTTAGAGTCTCATGTGGTTTTGTTTCCCTCTCTTCTTTCTACCCCCTTCCCATATGTTCATCTGTTTTGTTTCTTAAATTCCACATATGAGTGAAATCATATGATATTTACCTTTTCTGACTTATTTCACTTGGCATAATACAGTCTATCCCCATCCATGTCATTGCAAATGGCAAGATTTCATTCTTTTTGATGGCCAAATAGTATTCCATTATATATATGTATGTATGTATATATGTACATATATACATACACACACACACACATACCACATCTTGTTTATCCATTCTTTAGTTGATGGACATTTGGGCTCTCTACATAGTTTGACTATTGTTAATAATGCTGCTATGAACATTGGGATGCACATACCCCTTCAAATCTGTATTTAACACTTGCCATGTGCCAGCATGGGACTGTTTTAAAACCTACTGCAGAGGACTGTCTGAGGGAAGTAATAAGATGGCAAGCAATCTAGTCTTCATTGTAGACCACCAGAAGGAAAAACAAAAACAAAAACAAAACAAACAAAAACAAGGACGGAGCTGACTGGAGGACAGTACAGTGCCTGCATCTGTAGGAGATTCTCAGAGGAGACCCCTGAAGTACATACAAAAATGGTCCACATTCAGCCTTCTACTGGCCATTAGGCACTATGCCATCTTACAGCAGTGCCAAACAACTAAGAGCCTTCCTGTCCCCTTCCCATCTTCCAGATGAGAGAAAAGAGAAGATCTAACTTTAAACAAAATTTGGAGCTATTACTTTTATATAGGATCAGACCATTTTCAAAATTAGAATAGGGGGGCACCTGGGTGGCTCAGTCAGTTAAGCGTCTGACTTTGGCTCAGGTCATGATCTCACGGTTTGTGGTTTTGAGCCCCGTGTCGGGCTCTGTGCTGACAGCCAGCTCAGAGCCTGGAGCCTGTTTCGGATTCTGTGTCCCCCTCTCTCTCTCTGATCCTCTCCTGCTCACACTGCCTCTCTCTTTCTCTCTCTCAGAAATAAAAAAAAAACATTAGAAAAAAGAATTGAAATAGGATTCACAACCTTGAATATCTGAAAATTTTCTTAATCTCTAAAATGAAGCAGAAAATTAATCAATCAACCTATATTTTCAACCAGCTGCTGAGGAAGGACTTTCCTGCCAAATAAAATTTAAAAGGACAATGGGAGATTAACATGAAGATGATTATATCTTTATATTCTAATTATCTTGAGCTCAGCTTCTTCAACATACCAGAAATACACATATTATTTACCTTAATTCTCATAATGCTGTGGGCTAGGCCTAGAATTATTAAGCACCATTTCCGCTTTAAAGATGAGAAAACATTGATAGTTTACATAAGTTTCCTCAAAATGATGAGCAAGTAAATGGCATTCAAGATTTTAACTCAGTATTTCAAACCAGATTACGTTAAACTACTCTGCTCTAAGTAGTTAAACTTACAGCAATAATATTATCTTCTGTCATCATATTAAACATTTTAAGTTAATTTTTTATGTCTGTAGTTTCTTTTCTTTCCTTTAAATGAGATTCTACACCAAAACTCATTTTATCAGTTTGCTGAAATTTTTGGAGGCTTCCCTGGAAATCCTAGTACCTAGGATCCCTCCTCCACAGAAAACCATGAAGCCACTCCTCCCCTCTTCTCAACCCGTGGAGGGGCTGCCATGAGGCTCTGGCTAAAAATCTCTATTTCTGTGGAACTCACAAAATTACATTTTTTTCTGAACCCAGGAAAATACATCTTTTTTCTTGGGGGAACCTAGCTTTTTGTCTAATTCTCTTCTTCCAAGAAGGCTGGGACTGGAATTTCTCAGTATTAAAAAAGTTGGATTTCCACTTTCGCTTTAAAAAATTGGAAGTCTGGCCTTTCTGGGCTCACATCCCACAGAACAAAAGCTGGGGTAGTGCAGCAGCCACCTTCTTTATCCAAACCACATGCCCTCCAGCTCACCACAGACCCTTCCAGCTCATTCCTCCCATCGCTTTATCTTCCAGACTTTTCTATGCATTTGGATTTGTTAACCTTGGCTTAGGCTTTTGGAAACCAAATCCAGAAAGGTCTTCTGTGACTTCTTCTTTGGAGAGTGTCATAATCCTCCCTGGAACGAATGAAGCAAAACAAGCTACCTTTCTGGATGACAGGAGGAAAAAATCCAGGGCAAGAGGGGGAATAAAAAACCTCAAAAATTTCATCTGCTCCTTCTCCCTAGTGAAGTAAATTTATTTCCATTCTTGTACACCTGAACTGGTTGTCTGAAATACACACCTGCCCCCACTGAGATGTAATGTCTATATTCAACATTCTGCAATGAACTCCATGATTTAATAAATGTTTACTGAATCAAGGTGTTCTTCTGTTCCCAAGTAGATTAACTCAAAAATATTAAAGATCAGCATCCATGCCTAAACACAGACAAGACTTTGTTCTAGGAATTTTAATTGTATCTAGATTCGCTGACAAATCTGCCAACTATAACCCACTGGAGTGGCAAAGTATACAAGTGAGAATGACAACTTTGATTGCTGGCTAAATAATTAGTTCTCTGGCTCCTAGAACATTATCTAAAAGAGAGTCTTTAGGAAGCTGTCACTTAATACCTGATATGCCATCTGTACGGAGCAAATCTACATAAAGTAACAAAGCATTCTGGAAAGAGACCTGGATAAATTCAGTAACCTGGGATTCCCTCTGGGTAACAATGCTCCTGACATATCAGTCAAAAAAGTGCTTATGGTCTTTGGATAAATTTTCAAAGTAATTCAGTGTATGTATATCTGACCCAAGAAAGAGAAAAGGATAGCAAGGAAGTGCCTCAAACAACAGGCACTCTATAATATGAAGACGTTTGAAAGGATTTGTTGCCCCAACAGTTAATGAAAAGCTGCTTCTCCAAGAATTCTAATGCTGGCTTTTGCCACTAGTATAGCTCAGCAAAGCAACATACCGCCAGCTTTCCAAACCACTTTCCTTTTCCTTTTTTACTTTTTCCACAGAACAAAATACTTTAAGGATTGAATCATAGGAGGCTTATAAGAACAAATACTGGAACCATTATATTTTCAGATCTCACTTGCTGTTTGGAAGCCCAAATCCTTACCATAGAAGTTGTACTAGTTTACCAGCTAGATTCAGTAAATACAATGGTAGGCCATGATAACAGCGGCGTCCATCGATTCTATATCGTGTGTTAAATTTTATGCATGTGTTTTAAATATTACCTCATTAATTTTCACAAGAACTCATGTTTTAAGGTGGGATCAGTGCTCATAAAGGTGAAGTGACTTGTTCCAAGTCACAAAGTAATTGAACTGTAAGTTAAGAGAATCTCATCTGCTTTTAACTCATGGTTGAATTCACAGTGTATCCCTAAACCCAAGCCCTTGCTGGTGCCTTTAAAACATCAGAGGACCAGAAGACCAGAGAAGGGTTGTGGCATTATGACTTCTGAATAAGAAATAGGAAGGTGCTTTGTTCTTTTATTTGCTTGAGGGACAAAATGAAATCTGAAATGTAAAATCCAGAGGATCCATCACACACACACACACACACACACACACACACACACACACACACACACACACATACACTTTGAGTCATTAGCCTCCAGCCACACACCTGGTTGTGGCTGTGTTGCTGAGGGCTGAAGTGCACATAGGCCTTTTTGTCTAATCGTTTTCAAGTACTTAAGTAGTATCATCTAATTACACACAACAACCCTTTGAAAGAGATTTCATTATTGGTCCCGTTTTACAGATAAAGAAGCAAGGAATTATAGAAGTTAAATCACTTGTACGTGCTCACACAGCTGAAGGGATTGTGCAGCCCCAGATTCAAATCCAGTTCTGCAGATTCTAGCCTTAACGATGAACCTCCTCCTAAAAATGATTTTTCCTTTCTCCATATCCCCTTTCTCACTCTAAGCCCTGTGTCACTGCTGAGGTCCCAGCATCCAGAATTCTTTTCCAGGGGGTGGGGGAGATTGCTAATCAGATATCAGAGTTCTCCCTTTTCATTAAAACACTGATAGCTGCCAGTCCTTCAAACTTTCCTATGTCTAAGAGCTGTCATTGGATCCCGTACAACTTGCTGAATTCGATGAAAGAAGTGCCTGACAAGGCAGAGGATGGAGAGAAGGGGGCCAGAGTATAGCTCCATCTTACTCCCAGAGGAAGTTTATAGGTCCTGAGCCCTTAGGATCCAGGAAAGTGGGGCTGTCCAAGGTTAAGAATGTTAATCTGTAAAGGTTCCTCCTGTGACCTTGCCAACAGTTGGGCCTGGTTGCATCAACATGATGTTCTGCTTTCAAGTATATGTTTAAAGCACTTGGGCCTTTCGTGGGTGGCCGCTAGAGCGGAGAGTGCTCCCTGAAGGCCTGAGTCCTCTCGCACCCTGCAAGAGTGTGAGGTGGTGCAGAACTGCCCGCCCACCCCCAAAGACAGCATGCGGCCCCTTTCTCACCTGTGAGTCTTTGCATGTAACCACATTGTCGCCAAGTCCCGCTTCTGGTACTTTGTGTCTCAGCTGAAGAAGAGAAGGAAGTCTTCAGGGGAAATTGTCTACAGTGGACAGGAGTTCGAGACCCCCCCACCCCGCTCTTGCTGGGGAAGAACTTTGGCACCTGGGTGCCTTGTGACTCCCCCAGCGGCACCCACAACAGGTACGGGTACCGGGACCTGACCACTGCGGGTGCTGTCACCCAGTGCGACAGAGACACAGGCACCCAGGCCCACTCCATCCTGATCATAAAAGTGGAGGAGGCTGCAGTGAGCAATTGCCGCGCATGGGCAGCAGCTCCATGACTCCGAAATCAAGTTCTCAGGCCCACTGGGTCCCGGGTTGTCAGCACAAGCTCACTTCACCACCACGAGGCCAACATCTTATAGATGCAGAGCCTCCCTGTCCCCAAGGATGCCCAAATACACTTGGGAAAACCAGGGCGCTCTGAATAATTAAAATTTAAAAATAAAAAACTTGGGTGTGAGGCCTACCTCTGACGTATTCCAAGTGGGTCAAGTTGGCCTAATCTGTCCCAACTATTGGAACCCTTGCTCAGTAGTCATGCTTTGTGAGGTGTGGGGCTGTGGTCAACAGTCTTAGGAAAGCATATGGCCCCATGACATGTAAGATACCAGGAGAGTAAGCTGGCCCTACCTTAAGTCAGACTCATAAAAGGAAACTTTCCCTAAGATTTCATTGATGAGAACACACCACTCTTTCTTTTTTAAAAAAAAAAATGTATTTATTTATTTGTTTGTTTGGAGAGACGGAGAGGGAGAGCACGCACAGGAGGAGGGGCAGAGAGAGAGGAGAGGGAGAGAATCCCAAGCAGGTTTAGTTAGCACCGTCAGCACAGAGCCCAGCGCAGAGCTCTAACTCACAAAACGGCTAGATCAAGAGTGGATACCCAGGGTCCCATGCTTAACTGACTGAGCCACCCAGGTGCCCCTCTCCCACTCTGTCAATATTATCTCTCTTGTGTTTCTGCCAGTTGCCATGTCTTATGTGCCATAATGAACACTAGTAAGCAGAAGCTTCTGGTTGGCTTTTCATAGCCTCCTCTTTCTAACCTCCACAGTATATAATGTTATGAAAAATAAAACAAAATTTAAAAAAAAGCCTACAACTGACATCAGTTTTTTTCAAGTTATTTAAGTTTTGTATAAGAAATAGGAAACTCAGGGGGCGCCTGGGTGGCTTAGTCGGTTAAGCGTCCGACTTTCGCTTAGGTCATGATCTCGCGGTTCGTGGGTTCGAGCCCCGCGTCGGGCTCTGTGCTGACTGCCAGCTCAGAGCCTGGAGCCTATTCCAGAGTCTGCATCTCCCTCTCTCTCTGACCCTCCCCTGTTCACGCTGTCTCTCTCTCTCCGAGAAATAAATAAAAATATTAAAAAAAAAAAAAAGGAAACTCAGTTCCCTACAAGATCCATAAAATGACATAGCTAAGCAAAGAATATAGTATTATATATTATAATTCTAAAGAATTAGTGAAAAGGATAGAACAGCTTGGGATTTAGGGTCAGCAGGCCTGGGTTGGCCTCTGCTTAACCATTTACTAGATGTATGATCTTGGGTAATTTAATACCTCCAAATCTCAGTTTCCACTTCTATATGTACCCACCACTTAATGTATTGTGATGACTACAATGTGAATGTACATTAAATGCTTTTTATACAGCCTGTCATAGAGTAAGAACTCAGTAGATGGTGCATAAAAGTATTAAGAGAAGTAAGTCAAAGGACAAACAGCAACATTTCTCTTATCCCAGCCACAGTTAAATATCTTTATCCACTTACTAGGAAGAATTATGGAATCCTCACCATAGCCTCATTTCTCCACATCTTCTTATAAGACCTTGGGTAATACAACAATTCACTTCAAAAAAAAAAAAAAAAAAACAAGGAAAGAGGAAGAAAACTATCCCAGCAAGCTCATATAATCTTTCTCAATTTCCTTCACTATAACAAAGATCAGGGACATCTATCAGTGTTGTATAGATAAACTTAGTTCATATATGTGAAAATACTTTGTAATTTACATGACACAGTTAAGTTCAAGATATTTTTATTGCTTATAAATGATCAAAGACATAGGAAGTAGCTTTAAATATGAGAAGAAAGAACACTGAATAATTGCCTCATCAAAAAGTGGCAATTTCTGTCTAATTTTATCCTTATTACTGAAGGTCAATCTACAACACTTTTTTTTAAACTCATCAATGGCAATGATAAATTATGAGATTAAAAATATATTAACTGCTGGGAAAGAAAGAACCATCATCACCATAGGACTTCATATCTTTATAATTTGGCCTCCCAGATATGTTTACTACAGGGGATTACCTGCCAGAACCTATATCTAACATTCCAGAATAGACATTTGACCAAAATCCTTCCTTCAAAAGTGACAACGGTACCTACAGTGGATACTACAATTAATATTTAAAAATAACATGGACCTGGCTTAGGCTTTTCTACTGGTGGAAACACTTTCATCCCCAGGTATTTTACTGGCACCAGTTTGAAATTGTATTTATTTAATTTTACTTTGCACATATATTGAAACCTGGCAAGGTGAGCATTTTTATAGACAAATATATTTTTATCCTATGTTTAAAAAATATCGTATCCTTGCAAAAAGGCTATTTCAGTTTTGTGTGTAGAACCCAAGTGGTTTTCCTGAGTAGGTCTTGGGGAGGGCTCACTTTGCCAGGCTGATGAGACTATTACAGCCTGTACTTCAGACTCGAATATTTATATATCACAGTTTATTTATTGAAGAATGTGAAATATTTTTAGCTCTCACTCTGTCTTTATAGAGGAAACAATTACCAGTGGAGAGAAAGAATATTATTAGCTTGGAAATCAGGAGGCGTGATGATTTAAAAATAGCAGAGTGGTGAAAAGAGCAAGTTCTAGGGTCACACCGCCTAGTTCTGTAGCAGGGTCGGCTTGCAGTACCTGTGTGACTTCAGACAAGTTTCTTAACAACTCTGTGCCACAGCTTTCTCATCTTTCAACTTTATGGCATTGACACACAAACTCTCCTAGAATATAGCAGATTTAATCCTTAAGCTGAGCGATTAAAAATAAAGAACATAAAAGATGATAACGAGACCCAGGAGAAGAGTTTATACGTGTGCATGAACTCTGGTGCACCAATATAATATATTTTTCCTTTCTAGTAAGAAGTCACTAGCTATGCAACTTGGCTCAATAGAGGCTTTTAGTTAGTGTCTAAATTTAGTCCTAGAATAATTTCTTTCAGGCGTGAAGCTAAAGTTGTTACTCAGGGGTGGCATGTCTTATTTAGTATACCTGTGTGTTCATACACATGGTGGTTATTGCTATAGGTGAACCTGTGTGTTTATATTTGCCGTGGCTGTTGCTACAAGTGAGTTAACAAAGTTCTTCTTTTCCTGGTGGTTTCAAGAACATTCATATTCAGTGAAATGTGAGCATCTGTATTTTGTCTTCTGTGTGCCCTACACTACCTGGGATTTATGCTATACATTTCACAGGTAATTCTTTCTTTAAGGTGACAACAGTCTGTCCCAGAGATGCATAAATTCCTTCCCATGGGCCATATTAAGCCAAAAACTGCCAGTTTTTATAGGGCCTAGGGGCTCAGAACAGTTTTGAATAAATGGGTAGAAAAATATAAAAAATTATATTTTGTGACACATGAAAATTACATGAAATTAAACTTTCAGTACCCATTTTAAAAAGTGTTATTGGAACACAGCTTTACTCATTCCTTCTTTACATAGTGTCTATTTTCTTGGCTGCTTTTGTGCTACAACAGCAGAGTCGAATAGTTTGGACAGAAATCGTATGGCCTACAAAGCCCAAAATATTTAGTATCTAGCCCTTTAAGAAAATGTTGCTGACCCTCTGTACAACCTAAATCTATCCCAGAAAGAAAGGAAGATTGGCACAGTAACAAGATTATAACCAAGGTTCTATTAAGCAGAGAATAAGCTGGTATTTATCTGATGACTGTAGAATAATCTACTTCAAGATGAGAGAGAGAGAGAGAGAGAGAAACACCAGTTCTCTGCCAACTAAGAAACTCCACTTAAGGATTTTTCATAATGAGAATTTTCCCAAAATTTTTTAGTGGTAGTTTGATCCTAATTATACTGAATGGGGATTTATTTGGGTTATTCCATTATGATATTACACAGACAGGGAGTCTGAAATTCAGGCAACTGAGACCAAACCCAAACCTACCCCACATACCAGGCAGTTGATGACATGTTAAATATCTACCAGGTTCATGCCTCTTCTGGGAAAGTGATGTAGAGAATTCCTCCTCAAAGAGGAACCTAGCATGTTTGGTGCCATTTAACATCCATCAAGTCACTTCTTACTCAGTTGAAAGCATTGCTGTCAGTTCTGAGGATACAGAGATAAGCAGGAAAGCAGTATCCATGCTCCCATGGAACTTAAAATGCAAGAGGAGACAAAAAATAAACAAATGAATAAAGAAAGAAATGCTGAAAAGTGCTCTACAAACACAAGATATAAAAACTGTTTGATTCCACTCATATGAAGTATGTAGAGTAGTCAAATTCATAAAGACAGAAAGACAAGAGGTGGGAATAGGGAGTTATTATTTAGTGGATACAGAATTTAAGTTTTGCAAAATGGAAACTGTTCTGGAGACGAATGGGAGTGATGTTTACACAATATGAATGTACTAGATACCATTGAACTATACACTTAAAAGTGAACTCTCCAGTTAAATGGTAAATTTCACGCTATTGTGTTTTACTACATTCTTTTAAGTTGGGGAAAAAACACTAGAGACACAGAGATGATTCTAAAAGTTTCCATAAAGAGGAGGGGAATAAAAAGGTCACACACAAAAAAAGAAAAGAAAAAAACATTCACTTTCTGATCAGAAACACTGAATACTAGATAACAGGGAAGGAAAGTGTATTCAAAATTCTGTGCTGAAATTATCTTCAATTTAGCCTTCTTTGCTCAAACACATTATTAACTAACTATGAAGGTAGAAAAAGTCATTTTCAGAAAAGCACACACACAAGGTATAGTGATGGTAGCTGGCTAACAGGCTGCTGTTCATGTTAATGTATTTTCAGTTTTTAAAAATATTTTGAACAGGTAATTCATTCATATGGTTCAAAAATCAGAATACATAAAAACATATATATGGTAAAACTCCCTCTCCAGTGCTCACCCCATTCTCAGATTGTTCTTACTGCTCATTCCCAGAAGTAATCATTCTCTTGTAACTTTCAGAGTATCACTCTGCATACATAAGCAAATTTGAATTATAGATTCTTTCTCTTCCCTTTGTTTAAAAGATTGTTTTAAGTGAGATGGCCAGGTAAGGCCCGAGTAGCAGGAAGATTGATCCATGTGCAGACCCAGGAAGAGAGTGTCGAAGGGAGAGGAAAGAGATACAGAGGCTCCAGGGCAGGAACTGGTGTCCTGTGTTTAAGGATGAGAAATAAGGTCAAAGCAATGAAGAATGTCAAAGTAAAGATCAAAGTGAAGGTTAAAGGGAAGTCAGAATGCATGAGGCATAGCGTGGAGGAGAAAAGGTAGAAAAGAAGGGAAAGGCCAAGGACCATACCTAGAATAATAGTTGATAGCTGGCCAACCCTGTCTTCATTGAGAAACTGCCTGCCATGGTAACCATCCCTGTCCACTTCCCAAAGGACCATTATGATAGTTAGACATCAATAAAAGGATTCCATGGACACCCCCACTTGTTCCAGAAAATGGTCAGCTATGGAACATCCCCACCCCTAACACAGAACACTTCTTTTGAAATATCCCCAGATGGTTCAGTTGCCCCCACTGAAGTCAATCAAAGAATGCCGAGTGTTTCTGAAGTTCAAATAGAAAGTCTTCTCCACTTCCAAAAGCCCACCTTTTTGCCAATAAAAGACTGTGTTTCCTCTGTTTTTCCACTATAAATTACTCTACTTTCTACCACTTTAGAACACCTGTTGGGGCACCTATGTGGATCAGTCAGTTACGTGTCCAGTTTTGGTTCAGGTCATGATCTCATGGTTCATGAGTTTGACCCCTGCATCGGGCTCTGGTGAGAACAGCTCAGAGCCTGGAGCCTACTTTGGATTCTGTGTCTCCCTCTCTCTCTTTCTGCCCTCCCCCGCTCATGGTCTTTCTCTTTCTTTCCCAAAAATAAATAAGTATTAAAAAAAAAAAAGAACACCTGCTAAAAAGAAAGTAATGACAGATGGGTTCCCTTCTTGCTCAATTTAGGAAGAAGCAGCCTTTGCTCGCTTTCTCTCTGACACAGTTTTGTCATTGACATCAGGAAACATTTACACCTTTGGCTTTCCCTAGTTCCTAAAATGGACAGGGAAGAGAGGAGGGAGAAATCAGCAGATTCTTATTGTTTCATTTTATTATTTTACTTTATCTTACTTTAGCATTCTCTATGCTTCTAAAAATCTACTGTCTTTCAATTCTGTTTCCAAAAACTTTTTTTAGCCCCAAGTTTGACTTTTAGAGGAGTTTGAGGGTTGTTTTTTTTTGACTGAAGATTTCTGTTGTCCAATATATGCATAGATACAGGCTTAGAAAACTTTTCAAATTTCATTTAAATAGTGCTTTGATGTGGTTTTCATGAAGCAATATTATGACTCAGTGTGCATTTTTAGAGAAATTATGATGAATTCTTTTAAAATTCTAATTATAGTTTAAATGACTTAATTGCTATTCAAAATCAAGCACATCTATCCCCAATTCAATATACTTCCTTAGATATTGCCAAGCATTAAAATAAATTATCATGTATAGTGCATAATTTTACCTTAATTATGCATTCTTGTGATTGGTTTTCAGTTTCACTATTTTTGTTATCTTTACATAGTATCTTTCTTCTCCACAGTATTTCTTGTTTGATAAAGGGGTAATGTCAAAGAGAGGAAATTCTTAATTTTTAAAATGTTTTTATTTTAAAGGTAATGTATACTTAGAAAAACTTAAAACAGTATGGAAGTGGGTACAATAAAAGGTGAAATTTGTCCCTGTCCCCATGAATTCTACTCCCATGAAGTAATCAAAAAATATGTATGTGCACATGTGTGTATTTTTAAAAAAAAGTCAAGAAAGGGACTTTGTGAGAATGTTAGCCAATGGGAAAATTAGAGGGCATATAGTGCACAGAGGACGGCCCTTGCTTGTGATACCAGCAGCAGGTCTGTGGGGACCTCAAAGCCACTCACATATTTGCAAACTTTCTAGGAATCAGAACTCACTGAAAGCTGTCATATTCGTGTTACAGATTATTTTACAGAAAGGATACAAGTGAAAACCACTCAATGGGAGCAGCACATAGGATGGAGTCCAGGGAAGTGCCAGACATGGAGCTTCCATTGTCCTCCCCCTGGGGCATCAGGACACATTACTTTCCTGGCATCAATGTGTGACAATATACATGGAATATTGGCAACAAGGGAAATACACCCAAGCCTTAGTGTTCAAAGATTTTATCAGGGTTCCATTACACACGTACGATTGATAAGTTCATTGCCCACATAGTTGAGCTCAGTCTTTAGGTGGTCTCATACAGCATGACCCTAAATAACATTGCTGGGTTTTCTGGTGTGGATACCCCCCACTCATAGCCAGCCCCCACCATGCATCATAGTGTTAGGCCATCTGGTGCACCAAAGCCCAGGAAAACAGACATTCCTTTCTGACCTGTCATTCTAAAAGCTTAGTGATTACCTCCCAGAAGCCAAGGTAAAAGCTCAGAATTCTTTTAAGGCAAAGTTAAACTCTTTACTACACAGGCTTCCAAGTGAAGAAGCTATTAGATGAGTATAAGCACACTGCCTCATTTTTTTTCCAATTTATTTCAGACATGATTCCATGATTTTTATTTTTTAGAGGAGGAAACCAGTAATTGTCTTTTTGCCATCATACAGTGTATTGGTGATAGTACGGGAAATGAGATACTATTCATTTTATGTTTCTGCTGTTTGTCTCTCTTTTTTTTTTCTTCCCTCTCTGTCCACTTGACCTCCTCCAATCCAATGCTGTTAGTTTCAATTACTAAAATGTCACTCTAAATTAGGGATCACCTGTACAATGCTCACAGAGGTAGGTAAAGATGTAAACTTCCCATTTGATGTTGGCTCAACATTGATATACTTTGTTTGCGTATTATACATAAAAGAATATCCTTCTTTTCCAGAAAAGAAATGTTTCCTTACTTCTCCACTGAACCCAATTTTTCTTTAAAGGTGTAGATCTTTCAGCATTTTTTTTCCTTTTCCTGCTTTTGATGGAGCGTGCAGAGAAATAGCTCTGCTACAGTAAAATGAACAGCTAAGGCATGTAGAAAATTGGCCCTGACTTTTACTCTCAGACTTAAGTCAGTAATAGAGTTTGTTCTGACTTCAGTAAGCAAAACAGCACCACCAAGTGGAGCCTGGAGCTGCTTCCACCAAGCCCCACCCCACTGCACCTTGTAGGTGCACCTCCACTGGGGTAGGTCTGCCTAAGAATTAGTGCAGCAGGCCCCACCCTCAGAAGACCAGCACAAACCCCTCACATGCACCAAGTCTACTGATCATAGAGCACTGCAGCTCTTCAGTTATAGGGGGAACAGGATCTCACTTCCTTTTTGTTTGGTCTTTTGTTTTTGTTTGTTTGTGTTTTTGGATCTAGGTCTTTTAAAACAAGCACACCAAAACACATGTAGGATCTAGCTGCTGCTTCTTCATTTTTTAAAAAATTTTTTTTAATGTTTTATTTATTTCTGAGAAAGAGAGAGAGAGAGAGAGAGAGAGAGAGAGAGAGAGACAGCATGAACAGGGGAGGGTCAGAGAGAGAGGGAAATACAGAATCTGAAGCAGGCTCCAGGCTCTGAGCTAGCTGTCAACACAGAGCCCGATGCGGGGCTCGAACCCACGAACCCCGAGATCATGACCTGAGCCGAAGTCGGACGCTTAACCAACTGAGCCACCCAGGCGCCCCTCTTCATTTTTTTTTTGAACCTCTTCTTAAATAGCCATTATTATCAGGAGCAGGAAAGCAGGAATACAACAGACTTTCCTAATAATTAAACACACACACATACACACACACACACACACACACACACACACGAGTGGCCCAGACAAGACAAAGGAATTCACCCGAATGATAAGACAGAGGAATTCACCCAAAAGATAGAACAGGGAGAAGTCACAGTAGGGATTTAATCGATACAGATACAAGTAAAATGTCCAAACCAGAATTTAAAACAATAATCATAAGGATACTAACTGGGCTTGAGAACAGATAGAAGATACTATAGAATCCCCTACTACAGAAATAATAGAATGGAAAAACTAGCCAGGCCAAGATAAAACATGGTGTAACTAAGAAGCAAACCTGAATGGATGCCCTGGCAATGAGGATGGACAAAACAGAGGAATGAATCAGTGATATAAAAGATAAAATTATGGAAAATAATGAAGCTGAAAAAGAGGATAAGAAAGGTATTGGATCATCAGTGTAGACTTACAGAACTCAGTGACTCCTTAAAGCATAATAACGTTCATATCATAAGAGCCCCAGAAGAAGAAGAGAAAGAAAAAGAAGGAGAAGGTTTATTTGAGCAAAGTATAGCTGAAAACTTCTCTAATCTGGGGAAGGAACCAGACATTGAAATCCAAGAAGCAAAGAGAACTCTCATTAAATTAAACAAAAGTAGGTCATCACCAAAACATATCATAGTCAAATTCACAAACAACACAGACAAAGAGAGAATCCTGAAAGTAGCAAAGGGCAAAAATTTAAAAAAAGCCCTTAACCTACAAGGGAAGACAGATCAGGTTCATAGCAGATCTGTCCATAGATACTGGGCAGATCGGAGGAGTGGTGAGATATATTCAGCATGCTGAATGAGGAAAATATGCAGTCAAGAATAGTCTATCCAGGTAGGTTGTCATTCAAAACGAAAGTATTAGCGTCACATTTTGGTAAAGAAACCAAAGTTTATTAAAGTGACTAACAGCTGTCAGAGAAAGATGATTTCATTCATATGTGGGATTTAAGAAACAAAATGTATGAACATATAGGAAGGGGAAAAAAGAGAGAGGGAAGCAAACCATAAAAAACATTTAATGATACAGAACAAACTGAGGGTTTCTGGAGGGGACATGGGTGGGGGGATGGGCTAAACGGGCAAGGGGCATTAAGACAGGCACATGTTATGATGAGCACTGGGAGTTATATGTAAGTGATGAATCACTAAATTCTACTCCTGAAACCAACATTATGCTAGATGTTAACTAACTAAAATTTAAATAAAAATTTGGAAGAAAAACTTAGAATCTGGTGATGATGGTCCTTAAAACACAGCTTCTTGTCTAATGGAGTAGTGTCCACTAAGTTCTAGCTCATGGTTACAGGGTGAGAATAAGAAAACAGTTTCCGAAGAAAGCCATGAAATTTGACATCACTCCACTCATTCTTTCACTTCTGTGAAAGCCACATAGCATAAAGTTAACCATTTTAAGGCAAAATATTCAGTAGCATTTAGTACATTCACAATATTTCACAATCACCATCTCTGTCTAGTTCCAAAACTTTTATATCACTCCAAATTAAAACCTTGTGCCCATTATGCAGCTCTTTCCAATCCCCCTTTCTTCCAGTAACTGGAAATGACCAATCTGCTTTTCCTATTTCAATGGATTTACTTATTCTGGGTAGTTCATGTAAATAGAGTTATATCATATGTCCTCTTTTGTGTCAAATTTCTGAAGTAAATCCATTTTAAATGTGACCACAATTGCTAAAAAACAAACAACGAACAACATTATGGGGTTAGATAAACATTTTAGGGTAGGTGTGGCCCACCATCCATTTGTTATCTCTTCTGATGTAAAAACAGATACAAGAGGCCAAAGATAGAAGTTTGATTAAAGAAGGAGTCTGGCAAGATGTCTTCCAGGAAGGGAGGGATTGTGCTGGGCCACCACATTTATAAACCCAGTCAAAGACACAGAATTCTATAAAAAGTGTCTAATAGAATCATGGTTTAAATAGGAAAGCCAAGCCCAATGTTCCATAAAGTCTTAGAAAGTAAAGAATAGAGAAAAGTATTCCAAAAGTGGCAATCAAGTAGACTACAGACTTAAAAAGCATGGAGGATTAAAAAAGAAGATGAAGAAATAAAGTTATTGGGTAATGGGGCACCTGGGTGGCTCAGTCATTAAGCATCTGACTTCGGCTCAGGTCATGATCTCACAGTCCGGGAGTTTGAGTCCCACATGGAGTGAACTTGAGCCTCGCTTTGGGTGAGCTTGTCCACTGCTTCAGATAAGCTTTGAACCCTGCATTGTGTCAGGTGAGCACAAGTCCCACTTATCTCTCTCTCTCTCTCTCCCTTCCCCTTGCTTACTTGCACCCTCTCTCAAGAAGAAGGAAGAAAGAGAGAGAGAGAGAGAGAGAAAGAAAGAAAGAAAGAAAGAAAGAAAGAAAGAAAGAAAGAAAGAAAGAAAGAAAGAAAGAAAGAAAGAAGGGAGGGAGTGAAGGAAGGAAGGAAGGAAGGAAGGAAGGAAGGAAGGAAGGAAGGAAGTTGGTTATTGAGTAAAATAGAAATGTTAGAGATTATGACAATTGGAACTCAGCTTGAAGAACAGCTTTACTTTGATACTTAACTTTTTAGCCTCAGATTCTCCATCAGGAAAAAAAGAAACATTGTGCTGGATTGTTGTTAAACTTATAGATATTATTTATATAGTACCTGGTTCAAAAATTATTAAGTATGAATTATAATAACATTGGTATTGATAGAGTTATTTTTTATTTTCTTTCAACACAGTTTAAACCAATACTCTTAGAATAGACATTTGCTCTTTGGACTGCCTTTCTATTTCCTGTTGGGTACAGGTGGGACATTATACACAGATATGGCAGATCCTCAAAGTGTTTAGCAGATCCCAAATAGAATGGTAGAGGTGTGTTGTATGAAAGTATATGAAGCAACTTTACCACCGGTTAAGAGGAACAGTCCTGGGCTTTTAAATTAAATATAAAATAATTTTACTCATTGAAAAGGATGACAGATGGACAGTGTGACCCCCTGTAATCCTTTTTAGTTGTGAAAATGGCAGTTAGTGGAGGGATTAAGCCTGTCAGTGTCACACTGCCAACTGGACAGATCTCAAATTTAGAAGGACAACTTCTGTGTCAGACTAAGTAGGTCAAGTTTTTGTGCCTTTTCCATAAAGTCCTATGCCAAGGAGAGGGTGAAAATTTAGGGCACTTGTTGATTTGACAAAACTTAGATTTAACTTTTTAAATATTTTTAGTAACTATCTCAGCATTTAACAACAGTAGAGAATTATGTCAGCACCTTTATAATGCAAACAATATTTTGGTGTATTTAAGCTAATTTTGTGGGGTGCCTGGGTGGCTCAGTCGGTTCAGCGTCTGACTTCAGCTCAGGTCATGATCTCATGGTTCATGGTTTCAAACTCTGCATGGGGCTCTGTAGTGACAGCTCAGAGCCTGGAGCCTGCTTCAGATTCTATGTCTCCCTCTCTCTCTCTCTCTGCCCTCCCTGCTCTCCTCTGTCTCTTTTTCTCTCTCTCAAAAATAATAAACATAAAAACAATGTAAGGGGAGGGGGCAAGATGGCGGAGCAGCATGGAAGTTCTCTGCTTCTCTCATCCCTGACATGCAGCTAGATCAGCACCAAACCGTTTTGCACACCCAGAAAATTGATCTGAGGACTAACCCAACAATATGCATAACTTGAGCCACAGAAGTCAGCAGGTTGATTGAAGTTAATTTTCTTAGTGGAGGTGAATGCAATCTTACCATGACAGAATTGTCCAAATAACAGTGTAAATTTTAAAAAACTAAAAATGGTTCATGAAAAATGGGTGTGTCCATGTGACATATAAAAAGATAAGAACAAGAGCAGGTAGGAAGGCCATTACCAAAAGGATGAGACACCAAAAGAACAATCCATTAAACGAATAATTGACCTGGACTTCATTAGAATTTAAAACTCTTGCTCTGTGCAAGACACTGTCAAGAGAATGAGAAGGCAAGCCACAGATTGGGAGAAAATATTTACAAAAGGTACATATGATAAAGGACTTTTATCTAAAATATACAAAGAACTCCTAAAATTCAACAATAAAAAACCAAACAACCTGGTTAAAAAAATGAGCCAACGACCATAACAGACACCTCACCAAAGATACACACATGGCAAATAGGCAGATGAAAAAACTATCGACATGATGTGTCATCAGGGAAATGCAAATTAAAACAATGAGGTACCACTACATGCCTATTAGATGGGCCAAAATTTGGAACACAGGCAACAACAAATGCTGGTGAGGATGTAGAGAAACAGGAACTCACATTCATCACTGATAGCAATGCAAAATGGTAATAGCCACTTTGGAAAACAGGGTCAGTTTCCTACAAACCTAAACATACTCTTACCATACAATCCAGCAATTGTGCTCTTTGGTATTTATCCAAAGGAATTGAAAATTTACAACCACACAAAAACCTGCACATGGATGTTGCTAGCAGCTTTATCTATAATTGTCAAAATATAAAAGCAAGGAAAATGATCTTCAGCTGGTGAATGGATATAGTATATCCAGACAATGGAAAATAATTCAGCACTAAAAAAAAAGAGCTATCAAGCCATGAAAAGACATGAAGGAAACGTAAATGCATATTACTAAGTGAAAAAAGCTGATTTGAAAAAGTTATATACTGTATGATTCCAAATATATGACATAATCTTGCCAAAAGGCAAGATTATGGGGACAGTAAAACGATTGCCAGGATAAGTGTTGGAGGAAGGGATGAATAGGTGGAGAACAGAGGACTTTTAGGGCAGTGAAAATACTCTGTATTATATTATAATGATGGAAACACATCATTACACATTTGTCCAACCCCACAGAATGTATCACAACGCCAAAGGTGAACACCAATGTAAACTATGGAGTTTGGTTGATAATGATGTATCATACATCATACATCAAATGATGTAGGTTCATCAGTTGTAACAAATGTACCACTCTGGTGGGGGGTGTTGATCATGGGGGAGGTCAAGAATGTGTGAGAACAAGGGCTATATGGGAAATTTCTGCACCTTCTCAGTTTTGTTGTGACTCCAAAACTGCTGCAAAAAATAAAGTTCTTTTAATTAAGAGGAAAAAAAAGACAATGAGTTTGAGAGTTTAGATAACTTGACAAAAGTTGCCAGGCCAGCAAGTGGTAAAGCTAATTTTTAAAACCCAATCTGGGGGCGCCTGGGTGGCTCAGTTAGTTGAGTGTTCAACTTGGGCTCAGGTCATGATCTCACAGTGCGTGGGTTTGAGCCCCGCATCAGGCTCTGTGCTGACAGCTTGGAACCTAGAGCTGTCTCCCTCAGATTCTGTCTCCCTCTCTCTTTGCCCCTCCCCCTCTCATACTCCTTCTCTCTCTCTCTCTCTCTCTCTCAAAAATAAAATAGACCTTAAAAAAAATTTTAAATATCTCTTTAAAAAATAAAATAAAAAATAAAACCCAATCTGACTCCAAATCTCATGCATTTAACTATGATTCTCTGGTGCCTCCAAAGAGTAACCTAGCAATTGCTTCTCATACGTCGATTTTCTTGACCAAGTTTTCTAAGCAGATTTTGTATATTTTCATTTATATCATTGATTTTAAAGAGACCCCAGTGGCAGGCTTTGAGACGCCCTTTTATTTATTTTTTTTAATTTAATTTTATTTTTTTTTATTTATTACATTAAGTATTTTATTTTATTTTATTTTATTTTTTTCTTATTTTTTTTCTCAATTACAAAATTTATTTAAATTTTTTTTTTTTACAAATAGTTTATTGTCAAATTAGTTTCCACATAACACCCAGTGCTCATCCCCACAAGTGCCATCCTCCATGCCCCCCCTCCTCCCCCCCACATCCACCAGTCCTCAGTTTTTGTCAGCATTCAAGAGTCTCTCATGGTCTGCCTTTCTCCCTTTCCCCCACCATTTCTGCCCTTCTTCTCCCCCTTGGTCCTCTGTTAAGCTCCTCCTAATCCTCCTATACGTGCACACATATGATATTTGTCTTTCTCTGCCTGACTTATTTCGCTCAGCATCACACCCTCAAGGTCCATCCATGTGGCTACACATGGCCAGATTTCATTGTTTCTCATTGCCATGTAGTATTCTATGGTATAGATAAACCACATCTTCTTGATCCATTCATCTGTTGATGGACACTTAGGCTCTTTCCGTGTTTTAGCTATTGTGAGAGTGCTGCTATGAACATTGGGGTACATGTGCTCCTATGCATCAACATTTCTGTATCCCTTGGGTAAATTCCTAGCAGTGCTATTGCTGGGTCCTAGGGGAGTTCTATTGTTAGTTTCCTGAGGAACCTCCACATTGTTTTCCAGAGGGGCTGTACCAGTTTACATTCCCACCAACAGTGTAGGAGGGTGCCCGTTTCTCCACATCCTCGCCAGCATCTCGTGTTCTCTGATTTGCTCATTTTAGCTACTCTGACTGGCGTGAGGTGGTATCTCAGTGTGGTTTTGATTTGTATTTCCCTGATGAGGAGCGATGCTGACCATCGTTTCATGTGTCTGTTGGCCATCTGAATGTCCTCTTTGGAGAAGTGTCTGTTCATATCTTCTGCCCATTTCTTCACTGGGTTGTTTGTTTTTCGGGCGTGTAGTTTGGTGAGTTCCTTGTAGATTCTGGATATCAACCCTTTATCTGATATGTCATTTGCAACTATCTTTTCCCATTCCATTGGTTGCCTATTAGTTTTCTGGGTTGTTTCCTTGGCTGTGCAGAAGCTTTTAATCTTGATAAGGTCCCAACAGTTGATTTTTGCTCTTGATTCCCTTGCTTTTGGGGATGTGTCAAGTAAGAAGTTGCTGCGGTGGAGTCAAGGAGGTTGTTTCCTGCTTTCTCTTCTAGGGTTTTGATGGTTTCCTGTCTCACGTTCAGGTCCTTTATCCATTTTGAGTTTATTTTTGTGCATGGTGTGAGAAAAATGATCTAGTTTCATTCTTCTGCATGTTGCTGTCCAGTTCTCCCAACACCATCTGTTAAAAAGGCTGTCTTTTTTCCATTGGATATTCTTTCCTGCTTTGTCAAAGATTAGTTGGCTGTATACTTTGGGTCCACTTCTGAGTTCTCAATTCTGTTCCATTGGTCTATGTGTCTGTTTTTGTGCCAATACCATACTGTCTTGATGATGACAGCTTTGTAGTAGAGGCTAAAGTCTGGGATGGTGATCCTCCCGTTTTGGTTTTATTTTTCAGGATTACTTTGGCTATTCGGGGTCTTTTGTGGTTCCATACAAATTTTTGGATAGTTTGTTCTAGTTTTGAGAAGCATGCTGGTGCAATTTTGATTGGAATTGCATTGAATGTGTAGAGTGCCTTAGGTAGTAATGACATCTTAACTATATTTATTCTTCCTACCCATGAGCATGGAATGTTTTTCCATTTCTTTGTGTCTTCTTCAATTCCCTTCATAAGTTTTCTATAGTTTTCCTCATACAGATCTCTGTATCCTTGGTTAGGTTTATTCCGAGGTATTTTATGGTTTTTTGTGCAATTGTGAATGGGATCAGTTTCTTGATTTCTCTTTCTGTTGCTTCATTGTTGGTGTATAAAAATGCAACCGATTTCTGTACGTTGATTTTGTACCCTGCAACTTGGCTGAATTCTTGGATCAGTTCTAGTAGGCTTCTGGTGGAGTCTGTCGGGTTTTCTATGTAGAGTATCATGTCATCTGCGAAGAGTGAAAGTTTGACTTCCTCTTTGCCAATTCTGATGCCTTTGATTTCCTTTTAGTGTCTGATGGCTGATGCTAGGACTTCCAGCACTATGTTAAACAGCAGTGGTGAGAGTGGGCATCCCTGCCGTGTTCCTGATCTCAGCGGGAAAGCTCTGAGTTTTTCCCCGTTGAGGATGATGTTAGCTGAAGGCTTCTCATAGATGGCTTTGATGATGTTTAAGTAGGTTCCTTCTATCCCGACTTTCTCTAGAGTCTTTATTAAGAAAGGATGCTGTATTTTGTCAAACGCTTTTTCTGCATCTATTGACAGGATCATATGGTTTTTATCTTTTCTTTTATTGACGTGATGTATCACATTGATTGATTTGCGAATGTTGAACCAGCCCTGTAACCCAGGAATGAATCCCACCTGATCTTGGTGGATGATTCTTTTTATGTGCTGCTGGATTCGATTTGCAAGGATCTTGTTGAGAATTTTTGCATCCGTATTCATCAAGGATATTGGCCTGTAGTTCTCTTTTTTTTTGCTGGATCTCTGTCTGGCTTGGGAATCAGAGTGATGCTGGCTTTGTAAAATGAGTCCGGGAGTTTTCCTTCGATTTCTATTTTTTGGAATAGCTTGAGAAGAATTGGGATTAATTCTGTTTTAAATGTCTGGTAGAATTCCCCAGGGAAGCCATCATGTCCAGGGCTCTTATTTGTTGGGAGATTTTTGATCACTGATTCAATTTCTTCACTTGTTATGGGTCTGTTCAGGTTTTCTATTTCTTCCCGTGTGAATTTTGGTAGTGAGTGTGTGTTTAGGAATTTGTCCATTTCTTCAAAGTTGTCCAATTTGTTGGCATATAATTTTTCATAGTATTCCCTGATAATTGTTTGTATTTCTGAGGGGTTGGTTGTAATAAGTCCATTTTCATTCATAATTTTGTCTATTTGGGTGCTCTCTCTTTTCTTTTGGATAAGTCTGGCTAGAGGTTTGTCAAGTTTGTTTACCTTTTCAAAAAACCAACTCTTGGTTTCATTGATCTGTCCAGTTGTTTCTTTGGTCTCGATGTTGTTTATTTCTGCTCTAATTTTTACTATTTCTCTTCTTCTACTGGGCTTAGGGTGTTCTTGTTGCTCTGCCTCTAGTTCCTTTAGGTGAGCTGTTAGATTTTGGACTTGCGCTTTTTCTAATCTCTTGAAATAGGCCTGGAGAGCAATGTACTTTCCTCTTAGGACTGCCTTTGCCGCATCCCATAGATTTTGAATTGTTGTGTTTTCATTTTCATTTGTTTCCATATGTTTTTTAATTTCATCTCTAATTGCCTGATTGGCCCATTCATTCTTTAGAAGGGTGTTCTTTAACCTCCATGTTTTTGGAAGTTTTCCAGACTTCTTCCTGTAATGGATTTCAAGTTTCAAAGCATTGTGATCTGACAGTGTGCATGGTATGATCTCTATTCTTTTATATTTATTGAGGGCTGCTTTATATCCCAGTGTGTGATCTATCTTGGAGAATGTGCCATGCGCACTTGAGAAGAAAGTAAATTCCCTGGCCTCAGGATGTAAAGTTCTAAATATATCCGTCAGGTCCATCTGGTCCAATGTATCTTTCAAGTCCATTATTTCTTTAGTGATTTTCTGTCTGGTTGACCTATCCATTGCTGTAAGCGGAGTATTAAAGTCCCCTGCTATTAGCACATTCTTATCTATAAGCTTGTTTCTGTTTGTGATTAATTGTTTTAGATATTTAGGTGCTCCCATATTCGGTGCGTAGACATTTATGATTGTTAGTTCTTCCTGAAGGATGGACCCTGTAATTATTATGTAGTGCCCTTCTTCATCTCTTGTGATTGTCTTTAATTTAAAGTCCAGTTTGTCTGATATAAGTATCGCTACTCCGGCTTTCTTTTGATTTCCTGTAGCATGATATACATTTCTCCATCCCCTTACTTTTAATCTGAAGGTATCTTCCCATCTAAAATGAGTTTCTTGTAGACAGCATATAGATGGATTTTGTTTTTTAATCCATTCTGCTACCCTATGCTTTTGATTGGAGCATTCAGCCCATTTACATTCAGTGTTATTATTGAAATATGTGGGTTTAGAGTCTTTGTATCTTTTGTAGGGTTCATGTTTGTGGTGGTGTCTCTGGAATCTTTGTTCCTTGCAACCTTTCCTTCAGAGCACCCCCCTCAGAATTTCTTGTAGGGCTGGCTTCGTGGTGACAAATTCTTTCAATTTCTGTTTGTTTGGAAAGGTTTTTATCTCTCCTTCTATTTTGAATGATAGGCTTGCTGGATAGAGGATTCTTGGCTGCATATTTTTACTGTTCATCACATTGAAGATCTCCTGCCATTCCTTTCTGGCCTGCCACGTTTCAGTAGATAGGTCTGTCACCACTCTGATAGGTTTCCCTTTGTATGTGAGGGCCCTTTTCTCCCTAGCTGCTTTCAAAATTCTCTCTTTGTCCTTGTATTTTGCCATTTTTACGATGATATGTCATGCAGAAGATCGATTCAAGTTACGTCTGAGAGGAGTCCTCTGAGCCTCTTGTATTTCCACATTGACTTCCTTCCCCAGGTCGGGGAAGTTCTCTGCTATAATTTGTTCCAGGACTCCTTCAGCACCTTTCCCTCTCTCTTCCTCTTCTGGGATTCCTATGATACGGATATTGTTGCGTTTGACTGTGTCGCTGAGCTCTCGAATTCTTCTTTCCTGTTCCTGGATCAGTTTGTCTCTTTTTTTGTCAGCTTCTTGTTTTTCTAGAATGGTGTCTTCTAAATCACTTATTCTCCTTTCTGCCTCTTCAAGCCGTGCGTTGGAGGCCTCTAATTTATTATGGATCTCATTTATCGCATTTTTTAATTCTTCATGCCTATTTTTATTTTCCATTCTGTCTGTAGCCATAGTTTCTTTGATGTCGCCTATGTTTTTTTCAAGCCCTGCTATTAATTTCACCATTATTATTCTAAAATCTTGTTCACTTATGCTGCTGATATCTGTTTTGAGCAGTTCATTAGCTGTCATTTCTTCTTGGAGTTTCTTTGGAGGAGAGCTCTTTCGTTTCGTCATTTTAGTTAGCTTTCCGGCTCTTGTTGGTTTTAAAGACCTGTTATGCTCTCTGTTTCTATGAGCACTGCTATATCCAAGAAACTCTTTGACTTTCCAGCGCCTATCCTTTCAGAGACTGTTTTTTGAATGGTATCCCTCGGTTACTCTTGTTGGGACCTTAGTTATTTTATTTTCCTATTCGTAGTGATATTTGGGACTCTTCACCTTGTGTACTCTAGCTTGTTTCTTGAGGTAGCCCTGGAAAAGAAAACAGACAGACAAACACACAGGGAGCAGGAGCACACAAACGCACAGGCTGATTCAACTAACATGCAAAGTGAGAGGGAAAACGAAAAGTTAATAGAAAAGACGGAGGAGGGAGGGCGAATAGGGAGCATAAAATACATAAAAGGGTCAAAAAGGGGGAAAGAAAAGGAAAAAAGAAGAAAACCGATGGACAAAGAACGGTTTAAAGCATATACCTGGATTTCCCAGCTACAGTTAAATAGCCGTGTGTATGCAGTGCTGGTTGAAGAGCATAGAGAAAAACAGAGAAGGCAGGGCGAGACAAGGCAGATTTGGAAATAGAATGAACAGGCAGAAGGGATAAGAAACTTTTTTCAAAGAGGTTAAGGGTAGAATATGGTTGGATAGGTGAGAGAAGGATGCTGGAATTATCCAGAGAAACTATATAGTCTAATTACTCCTGAGAGAAATAGCTGAAAAAGTCGGTAGGTGTAGAATTTACATTTACATAATGGACTTGTTGTGATTGTTTAAGCAAGCTGGCGACCAGAGTTAATCAGGTCAGTGTTTGGGGGAAAAAAGCGAGAAAAGAGAAAGAAGAAGAAAAAAAGAGAAAAGAAAGGGGGAAAAAAAAGAAAGAAGAAAAAAAAAGGGAAAAAAGAAAAAAAAAAGGGAGGAGGGCACCTCTCAGGCAGGGATGGGCGTGGCGTGATCCGATGCCTCAGGCGGGGGTTCTGCCTTGGCGATTGTGGGGAGGAGAGTGACGGTGCTCCAGTCCCTTCTTGAACCCCGCGCTGCAGCTCGCTTTTTTTTTTTTTTGCGTGTCAACTCCCCGTTCCGGGGACGCAGCCGAAGTTGGTTGCACTCTTCAACCCAGGCCAGTTCCAATCTCCAAATCCCAGTCCGCGCCCCGCTGAAGGTGCCTTAGTCACAGCTTCCCAGACAACCCCCTCGGGCTATTCCAGGCTCCCTGCTGAGCTCTGGGGGCGGAGTCAGGATCGCTGCTTTCTTCTCTGGTCGGCTCTGGTGCGCATGCGCGGGGGCTTGCCTGCAGCGTCCGCGTAGCCTGAGCCCGCTGGAGTGAGGAAAACCGGGTCTCTATGGCTCGTCACCCGAAACACGAACTCACAGGCAAATTTCCCAGTTTTTAGCTCTTTGCCTTCCCTCTCGAGTTCCAGCCAGCCAGGAGCGCGGATGCCTGGTGTCTGCGCGTCTCCCTCAGGGGTCCCAGCCGCCCTGGAGCTACAATGGCGGCAGGCGCGCCCGCGCCGCTTTAAAACCCAACCTCCAGGAGCGGCACAAAGAAGCAGTTTGTGTGCTCAGCCTCCCCCAGGACCAGTTGTCGCGAGGGGACCTGGTGTGCAGATATTTGGCAAGTACGGTCTTTCTATGCACCGAGCGGAGATTTTTCTGTCTCGGACTCTCTCCTTTTCCCCTCTCACTCCCTGTAGAGGGTAGAGGGGGATCGCCTCCCACCCTGGAGGCTCTGATCCCGGCCCGATTTTACCTTCCCCAGTTTGCACTCACGTTAGAAGGCTTTCTCAGTGGATTCTGCATCCTTTTTCTCCCAGTCTCTCAGGTTTTGTATGGTTTCCAATGGCTTCAGATCTTTTCTGTGTGATGTATGGGCGCGAGTGCAAGTACGGAGCTCCTTACTTCTCCGCCATCTTGCCCCCCCTCCTGTGACGCCCTTTTAAAGGCTAAGGTCTTATAAGAAGTTGATGCAGCTAATGTCAAAGAGGTCACTGCCACTGTTCTCCTCTGGTCCTCTAGGATTTTGATGGTTTCCTATCTCACATTTAGGTCTTTAATCCATTTTTGAATGTATTTTTGTCTTTGGTGTAAGAAAATTGTCCAGTTTTCTTCTTCTTTATGTTGCTGTTTAGTTTTACCAACACCATTTGTTGAAGAGATTGTCTTTTTTCCATTGGATATTCTTTCCTGCTTTGTCGAAGATTAATTGTCCATATAGTTGTGGGCTTCTTTCTGTGTTTTCTATTCTGTTCCATTGATCTACATGTCCATTTTTGTGCCAGTATCATACTGTTTGAAAAACAGTATTTTTTGCAGGATGTTTCTCAAAAGGTTAAAAATAGAACTACCCTACTAGCCAGCAATTGAACTACTAAGTTTTTAAATACCCTAAGGATAAAAAAAAATACTGATTCAAAGGGATGCATACAACTTGATGTTTAAAGCAGCGTTAGGAACAATAGCCACGTTTTTTAGAGTCCAATGTCCATCAACTAATGAATGAATAAAGAAAGTGTGGAGTGCACGCACGCACATGCACACACACACACCATGGAATGTTACTCAGCCATTAAAAAGAATAAAATCATGGCATTTGCAATAACATGGATGGAGCCAGAATATATCATGCTAAGCAAAATAAGTCAGTCAGAGAAAGACACATGAGTGATTTCACTCATATGTGGAATAAAAAACCCCAAATGAATATAGGAGAGGAAAAAAAAAGAAAGGCAAACCAAGAAACAGACTCTTAACTATAGAGAACAAACTGATGGCTACCAGAGGGTGGGGGTGTGTGTGTGTGTGAGAGGATGGGCTAAATAAATGATGGGCATTAAGGAGGACATTTACTGTGATGAGCTCTGGGTTTTTTTTTATGTGGGTGATGAATCACTAAATTCTACACCTGAAACTAATGTTGCGTTGTATATTAACTAACTAGAATTTAAATAAAACTTGAAAAAATATAAAGGCTAATGTCCTTATTTCAATCAGCACTCGTGGGTGCATTAAATCCACTTTATTGAAATACTATCTACTCTGCCTTTCTCAAACTTTCCATAAGAATGAAATAAGTCTTTTCCAAATCCTTAAGTCCACTTACATTGTGCCTATAATTTTCCCCTGATAGAGCAAATTTGTCAAAAAAAGTTGTATAACCTTTCTGGAAAACAATTCAGAAATATATACCAAGGCTCACAAAAATGCTCTTATTCAATCATCTCATAAAATTTCCCTTCAGGAACATATGCCAAGGAAATAACTCAGCTTTCTGCACATAAATCTTTTTCTGGGTTTTAGATTCTTTTATAATTTTTCTATTTTATGTTCTGTATTACTTAGAAAGATTAAAAAAATAAGAACAGTAAAAATAAAATTACAAGTCATGTTACAGTGCATAGTGAACTGCTACACAGACTTTTAAATACTGGTTTTGAAAAATATATATTGACATGGGCAAAATGCTTATGATAAGACATGTGAAAAATAAAGATACAAATGCATAAAGTATGATCTAATTTCTAAAATATATTTAATATGTATAAATGATGTGTATTATATATACGTGTGTATATATACACTAAATAACTAGACTTTCCTATGCTTCATTAGCCTGTAGATCTAATGTATATGTATATATATTCATATACATATTTTTACTGGGTTATTCAGCCCCAAGTATTTCTGAAATACTAAAAGTATTCCAAAATATATGTCTATATATTTCTAAGTTCAAGTAATTTAACTATATTCCTGAAACGTATGTACCATTGACCATGAATAACACAGGTTTGAGAGGCCCAGGCCCACTTATATGTGGATAAATACTGCACAGTACTATAAATATATTTTCTCTTCCTTATGGTTTTCTTGATAACATTTCCTTTTCTCTAGCCTACTTTATTATAAAATACAGATTCCATACAAAATATATATTAATTGACTGTTTATGTTAGTAAGGCTTCTAGTTAATGGTTGGCTATTAGTAGTTAAGTTTTAGGGAGAGTCTCAAGTTATCACATGGATTATCAACTATGCAGAGAGTCAGTCCCTCTAACCCCTGCATTGTTCAAGGATTATCTGTATATTCAAGTACTTTTCTATATTCAGGACATTCAAGTATTTCTGAAATATATACACTGCATATTTTCTAGCGTCCTGCGAAATTTCCCACAAGTGTTTCCAAAAGTCTTACAGAAGTGCACATGGATGTGTTACTTTACCACTGCTCTCTGCTCAGAATGTTTTCTCTGGGTCTGCCCTACAAAACATAGCCGTCTTCTGCCGGAAACTCTCACCCTTACCTTTCATCAAATACTATTCTCAAGTGACTACATAATCCACCCCCGAAAAAAGAAAAAGAAAGTTTCCAAGCTTCCAATAGCCCCAATGGATAATAACTTCTGCCTTCCCTAAATTACTCTAGATGGCTGTTTTCAAGTATTATTTTCATAATGGCTTGTTGATTGTCTGGAACTTGCAGTTCAAGCTATTGAAAGCCCTAGCAAATCACTAAATCTCAAAAATGCTTTAGACGCTCAGATATTTGCTATAGGGCATGTCAGCAAGATTATGGCCTGTATTTTCTTAGGATTTGTGCTTACCACCTATTTGGACACTGAACATCTTACATCTTTTATGGCATTATTCAAGGAGAAATGCAGGGGTTATATCACCAAGATGTTTATTCACATGCTTGCAAGATATTGCTAATATAATTATTTTGTCTATTTAAACTGATTCTTCCCATGAATTCACAACACTAATGATTCTCTCCATGCGCTACTGAAGGTAGTAGGTATCATTACAATTCCTTAGGGGATATTTTAAATTTTTGTAGATACCCCTACAAATGACCAATTCTGTCTTAGCCATAGGGATATCAAATAGTATTCTTCTGTGTACAGTTCTGCAGGTTGTACACTGCTTGGCAATAGACAGCACGATATCTAAGGGAGTGCCATTTACATTGTAGTCACCACAGACTCATATAAAATGTTTTATTATAAATAATTACATGGCTGAAATTATTTTACATTGTTTAGGAAGTATAACATCTCCGGTAAGGGAGTGACTTTGTCTAGTTTGCAAAAAGGCATTATGTGAACTTTCAGAAGACCTAGGACTGATCATGGTCACTTATAAATTAAACTTTGAATGACTCTAGATAATACTTGGGTAACTAAGAGAGGCTGGTTTGATATTAAATGATGCCACTAAGAAAGAGAGGGAAAGGAAGGATAAATTATACTCAAGAATTAGAAATATGAAACTGGAACTCAGAAAAAAAATAAGTTTTGAAAATCTAGAGAGTGAATTCATGAGTGTAAATGAGACCAACCAAACAGATGGTACACATGTCACAAGAATATACTCAGGGATGGCATGCCAGGATGACTCAGGCCGTCAAGTGTCTGACTTCAGCTCAGGTCACGATCTCACAGTTGGTGAGTTTCAGCCCCACACTGGGCTCTGTGCTGACAGTGCACAGAGCCTGCTTTGGATCCTCTATCTCCTTCTCGCTCTGCCCCTCCCATGCACACACACATTCTCTCCCTCCCTTCCCAACACTCAAAAATAAATACATATCTTTTAAAAAAGAATATATTCGGGGATAAGAAAATCAATCATTCAGGCCTGAAGGCAGAAAGGGGAAAGGGGTAGTCAGAATCACAAATAGAAAATGGTCAGAGTATTAAGAGGACAGATGAAATAATATCATGGAAACAAAGAGAAACCCTTAAGAGGAATAGACAATCCATACTGTCAAGAGTAAAGGCAGGGTGGGGCACCTGCGTGGCTGTCGGTTTAGCCTCCGACTTTGGCTTAGGTCATGATCTCATGGTTCGTGGGTTCGAGCCCTGCATCAGGCTCTGTGCTGACAGCTAGCTCAGAGCCTGGAGCCTGTTTCAGATTCTGTATCTCTCTCTCTTTCTGACCCTCCCCTGCTCACTTGCTCGCTCGCTCGCTCTCTCTCAGAAATAAATAAAACATTAACAAATTTTTAAAAAAGAGTAAAGACAGGTCAAAGAGAATGAGAATTGAAGAGTAGATTCTATGGAAAGATTGGTGTGGAAATTAAATTTCAATGAGTTGTAGAGGGAATGGAAAGTGAATAACTATTAGTAATAAATAGACATTGGATTCTTAAGAAACCCGGTTTTGAATCAAGAGACATTATCTTTCCAAATGTAATTTTTCATAGACCAAAAATGCTCCATTAGAAGGCAGTCTACTGCAGGGGTGCCTGGGTGGCTCAGTCAGCTGAGTATCTGACTTCAGCTCAGGTCATGATCTCACAGTTGTGAGTTTGAGCCCCACGTTGGGCTCTGTGCTGGCAGCTCAGAGCCTGGAGCTTGCTTCGGATTCTGTGTCTCCCTCTCTCTCTGACCCTCCCCACCACTTGAGCTTTGTCTCTCTCTCACCCTCTCTCAAAAATAAATAAACATTAAAGTCAGTCTACTGTACTCCTTTAGTTCATAATGAAATGCCGAAACTGCAGATTTAGGATTAAGCTGTAGGAGATAGATGCTGTTGCAACTCTTGTAATAGAGCAAAACTAAAATAATATATGTTAATAATAAATTGCTTTTTGGGGCACCTGGTGGCTGAGTTGGTTAAGCATCTGCCTGTATTCAGCTCAGGTCATGATCTCACAGTTTGTGAGTTCCAGCCCCACATCAGGCATGCTGCTGTCAGTGCAGAGCCTGCTTCAGATACTGTCTTCTTCTCTCTGCCCCTATCCACAATCGCCCAAAGATAAACATAGTTTAAAAATAAAATAAAATATTGAAAATTAATAGTAACAAATTTCTTTTTATGTATCTTGAATGTGGGTGGCTGGGGAATATAGGTTTTATTTAAGGATTTTGAGTTGGCAGATAGTTTTTATAGAAAGACTCTGATGTGAACCTCCAGAAATTCATTGTGTTTAATTTCACTTCTCAACAAACTATTGGTCTTTACTTCTATTTATCTATTTACTTCTATTTATGGCATTAGTCCCCTAGTTTCCAGCTTGATTTTGAGTTGTTTAGCTGTTTATGAATATGAAAGGGGGAGAGGAAAAAGATATGGTAGTGAAAACGTGTATAAAGATGTCAGCTCAAGGTTAGCGTGGAGAAAAGGAGCTTCTGAGATTCAAAGGCATTTATTTTTTTTAAGTAGTTTTATATCCAAGGTGATCAAATCTTGAAACAGTCTATGTTCTAATTTTTACTTAAAAGGGAAAGGGCAGAAAAAGCAAAATGGTGAAAGAGAAAGTTGCAAGGGGTCAACAATGAAGGAAGAGTGAGAAGAAAAAAGTCAGCATTCAACTGACCAAGAAATTAAATTAATTTTCCAGAATAGATGAGTCTCATAAACTCTTACCATGCTGCCAAAATAAAATACTTCAGCTGCCCATAGGATAAAATGAAATGTGATGAAACTTAGTAACCTACATTGTCATGGATAGAAAAGTCAATCATGAAGGGGAACTTCTGGGATCTTAATGGTTTTTCAGCCATAGGAAAACCGAACTCATTTAAAGACAAAATTGAATGTGTTAGTATTTGAAAGACTATAAGTATGAGGCATTAAAAAGAAAAGGGGGAAAAACAGCTGAACAAAGCAAATTGTTTCAGGTCTGCAAATTCTATACTGCTGAAGGGGCCTTCTGAAAGAATTAAATGGGCTTCAAAATGTTAACATCAATGTTTGCTACAAAATATATAATAGGAAATATTAAAGTAACAATTAAAAAGAGTCTTCCTTACTTTCCCTACCTCTTTGCCTCTACCATCCCCCTCAAACGGCTCCAGGCTCGGATTCCTTCACAGATGAATTCTACCTAATACTTAAGGAATAGGTAGTACTAGTTATACACAAACTCTCAGAATATAAAACAGGAGGAAATATTTCTCAACTCATTTTATAAGGCCAGATTTATTCTAATCTTAAAATCAAGCAAACACACAATAAGAAAATTACACACCAATCACACCAATGTCCTTCGTGAAAATAGATGTAAAAATCTTTAACAAAATATTAGCAAATAAAATTCAGCAATATATAAAAAGATAATATAGCTTGACAACTGGCATCTATCCCAGGAATATCTTAAACTTAAAAATATCATATCATCATGTTAATAGATACAAAAAAAGCATTTTATAAAATGTAAACCTATTTCTGATTTAGAATTCTCACCAAAGTAAGGATCAAAGGGACATTTCTTAATCTAACTTAATACTCTATGGCGAAAAAATGAATATTTCCCCTTAAGATTGCAGTATTTACTTTCACTGTTATGTCCAACACTGTACTCAAAGTACAAAATAGTCCAAAAGGTAAGAAAAAGAACCAAATGGCCTAGAAACTGGAAAGAAAGAAATAAAACAGGCACTATGTGTAAAAGATATTAAGTCATCTGTAAAAGAGGTGTTAGAAATAATATATGATTTTACCAAGATTGCAGGACACAGGGTCAATAAAGAAATCAATTATCTACATACTAGCAAAGAACAATTGGAAATTAAAATTTAATTTTAATAACATATGCAACAGCTTCAAAAACCATGAAATACTTAGAGGTAAATTTAATAATATGTACAAAACATGTCATACTGAAAATTACAAATTGTTGCTAATAGAAATAAAAGAATACATAAGTAAATGGAGAGACATAGTATATTCATGGATCAAAAATTTCAGTTTCGTTAAGGTGTCAGTTTCCCCAAATTTAACTGTAGATTTACTCTCAAAATCCTACCAGTCTTTTTGTTGTTGAAATTGAGAAGCCAATGATTTTATAATTAATATGGAAATATAGTGAAGAATAAATCTGAAGGGCTTTTGCTAAAATAAAAATATAGATCAATAGAACAGAGCCCAAAAATGGGCCCACATATATATGAACAACAGATTTTTGACAAATATTTAGAAGCAACTCAATAGATAAGCATAAACTTCTCAACAAATGGTTATGAAACAACTGGATAGCCATATTCCCCAAAATGAACCTTGATTGATACTTCACAGCATATACAAAAATTATTGTGAAATGTATCATAAACTAAAACATAAGAGCTAGGTGTGGGTCCGTCGGTTAAGTGTCTGACTCTTGATTTCAGCTCAGGTCATGATCTCACAGTTTGTGAGTTTGAGCCCTGCATTGGGCTCTGCACTGCTGGTGCAGAGCCTGCTTGGGATTCTCTCTCTCTTTCTCTCTCTGCCCTTCCTGCTCACTCTCTTTGTCAAAATAAATAAATAAACTTTTAAATTTTTTAAAAATAAAACATGAGAGCTAAAACTATCAAACTTCTAAAGAAATGCCTAAGAGAACATCTTTGTAGCATTGGTTTAGGCAAAGATTTTCTACTTAAGATTAGAAAAGCACAAGCCATAAAAGATGAAAAAAATCATTAATTTAAACTTCATCAACATTTTAAAAACTTGCTTTTTAAAAGATACTGGTAAGCTTTTTGTCCAGATGAGATGGCATAGACTCATTTCTCACTGCCCTGCAACTATACATATATTACAATAAACTATACATATTACAATTATAAACATTCAAATAACACAAGAGGCAACCAAAGGAGAAATCTAGAAGATATTAAGAGAAAGAATAGTTTGAGATCCCAGGAGTAGAGAAATGACACAGGGGAAGGGCATCTTACCTCTTTTCCTAACCAACAGAAGAAAGTGATCAAGATCTGGTGTTTCCCAGCTCCCAATCTAGAGATAAAAGGCAGATAAGCCCATTCCAAACCTACATTGAAATGAAGTCTAGCACCACCAGTGAGGAGGACATATCTCTGAGGCCTTTTGAAATAATTGGCCAATGAAGTACTCTTCTTCCCCTCCAACCCTGAGACATCCCTCCTATAACTAGATAAGTCAGAGTAGCAGGGAGCCTCAGACACAACAAATTGTCCAGGCCTGGAAACCTCTTTGTCTCGCAGACCTGAGATGCTCTTTTCCCACCAGCATTCACCAGGCTGCCCATCCTGGGAAAACCCTTCTACCCCCTTAGCACCAGCAGAGAGCAGTGGGAGCTCCAGCTAAAGCAGAAAGAACAAAATAACACCACAGAGTGCCACCACAGCCCGCAAAAGAAGCCTATGACCTGTATTCTAAACCTAAAACCTGCTCAAAGAAAAATTTCAAAGGAAAGTTAAAAATACAGAGAACTGAATGAAAATATGGCATATTAAAGCATGTGGAATGCAACTAAAGCAGTGCCAAGAGGGAGATTTATTCCACAGAATATTTACATAAGAAATAGAAAAAGGTCTCAAATTAATCACCAAAGATTCTAACTACACAAACTAGAAAAATGAAAGAAAAATAAACCCAAAGCCAAACGGATGAGAATATTAAAGCATGACTAGAAATTAACGGATATGGTAATAAGAAATGGGCCGAGAGAAATCAATGAAACAAAACTGGGTTCTTTTCTAAAAAATCAATAATATCAACAAAGTCCTAGCAAGACAGACAAGAATCAAAAAAGAAAACAAAAATCACCTGTCTCAGTCTCAGGAATGCAACAAGGCATATCAATACAGGTCCTGAAGTTATTACAAAACATAATAAGAGAATACTACAAGTAATTACTTAAAAGGATTGACCAATTCCTCAAAAATCATAAACTACCAAGACTCAACCTAGATGGAATATATTAATTTACTTTTTAATCATTAAGTTAATGTATTAGTAATTAAAAGACTCTCAAGAAAAGAAATCTTCAGGCCCAGATGGTTTCACTGAGAATTCTACCAAACATTTAAGGAATTAATACCAATTTTACAGACTTCTTCCAGAAAAGAGAACAGAAAACACTTCCCAGCCTATTTTATGGGGTCAATATTACCCTGATACCAAAACCAGACTAAGAGAGTATTAAAAAAATTTTTTCTCCACCTTATTTAAAACATCCACAAAAAAATCTACAGCTAACAGCTTACTTAATGGTCAAAAACTGAACACTTACAGACAAGCCTTGGATATCTACTCTTACTACCTTTATTCATTGTATTGCTGGAAGTTCTAGTCACTGAAAGAAGACAAAAAGAAGAAATAAATGACAAACAGAATGGAAAGGAAGAAATTAAACTATCTCTATTTGCAGATAATATAATTATCTAGAACTAATAAGTGAGCTTAACAAGGTTTTAGCATGCAGGATAAACTCAAAAAATTAATTACGTATTTAATAACAAGAGTGCAAAACTATATATCCCACAATACCACTTATTGTTGCTTCAAAGAAAATAAAAAACTTAGGTATATGTTTAAAACATATACAGCATCTTTACGCTGAAAATTACAAAATGCTGATGAAAGAAATCAAAGACCTAGGGGCACCTGGGTGGCTCAATCAGTTAAGCAGCCAACTTCAGCTCAGGTCATGATCTCAGTTTGTGAGTTCCAGCCCTGCATTGGGCTCTGTACTGAAGCTCAGAGCCTGGAGGCTGCTTCAGATTCTGTGTCTCCCTCTCTCTCTGCCCCTCCCCTGCTCTGTTTGTTTCTCAAAAATTACGAACATTAAAAAAGAAATCAAAGACCTCAATAAATACTATACTATGTTTGTGAACTGGGCGTCTCAATATAGTATAGTTTCACTTCTCCTCAAATTGATCTATAGATATGATGTAATTCCTATGAAGACAGCAGGACATTTGGGGGGCCTGGGTGGCTTAGTCGGTTAAGTGTCCGACTTTCACTTAGGTCATGATCTCGCGGTTCGTGGGTTCGAGCCCCGCGTCGGGCTCTGTGCTGACTGCCAGCTCAGAGCCTGGGGCCTGTTTCAGTCTGTGACTCCCTCTCTCTCTGACCTCCCCTGCTCACGCTGTCTCTCTCTCTCTCTCTCCTAGAAATAAATAAAACATTAAAAAAAAAAAGACAGCAGGACATTTTTGTGTAGACATAGACAAGCTTATTCTAAAAGTTATATGGATGCAGTGCCTGGATGGCTCAGCTGATTAAGCTTCCAACTTCACCTCAGGTAATGATCTCACGGTTCAGTTCATGAGTTTGCGTCCATGTGGAGCTTGCTATCAGCACTGAGCCCTCTTTGAATCCTCTATCCCGCTCTCTCTCACTCTGTCCCTCCCTTGCTCACACACGTGCTCTCTCTCTCTCTCAAAAATAAATAAACATTTTTTAAAAAGGTATATGGAAAGACACAGGCCCTACAATTGCTAAAGCTATCTTAACAAAGGAGAACAAGGTGATAGGAATCACTCTATTTAATATTAAGATTTACCATACCGTTACAATAATGAAGACAATGTGGTATTGGGGGAGAGAGAGGGTCATAGATATGGAACACAAAAGAGAACCCAGAAATAGACCCACTCAAGAATGCTGAACTGGGGAGAGAGGGCAAGATGGCGGAGAAGTAAGGAGCTCCGTACTTGCACTCGCGCCCATACATCACACAGAAAAGATCTGAAGCCACTGGATACCTTACAAAACCTGAGAGACTGGGAGAAAAAGGACGCGGAATCCACTGAGAGAGCCTTCTAACGTGAGTGCGAACTGGGGAAGATAAAATCGGGCCGGGATCGGAGACTCCAGGGTGGGAGGTGATCCCCCTCTACAGGGAGTGAGAGGGAAAAAGGAGAGAGTCTGAAACAGAAAAACCTCCGCTTGGTGCATAGAAAGACCATACTTGCCAAATACCTGCACACCAGGTCCCCTTGCGCCAAATGGTCCCAGGTGGAGCTGAGCATACAAACTGCTTCTTTGTGGTGGCTCCTGGCGGCTGGACTTCAGAGTGGCGGCGCGCCGGCTGCCATTGTAGCTCCCGGGCGGCTGGGGCCCCAGAAAGAGCCGCGCTGACACCGGGCATCCACGCTCCTGGCGGGCTGGAACTCGAGAGGGAAGGCAAAAAACTAAAAACTGGAAAATTTGCCTGTGAGTTCGTGTTTTGGGTGATAAGCCATAGAGGGATCCAGTTTTCCTCACTCCAGCGGTCTCGGGCTTGGCGCACCTGGCAGGCAAGCCCCCGCCCTTGTTCGCCAGCCCGACCCAAAGAAGGAAGCAGCAATTCTGACGCCACCCCCAGAGCTCGGCAGGGGTCCTGGAAATGCCCTGAGGGGGTTGCCTGGGAAGCTGTGTCTAAGGCAATTTCAGCGGGGCGCACGGACTGGGATTTGGAGATTGGGACAGGCCTGGGTTGAAGAGTGCAACCAACTTCAGCTGCATCCCCTGTACGGGGAGTTTACATGCCCAAAAAAGCGAGTTGCAGCGCGGAGTTCAAGAAGGGACTGGAGCACCGTCACTCTCCTCTCCACAACCACCAAGGCAGAGCTTCCGTCTGAGGCATTGGGTCACCACGCCCATCCCTGCCTGAGAGCTGCCCGCCTCCCCTTTTTTTCCCCTTTTTTTTTCTTCCCCCCCCCCTTTTTTTCTCTTTCTTTTTTTCTTCTTCTTTCTCTTTTCTCTCTTTTTTCCCCAGAACACTGACCTGATTAACTCTGGTCGCCAGCTTGCTTAAACAATCACAACGAGTCCATTCTGTAAATGTAAATTGTACACCTACCGACATTTTCATCTCTTTCTCTCAGGAGTAATTAGCCTATATAGTTTCTCTGGATAATTCCAGCATCCTTCTCTCACCTATCCAACCATATTCTACCCTTTACCTCTTTGAAAAAAGCTTCGTATCCCTTCTGCCTGTTCATTCTATTTCCAATTTTGCCTCATCCCGCCCTGCCTTCTCTCTCTTTCTCTATGCTCTTACACCAGCACTGCATACACACGGCTATTTAACTGTAGCTGGGAAATCCAGGTATATGCTTTAAACCGTTCTTTGTCCATCGGTTTTCTTCTTTTTTCCTTTTCTTTTCCCCTTTTTGACCCTTTTATGTATTTCATACTCCATATTATTTGCCTTCCCTCCTCCGTCTTTTCTCTTAAGTTTTTCGTTTTCCCTCTCACTTTGCATGTTAGTTGAATTAGCCTGTGCGTTTGTGTGCTCCTGCTCCCTGTGTGTTTGTCTGTCTGTTTTCTTTTCCAGGGCTACCTCAAGAAATAAGCTAGAGTACACAAGGTGGAGAGTCCCAAATATCACTACAAATAGGAAAATAAAATAACCAAGGTCCCAACAAGAGAGACCAAGAGATACCATTGAAAAAACACTCTCTGAAAGGATAGGCCCTGGACAGTCAAAGAGTCTTCTTGGATATAGCAGCGCTCACAGATACAAAGAGCATAACAGGTCTTTAGAACTAACAAGAGCCGGAAAGCTAACTAAAATGATGAAATGAGCTCTCCTCCAAAGAAACTCCAAGAAGAAATGACAGCTAATGAACTGCTCAAAACAGATATCAGCAGCATAACTGGACAAGATTTTAGACTAATAATGGGAAAATTAATAGCTGGGCTTGAAAAAAACATAGGGGACATCAAAGAAACTATGGCTACAGACAGAATCGAAAATAAAAATAGGCATGAAGAATTAAAAAATGCGATAAATGAGATACATAATAAATTAGAGGCCTCCAATGCACGGCTTGAAGAGGCAGAAAGGAGAATAAGTGATTCAGAAGACACCATTATAGAAAAACAAGAAGTTGACAAGAAAAGAGACAAACTGATCCAGGAACAGGAAAGAAGAATCCGAGAGCTCAGCGACACAGTCAAATGCAACAATATCCGTATCATAGGAATCCCAGAAGAGGAAGAGAGAGGGAAAGGTGCTGAAGGAGTCCTGGAACAAGTTAGAGCAGAGAACTTCCCGGACCTGGGGAAGGAAGTCAATGTGGAAATACAAGAGGCTCAGAGGACTCCCCTCAGATGTAACTTGAATCGATCTTCTTCACAACACATCATAGTAAAAATGGCAAAATACAAGGACAAAGAGAGAATTTTGAAAGCAGCTAGGGAGAAAAGGGCCCTCTCATACAAAGGGAAACCTATCAGAGTGGTGACAGACCTATCTACTGAAACTTGGCAGGCCAGAAAGGAATGGCAGGAGATCTTCAGTGTGATGAACAGTAAAAATATGCAGCCAAGAATCCTCTATCCAGCAAGCCTATCATTCAAAATAGAAGGAGAGATAAAAACATTTCGAAATAAACAGAAATGGAAAGAATTTGTCACCACTAAGCCAGCCCTACAAGAAATCCTGAGGGGGATGCTCTAAAGGAAAGGTTGCAAGGAACAAAGATACCAGAGACACCACCACAAGCATGAACCCTACAAAAGATACAAAGACTCTAAACCCACATATTTCAATAATAACACTGAATGTAAATGGGCTGAATGCTCTAATCAAAAGACATAGGGTAGCAGAATGGATTAAAAAACAAAAAACTCATTTTACACTGGAAGATACTTTCAGATTAAAAGTAAGGGATTGGAAAAATATATATCATGCTACAGGAAATCAAAAGAAAGCCGGAGTAGTGATACTTATATCAGACAAACTGGACTTTAAATTAAGGACAATCACAAGAGATGAAGAAGGGCACTACATAATAATTACAGGGTCCATCCATCAGGAAGAACTAACAATCATAAATGTCTACGCACCGAATATGGGAGCACCTAAATATCTAAAACAATTAATCACAAACAGAAACAATCTTCTAGATAAGAATGTGTTAATAGCAGGGGACTTTAATACTCCGCTTACAGCAATGGATAGGTCAACCAGACAGAAAATCAATAAAGAAATAATGGACTTGAAAGACACATTGGACCAGATGGATCTGATGGATATATTTAGAACTTTACATTCTGAGGCCAGGGAATTTACTTTCTTCTCAAGTGCGCATGGCACATTCTCCAAGATAGATCACATACTGGGACATAAAGCAGCCCTCAATAAATATAAAAGAATAGAAATCATACCATGCACACTGTCAGATCATAATGCTTTGAAACTTGAAATCCATTACAGGAAGAAGTCTGGAAAACCTCCAAAAACATGAAGGTTAAAGAACACCCTACTAAAGAATGAATGGGTCAATCAGGCAATTAGAGATGAAATTAAAAAATATATGGAAACAAATGAAAATGAAAACACAACAATTCAAAATCTATGGGATGCGGCCAAGGCAGTCCTAAGAGGAAAGTACATTGCTCTCTAGGCCTATTTCAAGAGATTAGAAAAAGCGCAAGTCCAAAATCTAACAGCTCACCTAAAGGAACTAGAGGCAGAGCAACAAGAACACCCTAAACCCAGTAGAAGAAGAGAAATAGTAAAAATTAGAGCAGAAATAAACATAGAGACCAAAGAAAAAATTGAACAGATCAATGAAACCAAGAGTTGGTTTTTTGAACAAGTAAACAAAATTGACAAACCTCTAGCCAGACTTATCCAAAAGAAAAGAGAGAGCACCCAAATAGACAAAATTATGAATGAAAATGGACTTATTACAACCAACCCCTCAGAAATACAAGCAATTATCAGGGAATACTATGAAAAATTATATGCCAACAAATTGGACAACTTAGAAGAAATGGACAAATTCCTAAACACACACTCACTACCAAAATTCACACGGGAAGAAACAGAAAACCTGAACAGACCCATAACGAGTGAAGAAATTGAATCAGTGATCAAAAATCTCCCAACAAATAAGAGCCCTGGACCTGATGGCTTCCCTGGGGAATTCTACCAGACATTTAAAACAGAATTAATCCCAATTCTTCTCAAGCTATTCCAAAAAACAGAAATCGAAGGAAAACTCCGGACTCATTTTATGAAGCCAGCATCACTCTGATTCCCAAGCCAGACAGAGATCCAGCAAAAAAAGAGAACTACAGGCCAATATCCTTGATGAATACGGATGCAAAAATCCTCAACATGATCCTTGCAAATCGAATCCAGCAGCACATAAAAAGAATCATCCACCAAGATCAGGTGGGATTCATTCCTGGGTTACAGGGCTGGTTCAACATTCGCAAATCAATCAATGTGATACATCACGTCAATAAAAGAAAAGATAAAAACCATATGATCCTGTCAATAGATGCAGAAAAAGCATTTGACAAAATACAGCATCCTTTCTTAATAAAGACTCTAGAGAAAGTCGGGATAGAAGGAACCTACTTAAACATCATCAAAGCCATCTATGAGAAGCCTTCAGCTAACATCATCCTCAACGGGGAAAAACTCAGAGCTTTCCCCCTGAGATCAGGAAAACGACAGGTATGCCCACTCTCACCACTGTTGTTTAACATGGTGCTGGAAGTCCTAACATTAGCCATCAGACACCAAAAGGAAATCAAAGGCATCAGAATTGGCAAAGAGGAAGTCAAACTTTCACTCTTTGCCGATGACATGATATGCTACATCGAAAACCCGACAGACTCCACCAGAAGCCTATTAGAACTGATCCAAGAATTCAGCCAAGTTACAGGGTACAAAATCAACGTACAGAAATCGGTTGCATTTTTATACACCAACAATGAAGCAACAGAAAGAGAAATCAAGAAACTGCTCCCATTCACAACTGCACAAAAAAACATAAAATACCTCGGAATAAACCTAACCAAGGATACAAGAGATCTGTATGATGAAAACTACAGAAACCTTATGAAGGAAGTTGAAGAAGACACAAAGAAATGGAAAAACATTCCATGCTCATAGATAGGAAGAATAAATATAGTTAAGATGTCATTACTACCTAAAGCACTCTACACATTCAATGCAATTCCAATCAAAATTGCACCAGCATACTTCTCAAAACTAGAACAAACTATCCAAAAATTTGTATGGAACCACAAAAGACCCCGAATAGCCAAAGTAATCCTGAAAAATAAAACCAAAACGGGAGGGATCACCATCCCAGACTTTAGCCTCTACTACAAAGCTGTCATCATCAAGACAGTATGGTATTGGCACAAAAACAGACACCTAGAACAATGGAACAGAATTGAGAACTCAGAAGTGGACCCAAAAGTATACAGCCAACTAATCTTTGACAAAGCAGGAAAGAATATCCAATGGAAAAAAGATAGCCTTTTTAACAGATGGTGTTGGGAGAATTGGACAGCAATATGCAGAAGAATGAAACTAGAACATTTTCTCACACCATGCACAAAAATAAACTCAAAATGGATCAAGGACCTGAACGTGAGACAGGAAATTATCAACACCCTAGAGGAGAAAGCAGGAAACAACCTCCTTGACCTCCACCGCAGCAACTTCTTACTTGACACATCCCCAAAAGCAAGGGAATCAAGAGCAAAAATGAACGATTGGGACCTCATCAAGATTAAAAGCTTCTGCACAGCCAAGGAAACAACCCAGAAAACTAATAGGCAACCAACGGAATGCGAAAAGATAGTTGCAAATGACATATCGGATAAAGGGTTAATATCCAGAATCTATAAGGAACTCAACAAACTACACACCCGAAAAACAAACAACCCAGTGAAGAAATGGGCAGAAGTTATGAACAGACACTTCTCCAAAGAGGACATCCAGATGGCCAACAGACACATGAAATGATGCTCAGCCTCCCTCCTCATCAGGGAAATACAAATCAAAACCACACTGAGATGCCACCTCATGCCAGTCAGAGTGGCTAAAATGAGAAAATCAGAGAACTCTAGATGCTGATGAGGATGTGGAGAAATGGCCACCTTCCTACACTGTTGGTGGGAATGTAAACTGGTACAGCCCCTCTGGAAAACAGTGTGGAGGTTCCTAAGGATGCTAACAATAGAACTCCCCTATTACCCAGCAATAGCACTGCTAGGAATTTACCCAAGGGATACAGGAGTGCTGAGGCATAGGAGCACATGTACCCCAATGTTCATAGCAGCACTCTCCACAATAGCTAAAACATGGAAGGAGCCTAAGTGTCTATCAACAGATGAATGGATCAAGAAGATGTGGTTTATCTATACCATGGAATACTACATGGCAATGAGAAACAATGAAATCTGGCCATGTGTAGCAACATGGATGGACCTTGAGGGTGTTATGCTGAGCGAAATAAATCAGGCAGAGAAGGACAAATATCATATGTTTGCACGTATAGGAGGATTAGGAGGAACTTGACGGAGGAACAAGGTGGAGAAGAAGGGGGGAAATGGTGGGGGAAAGGGAGAGAGGCAAACCATGAGAGACTCTTGAATGCTGACAAAAACTGAGGACTGATGGATGTTGGGGGGGAGGAGGGATGGGCATGGAGGAGGGCACTTGTGGGGATGAGCACTGTTATGTGGAAACTAATTTGACAATAAACTATTTGTAAAAAAAAAAAATAATTTACATTGCCACCAAAAAAAAAATGCTTAACTGATTTTTGGCAAAGATACAAAAGCAAGTAAATGGGGGAAGGTTAACCTTTTCAATAACTGGGCTTCCATAGGCAAAAACAAAACAAAACAAAACACCCTCAAGCTAAGCCACATAGCTTATGCAAAAATTAACTCAAAATGAATCATTGACTTGAATGTAAAGCATAGATCTAAAAAAGTTTTAGAAAATAAAGAGAAAATCTTTGGGGTTTTGCATAAGGCAAAGAGTTCTTAGATTTGACACCAAATTCATAATCCATAAAAGGTAGGATCCATGAATTAAACCTCAACAAAATTAAAAACTTTTGGTTTCAGAAAGACTATGTGAAGAGATAGAAGAGACAAGCCACACAACAGGAAAAAATATTTTCCAGCCACATATCCAACAACTATTATCTAGAACACATGAAAAACTACATAACTTAACAATAAATCAGTAACCTAATTAGGAAATGAAAAGACATTTTCCCCACTGAAGAGAACATACAGATGACAATTAACACATGAAAAGATGTTTAGCATTATTAGTCCCCAGGGAAATGCAAGTTAAAATTACAATGAGATATCACTACAGACCTAACAGGATGACGAAAATAAAAAACAGTGACAAAACCCCATGCTGGTGAGAATGTAGAGAAACCAGATCATGATGCATTGCTGACAAATATGTAAAGCTGTAAAGCCCTTTTAGAATGTAGCTTAACAGTTTCTTAAAAGGCTAACCATCCAATTACCCTATGACCCAGCCATTGCGGTTCTGGGATTTATCCTAGAGACATGAAAAGTATATCCAGATAAAAATCTTCATGAACGTGAATGCTCATATCAGCTCTATTCCTAATAACCCCAAACTGGAATAGCTCAGGTGTCCTTCAATAGGTGAATGGTTAAAACAACTGTGATACAAGCATATTATGGAAAAAACTTAGCCCTTAAAAGCAACAGGCTATGGGTATATAACAATCTGTAGAGAATTATGCTGAGTGAACAAAATCAATCTCAAAATGTAACATATTATATGAATCCATTTATATAACATTTTGAAATGCAAACTTCATTTGTAAATGAAGGTAAGAATAGGGGAATCAGTGGATGTGGTTATAAAAGAGCAATACCAGGAATCTTTGTGGTGACTGAAGTGCTCTGATCTTGACTGTGGTGGTGGATGTACAAACATAGACACGTATAGAAATAAATATTATAGAGCTAAGTCAAACACATGGGCACGTGCACGCGTGTGTGCACACACACACAGGTACAAGAGAAAAAGGAAAGGAGATACTATAACTTCAAGTTATAGTTTGGTTTAAAGTTTGAAATGCAGCCATCTCTTTGCAGGTTAAGAGACAGAGAGAGAGAGGGAGGGAGGGAGAGAAAGACAGAGAGAGAGAAGGAGGGGGAGAGAAAGAGATGATGCTGGAAAAAAATGGAAAAGCAAGTCACAGTGAGTGAACAAATACTTGCAAAACACACACATATGTGATAATAGACTTATATCTAAAATATATTTCAAAATTATTATTTAATAATGGAAAACAGCAAACTCCCTTTAAAAATGGACAAAGAAAATGAACAGACACTTACCCAAAGAAGATAACACATTGTCAGTAAGCACATGAAGCAATGTTTGACATCATTAATAATCATGGAAATGCCAAATAAAATCACAACATGGGACCATTAACCACCCAAAGGAATGACTAAATTAAAAAAGGTTTACAATATGAAGTGCTGACAAAGATGTACAGCAACTGAAACTCACATACATTTCTGATGCGAATGCAAAATTGTGCATAACTTTTGATAACAATTTGACAGTTTCTTATCAAATTAAACACACACCACATGATCCAGAAATCTTACTTCCAGGTGGGATTTCCTTTCACTACTCAGTGATTTTTCTTTTGCAATGAAAACTATGTCCCAACAGTCTGAATAAGGTACTCAGGGGAAGAAATATTTGCTATTACATACAACGCCAGCAACTCTAGTCTTCACATCTTCAGGAAAAATATGTATCAGTAAGAGAGATTCAGAAGAAACACCAGATTGAACAAGATGTCAGAGTGAGCCTTGAATGGGACTTCTCTGAATGTAAATGTCTGCTTGTTATAATCTAAGTAATAAAGTCAGCAATCCAGCAATTGGCCCATAGTACAGTGTTTTGCATGCAGTTGATACTCATTTAATATATATTTGGGGAAGTAAGTTAAAGTGACTCAAGCCCCACTTTTTCTTCGAATCCAGTTTAATTCCCACCTTTTACATGAAATTTTTCTGACTTCTTCCCCTACCACTAGCCAATTTTCCTTCTTTCTATCAAAGCCATTTCTTTAGAAAAAAAAATTTTTTTTAATGTTTATTATTTATTTTTGAGGAAGAAAGAGAGACAGAGACAGAATGCTAGTGGGGCAGGGGCAGAGAGAAAGGGAGACAAAGAATCTGAAGTAGGCTCCAGGCTCTGCGCTGTCAGCACAGAGCCCAATGCAGGGCTCGAACTCACAGACCATGAGATCATGACCTGAACCCAAGTCAGATGCTTTACTGATTAAGCCACCTGGGCGCCCTGCCACCAAAGCTATTTCTTCCTCCTCTAAATTCCAGGATTTCTTGCCATGTTTCACTCCTTTGGAATTTAATATGTACTAACATGCTACATATTAGTGATCCATTCATATATGTGTATATGGCACATCTCCCCAACTAGGTTGTAGACCCAGTATGTCCCATAATGCCTGGGAGAATAAATTCATTCTATTTAATGCTCAAGGTGCAATCTGGTTATTCTAACCAAGGAAACATTTTGGTTGCTTTTGTATTTATTCGTCTTCCATTGATTTCTTTTTAAAAGATAGATCATTTTTAGAAGGTTTAGATTTACAAAAAGATTTACAGAAGATAGTACATGTAAATTCCACTATACCCCTATCCCAATTCCCCTGTTATTAACATTTAACATTAGAATGGTACATATGTTAGAACTGATCAACCAGTATTGGTACATTATTAACTAAGGCCAATAGTTTTCTCAGATTTCTTTAGTTTTACTTAATAATTTTTCACTGTTCAACGACCCCATTTAGGCTATCACGTTACATTTATTTGTCATATCTCTGGAGGTCTTTCTTTGCCGTGATAGTTTTTTGGATTTTCCCAAGGAAACCTTTTTAGAAATTTTCATCATGAGGTAACTCTTCTCTTAAGAATCACCCCAAGCATGGAGTTTCCTTTTGTGGTCTCTTATCTGTGTGGACTGTATCATAATTCTAATAGAGAAATACAGCTAAGAAATTCATGAAGTCACCTCAGACTATAACTTATCATCCTACAGAGTCATTCTATAAAACACATAATGGCAAAAAACAAAAACAGAAGCCTAGTGAATAGAAATTCCTAGGAAAATAGAAACAAAAGCCTAGGAAATAAAAACTTCCAGACATGTTGTTTCAGGGCACAGACTTAGTCTTTCCTTCTACTCTCCACTTCCACACTTGGGATCACCACATTTCATTGGGCAAGACCCTTTACTTCACAGAGGCACCCAGGCAAAGGGGGCGCCGAAATCTAGACCCCACTATTCCCCAAGCTATCTACCCTTGCCTTGCCTCTTCCTGTAGGAACTGTTTTTGTCCAATTTGCGCAGAGGTGCTATTTGGGCTAGAGGAGGTTGGGGACTCCAAGTATAGTTAGTTCTACAAATCAATCGTCTCTTAAATTGACCATTTATTTGTTTGTTTATTTCTTTTACTTTAGAGAGAGAGAGTACAAGCAGGGGAGAGGGGCAGAGGGAGAGATAGAGAAAGAAAGAAAGAAAGAAAGAATCTTAGGCAGTCTCCATGCTCAGCACAAAGCCCAACCTGAGACTTGATCCTATGGCCTTGGGATCATGGCCTGAGGTGAAATCAAGAGTGAACTGACTGAGACCCCCAGGTGCCCCAACCAGTTTTTAAATTGACCAGAAAAACCCCAATGTCCAAGTCAGTATCATTTCATCTCATCCAGACTATCGAAATTGCCTTCTAATTGCAATGCATAAATACATTCTTTAGCATACCATAAATCTTTTACTATCTGGTCTCAGTTTACCATACTGGTCCTATCTCCCTTTGTTATCCAACATGCAGACTATGATTTAGCCACACAGATATACTTGAATATAACAAGCTCTCCCATGCCTCTAGGAAATAGGACAAAAGAAGTCCAAGGGAGATCTCGAGAATTTGAGGTCAAAGGGACCTGTGACCCAGTTCATAGATAAAACCAAAGGGAGCATCAAGACGCCAGCATAAAAATGAATGTTCAATGCGGCTAATCATGCAGGGTAGTAGACAGCCTCACGGGAGCAGCAGAATGTCTGAGAAGGTAATGGAAACACCTGAGAGGATATTTTTTAATTGTACTGAAAATAGTTTAATGTGATTTTATTACATTAAAAAAAACATTCTGGGAAGGGTCCACAGCAGAAGTAAGGTTAAGGCTGCCTTTATCTGGCATGTTCCAGGCAGAGTCTGCTCCATCAGCTGGGTCCTGGACAGAAGACCACAAGACACAGGGTGGTGACTGACTGTCTGGGAGACACTGGGAGGGGCCAAACAATCTTCAGTTGCCACTGTGAGGGACATTCCTCCCAACCTAATCTACACTCCCTTCTCCATCCACCATGTGGACTCTCAGATGGTGGTCCAAATCCTTCATACCATGAACAATTTTGAAGTGGCAACCTAAATTGCAACATTGACCTATAGGGGCCAACATCCAAAGAGCAGACAGAAATAAAGCCCTGTTGACAGAAGACTTGGTTTGGACAGCAACATGGAGCACTGATGGGGATGCCTCTCACCAGCTAAACCCCAGAGCTCAGACCTCACCAAGGCAGTGGGTGCATGGGTGCTAAGGTGACTGAGATTAAGTCTTCATCACCAAATGAAATGGAGGTTTAACAGATGAATATAGATATTAATTATGTTATAGAAAAATAAAGTTAGAATTCTTGGCTATCTGGGTTGTAGACTCCATTACAAATATTTATTTTTTAAATGTATATTTATTTAATTTTGAGAGACAGAGTGCAAGCAGGGAAGGGGCAGAGAGAGAAGGAAACAGAATCTGAAGCAGACTCCATGCTGTCAGCACAGAGCCGGACATGGGGCTCAAACTCAAATCGTGAGATCATGACCTGAGCCACAACCAAGAGTCAGACACTTAACCAACTGAGCCACCCAGGTGCCCCTCAAATAATTATTAAATAACCTAGAACTTATTAATGTTCTTGGTACATAGTAAGTCCTCAATGAATGTTTATTGAAAGAGTGAATAAAACTCATAATAATTATTTTAAGTCATCTCCAAGTTCTGAAATTCTGTCATCATCCATTTTTTCCCCCCGAAATGTTTCAGTTTCCCACTAGGTGGCGTCCATTATCTGGAGTTCTTTACTTCTGGGTTGCTACATGATTTTTCTCCGGCCCTGACCCATGGATCCTTACTTGCAGATGGCAGAGATATTTTCCACTATTTCACTAAAGACGTCTATTTTTTCCTCTTATGCAAAACTGTTGGGATTTCCCTTCTAATCTTTCTCAGGCTGCCTCTGCAGCTGCTGAGGAAAAAGACTGAAGAATCTAGCTGCAGCTCATCTAAATACCAGAGCAGCTGCAGGAAACACCATCCATTTCACTTTCTTAAAAATGTTCTTTAGACACAGACTTTGCAGTATTGTCCCTATTCTGCATGCATCTCTCAGGCTCGTCTAATTTTTATGCCCTTTGTCCTCAATGTTCCATGAGAATACTCCATTTTAACTTAAATATATATAGATTTTTTAATGTTTTATGTCTTAATTTTATTTTGAGAGACAAAGACAGAGAGCGAGTGGGGGAGGGGCAGAGAGAGAGGGAGACACAGCAGGCTCCAGGCTCTGAGCTGTCAGCACAGAGCCCACTACGGGGCTTGAACCCACGGACTGTGAAATCATGACCTGTGCTGAAGTCGAACGCTTAATTGACTGAGCCACCCAGTCGCCCCATAAACATATTTTTTAAAGCTTTCTGTTTAAAACTGTCTGGGGGCACCTGGGTGGCTCAGTTGGTTAAGCGTCTGACTCTTGATCTTGGATCAAGATCTTGATCTCACAGTTTGTAAGTTCAAGCCCCGCATCAGGTTGTGAGCTGACAGCATGGAGCCTGCTTGGGATATTCTCTCTCTCTGCCTCTACCTGTCTCTCTCTCTCAAAATAAATAAACTTTAAAAAAGTAACAATAGTAATACTAAAATTGTCTGAATTTTGGACACAAATATAAGAAAACAGTTATGAGAAATGTGAAAGCAGCTTAGAAAAACTTACTTGGGAAGCAAGCGTCTCAAAAAGTATCTTTACATTTTTGACCATTGTATTTTTACCCTCTGAAAGAAAGAAAAAGAAAAAAGAAAAATCTCCATTACTTGAAGGGGATTAGAAAGATTGTGAAAGGTTGTGGAAGAGAGTGGAAAATAAAAGCTGAAATATGTTTAATTTTTCTGGGCTCTACTCGGAAGAACACTGTATCATTGTCAATGAGCTTCATGGAATCTTACTGTTTCTGGGGGATCGTGTCTTCTTTCTAGGCCACACGGTCTGCTGAGGCATTATCCCAGACAGTTTTATCACCCGCAGATGCCAGTCTCTGGAAGCTGATCCTTCCTGACTCCCAGCCATCTTCCCAGACCAGTATTTATTCCCCACTGCAGACAGCGTACTGTTCACCTCCCCTGGATGCCTCCCAGGAAATTAAAATTCTATGGGTCCAACGTTCGACTTTGCCACCATCACCACACTGCCCCCTTGTAGGCCTTAGCTGGACAGTGAATGACATCGCCAGCCATTCAATACAGAGACACGGGAATTCCCCTCCAATCTGCCTCTCCCTCACCTCCTACCCAATCAATCATTTGGTCCTGTCATTTGGATCTACACTGCTTTTCCTGTTTTCATCCTTTCCATTCAATTCCCCAGATCCTCCTCTTGGCTTAAGCCCTTATCAGCTCTACTTGGAGTCATGCTACAAGCTCTAACCCCATGTCCCTGCCTCACCACCCTCCAGCTCCTCATCCACTGTCCCCAGATTGGTCCTTCCCAAACACGGGTGTGATCACAAAACTAATTCCTGTTTTTCTGTTCTGTCTGTAGAATAAAAGTCCAAATTCACTGGAAGGCCGCTTTTCCTTATAGGAGTCAGCCCTTGCCTCCTGTAATATCAGCCACCACTGCTCCTGACTTGGACCCTGCATTCTAGACTCCTAAACTACTGACATTCACAAAGAGGCCCTCCTCTTCCCTGCCTCATGCTTTTATTAGTGCTCATGTTACATCCCTTCTCTGTAACGTCCTTCTATCTCCTCTTCTCCTGTGTTCCTCTAGAAAACTCCTGATCATTTTTCAAGACTCAGATAATCCTCCAAAGTGATCACTCCTTTCCCTGTCCTGTCTTGGTACATTGTATATAAATCTATGAGAGTGTCACCATACTTCAATGCCAATACTATGAATTCCCTGATAGCAAGGACTGTTCCTTATTTATGTGTCTTTTACTGACAAACACTGTGCCTGGCCCTACTCAGTATTCAGAATGCATCTAACATTGAATAAATGAAGAGGCAGGATATTAATTGTCAAATTTTACTGACTGCTTAATGAGACAAGTACTTTACTAAACCTCTATAAACATTATCTCATTTAATTCGACAGCCCAGTGAGGTAAGCTCTATAATTATTCTGTTTTGCAAATGATAAGTTTCAGGAAGGTAAGAAATGCATGCAAAATCAATATATGCAAACGAAGGACTCAGATTCTTTGCTTAGTTTCTCCACCCCCCCACCCTGGGCTTATTCTCTTAACTAAAATCTCTGCTACTTCCCCCAAAACTGAATTTGAGGAAATAACTGTTCTGATTTTCAAAATAATTTTTTTTAAATGAAGGTCATGGACTCTGTGAGCTAATTACTTGAGAGCTTGATATGGATTCCAGAAAAAAAATAAGGCAAGAGTGACTTTTAAGCATGCTTGGTAAACAATTAATGAGGGGAAGCTTACTAATACCCTTGGGTATTACCAGGATGCAGCATGGGTTCTGTAAGAACAAGCAATTCCAAACCAACTTTCTTCCCTTCTGGGAGACAGGCTTACTTGAAGTTAAACCAGGGAGCTAGAGTGGGTGTGTGTGTGTGGCAGGGGTGGGGGGTGAGTGTATGACTTCCCAACATCCTCCCCACCCTACCCCACTGTACAGAAGAAGCTATATTATTTTGGGTGTTGACATCAGCTTCAAGGATTAGTATTGTTAGGTCCAAATCAGTGTTTCTGCAAATACTGGTCTGTAGGGTTATCATCTGCAGTGCTTAATAAAAATTAACTCCCATTTCAGTGCTCAGAGATTCCGTATCAGTAGATGGAAGTACCCAAGTATCTTCTCCCAGAGGAATCTGATACGGGTAAGTCAGAGGTGCATTTCCGAAAAAGGTCTCAAAACCAATCATGAGATCACATTCCTTTGCTGAGAGCCTCAGTTTAAGCCAACCAGGATCAGGTTTTATCCGGGCAATGGTTACTGGTCTCGGTGCAGGTTCCAGGGTGACTAGCTGTCCACGTATGCCCAGGATTTTCCTGGCTTCAGCGCTGAAAGTCCACTTCCCAGCACACCCCTCACTACCAAGCAAATCAGGATTATTGCTCACTCTAAAGGTGATCCAGGAGGTTGCCCTAGTCCAACTGGAAGAACAGACTTCTATTCACACGCTCCTCCCTTCCCACCTCCCTCTGTACACAAACAAGGCAGCATGTTGTCTCCACTGTTATTGGCAGCCGGCTCACAACCACAAGGGAAGCTGGCCTGGGAACAACACACGGGAGAAGGTAGAGCAAACGACAAACAGCAGAACAGAGTCACAGTCCTGGTTGTGCATGCCTGGGGCCCTCCCTACCTCTGTGCACTAATAAATGTCCTTAATGTTTATCCCAGGTTGATTTAGAGCTCCACCCTTGTGTGCAAAAACATTTTAACCAATGCAGTTTGGCAATTCAGGACATTAGGAAGAAATACGACAAAGTCCCTTTCAGACAAAATGAAGATGTGGACTATGAAACAGGACAGTAGGGCAAATCCATCACTCTGAATGCGTGTAAGAAATTCCTCTGGGTTCTGTCTTTCTGAAAGTTATGAGGAAAAGTGTATGAGAACCTGAACCAGTATGAAAAATAGTCTACAAAAGCTGGTACAATGACTTGAAAGTAACAAGATGAAATTTAATAGCCCTAAATGTAAACCCCTACTTTTAGACCCTAAACAGTAATTTCACAAGTGCAAGATGGTGGAAACATGGCTTAAGAGCAGCACGTGTGAAAGACTTAGGGATTTTCGTTGACTGTAAACTCAGTATCAACCAACAGTGTGATGTGGTTGCCAAAAATGCTAATGCTATTGTACGCTGCCTTACTAGAAGTGTAACAAAGATCTCCCTCAGGCCACACCAGTCAAAATAACCTTTTACAAAACAGCGTTTTTCTACTTTTACAACCATCTGTGTTCTCCTGTTTAAGCCATGGAAACTCTAGATATCCTCCACCACCAACTCTTTCTTTCTTTTTTTTAAGAAGATTTAAAAAATTTTTTTATTCTGAGAGATGGGGGGAGGTGAGGAGGAGCAGAGAGAATCCCAAGCAGGCCCATGATGTTAGCGCAGGGCCTGGCCTGGGGTTCAATCCCACAAACCGTGAGATCATGACCTGAGCCAAAGTCAAGAGTCTGACTAAGCCACCCAGGTGCTCCCATGCCACCAACTCTTCCTGAGAATCCTTTGGAGTCTTACGATGAGCATGTCCCTCTACTTTCTTTTTAGGAACTATCTCAACCATGGATTAAGCTAGCGAGCTGTCCGCTTCTTACATTCTTATACTCAAGATGCGAAACACTGAGGAAAATTGGATGAATGAGAGCATTACAAACTCACCATCACTATACCCATCAAGGCCCCTCCATACTACGCAGTAATCTTTCACGATCCCCAGACAGGCTCTGTCCTCTTCCCCACTCCTCTTCTCAAGACCCATACCTCATTTCTCCCTCTGGGTGACCTGGCCTCTTTCTTTGTGGAAACATAATTTGAATTAAGAGAACCCTTGCCTTCATCTCCCTCAGGACATCAGCCCCTGATTTTCTGGACATCCCTGTGGAGCTTCCACTCCAAACTGGGAGATACTGAGACCTACGGAGGCCAACAAGCATCTCCAACTGGGCATCCTCTGAGAGCCTCCATGGTTTTCATCAATCTCTTTGGTTCTAAGACCTCTGCCACTGCATAACAAACAACCAAAGTGCCAGGGTTCTCAAGGTGACAGACAGAGCTGTGTTCCAACCAACACTGTCACCTGGTGCCGGCCAGTACCTCCATATCTTAAGAAAAATAGATCCTTTAGATTTTACTGGTGGCATCCCTTCAGGGGGGCTAGAAGTTGACATGTCTTCTCCATGTTTCCCCTCCCTACCTTCATTGCTCCCAGTCCCACCTGGGCAACCAAAACCCTCTTCTGCATCATTGCACCAAATGATAAAGCATTCCTGGAAATTGGTTCATTTAACTGACTTCTCCATAGGGTCTGTTTCTCCAGCTTATATGCATCATGCTTCAGCATGCCTTAGCCTAGCCACAAACACAACCCAGACCCAAGATGAATCTCTTCTGGAAAACTAGAGGCCAATGAACAAGAAGTCAAATTCCTGACTAAGCGCATCTGAGCCCCTCCTCCTCAGGCTCCCACCTCCTCAAGACTCTCTCCCTATCCTCACCACTGCTCTGTTGCTGATGCCTCGCACCTCTTCAGGGCTCATTTTTCTGCAGAATCTTTATCTCCTTGGGGGGAGGGAGGGATTTTCTCTTTGTGCATATATAGATACTCAAGCCTTTCCAATCCCTCTAAGAAATAATAGAACAGGAAAAATTTTTAAAGAATCTCTTGAGCCAGTGGCATAAACTAATAAAAATGTGCCCTGGAGTAGAATCTAATGTAAATCCTCCTCATAAATAAGCTCACATCTCTCTTTCTCCTTTGAGTATTATAAGTGGAATTGGCTAAGCAATAGCAGGTTTTGCTTGCTTATTTGTTTTTAGGGTTTGATGTGAGGAGTATAGTAAAGTGAATAGACAGAGGCTCATTGACTGTTTTCTGTTTTCTCCTCTTCTTTCTACAGTACTGGGGCTGAATTACGAAAGAAGAGAAGGTAGGATCAGTTTCCTGAGCTTGAGTACTCTGGACCACAGCACAGGGTGGGGTGTGAGCTGACCGAGGTTGGCCAACCCCTTCTGTCTGTTCCAGGGAACTCAGCATGGACATATCTGTGTCATCTTCAAGTCCAGATCCTGGTCCTCCTCAGAAGGGCCATAGTCACCTCAGGAAGCTTCCTATTGGCAGCTGCTCTATCATCACTTGGTTTTGCCAATGTTACTACTACGTGGCCCTCATTAGCTTCTCGAAGCCTCCATCTTCTCTTCTCAACCCATTTTACGTTCCACCCTCTGCCATCATTTGTAGGAACCTTTGTCACTAAGGCCCCAAATGACCACCTTATTGCAAATTCAGTTAGCATTCTCCAGGCTCTTTCTTATTTGAATTCTCTACAATATCTGCCATTGGCTTTTATGGGCTTTTTCTTGAAAGTGTTCTTCCTTGTCTCCCAGGAAATCATTTGTTTTAGTTGCTCTTTCTGCCATACGAATCTCTTATGGTTTGCCTCCCCTCTCTTTTTATCTTATTTTTTCCTTCCCTTCATCTGTGTTCATCTGTTTTGTTTCTTAAATTTCATGTATGAGTGAAATCATATGATATTCATCTTTCTCTGACTGAATTATTTCACTTAGCATAATACGCTCTAGCTCCATCCACATTGTTGCAAATGGCAAGGTTTCATTCTTTTTGACCACTGAGTAATATTCCATCACATATATATTTGTATGTTTATGTGTATGTATGTATATATATATATATATACACACACACACACATATATATGTGTCTGTGTATGTATGTGTATATATATTTATATGGGTTAGCACATACATATATAGGTATATGTATATATATATATATATATATATGGATATGGATATACATATATACACCACACCTTCTTAATCCATTCATCAATCAGTGGACATTTGGGATCTTTCCATACTTTGGCTATCATTGATAATGCTGCTATAAACATGGGGGTGCATGTGCCCCTTCAAATCAGCATTTTTGTATCCTTTGGATAAATATCTAGTAGTGCAGTTTGCTGGTGTGTAGGGTGGTTCTATTTTTAATTTTTTGAAAAACCACCATATTGTTTTCCAGAGAGGCTGCACCAGTTTGCATTCCCACCAGCAGTGTAAAAGGGTTCCCCTTTCTTCTCGTCCTTGCCAGCATCTGTTGTTTCCTGAGTTGTTCATTTTAGCCATTCTGACAGGTGGTATCTCATTGGGGTTTTGATTTGTACTTCCCTGATGATGAGTGATGTTGAGCACCTTTTCATGTGTTTGTTAGCCATCTGGATGTCTTCCTATGCCACACCTGAAACACCCATCCTGTCCTCTGAGTACCTAACCCAGTCCCCTTGCCCAAATATATGTTGGCTATCCAGTAAGACACTTCAAGCCCAACATGTTCAAAATTGAACCTCAAACCATGCTACTCTGCTCCCACCCAAGACCTTCTTCCCTTGTGATCTTTACCTCTGTTAATGATACTACCTGAGGGCATCTGGAACTTCTCCCTTACCCTAACTAACCCACATCTCTTCTGTGGGTTAAAACTTTATGCATTATCTAGAGACCCAGTGTCTACTGATTTAGCTCAGGTTTTTATTATTGTCCAAATTGTGGCAACAGCCCCCTAAATATTCTGCTTCACCTTGGTCTTATGCCCCCCCACTGCCCGTCCATTCTCCTATTACCAGAAAACAGTATTTTCTAATGACATGAGCATCTCATTTCCTTGCTTAATGTTCTTTAGTAGTGCCTTCTCACACACTTTAAGACAAATGCCAAATTCTTTACCATAAACTACAAAACCATTATTATCTGCTCCTGCTTCCCTTTCTGGCTCAGTTCTTATGCTTCAGCTACAGGAGCCATAGTCTCAGTCCCATGAGAATATTCTGCTACCGTGAAAGAATAAATATATCAATAAATAGAGAGCAAAGCCTTCCTTCCCTTAAAAAACATCAGTTTAGTTCCAAACATCATTGTTAATTGTATTTCTGTATGTTTCTCCCAATACTAGATTTTGTGGTCCATAAAGGCAGTAGTGGAATTTTGTTCATATTTTTATCTCTAATGTCTAGCATGGTTGCCCAGCCTATCATGTCACTCAATAAATGCCATGAAGCAAAAACCAAACAAAGGGGGATAGAAATGAGAGAAAACAAAAGGAAAAGGTTTGAGAGAAAGAAACAGAAAAAGAAGCAGTGAGGATAAAAAAGAGAGATGGAAAGAAAGAAAAGGACGAAGGGAGGAACAGAGGAGGGAGAGGAGGAAAGGAGGAAGGAAGGAAGGAAGGGAGGGAGGGAGGGAGGGAGGGAAAAAAGACTGTATTTAATGGAAATATTTTACAGTCTTTTCAAGCCGTATTCTGCTCTTGGTCTGCCTCTGTCTGTCTTACAAAGATATGCAGCCCCTAAAGCTTACCACATAATTTTTTAATTAAAAAAAACTAATAAAAGAATTTTTATTTGAGAGATGGAAAGAATATTTGTCCTAAAGCATCAAAGAATCTTGTTGGAGAGCAAGCATCTAAGCATCTGCAGACAGCTAAGGATTTTTTTTTTTTTTGAAAGAAAGGAGAAATGTTAGGAATCGTATCAAATTATTAACTTCGTGTGTCATTAATATTTAACCCTAGGTATATCTGTAGAAAACAGGGGAGAGAATATGAAAGTTCCCTTGTCCTCTAATTGAATATTCCAAGTATCCTAGGCTCTCAGTTTAGACAAAATCAGGAGCCCGGAGTAGTAACAGCTGCAATATTAAATAACATTAAGTTATTTTCTTCCTGTTTTCTAATCTATAACTGACACCATGTGCCAACCCTTTCCTTTTGCCTCAAGTGTTATACCTCTCTCCCAGCAAATATGTGAGACCTAGAATATCCTGGATAATGATCTTATCAGGTGAGGCTGGACATGGAGAAGGGATTTGTGCTAAGGTATCCAGGGGACATTGTTAAAAAGACTGTCATAAGCTGCCCGCAGCTTATACAAAGATCAGAGGGACTGCCCTGGACAGATTCCTGGGCTAAGGTGCAAAGGCGTGGAATCGAGATAAAGCGTACTCTCTTTTCCAATAGCAGTCATGTAATTCAGGAGCTCATAGGCTGATGTTGAAAGGCAAAAGATTACATTTTTGATCTTTCAAGTCTTGGCTGGAAATGCATAATTTTAAAGGTTTGATTTGATGCATTGCCTATCTCTGGTCTCTGGGGAAGAAATAGATGGAATTTCATCATGGCTCGAAGAACTGCAAACGATGTGGTGGAACATGACTTCAAACTGCATGTAAGAGAGTGAGTGACTTCAATCTGCATGTAAGGAGGGGGAAGGTTAGCAGGAGCCAGGGTGACTTCCCTGCAAGGACAGGGTTTTGGACTTTGTAGGCAGTGAGAAACCATTCATTGAAAGGTTGTAAGCTCAAAAGTGAAACAGATCTGGTTTTAGGAAGGGGATTTGAGCAGCAGGTAGAAGAGAGAGAATAAGGACCAGGAGAACATTGGGACGTTTTGGCAGAAGCCCAGAGTAGATGCAATAGAGTCAAAATTTAGGCAGCAGAAGGGAAGAGTTTAGTGGTGAAAAGATCAGTGAGAGAAATGAAGAAACAATGTAAGAGGCATGGTAATGGTATCAGGCGACCTTTCTTCCCTAGTTCACCTGACTCCAAGCAGGTGGACTGACTGCACTAGCTGCTCCCCAACCTGACAAGCTCTCAGAGTAGGACATTTTTTACATGCTCCAGAAATGCAACCATTTAAAGCAGAACTTCTCACCAGCATTGTCCTTCAGCAGCACCTATGAAGTCTTTTAGCATTAATGCTTCCTGGGTGTCTCGCCACACTCTTCTTAGTACCAATTCTGTCGGGTACTCTTGGTCAACAAAATTGCTACTTTAAGATGAGATCACACTGGGCACCTTGGTGGCTCAGTCTGTTAAGCTTTTGACTCTTGATTTGAGATCAGGTCATGACCTCAAGGTTTGTGAGATGGAGCCCCACAACAGGCTCAGTGCTGACACAGAGTGTGATTGGGATTCTCTCTCTTTTCCTCTCTATCTGCCCCTTATTTAGAGCTCATGCCCCTGCTCATGCTCTCTAAATAAATAAATAAATAAATAAATAAATAAATAAATAAATAAATATTTTATAAAAAATAAAATTACACCGTTAAGTATATGCTCCAGACATTAAAAAGATGAACTCCCCTTAATTCAAAGGCCTCATCCACACCGTGCATTTTTAAATTATCCAACATAAAAATGAGCAACACATTTTCCTGTTCAAGTATTTGAAATATATTTCCTGCTATATGCTTATTTATGGTGCTCCACTGACTGTTTATAAAATATTTTCTTTGGGATAAAAATTCAAATTAAGAATTAGCAAAGAATAATGAAAAACATGAACTTGCCAGATTAACAAAATGATTTCAGATCAAGTAACATACTTGTTCAGTCACCCTCCCACCTGATGTCCATCAGAGTGGGTGTTAAACATTCACCTTCTCTTGGAGCACCTGGGTGGCTTAGTCGGTTAAGCGTCCGACTTTCTCTTAGGTCGTGATTTCACGGTTCGTGGGTTCGAGCCCCGCGTCGGGCTCTGTGCTGACTGCCAGCTGAGAGCCTGGAGCTTGTTTCAGTCTGTGACTCCCTCTCTCTCTGACCCTCCCCTGCTCATGCTCTCTCTCTCTCTCTCCTAGAAATAAATAAAAAAACGTTAAAAAAAAAAAAACCACTCACCTTCTCAGGGCTCTCGAGATTCTTAGCAAGACTAGAGAAGAATCCCAGATATTTCATGTGCATAGCCCACGAGCCAGGCTTTGGGAAACACTCTTTTGTCCTTGGTGAGTAGCGTATCCAGTAAAATGTCTCCCACTTTTGCCTCATCTCTGAAGATTTTTGATTCCCTCCTCACTGAATCCAGATAATCATTTTGGAAATTGTACTCATCAAAACTGTAAAGGAAAATCTTGTGACGCTTTAGTTACTTGGGGAGAGAAAATTATTACCTCTTACACCCTGGGAAAGGCTGCAGACTAATTAGAGACCAGGAGGTCCCACGCTTAGGCTGCTCTGATGCTAACTTCCCTGACTGTGGGCCAGCTCTGGCCCTAGCATGGGGGGATTTGCAGAAAGAGCCCTCCATGCTCACAGGGGTGGTAAAAATATGGCATTTATCATCAGATTTAGTTCTGGATCTAACAGATAACAAGCTTTGATTAACGAAAAGAGTGGCTCTCAGTCTGGAGCAGAAAGCTGGGTCAGGAACCAGATGAAACTGTTAGAGGATATAGACAGGTAAGAGCAAAACCGGTCAGGCATATAATGTCCTGAGTGGACATTAGGATCACCTGCAGAGCATAAACAGCAACAACAACAAAATAATACTAATGCCCATGTCCCAGGTGAACTAAGTCAGTAACTCCGGAGGTGGACCCAAGAATAGGTATTCCGAAAGTTGGCCAGGTGTTCCTATGTGAGGCCAAGGTTGAAAGCAACTCCTCTGAATACCTCCTTTCTCTGAATAGCTTGTCCCCCTGACATAGTATTCATTGGCCCAAATGCAAATGAACGATTTCAAATTCCAGTACCTTTGGTCAGTACCTATTGATCTTTCAAGACGCAGCTCCAATAATTATGTTTGTTATGATGTATTTCCTGATGTCCATTCCAATATCTTTTTTCCTGTGTGCTTTGATACACTACATATTTATAGTTTTATCACAGTACCTGTAAATTCCATGCACTTACCTGTCTCCTTCACTGGGATCTTGAAGGACATGATTTAAATATCTTCATATCCCTATCCCACTTGGCATATACTCTGGAAGGTAACAGATCCTCAAGAAAAGTTTATTGAATTCTTAAGAACCCAATAAATATTTATTTATTCTTAAATACATATTTAACCACTATGTAATTCATTTTTGACATTTATAAAACAGATTGAACTATATTGTCTCTAAATCTTAAGCCCTTTGAGATACAAAATTCTGTGATTTTTTTTCTCTCTGCATTAAACAAAATGTATATGTGCATGTGTATATATGTATGTATATGTGTACACATACATATTATAATTATGTATATAATTCCAGAAATAATGCTTTAGGTCATTATTTCCCAAGCTATAATATGCACTCTACCTACATGGGATCTTGTTAAAATGAAAACTATAATTGGATAGGCCTGGGGTGAAGCCTGAGATTCTGTACTTTTTTTTAAAAACATTTTTAATTATTTCTGAGAGAAACAGTGTGAACAGGGGAAGGTCAGAGAGAGAGGGAGACACAGAATCTGAAACAGGCTCCAGGCTCTGAGCTAGCTGTCAGCACAGAGCCCGATGCGGGGCTCAAACCCATGAACCGTGAGATCATGACCTGAGCCAAAGTCAGACGCTTAACCGACTGAGCTACCCAGGTGCCCCTGAGATTCTGTACTTTTAAAAGCTCCAAGGTCTCATCTGATTAAGGATGACATTTTCAGTAACACAATTTTAGGAGATGGAGGTAGATGCTAGCTTTCCCTGAGTTCACATCATATGTTATAAGGCAGATTAAGGTGCTCTTTAGCACCAGACCACCTGGGTAAGAGCCTGGCCTGGACACTCCTGTAAGTTGTTGAGTCATCTTAACATTTGTACTTCAACTTCCTCATTAGTAACAGAGGGATAACGGTAGGGGTATTGTGAAATTAACAAGTTAATTCATGTGCAATCCTTACAATGGTCCTTCACATATGCATAATACATACAAACTCTATAGTTCCCATCCTATTTGGAAGCTTTGTTTCAGCAGTGATCAGTTCTATTTGTCAGGAGCACTGAGTTTTCTTTTTTAATCTTGAAAACAATAAAGAGAAGCTATTTTTCCTTTCTTAGACTGAAAAGCAAAGAGTGGATCCATAGACCAAGGAAAGATTAGAAAAGAGGAAAAAAAATTGAACTTGTCACTCTCCAGTATCATCACTCTCTTTTCATCCCAGCACTGGCCCTTTGCAACACTGGAAATACACAATGTTACCATGTCAGAAAAAGTAAGTTGCAAGGATTAAAAACTGTAATAAAAAGAAACTCTGGCCAGAATATACAAATTGACACTCAGCCCAGCAGAAATATCAGCACAAAATCACACTTTTCTTTTCACAGTAAAATTCAAAGCTTAGGGCACCTAGGTGGCTCAGTCAGTTAAGCCTCCCACTCTTGACTTGAGCTCAGATCATGATCTCACTGTTTGCGAGTTCGAGCCCCACATCGGGGTCGGGTCTGTGCTGACAGCACGGAGCCTGCTTAGCATCGAGTCTCCTTCCCTCTCTGCCCCTCCCCTGCTGGCTCTCTCTCTCTCTCTCTCTTTCAAAATAAAAATAAATTAATAAATAAACTTCAAAAGTCAAAGCTTATTTCCTAACACTAAGATATTAGTTCTTCGGCAAGCCAGTTACTTTTTGATGAGATATATCAAAGTCTTGGGGAGTTGTCAGAATGCAAGAAGAATCATCCCAACCTCAGACAATTTAATAGCAAACATAGGGCTCAGTGTCAGAGAAGGAGGAAAGGCTGAATGAGAGAGCAAAAGAAAAAGAACAAAAACAAACAAAAGGAAAATCTGACATTATTAGGAGCCTTGCATTATATTAAAAAGGAGGAGAAAAGAAAAAGAGGTTCAGAACAATCATTTCTGAATCCTTACTGTGTGCCCAGTGCTTCGAGAAACCCTCCTCCTCTCCGGTTCCTCAACTGCCAAGTGAGGTTCATAATGCCTTCTGCAGAGAGTATTGTGCGATGTTTACAACTCGAATATACTCCAATATACCTCCAGATCTGAGCTTTCTCAAGTTAAAATCAAGTTTAAGGTCATATAATAAATAACAAGCCAGCACAAAGTGAGGTTGGAATGAATATATAAAATAGCTGAAATTGTGCCAAAGACACATTCCACCTTTTAATAGTTTTCATTGAAAGAGTAGATCTTGGGATGCAAACAAGTTAGTCGGGCTTGGTACTGGTCTTGTAGGCTTGATTCCAGCCAGGTGCTGTATGGTATGGGAGGTCCCTTCTTTTGTTTTAAGGTATATTTGGAGAAGAATGTCTGCCTTGGTTGGCGATACAAGGTTCAAAATTCACCAATTGCATGAGTTCTGCCCTGGCTTCTTCTTGGACTAAAACTGTGGTTGCTTGTGTTGCCAGCACTGCTCTGATTAGTGTAAATTCCATCGGGCTTTTGAGCCCTTCTTAAGTGAAAGACGTTAGCCCAGTGGGAAAAATGAATTCAGGGGCTTGAAAGAAGGTTGATTTATTGCTTGGAGTTTAGTTAACCTACAGTCCGACCTTTTTACTTACTCGTGTCTAAGCAAAAGAGAATAAAAACCCTGGCCTGTTGGTTTAATCTCTATCTCTTTATGCCACAAGATCCTTTTCATATGCTGATTTATATACATTCACTGATGACCTACATTTAATCCTGAACTTAACCTCTTGGTTTGGCTAAAATGAAAAAAAATTTTTACCCCTAGTTAAAATTTTTTTTAATTTAAATTCTAGTTGGTTAACATACAGTGACTATTGGTTTCAGGAAAATTCAGTGATTCATCTCTTACATACAACAGTGTTCATCATAACTAATGCCCTCCTTATTACTCATCACCCATCCAGCCCATCCCCACCCACCTCCCTCCATCAACCTTAGTTTGTTCTCTATCATTAAGAGTCTCTTGTGGTTTGTTTCCCCCCCTCCCCTTTTCCCCACCTTCCCATATATTCATCTGTTTTGTTTCTTGAATTCCATGTATGAGTAAAATCATATGGTATTGTTCTTTCTCTGATTGACTTATTTCACTTAGCATAATAAACTCTAGCTCCATCCATGTCTTTGCAAATGGCAAGATTTCATTCTTTTTTGATGGCTAAGTAATATTCCATTGTATATAGATATACCTCATCTTTTTGGGCTCTCTTCATAGTTTGGCTATTGTTGAAACTCAAGTTAAAATTTATAGGGAATCTATTTTTCACACTTGGAAAAGTCCAATGGTCTCTTACTCAGTTATAAGCTCCTGTGTTAAAAGAAAGAAAGTCACTGATAATGCTACTATTAAGATCAAATAACTTGACAATGTTTCATTTTAAGTTTTCCTAAACAGAAAACTATTCAAACCTTTTTATTTTAACTGTACGCTTTCCACAGAATATGTGAGTAAAATTAATTAGTTTGTTAGGAATTTTCAAAATGCTGTAAAGAAATCTTTGAAATGGAAAATAACTACAAATTACAGGTTTTTGCTTTTAACATAGCCTAGGAATAAGGTATTCTGATAAAAAGAGGATTTTGTCTACATGGTATATAGATTAAATATTTCCAAAAAATTAGAATTTTCTGAACAGTGAAGTGACTTGGAGAATATAATTTATTCCTTCTTTGATAAATCAGAAGGTATTTAAAAATCTTCTGCATTTCCAGGGTCACCGTAACAAACACTAATTAACACGATTTAACTTATTACTGGCAAAACACAATGTCATTATTAAGAGACATGCCAGAAGGCGCCTGTGTGGCTCAGTCGGTTAAGTGTCCAACTTCAGCTCAGGTCATGACCTCACAGTTCATGGGTTGGAGCCCTGTGTTGAGCTCTGTGCTGATAGCTCAGAGCCTGGAGCCTGCTTCAGATTCTGTCTGCCTACCTCTCTGTCTGTCTCTCTTGCTCTGTGTGTCCCTCTTCCACTCATGCTCTGTCTCTCTTTCTCTCTCAAAAATAAATAAACATTTAAAAAAATTAGAAAAAGCGATATACCAGGTTAATAGAGTGACTAAATAAACCATATTTCACTGTAACATGTAATATTTTGAAAGATATGTCCACTGTGTGTATTTTCATGTAAGTCTATTATTAAGAAATAACTATTTTAGTGGTTATGAACCTCCATACTCTACAGCTAATCAAATCTAAATGCACAGGATTTCTTTGCCTCTGTATATGATCATTACAAAAGTGGCGTTTGGCATGACAAATATTGCCTCATTGAAATCTCAGGTGACATTAAGAGCCAAAGAAGAGCAGTGCTTTAAATACACAAGAACAAATGTGAGAATGTAATGTTTTCTCATAAATTGATTTTCAATCTAAGTAGAGGAAACTTCCCATTCCACCTAAAATTTGTAAAGAATTAACCGAATGTTTTCTCTAAATTGGAAAAAAAAAAACAGATAAATTAAAAAAACTATTTGAAGTCAGCGGCTCCTGGGTGGCTCAGTCAGTTAAACGTCTGGCTCTTGGTTTCAGCACAGGTCATGATCTCACGGCTTTGTGGGTTCAGGCCCTCATAGGACTCTGTGCTGACAGTGCAAAGCCTGCTTGGGATTCTACTCTCCCTCTCTCCCTTCCCCTTCCCCACTTGCGCTGTCCCTGTCTCTCTCAAAATAAATAAATAAACTTTAGGCAACAAGAACAAAAAACTATTTGAAGTCATTATGAGTCTTGAGAGAAATGTGTTTTTGCAATATTACAAAAGGAAGCTTAACTTTCTCATTTGGAGGATTTGGAGGATTTATCAGGTAACTAATACTGATATATTGACTGTAAAATGCAGCTATTTTTTAAGTGGACTTCATTATTGCAATTGGTAGCATTTCTTAAATGTATTAAACATTCACCAGACTTTAAAGCAGAAATATTGGCTGGAACATGTGCATTCATTATGTTCATAATAAAAACAGACATATACTTCACATTTTGGTCATAGGGAGATGTCTAAAATGTTAAATTCCTTTGTATTAAAAAAATAGTTGGATGGGAAACTGATTTGAGGGTAGAGAATAATAAGGACAATAGACACATAAAATGGATCAAAGGGAAACAACACTGTTTTAAAAAAAAACCTCAAAAACCACAGCTTTGGGGGCACCTGGCTGCCTCAGTCTGTGGAGCATGTGACTCTTATGAGGTTGAGCCCCACGTTTGGGTGTAGTGATTACTTACACACACACACACACACACACACACCTTTTAATTATAGAACAATGATGACAAAAATCAAAATTGCCACAGAATCCTGGAAGAACTTCATGTATCGAGTTATCTGGAAAGTAGTTCTATATAACTGTAGTCTCAGCAAGGCTTCATAATTTATATGTGTACTAATAATAGGTTAATTATCCCCATTGTCATATAAGCTACCTATTTCTACTTTGACTTCCTGAAGCCCACCATCAAAATACATTTTTGCTTTTGTTTTTGTTTTTCAAATCTGTAGGAGTGTCTTATTTCTTTTTTTTTTTTAAGGTACCGGTTTTTTCAATACAGTTTATTGTCAAGGTGGTTCAAATACATTTTTGTTAAAATATGTTTACAATTTCAAAAACATCTTCTAAGAGTATAATAATGTTTATACAATCAATGTGAAAAGGTATATTAGTTAACCAAAAGTTAAAAACGAAACATATGGGGGCGCCTGGGTGGCTTAGTCGGTTAAGCGTCCGACTTTCACTTGGGTCATGATCTCGCAGTTCGTGGGTTCGAGCCGCGTCGGGCTCTGTGCTGACTGCCAGCTCAGAGCCTGGAGCCTGTTTCAGTCTGTGACTCCTCTCTCTCTGACCCTCCCCTGCTCACGCTCTCTCTCTCTCTCTCCTAGAAATAAATAAAACATATTAAAAAAAAAACGAAACATATGAATATTACCACTTTTTTTTGCTCTTTGTTTTATTCTTGAATAGGTAATTCATTTACATACCATGAAGTTCAGAAGCTAATATTTTGCAAACTTCTATAAATTATTGAGAGACATGACTATGCCCCAAGCACATCCTAAAAATAGCAAACCTCCGTTAGTTACATGTCATGTCTCTTCCACATCCTGCTATCATAATATTTCAGCCCTCTGCATCTGTACTTTGGTATTTTGAGGCTATAGCTTTAATCAATATGCAGACTGTCATTACGACACGCTTTACAAACTCTAGCATTTAAATTTATATTTATGGACTTATACCATCTCTCTCTAACGTGCCATGCCTTTTAGGCACTGAAGTGACTACTAAAATGGGTTGTTTCTCATCTCATATGGAGACCATGGACAAGTGGTGTAACACAAATAGATAGGCAGTGGTTTCTTGAGAAAGGTCTGCTAATACTGGGGAAGGTGCCCAGTTTTAAACTTCTGATGCTATAAAAAGTATGTCTTTAAAATATTATAACCGAAAACTCCCCAAAAGCATACTATGAAGAAACAAATTAAAGACAAATTTAGAAGCACTAAATCTAACGTATAGTCTAAACCCACCCTCTTATAGATGAGGAGATTTAGGCTCAGAGAAATGAAGCAGCTTGCTCTATTTCAAAGGGATAAATGAATTAAAGATCTGAGGCCAGAACGTAGTCTCTGGACTCACAATCCTGATCTCATTTTGCTATCAGAAGTACTTCCTTTCATGCACATTGCCTTCGAATGACCTACAAAAATGGCATATATTCAAATTATGAGTGGGAGTTCCCCCATATCTTTGTGGGAAAAAGAAATAAATAAGTTTATGAGCAAATTAGATAAATTCATAGATGACACAAGAACTTCAAAAAGAAATTAGAGATATTTGCAGGCTAGCATAAAAATTTCCACCAGTTACCTACCTCTCTACTCTGTTACAATAGAATTCTCTTGAGTGCTGGCCACACCTTAGAGTCTACTCAGGGTTGACTGTCCTTCTAGACTGACCAGCCCCAGACCCCATCCTCTGTAACACTGCTTCGTCTTGGCCACCTTTTCTGACTCTTTTTTTGATCTCACTCCCTCTCTGCTTCTATTTTTACAGCCCTCTCTAAAAGGCCCTCTGTTGCTCACTTACACTTCCCTTTCATTATGATTTATCCATGTTTACTAGATTTTTCTCGGTTGATGCTTCTCAAATTTCCATCTCCTGCTCTTTTATTGACCTTCATCCTGGTTTATATTTCCGACAGCTCATGGATAATCTCCATTTGAGTGTCCTGAATATACCTCAAGTCCAACTTGTTTAATGATGATTTTTTTTCTCCCCTAAAAAAAGATCTCCTGACTTCCTTGTTTCTGTTGTCCTTCGAATAAATCAGGTTCAAAACCTTGGAGTCTTCCTTGATTCTTTATCTAGGTTTCCAACACATATTTCAACCCTAAACTTTGTAAACCTTCTCCATAAGTTATCTCACAGTCCTCTTTTGTCTTCCATCCCAGTTTTCTATCATCAAACACTATAAATATCATATAAAACTCTGTTGTCTTTGTCTTCCACTTTCTACACCCCTCAATCCTGATTAATGGACCATTCACATTACCTCCAGATGAGTCTTTGTGTAGGGTACTTTAAATCACTTGACATTCTCTTACTCAAACCTTACAATTTCCCTCACTTTACATCCAAAGTATTTAATCTGGTGTTTAAGGCCATACACAGACCACCCATGCATCTTCCATGCAACCTTTGAGCTCTAAGGCCTGCTCAACATCACACATCTAATACCCAAGAGCAGTGAGCCTACAAGATACTAAGTCCTAAGCGACTTATTTACCTGACCCATCCCAGCTGATTCATTCTGGTCTGTTGTGGTCCTTACAGCACTTGTCCTTGCAGTTAAACTTCCCTAGAACTGATACTCTTTGCCCTTTCCTCTGTCTTTCAACTCTTCAACCATTTCTCCTCCAACCTCTCACCTTGACTGCTACGGTTAGCCACACAAGATAAACATTCTTCTTTATCCGGGAGCAGTTAACATAGCCACTGTACTCTCACATTCTTTCTCTTCTATCTACTATTAGGTTTTCTCTGTCTACTCACAAACTTTACATACAACTACTTCTGGCCATGAGCTCTCTCACTCCTGGATGTCGAAGTAACACAATGTTCCTGATATTGACTTAAGCATCTCTGTTTTTGGTTTTAGTTAACACAGGCTGGAGATGTCTTCCCTAACTTTGTTCACTGAGCACATATTTTTTTCACTTTAGTGCTTTTGAAACTTACCTGACAAAACATCTGGGTTATCTCTGAATGAGTTTTCCAGAAGTTTTATACTCTTTCCAATCTCATAATCTTTGGGAGATGAGACAGAGGTAAAAGCTTCTTCATTCTCTCCCTAAAAATAGGGTTTTATGAGCTGACATCTGAGGGAGAGTGAGGTCGGTCCCACTTGATTCATGTGTGAGAAGTCAGAAGTGCTATAGCATCATCTTCAATCATGAGCCATTCCTCTATTAATTGTCTTGATTTTAAGATTAAAAAAAAAAACAAAAAACCCTGAAGGACACCTAGTTCTGTATCTCAGAAATCCACCTACTAAAAAAGAACAGGAAGCCTAAGAATAGAATGAAAGACAAATCAACTTTGACTATATCAAAGTCCTAAGTTTTCCAAACTTCTAATTGATTAAACGTGATCGAAGAAGTCATGGCGATACTGCTAGTTATTTAATTTTAATTTGTGTCTCCTATGCTCCCCTGAATCAATGGAAAAATCTCTGACAGCTATACAGTGGGATCACAACAAAAAGCGGTTCCTATTTTTTTTCTTGCTTCTAATTACGCAGACACATTTTGGAATTTTTTTTCTCCACAATTTAAACGTTCGTTGTTACCCTGTTACTTAGCCAACATTGCATGATTTTCATTGAGTGTGGCTGTATTTAAGAGAGAAGGGGGGGGCGCCTGGGTGGCTTAGTCGGTTAAGCGTCCGACTTTCGCTTAGGTCATGATCTCGTAGTTCGTGGGTTCGAGTCCCGCGTCGGGCTCTGTGCTGACTGCCAGCTCAGAGCCTGGAGCCTGTTTCAGTCTGTGACTCCCTCTCTCTCTGACCCTCCCCTCCTCACGCTCTCTCTCTCTCTCTCCCTCTCCTAGAAATAAATAAAACATTTAAAAAAAAGAGAGAGAGAGAAAGGGGACCAACTTTGTAAAGCGAACATCATACTGGTATGGCTCAAGGCTTGCTAGTTATTTTTCTGACTGATTGAAGAATTCTGCAGATGCTGGAAACCAAAAATTAATGGAATCAAAGTTCCCATTGGCTCTGTTTACAATGTCAAATCAATAGGAGGCAGTAAGTTAATACTGGATCCCAAAGCAATGAATCAATGGAATATTTTGAAGTTATGTATTTAATTCCTTGTTCAGTTGTGTTGTGAGTTTATTGAAAGATTGCAAAATCACTCAATTAGCCTACTATTCTGGGTCCAGAACTCCTGGGACAGTCTCCAACACATTTTTCTTTTCCATCAAGATAGTTTATTACTAATAGGTTATGTAACCTCAGAGCTTAAGTGATTACTGAAGCAAATTAAATTTAAAATTCAGGGAATTTTAAATCTAGCAATATTTAACTTTAAAAAAAGGCTCTCTTTTTTTATAAAGACTATAGTCTAGCAGTAGCCACAAATCCAATAGAGTTAACGATAACTGGTGACAAACATGTGTTACACGTGATTCAAGACTGCTACTGAAAAGCTTTTCTCTCATTCTTCATTACCAATAAGATTCTATTTTTTTGTTTTTGTTTGTTTGTTTGTTTTTGGCTTGACAATGAGCCTAAATGCACACAACTTCTTAGACTCTCTTACATCAGAGGAATGGCCTGGTTCTAGACAATAGAATATAAGCTATTGGTTTCCTGAGTGTTGAAAGAAAGAAAGAAAGAAAGAAAGAAAGAAAGAAAGAAAGAAAGAAAGAAAGAAAGAAAGAAAGAAAGAAAGAAAGAAAGAAAGAAAGAAAGAAAGAAAGAAGGAAAAGAAAAGAAAGGAAGGAAGGGAAGGAAGGAAGGAAGGAAGGAAGGAAGGAAGGAAGGAAGGAAGGAAAGACAAGAAGAAAGGAAAAAGGAAAGGAAGACAAGAAAAGAAAGAAAGAAAAAAGAAGGAAGGGAGGAAGGAAGGGAGAAATAAAGAAAAAGGAAAGACTTTTCCTTCTTGTCTGGAGTTCTAAAGTGGCAGCTGGTTGTGAAGCAGCCATTTTGCAACACTGAGACAAAAACCTTTTGCAGAAAGAAGGTGGGGCAAGAAACAAGATAATCTGCATCCTTGGTGATTCCTTTTGAGCAGCTGTGCATCCTTCTCCCAGATTTCTTATTATGTGAGAAAAAGAAACCCCTTTGTGTTCAAAGAAGAGTGGGCAAGATTTGTGAAGTGTGGCTGAAAGAGATCCTAACTGATGAACCACCCTCTGAGTCTAAGGCCGCTATGCCACACAAGCCTCATTTACTTTAAATCCTGTAGAACCGAACAGCTGCCAGATCTTAAGTGATCCCTGGGGATCCAAAAATTAGTGAAATATGGATTCTGCCTATCAGGAGCTTACAATGTAAGCTATCATTACAGAATACAATTTTTAGACAGATAGTTACAATGTAATGTTATCAGTGAGTTTGGGGTTCATTAAGGGTGTACCCTAGAATAGCACTCAAGTTAAAAAAATAGTCTGCTGTTATGTTATGTAGGTTTGGAAAATTTACTCTATCCTCAAAGGCACTCTGCATATTAAATTCTCCAAGGAGCCATATAACAAGAAGGCTACTAACTCTCTTTGACCCATAGTTTCTCAAAACTAATAATTAAGCCCTTTCCCCCCAGGCAGTACCTCTTAATATCCTTCAATGTTCAAAAAACACACTTGAGGAAATGCTGTACTAAATGATTTAATAAAGTTATAAACTTAATACTGTGGCAGGTATTACCTGTGGAAATAACTCAGTGATATTTAAATTATTTATGTATTAGTTTTTTAAAAAAAAGTCTGTGTGGATTGAATTAGATCAATGTAAAAGATACATTGATGTCCTAATAATAAAATAATTCAGCCATACTTAAATTATTAATGCATTAGTCTCTTTTTTAAAAAACCATCTGTGTGGATTGAATTAAGTCCCCCTAAAAGATACATTGATGTCCTAATAATAAAACCGGTGTGTATCCTCATTTGGAAATGGGATCTTTGCAGATATAATTAAGATATAAATTAAGATGAGATCATATTAGATTAAGATGAGCTCTAAACCCAGTTACTAGTGTCCTTATAAGAACAAAGGAGGGGTGTCAGGGTGGCTTGGTGGGTTGAGCAACTTTGGCTCAGGTCATGATCTTACAGTTTGTGAGTTCGAGCCCCACATCTGCTCACTGCTGTCGGCACAGAACCCACGTAGGCTCCTCTGTTCCCCTTTCTCTCTGAACCTCCGCACTCACACTCTCTCTCTCTCAAAAATAAACATTCAAAAAAAAAAAAAAGAACAAAGGATACATAGAAACAAAAAGTCATGTAATGACAGAGGTAGAGACTGGAGGGACAGCTGCAAAAGAAGGAATGCCAAGGATTGCCCAGGACCCTCAGAAGCTAGGAGAAGCCAACCCACAGAGCAGACTCTCCCCTGAGCCTCAGAGAATGAGTCAGTGCTGCCGGCATATTGATTTTTGATAATGAACTCCAGAACTCTGAGAGAGAAAAAAGAAATTCTGTTGTTTTAAGCCTAGTTTGTGGTAGTTTGTTATCTCAATCAGAGAAAAACGAATACACCATCACATGTCCTATTTGGTTGTCATTAATTTTGTTTGTACTTGAAATTTTTCTTGGTACTTTGTCTTCAGCCTCGCAGCTGTGGGATGGAAAGGAAGGGCTCGAAGTCCAGAAGAGCTTAAGTCCTGGTTCAGCCTATTTTTAGCTCTTTATTTTAGGCAAGTTACTCAGATGTTCTGAGTCCCAATTCTCTCAATAAGGATAGAAACTTGTAGTCGTTCATCAATTCATCTATTCCTTTGACAAGAACTGGTTGACCAGTAACTGTGTGCAAGCACTGTGCAGGGCATACGAATAGATACTACAGTATGTAATTACTAAATCCTGTGAAGGAAAAGCAAGTGTTAAGAGAGGGCACAACCTGACCACATCAGCTACTGCTGGAGGAGGTGGTGAGGATTATATGAGAAGTATGTGAATGTACCTTCAGATCGGTCTCAAAATACAAACAAAGGTATTATTATAAATAGTATCAGATGGGGCGCCTGGGTGGCTTAGTCGGTTGAGCGTCCGGCTTTCGCTTAGGTCATGATCTCGTGGTTCGTGGGTTCGAGCCCCGTGTCGGGCTCTGTGCTGACTGCCAGCTCAGAGCCTGGAGCCTGTTTCAGTCTGTGTCTCCCTCTCTCTCTGACCCTTCCCTGCTCACGCTGTCTCTTTCTCTCTCCTAGAAATAAATAAAACATTAAAAAAAAATTAAAAAAAAAAAAAGTATCAGATGGATTAGTGAGAATGAATGACCCTTTTGTCCCTAGTCAAACTGACAAATATTAGGTAAAAATAAATAAACAGCATCTTGTCCTATGGGGTTTCAGAGGACAGGCAGGAGGAACTGTTAGAGGATCATGGGAAGGAATAGGAGGCTATAAGAGATTTATAAATGTATTCATCACTCATTCAGAAGCAGACCTGTTCATACTCTTCACAGAGTTTAGCCAAAACTCACCTATCATGTATTGCAATTACATGAGATGGCTGCTAATTGTCCCTTTTATTTTTCTCGAAAGGAGGTAAAATGGATGTTCTTGTTGACTCATCAACTGGTTCATTTAAGAAATAATATCTGCATATCAATGATAGGAAGGTAAAGTAGCTATTGGTATTACATTGGTAAAATGTATAACAGAATAAGAGAATGAATTGTCTTAAACATCTCTGAAGTCATGCCCTGAATACTTGAAAGTTCAAGCCACTGGTACCTGTCTGATGAAGGTATAAAAAGTCCTCCTCAGTAAACCAATCAGGGGTCATCATTTGATTTCTTCAGAACCACTTAGCCATTTGAAATGCCCCTTCCTTGGCATTTAGAAGATTCTCATAAGAGCCAAAAGTTTTCCATGCAAGGGTAAGTAATTTCCCATTGAAATTTTATGAAGTGACATAGAGCCCTCTTCCTTCAGAAAGCAATCATGCACTATATATTAAACTGCTCTATATTGAAATTCCCAGCACAAAGGTTTATTCTATGAATAGAATATACTGGAGGGCAGAGCCAGAGAGATGCATCTTGGGATGCATGCATGGAGCAGCTCAGTCTCCTGGCCTAGCTCAGATTTCCCAGTTTCATGGGTCAGTAACGCATATCCTCACCTTTTCTCCCCAACGTTAAAAAAAGACACAAAAATAAATATAGAAATAATGATAATATGTGTTTGTATAAATAAATACGCAAAAGCATATAGTCTTGACTACTTCAAGAAAAGGTTTTGGGGCTGCTTTAAAAAATATTGTTTGTAGGAAAAGAATTCTGTTATTACAAACTTATATTAAATCTTACAATATATTACAAGTTTTATTAAATATATTAAGTTTTTAATGTCACGTATTAACGTTTTAATATCACAACTAACATTTCTCATGACATACATTTTATTTAAAAAAAAAAACAACTTAAATTGGATTTCTTAAGTCCATTCAAGACTCAAAGAAAAGTAATTATAGCTCCAAATTGCCAGCAGTAATTCAAAATAAACTGCCTAATCAGCAAAAGGAGATGTATTTCATGGACTCTGGGGGAATTCTGGAAAACAAGGTTCATATGTTTAATGAGAATCCAAAAATTGTGAGGAAAATATAGTGGCATGAATAATATTTGAGTTATAATTATGCCTACCTGACTCATGTCAGTTATATTAATTAATTGTCCTAAGATCACCCAGACCTCTGAAGCTTCCTGCTGTCATATCCTGATTTTTAGATCCTTTCCTTAAATACCCTTATGGCAGTTCTCACAGGGTTGACTAGTCCAGCTGACAGTAAAGTGGATTAAGGTGATTTGAATATGGAAAGATATGATTGAACAATAAGGACAATTTGAAGGCCAATGCATTCTACTCAGAGATAGAAGATATATATAGGAGTATATGGACATTTAGAGAAATCATGAGGAATTATAACAGGATCTAGAAGGATCTAGAGCCATACACACACACACACAGACACACAGACACACACACATCATTCAGCTAAGAAGAGATGTAAATATAATATCCAATTATTTGTTTAAAACTTTTAATATCAATGATAAAATGTTGGTGTTGAAAAAGACAGAGAAGATTATGTACCACGTTTTTTTCATATTTTATAGTCATCTTAGTCATTTGGGGATGCTATAAAAAAAAAACCTGCCATAAATGGAATGGCTCAAACAACAAATATATTTTAGTCCTAGAAGCTGGGAAATCCAAGATCAAGGTGCTGGCAGATTCTCTCTGATGAGAGCCCACACCTGGCTTGCAGACGGCCATCTTCTGTGTCCTCACATGGCAGAGAGAGAGGATTCTCTTGTCTCTTCCTCTTTTAAGGGTACCAGTGTTATCAGATTAGGGCCCCCCCTCTTATGACCTCATTTAACCTCCTCACAGGCCCTGTCCCCAAATACAGTCAAGGGCTTCAACATATGAAATTTTATGGACACAGACATTCAGTTCCTAACTATAGGTGCGTAACTAAGGACAGGAGAGGCAAAATTGCTTATTCAAGGTCATTGAGTGTGCAAAGTCTGCTGGAGATGGGCAAACCAAAACCTGAAAAACCCACAGTTAGGACAAGAGGCTGGACGTGGGTGAGCTTGGAGATGAAACTGACCTGGGAAGACTGGACTCCTGGAGAAAATCCTCCCCTCCCTTTCCTTTTCTCCCATTGTGGCCCAGGTGCCCATCACCCTGCACATTGCCAGCCACTTCCTTCCACTCCACAGTGCTCTTCCTGACAGCCCAAGGGTTCATGTTTGCTTGTTCACTGGAAACCAGCATGTCAACTAACAGCAAATCCCAACAATTCTTCGTTCATTTGTGTATATCCAATAATTATGACGACATGCTCATTTTATTTGTTTGATTGCATGATGACAGCAGAGACTTTTCATTCACTTTTTCTCCCTCTTATACATTAAGATTCCACATTTTTGGGACACCTGGGTGACTCAGTCAGTGAGCAACCAACTCTTGATCTTATCTCAGGTCATTATCTCATGGTTTGTGAGATCGAGTCCCAACTTGGGTTCTGTGCTCACAGCTTTGAGTCTGCTTGGGACTCTTTCTCTCTCTCCCTCTCTCTCTGCCCTTCTCCTGGTCTCTCACTCACTCTCCCTCTCTCAAAATAAATAAACTTAAAAGAAAAAGTATTGCTAAAATTCCACATTGCTCAAGGGAAAATGTAATTGAAATGTATGATGAACAAACTAAAGTTTTGATTTAAATGCCACCATGAAAGCTTTTTCTATCTGCCACCCATTGTTGTTGCTGCTGCTGTTGTTGTTTAAGCAAGTAATTTTTGAACTCAATATCGTCAATATAATAAAATAAAGGCACAAGGCATGTGTTGTGGCTCCCTGGTCTGCTAAGTGTCTTGTCTTCTTTTTCTCCTGAGGCTCGGGCTTTGAAGAGAACAAAGCAGTTCTGGAGTTTCTCTTCCTTCCCCAGAGTCGTTATTATCTGAAGAGCAAAGAAAATAAAGCCAAATGTTGCTTCACCGCAGCCCTTCTCAATCTTTCATGTTTGCTTCATCTTGTGGTAGTGGTGGCATCATTCCAGGCCGTGGGGAAAATAGGCTCTTACATAGAGTGCTTAGGCAAAGAGTAATTTATTAATGCTAACACAGAGGAGTCCATAGGAACTAAAAGAAATAAGCAAAAGGAAGAAGCCCTTCAGGCACGCTCACAACAATAAAGCCACTATATCCCCTTTAAGGGCTGCCCAAAGAAACGGCATTCTCTCACAGGCCCCCTTGCCTATAAAATTTCACACCTACTGCTTTTTCTCACAGTTGTCAGTTTATTCTGGGGTGAACTAGCCCATCTCTGGTCAGTCAAAAGAGAAGAGTAGAATCAGAAGTATATGATATGTCATTTGCTAACCTGAAATCAGATATAATCACGCCCTGTAGATTATCAAATGTGAAACTGGCTTAGATTTTCAGCTTGCCATAAAAATTCTGTATGGAAATGCCTGTCTGGTGATTTGTCTCTGGTCACTCACCCAGAAGCTACTATTTTCTCAGGTATCAGACGATTACTCTTTCCACCCCAATTTAAAAATTTTGACACATTGTAAGTAGGAATTGTTCTAAAACACATAACAAGCTTTCATAACTCTACCAGTAGGATAAACAAAGCATAATTTAATTCGTTACTTTTAATCTCAAGATTTTTCAAGTACATTCTGGTCTTTCAGATTAGGACATTTCTTTGTCCTAGAGCAACATGGCATGGCCTAAGTGAGCCGTGGCAAGCCAGGCAGCTGCTGGCGAGAAAGACTCCTGAGTCAAAGGCCATTGGTCAGCACATACTTGGCACCAGAACCTTCATCTGGGGCCCTGACATGACTGTTCTCAGAAGTTCTGGGAAAGAGTCCTATTTAACTCCTCCAGAGCAAAGACTTGGCATGCAAGTGCAGCTACACCCAGACTTACAGATGGGGCTATCTTGTGATTCTGTGGGAAGTTTGCTTCTTTACTTGGCTTGTGATGCATAGTATGTCATTTTCTGCCCACAACTTGGTGAAAGAGAACTTTTCTGAGCTCCTCTCTAGGCATGTGTGCAATGCATAGTGAGCCTTTGCATTGCAACCGGATAAAAGACAAAGGAATATGATGATCTATTCTCCAAAAATACCTTGAATAATACAACCTAAGGAATGCTCTCTACCTTCAAGTCTGTGGCTGTTTAAAGTAAATGTAATCATTGCCACGCTTGAATTAAGTGGATAATACAAGGTTGTAAACATGGTTTAAAGTACTAAAAATAATTCAAACTCATCATAGTTATGATTGCTCTGTGATTTGGGCAAAGAGTTAATCTTTGAGGAATATAGATAGCTATAAATAATTAAAATATCTGTAATGGAGATACTAATTAAAACTCTTTCACATACTTGGCTATAATTTGCTAGAAATATGTTTTCTTATACATGTTGATGATTATATTTTAGAGAGCATTATGAACAAAGAGACATTTACCGAGGTTATAATTCACACTATCCAACTGTCCTTTCCCATTGTCCTGCATTTTAGACTAACTTCACTTCTCCTTTTGAATACTAGGTGTATTTTACAATCCTCTGATCCTGTTCACAATCCTATCATGGCTTCCTTTTTCCTAATAAAGCTCATATTCATTGTTTTAACATTTATAAGTTTATCCACTCTTTGGCCCCAATTTGTCTTCCTAATTTAGTTTCTAATCTTCACTATACAAACCTATACTCTCATATTATTAGACATTTCATCATTCCTTAAGAAAGCCTTGCACTGATCTTGGGCCATTTCTAATGTCATCTTCTCTGTGAAGCCTCTGTGATCCCTCCAAATAAGAGACTGGTCCTTTATCTGAACTTCTATAGTCTTTTGTACTTCCCATGTGGCATCCGTCACATACAGAGTTGTATTGTTATCTGTATCTATCTTATCTCTCTTACTGTATTTAAAGTATCTTAAAGGCATAAAATGAGTAAATTTCTCTCACTATCACTCACAATATCAAACATGGTGCTTTACATATACAAAAAGCCAGATAATCAAGTGATATCACATACGTATGAATCAGGTCTCTCTCAGTGGCAAAATAACAGAAACCTAATTCACACTGGCTTCGTTTCTAAAAGGGGAATGTATTGATTCATATAAATGGCCAATCCAGGAATGCAGCTGACTTCAAGTATAAAAGGATTGAGGGGCTCAAAGAATTTCATTACAGTTATCTCTCCTCAATGTTCTGCTTCTTCTATATCTCTTTGTTTTCATTTTTCAAGGAGATATTTTCCACATGGTGTTCAAGAAAGGGGCATACAACCTCAGGTCACCTACCCCAGGGAAGAGAACTATTGGCTTTTCCTTGGCTTCAGAACGTTACACCAGATATAGAGTGAAAGCATAGTTTCCTAATGGAATTCAAAGACAAATGATAAGAAAGCATACCGGACAGTAAAAAAACTAAAAATTTACATAAAAATTTACAAATCAACTGGCTAAAACTCTTAAAATATAAACATAAGGCCTTACCGTTTTTAAGTTTTAGTGAAAATATCAAATCAACAAGCGCATATTAAACACCGACTCAAATGATACAAAAGCCAAACTTTCAACCACTGAGTAAGTGCAGTCTAGTTGGTGATTTAAAAAAATGTGATACATGACAAATATATGAATATAAGGCATAACATTCACCAAGTGTTGAAAACTATAGCACAGATGACAACTTTAATAATAATTCAGGAAAGACAGGGTGATTGTGGAATAGGGTTATCTTTGAAGGTTTTATAGAGGTTGCAAAAGCTGTTTTGTTTTTAATGAAAGATGGAGTGATTTTGAATTGTTGGAAGAAGGTGAGAAGAAATTAGGGTGGAAAGAAAATGAGATGGTCCAGAGGTAGGCATTCTATTTATAGAGACATAACTCACATATAATTGTAGACAACAGCTCACATATAATGAATTCACATCAGGAATGAGGTGAATGGTCACAGTGAAGTTAAAGGTTTTGTTAAAATTTTTTTTGATGTTTTATTTATTTTTGAAAGACAGAGAGATAGAGTGCAAGCAGGGGAGGGAGAGAGAAAGAGAGGGAGACACAGAATCCAAAGTAGGCTCCGAGCTGTCAGCGCAGAGCTCGATGTGGGGGTTGAATCCACAAACTGTGAGGTCATGACCTGAGCTGAAGCAGGGCACTTAATGGACTGAGCCACTCAGATGCCTCATTCAAGAGTTTGAATATTGAGTCTATGAGTTTGAATTTGACCTAGTTCTAATTTCACTATATGTAGGTTTGAAGAGGAATTGAGAGGTCATAATCACTTTGGGGTATAGACATTGGAATAATTTTTCTCCTGTGAAATAGGGGTCAACACTTCCATTTATGTAGGTTGTGAGCTGCACAGCCCTAGTGGGGACCAACCACACTGCAGTCTCCTGAGGCTGTGCACTGCATAGCCCTTATAACAATGTATGGCTGTTAAAAAGAAACTTGTAGACCCAAGGTGAGTCTTGACCCCACGACAGCAAACTGGGACTTAATTGTAATTTCAACTTTTCCAGGAGTAGAATTTTAAGCCAATCAGCACCAATGAGGTAATCCGTCCTTTGGGCACTCTGTATCCCCCAATGGAAGATGAGGTAATCCACCTAATAAATCCCTCTGCCCTTCACTCTAAGGGAAGGCGACCTTGCCTGGAATAATCCTTTCTTTTGCTAATGACTTCCTGTCCCACCCTCCTTCCTATAAAGACCTTCCATTTGATACAATTCCTTGGAGCTCTTCTACTTGCTAGATGGAGTGTTGCCTGATTCATGAATCAATTAATAAAGTCAGCTCTTCAAATTTATTCAGTTGATTTTTTTTAATCCTGGGCCATCTGGACGACTTTCAAGAAATAAAGAACACACCAATTTGACATTGATGGGATATAGATAGGTGTTAGGTAGAACTTGGAAAGAAGGTTGAAGAGAAAAGTAGAGACTAGATTATGGAATGCCTCAAACTCTAGGCTAAGAAATATGGACTTGATTCTGTGTTTAATGTAGGGACGGGGCCGGGGGGAGATTGGGGAAGCCTATGAAAGATTTTGAAAAGAATAGTGAAGTGTGGAATCAGTGTTTTGGGTGAATTAAGTCTAGGCTACAGGTTGAGGTACAGGATTCAAGGGCAGAAATTAGCATAATAGTGAAGAATGAAAAGATCGTTAGAGTAGTGCAGAGAAAATAGACCATAAGATAGAAAGTAAAGTAGAGGTTTGGGAGGTGTTTTTATATTGTTTTGGTTTGGTTTGGTTTTGGTTTGGCTTTTATTTTTAAAGAAAACGAAGGGGGCACTTGGGTGGCTCAGGTGGTTAAGCATCTGACTCTGGGTTTCAGCTCAGGTCATGATCTGAGTTTGTCGGTTCTAGCCCTGCATCAGGCTCTGTGCTGACAGTGTGGAACTTGCTTGCGATTCTCTCTCTCTGCCTCTCCCCTGCTTGTTCTCTCTCTTTTTTTCAATAAATAAATAAAGAAACTTAAAAAAAAAAAGACAGAAAGAGGGATTTTACGAATCTCTTATGAAAGAAATATGTACCCTGGAACCTAGTATTATTATTATTTAGGTAGAGAATAAAGGACAAAAGTTACATTTCTTTCAAATCACTCCCAATGACTTTACTTCTGGCAGTTGCAGAGCTTTGTATATAGCAATTTCAAATATATGATTCCACTTGAATACAGATACTTCTCGAAATCATGAAATTAAACAATGTCCTAAGCTTCTGTAAAAGATCACATCTAAAGTATAGAAATTACCCATGATAGTATACAATTTAATATTCAAATGGCAACCCTCTCTATGTTTATTTGTGCCAGAAAAGAATGAATGGACAGTGTCAAAGTCAGACTTGTCATGTGTTTTGGATCCCATTCTTTTCTGGATCCCATTCTTCCTCAAGGATCTTCTTCTCTATCTTTCCTCTTCCCATTACTGAGTTTCCCTTTAGCAGTTTAGAAAAATATTCTTTAACTCTCTTGGGTCATCTCCTCACTTTCCATCAATCCGAGCGGCTGGTAGAGTAAGTGTACATTTCATGTCTGTCTCCTTTGCACTAAGTCACTTCTTAGTCCATCCTGCCTCTGCAGTTTTTCTCCCTGAAGATAACACAAAACTTTTATTTGTTAATTTTTCTTCGGCAATTTTCAGTATTTGCCATATTTGACCTCTCTACAGTGGATGATAGTTTTCCTTTCCTTCATTCTTGAAACTTCTGCCTTGGGTTCCTGGTCTCATTCTGTCTGAAATATTTTGCATCTGTGCTCTTGATTTTTTCCTGTCTTTTCATGTTAATAATCCTCCAGGATTCCTTTCCATCCTTCACACTCTACTCTGTCTCATTATACACACTTTCTCTGGGAAATTTCATTCACTCCTTCTAAAGCTTATATACTGATAGCTGTTATTTCTCTATCTCCAATCCAGATCCAAAGCCATATAATTACAATTAGATATTCCACAGATGCACCACAAAACATGTATAGCAGTGAAATTCTTACTAGCACCTCATGTCCATTCTTCTTTTCATATTCTCTTCAGAATTTATGGACCCATCATTTATGTAAAGAACTATGATAGAAAACAGAGAGTGATCCTTGATTCTTTTCTTCTCCTTCATCCTTCATGTGATAGTTAATTTTATGTGTCAACATGATAGGGCTACAGGGTACACAGATATTTGATTAAACATTATTTCTGGTTGTGTCTGTGAGAGTGTTTCTGGATGAGATTAACATTTAAATTGGTAAGCTTAATAAGAGATTGCCCTCCCTGTATCCTATCCCAGAAAGGCCTGAAGAGAATAGAAGGCTGAGCAAGAAAGAATTCTTACTCTTTTCCTTAAGGTCTTCAATCTAAGACATCAGTGTTCTGCCTTTAGACTCAAACTCAGGTTGGGACTTGGATCAAGTGCTCTCCTGGGGCTCAGGCCATTGGACTCAGACTGGAAATTTACCATCAGCTCTTCCGGGTCCCTAGCTTGCCAGCTGCATATCTTGAACTTCACGGCCTTCCTAATCACAGGGAGATAATTTTTTGTAGTACACCTCTTTCTAAAGAAAAATCTGCATATATCCGTTTGGTTCTGTTTCTCTGGAGAACCCTGACTAATACAGATTTTGGTAGTAAGAGTGGATCCAGAAGACTACAATTTTAAGGATGAGTTTTATGAATTGGTTCTGCAGTTTCTGTAATTGTCTCTCCAACCTCATTAGATTACAAAATAGTGATGACTCTATTTCTAGTAGTGAAGAGAGCAGTGAGAGACCATGGCAGGATCTGGCAGCAGAGATATGCAAAATATCCTCATTAGATATTCTTATCAGGCAAGGAGCTTGATGACTACATATATGATGCTTTCGGACATTTCTGGAAATCTAATGAATATAGTGAGGTTTCTTGGTTGCTCCTAATGTTGCTGGACAAGGTGATAAAAGGAAAGGATAAGCTCAGGGATGTGAATTCTCAGTTCAAGTTTCACATAAATGACCTAAACACTTTTGTGTGTGCCCTAAAGGAGGCTGTTGTCTGCTGTAGCCTCAGGGCAGAGATTGTGGAAAATCAAACACAGAATTTCATCCTGCATTCAGCTGAATTACAACACAAGCTGAACTCTACAGGGTGTCTACTGTTAAAGTGAAGGCATTGACTGAGAAAGAATAGAATTTTGTAAATTGGAATGGGGACCTGGAGGAAGACTGATGAGTCTGGGAACATTGAGCCTCTAAACCCTGATAGTCTTCTTTCCCAGTGGAAGTGGCCTCCTCATTCCCAATGGTATTGGCCTCTCTAACTCCCCCTTTCTCCTAATTGAAGAGTGCTAACTCTGCATTGCCTGAAGAAACTGCAATGCTGTGCAGTACAAAGCTGATTATCCTTATAGCCCACCTCTACTACCCCTCTTTGCTTCTAGACCTATCACTAGACTCAAATTCCAGAAGATCCCTAAGGGTGAGATACAAAATGTGACCTATGAGGAGGTGTGCTATATGCCAAAAGAACTATATGAGCTTTCTAACGTATACAGACTAAAATCTGGAAAAAAATATATTGGAATGGACACTGAGGGTATAGAATAATAATGGAAGCAAGGTTGGATCTGGTCAATATTATTAATATGGGCTTACTAAGCAGAGATTCTCAATTTAACATTGTAGCTTGGGGAGATGGAAAGGGTTTTAACGGTTTGTTAAGTGGATTGAATGAGACATGGACCAAAGAGTGGCCCACTGTGAGCAAACTAGAAACACTAGATTTGTCTTGCTTTAACGTAGAGGAAGATATTCAAAGGTTTAGGAAGTGTGGAATGTAGATTTGTCAAATTAGTGGATTTGTCAGTTGAGACTTACTCACCCACACTGAGAGTACAGGTGATGCACTAGGAGACATATCAGAGTTCACAAAACACCTTTCACCACTACTCTGAGAGGAAAAATAAAGTGTGAGTAGAGCTGTAGCATCCTCAAAGAGTCTGTTGTCACTCCTTTCTGTAGGCCTGTCCCTATAGTGGAGACTAATCAGGAAACTTAAATCCAATGAGAGTAATTGAATCCTAGGGTAGCAATGGCCACATGGCACCACTCAACCACCAATGGCAAGGTGGGCATGGTTACCATAACGGATAGCAGTTAAGCAGCAATCAGAATAGTCTGACTTGCACAAAACTGTGGCATTGGGTGGTTGATCATGGTGTTCCAAAAAGTGAGATATAGGAAGCCTGATAAATTATTACTTGATCTATCATAACAGAAGAGCTTTAGATCAAGTGGACAAAAGTCTGACTTGAATCATAAAAATAGAGTCATAGCTTCTCAACCAATTCCTGGACTTGAATTAGTTTTTAGACCCAGAACCCCTTGAATAGAGAAGACGCTGAGTCCCCCTGAGACAGGTCCCCCATACACTGCCAAAAATTTATACTGTTAATTTTTCTCCAAAAGCTTCACCCAAAGGATCTACGGCCTTTTACCAGGGCAACTGTGCATTGAGGAAAGAATCCCTTTTAGGGACTACTAGACACTGGCTTTGAACTGACACTCATTCTAGAGGACCTGAAATGTCACTGTGATCTACCAGTCAGAGGAGGGGCTTATGGAGTTCAGATAGTTTGGGGATTTAAGCTCAGGTCCTTCTTACAGTAGCCAGTGGGTCCTTGAAGCCATCCTGTGGCTATGTTCCCAGGTCTGGAATGCATAATTGAAATAGATATAATCAACAGCAGGAAGAACCCCCAAATTGGCTCCTTGACCTATGTGACCTATGGAGTGTGGGCTATTCCAGTGAGAAAGGCCAAATGGGGGCTCCTAGAACAGCCTCCAACTAAGAAAACAGTAAACCAATGCAAAGTTGCATTTGTGAATGTGCTGCAGAGATTTGTGTCAACATCAAGGACTTATAGGATGTAGCAGTGGCCATTCCTATGCCACCCCTATAAAGCTCACCTATTAGGTCTGTGCTGAAGACAGATGGATCTTGGAGCATAACAGTTGCTTTCGTAAGCTTTTACCAGGTGGTGACTAACTACGGCTGCTATACCAGCTATGGTTTCATTGCTTGAGCGAATCAGCAGATCCCCCGATATCAGATGTGCAGCTATTGATTTGACAAATGGATTTTCTCAATACCTATTAGTAAAGACCACCAGAAGCTACCCGTCAAGAATAGGGTGTCATGTGACCCACCAAACCAGAAAGATAACACACATAGCAGCACTCCACCAACAAATAGAAGTGATATATATGTAGTATGGCTTACATTTACTGAGACTCATTTATATCTCAGAATGTGGTCCATTTTGGTAAATGGTCCATAAGCACTTAAGAAAATGTGATTCTGTTGTTGAGGGGAATGTTCTATAAATGTCAGTTAGGTCTTATTTGTTGATAATGTTGTTCAGGTCTTTTATATCCATATAGATTTTCTGGCTGCTTCTTTTATCAAGTACTGGGAGAAAAGCGTGGAAGCCTCCAAATGTAGTTTTGGATTTGTCTGTTTCTCCTTGTTCTATTAGTTTTTGCTTCATATATTTAGAAGGTCCACCATACGTACATAATCATTTAGGGTTATTATGTCCTCTTGATAAGATGACCCCTTTAAGAAATGATCGTCATTACTCCTGATAATATAATTTTTTCTCTAAAATGTACTTCCTCTAAAATTTTTTTTTATTTTTTTTTTATTTTTTATTTCTAGGAGAGAGAGAGAGAGAGAGAGACAGCATGAGCAGGGGAGGGTCAGAGAGAGAGGGAGTCACAGACTGAAACGGGCTCTAGGCTCTGAGCTGGCAGTCAGCACAGAGCCCGACGTGGGGCTCGAACCCACGAACCGTGAGATCATGACCTAAGCGAAAGTCAGACGCTCAACCGACTAAGCCACCCAGGCGCCCCCTTCTAAAAATTTTTTTAAAAAATTAAAACATAAAATAAAATCTACATTCTCTATTATTAATATAGCCACTCCATCTTTATTTTGGTTAGTGTTCTCATGGTCTACTTTTCCCCTTTTGGAGTTTTAATACTTTTTGTTTTGAAGTAATTTCAGATGAACAGAAAAATTGCAAAAATAGTTCCTTTATACCCTTTACTGAATTCCCCTAACACAAATGTCTCTTCGGTGTCCCAGGTCATCTTCTGTTAGGAAGATGGCCACACTTCACCTGGGCTCCTTCTTGCCAGACAGTAGTTAGAGCAGTCATTAAGTTTATATCTTTGTCTCCTCACTCACTAGGATTACTCTTGCTTGATGGCTTATGTCTGAACCATTGTGTCATATATTTTGTTCAGGTTTTTAGTTATTTCAGGCTGTGGTATAAATCTGGACCCCTTATACACTATTTGAACCTTGATTTTCTGTTTTGTTTTTGTTTTGTTTTTGTCTCATTCAGCATTCATCATATCATGGGGTATTCTTTACAAATATCGGTCTAGCAGATATGTCAGTGCCTCACTCATATTTGCTGGGAAATCGTTGCTACTTTCCCACACCCAGGCTTCTAGTGTGCTGTCACTCCTGTAGCCTGCACCTGGGACTCAGGATGCTGTGGCCATTTTGCTGTTTGTACACAGAGAACAGGGAAATTCCTGGGACTTTATGCCCCTCAACTAAACCTTTAATTTGGAATATAAATATGCCAGCTCCTTCACTCCCCATGGGAACAATTCTGAGGTATGATCTATGCTTTTTCCAGAGTTCTTCTGAATGAACAAAAGTTACTTTGGGGCTGCTTATTTGCCATTCTTCCTGCTATACTGATTTTTCATGGGAATTCTTCCTAATAACCTTCTCCACAGAAGCTTTATTCCGGGTCCCTTTCTGAGGATCCCAAGTAAAACTAAACAACTAGTTTTACTGCCTGGGTAATATTTTTTTTAGGGATTCTGGATCCAGTTCCAACATGGGGGTGTCTTCCTCCCCACTCACAACACCAAGCAATTCTTGAACATCAGCAGAGTATCCGAGAATTCAGCTCAACTCTGACCCTATGTACCTGGAGATAGCATCAGGCTTCATAGGCTGAGGGCTCAGTCCTAAAGACTGCGTCCTCCACCCCAACATCTTCAGGCACTAACCCTAACCCTAATCTCAAGCCCCAGGTTGAACAATTGGTTACAGATCAGAGGTTCCAACAACCTCCTCCCCAAATTTGATTAATTTGCTAGAGTGGCTCACAGACTCAGGGAAACACTTACATTTACCAGTTAATAAAGGATACAATAAAGGATGCAAGTCAACAACGTGGTGTAAAGGGCAAGGTGCAAGGACAGGGTGGGGAGCTTCCATGCCCTCTCCAGGCAGGCCCCGCGCCCCAGAGTTCTGCCTGTTCACCAACCAAGAAGCTCTGTGGTATAAAGGACAAAAATTTGTCTTCTTAGGTTTTTCTGGAGGCTTCATTACATAGTCATAATTGCCTAAATCGTTGCCCATTGGCTGATTCAACATCCAGCCCTTCCCCCTGAGGTCGAGGGATGGGACGGAGAGTTTCTTTTATATATATATATATATAAGTTTATTTATTTTTAAGAGAGAGAGACAGTGTGTGTGTGAATAGGGCAGGGGTAGAGAGAGGGGGACAGGGGATCTGAAGCAGGCTCTGTGCTGACAGCAGAGAGCCCAATGTGGGGCATGAACTCAACAACTGTGAGATCATGACCCAAGCCAAAGGCCCACAGTTAACCGACTGAGCCACCCAGGCACCATGCATCTGAGAGTTTCAATCTCAATCACATGTTTGGTCTTCCTGGGAATTAGCCTCTAGTCCAGGGTGGGATCCAAAAGTTACTTTCATTCATAACAGGACACCCATTTCACCTTTATGTCTCTGAAGTATTTTCAGGACCTGTGGATGGAGACTAAATAGATCTGAGAACTAAATTTTGGTCATCTGAATGACCAAATGTACATTTCTTATAAATCATTATATCATAATATTCTATTCTTTATATACCATTGTACTGTAATTTATTTAAGTATTTTCAATAGTTCAACATTTAGGTAGGTTTTTTGTACATTTTTAATACAATTACTAATTTTATGATAGTTATCTTCGCATGCAAAAATGTCTTCTTGAGTTCTAGGCTACTTCCTATGAACGGATTCCTAGAAGAAAAATTACTGAATCAAAAGATATGAATATTTTATATGCCTGATCTGAATTGTGAGTTTGTCTTCCACAAAAATATGTATCAATTCATAGTTCCCTTTGCAGCATATCTTTGTTTAAAATATTTTTGCCCAAATGAAGTCAGTCTTAATGTAAACATTAAAAAAAACTTTCTATTTTTATTAGTTATGAGATTATTAGTATTGTTTTCATTTCTTTGATTACTGAGATTGAATAATTTTTCACATTTACTCATTGTCAACCTGTTTATGAACTGTTTATGAATTGCTTATGAGCTATTATCTGTTTATGAACTTTGCAATTTTTTCTTAGTATTTTTAACAATATGAATACAATAATATAAAGTTGTTAAATCTATGTAATTCATGCAATCTATTTAATCTCTGCAAATATTCTCTGCATGTGTTTGCTTTTAAATTATTGTTTGAGATGTGACAATTTTGAATTTCAAGTAATCCAATGTATTTAGTTCTTTTCATTTCTGATTTATTCTAAGGCTTCCCTACTTAAAAGTTACATTATATTAAAATATTTTTTAATGTTTATTTATTTTTGAGAGAGAGAGAGAGAGACAGAGTGCAAGTGGGAGAGGGGCAGAGAGAGAGGGAGACACAAAACGCAAAGCAGGTTCTAGGCTCCGAGCTGTCAGCATAGAGCCTGATGTGGAGCTTGAACTTATGAACTGCGAGATCATGACCTGAGCCAAAATGGGACACCCAACCAAGTAAGCCACCCAGGTGCCCTGAAAGTTACATTACACTTAGAATCAGATAAATTTTATTTACATTTCCCCTGAGAAATTTTTCTTCCTTTTCTATCTTTCTCTTTAACTTGTAAATTCCCTTGTTATTTATTTTGATCTTTGGCAGAGAACAAAAATAGATTCCGTCGTGTGCTAAGTTTATTCAGTCACTCAAAAATGTATTCAGTGTTTACTAGGTACTAAACATGGTGCTAGACATTGTTGGAAAAGGCAAACATTGAGAGGGACACTGAGGTCACATCTGAAGTTGATGTAGGCTAGCTGGGTCCGAGGACTCAGAGGGGGTCCCACAGAACCAGCCAAGAGGGTCCTTGATTTTACACAGTATAGAAATCCAATGGGAGCTGAAAGGAAGTGAGAGCAGAGTTTACTAAAGACGCAGAGAGAGTGTAGATACTGACAAAGCATCTGGGAGCTTTGGAAAGGAAAGAAGACTGAGTCTTGCTTTTGCTTGGAGTTTGGGGTTTTATTGAGGCTGTGGTCCATTGCACAGTGTCTTCCTAGTCATCCAGGAACAAAGACCAGTGTTTAGGTGCTCTCCATAAGTCACTTATGCCCTGGACCCAAGGGTCTTGATAAGTTAGTGGTCTTGGAAAACATTGTTGGCAACCCACCGAATCACTCCTTAGATGTTATCTATTATGTTGGAAGACTCCAAAAAAATCATTAAATCCTTGACCTTTACATAGAGGACAGACACTATCTGTTTCATAAGGCACATGTGAGGTAAAAGTGTAGGTCCTTGCAAGGACAGAAACAGGAAAAGGAGCAAAAACAGTAGTTTCCATGGGATCTCCTTAGCTTCCCTGTCTCAACGTCACTCGGTGAGACAGAGAGAGAGAGAGGGAAGACATGTGTGAAATGGTCGCCCAGTGCTGGGTATTTGCCCTCCTTTTTCATGCCTTATAGAAAAACAGATCTTATGATCAGAGATATGTCAACAATGTTAATACCAACAAATGGGTGGAAAGCATCATTATTTGAAGAGAATTGATTTTCATCAGTTATTGAAAATATCCACCCTCTTCATCTAATGACTTAAAAGTAGAATATATAACACATTATTTTTTTCTATAAGTATTTTAACATGATTGCAATACTATTATCTCTACAATTTGATATTCTCCCTTTTACATTTAATTGATATGAAACATTTGTATGTGCCATAAACTACAGAGTAAACATATCTAACAGTTATACATAAAAGGTTTAATTGGTCCATACATTAAGTGGACCAATTACTCCTTTCAAAGTAGAGTTTGTTTTTCTTCTTAAATAAATAGATATCATTGTATAGATTCTCTATTTGGGATGTTATCATACAAACATGCCCATTTTGGGGGATGTGCACATTTAATCGAAGTGAATTAATATAAGCACACACCACCTTAGGCCCTCAAACAAATTTCTTTTTCAATTAGTCAGGCAATCTTTTCAATTTTCTTCCTCTTAGTAACTCTTAGGGCCATTCATTCCATAATTTATTGAGCCTCTAAAATGGAATATGAACTGTAATAGGGCATTGCCTTAAGAAATAACGTTTCATACATTCCAATGTACTTAATGTAGCCCTTCAAATCTTTAACCTATCCCTCTCTACTAGCTCCTTTCCAGAAATTCTTGTGTAAGCTAATCCAAGAACAAAAGCCCTCACAGCAAACTTTCTTTCAATCTCATGATTTCCTCAAGCTCCATCCAATCTTTCTTTGCAGCCAAACTATCCAAAGTAGAGTCCACCCTACGACTCCTCTTCATACTTGTCACCCATTTACTCCCCAACCTACTGTAATCTTCCACTTCACCCTGAATCAGTTTCAACTATGGCCTTGTTGTAGGTTTTATCTCAACTTCAACTCTGTAGTTCTATCAACAACATTTGAAAGTTTTCGATAACTTTGGCTTCCATGTTACTTCTTTCATATACATTTTCTTTTCTTTTTTTTTAATGTTTATTTATTTTTGAGAAAGGGAGACAGAGTGTAAGTGGGGAATGGGCAGAGAGAGAAGGAGACATATAATCCAGAGCAGGCTCCAGGCTCTGAGCTGTCAGCACAGACATGGGGCTCAAACCCACAGACTGTGAGATCATGACCTGAGCTAAAGTCCAAGGTTCAACTGACTGAACCACCCAGGTGCCCCATCTCATATACGTGTTCCTGATTACCAATTCCTCCTTTTACCTCACTGGTCATTTTAATGTATGGTAGAAGCCTTTAAGTCTACTTAACCAACTCCCTGGATGCGGGGAGGTTTTCCCTTCTGTCAGTCAGTCTGTACTCTGCACATCTCAGGACTGAAGACTCCTGACACTTAAAGCAGTCTCTGCTTGGTCTGTGTTTGCCTACTGAATGCCTCATAGGGAGTAGAGTTTGCTCTAGAAGGTGTTTGTCATTACACTTGCTATTTTAATTATGTAATGTAATCAACTATTATGTAAACTAATAAAATATAGAGAAAAAAAGAGTTGTTTTTATAAAAATTAAGATGAGTGATTTGGAAAAGCTCCATAATGGCTGGTACCTTAAAGAAAAATTGCAGTCAAAGTAGGTGAAAAACAAAACCAAGAAAAAGCTCCTTCCAATCTAAGCATATTTACATGAAATGACCCTGCCATGCAAGTATCTTTAAGGTCCTCACAACAAAGCTGAAGCTGGAATCTGAGTGATGCCCTAAGGCTTACAAGACTCAGACACCCATGCAAAGCAAAGAGAATGAAAGCAAAGTAACATTTATATGTTTTAAGGTATCTACAGAACACTTTGCTTTTCCCGGCTTGAACTTACTGTATTGATTAATCTATCCCCTTGCCTGGTGTTACAGGCCTCCTTCTCTAGAAATTTCATGATTACATCATGAGGCCTCTTGTTCTCTCTCTCTGCTCTCTCCTTGAGTAATTTAATTTCCAACTGGAGTTTAATTTAGCCTTTATTTTTTTAAATTTTAAATGTTTATTTATTTATTTTGAGAGAAAGCTTGGGCATGAGTGGGTAAGGGGCAGAGAGCAAGGGAGAGAGAGAATCCCAAGCAGGCTCCATGCTGTCAGTGCAGAGCCTGATGCAAGGATTCCATCCCAGGAACCATGAGATCATGATCTGAGCTGAAATCAAGAGTCACTTGGGACACTCGGATGCCTCAGTTTTGTTAATTGTCTGGCTCTTAATTTTAGGTCAGGTCATGATCTCATGGTTAGTGAGTTTGAGTCCCTGCATTGGGCTCTGCGCTGACAGCAAAGAGCCTGCTTGGTATTCTCTCCTTTTCTTTCTGCCCCTCCTCTGCTGGCTCTTTCTTTCTCTCTCAAAACAAATAAATAAACATTAAAAAAAAAAAAAGAGTCAGATGCTTAACTGACTGAGATGCCCAGGTGCCTCTAATTTAGCCTGTAAATAAACAAGTACCATCGGGTGAGCATAGGCCCTGCTTTGGGTACACGTGAGCCCTGCTTTTCTCTGTCTCTCTCTTGCTCTTTCTCTTTCTGCCTCCTTTCCTCTGGCCCTCCTGGGAAAACAAACAGACAGTACCAAATTTGCAAGGCCTTCACGGAAAGAGTCCATTTCTCCACCTTTTACTTCCCTGCCTGCATTGTACTTTGTGCGCTATAACTACCAAAGAAAACTGTTGAGATATAAATAAAGCATAATGAAAACATTAGTCCATAAATTATAGCCAAAGAATGAGAATCTGGTTGGAACAAGTGTCCAAGAAAATTCCCCTGTTTTAAGGTCATACTTTTCCTCTTAACTGTTAAAGGAAAGAAGCTCCATTCATAATTATAATTAGAAAATTATCCATTTTAAAGTGGGTAGCTGATGCTAATTTTTAAAAATCAACTGTAGTTTTCCAGAAATGTACAAAGAAATTTAGGTCAACAATGACAAGTAACACTACAACATTCAATTTTATCTAAATGAAATCCAAAGTTTTTTTCTGTTTTGAATCCTGGGGGCTCATTCTGTCTGAAGCTAGGCAGGACAGATATGATTGTCCCTTGCGTTTTACAGATCAGAGAATTAAGGTCCTAACCATTACTGACTTACTGTTGACCTTATAGGTAGTTTGTAACCTAAATGGGATTTGTATCCTGGCGGTAGGCATCCTGAGTCACCTTTTTTTTTTTTTAATTTTTTTTTTAATGTTTTATTTATTTCTAGGAGAGAGAGAGAGATGGCGTGAGCAGGGGAGGGTCAGAGAGAGAGGGAGTCACAGACTGAAACAGGCTCCAGGCTCTGAGCTGGCAGTCAGCACAGAGCCCGACGCGGGGCTGGAACCCACGAACTGCGAGATCATGACCTAAGCGAAAGTCGGACGCTTAACCGACTAAGCCACCCAGGCGCCCCCTGAGTCACCTTTTGAATGTACCCAAGCTCCTTTACATTGGGCAGGAGAATCAGGAAGTGACTAGGGAAAAGTGAAACTCTTCTTCTACCTGTAATTATGATTCATCTGTTCACCAGTCTGCCTACGATTATGTCATTAGAGTTCAGTCCTTTGGTTTAACGTATTTTCTCACAAAATTCTTGAGAGGAATAATAAGTTAATGATTCATCCTTTATTTTTATTTTTATTTTTTTTAATGTTTTTATTTATTTTTAGGAGAGAGAGAGAGACAGCGTGAGCAGGGGAGGGTCAGAGAGAGAGCGATTCACAGACTGAAACAGGCTCCAGGCTCTGAGCTGGCAGTCAGCACAGAGCCCGACGCGGGGCTTGAACCCACGAACCGCGAGATCATGACCTAAGCGAAAGTCGGACGCTTAACCGACTAAGCCACCGGGGTGCCCCTGATTCATCCTTTAATATCTTCCTATTAATATATCCAATGTGCTTCCCTTTGATTAAGTGATTCCTTGAAGGACAATAGGCATTTTAGATTATTGTCCTTTGTCTTCAAGAAGGGAAAGACAATGTATGTGTATGTGGGTGGGTATAGGCGGTGAAGGGCATAGGTTTAGACAAGGATCCTGGGAAACAGAGAGGGATTACTAGGAGGTTGGAGGGCAGAACTTGAAGACTTGCACCAGAGAATAGACTGAAGGAGCAGAGTGAGGGATGACATGTGTTTTTATTTCACAACTTTAGTTTGAGTTGAACTTAATGCTGAAGTAACTCAACTCTTATAATCCTTTTCTTTTTTTTTTTTTTTGAAAGTTTGCTCTACTTTATTTCTAAGTAAAACCATTGATAGTCCCTTTGTTTTGACTCAAAATATTCCTGAAACTAGGGCATAAAAAATATTTATGGAGTAGATTATGATTTCCCTTCGGAACAGTTCTGAAATTGAATGTCAAATTTCAGTCCCAGGACTCACCATGGGATACATCATAAATATGATCAGCCATGTCCCATAACAATTAAGAAAGACATACCTATCATATAACATTAAAATTTTAATAACGATTCTGTAAGATGGTCATGAGTAAACCAAGTATGTCTTTGACACAAAGGAATCCAAAAAAACTATACATTTTGGGGGGAAACATTAAAAATGTCATGCTTCATTGGCCACGGACCTTCCCATGGTCTGTTTGTCTGAAGTATCTGGGTTACTAAAGGCTGAGAGCTAGTGAAAAGCTTCTTGAAGGAGACAATGAAGATTTGGGAGGCTTGCCTCACTTGATTCTCACCTATGGTCCTTTTCCATTTATTCTAACATTCTATGAAATGGAACTATTTTCTAAAAGTAATATGCTAGCTCTAATAAACATTTTTTTAAAATGTTTATTTATTTCTAGGAGACAGAGAGAGAGAGACAGCGTGAGCAGGGGAGGGTCAGAGAGAGAGGGAGTCACAGACTGAAACAGGCTCCAGGCTCTGAGCTGGCAGTCAGCACAGAGCCCGACGCGGGGCTTGAACCCACGAACTGCGAGATCATGACCTAAGCGAAAGTCGGACGCTTAACCGACTAAGCCGCCCAGGCGCCCCATAGCTCTAATAAACATTAAGCAACAAATACTAAATGATTTCTTGTGCCACCTTAAAATTTGGGTTTATGGCATGCTAGATTGTCCTGCTTTAGAAGGATGTTAAAGACCTTTGAAATGATTGTTCTTCTTTCTCTAGTCTAGCTACACACTTTGTGGCAAGGAGGGCCTCCTAAATAATTTTCTCCATTATCAAAGTACTCCATGTTCGAAAGGTATTTATCAGTGGTGCTACAAGTGAGGTTTCTCTTATTGAGAATCATTTTATGAACAAGGACTGATCATCTACTTTCCCCTTCACTCTCCTCTAACTCCTTAAATAGTTCAAAGTTACCAAGGTGGCAGCTTAGAGACAGATCAAAGCAAGGCACCAAGACACATTGATGAGGGTTCAATTGCTTTATTATGCTTTTAGGTACAGGCTTACTTTATACTTTCTTAATCTGCTAATAATTATCAACAGGTCATTAGCACAATTTCATGGAGCAGGAGTTTCAAAACATCTCTTATAGAATCTTCAAAACAACAGAAGAGTTTGAATGTAGCTTCCTTTACCCCTCAAAACAAAGTATAGGAAAGGCTGCGTTTTAATTAGGTGTTAGCAAATGGTGAAGTGGCAAAAAGGAAGAGTGTAGTTTCCTACAGACGATAAAGGATAGTTGATTTCAGAAATACTTACACGAAAACGTTAAAGCTGTAATTTATTAACACTGCAGCGCCATTTAAATTTTTATTTTTTTATTGAGATATAATTGACATAGAACACTACATTAGTTTCAGGTGTATGAAATAATGACTCAATACGAATATTGCAAAATGATCACCAGGATAATTCTAGTTAACATCTCTCACTACACAGTTACAAAATTTTTTAAACATTTATTTAACATTCATCACCTTTTTTTTAGGCATTGATGCCTCTTGCCAATCAAAAAAAAACATTGAACTCAATTTGTAGTAAAGAGATTTAAAAAATTTCACAGACGATGGAAGCTATGTACTCTAGGACTGATCATATAAATGTACAAATTATATTCCGGCTGTACCCCTCAATTGTATTTTTCTTGCCTCTCCCTATTTTGAAAATAAACAAATTTTATTAATATGACAAATTTAGTAAAACTGGAAAGAATGCTAAATAAGGTTTCCAGATGTCACCTTAGCCTTCTCAAATATAAGACCTTGAATCTTTTAAGTTAATTACTTCCTGCCTTAGAAATAAAATATTAAATTGGTAAAATACCTCAGGATATGTAATTTATAAATTATGAATGTTGGTAAATACATGGCATACTGAAATATAATTATATAATACTATTTTTAAAATGATAAATAAAAATAAAATAGAACTAACAACAGACCTCACAAGACAAGTAGAAAAAGCTCATCTATCACAAGTTCTACCCAAAGGCAATGTTATGTAAATTCAATTTATAGGCCCTGGATAGCTTCCCCAATGTTGGCCTCTCAAAAGCTTTATACTGATATTTTTAAGAAACTGGCAGCATACTTCACCTTGGAAAAGTAATTTTATAAAGACACTGCCATTAGTGATTTTATGTACTTCCACATACCCTTTCTGAATTTGAAATAATGGATAAGTTCAGGTAATAATTTTTGTTCTCTTTCAAATTTTATGACTAAAATATTGAGTTGTGTTTTATGGCTCACATTTATTATTTTCTGTAGAGTCTGTCAGCAGCTTTAGGCAAAGAATACCTTTGGAGTCTGAATCAGATGCAAAAGAATCCATGGCTTAAAATGAGTAATCATGTATTCCAGAAGCATAACAACTTTCCAAGATTCTGAAATACAACGAAATACTGCATACTGTCGGTAATATCGGAATAATAACTTTCCGATCCTCTGTACAATTTCTCCATTTTTTTTCTTTCTTTCTGTTAGGATAATTTTCTCTTCAAGTATGGGCCAAGATTATTGCTATAAAACGTCATTTCTCCCAGAGCAGTTTTGGCAGGTTTTGTGGAGGAAGAGTTTATTTAGCAAATTGTACAGTGACAATGGTAAGGACTTTTCAGTTACAAGGAATTTTAACAAGGTTGCAGGATTATCCAGTCTCAGTTTCTAAGAGTAAAACTGAAAGAAATTTAAACGGCAGTATATTAAGTAACATGTAAGGGTATATATTATACGATGGAACATTCTAAAACTTCCTTAAATTGTTTTCTTTTTAAACTAGGTTCTCATTTTAATGGACAGGCTATAATTTATTACTATCACTTGTTTAAAGAGAATGAGAACTGGGGCGCCTGGGTGGCTCAGTCTTTTAAGCTTGGGACTCTTGATTTCTGGTCAGGGTGGTCGGGTCATGATCTTACGGTTCCTGGGACTGAGCTTCTCTTCAGGCTCTGCGCTGACAGTGCGGCACCTGCTTGGGATTCTCCCTCTCCTCCTGTCCCTTTCTCCATTTTGTGCTCTCTCTCTCTCTCTCTCTCGCACGCGTGCAATAAATAAATAAACATTAAAATAAAAAAAGAATGAGAACTTGACTTCTACAAGAGAAAAAGATAATGAGAGTAAGATTCTAACCTGGATCTAATTCTGCTGAAATGCTAACTTTCTGCATTTCCTAGGTCCTAAAGCCATAAGTCACTTTATTTTTTAATTTTGTTTAAATCCAAATTAGTTAACATACAGTGTAGTATTAGTTTCAGGAGTAGAACTCAGTGATTCGTCACTTACATACAAACACCCAGTGCTCATTCCAACAAATGTCCTTCTTAACGACTGTCACCCATTTAGGCCATCTCCCCACCCACACCCCCTCCAGCAACCCTCAGTTTGTTCTCTGGATTTAAGAGTCTCTTATGGTTTGCTTCTCTCTGTTTTTATCTTATTTTTCCTTCCCTTCCCCTTTGTTCATCTGTTTTGTTTCTTAAATTCCACATAGGAGTGAAATCATATGATATTTAACTTTCTCTGACACCTATCAGTCACTTTAATAAACTTTGGTTTCTTTACCAAAATGGGAGGCTAACAACCTGGGTGCAATAAATGAGATAATAAATGAAAGTTTTGAACAATATACTTACTGTTCCATTGTAAGTTACTGTTTATCAGGGGAAAGTTTTCATGGTAGTATGTACGTCATAGACCAGCTAAGTTGTAATTGAGGTTTATTTTATGGTTTTAGCATTCTCTAACCTCAGAGTCTACCTAAAAATGTTCTGCACCAGGGACTGTCTTTATGTTTAATATGGTTAAGGACATCTACCTTCATTTTGAGCACTCACTGTCTATTATTGACAGTGATAACTAAAATCTGGTTAGAATATCATAAAAATCAGGCAGTATAAAATAAATTCCATGACACTACTGAGACATTTGAGAAATAATTTGCTTTCTTAGAAGTCAGGTCAAGAGCAGAAACAAAATTATTAACGTATAACCTCAATTTTTTCCCCTCAAGCACATAAAAAGAACAAAAGCTGTGTTTTCTTTGAATTAGATTTACTTTGAAGAGGTTTGTGGTTATTAAGTTTGTTTTACCCTGTTTTACATAGGGAACCTTTGTTGGCCTTTAAAATGTAATTTACCAATGTAACTGATGTATTTCTGCCACCGATCAAGCAAATACATACGACAAAATGTATGCCTACTTATTTCAGCCTCTGAAGTTTATTTTTAAATTATTCTGTTTGGGGGCTGGGGGAAAATATGAGCTCATTTCTTTCCCCTCTGCCAAAGGCAAGCTGATTTCCCCAACCCACATGGCCCGTTGAGCCGTAAGTCGCGTGTTCGCGTACTTGAGTCTCCCGGCTCGTGTCTTGCCACCAGTGCGCACACACGCACTCACGCTAGCTCGCGGGAAGGGGCCACAGTCCATTGGCAGGGCTTCTCCGGGTCGGCTACGCAGATTGAGCTGACGGCGGAGCTGGCTCTCCCGCGTGTCAGCCGCACCTGCCCCCGGGCTCGGGAAAGAAAGGGTGTTCGATGGAGTGCAAGCAGTTGCTTCCACCCACTCTCCCCCTTGTAGACACTGTACTCCTCGCCCCACGGGAGTTCACACACACACACACACACACACACACACTCACCGGCACGCTCGCACACGTGCTCCCCGAACCTCGCCCAGCCGCAAGCCGGGACGCGTCGCCCGCGCGCCCCACCTCCCCGCCGCTGGCTCCTCGGCCTCCCCCCACCCGCCCGCACTCCACGTGGGCGCACCCCGGCGCCAGGCGGCCGCTCGGCCCACGGAGCCCCTCGCAGGCCCCCGGGGCGGGAGGGAAGGCGCGGCCCCGGGGTCGGACGGACAAAGCGGGCGTCCAATCGAGCCCCGCACAGCTTCCCCGAAGGGAGGGAGCGGAGGCTCGGACGGGCCCAATGAGCGGGGAGCCCGAGTGGGACTTCCTCCCGGAATCCCGTTGGCCAGAAGAGCGGGGCTGTGGGTGACACGTAAGTTGGGTGGGCGGCGGCGGCGGCGGCGGCGGCCGAGTTTCGGCAGCTCCTGTCAGTGACACCGGCCCGCCGTCCCCCCCACACCCAGCGGGGCCAGGCGGCCCCCGCCCGTCCAGCTACTCCGGCGGGCCGCGCGCGGAGACGCCGCCTGGAGCCGGGTCCTTTTGTTGGGCGCGCGCCCCCTCCTTTTGGTGGCAACAAAGTCGCGCCGCGGGAGCCGCCGCGAGGGGGCGGGGAGCGGCCGGGGCGGGACTCCGAGTGCCGCCAGGGGCAGCCGAGCCAAAAAGTGGGGAGGAGGAAAAAAAAAGGCAGGCGGCGTCTGGGGACCGGCGCGGGCACAGTCCGCCGGGAAGTATGCGGAGGGCCCCTGGCCGGGCCCGGGCACGCGCGGAGAGCCGGCCTCGCAAAAGTTTGGCGGCCGCTGCCCGGGCGGCGTCGATGGCTGCGCGCCCCGCGGCGCGCGGGGGCTGAGCGGCCGCCACTTCCCCTCGGGCCCCGCTTTTGTGTCTCGCGTCTGCTCCTCATGCTGCGTCCGGCCGCCTCCTGCGGCGGCCGCTGCTGAGCGCCCGCTCCGGCCGAGGGGAGGAAGGGACGGCGGCGGCGGCGGCGGCCGCGGCGCGGGGTCCAGGCGGGGCTATGGGAAACGGGATGTGCTCCCGAAAGCAGAAGCGGATTTTCCAGACGCTGCTGCTGCTCACCGTGGTGTTCGGCTTTCTCTACGGCGCGATGCTCTACTACGAGCTGCAGACGCAGCTGCGGAAAGCCGAGGCGGTGGCGCTCAAGTACCAGCAGCACCAGGAGTCCCTTTCTGCCCAGTTACAAGGTACGGTTAACGGGACGCGCGCGGCCGGTGGCTCACTTCGCCTCCCGCCCCGGCTGAAAAGTGGCTTTGGTGACACGTTAGCACGGCGGGTGCCACCTCGGACCGTCACGGACGTCAGAGCTGAGCCCTGCATGGCTGCCGGGTGCCCAAGTGTCAAGGGAGATGACATCCCCATCCTCCCGCTTCCTCCTGCGGTTTCGTTTGAAATTGTCGGCGCAGAGGCAGGTCCCGCTGGGCGTGGGACGGGCCGGCGCGCACCGAGCGCTTTACCCCAGCACTTGTCGCGGGCCCAGCTGCAGCCGGGGCTTGCCCGCCGACCAAGCAGCCCTTCCTCCGTTTCTGCCGGCCCGTCCAGGAGAGGCACGGTCCTGGTTTCTGGGTGTTTGCTTTGCAGTTACCCTCGGCAGTAGGCTGAGAAATGGAGTTTGGCAGTGATTTCTCAGACTATGCTGTTTTTTCAAGGGAAATTTAGCCATGACCTAGCAGCCCAAACTACAGGCCCAGTCAAATGGAACCTAGACCTGGTGCTTTCTGTTAATATAATAGGGTGACTTTAGAGATGTTGGAAGTTTTGGAGAAGTCCACACTACTACTGTTCACCATCCCGCAGGTATGCGTTGGAGGGAAAAAGTTTCACTTCCTGAGTAACTTAGTTTAAGACAGAGGTAGGTAGGCGTGCTGGGGTGTGGGTGCGGGGGGGGGAGGTTGGGGGTTGGGGAGGTGGTATTTTACAATTAGTGTTGAGAAGTCCAAGGGGAGAAATGCAATTTTTCATTTTATCGGATACAATAAACACAACTTGAGCAAGACCCGCAGAAAGATTTAAAGTTCCTGTCCTTCTATTTTAGAATCTAATTTAATGTAAATTTCAGAAGCATAAATGGTGCATGACTGCAAAGCACGCACGATGTAGCCTTAGAGCATAGTCATCCTAGCTATACTTTTTGAAAGCTTTGCTTGTACTTGTGTGTAGTTTTCAGTACATACGTAGTCCTCTCCCCAAGCCAAAAATAATAATAGAAAGCTGTGAGCAGCGAAATGTTGACAGTCTTTGCTGATAATGCAAATATAGCTTATTTCGTATTACTCGGAAGATATAAGCTGGATGGATGTTTCTGTCAGTGTATGTGCATATAAATATAAAACAGATGCCTTTTCCTTGCTCCAGCTATTTTGAGTGTTTTCTAGTAAAAAAAAAATTAAAACGAGAGAAAAGGACATGCAGCTGATTGCTTGGTCTTATTTTCTCTTCCTAACTTAGAAGAAAAGGAAGTATTTTTAGCTTACTGAAGCTGCATAGCCACAGGCAGTGAAAATATGTGCGCTGGGTTTGGCTCAGAAGGAAAACCTGTTTTGATATAGACTTGGGTTTAAGAAGATTTTTCTTTAAACTTGTTGGTATTTACCCATGACTTGCTGTTGGTGTATGAATTCTGGATCTTTACGGATTTACTTATTTACCTGGGAGACATCAGTGGCTTCCCTGTGAAGTTCAGTGCAGTTAGACTTAAGGGGAAAATTTGTGATCGAATACTAAAAGGGGAGGGCTGGATTTTCACACGTGTGACTGGAAGGGGCATGTATGGTGGGTTATATGAAGTTGTTGCCTTGGTCTCTTGGTTTAGGAGACCTGTGCGAACATACACTGTCAAGTTAACCAGTACCTCAGCACTGCACAGTGCCTGACACTCATGAGGGAATCAGTATAGATTTATTCAGTCATCAAACAATTATTCTAAACAGTGGTGAGAAAATTAATCCCATGCATTTTTGTCTGTCCTCTCAGCCTTCACTTTCCTGTCTGCTTTTTTGAAACAAAACAAAACAAAGTAACAAAATATTTCACCCAAGGACAGCGTTTGCCTCAGCAGCCAATGCCGGAACTGAACTGACTGACCGAGGCCCTGATTTCTGAGTCATGGCCTGTATTTGCAGTATTTCATTTTGAAAATCAATCTCAATTTCTTTTCTCCTTTTATTGGCTGCCTTTTGGTGAAAGTCCTGGAGGAGAGTGGTTGTGAGTGGTAATACAAGACCATTCAAATATACAGCATTTGTTTTGCAGGAGGAAATGTAGCTAGTTTGAGTGGCTTTAAAGTCTATATCTTAATGTACTCTTTTGCCATTTCCTCTTGAATCCTGGTGCTGGCGCAATTACAATGTGATCATACCTGAAGAATTCTTTCCCAAGCAGGCCACGTGATTGACTCCTATAGCATTTATTTTGGATTTCACATCTGCAGGCTATTTAATGAAGGTTTTCTGATGTTAGGCATCTTCTGCTTCCCTTTTCCAATGAGAAATGACATTTCACTCGGCAGCGCTCTTTTGTACCACCGGCACACATTTGTTTTGAGGGCATTAGGTTCTCCATTCTCAGGACTTGTTTAGTGAAGTGAGATCTTTTAACCTGGCTTGGATTAAGATCAGAGTTAATTATGAGTGGCCTTCTTTAAAAAAAAAAAATGACCCTTAGATGTTTAAGTAGTTTGGCCTTGTACTTAGTCGGTTAAGTGTCCGACTTTTGCTTAGGTCATGATCTCACGGTTCGTGGGTTTGAGCCCCGCGTCGGGCTCTGTGCTGACTCCAGCTCAGAGCCTGGAGCCTGTTTCAGAGTCTGTGACTCCCTCTCTCTCTGACCCTCCCCTGCTCACGCTGTCTCTCTCTCTCTCCTAGAAATAAATAAAAAAAAACATTAAAAAAAAAAAGTAGTTTGGCCTTGTAATCTAAAGGTATACATTTGTTAAGGGAGCATATTTAGGTCATCTTCAGTTTAAGAATGGGGTGTACTCCAGAGATTATTTTGAAAGTAGGTTATGTCTGACTCCAAGTACGTTTGGTAGTAGATTGGTTCCTTAAATAGGAGATGGTGAGGGGTGACCTGGGGAAAGTTCCAAGATGAGGCTACCTCCTTTCCAGGAAAAACAAATGTCGGTGTCTGCCAGCCTGTATATCTATTTACTTCTCTATCTCCCACTTAGGCCACACATTAATTACCCTGAGCTGTGGGGCAGAGGTTACATATTGGTGGCAGAGGCGGTACTTCCAACCTTTGACCAGCGTAATGTTTACTTAACCTCTTACATGTTTTCAAGAACCTGCTTTCAGGTGGGCCATGCACCAGTCTCCGTGTCCGTACACAGTGGTTCTTAGGTCTCACTGCCCATGAGAATCCCATGGGCAGCTCCCAGACCAACTAAAGCACAATCTATGGGGGTGAAACTCATATGTTCTCCCCTGGTGATTACAATATGCAGCCAAAGTTGAGAACCACAGCCCTATTATCTTTTTTTTTTTTTTATAAGTTTATTTATTTTTCAGAGAGAGAGTGAGCATGTGAGTGCGTGCACAAATGGGGGAGAGGCAAAGAGGCAGGGAGAGAGAGAGTCCTGAGCAGGCTCCACACTTAACAGTGCAGAGCCCAGTGCGGACAAACCATGAGATCATGATGTGAGCTGAAGTTGGACGCCGAACCGACCGAGCCACCCAGGTGGCCCCACAGCCCTATAATCTTAAAACTGAGTCTTCACACATTACTTTACTTTCTTGGCCATAAAGACATCTGAGGGTTTTACTGTTGTTGCTTTTACCCAGAGCATGTTATTCAAATTCTAGCCCTAAAACTTTCGGTGTGAACTTGGCTCTCATTTTCCTTCTACAGTGAAGGTTAGAATGACCTACTTCATAGGGATAATATGAGGATGAAACAGTGAATCCTGTTAAGCTCCTAGGACATACTTGGCACATAGTAGGTGCTGCTCATTAAAGATGATCTGTTATTATTGTCACGGTCCCTGTTTGAGATAAGATGTTTCATTTCTCTTTCCCAGGTTTGTCATGGGTAAAAGTGTTGAAATTGACAAAATTTGTTTTTATAATTAGCTACCTCCTTTGACTGTACCTGAGTAAATAACTAAGGAAACCGGTAAAAGGACATAAATCTAAGTAGTTTCCTCTGGAGAAGGGACCTTCACTGACAACTTGAACTTAAAAAATTAAAGTAGGGTTACTGATTAACTCCCTTCTGTATTACATCACATAAGAAGAAGGTGTAACTCCGAGTGGTTGGCAATAACCTAGTGTAATGGGATCTGAGATAGAGATAGAACGATTTAAATTTTTTTAAAGTAGGGGCAAATAGCCCCTCATTCCCCAACACTGTGTCATATTATTGCAGTGCTTTTGGTTTTCCCAGTGATGGCCGGAAACCATCACAAAAAGGTTTACATAATGTTTCCTGTTCTCCTGTTCCAGATAAGTGTATCAAAACTATTTAAAATAAAAGTAAGTTGGGGAACTTGGGTGGCTCAGTCAGTTGGGCGTCCACCTTGGCTCAGGTCATGATTTCATGGCTCGTGGGTTCAACCCCTGGGTCGGGTTGTGTGCCGACAGCGCAGAGCCTGCAACCTGCTTCTGATTCTGTGTCTCCCTTGCTCTCTCTGCCCCTCCCCGGCTCACTCTCTGTCTCTCAAAAATAAATAAACATTAAAAGAAAATAAGTGTGGTGCTTCCAAGGCTCATACTGTTATTTAAATTAGTTGTTCCTTGCGTTGTGTTCTCCTTACACAGGATTGCTCACTAGGCTGAGTATGAACAGGTCACATTGGAACTGCTAACTTCTTTGTTTTCAGCCTACCCTGCATCTACTTAAAAAGGAATACAAGTCTTCTTCATCTCAGGGCCAGGCTTTCCTTAGTATTTCATCTCCCTTGTCTGGTGCCTGGCATATGGTAGTCATTCAGAAGATAGTAGGTCTACTCTTTTCTGGTATTTTCTGTTTGCTTACGAATGTGCTTGTACGTGGCAGGCAGTGAAATCTGGTGGGTAAAGATTGAGGAGTCAGAGCACTTGGGTTTCAAATCTTGCTACCTCTCTCTCTCTCTCTTTTTTAACCAGCTTTGTGATCTTAAATAAGTTACTTCTTTGTGACTCACTTTTATCATATAAAATAATCAGAATAATAATTCTTATAATAGGTTATTATGAGGATCAATCATGTTAGCTGGCATACAGTGCTTAAGAGTATAAGGGCTTCATTTTGGATTGCTGGAAACTTTATATATAACAGAGTGGTTCCCAGAACTCAGTAATTTAGACCCACAAGTGTGGGTTGTGTGTGGTTAGGTATACTCAGTTTTAAGTGGAAAGTTGGGCCTCATAAACATCAACTAGGTACTGTTTACTAGATGAATATTTTCATTTAAAAAATAGAGTGGAATTAAATACTCTTTAAGGTCAGTAGTTTTTATGTATATGTAAAAGCCTGCCTTAAAATGCATTCCCCGATGGAGCACCTAGGTGGCTCAGTCGGTTAAACTCTTGATTTTGGCTCAGGTCATGATCTCACACACAGTTCATGCGTTCAAGCTCTGTGTTGGGCTCTGTGCTGACATCAAGGCGCCTGCTTGGAATTTTCTCTCTCTCTCTGTCTCTGTGTCTGCCCTGCCCCCCACTCCCCACTCACTCTCAAAATAAATAATCGTTAAAAAAATTCATTCCCTGAATAAAAGATGAAAGCTTCTAGATACTTTTTGAAAATCAGTCTCAACTAAGTATTCTGTTATATATGTATATGATTTGCATAAGTTTGTATTGTATGATTCTACACTTTTGTGGCTACCTTAGTCATCCCTGTAAATTGGAACATTGTCCATATTGGTTGACTATATAAGACAATTTCTCATTATATGTGAGCCTTTAGTTTAAGTCCCATATAGATTGGAAGCCATCCCTTGACTTCTTTATTCTCTCCTAGGGAGAGTTACTTCTAGGGCTGGAACACAAGACAATTTCAGGGATTTAAGGAATGAGTGACTTAGAGTCGGGGAATTGACATACAGTGGATTTGAAAGAAACTAGAAGAAGGGAGAAAAAGAAAAGGGGTCCACTATCAGTTTATGACTTTTCAAAGCATTGAGGAATATTCTTGCTCACATGTTTCTGTCCTAAAGAGAAAGAAAGAGGGACTAGTGAAGGGCGATTGGTTTTGGCATCGGATACTATTTGAATACAACTTTGGTGTTCACAGGTAGAGACCTTGAACAGGCAACTAACGCCTCTGGACTTCAGTTTTGTCATGTTTAACTGGGGATAACTATGTCTATTTATGCGCACTTGTATAGATTATAAATAATACATCTGAAATTACTTAGAAGTAGTAGCACATTACTACTGCATTTATTAGGTGACCAGGACTACTGTTGCTGGATTAGCATCTGGCTGTTCTTTATTCTGCTCACTGTTTACATCTAGCAGGTAATAGCATTATTAGTAGTGGCTTAAATGTGGCTTTTGTCAGAGATATTTGCCCAACTTGGCTGAAACTTTTATTTGACTTAAGACACTCTCATTCTGTCTTTTCTACTCTACTTTTTTCCTTTTTTGGGGGGAGGGGAGAAAAGACCTGAGTACACTTTACATGGTAACAACTAAGAATTGTTGTTTTTCATTTTGACAAATAAGTGTTTTTATTTTATCATTGAGGACAGAATTTTTTTTTTGCTACTTTTGCCAGTCAGTGCTTTGTGAATTTTGTAGCTTTGGAAGTAAAAGTTACATGTAATACAACTTTACTATAAGAGAAAAGTGGCAAACTATATTTTCCTTTTGAGCCACTGTTACTTACTGTGAATTTATTTTGGGGCACCTGGGTGGCTCAGTTGTCTAAGCATCATCCAACTCTTGGTTTCAGCTCGAGTTGTAACCTCATGGTTTGTGAGTTTGAGCCCTGCATTGGGCTCTGGGCTAACAGTGCAGAGCCTGTTTGGTATTCTCCCTCTCTCCATCTCTCTATTCCCGTTTCCTGCTTGCTCTCTACCTCTTTCAAAGAAATAAATAAGCTTAAAAAAAAAAAAACTTTAAAAAATAAAGTGAATTTATTTGGGTAGAATTTTGAAAATTTTTTGAAGAATTTAAAAATTGTAAAACTACATAACATTGGTTGAATGTCTACCCTGTTCAGGTGCTGTGCTAAGCACATTACCTGCATTTTCTCATTTAACAGTAACCTGAGCACTTTAATACAAGTGAGGAATCTGAGGCTCAGAAGGGTTAGTTAGCTTGCCAGTGTCAAGGTCGAGTCTAATGAAACTGAGCTTCGAACCCTAACGTAACTTCCCAGCCGTGTTCTTTCCACAGTACTCCATTGCCCTCAAAATTATTTTAGTGGGTCTCATGACAATATTAATGGTTTTGAAAAAGTAGGTTAAGTGAGTTGTCACATGAAGAGTCAAGATAAAATTTAGAATCAGAAATAACAGTGTGAATATTTGATGCAGCATTTCCAGAGTGTAGGACATTTGCTGCTGTTACCGAAAGTAATTCTTGTTGATTTGGAGTTGATTTCAGGTGGTATATTGATGCTGCATTAAATAATGTTGAGTCATATAATAAAAACCTCAGACTTTTTTGAATTTGCTGTCAGTGTTTTCTTGACAAGTCGAGTAGAAACTCTCAGTTGGATGCTAGAATCTCTCTCCTAGATATAGTTACTCATTTGTTTTTCTCAAAGAGAGCAGACTAGGGCAGCCAACAGTTTGATAGCTAGAATCTAATAATTGTTTTGTTGTATTATTACATTTAAATTTTACAGTCACTGTCCATTAATGCCATGCAAATCATATTTTTCATTTACAAGGTAGTAGTGTATGGGTTTTTTCAGAAATTTATTTTAGGGGAAAAAGTGAAATTTGTCAACCCATAGTGCCTGTACAGGTTTTGCATACATAAAGTAAGAACTCATGTTTGAGTACCTGAGTGTCTGTAGTCCAGGACTGCATTAACTGACCGACTCTGATACAGACATTGAATTTTATAGTTAAGAAAAGAGTCTTGAAGCAGATTAATCATTTATCATGTATCTCAAGCTAAGCCCGTGAGTCCTGTGTTCTGACTTCCAGTACAACATTGCGTTCCTCTGCGGTACTCTGCCTTCTCTGGAGGCCAGCACACTCTGCTCAGTTCCAGCAGAAATGGGCGTTGCTATTTTTAAACAATGCTATGTATTTCTGAATGGCATATTTGTGTTTTTTGTTTTTATTGGCTAGTGAATGCTTATCCAGAGGACATGCCAGTTTTTGGCCTTCACTAATAAACCTCACTAAACAGGCTCATAGCCTGGAGGGATGTGAAATAAATTACTCTTTAAAATAGTATGACATTTTAAAAAATAATGCCTTAACTGTTTTTTTTTATATATAAAATGTCACAATATGATAGACCGTGAATAGAAAAGTAAAAGATGGGCTGTCATTCTGAAGGATAAGGCATTATAGAATATTTGAATGACACTATTTCCTTTCTATTGAGAGTGAGTATAAGAAAAATATATCATCATTTTAGGAGAGTTGAACATTTCATTTCCCATTTCATATGTCATTTAAATCCCTTCTTTAAGTAGAACTTTTTTTATAAACAACAGCAACAAAAATCTATAAGTCAAGATATTTAAGAGAGCTTTGATGTTGCTTGTATGATCTCAACAATAGCTATGATGCTGGGGCACCTGGGAGGCTCAGTTGGTTAAGCGTATGACTTTGGCTCAGGTCATGATCACACGGTTTGTGGGTTCGAGCCTCGTGTCGGTCTCTGTGCTGACAGCTCAGAGACTGGAGCCTGCTTCGGATCCTGTGTCTCTCTGACCCTCCCCTGCTCACGCTGTTTCTCTCTCTCTTTCAGAAATAAATTAAAAAAAAAAAAAAAAACAATGAAAAAAGTTTTAAAAAAACACAATAGCTATGATGCTATGAAATAAATATTCTAAACAGATTGAAATTAGGCAGCTGTTACTTTTTTACTTGGTTAGTTTATTAAATTTTATATTAGTGAGAGTAAATCTATAATCTTAATCTCAGTCTATTAACACATTAATTCTTTTTTTTTTTTTACAAATAGTTTATTGTCAAATTAGTTTCCACATAACACCCAGTGCTCATCCCCGCAAGTGCCCTCCTCCATGCCCATCCCTCCTCCCCCCCACATCCATCAGTCCTCAGTTTTTGTCAGCATTCAAGAGTCTCTCATGGTTTGCCTCTCTCCCTTTCCCCCACCATTTCCGCCCTTCTTCTCCCCCTTGGTCCTCTGTTAAGTTCCTCCTAATCCTCCTATACGTGCACACATATGATGTTTGTCCTTCTCTGCCTGACTTATTTCGCTCAGCATAACACCCTCAAGGTCCATCCATGTTGCTACACATGGCCAGATTTCATTGTTTCTCATTGCCATGTAGTATTCCATGGTATAGATAAACCACATCTTCTTGATCCATTCATCTGTTGATGGACACTTAGGCTCTTTCCATGTTTTAGCTATTGTGGAGAGTGCTGCTATGAACATTGGGGTCCATGTGCTCCTATGCATCAGCATTTCTGTATCCCTTGGGTAAATTCCTAGCAGTGCTATTGCTGGGTCATAGGGGAGTTCTATTGTTAGTTTCCTGAGGAACCTCCACACTGTTTTCCAGAGGGGCTGTACCAGTTTACATTCCCACCAACAGTGTAGGAGGGTGCCCGTTTCTCCACATCCTCGCCAGCATCTAGAGTTCTCTGATTGGCTCATTTTAGCCACTCTGACTGGCGTGAGGTTGTATCTCAGTATTAACACATTAATTCTTAAAAGGATTTTATATCCTTTTTAAAGGTTTGATTCTATAAAACATGTTAATTTGCCAAGTATCATTTTCATTAATAGATGAAAAATGAACAGTCTTCACTATATTGGTAAACATCAGTTCTAAATCCAGAAGTCATCTAAATTTGATCTGGGTGTGAGTGGGGCTCCTCACTCACTATATTGGAGGTATAGTTCCTCCAATACAGTTCCTCATCATCTGTAGATCTGTGAAACTATGCAGTCAGGATATCTGACCCCAGCATAGCCGACATACAACAATGATGCAGGCATAAGATACCTACTTGTTCAAAAAAGAGTAAGATTCATGGTAGGTAAGAGTCACTGGTCCATAGCAGTTCTGAAATCCAGCTACGCAGAAGTTCCTTGACTAGGTTTCCAGAGCTGGGGATAATTCTCCATGGATCTTCACTCTCCTCCTTCGTCTGTTGGCTCCCCATCTGAGTCGTCTTTCCTTTCTTATGAAAGGTAGCATGTGTTTTGCAGCTGAGGGTTTTTTTGGATTTGTTTTTGTTTTTAATGTTTATTTATTTTTGAGAGAGAGAGCACAAGCAGAGGAATAACGGAGAGATAGAGGAGGGCAGAGGATCCGAAGCGGGCTCTGAGCTGATAGCAGCGAGTCTGATATGAGGCTCACGCTCAGCGAACACCTGCACCTAGGTTGGACATTCAACCAACTGAGCCATCCAGGAGCCTTGCAGCGGAGTTTTCTCAGCCTGCTTCCTGCCACTAGGATTTGGGGGATGGATGCCTTTTTTCAGTTAGTACAGTCTCTGTTCCTTTCATTCTAAACTGGCAGAGTTTCCGCTGATAAAATCCTCTCAAAACTTTTGTCAGTCCCCTTTGAAACTTGTTGAGGTTTACTCGGTTAGACAAAGACTACACCCACCTTTTTCTTAGAGATAAATCCTTCTCTACCTTGGGCTTCTGGTGTGACAAGGGATAGGCAATGCCCATTAACTTTAGAGGACCTCTGAGTCCCATTCTTAAGCTTTTAGGAGACCCTGTGGTCCAACTGAATAGTTCATTAGGAAGCCACATTTCCAAGGTCTTAGCAAGAATTTCTGAAGCCACATTCTCTGTCTCTTCATTTTATTTTTATTTTTATATGTTTATTTTTGAGAGAGAGAGTGTGAGCAGGGGAGGGGCAGAGAGAGAGGATCTCTCAGAGGCAGATGATGTAGGCTCTAGATTGTGAGCACAAAGGCCAATGTGGGGCTCGAATTCACGAACCGTGAGATCATGACCTGAGCCGAAGTCAGATGCTTAACTGATGGAGCCACGCAGATGCTTTTCTGTCTCCTCTTCAGACCATGTTTTTTTCTGAGAGTTCCCTGAAATTAATCTTTGTGTGGAAGCTGTTTCTTAGTGTTCACATTGTTTGCTGTCCAGAGATGCTGAGAATTTTCAAAACTATCCAGTCCTGCCTTCTTTTGGTTTAGTGGTCCCTCCCTCAATTTATCTTCTCCCAGTTTAGCTCCCAGGTAGCATCTTTAACACTTTACTGGGAAATCTCCACAGCTAAATCACCCAGTTCCTGTGGCACATTTTTTACTTCTCACACAACTGCAAGTGACCACATGCGGGTCATGTAACTATATGTAAGCGTGGGTATTGTTAAACCTTCTGCCACTACATAATTTCTGGTTTCCAAGAAAATTTTTATTTATTACCCTTCCTAATAATCTCTTCAAAGTCCAAAATTCTGTGAGTAGTATGTTTAAGGCGTGTTATGTGTTAACCCCTACTCTGCTGAAGCCCCATCGCACAGTTCTGAAGCTCTTCCCACTTTCAGGATTTGCTTATGGCAGCACCCTGCCTCCGAGGTCTGTTTCGGTTATCTTATTGCAGAGCATATTATCCACAAACCAAATTGGCTTAGAACAAAAAATGTTATCTCACAGTTAGCTGTGGGAAAGGAATTTGGGCTTAGCTGGATGATTTTTTAAAAAAATCTCTCATGATGTTGCCGGCAAGCTGCTGACCAGGGTTGTAGTTGCCTCAAAACTTCACCAGGATTGAAAGATCTGCTTCAGAATTCACTAATGTGGTTGTTGGCAGGCCTCAGAAGATTTAATCTTGCTCATCTGGGCCTTTCCATAGGACTTTCTGCATTTCTACCATGGAACTGAAAAAAAAAAAAAAAAGAAAAGAAAAGAAAAGAAAAAAAGAAAAGAACACTGGCTTCACCCAGGGCATGAGATCCAAGGGAGGACTAAAGAGAGAGTGTGCAAGAATCTAAGATGAAAGTGAACATATTTTAATAACCTCAACCTTGAAAGTGATAACCCATCACTTCTGCCATGTTCTGTTCATTAGAATTGAATCACTAAGTTCAGCCCGTGCTCAAGGGAAGGGGCATGTGAGGGCATGAATAATAGAAAGTGGGGGTCATTGGGGTCCGCTTAGTAGCTGCCTACCAGAAGGTGAGAATGTCATTATTGTCATTGTTGGCAGTATCCTTACCAAAGTCATCATAAACTAACAGTCACTGTGCACTTGCTATGTAGCTGTTCTACTGTTCTAAATTATTTTCTTGGATTATCCAACATAGTACTTTTGTAAAAATGTGTTACTACATATTTAAATGTGATTTATTATTTAATTTGAAGTATATTAGCAACAAGTGGCATTTGAAGTCATGGCACTGTGGAGAGAAACTACTGTGTTTAAACCATTTGACCTGTAATGATTAAAATTAAGAGTTCCAGGTAACTGTGAAATGTAAACCCAACCAGTAAGCTGCCAAGGGAAATCACAGAGCAGAAAGCATCATGTCCTTGAGGAGTTTCAAAATCCATTGACAATTGAAATGTCTTCACTCCTCCGGTTAACTGTATTTCTTTGGCAAGTACATAGGAATGCAGTGCAGTGTGTTTGTTCATATAATATTTTCACTTCTGATTGTTCCTTCTGATTTTATAGACTGCAGTCTTTGACAAAGACCTTGTTATTTGACCGTCAGAAGATAAATTTTTGGGGAGTGAGTTTTATGGTCTTAGAATGATAAGTATAGTTGATTTAAAGAAAGAACATTAATTGTATGACTAGTGATTTCAACTTGTTCATTGGTTTCTACTTTGAAAGTCGAGTGTAAAAGATTGAAATAGAAGGTTATTCTTTTTTAATACTAAGAAAATAAAAATAGATCATACCATTTTATGAAAAAGTAATTAAATGTTTCCTGAACAATCATTATTCCAAATTCGTAGTATGACCTCACCCTTCTAAACATATTTTAGCAATTAAAAATACATGATAAATATGTCTAGTTTCCATTTGACTTCCATTATATTCTGTAAGAGATTGGATTAGGAAGTGAATAGAGAATGTCTGTCAAAATATGAGGCCATATTCCATTCAAGAATCACAGACAGTTCTTTCTTGTCAGTGAAAAGCTGCTGTTGAATTTCTGTAGAATCAATGACTCTTCCTGCGCCACTGCTGTCTGTGTGGAAGCTAGATTGCTTCTGTGATCTCCACTGTTGACTCTGGGTTGCCGCGGACTTCTTTTCCTGTGTGATATCCACATGGATACTGTTAAGTCCCTTGTGATACGTGGTCTTTGTTCTGTGTTCCATAAACCAAAATGTGAAAAATTTATCACATAGTCTCCAATGTAGTACTGACATGTCCGGTATTGTTCTTAGGGTTGCATGTTGTTGTTGTTTTTTTTTTCCTCTCTCATATATCTTTTGCCCTGTCGGTTGATTAACATCCAATTGTATTAAGCTAGAGGACACACTCTGCTGTGAAACTGTCCAAGGAACCAGTAGCTACTAACCCAGTTAGCTAGAATGATGCTTTTGTGCGTGTCTGTCAGACTCCTTATTTAGACCCCAAGAGTCTTCATCGAAGGGCCCCATGGTAGCACTACTTTGAATAGAAGCCGAGCCTTTAAAGAAAGACTTTTGTTTTATTGGAGGCTTCCAGCTGTTTTCAAAACTGCCTCCTACCCAGCAACAACTCCTTCCTGAGACCATATTGTGTGTCTCATCTGTGACCCTCTCTTTAAGGGTGGCATTTGCAATATGGGATCCATGGGGGTCCAGGAACTTCCTGAAATGGTCATTCTGTATATGTGCTTTTTTCCAAGGCAGAAGCCATAGCTTTTCTCAGATCCTCAAATCATCAGTGACCTAAAAGAGGCTAAGAACCACTGCTTTAGGGCAAATTCCTTCTTCAGAGGTTCTTTCAAGTCCATCTTGGAATTTGAGCTCCCTTGGTCCTACCCCATGAATCCTCTAGAAAATGGCTGATTTTGTAATGGGGTGGGCAGTGCTCACTGTTCCCCTAAAGCCCTAACCCACTCCAGCCCTCTCAAATTTGAGATTCCTGACTAGGGATTTAAATGCTATTTTATAAATTGCATTCCTAGAATCCACTAGTAGTTACTTAGTAAATAATAAATAATGCCTTGCAATTACATGAGAAATTTGTACCTTCATGATATCATTTGGTCCTGGAAGGAACCCTATGATATAGAGAAAAGCAATATTCTATGTTATTACCATTTTAAATACGAGGAAACAGAAGTCACACAGCATGACAATGACACACTTGGGGTTAATGCTCAAATTGCTTGAATCCTAATCCAGGGCTTTTAGTTATTCTCAGTTTCCAAGGTTTCCTCACCCTGGAACTAAAATGAGATTTTTGATAATATTCACAAAACAGTTTCTGACTTTACCTCTTTAGAGGGAACTCTATCCTTTTGAGACTCTGCCAAATGGTTCAGAATATTCCCAGAATATTCACTCACCTGGGTGTGAGAACTGGTCTCCTTGGAGTTGACCTACCACCATAATGGAATCAATGAGAGTTTGTCCAATTGATGCATAGCGAGCCGGCACAAACTGACGCTGTGAAGGAACATAGGCTGTTTAATGGTATGGCATCACTCAGGACTGTGGGGAGCTAATACTTAAGAGTTTGGGACTTGCAAATTGCTTGTGAGTGAGGGTTTCTAAGGACAAAATTGGGGACAGAGATCTTCTGAGGAGGTAGACACTGTTGATTGGAGGCCCATGAGGTCATGTTAGCAGATGTTACTAAATTACTTCCGATGCCACTTCATCTGGTCCCCCAGAGGCCTTTTCCATCTCCAGAGACTTGGAATCTGAGAAATATTTTTGTTCTGTATGTAAGAGCTTTCATTAGTGCTGATTAACTACTTGTCCTGCAGGTTCCTTTGAATGATAAGCAAGCATTCCTCTCCCTTGAACCTAGGCCTGTGTGTTCCTAGATCATCTGCTCCTGTCTGCGGGTGAGATGATCTCTGGCGTTCATTGTTACATCCTAACTGACAGGATAAATTCCAGCTTCGCCACTCCCCACCTCTCCCTATCTTCTTGGCCACAGAAGGCACTGATTGCTCTTCAAGCCACTACCTCCTCTGCAGTTTTCCATTGTCTTTGGCACATTTACCTTTTTTGTTTTGAGATCTTACATACCCTGGAGTATCCATGCAGGCTTCCTAGAGACTGGATCCCACCCAGGGAAATAAGAGTGATAATCATTGTGATAAACTTGGCTTCATTACCCTTTCTATCTAACTCTGGCACATTGTCCTAGATCCAAAATTAGGGTCTTAGGCTGTCTCTTACCTTAGGATAATTCTATTTTAGACTCCTCTGCATCCTGGGGTATAGACTGAGTTTAAGCTCACACTGGAATTCTGCTAACTTTCACCAGAAGTTGTCACCTCCTGATAGCATCTGTAGCTTCACCTTGACCTCATGGTGGGGGGTGGGGGGAGTGGGGATTTGAATGAAACTACTCAAGTGATTCTCCAGCTGTGCTTTTTAGCTTCCAGATGTAGAAGTCAAATCACTCCTAAATAAATCATAGAATAGTAGACCAAGAAAGAATGTTTATAGAACCCAGGTTTCAAAGAGTAGCATGGGGCTGCATTTTGGTTTGGCCTACACAGTGCTCTGAAAAATTTCACAGTAGTTGTCTACAATGGAAAAAGAAAGATATTTTTTTTTGCAAACATCCAGATTTCTGACTTTGTTTGAAAAGTCCAAAGATCCCTTGACACAGGTGTGCATTCCTGCATGGTGAATGGCCGACATTTTGATTGGGGCCTGTGGGCTTCAGTTGACAGAAATTCCCTCTCAGAATTCTGTATCTCAAATAATAACTTGTTTAGTTTATCAACAAAAAAAGTGAGCATCCGAGACATGGAATGACCTCTGACAATGGCGCTGACCGGTATGGTAGGCACTGGTCGGTTGTGTGTGGCAGAAGCATTAAAATGCAGCTGATATGACTGAGGAACTGAATTTTAAATGTTAACTAATTTAAGTTTTAAAAGTTAAGGGGCGCCTAAGTGGCTCAGTCAGTTGAGCATCCGACTTGGGCTCAAGTCATGATCTCACGGTTCGTGGATTTGAGCCCCACATTGGGCTCTGTGCTGACAGCTAGCTCAGAGCCTGGAGCTTGTTTCAGATTCTGTGTCTCCTCTCTCTGACCCTCCCCTGTTCATGCTGTCTGTCTCTCTCAGAAATAAATAAAAAACATTAAAAAAAATTTTTTTTAATTTAAAAGTTGAGACCAAAGCATGGTAAAATATTTTTCTGTAAAACATGACTTTATTATTTTGGTGGCACTATATTTCAGTGAAGTACTGTGTACATTAGGTTTTATTGGTGTGTGCACATATACTTTTTTTTTTAAATGTGGCTCCTAGAAATTTAAAAATTACAGATGTGATTCACAGTGTGTTTCTGTTGGACAGTGCTGATCCGACAGGGCTTACTGGTGGGCAGGTCTGGAATTTGTCAGCAGATGTCTACAGTTCTAACCATATTTTTTCTCCATTACTAAAGTAGTATCCAATTTTTCTTCTAATTCTCAGAACTTTTCTTTCATTAGAACATATAACCTCACAAATTCTTATGGGAATTTGTTTTTCCTAATTTTTACATGGTACATGATACAGAAGTGATTTTATGTAAAAGAAACTTAGCTGTGTATATTATCACCAATTTTATAATAAAGGTAATTTTGAAGATAATAAAGTTAATAGTCATGATCTATGAAGACTTTTAATTTTTTTTTCTCAGTGACACTGACCATTTAATATTCTCTGAATTATTTGTGTAAGAAAATAATTTTAATACGTTGAAAGTAACACTGTATTTGATTAAGGCACAGATGTATATTAAAATGTAGTCTAAAATTAGTTATATCTTATTACTTTAAAATTAGTCGGACTATTTGGGTAGTTATCAATTGCTGCTGCTATGAATGTTCTGGTTCTTTTACCTTTTTTTAGGACTAGCAGCTTTTTGATGTGCTTAATGATTATTTTGAGCAAGATAATGTCACTTAAGGACTCTTTTGAGTGTATTTACAAAGTCATGATTATTGCCCCTCTACTAATGCTAATTTAATATTCCTATGCATCCTGTCTGCAAGCATTGGTTTATTATCAGTATAAATCTTAAAATATGACTCAAAGTAAAAACAACTGTACCTTAGTGTTAAGAGACATAAGCATTGGTATCATTGTTCAGCCAAGTATAAGCTGCCCATGGGACTGCCTGGATATCAACTGGCTTATCTGTTCCCATGTTAGCTATCATTCATGCTCATGTGGTACATTCTTTTTCCATTTGTATTGTGTAAAGGGGTCATTTTAAGTAATTAATTTATTTTAAAGCAGAAACTACAACAGGCCTAGTTCCTACCTTTTGCTACATTAAGTTCCTGAAACATATTGGCAGTCCACTAGTTTGGAAACACTGCCTTGCCTGGAAAGGTCCAAAGTACAACAGCACTTTGGGCAAGTGTTAGGGAGTTAATTCAGATATCTGGTGGGTAGTTCAACTAGCCTTAAGATTCCTTCTGAGCTAAAATTTTGTGATTTTTAAATTCTGAGATACTAGTTTACATGAAGAATAAGAAAAATAAGAATCATCTGTAGCGACTCCTATTTATCAACTTATTAATACACAGTTTTCATAGTACAGCTTTAATAGATATAAGTGGCAGAAAAGGCAATGACATTCTTGAAATTGATCCATGAAAATCTCATCAGCTATTACTTTTTATGACTTGTGATAACTGAACTTGTGTTAGCTTACACTTTATCTTCATTTAGATTATGACAGAAAAAATTAGCTAATAGAATATCAATAAACATGGGGCGCCTGGGTGACTCAGTCGGTTAAGTGTCGGTCTTGACTTCGGCTCAGGTCATGAACTCACAAATTGTGGGTTCGAGCTCTGCATCCGGCTCTGTGCTGACCGCTCCCTCTCCCTCTCTGTCTCTGCCCCTCACTGCTTGCTCTCTGTCTCTCTCAAAATAAATAAAAGTAAACTTTTAAAAAGTCTGCAAATAAAATCTGCCCCACTTTTCAAAACAACAGGTTTTTGAATCACTTAGGAACATGAAAAATATCTTCCTAACCCAAGAAATTAACAGATGATCCCCATCTACTTTCAGGCAGACCCTGAAAATATTAGTACTCAAAAGTAATAAAATTGCATGTATTAAATATTAAAACCTTTTTCAAGACTGTTGCTAATCCATACTGGTTTCTCGTTTAAACACTTGTTAGTTCACATCTGCGAGTTTTTGATGGGAAGCTATTCAGAAACTTCTCAACAAAGCAAAACAAAACAGACAAAAAGATTCTAGAGTATATCAGACATTCAGGTGCTTTATGTTTGCTTCACTTGGAGGACTGGTAAATTATAGGAACATCTCAGGTTACAAAATTATAATTTGGATTTAAAATATAGTTTATTCAGTATATTATAGTTTATTGTGGAAATTGCACTTCAGTTACAGAACAAATTGTCTTTTTAAGACAACCTTTTTCTTTTTTTCTTTTTAATTTTTTTAAAATGTTTTATTTATTTCTAGGAGAGAGAGAGAGACAGCATGAGCAAGGGAGGGTCAGAGAGAGAGGGAGTCACAGACTGAAACAGGCTCCAGGCTCTGAGCTGGCAGTCAGCACAGAGCCCGATGCGGGGCTCGAACCCACGAACCGCGAGATCATGACCTAAGCGAAAGTCGGACGCTTAACCGACTAAGCCACCCAGGCGCCCCATGACAACCTTTTTCTTAAAAAAAGTGATCTGATTTTTTTCCTGAGATGGAAGATAGCCAAAGCAAAAGCCTAGTAGTTAAGGATAGGCAAATCAAGAAGGTGTGGTTTGATGCAACTAATGTTACTCGAGTAGACATCTAAAGATACTGAGAGTCAATATACTACTTTTCATTTTGTATCAATTTCAAAATTTCAGTGGCTTACAACAACAAACATATTCATGTTCAAGTTCTGCATTTGGGCTGTGGTTCTGCCATTGCGGACTGGGCTTGGCTGGGCCTGACTTGCCTGAGCCTAGGCCTGGGCAACAAGTTTTTGTTTAGTTTCAAGGAGATTCTAAATGTCTCCTTTCTACAACCTGCTGCTGAAAGGATCACCATCTACCTGGGGGTTCCCCTTTCAGTGGATTTACAAGAGCACAAGAGGGTAAGTGTTAACATACAATGCTTCTTAAAACCTGGGCTTGGAGCTGGCGTGCTCTCTCATTTTTTCCACTTTTCATTGGCCAAACAAGTCACATGCTCAGCCCCAACTTTAGTAGGTTAGAGTGCAGAAGAATACTATGCCCTCAGCAGTAAGTAGTACATGCATGGCAGAGTGTGGATATAGTGCGGAGTAAGGGGCGAGGGATTTAGAATAATGACTCCGTCTACCCCATCAGTCAATTTCAAAATTGGTACAATGTGAGATAAAGGAAGAAAGCTGCTTTTTTTTTTTTTTAACATTTTGTTTTTGTTTTTTAATTTCTGAGAGAGAGAGAGAGAGAGAGAGACAGTGTGAGCAGGGGAGGGTCAGAGAGAGAGGGAGACACAGAATCTGAAGCAGCCTCCAAGCTATGAGCTAGCTGTCAGCACTGAGCCCGATGTGGGGCTTGAACCCACGAATCATGAGATCATGACCTGAGCTGAAGCCGGATGCTTAACCAACTGAGCCACCCAGGCACCCTGGAAGAAAGCTGGTTTTATTTGAAGAATCATTCTGCGGTGATTTGATGTAGACCTTTTAAAAGACTCATATCAGGGGCACCTTGGTGGCTTAGTCAGTTAAGCGTCCAACTTTCGCTTAGGTCATGATCTCGTGGTTCGTGGGTTCGAGCCCCGCGTTGGCCTCTGTGCTGACTGCCAGCTCAGAGCCTGGAGCCTGTTTCAGAGTCTGTGACTCCCTCTCTCTCTGACCCTCCCCTGCTCACACTGTCTCTCTCTCTCTCTCTCTCTCCTAGAAATAAATAAAACACTTAAAATAAATAAATAAATGAAAAATAAAAGATTCAATTAAATAGCATAATTTTAGTGATATTTGTGTATTTCCTGGAAAAGGGTATACATTTATAATGAACGAGGACTTAGCATAAATCCTAAGCAAAATGCAGCAGGTGAATATGTTCTCTTATGGAACAAACTTTTCCGGAAGCACCTACTATCCACAGGTTTTCTTGAGAGATGTAAATTTGATTATACGGGTGCTGCCTGCCATTAGGAGACAGAATGTAAATAAAGTATCCAGTAAAGTGAAAGCCTTTTCCATTGTGTTTTTATGATTCTGCTATTTCACTGACATAGAGTAAGTAGAAATTCTCTACCAAAGCATTTCAGCAATTAATACAATGATGTTAGCAGCAAGAACAGATATGATAAAACATATAATTATATATACTAATTTATGTGGGTTAAAAAAAGCAGAGCAATTTAGAACATGGACTCATTAATAGGATCAGTCATTTTAATATTACTGTACACGTCTCATGAACATATGTAATGCTTTTTAAAAATTTTTATTGCATATTCACTGAGATTCTTTTGTAAAAATAAGTGAAAAAGTTATGCAATAAGTATTTATTTAAAGGTTCTAGCACCTACTATGGTGACTATATGTTTATACCTAAGGCCTTGGGGGGAAACACAACTATGGTAAATTCATAGGATTAGATGTCCTTTTTGCCTGTCTGTCTTTCTGTCTTTTAAAGAACTTACCTGATTTTAAACATTACTTTGGAAAATGTGCACGTTCTTTCCATTTAATGTGAGATTGTGTGTGTATGTATGATTGTACAGTATATATATGTGTGTAAAATTGGTTACTGGCCTTCTTCAATAAGCTAATCCTATTAGCAATTTGTTTAGATTTTTTTTTAAATGTTTATTTTGGGGGGGTAAGGAAGGGAGAGAAAGTGAGAGCAGGGGAAGGGATAGAGAGAAAGAGAGAGAGAATTCGAAGAAGGCTCCATGCTATCAGTGCAGAGCCCAACATGGGGCTTGAACCCGTGAACTGTGAGATCATGACCCAAGCTGAACTCAAGAGTCAGATGCTTAACCAGCTGAGCCACTCAGGTTCCCCCAATTTGTTTAGATTTTAACTTTTTGAAGCTTGATTCTTCATGTCTCAGTTTAAGAATATCAGAATTCTATAATAAAAAAAAGGGGAGCTGAAGGCTCATCCGTAGGAACACAAATATGGCTTTGATTCTGAAATGGCTGTTTCCAGCGAGTCGTCCTGACATGCTTCTTGTGCATGTAATAGAAGAAGCTGTAAGGAGAGGCAGGGTTGTTTCCCTGACAAGTTCATTTATGTACTTTGTGTGAACAGTGCCTGCTCAGAACACTTTCAGCGTAGGAACATGTAGATTCTTGTTAAGCCCTAGTTAGTGAGCCTCTAAAGCTCTATGAAACCAGTGAACTAGTGTAAGTATTCTCTAACTTAAAAAAAGACTGCTTGTCATTAACTTTGTTCCTTTGCAACTACATTGATCTGGAAGGAAAATCAGGCTTTATTTTTGGTCTTCCTCATCTCTGTTTTATTACTTAATGTTTTTTTCTTTTTAAACTCACTAGTTGATTGTTTAAACAACTTTTTTTTAACAGTCTGCTTGGCATCTATCAGAGTAGACACTGAAAAGAACAGTTCTATTGACTGCTTAATTCTTTCACCAAGGGAAAAGTCTGTCTGTCCATTCCTCATTGAATTTTAACCACAAGAAGTTACAGTTTTTTAACTGCCACATCTAAAATCATTTCTTGAATTTTGAGTTCTATTTCAATAGGTCATATCTACTTTCCCCTCTTTCTAGGGCTGTTCTGGCTTTCTCTGGGTCACTCAAAAACCAGATCCTATTGGAATGGTGTAATCTATGTGATAAGTTTTTCATAGAGTTGCGTTGACTCTAAATATATATGCTGCATTTTACCAATCTAAAATATTTCTCACATCCTAGTCTGACCATCATCTCTTGACTTGATGGATTGCAGGAGGCTTCTACCTGGTTTTCTTGCCTCTCACATAGGAGTCTATTAGTTTACAAAGGTCATTGTTTGTAACATATAAATTAGGTAATGTTATTTTCCCTTTAGCTTTGGAAGAGAATCTGCCTCATCTCTAAACCACTTTATTGCACTTCACCAACACGATTTCAGGCCTTTTAGCTATTTCAAGTGACCCTGCAAGCTCACACTCTACTTAAGAGTCTTTCTACTTGCTTTTTTCTCTGTCTGGAATATTCTTCCCTGAGATCTGTTCTTCACCAGTTCGTCTTCAGAGTTCAACTCCTAGAGAGGTAGCTATGTTAGTTATCTGTTGCTACATGACTAATTACCCCCACACTTAGCACCTCCAAGCAACAAGCATGTCAACATTAACTATGTCACACAGTTCCCTCAGGTCATGAATCTGGGAGTAGCTTAGCTGGATGGCTCTGGCTCAGGGTCTCTCAGGAGCCTGAAACCAAGCTGTGGGCTGGGCTGCAGTCACCTAAGACTCTACCAGGGCAGGATCTGCTTCCCAGCTCATTTGGGTGGTTGTTCTTTACTATGGAACACCCCCCACACCCTACCACACATCCCGTAGATTGCCGAGTGACCTCAGGACCTGGTAGTTGACATCCTTCAGAGGGAAGGATCCAGGAGAGGAAACACCCAGCAAGGAAGCGACAGCCTTTCATAACCTGATCTTGGAAGTGAGATAACATCACTCTTGCTGGATGCTGTTAGTCACACAGGCCAACTCCAGTGTCAGAGGGAAGTACACAAGGGTTTGAGTACTAGGAGATGGGGATCACAGGGAACTGTCTGGAAGGCTGGCAACCTCTGCAGCCCTGCCACCCATTGAGATTTTACTGGTTACTTTCAAGAAGTCAGCACGTTTCATTTTTTTTTTTTTTTGACCTCTGAACAATCTATAGAAGTTGCAACTGTATCTCTTCCTTGATAGGAGTTAATATCCCATATAAGTGGAAAGAATGGTAATAGCTCTCCTACCCATGTACTCCATCCCATTGTTTCCCATTACTTTCTTACTTGTACTGATGACTGTCTGAAATGTTGTATCTCCATGTTGTGTGTCTGTCTTCCTCTAGGAGATTATTGGATCTTGAATTCAGAAAACTGGTTTCATGTCCACTGTTGTAATCCTTCAGCTTAGAACAATGCCTGCAATGTAATAGTTATTTGATAGTGAAAAATAGGTTTGCCTTTTTAAAAAATGTTTTATTTATTTTTGAGAGAGTTATAGAGACAGCGTGAGCAGGGGAGGGTCAGAGAGAGAGAGAGATACAGAATCTGAAACAGGCTCCAGGCTCTGAGCTGGCTGTCAGCACACAGCCCGATGCGGAGCTCAAACCAACAAACCGTGAGATCGTGACCTGAGTTGAAGTCAGACGCCTAACTGACTGAGCCACCCAGGTGCCCCAGGTTTGCTTTTTCAAGCCCCAGAAGTTTTATTTTAACTATTTTATACAGAAATGTTTCTACATGCATCCCTGTATTTTAAAACTGAGTATACTGAGCATAAATTTCATTAGTTTAAGTAACATTTGCTGAGTTTACCTCATGTAGAAAGCACTATGCTAGATACTCTGAGGTTACAAGCATAAATACGACATGGTCGCTGCCCCCACAAGAGTCTCTTGGTAAGGAAGGGCAGAGTGTGGTGTGGGTTGTTTGAGAACAAGTAAACTGGAGGAGAGGGCGAAGTGATGGAGCCAGGGAACAATGGAAATTGGAGAAGACTACACAATGGAATGCCCTCTAGATGTCTCAGGGGCAGTATAGCTATTTTGTGCTGTAATACTATGTTCCTTTTAGCATGTTCAGCATGTAAGAAGGAAAAGGGGTGCCTGGTGGCTCAGTTGGTTGAGCGTCGGACTCTTGATTTCGGCTCTGCCCCTCTTTCTCACTCATGCTCTCTCTCTTAAAAAAAAAAAAAAACACCTTGCTGAAATGACTAAAAATAAATGGAATTGTGTTTCATTATATGTGATCATGTGTAGATGTAGAGCAGTTTGCCACTACATTAAATAGCTGTAGATTGTTATATCTTTGGAATTTGTTCTCTGAGTAGTGATTTTCTTTACAGAGTTCTTCTCTGCTCTTAGCCTGTTCCTGTAGTCCTTCTGTCTCCCACTTTTTAAAGTTGCTTCATCTAATTGCTGTGGACTTGAAAGGCCGGTAACCGAACTTGATAGATGTATAATAGATGTATAATAGATGTATATAAGAATAAATAGGGCTCTTAAAGTTTTCTTTTCCAGTAATTGAGTTTTCAAGGAGGTTTTACTTTTGGCTTACCATGTGTGGCCCATATTTACATCTTTCTGGTACTCACCTATTTGTGTACAACTTCTCTTAATAGACAGGATGTGATTTTACCTTCGGTTTTTTATTGAACTTTTTGTCTCATGCAATGTATTAGAGTTGACTTTGAAGTCACACTGACTCATATGTACCATATTTTAGCTTTATGTCCTTAAATAAGTGTTGGATCTGAGTCTCATCAAAAAAAAAAAAAAAGAAAAAAAGTCAAATCTTCCTCACAGTGTGGGTGTGAAGAGTGAATGTATATGGCAAGGGCCTAGAATGTTACCTGGCATCTGTTTCCTGCCTCCTCCTTTGCCAGTTATTCCCCACCTGGTAGAATAGGCTTCACACTCTATCACCCAGTGCTGGTGACAGAGGCCTTGGTCATCAACATCCATAGTGCATGTCGCTCTGACAGGGACGGCCTGGCTTACCTGTGGCAGTGTAGGGCATGCGCAGGAAGACCAGTCCTGCAGGCCGCTTTATTTCCTAAGATGGGCAGCGTAACTCAGGGAGTCATCCGAGGTCATGTTTCACTGCAGAGTGATTCCGGTGACTTCGCCCCATAGAAAATCCAGTCCAAGGCTCACCATAAAAGTAAACATGCCCTTCAGGTCTCCATCGGAGATTTGATACCCACACACAGGTTTAACTGCTGTGTGGTATTTTCACTCCCTGCCTTGGATTTCACAACAGCATTTCAGAGGCATGTCCGCCTTTAAGAAGGATAAGACTGTGGCGGTTTTAGGGGAGGGTGAATCACTCACTATAGATACTCAAAGTTAACAAAACTTTCAGAGCAAGGAATTTTTTAATTAAAGAAAGTTCTACAACATCCGTGTAATTACTTACATTTTTCTACTCCCTCACATGTTTTCTCAGCTTACCCACCCTTGTGACTCATTCAGCAGCAAAATCAGTGAAATCAGCATTCTCTTCTAGTCGTCAAGCAAAAGTGGGTCATCTCCCTTGCCTACTGGAGTGTCTGGTAAGCCCCAGAGAATCTCATTTCAGTGGGGCTTCTTCTTGCTTCCATGTTTCCTTGCTTTCCTCCTTGGACTGGCTTCCCCTGACCACCCAGAACTTCTCACCATAGCCAGCTCCTTCACTCCCCTTAGGAGTGTTCTTAGGTTGTTCTTGCCTAAATGCTGCATTTTCTTGTATTCATTTACCTCCATGCCCTGAGGAAACTGCTAAGATTCATCTGTTTTCTTGTTCTAAATTCAGCTGGAATTCATGGAGTACCTATTGTGTGCCACCTACTGAATTAGACCCTGATACTTTATGAATTAGAAGAATGAGGTTCAGAAAGGTTATGTGTCCAGAATGGCAAAGGTAATAAATGGTAGAAAGAATTTGCATGCACATCTGCCAACTCCAAATTCAGTTTTACTTCTAATTTAGCACAGCTTTCCTCAAGGCCAAGATATTGGGAAACACTGATGATGTGAGCTGGAAGACTTCATTAGGTCATGCTTGAGCTTGTGCCACTGACCATCACCGCTTCTCCAGCAGGGGTGACTGCTGTAAGTGGTGTGGTGGCAGATGTGCAGGGGCTGGGTCCGCAGGATGGAGAGACCAGTGATCTAGAAAAAAAAAGGATCTTAAAAGGAGATTTAGCAACACAGGATAGAAAACCTCTACTCCACTCTTCATTAAGAAGAGTAAACAGGGACACCTGGGTGGCTTAATTGGTTAAGTGTCCAACTTCTGGTCAGGTTATGATCTCACTGTTCCTGAGTTTGAGCCCTGCATCAGGCTCTGTGCTGACAGCTCAGAGCCTGGAGCCTCCTTCGGATTCCGTGTCTCCCTCTCTGTCGGTCCCTCCCCACACTCATTCTCTGTCTCAGTCTCTGTCTCAAGAATAAATAAACCTTTAAAAAAAAAAAAAGAGAGAGAGAGAAAGTTAACTTCTGAAATGTGAGGAAGTTGGGGGGGGGGAACTTCTTGATTTCACTTTATTCAGAATGTGTATTTAGTCTTTAATTGGAAAAGTGTTACCTGTTACATTGAGGAAGCATTTAAAGCCTTATGCCACTGTCTAGACTGGTCACAGAAATTGTTTTTTCTTTTTTTGACTTCTTAAAAATACCTTAATGAAAATGAACATGGTTTCTGTGAGTTTGAAAATGGGTAGTTATTGCATTATTGGAGGGGAATGTTAAAGATCTTTCATTTTGGGTTTCATAATGTGATTTTAGAGTTTACCTTAGACTCTGTATTTGATGATGTAGAAAATTATGTGAGAGACTGTAATGAAGCTGCAGTGTGAACACTCAACTCAGGAAGAAAAGGAAAGTATGCATTTTCCCAAAATTTGGAATGAGTTGTAGACCTGGGTTCAAGTTTGGACTCTGTAATTGAATACAATACTTGGATGACCTTTGGCAAGTTATCTAGCCACTGGGCCTGTTTCATTGCATACTCAAATAAGGACTACACTTGCTTTCTTTCTGGAGTTTGGAGTATGATGAAAGCATCTGTCTTGTGCTTTCTACACAGACATATTGCAAAGTTGACCATTTTAATTAGTTGATTACAATTGCAATTTCTAGAAAAACAAAGTATTTCCTTCACTTGTGGTAAGTTAGTAACTTCATCTTTCTGTGCAAAGTCTTTATAGTTCAAAATTAGCTACATTATATCAAAGGTTTTATGTAACACTAACTTAGAAAGTGAAAACAGAGATGGCCTAAAACTCTAATGACACCCTTTTAAGCTTCCCGTTAAGGAAAGTAATTTTAACATATTATAAGACATGATGTTTTTAACAGGCATTTCTATTTTTCTCAGGAAGTATATTTTGGAATGATCTTTGAAAGGCTGCTGTTTCAATCGCTAATTCATTTTACTCAGAGACTTTGAACATCAAAGCAGCAAACTCAATTAAATGAAATGGTCAGGAAATAGAATATTCTGGTGAATTTAGTTGTCAAAGTTAAATAGAAAACTTATTACCTTCTCCACCCATATGGTTTCTGGTCTCTGTATTTAAAAATTCTATTGAATTTGAGTTTATATTGAAAGTTCTGTGCCAAGTTTCTCTTGTTGTATTTTATTTTATTTGGAAAAAGGAAGGGAAATCAATTAAAGAAAATCCTTTTGGTGTCACGTTATATTACTGGAAAGCATTCCAAACTATACTGGCTTCATTGGTAAATACCAATTTTCTTCCAGTACTAGAAATGTAGATTAGAGGCCCCTGGGTGGCTCAGTTGGTTAATCTTCCGACTTCAGCTCAGGTCATGACCTCACAGTTCGTGGGTTCAAGCCCTGCGTCAGGCTCTGTGCTGACAGGCAGCTCACAGCCTAGAGCCTGTTTCAGATTCTGTATCTCCCTCTCTCTCTGACCCTCCCCTACTCATGCTGTCTCTCTCTCTCTGTCTCTCAGAAATAAAACATTAAAAAATTAAAAAAAAAAAAGATATGTAAATTAGATAGGATGAAAAGTCAACTTAAATGAGCATAGCAATGAGCTGACTTATCAATGGATTTTGATTTTTCCCTTCTAGAACTCAAATGCAAAAAAAAAATCAATCTCAGTAAAGTTATGGTTAAATGAGCATCAGCATAATCAGCTGATAAGATATACATTTGAAAGAGTAGTTTACATTTGTGTAGAAATTTGGAAAGCGTAGAAAATTTTTAAGAAGCAAAAGAAAAGCTCGTTCACAGTCTCAACAGTGAGAGCAATCTTGTAAAGCTTTAGTGTTTAGTCTTTATTTCCAGAATCAAAGGCAAATGGATACAGAAATCTTTTTTTCAACCTGTTTATGTTTTTTTTTAACCTGCTTACACGGTGTTTTCCTTTTTGTATTTTTATTTCCATTTTAAGTTTTATAGAAATTATAAGAAAAATGGCTGAAAAGAGCAGAAATAAGACAGCTTTCCTTTATGCTAAAAAAAATCCATCCTTAGTCACTATTGCTGTATTTTAATTGGTATACAGAAAAAGATAAATTATTATTAAAAGTATTTTGCTTTACAATAAGTCTGTCTTTTAATATCTATTTGTAATTAGTAAATCACATACCCCTTTCAGAATTCAGAGGGGGAAAATGCTCTAAAATATAGGACCATTCAAAAGCCAAATTTTAAGAGCTTTTATTTTCTGCTTATTTTCTTACATAGTGTTCAATGAACAGTTTCATCACAGTAATTTTTGTTGATTTACTTTCAAGTTCTTTTTTATGACAGTAGATTGGAAATGTAAGCCTAACGGAAAAATGCATCCATGAATTATCAGTATTTATCTTAACATAGATTCATTTTTTTAAAACATTGATTTATTTTTGAGAGATGGAGAGAGACTTAGCATAAGCAGGAGAGGGATAGAGAGGAAGGGAAGCACAGAATCCTAATCAGACTCTAGGCTTCAAGCCGTTAGCACAGAGCCCAGTGTGGGACTCGAACTCACAAACCACAAGATCATGACCCAAGCCGAAGTCAGACGCTTAACCAGTGAACCACCCAGGTGCCCCAAGATAGATCCATTCTTGATCATTGACTTTGTAAGGCAATTTTTTTTAAAGTTGTCTTAATTCCACAATGCAGTTTTATCAGGTATATTTTATATGTATACATATATATGTATACACACGTATATAATATTTTATAAACACACTTAATTTGATAATTCCTTAACTATAGAACTGTGAAATAAAAAATGCCATGAGGTTAATTTCTATTTTATATTTTTATATATTCCTGGTGAAACAGCAGGCCAGAAGATATTAATATGCTGTTAGATTTCATTTGTGTTCTTTTCAGATTCATGAAACTCTGGAAGACAAGATGGTGGAAATACTTTCTATACCTCAGATAAATATAATGTATATTTCCATATTAATAATGTAGAATTGTCTTTTCTGCCTTAAAGGGATTTTCTTTTTTTAATGAGTCCTGGCCTTTTTGTTATTTCTCAAATGGCTGTATTGTGTGCTTTGAGGCATTTAGTGTGGGGATGATTTACTGAGTTCTGTCAGTATGTTAGCAACTATGTTTAAGATCAGAGGTTATTTGGTTTGGTTTTGGTTTTGCTGTATCACTTGTGTGTGTGTGTGTGTGTGTGTGTGTATTTTGGTAGCCTTGGAGGAAAAGCTAATAAGAATTTAATTCAACTTCTTTCTGTTTGCCTCCATATACTGATAATTTTATATTTATTTAGGTAAAAGCTCAATGTGTATGCATAGGTTTTGCTTTGGATCAAGAGCTAGAGTTCTTTTTTAATGATTTTTTATTTTATTTTTATTTTTTAAAAATAGTTTATTGTAAGAGCTAGAATTCTTAATAAACTTGCAGTGGTAAAGGGATAGGCTACTTATAAGTATTGTAGTTTATATTCCACCGTTGAATAAGTAATAAGGTGGGCACACAAATATCTTCATTAAAAGTAGCTCTTCAAAGTGAGTCTTTAAGGTGTTAAACAAAAAAATTTAGTGTGTTCTCAAGATTCTAATGGAAAGATGAAAGAACAAAGCATTAATATAAACTAAAAATTGTCCTAATTTTTCTGACAATCTGTACTCAGCAGTAATTACAGAATTTTTTTTTTCTTTATCTGTAAACATCTATTCATGGAGCTTTACGGGGCGGCGGGGTCAGGGGAGGGCTATGTTCTATAAACAATTTTAAGGTAAATTTAAAGATACGTCTCTTTTCCTTCTCACAGTCTTTGAGACTGTGTAATTAATTACAAAGAGACTTTTGTAATTAATTACAAAATTACCATAGTAAGTGGATTCCTTTTCTAATGAAGTAACTCTTAAAGAATTCAGAATAATGGAACAAGACCACACTAAATTACCAAAAAGTGTAATGGTTCTTAAGTAAATGCATTTTTGAATACTATAAATGTAAGATGAGTTAATGGCTAAAGAAAGGTCACCATATCTTCTAATGAATAGATGGGAGTAATTTCTAATTAGCACCCTGTTCCCTCACAAATTACATGTGAATTGGATGTAAAAGCTCTTTGTATATAAACTGTAAAGGACTATGAAAACATAATTAACTGTGATTGCTATGAACATAGGTTTTAATGGACCTTCCCCCCAACCCCAAATATATGAACACTTGTTTACAGATATTTTAACCTCTTAGTGACAGGTTTATCTACAAGATGATAAAGAATAGAACTGACATCTTTTGGTGAAATAGCTGTTTGCTCTTCCTGAGAAATTCTGATTTGCACTTTGTCAATGGAGAAATAACATAAAATCAGAGGTGAAGTGTCTAGTATGCTAATGAATCTTGTTTGAAGGGCTATGGTTATAATTAGTTTTGTTCTCTGTTGCTTGAAGAGACTCTGCAGTGTAATAATAAGCATCAGTTTCTCAAGTCCAAATTACTATAAATATTGAATTGGTTGAATCTGGAACTAGTGAGGTTATTTTGTGCCTGAACTTCCTGTTTTCACCTACCTCCCAATTACTTGCAGCTGTCAAAATAATTTTAATCACTTTCAGATACTTTGCAAAAGAAAAGGGCCTTAAGCCCTTCTGCCAAAAAGGTGTTGCCCCTTCTCTTCTCATCTGCCTTTGTAGCCCTGCTGGGTCCCTCTGTTCTAGTTGGGCCGGCATTCTTTCTGAACATCACCATTACGCTCTAAGATCTTGAACATTTATCCAGGTCATTCCACAGTTCTGATCTGCACCCTTGCCTGCTAAGCCACATCAGAGAATCAGAATTTTCGAGCTGAAGGAAGCCTTAGTAATCATTTGGTAAGCCCTCCTGTTTTACCAGTGTTGATGAAACGTATGACATTACATAAATACTTTCAGATTAATAATTAGACCCAAATCTCTGGACTTCCAGCCTTCAGCCCCTTCCACTGTGACGGGTTGCCTGCAGATATGTGCCAGTAGGCACGGGCAGAAATCTGCTTCCTGCCGAGAATATCTTCCTCCAGAGGAACACTAACACCTGCATTCTCCCACCTCTGTGTCCAGCCTGTTCACCGAATATGCCCGGTTCTGTCCCGGTGTGTGTAAGAATAATAAGTTATTATGGGGAGAGTAAATTGAAACCTATATTAGGCAGAGGAAGAATGAGCGAGCACACTCAGATACAATAGCAATTAGAGTAGCAGTTGTGTTGTATGTACTTCGCTGCTTTTATTAGGCATTCACTTTCAGAAAAGGAAAACGTTTGTATTTTTCATGGCTGCACCTATAGAAAGGGAGAGCCCCACTTCAGGACACCATAAGCATGGCACAGGGTCTTAGCTTGTATATAATAGTTTTCAACTTTTTGAAAATCATGGGAGACAGGTAAATCTGAAATAGTATTCTTCTGTCAAAAGCCTTTTCTTAAAATCAGAGCCTTTCTCAGCATTCTGCTAAACTGAGTCCTGTCTCTCTTATTTAAATTTAAGATACTGAAACCACACAAAGCCAAGGTGAAATGATTTATGTACTGTTAGTGTCCCTACTCTTCTCCTGAACTGCAGACATGCATAGTTAGTTAGAATTTTAGCATTGGAAGGACCTTGGCCCCTCAACTGTCCAACCACATGTTATCGCAGAAAAAACAGAAAGAAAAGTGAGGATTCTTCGTGATGAGCGCTGGTTAGTGTCAAGCAGCATGGAACTCAGGAATCTTGGCTCAGGCAGGGCTCTTTTCCCTAAATTATTTCAAAAATCCTCTTTAAATTATCTCTTGTCTCCATCTGATTCTATTTGTCAGCCTGTCTCTTTTTTCTTTCTTTCTTTTTTCTTTCAGGAGAATTCATCTCAGTCCTATTTAAGTTATTTTCAATGGGTTTAATCTGAATTCTAACTATGGCATGAGGTTGAAAAGGAAAATCAGAAGCCTAACTCTAATTAGAAGACTGATATCATCAAAGATTTTTTTCTTTCTTTCTTTTCTTTTTTTTTTTTTTCCTTTTGGCATCCAGCCATGCTCCTTTCTACAGATCAGGACTGCTTATTGATTTTTCTGTGCTTTCAAAAGTCCCCATGCACTTTGTTAATTTCAACAATATAGATATATTGTCTCTGCCTTTGACAGAGGTTGCCGGTGAATCCTCATGCAAGACAGCTGCATCAAATTTAAAGTTTCTTAAAATGGTACTCTTGGAAATCTGCCTTGATAGGTAACCACTAAAGCTTTACATACACCCATTTTGTAAAACAATTGATATGAAGAGTATGTTGTCAGCATCACCTGCTGCCTTGGATTGGAACATTCATCTGTCTGCATCAGTTCAGTCACTTAACAATAAACATTTAGCAGGTACCCACTTTGTATGCAGACAGTAAAGAGACCAACAATCTCATAAGTAATCCACAGTGCAGTCCCAAGTGGCAAAGTGATACATAAAGTGATAATAAGACTGCGTAGAGCTCTTTCTAGGGCCTTCTGGGGTGTGGCATCCATACCTCCTGCGGAGGCCCCCAGAGATCACAGTGAAGGCAGATGCTGATCTCTAGTGTTGGGTGTCATGTCGTGTGTGACCTTATTTACATGATGCAGGCCAGTATAACAGAAGTATCTCAAGGACTACTCACCAGAATATGCTTTCACGAACTGTCTATATCTTTCTTGCATCATATCATCATCAAAAATCTGTCACCCTCAAGCCCACCTGCTAAGTAGTGTGCCCTTTCTTAAAGGATGAAGAAAGTGTAGTATTTTTATTTGACCCCGCAGGGTCTCACCCATCCCTCTAGTTTAAGGAATTTTACATCATCAGCAGCAACTAGTGATTAAAACATAACCCCCTGCCCCAAGTCAGGCTGTGCCCAACATCTCAATGCAGAAGATATTCCTGTGTAGAGCCATATGTGTCCTTCTTAAACCATTAGGAAAATACTCATTTTCTGTAGCAGACCGGAGGAAAGAAAAGTTATACTTAATTATATTTTTACCCCAAAGGAAGGCTTAAAAATGAATGGCCAGAGGTGAAAAGAGAACTCGAGCTCTCATCAAGAATTCCAGTGAACCTGATGAAGTAGCTTTTAGACATCCAGCACTGACTTTGTTCCCACAGTCTCTTATGTGTTTAAGTTCCCTCAGTCATAACCAGAAGTAGTTAAGCAGTTTGGTGGTGGTGGGACAAAGGCATGTCAGGAGGAGCAAGAGTGGCCGTGGGGAAAAGGCGGAGGTTTACCGCAGCGGGGTTCTTGTGTTGGTCTTAGATCTGTCAGCGACAGTCAGATAGGTCTTCACGGCAAGGGCTTTGGAGCTGCCAGCAACATGTGTTTCTTTCCTTTTTTAAATTAAAAAAAAAATTTTTAATGTATTTTATTTCGAGAGACAGAGAGCAGGCAGGGGAGGGTCAGAGAAAGAGAGGGAGACACAGAATCCGAAGCAGGCTCCAGGCTCTGAGCTTTCAGCACAGACCCCGATGCGAGGCTCAAACCCACGAACTGTATGACCATGACCTGAGCCGAAGTCAAATGCTTAACCGACTGAGCCACCCAGGTGCCCCCAGCAACATGTGTTTCTTACATTCCTCTTTACCTTTCTCTGTGCTGTCTGGATATCCCTCTCACAAATCAAACAGTCCCAGGGGCACCAGGGAGGCTCCAGTCGGTTAAGCATCCAAATCTTGATTTTGGGTCAAGTCATGATCTCACAGTTGATGAGATTGAGCGCTGCATCAGCATGGGCCTGCTTGGGATTCTCTCTCTTTGCCTCTCTGTCCCTCTGTCTGTCTGTCTGTCTGTCTCTCTGCCCCTCTCTCCCCCAAAATAAACACTTCTAAAAAGTTTTAAAATTAAACAGGTCCAACATCGGATGCATGATTTGCCCCGCCCCAGGACTCCTTGGGTCCTGATCCACCTTCTGTACAGTAGCCTAAATCAGAAATATATGCATCATCCGTGGATCCACTCTCATGGTACGCTTTGAATCAGTCACTCAGGCATTTTAATTTGATTTCTTTAAATATATTTTGCTCCCGAGCATTCCTTTCCGTCCCTCTGTCAATGGTTATTGCATGTGCTTGAATATTATAAGGCAAGGTTCCCTTCATCCTGCAAAATGAGCCCTCAGAAAAGAGGGAGTCTTGTTGTACTGGAGTTAGCACAAAGCCTCTGCTATTACTGGGTGCTTTCCCAACTGCTTTATTTTAAACAGCACAGCACTGTGTGAGGAAGACACATTCGCCCAAAATGACCTCGTTTGATGTGGTTAGATATTTATGGAAGGCACCTGACCAAATCTTTTTTTTTTTAAGAATGAAATAGCACTTAAAATAGTGTATTTATTCCTAGGAATGTGTCCTCCAGTTACAGATGTAAACTGTTTATATGAACAAGCCTTTTTACCATCAACTCCCCCAAAGCCCCCTAGTATATTCAACTTAGCAATATATAAAGCGTGAATATGCATGCATCTACAGGGCAAATGAAACCATCAGCTGCTAATTTTTACTAAGTATCTGTAGCCTAGGATATTTCTCACAGTAGCATCGGACAGAGTCCACAAATGCTGTATCTCCAGTGAAGATGGGCATGTTCAGAAAACTCAGAGGACTAAAATTCTAACTTACTATGATGCAGATGCAGATGTCAGACACGCGTGTGAAGAGTTTGAATCAAAAGGTTTGTAGAGATATGGATGTAATTAAAAAAAAGTAATTTACCAAAATAGGTTTTGTATTTCACTACGCGTGTCACCGAAAATAGCAAATACCCCCCTTATCTGATGTAAACAAGCATGCATTCAGGAAAGTGTATGAATGGTAAGTATAGAGCCGGGCGGATTTTCACCCAGCCGTGTAGGCGGCACGCAGACCGAGACCCAGCACAGTACCAGCACCAGAGATGCTCCCTGTTGCTCTCTCCCAGTCGCTGCCTGGCCGCCTCCACCGCCATCTGCACACCGCCAACAGCGTCCTGCCTCCTATCACCGCGGATTAGCTTTGCTTGTTTCTGAACTGTTCTTATAAGTAGAATTATTCAGTAAGTACCACTTTGCTGCCTGGCTTCTTTCCCCAACGTTATGTTTTGTGGAATACATCTATGTTCTTACATGTAGCTTGTTCACACTGCTGAGCGATAACTTAATTTTTTGACCTACAACATATTCATTCTACAGTAATAGATGTTTGTGTTGTTCCCAGTTTGGGACTGTATGAACTGTGCTGCTCTTAAGGCTCTCTCATGTGACTTCTGGTCGCTATATTTGGTTGGGTATGCGCCCTGGCGTGGGATTTATGGACCACAGGGTCTGCCTTTGTCGGCTCTGGCAGAGACTGCCAAACAGTTTTCTAAAATGGTTGTACTGATTCACACATCCATCGGCCAAGTAGGGGAGGTGTTTCTACCTCTGTCTTGCCAACCCTTGGTATTTTCTGTCTTTTGAAAGTTTAGCCATTTTGATGGGAGAATAGTGGTGGTGCATTATGATTTTAATTTGATTTATCTAATGGTTATTTTATTTCACTACTTTTTCCCCACATTTAACCACTGTTGGAATTTCTTTAAGTGTCTGTCGATACTTTTTCACTTCCTACTCCTTTTCACTGCTCTAAAATTTTGTATATTCCAGATGGGGGAAAAATTGACTTTTTTTTTAAAGTTTACTTAGAGAGAGAGAGAGAGCAGGAGAGGGGCAGAGAGAGAGGGAGAGAGAGTATCCCAAGCAAGCTCCATGCTGTCAGCACGGAGCCCCACATGGGGTCTATCTCGTGACTGTGGGATCATGACCTGAGCCGAAATCAAGAGTCAGACACTGAACTGACTAAGCCACCCAGGTGCCCCCCAAAATCAACTTTCTTTTTTATTGGATTGTCTTATTGGCGTAGCTGGAGATTGTCTTATATTTGGGCAATATGGAAGTTTAGCCTTCATTGTTACTTTATTTTACGTTATTGCAGTGACCTCCTAACAAATCCATCAACCTCTACACTCGATTCTCTGTCTTCTGAACCATCCAGAAAAGTATTCTTTGTAACCATGCAGATCTGATCAAGCCAGCTGCGGCCCTCTCACTCATTCCCTTCCCACCCTGATTCCCCACTTCTATCATCCCTGTGCTAAACGGAGTTTACAGAACTCCCCCTTTAAGAGCACTTGGGTGGGCAGGTGGAGCACGCTTGCCAAATATTCAGATTATCAGACATCTTTGGAAATTTTGTATCAGTAGATTAAAGTTGGGCCCCAGGATCCTGTGCTAGTAACAGGGTTATTCTTATTTTTGGGGAAGTTTGAGGAATACTGTAAGCAGATTTATTTGTTTTTGCCTCGGTGCTCTTGCACTGAGTTCTTTCCCACTGTATGTATTTTTCTGTGTCTTTTCCTCCAGTGTCATCTTTCAACATCCACACAGAGGTTACCTGTGGGAGTCTATCTTGATTCCTGCAGGCTGAGTAAATCACTCTGCAATCAATAAATGCTTGTCCCAGATCTTCCTCACAAACCTATTCTGCTAGGGGCCTTCCCTATCCCAGATGATAACACGCAATGGTATTATCTTCAGTATAAATGCAGAATCTGCTACAGCCTGCACATTGGTCCTGTTCTAGTGTTACCTCATGCCTGGATTACTGAAGAAGCTCGCTAATAACTGGTTTCCCTGCTTGCATCCATGTGGTCAGAGTGATCATTATTTTAAGATCTAAGCCATCACTCTGTGTTTCTGCCCAAACCCTCCGAAGGCTCCCCACTTCTTTTGGAGTAAAAGCCAGAGTTTTCACTGGGTCCTAGGAGGCCCATCCCAATCTGTCCCCTTCCCCACCTTCACACTTTGGTCTTCTAGCTTATGCAACCTCAGCTCCACTGACCTCCCTACTTTGCTTAGAACCTGCTGAGTATACTTGCCCTGTAGGGCTTTCGCATTGCCCATTCCTTATATCTGGAACATTTCCCCTAGATGTCTGTGGTAGTAGTTCTTGCACTGTTCTCAAGTCTTGGCTCAGACGTCTTATCCTCAGTGAGTCTTCACCTTTAGAATTGTGACCCATCCTCCCCATGCCTCCAGTCACTTTTACCTTGCTCTCCCCCGCACCCATGACACTTATTAGCACCTAATCACTTATTTATCTGCCAGAATATGAGCTCCCCAAAAGCAAATATTTTTTACTGTTGTGCTCTCAATGTATTCCCAAATATCAGAACCAGTGCCTGGCGCATAGTAAGTATTCACTCAATACCTGTTTGACGTGTTGAATGAAGTATTCAGGAGGTAATAGATACGCCAGCCTTAAATAGTATCTCTTAGTAAGCAAGATTTTTATGAACGCCCTTTCAAGATACATAGAATATTTTCACATCTTGAAGTGAAAACATGACATTGGGAGTCTGGATGGAAGTTGGAGTTGCTTATACACTGCTGTGCTGATTTGAAGGAGAAACCAGCTGTAGCCTGGTGCATCCTGCCCTCCTTGTGGTTATTCTCTGGAATAAAGGCTTATGCAAAATAAGAACCTCATGGGGTCGATTCTTGCTTACTGGATTTTAGGTTGTTCTCTCTTTGCTGGCATTAGTGGAAGTGTCCATAGAGGCCAGTTCCCATGAAGAAATCAAGTAACTTAGGAAAATGAAATATCTTTTATGGTTGGTTCAAGCATATGAGTTTTGAAAAGTATATGCACAACTGCATAGTCCTATTATAAAACCAATGTGCTTTCGCATATTTTAGCCCATCTAAAGGTCATTCTTCTATATCCTTACATCAATTTTGGGTGACCAGAAGCCTCTCTCTGTGTCTTCTGCATTATTTCCTGAAATACCGTGATGCTCTCCTGCTAAAATCTGACTGCTTAGATAAGAATATTACTGTATAGGGTCTATTTTTATGCATCTAAGTTTAGAATAGCTTTTGCTTCTATTACTGTAAGACCTTAAGTTTGTAGTACATATATATATGCATATATACTTCTACATGTAATTTTTGCTTTGTAGAATGCAGCATTTTCATGGGATGGGAGGATATTTTCCTCTCAGCTTACAAAGAGATTCTGTTTAAAAATCAGCTGGCTCAGCAGGTCATGATGCCAGCTTGCCTAACCTTTGGTGAGCTCTGATTGTCTCCTTACTGTTTTACGTGTCCTTGCCTCTCCTCACAGCCCAAATTTATTAATTATAAGCTTTTTATAAGAGTCAGTCCTACACTTTTGTGTTTCCCAAGGTGCCTGGCATACTGCTGGGCTGTAATATAATAGATCGGAGGAGCTAAGAGAAGTATCCTTTCATGAGGACTGAATAGATTTCATCTAATAAGAATGATTTTTAGTAGTTCACTACTTGAAAGAAGACTTGTGTGAAGAAATATATCTTTAGTCAGCTAATGTAATACTTATTCAAAAAAGCCAAATCTCAGATAGAATCATGAGGGAAAGCCTGGGTATAGTTTTATCCAAAATAGAAAAGGCAGTCAAGCACCATTCAAATCATGGTGAAAATTTTCATCTAAATGACTTCATAAACTGTATGCATTAGCAAACTTAAAAATAGACACTTGTGTGAGCTATTATAGGAACTTTATTGTGCAGTAAAAAAAAGATACTTCAATTGCCTGCAGCAGAAAAATACCTAATCAGACTGTCCTTTTTCCTCTCAGCATTCTGAAAGTTGTCTCTGTTCCAGGGCTGTGATTTAACTAATGCTAATCTTATGAGCCTGCACATCAACAGATAAATTTATATTTAATCTCTCTTCTGTTACCTCTCTCTTCTATGTAATGTGCGAGTACTAATGAGCCAACAAATGTGGAAATTTAGTTTATATGTGCCAGGACATAAAGGATGGGCAGGCAAATGAGCAAAAGTGTGAAATACCTTCTAAAGGCACACATTCATTCAACACCTATTGAATACAACTAGCCATTAGGAACCGGGGAATTGGGACTGAAGTAGTAATGAGGGTTTGGAATGTAGAACAGGAGGATTGAGGACATAGCCAATCCCAGTCTTCAAGGCACATATAGTTCTTTTGTTCGTTCGTTCATTCATTCATGCATGCATTCATTGTCCACTGAATGTTGACAGTTCAGTGTACCAGGGGTACAGTAGTGGAGCAGAGCAAACCAGAAATTCTTGTCCTGACCAAGCTTATATTCTAGTGGGCTAGAAAGGCAATAAATAAGGTAAACCAGTAAAGAAATATTGTAGGATGTTATGTGCTAAGGAGAGAACTAAAACAGGAATGGAGACTGGAAGTGTTGATGGTGGGCAACAGGTCACAGTTTTAGATAGTTTGTCCAGGAAAGGGCTTGTTGAGGAGGTGCCTTTTTTGGTAAAGATCTGCAGGAAACGAAGGAGTCAGTGGTGCAGAGAAGGAGCAGTAGAGGCAACTGGGAAGAGGCAGTACAAGGTGCTGAGGGGAAAGGGTGCCTGGCCAATTGGAGGAATGGCCGCGGGAGCAGGAGCTGGTGACGCCTTGAAAGAGGGGTTGGGTTTCACTGCTAGTGTGATGGGAAGCCACTGCAAGGTTTTGCCTCCAGGCCTGGAATGCGAATATGTAGTTTAGTAAAGGGAGCTAACCATAGGAAAAGGTTAAGTAATAATTGAATTCAGCTATAAATTATCAGGCAGACTGGAAAGTTTAAATTGTCCTGAAGATGTGAAACTAGGATGAGTGAGAAGTAAAAGGTAGACTCAGCTGTTGAGGAGTTACCTGTGAGAGATCACAATGCAGTTACGGAAATGATACAGAAGTCGGGGAGACTTTGCCAAGACACTGAACACAGCCGCGGGCCTCCGGGGGCGGGGGGGAGGGGGGGCTTGCCTACTCCAGGGGGCTGGACGGAGGATCCAGTGAGATCTTCAAAATGTCACCTTCTTTGTTCTTTCACTTAATTGTTTTCTGTGGGTTGTCTTCTAAGGGGATCTCTATTCTCTCTCAGACTCCTTATGACGTTAAGATTCTGAAAGAAGGGAAGGACAGATAATTGGAAAACTGTATCTATAGAGTTGTTTTCATGTTAATTACCAAGTCATTGTTCTGCAGAAGAGAGGACTGCATGCGGCTGGCCCATACCCCACATCTGGTGAGTTAGAAACACAACCAAAAACTACTCCTACAGGCTGTAATAAATATCTTCTATTTTAGGCTTAAAAACAAAGACAACAAATCTCCAGAAGTATTCTGTTCTGGGAACTATGGTGATTTCATTCCTCTTCCTTTTTGTCATCCCTCTTGCTATTGCACTTAAAAAATCTTCAACCATAATTATCAAAAGCGCAGATTTGTTCAATTTCATCTTTATCATCTGTAGAATGAAAAAGGTACTTGCAGTTCTTCATGGTTTCACAGGTTGAGTTGTGTGACTTTCATACCGGGACTCAAGTGTTTCTTGTTCTTCGTTTCATTAGTAAAGATGAAACCTTATGTTGCCGGCAAGACTGAAAGCAAAACTCCTTGGGGTGTTGCTTCTGCCAAAGAAACATCGCCCTCTCTTGGCTTATGGCGTTAAAACACTTAGCAATGTTTTCTAATTTTGGAGTGTTGCTTTTTAATTCTGAATTGGCTCAGTTTGCCCTGAAATGTCATATATAGGTATTTTGCCCATAAGTGGATGTGCAACAGCTAATTTCTCTTGTGACTTTCAGAGGAAGTCAGAGTTAAAATGGAAAATTGCTGTAGGAAGCTGGCATGATTATAAACTATTGAGTGCTTAAAGGAGGAATAAAACCTCTTTCCATTCTCAGCTGCGTGGAAAATATTAAACTCCTTTTCAGGAAGCAGGGGAGATGATGAGTATTATACATTTTCATCTTTTCCTCCTGGGTTCTTGTGATTCAAAGCCTTTTGCCGTTGTACTGCTCTTCTGCCTTAAAGATCTTGAATGCCAAGATTGAACCATTATTTTTATCCTTATTTTTCCTTAAACTTGTCTGGCGCTTTGAGAATATTCATTATGTACCTTTTTTGTCATGGAGGTTCCAGCAGTATTAGTTCATCTTGACTGATGCCCTTGACTTCAGAGTATAAATAGAAAAATAGAGATAGGTGACAAGGATTGATTAGTGATCCTCCTTCTAAGTGAAACAGTAAACCTATCTAGATAAATCACCAGCTCCAAAGCCTGGAGAATGCATGTTAAAAGAATTAAGGGTAGTATGGGTGTATGTGTGTGTGTGTTTAGTTGGTAGGGAAATTTTCTAGAAGAGCTACAAGGACACAAAGATTCTATCTGGTCTATTTTACTGTCTTTTCAGTTTTTATCTAAAAAAAAAAGTCTTACAAGTTTTGGAGCTATTGGACTGATTAGTTACTTTCTCCTTTTTTAAGGGAAATATTTTTAAGTAAAAGGGAACTGAGATTAATATTTTATTGCCTTTTTGAGTCCCCCCTCCCTCTCTCCATTTGTGTGTGTGTGTGTGTGTGTGTGTGTGTGTGTGTATAAGTACTTCATATTATTAGACTTTAATTGTAGGGTTGAAAGGCTCAGGGAATCATCTGATTCTTTGGCAATTTTAAGCCACAGAGAGGTGAAAAAATATTTTAGGATTTTCTAGCTTTTACTCTGTGCCAGAGAGTGTTCTAAGCACTTGACACAATTTAACTTATTTAACCCTGACATTCACCTAAAGAGATAGGTACTACCATTATTCCCATGTACCATGTAAGGTAACTGAAGTACAAAGTTCAGCCACTTGTCCCATAAGGAATGGATCTGGGATTTGAATCTAGACACCAGAGTGTGTGCTCTCAACCATTTATATTACCATCTGCCTCTTTCCCTCTCCCTTTCTTTCTAGAATTTGCAGTTCCAAGGGTTAATTTTCACTCTCACTTTCCCTTACCTAATGTGATTTCTTCAGCTTATGGTTTAAGGCTCCTTTTGGCTTTGTTTTCCTTTTTCTTTGAACTTGATTAAGAAGTAGCACTTCTCCAACCCCCATCCGTCACTGCCGCTCCCACTGCCGCTCCGTTCTCTCACCTCCTCCTTGTTGATAGTCTCCAACCCTTGAACCATTTCTGCATTCTTAAGTTATTTTACATCAGGACCAGAAACTGGTGCTATAATAATGGCTTGAGCAGTTCTGAGTAAGATTGTATTAATAGTACAATTACCTCATGGTTTGTACATATATCCTCTATTCCTATTGACCACATCTTTTTTTTTTTCTTTTACTGCATTTGCAAAACCACAGTCTTCATGCCTTAGATATTGCTATTAGTGTTGCCATTTTATTCATTCATATACATCTCAGATTTCTTAAGACCTTTTACTTTTGTCTCTTTGTGGACATTTTGTAGCATCTGTTGAGGTTATTTATGAACGTTTCTAATTGTATCCTAGTATTTTCTGGCTCTTGAGATAACACTGCTATTAATGTGTTGAATGTGTAAATTCCCATTGAGCCTAAAACTGTCAAAGACAGTTGTGTGATTCAGTATGATAAATGGGTACTTTGGACCGGCTGTTGGCACATTATCTTCCTGATTGCATTGCAGGGAAGAGACTAAAGAATGGAGTACTATCTCCCACCCTCTCATCCCTCGCCCTGCACTCCCTCTCTAGTTGGTGTAATCTAGTAGACCCTCCACTCTTACTGAAGATGAAATAATACTGGTGAGTTTTCTGGTTCCCAGTGCAAAGACAATCATTACCCAATTACCAAGTCCCATAGAAGACTGAGTTCGCAAGAGTCTGTTTATGGTGATTGCTGCTATATATGAAGTAAAGAATTTCACAGGATTGTAAGCTGTAAACACAGCTTCCCCGCTCTATCATGACCCTTCCATAATAATGGTTACCATTTAGAGTCGGAGGTAGCTGGAGGTAGGTGGTGAGCGGTCCTCTCCTGTACATCTTGTCGACTGTGCTGCTCTGTCTTTCAAATTCATGGGTGTTTCTAGACTGCAGTAGTTCCCCTCCAGTGGTCCCCACCTCCTCAGGAGCGCCCTACACCCAGGACCCCCCATCCTGCTGCCACTTCAGTTCCATTAGAACAAGATCTTGACTGCTTTTCCTGTGCCTTTCTTTGAAAGTGATGCACGTGCTTGCTGAAGTCTTCTATAATATGTCCAAGCAGTGCACCAAAATTCCGTTTTAATTGGTGTGTATATGTTCCTGTGACCCTCTCCACCCAGGACCTGGGAACTTCGGCCAGTGAGTTAGAGAAGAGTGCATTTCCTTCCAGCTGGGGAGCTTGGGTGTCCCTGTGGCATCCTGTTTTTGCCTCTGTGACAGCATGATAGCACTGTGATGTACCTGCTCCCTGTACATTTTTCCCGTGCTCGTGACCGAGCATGCAGTTTATTTAGGGCTTCGCTTAGTGAGGCTCTATAGCGCTAACCTTTTTTCCCTTTGCTTTGTTCTAAATGTCATTCCAGATGATACTGTTGGTACCAATCCAAGAAACTTCTTGGGTTTCATGGACTTTTTAGAAGTTGGCAGAAGGACTTATATACCATACAGATTTGTTTGGGGAAAAAATGTGATTTTTCAACAATGGACTTGCAACCAAGCTTTTTAAAAAATGTTTATTTATTAGAGAGAGAGAGAGAGAAAACGAGTGAGCAGGGGAGGGACAGAGAGGGAGAGAAAGAATCCCAAGCAGGCTCCACACTGTCAGCACAGAGCCCAATGTGGGTCTCGAATTCACAAACTGTGAAATCATGACCTGAGCTGAAATCAAGAGTCCGACACTTAACTGACTGAGCCACCCAGGTGCCCCAAGACTTTTTTAAGTTTATTTTTATTGATTTTTTGAGAGAGAGAGAGGATGAGAGCACATGCGCATGCACATGGGGGAGGAGCAGAGAAAGGGGGAGAGAAGGAATCTCAGGCAGGCTCCATGCTGTCAGCGCAGAGCCTGGTGTGGGGCTCAGTCTCACAAACCCTGAGATTGCAACCTGGGCCAAGGTCAAGAGTCAGACGTTTAGCTGCCTGAGCTACCCAGGTACCCCCAGCCAAGCTTCTTGGAGTACAGCTTCCTTTAGCCCAATTTCATGCCTCTATGCTTCTGTCCCTGTGCTGTCTTCCAGAAATGCCTTTCTCCCATGGTGTCCTCTTCTATCAAATTGCTCTCCATTCTCAAAGCCAGCCAAGAGGGGACCACCTATGAGAAGACTTCCCTCACCCTTCTCCCATCCAAAGCTCATCCTTTTCTTTCCTTGGGCTTCAGTATACTTTTATTACACTAAATGTCATTAACTCTAATTATTTTTGTAAGTTTTTTAAATGTTTATTTATTTTTGAGAGAGAGAAAGAGAAAGAACCTGAGCCGGGGAGGGGCAGAGAGAGAAAGAGACACAGAATCTGAAGCAGGCTCCACACTCCGTGCTGTCAGCACAGAGTCTGAGGTGGGGCTCGAACTCACAAACCATGAGATCATGACCCGTAGCTCTAATTATTTAAAAATTACCTAGCCTGTCTACTGTGTTAGGCTTGAGCTGCTTATAGCCAAGGCCCATGTCTATTCGTTTTGCATTTCCACTCATGATGGGGTTCTAGATACACGGTAGGGGCTCAATAAATACAGAGCAGTATTGAATTCCTTTATAAGAATGGCACGGGGTGGGGAGGGGTCATCTGGCAGAGAATAGAACCCCAGGTGGAGAAAAAGACCGGAGCAGGGATGGTTGGGATGACTGTGTGAGGCTGAGGCTGAGGGCCCAGCTGAGACTGGGGCAAACACGCTGCCAGGGCATGACGCCGCGCCAGTCTGCGTTGTGGCAGGCAGTGTAGGAGCCGTGCACAGTGATGGTAGCAGAAGCGTGAGTAGCGGTAGTTGTAGAGGGAGCCTGGAAGTGGAGGGTTTATGTGGGTGACACGGCGAGGGATGCAGTGTGGGGAGGAGGTGGAGGACCCAGGAGATGATGGGCGTGTTGGAAGGAGGACCGCGGTAGCTGCTAACTGGCAGCCGCGACACTGGGGGAAGGGCAGGAGGGACAGGGCTTTCCCTTCAAACAGCAAGGGGTTGTTACATCAGGTGTGGGGGAGGGGAGTTATTGTGACCGTGGCACTTCTGGATGTCCAGTAGCGTCGGGCGGTTGTGTGCACTGTACATGGTGAGTCCGTGATGATGATAAAATTGTATGTTAGGTAGCCAGGGGGAGCTATGGACTGGTAGGAACCAAATAACAGGTTTGGCTTTCCTTGGCAAGGAATGAGATCACATGTGACAATAATGCTGCACAAATAGGATGCAAATTCAGGTTTTGCCTTTTCCCCCTTTGCCTGTACAAACCACTCTGCGAGGCTGGGTTTTCTGTCCCAGAATGAAATCTTAACACAAACTTGGATGCTTCTCTACTCCTCTCAGGTTAAAAAAAAAAAAAGAACTTTTAGTAGCTTTTATCCATAAACACAGTCTTGGTCTAGTAAGTATTATGTCTGATCTAGTCCATATACACACATTTTATTATATAAATAAAATACCTACTTTATTATCTTATTCATTCAAAGGTAAAGCTCCTCCCATTCTTCCCATTTGATGTAGATGTGAAGGCTGAGGGGGGAAAGAGAGAGTCCTCAAGGGCCCCTCCTCCCTGTTTCCCCTCCCACATCTGTTCTTCCTCTCTACTCACCAGGCAATGTTGGCTTCTTCAGACAGGACTGGGTATGTAGGGGTAATCAAGTACAGCAAAGTCTCACAGCATGGCATCAGTTTGCCATTTGCTTCTCACCGTGGCAGATGTAAACTTGACTTTTATAGGTTCTATTTAGAGCCCCCCCCCTTCATTTCTGTGACTCTCCTCTGTGTTTTCCTTGATGTGGGGGAATACACCTTCTCTTTCATGCCAGTAGGGTGCTGCGGTTTCCTTTCTGGTCTGGACAGCCTTAGCTCACATTCAGATCACGTGTACTTGGTAGTAGTTGCGGGATATGTAGGTGGAGAAACCCTGAAGTCTTTAGGAGATGCTGTGCTGGTACCTAAGAGGCAGGAGCTGGAAATACACGTGTGGGGGTCACTGCTGTGCAAATGGTGGTAGAAGTCGAGAGAGTAGATACCTCTGCCCTGGAAGAGACTGGCATCTCACAGGGATTCTTGTATCTGAGAAGCAGGAGAAGGAGCTGGCAAGGGAGGTGACAGAGCCTCTCCCAGAGTATTGGTTCTATAAAGGGGCAGGCTGTGCAGAAGTCCGCTCACAGTCAAGTCTGTTCTTGTGTCTCTTTTTTATCCAGAATGTGGAACTTACGAATGCATACATTTTTAATTGTGAAGACCCGAAACTGTTGTTTTTGAAAATTGATGTTCATTTTACTTTAGAAGTTCTCATTCTTTGCAGACAAATTTTAACTTTTTTTTTCAGTTGTGTATGAACACAGATCAAGATTAGAGAAATCCTTGCAAAAGGAAAGACTTGAACATAAGAAAGCAAAGGAAGGTAAATATGCAATTTCTGTTCCTTATTTTTATCATGCTCCTCTTTGAAGTATCATGTATTTGCTTCACTGTCTTTTTGCTGAGAAATTTCTCAGGTAAACCCTAAGTCAGTTTTATGGGTAGACCGAGAAAGTCAAGCAATATGTTCTGCCCTGTGCAGTACAATAATTTTTGCCTAAAATTGGATTCAGAATCTCTCATTCAGTTTGTGCCACCTTGAGTTAGTTCCTGTTATTAGTTACACATACATTAGAAATAAACAGCTTTTCATCTGAATATTATACCCATATGTTACTTATACCTGAACTTCTGTTCTTAGATGTACAGTAATTCACAGTGTATTGTCCAGAATATGACAATTTTATACATTTGTATACACATACATGCATATGTACAGACATATACATACATTTATAACATAATAAATTGATCACATTGTATGATATCTTTTTTTGTTTGGTGTCTTTTAAGTTATGCACATAGTTTAGGCTTTTATTGGCACAGCTGATTGGTTCAATTAGAAAAATTAGCATTTAGCATAGGCTTTAGGCAATGCTATTGATTTTTATCAGAATTTTTCTAGAAAACATAGGCTTTATACAGCTTGTGATTTGAATTTATCTACATTCTTCTTTTTATTTGTTTCCTCTTGTTTTGTGAAATCTTGTTAGGTATTCTGTCTGATTATGTTAGTGTGGGGTAGAGGGAGGGACAGTGGGAGGGCAGGATGAATTAGGATGTTTTACTGACCCTTGAATTAAGCATGTTTCAAGAATAGAAGTTTAACATCATTTAAATGCTTTGATGGGATTTGGGTTTTCCTTGTCTTTAAATGCAGAGTGATTTTATAGAGCCATCTAGTGGATAAATGAAGCTTTAAGAATATAAAAGATGGTTTCCAAGGCTTGATTTCTCAAGTCCTGAATGATTTTAGTGTGCCACCTAGTGGGTAGCGATAAATCATCTCTTGTGTTTAGGTGTGCCTCATTTTTTTTCCTCCTTAATTTCAAGGAGAGTTCATCATAGAATGCACATTTCTAAATTCACTCCCAATTAATTCATTATGCTGTATATTTTGTTTATTCAAGATATACAGCTTTAAAATAAGGATGAAAATTATACGATGGCTCTTTCCAACTTTTCAAGAGGCAAAATAAAGTATGTTACTAAATATGATTTTTTTAAACCTAAAATATTTCTCATGAGTCTGAGTAAAGTTTGCCTTTATTCTTTTAGATGTTTAAAAATTCCATAATGAATTAACTTACACCTGATTGTCTCCATTTTTTAGATTTTCTTGTTTATAAGTTAGAAGCACAAGAAACACTAAATAAAGGAAGGGTAAGTTTTGGGTTTTTTAATTATTTTACAAAACTTAAGGAGAGGGAAATATAGTGACAAAAATCTTTTACAGTGTTGATCATTAGGACTGTAAGACCGAAATATATATATAAACATATATATATATATATATATATATATACACACACATATATAGCTGCCAGAAAATCCTGAGAGGAAGACCTTAAATATTGTTTTTTAAAAACATACTTTTACTCATCATATTATTGAAGATGGTGATAAAGTGGGAGCAGCCATAATGTTCAGTAGTAAATATAAGGTTATTTTTATTCATTCATTTTTTTTCATGTGTAGCCCTTCTTTTCTAAGAGAATTTTATGTAATATATGTTTTGCTTTGCCTTTGTACAATGTTACTATTACTTACATAGATGTCACTGTGACATCTGACCTAGAGCCAGCATTCAGATACATTTGTGGAATGAATGAATGAATGAATGACAGTGGCATTAAGAATTTTTTTAGTCCAAATTCACTGGAGAAAAGCAAGTTCTCTCACTCTAAGAAAAATATGTAACCATTAGTTGAACAAAACATTGGCGTTCTGGGGTGCTAAAACTGAGTAAGTCAGTTTCTCGGATAGCTAGAAGGCAGCTTTCAACTCTTTTAACTTTTAAAAGCCCCAACTAAAACTGTGTACTGTCTGTTGTGCATTTCAAAAGAGTTAGTCTTTCACTTTACAGAGAAAGTACATTATGAAATAAAACAATAAAGCGATAAACTTTATAAAGAAACCACATTATGAAATAAAGTAATAAAATTAAGCAGTAAAGTTTACTCTTTTACTTTACAAAGAAACTGTGTTATGAAATAAAGCAATAAAATGATAGAGCAAAAATACAGTTTGTTTTAGAAATTATTAAAAAAAAAGAAAAAAAGAGATGGGGTTCACTGGTGCTGGAGATGAGGGACAGCGAGGGGTGGGGGGTGGCACGTCACAGAACAACCCGGGGAGAGAGAATTGTCGGGCATCTTGTGGCCTGACTGGTGATGGCTGTCCGGGACTGTGTGAGGTCCATGTGCAAGGTGTTCCTCTGGGACACAAATGTGCACCGTCAGACCACGGCTTAGACTCCACTACTAAACACGTGTTTGCCCTCAGCTGATAGTCCTTGTCCGTTCTCAGTTGCTCACTGTGTGAAATGGAGTCTCATTTGGGTCAAGTAATAAAGGGAGAGTTCCTTATCCACTGAAGCTCAGGGAAGGGAAGCACCTTCTTTTTTTTTTAATTCCCTTTCTTAAGCCTTGCAGAGCGTGTGAGGCCTGGTGTGAGTTGGCTTATCCCCACATCTCAGAGCACTGGCGTAGTGTATTAGCCATGTTCCGTGCGCAGCGACTGTGTCTCAGGGCAAGTACCTTGTGCATCTGGGCCTCTGTTCTTCTCAACCTGAGAGAGGAAGTAAATCATTTCCCGGGGCCCTGCGAGGGTGCTGTTCTATGACTCCCTGTCTTACTGTTTCTTTACCGAAACGTAGCAAACTTCTAGGGATGTTAAACCATCATTCCTGCCCTTCAATAGATGGCCCCAGAGACATCCTGGTTCAAGCATAGAATTCACTGTGGCTTATATAGGTGAAATAGATGGACTTCTTCTGTTAAGCGCTTGAAGCTATGTTTGGCAAAAGAGCCAGATTCGTTATTCCGTGTTAACTATTTTCTTTTCAACTTACAGCAAGATTCCAATAGTAGATACAGTGCATTGAATGTGCAACATCAGATGTTGAAAGTAAGTAATTTAAAGTTGTTCTTCTTGCATGGATGAAAGAATTAACTAAGTAACTTACGTGATCAAGGAAAGCTTCTGGAAGGTTGATTTGTGTGGCAATGTGGCAACGGTTCCATCTTTCACTAGAAATGATGTAGAATTGTCATGTGCCCTCCTCTTACCACCCAGTCACAGAAAAACATTCAGCTTATTACACATTTGCTTGTGAAACAGTGTCTGGTCACCTGATTTTTTAATTCTGTTCTTCTCTTTATCCCTTTAGGCTTTTTGTTTATTTTTGTTTGTTTAATTTCTCACCTTAGATATTTTCTTTTATCCTAGACACATTGGAGGCAGTAGAATTAAATGCCTCATTCGTGTTACTAATATTTAATGTGTCCTTTTACTTACCACAGGAACACATTTGTATTTTTTCCTTCCTCGATTCTCGGGTAAAATTCACTATTCTGTATCAAGAAGACTTAGGAGAGAGAGAGAGTGGGGTGGGATGGGGTGGGGTGGTTGGAGATTCATTAAGAACTTTTCCTGGATCAAGAAAGCAGTGCATGGATTAAACCAGACCAGCCTTTCATTAAGCATGTGGAGACTGTAGAATTTATCTATATTATGATTACAATGTAGTAGTATAACTAGGAATAAAGTACATAAGAATCATTCTATAAACAATTTATTACTTCCCCCAAAAGGAAAAATACCTTTTTTTCCCTTTAAACTGAGTTGCCAGGAAGGCGGAAAATTATGGAAAGGAAATAAAAAATCTTCCTGAGAAAACATTATTGAAAGAGGAAGTCTGGAATACCCATGGAGGGATAATTTTTTTTATCATCTTTACCCTGTCTCTGCAGCAATTTGAGTCCCTGGGAATTTCCCCAAATCCTTCCCCCTTTCCATCTCCCATTGCTAACTTCTGATTTCTTGTTGTTTTTACTGATGTTAAAAATTAAAGAGAAAATTATTTTTGACCATGATCCCACGCCACTGATTTGAAATGTAAGGGAAATGGAAGGGAACTACCCAAATTAAAAGCAACCTGAGCAAGACAAAGCCTACTCCATCATCTGTTCTTTCTTGAGAGAGAAAGGCTATAGACTCTGGTATAATTTAGAGAATACACATCTCTGCCCAAGTTCTCATCTTTGCAGAGTCAACACGAGGAGCTGAAGAAACAGCACAGCGACTTGGAGGAGGAACATCGCAGGCAAGGAGAAGACTTCAGTAGGACGTTTAATGACCATAAGCAGAAATACCTGCAGCTGCAGCAAGAGAAAGAACAAGAACTCTCTAAGCTAAAAGGTATTTGGAAGTCTAATTAGCCAGTGTATATGGAAATAACTGCTCATATTAACATTTCTATAAAACCATAGAATTTTGTTTGTTGTTTTACATGGCAATTGATTCACATTTACCATGTGGTACTCACCACGTGGTTACTTTTTTTTTGTTTTTGATAAGTTTATTTATTTATTTTGAGAGGAAGAGAAAGAGTGTGAGCCAGGGAGGGGCAGAGAGAAAGGGAGAGAGAATCCCAGGCAGGCTCTGTGCTATCAGTACAGAGCCTGAAGCAGGGCTCAATTTCATGAACTGTGAGATCATGACCTGAGCCAAGATCAAGAGTTAGCCACTTAACTGACTCAGCCACCCAGCCACCCTCCCATGTGGTTACTTTTTTGTAACATTTCACATTTATCCTTATCTCTTTGGGTTTTTTTTAGGAAACAGCATAGAATCTTTAGTGATTCTTTGATGGGCCACATTGGTCATGTTGGGCAAGACAGTTCTCTTTGTATCTGTGTTGTGAGATACTTAGCATCTCTGACCCCTACCCACAAAATGCCAGCAATGCTCCACGGTCATTGTGATGATCAGAATTGCCCCATGCATTTCCTAATCTCCAAAGGGCCATAAAGACTACCTGGCTAGTAGTCTTTGCTACTACTAACAAAGCTGCTAGTAGTAGCTTTGAAAAGCTCAGGCTCCAGAGTCACAATGCTCTGGTGAATTTTGGCCTTTTCAGTTACTAGTTATATGACCATGGACAGGCTGTGTAATCACATGCCTCATTACCATTGTCTGTAGAACTGGGGCATTCATAAAAAGTTATCAAACTCCTGGGGCTGGTGCGAGTATTGAATAATTTACACAAAGCCACCTGGAACAGTTACTGACACATGATCAGCATCAACATGAGGCATTTTCGTCGTAATATAAAACAATATGCATCACTTCTCTAAGTACATGTAAGTTCTGAAAGAGGGAAATATTCTACAATCAGCTATTTGGGTGCTAAGTAAATTTGAAGTGTGAGAGTTGGTTTGTAAAGGCACATAGTGATGCGAAAACGATGGTGAAATCCAAGGAAGGGCTGTGGCTCACTTAATTATACTGTACCAAACAATATTTGGATTTTATAGAAGACATCATCATAGGGGGAAGCTGAGTAGTGTGTATACTGGACCTCTGCATACTTTTTTTTTGCAATGTTTTGTCTGTAAGAATTTCAAAATAGTTTACAACAAAAAGGCATGTGGGAGTTAAGTAGCCATAGAAGCTGTTTACAAGAAGTTACAGTGGCCTTGAGAGAAGGGCCAGGTGGCAGCAGACGACACCCAAGAGGAGTAGACCTGCAGGGCACTGGCTTGGTGCTATGGCAGATGGTGGGCATCATTAAGATAACAAACAGAGAAATGTCTTCACAAAGGTAATAGAAATCATGTTTTCTTATGAAAACATTTCCTTGAAATCAAGCTCATTTAGAGTAAAACTCTAAATATATAATTAATATATATTATATTTATATATATTTTATTTATATATATTTATATATACATTATAATATATAATATTTGTTAATACATAATTAAAAAATTATATATAGGAGTAATAAATCAGAACCATGGCAAATAGAAGGACACATGTATGTGAATTCTGTGTCCTGAGATAATTCAAGCCTCATAACCTGGTCTGAACTTGCTGGCAGCCAGGACAGAAAGGGAAATGCAGTAAGTTATAGGGTTCTTGGTATTAGAATGAGAGAATATACCTACACTGTGGGTTGAGCAGGGGAGGGAGAAACAGAGAGCAAGAGAAGGGGGCGAGAGAGAACAGTATTTCTGGTATCAATTATTTTTGAAAGAAATTTCACGGAGGCCTTAAACAATAGGGTGTGAAGATGCCTTTGATGACACTTATACCGTGTCAACACTTATACAGCCAACAACACATTTATGGTCTCCCTGGATCGCGAGTGGTGCCCTATTTTGACCTTTGGGTCAAAACCCTTCCCGCCCTGTTCTTGATCTCTCCCCTAAACCCAAACACCAGTCCAAAGCTCAGGAGTTAGGCAGGGACTATACAGGAGTAAGAGTGGACAGAAAATATGGTGAGAGATGGTGATGGGCACTTCCTTCAGTGCTGAGTGCCACGCTGGAGAGTTGGGGTTTTGTCTGCAGGGGGTGACTGGCACTCCGGGGTGCTTTGCCCAGCACGGTGCAGACTTCTTACACTTGCTGTCTCAGTGTTGTTATTAACAGCATCCCCTTTCACTTTCAAAGGTACCTCCCACTGAAAAGTGAGTTATATTGTATTCCTGCCACCCTTCAACTTCTGCTGAGTCTTGTCACATGAGACTTGGCCTCATGTTGCCAAATTTAGTAGACCCAGATTCTTGATTTTTAAATGGCGACAACTGTTCAGATGTGGCACCCTCTGCATAGGTCAACACTGCAGGGGCCGAACCAAACCAAACAAACAAAACGTGAGTTGGATTCAGCCCCAGGGCTACCAGTTCATAGCATCTAATATCCAGATATAGTGAAAGTGAGAAAATCACCAAGAGGGTAAGAGAACGGGGCCTGGAATCTTCAAGTCACGGAAGTTGTTCCTTGAATGGTAGGCTTGAGATTAGAGAGATTATAGGACTTTGCTCGGACAGCCACAGTCTCACATGATAGCCCTGGAAAAAAACTGTCTTTTCACTATTGGAGGGAGAATTTGCATCAGTCATGAACTCAGTGGTAGGGGAAAGAAAATATATGTAGAAATTTTCAGGGTGCCTGGTTGGCTCAGTCAGTTAAGCGTCCGACTTTGGCTCAGGTCATGATCTCACGGTTCTTGGGTTCGAGCCCTGCGTCGGGCTCTGTGCTGACAGCCAGCTCAGAGCCTGGAGCCTGCTTCAGATTCCGTGTCTCCCTCTCTCTTTGACCTTCCCCTACTCATGCTGTCTCTCTCTCAGAAATAAATAAAACATTAAAGATTTTTTTTAAAAAAAGAAATTTTCAACAGGTAAGTAGGGTTTCTCTCTGTCCCTTAATTCTTGAGTAGCTTTTGTAAGTGAAATATCCTTTGGGATCCGTGGAAATTATTCATGCTATGAGAAGTAGGATTTGTACTTTTTGATAACGTTCTTTTTAATTTGTAGAGAGACTCAAATCTTACACTGATCCTGCCCTTTGCATTTTATTCCTAAGAACTTGCTTATTAACAGAAATACTTCATTTCTTAACTACCGAGTAATTATAACTCCTTAACTTCTACACTGTGTAGCGTCATTAAAAGTATTTAAGCTACCAAACCAGATTGTTTTGGAATGTCTGGCTGAACCAAGGCCATATCCCAAAATGATATAATTTTGGTTGATTTGGCCTATTATACTATCAAAGTTAAAAACAAATCCTAAAAATAGTTATGTGAAGTTATAGATATGAAACCTAATGGAATCAAAAGCCAGAAAATCTCAAGGCTTTATGCATGATTTTCTTTTTCAAAAATAGAAAGCGTGTACAATTTGAGAGAAGAGAATAGACAACTAAGGAAAGCGCACCAAGACATGCACACACAGCTCCAAGACGTCAAGGTAAAACAACACTGAGCCTTTGACTGTTTACTCTTGGCTTGCTTTACTTTGCAGAATGGCTTTAGAAGTCATTCCCTAATTGACTTGCATTACAAATCCACGTTGTTGCTTTGGGCTTTGCATAAATTGGAGTGTGTCCAGTACTTTTACCACTTCCGCATTGTGAGCTAAAAGATGGTCTGAAAATGCAAACATTTTTGTTAGTACTGAAATGATTTCTTTTGCTAGATGGTTGCATTTTAATAAGCTTTGTGTTTACCAAGGTTTATTAATAACGAGATATTCCTTTGGTTTTAATTCCCTTGTAAGTGATTATGACCTTGAGGGAGCACGTTTTTGATTTCAGAATACTACATTCATAGAGTCTTCTCTTTACAATGATTTTTAAACTGAGCAAATGCTTTGAGAACGACAAACAGCCAGGCAGGCAAAGCTGCATGTGGGTGCCCATACTGCCATCAGGCAAAGCAGAAGTTGTCTTCGAATGTTCAATCTCAACATGTAAAATTCTTTTTTGTGTAGCAACAGCATAAGAATTTACTCTCCGAGCATGAACAACTTGTAGTGACTTTGGAAGACCACAAGAGTGCACTAGCTGCTGCACAGGTTAGCAGGGTAGCAGCCTCTATCGGTTCTTGTTACAGTCTGCTTAACATTTCCAAATTCCTCTATGCATGTAGTCTCTCACAAGCCAGCCTTCAGTAAGTTCCTTAGGACAGAGCTCTCCTGATCCTGAGGATCCTGCATGCTTTCATAATTCAATCAAGAGAATATTAAATAAGCTTTCGATATTGTTATTATTATTATTGCACCGGTAGTATCTACCCTCCACCAGCCCCTATTTGCAGTGATCTAATACTTATTTAAATCACAGAAATCACATCTTATATATGGTCTTCTGCCACTCTCCACCCTTTGATGACTCTTCCAGTACGATATATAGAATTTTATGATGCTAGCTACCTAAGTAAATAATTGTCAAGACTTTTTCTTCCATCCCTCCCTCCCTCGCTTCCGCATTCCAGCCTACAGACACTCCTTTTAAGACGAGGCTTATGGGTTGTTGGTCAAATTACAGAAAATAAGAGATCTCATGTCAGTCGAGAAGGAAAAACAGGAGTCGTGAGTTCCATTTGTTCAAAGTCTCGAACAGTCCCTGGCACAAAGCAGGCCCACGGTGGATATTTGCTGAATGAACAAACGGATGAATACAAGTGTTGGAGAGCTTCTTAAAGCAATACCATACTATGTTTTACAGCTTTCTAGTGGAAACAAACCAGTAGAAATGGCTACCTTGGTCGCTAGGTCTGCACTTCTCTTCTGTTGGAAGCATTCAGAGGAAAACCAACTGTCTGTCCAATTCAGGAGACCATGTGTTACATCTTGTCTTTATAAAATTATGAGATGTATAATATGCTGGGCCCTGGCCCATCTTAGAGACTATAGCATCTGAGTTTGTGGGACTTCTTTTCAAGGTAGTCACTGAGTATCTCCCTCCAAAACTGTAGCTGTGTGGTAGTTTTTCACGTGTGTACAAATCAAATTGACCTTAGGAGATTATTTCATTCAAAACCTCCTTTATAAAATTTTTACCAAGAATTTATTTGAGGCTGTTTTCCATGCTGAAAAATGTGACAAACTAATTTGAGTATTCCATGTGCTATGATGCCCACGAATATTAGGCTAAGCAGCAATTTGAAAATCCAGAGAAATGTTAAGTAAAAAATGCATTTCATGACCAAAACCAAGTTGTGTAGTAAGCATGCTGGGAGTATTATGGACAAGATTTTGTAGTAGAAAACCTATTTTTTTTTTTTACAAATAGTTTATTGTCAAATTAGTTTCCACATAACACCCAGTGCTCATCCCCACAAGTGCCCTCCTCCATGCCCACCCCTCCTCCCCCCCACATCCACCAGTCCTCAGTTTTTGTCAGCATTCAAGAGTCTCTCATGGTTTGCCTCTCCCCTTTCCCCCACCATTTCCGCCCTTCTTCTCCCCCTTGGTCCTCTGTTAAGTTCCTCCTAATCCTCCTATACGTGCACACATATGATATTTGTCTTTCTCTGCCTGACTTATTTCGCTCAGCATAACACCCTCAAGGTCCATCCATGTTGCTACACATGGCCAGATTTCATTGTTTCTCATTGCCATGTAGTATTCCATGGTATAGATAGAAAACCTATTTTTATGTAACTTATATATTGTATTCTATTTCTTTAAAAATCTTTTCTGCTCCTTTGATAGGAGACTGAAGTAGTCCTGTTGCCCCCCACCACCCCCCCCAAATCATGCCAGAACTGGGTGCAGTACTTAGAGTCCCACCTCTGGTCCCCATGCTAGTACTTTCCCTGGCTCTCTTTAGGAAGAAAATACTGCTCCAGGCACCTCCATTTCTTCCATAAATCATCTGATAAGACTGCATCTTGACAACCTGATTTTTAAATGTAGTTGAGTGGGGAGAAAGCAAGAGTAGAATAGAATTTGAGTTTATGGTTTGTCAAGGATCTTCATGAGAACTTTTTATACAGGGTTTTATTTAATATTTACAACCTACTGAGCTATTACATTTTGTCCTTTTTATAGCTAAATAAAGTGAGGTCAAAGGGAAATAAAATAGCTGGTCCAACATCAGTGACCAGAACTGAGCTTCAAGTTTAGGGCCTGTGGACATCACGGTCACGTGTAACTTGTAAGCAGACACTTTGAGAGACTTTCCTGCTTCACAGTTCTATGGGCGTTGCCCCAGACCCTGTCGTGTCATAATTTCTAGGCTGGGGGCTCAGGAGACTGCATTTTTAATATGATCCTTCCATTCTCCGTGCACACTAATGTTTGACAACTGCAGCATTCTTTCAAATACGTATCTAGGAAGAGGAGAAAGGAGAAGTATATATTAAAAGTATCACTATGTGGATATCTTTTTTTTTCCCTTTGACCTCCAAAGTTGGTTTGCAAATGTTTTGATAGATTTCTGGGATAAGGGCCATCATTGGCCATATGGCATGCCTTTGTACAAATTATACGAAGCACTCCCCTGAGATAGATTTACTGAGAAAACTTCTTCATCTTTGTGTGAATTGGAAAACAAAAACAAAAACAAAAAAACAAAAACAAAAACAAAACTAAAAAGGCCCCTAGTCATTGGGGTGGAGAGCACTATGCCAGGGTGTATGGCTGGGACTATGGGGTGCTGGCTGGACTCTAGCCTCCACTCACCTGCTCTGCTGTACACCCTGAAAAGAAAAGATTGCTGTGTTCTCTGTATGTATTTACGTAGGTGTTTACATGTGTGTTTACACACACAGCACTTCTGTTTTAGGATAACAGTGTTGGTGCATGTGATGAGTTAAGTATGAGCAGTGTCTATTGATTTTTCTTAGTTAAGGTATTAATTTTTTTCTGCCTTTCTAGTCCTTTGTATTAAAAATATTGTGCATGCATGCACACACACACGCACACACATACCACTACCACATATACACAGATACACCTATAAGAGTATATTGTAGTTTAATACTTACGGTAGTGCCTTTATCACCTTAGAAGAAAGGACGTTCACAGTTGAGGAATAAAAACCTAGGCTCATTTCATACCTATGCTATTGCTTTCCTAAATCTGCAAAGCACAGTGCTGCAAGCATTCTGGAGAATAAGCTAACCTATTTGAGTATAGGCTGATGGGGGGAAGGGTGTGGTCTGAGTGATTTTATATATATATAAATTATATATATGTATATATATATAATAAACTTGTGATTCATTTCCACTGAAAACATTACTCAGACCATATTGGTAAAAGATATCTACACTTGTATTTATATAATTACGTGAATTTTTAAACAAATTTTTTAATGCTGTAAAACTGATTGCAAATGGTCTTTTAATAATGATATTTATACTGGAAAGTTATTTATAAGAATTCTGACTGTTTAACATAGCATGAGACACTAACATCTGTCTTAGATATTTTTTCTCTGTTCCCTTTATGTCTAATTCTCTCTCATTTGCATGTGCTTCAAAGTGGTTAAGCTTGTCCAAGTAAGAATAGCTAATGCATGGAAATAATCTGCATATGTTTCCTAGTTTGTACTTCAGTATAATATTTTCCTCTAGTCTTCCAGTGAACCCTAATGTCCATCCATGAACAATGTATCTCTTTCTCTCCTCAAATTGTACAATTTGCATCCAATTGTGCAATTTATACACAGACACAAGTTGCAGAATATAAACAATTGAAAGATACTTTGAATCGGATCCCAAGCCTTCGCAAACCAGAACAAACAGAGCAGCAGAATGTTACCCAGGTGACACATTTTCCACACGGTGACAACCCAGTGAGGGAGAAGGCAGCCGGAGAGCCGCGGGAGGTAAGAGGCGTGAACTGGTTGGTATTCTGTTGTTGGGTCACTTTCCGCATCAAGCTGTCATCAGGTGAACTGCTCGAAATATTGCCAGCTCTTCCTGCAGAACAGTGGTTCTCAAATTTTAGCGTAGATCAGAGTCCCCAGCAGGGCTGTTAAAACACAGATAGTTGGGCCCCAGTCCAGTTCAGTTTCCAGTTCAGTTATTTTGGGATGAGGCCTGCATTTCTAACTGATTCAGCTGGTCTGGGGAGTACACTTTGAGAGCTACTGCTGTAGTATTTTTCTGGGAAAGAGTCTACTGGCTTTGTTTATTCATGTGGGTTTATTTTTCTAAAGGAGCTGTTGTGCTGACTTAAAAAAATTTTTTTTTCTGTTCGTGTCATTTGGGTTTTTAGGTGGCAGAGTGAGAAGATTAAATGATCATGAGAATATTATGTGACACTCAGTGTTCAGGTTGATAATATAGTTGAACTTGATGCAGTGCTAGGTCCACACAGAACAAGCCAAAAATTGTATTTAAGAGGTCCTTATAAAACTACCAAATGTATGAGTACTAGTTTCTTAATCCACCTTTTCTTTTGTGTATTCCTGTTGTTCATAAAAGCTGAGCCTTGCTTAAAAAATATCTCGTAAGTGGGACATCAAAAGTAGGGTTACCCTTATCCTTTATTCTTACAAAGCTGTTTTAATAACATGCATAATAAATATGGCAAATATGATACTCTTTCCCCCAAAGAAGTTGGTTTGAACAGCGAACATTCAAGAAGATGTGCCCCAAGTTACCATCTTATGGGAATAATCAAGTTGCTAGGGGTGGACTTCATGGACGTCTTCAGTCATGCAGAGCATTCCTGTGCAGACAGGACCTGCTGTGTCTTCCCAGACCCATGCTGTTACTGTTAACTTCAGAAAACATGACCAGATCCCTGGCCTGGGGATTGGTTCTATCCCTTATCCCTGTCTGACTACCAGTTTCCTGGATTAATCTTGTAATGACTCACACCTTTAGTTTTCATATCTGTGAGGGCGGTGATAGTGGTTATCTGCTGGAACCTTTCTCACAGAAGTGCTGTGGAGATAAATGGCATGCGTTTAAAACCACTTAGGGCCCTTTATTGAAATACTTCATGTAAAGCCAGGGCAGGGACATGAGGATGTTGGTAAGACATACATCTCCAAAAGTTGTCCTCAGCTGTCTGAGAAAGGACTTCTTCCTCTTGTTTATTTATTTATTCTTTTTCAAAATTTTCTTTAAATTCTAGTTAGTCAACGTATAGTGCAGCATTGGTTACAGGAGTAGAATCTAGTGATTCCTCATTTATGTACAATACTCACATCGCCCATTTAGCCCATCCCCCCACCCACTTCCCTCCATCAACCCTCAGTTTGTTCTCTGTCATTAAGAGTCTCGTATGCTTTGGTTCCTTCTGTCTTTTTTTCCCCTTTCCATATGTTCATCTGTTTTATTTCTTAAATTTCATCTATGAGTGAAATCATGTGATATTTGACTTATTTTGCTTAGTGTAATATACTCTAGCTTCATCTACACCATTGCAAATGGCAAGATTTCATTCTTTTTCATGACTGAGTAATATTTCATTACATACACACACCACATCTCCTTTATCCATTCATAAGTCGATGAACATTTGGACCCTTTTCATAGTTTGGCTGTTGTTGATAATGCTGCTATAAACAACAGGGTGCATGTAGCCCTTCGAATCTGTATTTTTGTATCTTTTGGGTAAATACCTAATATGCAGTTGTGGGTCATAGGTTAGTTCTATTTTTAACTTTGAGAAACCTCCGTACTGTTTTCCATAGTGGCGGCACCAGTTTGCATTCCCACCAGCAGTGTTTGAGGGCCCCATTTCTCCTCATCCTTGCCAGCGTTTGTTGTTTTCAGTTGTTAATGTCAGCCATTCTGACAGGTGTGAAGTGGTATCTCCTCATGGTTTTGATTTGTATTTCGCTGATGATGTGCAATGTGGAGCATCTTTTCATGTGTCTGTTAGCCATCTGGATGTCTTCTTTGGAAAAGTGTCTGTTCTTATCATTTGCCCTTTCTTCACTGGATTATTTGTTTGTTGTTGTTGTTTTTGAATGCTGAGTTTGATAAATTCTTTAAATTTTTATTTTTTAAATGTGTTTTTTATTTTTGAGAGAGAGAGCATGTGTGAGTGGGGAAGGGTGGGGGCTGGAGGGCAGAGGATCCCAAGCAGGCTCTGCACTGACAACAGAGCCTGATGTGGGCCTTGAACGCATGAACTGTGAGATCATGACCCAAGCCAAAGTCCAACGCGTAACCTACTGAGCCACCCAGGCACCCACAGTTTGATAAATTCTTTATAGATTTTGGATACTAACTCTTTATCCGATGTGTCATTTGTAAATATCCTTTTCCATTCCATAGGCTGACTTTTAGTTTTGTTGATTGTTTGCTGTGCAGATTTATTTATACAATTCAGTTTCTTAGTTATAGTTCTGCTAATTTAAGAAGATGGCTTCGGGACGCCTAGGTGGCTTAGTCGGTTAAGCGTCCGACTTTCGCTTAGGTCATGATCTCGCGGTTCTTGGGTTCGAGCCCCGCGTCGGGCTCTGTGCTGACTGCCAGCTCAGAGCCTGGAGCCTGATTCAGTCTGTGACTCACTCTCTCTCTGACCCTCCCGTGCTCACGCTGTCTCGCGCTCTCTCTCTCCTAGAAATAAAAAAAAAAAAAAGAAGATGGCTTCACATTTATTTCAATTTGGAAGAGCAATCTGACCAAAGAAGTCATTTTTTTCTGATAAAGTTGGAGGAGGGAGAGGAGTGATAAGTTTTCTAATGCTATTTTATCATCTCTTTTTTGCCCCTCTTTTGTAAGCAGTGAAGATCACATGGAAATCTCTGAAACTTTAAATATGGGAAAATCAATTTATTTTTTTAATGTTTTATTTATTTCTGAGAGAGAGAGAGAGAGAGCATGAGCAAGGGAGGGTCAGAGAGAGAGGGAGACACAGAATCTGAAACAGGCTCTAGGCTCTGAGCCGCTGTCAGCACAGAGCCCAACGCAGGGCTCGAACCCACAAACCATGAAATCATGACCTACGCTGAAGTCGGACGTTTAACCGACTGAGCCACCCAGGTGCCCCTGGGAAAACCAATTTAAATCAACTGATTTTTGAAGAGCAGTTCCCTGTAAAAAGACATGTCTTTTTTGTTTTTCAGAGTTTTCTGTATTAACAATACGAACTACTTACAAAATATTTCCTCTGATTTACAAAGAGATAAATATGTTAAAAATATTTTATTGTATGATTTAATGGGCACTATTTTTCACTAACATGGATGTCTATTAGTAATGGCATTGTTTTTTTTATTAGTTAATAAAAAATTAACCCAACTCATCCTCAGTATGGTCTTATCCTTGTCTTCTCTTAAATTAAAAAAAAAAATTGTAATATTTATTTTTAAGAGAGAGACAGAGTACTAGGAGTAACAGGAAGGGGAGGGGTGGTGCACAGAGAGAGAGGGAGACACAGAATCCGAAGCAGGCTCCAGGCTCTGAGCTGTCAGCACAGAACCCGATGTGGGTCTTAAACCCATGAACTGTGAGATCATGACCTGAGCTGAAGTCAGATGTTTAACCGACTGAGCAACTCAGGATCCTCTGTCATTCTCTTTTTAAATCATTATTTTTTTTTAAGTTTTATTTATTTAAGTAATCTCTACACCCCATGTGGTGCTGAGCTCATGACCTCGAGATCAAAAGTTGCATGCTCTTCATACTGAGCCAGTAAGGCACCCAAGTTTTCAAATATTATTGAAAACAAAATGTACATGGGAGAAACTCATAGAAACACTTCATCACTTGAAGTCTGAGGGGTTTTTTTTTTTTTTTTTAATTTTGTTCTGAAGAAAAACAGGAGTGAGACTGCTTTTGAGGGAAAAGTCTGCTGCAGTGCGGTCACGTATAGGCTTTACTCTTAGGTTACTTACTGTATTCTTTCCAAGATGAGATTTTGTTATGTTATCTGTATTTTATAGGTGAGATTACACAGGGAGAAGAGTTAAGTGACTCCATTGCAGCCATACTTTTCAGTCAGGACTCTGTATATCTAGACTCCAAGATTTTGCTTATGTTGTAACCCCACAGACATGGTAATAAAGAGGGTGTACCGCTGCTTTCAAAATAGAAGGGTGTCATTTCCCGTGATGTGCTTGGCCTAGGTGTCTCGGAATAGTGATGTGTGGCAGACTCACGAAGCCGTTCCTAGAAGAACAGAAGAAACAAAACTTTACCCTCCTTCCCAGAAGGAGGCAGAATCTCAGGCCCCAGCAGAGCTGAACCAGCAGGAAGCGGAACCCAGGGAGCCGGAGGAGCGTCAGGTTGAAGAGGAGCACAGGAAGGCTCTGGAAGAGGAGGCCATGGAGCAGGTCGGGCGGGCCGAACACCTGGAGGAGGAACACGACCCATCCCCAGAGGAGCAGGCCCGGGAGTGGAAGGAACAGCGAGAACCGAGAGAAGAAACCAGCCTTCCGGGGGGGCGCGCTCACGCTGAGGTACAAGGCCATCCGCTTCTCCTCCGCCTGTATTCTGTTTCGTCCGCTGCGATAGGGGGCATGGCTTTGTTTTTAAATGTTGAAAAAGCCTCCCCCTATAGAGCGATTTCACTGAATGTTACATGCACATATATGTTTTATATGCACGTATTTAAGTTTTCTCTTGTCATGTTAATAGCGTAGCTGCTCCCTTACCGCAGAAAGCTGAGTGAAGGAAACAGAAAGCTGTTGGTGTACTTTCTTTGCCAGGAGGGCATAACAAGGCCGTCTCCTGCTCACGTAGGTCCCTTGAGCAGGAGGAGGACAGATGAGTGCCTGAGTGGGAACCTACCCGGAATGTGCTCAGGTCCCACGGGCAAGTTGAGTCCCGGAAAGGTCTCATTTTCTATGATCAAAAGTCTCCTCCTCCCTCATTTACTATCAAATGGTAGGTTGGCTTTTGCACATCCTTCTTCAAGGTGGTTATTAAGTTGTCAAAAGGCTGATCTTATCTCTTAAGGATGCCCCATCGAGTGAGTATGTTTAACCAATCTCTGTTCAGGCTCCCTCTACCGGAGCACTTCCCTCTCAAGTAAAGAAGGCCTTTTTCCCTTTGAAAAATCCATTATTATTAGAAATCGTACTTTAAACAGACTTGAAGCACTGAAGGCAGAGACCTATCTTCCTTCCTCTGTCTCTAAGCTGATACCTAACACTGGGCTACCTGGCTTTTACATAGATGCTGATCACCTTGTATTTTGACTCAGGTTTTGTTTGCCTTAGAACTTTCTAAGACTTCAAGCTGCCTGAGACTTTAGGCTGAGTAGATGTAATGGTCTCTGTTGTTGGACGCCTTCATTGTTGCCAACTTAGCATGGAGAAGCCTCTCCCGGTCTTGCGTCCCCCATATACCTTTTTTCAAAAGTAATTCCCTTTTGGGTTTCGTTCCCCTTAAGCCTGTACCTTCTTTCCTTTGGTGAATATTGTGTGTGCTCGTGTTGGTTGGGAGAAGGGGTGATGAAGGAGTGAGTGGTGGGCTGGCTCGGTGGGAAGCAGGGTTTAAGAATTCCTGGATCAGTTTTTCCTTTCATCAGAAGATACTATCTAGTCACTCATTCTCTTTTTCTTTGAAGGAATTTGTTCTCTGCCACCCCCACCCCTGACCACCCTTATCTAAAATTTGGCCTTTTTTTGGCTGTGGTTAGCCTGAGATTGGTTCTGCATTCCTAGAATTAATTGGCATCCCTGGACCCTACACTCCTCATGGAAAAGCCTTAGCCACAGCTTCGACTCACAAATGCTACAGTTAATGTGAGGTTACTAGGTACCCACTTAGAGCAGAACCTTTTGAATGTACATTTAGTGAAGGTTCAAAAGGGAAAGAGGGGTTCTGGCTCAAGGTGACCTCGAACCTGAGGGATCATCCCAGTCCACCTCACAGGTCAGAGTTAATTAAATAAACCAGGCCTGCTGCGTGAGTTCGTCGGGAGAAACCACGGAAGGGGGGACACCCCGAGGTCCTGACTGGTCTTGCTCAGCACCACCACATTTTCCCCAGGTGTACCCCTCAGCCAGGCCGGCCACCAACGTGCGGTCGCCCTACGAGGAGCAGTTGGAGCAGCAGAGACTGGCGGCGAAGCAGGCTGAGGAGTCGCAGCGGCTGAGAGAACAGCAGGAGGCGCTGCACCAGCAGCGGCTGCAGGGACACTTGTTGAGGCAGCGACAGCAGCAGCTTCTGGCCAGAGAGGTGGCCCCGCAAGGGCAGGCCAGCCCCAAGGAGGGCCGGCCACAGCCCCCAGAGCAGCTACGGTAGCCTTCCCCTCCCCTCGTTCACCCGAGCAGGCGCACGTGGCTCCGGGTGTCTGTTCCCCGTGAGCTGCAGGGGCTCCTGTAGCTGGCTGGGAACAACCCCTTGAGGATTACATTTCCAAATATTTCATTTCTAAAATAATCATTTTTTTTTCCTTAATTAAAAACCTTAGGTCTCCAAGTTTAGTTTAGAGAGAGAACCTAGCAGGTTCTGTGCTAACTTTATTTTACTTTATCACGTGAGAGGTGCTGTATGTTTTTTAAGACATCCTTTGACATTGTATCTGGAATCTTTCTTAAACCCAATAGCATAAGTTTAAAATTGAAAAAAAAAAAAGAAACTCTTGATGACTTTTTAAGAACTGTTGAAAAATTTATTACTACCTTTAAACGTAAATGACTTCTGTCAGATTGTGCCACTGAATTTGTCACTGAGTTGATAACGTTTGTGTCTCCTGCAGGCAGCAAGCCCATTATGACACCATGGATCACGATATTGTTCAGGGAGCAGAGGACCAAGGCGTCCAAGAAGAGGAAGGCGGTGGTGAGACTTCTCAGGCTGTGAATATGTCAATAAACATGCTTGGTAATATGGAATATCCACCCAGAGTTGCATGCACATCTGAGTACATACAAGGGGACTTGCGTACCGCACGCCTTTTGCTGTTGCCGCTGTTACTTTGCTGGTAATATTTCCAAACAGTGCACGTTGGTGGCCACAACTGCCCAAGATTATCTGTTTCCTTCCTAACATTTTTTTTCCTGTAGTTTAAGCTTTCTGTGTACTGAACTGTTCTTTCTGATACATTATCATTGGACTGTTAAACTCTGGGAAATGGCTCCATTTTCTCCTTACCTTGGAAGCCTTTGGATCATTGCCTTCAAAGTTTTTCACATTCAGGCGCTGGTCGCTTTCACTTGTGGCCCACACCTCGTATGCAGTTGATCAAATATCCCTTCGCGTATAATAGAACTAGAAAGTAACCAGCTCTCTGGCAACTCTAACACTCAGATATGTATCCTTTTTAAAAGAGTCTGAAAGAAGGTGATTACCCAAACTCCCTCTATAGCCTGTTCTGATATTTTATAGCCCTCGTAGTCAAGACATTGTTTTCCTTATGTCCCCTTGTACAGCACTTTAAGCGTTTTTGTTCCATTATCAGTAAGACTAGAGAACACTTTGTTCTCCTATTTATTTAATGAATCCCTTGGTGCACTTGAAACCTGATGGGAAGTTACCTTGCATCTCTGTTTTCTGTTAGCTAAATACTCACCTATAATATACTTAACCTTTCCTCTTATAGCTTACTTAAAAAGTTGTTTGTTGTTCTCTTTGTATGCTCTAATCTAAATTTCCTTTATGGAAATTTTTTTTTTCCCAAAAGCAACAAGTAAATGTCTGTGTGAGTTGAACTGTGAGATGTGCTGTGTGGTGGCAGCCCTCACTGCTGCCATGTGCTGGGGTGTTCTTTCTTTCATTTTCTGACACGTTACTAGTTTCTTCTTTTGGTACCTTGCTATTTCCTCTGATATTACCAAAAATTAGTGGACAGTTTTAGCAGTGTCCAGTTGCCTGGACATTCTTTTGTTGAGAAAGTTTTATTATTGTTTTCCGTATAACAAGGGGAGGGGAATGCAGCTCCTATAAACATTTGCTTTAGAAGATTAGAATAGGTCACTCACCCATGCTGTCTCCTTAGACACCTGGTCTGAGAAAAGGATGTAGTTTTATTCTAAAAACCTGAGGTATATGCCTTCTGTTGAATTAACGTTTTTCTCTGTGGAGGAGAGATTGGGTGACATAGTCTGTAGGAACGCCCACTGGTGGCTTTTCTTTGAGTAGAAAGATAGAATCCTATCTGGTTCATCTGCACTGATCTTAGTTCCTTTGATTTGCTAGCTTATGAGAGAGACAACCAGCACCAGGATGAGGCAGAAGATGACCCAGAAAATGGACATGAGCCTCAAGATCAGGGGCCCCACGAAGCTGATCCAGACTCCGAGGCAGATGTAAGTGTCTTCTCTTTTGGTCATGGCAGAGGGAAACTCACAAGGTGGAAAGGACCCTGACACCGTGCCTCTGGCTCCAGATACGTCTGTTATGTCATCAGCGCAGAAGGAAGATGGCTTGCGTAATTATAGAAGCAATGTTGTTAACTGTAAACTGGGGCTATGAGTGTCACGAGACTGGCTCAAAAGCTGCTCTGGGAAACAGGAGTTTCCCTCTGACAACTTCTAGATCGAGAAAAGCCACAACAAGAAGCACTGAAATATGTAGTAATTCTGAAAAATGGGAAAAAAAAAAAAGCAATCAATATGTGTGTAAGGATGTGGGGCTTGAGAAATGAAAAAAAAAAAATGCTCAAGTACCATAATGGTATAGAAAACTCAGACTATGAATCAGTACAGACTCAATAACCACGAATGTTCTTTGTGTTTGCCAAGGAAGGACCTGGATTCCCAGTTCACCTGTGTGGCTGGGCGCCTGAGGCAAGCAGGCGTCCAGTGAGTGTGTTCTTGTGCGTACGTGTAGATGAGTTTGACAGCTTACTTTAGCTCTCTTGTTGTCTTTTGCTAGTCAAACCACCGCTGTGTTTATGAAATCCAGTCTATGCTAACATATGGGTCCTGTTTATATGGAAAGGAGGGTCTATATACCCTTCCTTGATACTCATTGAGAAAACCTTCCTGATGATACCTATTTAAGCTCCCCTGGATACAAACGGGTTTTTTAAATTTCTTTTTATTTCTTTCCTTTTTTTTTTTTAACGGGTAGAAACGGCTTTTGTACTTAACTTGAGCAGAGCTGTGGCAAAGCACGTTTGCCTGTGGCACCTGGGTTAGCACTTGGGTAAGTGTGTTCAGGAAAGGGCAGGAGCTCTGGAGAGCAGGGGAGTGGAGCTGGTATCTTGTGAGAACAGCAAGAAAAGTGGATGTGCCTGAGCAGATGCAACGGGGAGAAACAGTGCCTGGCCCAGTGTCTGCGCTCTGGGTGCATCCTGCTTTGGGGACTTGACCTTCTAACCCTCCCTCTTCCGTCAGCACTTTACTTGTTCTGGAGGACACATTGCTGCCCTTCCTCCCATTCCTTCTTTTAATTAGAAATCGTTAGCCAGCTTGTCTCTCTCTCTTTGTTTCATCTATTTTTTTAATTAAACGAATTTTGTCCAGCTTTATCGAGGTACATTTGATCATCTGACTATTTGAATGTAACAACTGTCCTGTTACATTTCACTTATTAACTTGCCTGGAGTGGACATTTCTGTGGGCTTTTGCACCAGCCTTTGGTAAAAAACATGTTACATTTTTCCTATGCTTCCGCACATATTATTGAGAATGCCCAGAAAGAAATCTGTATATCAAGAGGTTGTGGAGTAATTGGCATCTAGTGTGAAGATGATGATTTGTCACTGTATTCCTAAGAAAAGTGCCATCTGCACTTGAACGAAGTGTGTAGCCAGGAATGTGCCAAGTAATCAGTCAGCTGAGACCGGTGAGCTCTTGACTATGTTCAAGGCTGCGAAGTGAATTGAAGTGGAATCTCATTGCCTGGAGAACACTGATACAGATCCAGTCTTGGATGCCTCATCTCTGGGAAGCGTTTGCTGCTTCAGTTAAGTGTCCTGTTGGTGACCCTGAGTGACCCGGACATGGCTGCAAGCATTATCATTCCTGCCCAGTGCAGGCTTTAAAAATCTGAATCTTTATGAGGACATGTATTGTTTTGAAGGGTGCTTTGGGAGTTTAAGTGGAAAACAGAGATACTTCTCAAGTCGATCATGTGAAGAGCATTTGTTGAACACCATAACTGAGAGCTGCTGGAGGGAGGGTTGGGGGAGAGATTTTTAAAGATCTGTTGCCAAATACTGGGTTCACTTGGTTCTTTTTCTCCTGTCCTTTGCCAGTGCAACGTCTCTCTTTCATGGTAGCGATCGTTCTGTAGAAATTTGTTCTGTGCTAGAAATCAACTGTTAATTTTGGATTAGCCCCTTATTAGGGGCACAGATCCTTTCTTGGGTCCTTTCTGATGTGGGCCTTCTCACTCTTCAATGGCTATTTGCTCCCTTAATGTGTAAAAAATTCCTTGCAGAGTAAAGCTTGTCTGTATAAGAATCAGCATACTCAGGGAAGAAGTTACTCCTTGCCTATCTAAACCTCCCATTTTAGTGATTTCTCCCACGTGGCCTGTTAGGCTTGATTAACTATTTTTCTTGTCTGTTTAGTTATGCTCACATTTCTTGTGCTAGAATCTGGAACACTGTCTTGGAATTGCTTGCAGAAAACAAGTGCTGTCTGCACTTCACTCTGATCCATCAGCCTCTGACAAATAAAGCAGGAGTTTCATCTTTTGACAGTGGGATGTGTACTTGTGAGTCTTGGCAAGGATAGAGTTGAACAATCTGGTGAAGGACGATTTCATTTTCTGGCAGTGTGTGGCCTTTCCAATGAAATTAAATTTGATCCTGGGTCTTGAGGTAGTGGTTGCTTTTTATTAAAATTTTGCAGAGGGCAGCTGTCGAGGATATAAACCCAGCCGATGACCCCAATAATCAAGGTGAAGATGAATTTGAGGAAGCCGAGCAAGTGAGAGAGGAAAATTTGCCAGATGAAAATGAAGAGCCAAAACAAAGTAATGCAAAGCAAGAGAATGCGGAAATGGAAGAACATTTGGTGGTAAGCAGACGCTGCTACAGAGGGTGGTTTTAACCTGGGCATCTTAATAATGGCCTGATTGATGCAAAAGGTTAGTCCTAATACACACTGACAGAAGGTCTGCCTCTTTGGTTGGTTTTTAGGCCGTGATGTGAAATGCTGTGCCCACACTCGGGGAGGGAGGGTGGGTAACACACATTCTAGGTCTTGTGTTGGGAAGGGTTATTTATCATTTCCTGGCCACCGATGCGTTGAAGGTACATTTTGTTTTTTTTATGGCAGAAGCTTGCTCGTCATCCCAGAGGACTGTAAGATGCATCTCCGCTGTTCAGGAACCTAAGCTTCCCCTTTTGTCCCAACAGATGGCAGGAAACCCAGACCAGCAGGAGGACAATGTGGACGAGCAGTACCAGGAAGAGGGCGAAGAGGAGGTAGGGAGGTGGGATGATGCAGGAGACTGGCCGAACCGCCTGGTGCCTCACACTCACCTTAGGGGCAGTGTGGGCTCTGACGCGCCTTCGTAGACGTGTTCAGAAAGACATAGTTGGGATGAGAAAGGGTGGTTCGAAGAGGAAATGGACTGTGGAAGTGGAGACATGTGGTTAGAAGGTAATAGAATCCTTCTTTCTGGTTTGCACTAGAAATTTTGAACTAAAAGAAGCCATCCGGCCCTCCAGGAATGGTGGACTTAGAGCTGTGTGATATTTGTAAGAATACTTTCTCTCGTTTCTTTCCCTCATAAAAAGAGAGAAGAACAGAGCTTTGCACGTCGGGTCTGAGGGTCTGGATCAACCCTGTAACTTACTCTGCAGACCCTGCCACAGGGTGTCCCGAGTGTCCATCAGACTACACTTAACACGTTCCCCCCAAATTTTTAGAGTCTCTACACTTTGCCTCTTCTAAGAATTTAGTGTCATAATGAAATTTAACGATAAAGAAAAGGAAAAAATATGTTAAGGAGGTCAGTTGAATAAAATGCATTTGGGTGGAATTTCTTAAATTTCATTTTCGTTTCCCTGTTACCATAAAGTTCTAGCAGCTTATCGCTAACTGGCTTTGCGGAGCAGCCCCTGTCCTGGCGCGCATCGTGTAAGTGGCGGGTGAATGAATGCCACTGCTGGGAGCTGGGGAGTCTCCCCCCTCGACCGTCCGGACCACTGAAGCCCTGAGCCTGGGGATGTGATACAGACGAGGCCAAGGCCAGGTGTTTGGTGTCTCTCTGGCCCAGGAAATGGTCCGCTGCATCAGAGCTCTGGTTCAGGAGTGTTTCTCAGCCGGGCTTCTTGCCTGTGTGGGGCGTTCGCCCTAACGGGAGCTGCGTGAGCGGGTGGACAAATGGCGGCCTGAACCAACTCCCCCGGCCCTGGGGGTCCTGCTCCGCATGCGTGTGCCACCACACTGGCATGTGCAGTGCTCCCGATGAGCCCTGCTGCCTCATTTCTGTTGCATTTGTTGTCCGCTTCTCGGAGCTCGTGCGAAGATGGGTACTTATACCAGGGAAACAGAAAGGCATGTTACTCTTTGCAGCTACTGGCAACATGCATCTCTAGTCAACGTGTACTCTCACCGGCCTGATCTTTTTATCCTTTCTCTTTTCTCATACTGCCATTCAGCCTGGTCTAGATCCCGAGCTGTGTTATCACAAGAGAACATTAGAAAAACTAGCAGCCTTGAGTATTAAGACATCTGTCAAGAGAAAGGTACTCCTCTGGATGTCTCTTGTAACAGGATGTCTGAACAAAATTACTCTGTTTCGTTATGTCAGGTGCCAGGAATCTCTGAGGGATGAAAAGAGAAGAGATTCACCTTGGCTTCTTTTTAAAAATGCAGAAGGGTAAACATGAAATTTTAATCAGTATTTACTGATTATTTTTCACCTTTATATTATGTCAGTCAAGGTGGAGAGAGCAGCCCTGTGATCCAAGAGGGATCGAAGATAGGAAAGAAAGAAAGAAAGAGACAGGAGAGGAAGAGAACGGTGGAAGCAGGGGTGAGGGCCACTGCGCTGCGTCCTGCAGGCGGGCTGAGCCGACCAGAGCCCTTTTCTGTCCCTGCGGTGGCCCCCAGTCCCACTTCTCTTTCTCTGGTTCCCTGCTCTGAAGTCCTGTGTGGTGCCTCTGGCCCACGTTCTGACCCTGTCTTGTGTAGGGTCAAGGTTGCACACCTTCCCAAGTGTGACTGCTCTCAGCGTGCCTTTGTCTCCCCCTGGGTGACCTCCTCTCTGTCCCGCAGCATCCCTTGCACAGGCCGTGTAGCATTCCTTGGGTGGTTCCTGAGATGGTTAGTTATGGGATCTTCCCACCTTCTTCCACTGTTCCCAGTCCTTCCTGTGAGGAGGGAGAAGAGTGGGGCACCTGGGTGGCTCAGTCGGTTCAGCCTCCGACTATGGCTCAGGTCATGATCTCATAGCTTGTGGGTTCGAGCCCTGCGTCGGGCTCTGTGCTGACAGCTCCGAGCCTGGAGCCTACTTCAGATTCTGTATCTCCGTCTCTCTCTCCGCCCCTCCCCACTTGCACTCTGTCTCTCTGTGTCTCGGAAGTAAACATTAAAAAAAAAAAGAAGAGGGAGAAGAGTGGTTCCCAAATACCATGTAAGGACTAGTAATAGAGACAAAGTTCTCAGCAGACTGCAGCAAAATGAGAAAATGAGCTCTACAATATGTGAGACTCCAGAGCGTGTTGTTTATAGGCGATGTGTGTGAGACATCTGTGGGGTGCTCCGAAAACCATGCGGTGCCCTGTAATGTGTATCATTCTTACCTGCACTGAGCCTCACAGTCTTCCAGCTGTCCCCACGGACCCCTGGGATGGATGGCTCATCGCTGCCATCAGTTCCCTCCCTTCCAACCAACTTACCTGACTTCTGTCAGCATTTGCTCCTGGGGAAGAAATGCATCTTCCCAGGGCCGTCCCTGCTCAGAGCTACAACCCATCAGACTTGTGACTTGACACGCATCCGGGTGGCTCAGTTAAGCGTCCAAATCTTGATTTTGGCTCCAGCCATGATCTCATGGGTCATGAGACCGAGCCTGGCATCGGACTGTGTGCTGACAACGCAGAGCCTGCTTGAGATTCTCTCCCTCTTTTCCTCTCACCTCCCCCTCACCAAATTAATTAATCAATTTAAAAAAAAGACTTATGACTTGAGCTCAGAGAGTGGGACCCAAAACAAGTGTGCTTTTTGGAAATTTGCACTATCCCTGCCTTCTTATGTAAGTGTAGTAGCATTATCCTTCTAAGACATAAAAATGATGGTTATGAACAAGTGTTCGTGGCTTATCGTTTGGGACATTCATGTGGGGACCCCATCCTTGTGTTGCTTACTTTGCAGATTTCTTATCCGCTTATGAGCAAACAAGACAAATTATAGGCATTGCCAAAAAGTGCTGTGTGTACTTAAATCATTCAAATGTTCAAAAACGTAGAAGTTAAATGACTGAAAAATCTGAGTTTTCCTTTCCTCCAGTGTAATTTAAAATAGATCGATCTGAATCCTCATGGGAGAGCGAGCACAGGGATATCTGGTCACCTAGACTAGTGGCACTGGCGGCCTGTGAATCACCGGGTTCAGGTGGCACAGCCTCCCCTGTTACGCATTCCTCAGCAAGCAGCGGTGTCCGTCACTGTAGCAGATGTGCTGAAGCCTTTCCTGTGTCACCTTCCATCCACCTCGTCGAATCCTAGCCTACTTGACTACGTGAGGCTTAGTCTTCTCGTTCCTGCCTCATCCCATGACAGCTTTGATGTGTGAAACCAAGGCCCATTTTAGACTCAGTAGATAGGTCTTATTTTGGCTATTCAACTGTGCTGTGTCACATAGGGACTGTTTCTAAAAATGGCTAAAACATTAGATTTCAGTGAATAAAAATGAATAAAGGGGAGCAGTGTTGGGAAATTTTTGATAAAATGTTTGCATCAGCTTTAGCAGGATACTGAAGAGGGTCGAATGTGGAGGATGTAATTGGGTGTCTCCATTATAAAAGAGTATGTTTGAAAATTAGAAATTCCATATCCTTTGTTCCTTTTCAGTAATGCCTTTTAATAAGGCATTGAATTACTTTTGCCCCAAATACAAAGACTACATTGCCAGAATAATAATGCATACATACATATTTGAAAATTAAGAAGTTTTTTATTTGTGGGTTCCCTAAATTAGAGTAATTTACATCAGGGCTTCTTACCTCAGATTATATTAACAACGGATAAATAACCCAAATTTTCTACAGTAGATCTCCAGAGAAGAAAGAACTGTGCAAGGGTGTTTCTTTCCCTAGCAGAGACATTCTTAACCCACCTCTCACCGTCATTCAAGCTAGTGGCTCTGTCTTTGCTGTGGCTGAGAATCACCTTGGAGACTTTGTGAAAAGTACAAATTCCTGGGTCGGACTTTACCCTTGGAGGTTTTGATCGTACCTGTGGTGGGGCCTAAGAGTCAGAGTTCCAGGAATACACTGTTTGGAGAAACATTCTTAGGACTGGTTGCCCAGGGTGGACTTGGGAAGTCTGAACCTCCTAAACCTTCTGGGTAAAATGATATCTGTGCCTATTTGCATACATTAGCATTTCTTCCCAAAGTCATAAAAGAGTCCATGACTCCCCCCTACACACAAACACACAGAAAATTTAAGTCACTGATTTTTATCAAACCTTTTTATTTTACAGATAAGAAATTTGAACTTCAGATAGGTTAGCTAAGTTTTTGTTGGACCCATGATTAGACCCCACCCAAGTCTGATTATAGAGACTATTGTAATTAAGTATACCAAGCACAGTAACTAAATAGTTGACAGGGACAAGTTCTTCTTTATAGAAGTTAGTGAATGCAGAAGAAATGATGGAATTAGAAAGTTATGATTTTTGCAATCTCTGATTAAAACAGGTGACTTAGGAGCCAGTCATCAATGGGTGATGTAGCTAGATGAATGGAGGTCAGGGAGTTTTCTCATAGAGGGATTAGGCAGTTACCTTCTGAGCTCGTTGACCAACTCCAGCCTCATTAAAAGTACAAGGCGCAAGTGTTACGTGCCTCCTGATGCAGTGAAAATACAAAATCTGCAGCATCACCTTTGAAAAACTCTCGCTTTGCAAATCAAATCCAAATCCATTTAAGTCTTAAACTTCCTTTTATACGAAATGTGAGGGCTAACGGAACGGGTTAAGTGATACCTGAAAGAAGCAAATGAATGCAGAGTGTGGGTCATTCTACAGGAAAATGAGTCAATAGCATTCAGGAAAAAAAGGGGAGCAGGACCCATGTTAGGCGTGGCCTTTGTTTGGATTATGATTTGGCCAAACCCACTGTAAACACACTTTGAAGATAATCAGGAAAATGTTAGGTATGAAGTAGACATTAGATGATAATGTGGGATTATTTATCAGATGTGATAATGCCATTATGGTTATATAAGAAAAATCCATTGTTTTTAGAGATAGCATATTAAGATGGGTAGGGTGAAATTACATGATGTCTAGAATCTTTAAGAATACTTCAAAAAAAAAGAAAACAATGATAGGTGATGCAAGGGCAGCAACACTGAGATAACTTTTGAACCTTGATGATGGCTGTAAGAAGTTCTTTCAGTTATTTGTTTTATTTGCGTGTGCTTGTGAATTTTCATAATAAAAACAAGTGACCTTATTTTTATACAGCTAGCATTCTGGAGCAGTTTGAATTAAAGTTTTAACCCAGGTCTGTCTGACTCCACAGCCTATGTTAGTGTTTGGCAAATTCTACAGGCCTCGGTCTGTTTTGTAAGTCACGTCTTACTGGAACATTCCTTTTTGTTTGCATATTGTCCAAGGCTGCTTCTGCACCACAGTGGTGGAGCTGAGTAGCCGCTCCAGAGACTTTATGGCTGAGAAAGCCTGAATATTTCCTGTATGTGACCCTTTACAAAAAAAAAAAAGTTTGTAGACCCTGATTTACGTATTCTTTCCACCATATTGCAGGTTCAAGGCAGTTCCTTCTCAGTCCCACCTAAACCAACTTTAGTGTTCACTAGTATATTTTCATTATTAATGCCATAAAACACATGCCTTTGTTTACTGAAATTGATCAGGATACTTTGGCAATTTAATGATGTTTCCGTTAGTGAGACCTTAATCTATGTAGTGTGGAATAAGTGATTCGGTGTTTTCATCCCAGCATCCTGGGGAATGTTGTTACGAGATTCTGTGACTAAGGGCAGAGGAGATGTCAGGGACCGCTGCCAGAGCTTGCAGGTGAAACGAGGCTGTTTTCTCTTTAGCTCGCCCCACTGGGACATGTGAATACAAAAAACATGCTCTATATCTCTGTGTCCAGAATGTATTTATTTGGTGCCATTGTACTTTAGGGCCTGTGAGTCTGGCCAACGTTGGGCTGATTAGAAGAAGTTCATGAAAGCTGGGCTCCATCTAGGGCATCTTTGAAGGGTCATGTTTGTAGGCCCTTGACAAGCCAGGTTCCCTCCAAAGCCAGTGTGGTGGGTTGTGATTCACTCGTGTTGTACCTGGGCTGGACACTTAGAGGTAGCCCTCAATTTGTTCTTCATTAATTGTAATGCCTGCTTACTTTCCCTCCTTTGTGCATTTCTGGGACTCTGGTAATTGGCCTAGGCCGAGGCAGGTTTGCTTTTAGTCCCAGAACACTACATGATACTTAGTTGATGGTCAGCAATTTTTTGGTATTTGAAAGATTTAAATCTCTTGCCATACCTAAGGTTGTCAGAATACTTAAGTTAGAAAATGTTTACCTTGCATTTTTGTGGGATGTAGATATTAAATGGAGATTATTTAGCAAAGATGTTTGGATACTTTCTTCGATTGGCATTTTGAAAAAAGTAATTGGGATCAGTGGCACATACTAGTAAGAGCGCACATAAAAGAAAACTACTTAAAACAGACATATCATGTTAGAACACTGAAGAGGTATAGGGATTTGAGGCTGTTTAGTAACTGTTTCATGAAGAAATGAAATGATTGTGTTCTGAGTTCTAGATATTTTAGCCAGATAACTTACCCTTAATTATAGAATTGTATGCACATATTTTCTGTTTTCTATTACATTATGTACAGGTAATGGTGTCACCTCTCTGTGCCTTTACAGAGCAGGTGTTTGCACTTTGATTCTCTTATTCATTAACTCATTCGGTTCACCAGAATTTATTAAGCGGTTGCAGTGTGCCAGGTATACGTCCGAGTATTGAAGACAGTTGAGTAAGACAGATGGTTTCTGTCTTTGCTGAACTTACATTCCATCAGCGCCTTCAGACTCTGCAGTTCTCCCATTTGGAAAAGGGGAACTTTTAATTTCATAAGCTGAATTTCTTCAAGTGTTATACTCGGAGGTTTAATGCTTATTCAAAGAAATTGGAAATTCACACACAAAAGTCGTAGGTTCTGAAGCAGCTGCATTGATTTCTGTGTAGGAGGTGTGTTGTACATCTCTTCATAGCTAATAAACAGGTCAAGTCTTTGACTTTTGTCCTTTTTCTAATTAATTTTTAGCTTGCGTTTGTTTCTAGTACTTTAAACGAACCTTTTGGAACTCAAACTATTGAAATGATAAAAAATGTCACCTAGTATCTTTGATTTCTTTCAGGTTCAGGAAGATTTGACCGAAGAGAAAAAAAGGGAATTGGAGCATAATGCTGAAGAGACCTATGGTGAAAATGATGAAAATGTAAGTGGGGCACGTGTATTTCTGCTGCAGACGTTTGTGCACGTGTAGGAGACGCGAATGACTACTTGCTTAGGTAACCGTGGGTACGTCTGAAAGTCTGTGACAATATGAGGATTAGGGAAGACGGCATGGTTGCCTATTGGACCATTTTTCTTTGCTCTTTCTTTTCTCTAAAAATGAATAACTTCACACCTTTTTTTAAAAAAGGGAATTATTTATATCACTAACTCTATGCCTTATCAGTTTTCCCTTTTTTTTTAACCTTTAAGGCTGATGAAAAAAACAATGATGGCGAAGAGCAAGAAGTTCGAGACAACAACCGGCCCAAAGGCCGAGAGGAGCCCTATGAGGAGGAGGAGGAGGAGGAGGAGGATGGGGCTGCTGTGGCAGAGAAATCCCGGCGGAGAGCTGAAATGTAACGGTGCCCGACCTCACCAACCGTGCTTAGCCAACGGATTCTTTTCAAGCTGCTCAGAAATAAATCTGCCTACTGAACTCTAGGATATTTAATTATGAAAATTAAGAATTTAGACTTTTTTTAACTTTTGTATTAGAAATGCTTATACATTTATATGAATATATTTTGATAACCTAGGTTAGAGCTTCTTTTATATTCAAGCTAAACACGGGCAAGAAGAGAATAAAGCAAACCTTAGCCTTTGAAACTCTTTTCCTAGATTATGTGATGTTGTGAAGGGCACCGATTTTGTATATTTCAGCTGGTTACTTTTCTGTCTTCTAGTTTCCAGGTGTTCTGTTGTTTGCCTTTAAAAATAGGATTTTAAATAGGGAGTACTGCCAAAGGCTGCGGATCCTTTAAGGAGAATGGCCAGTTTGTTAACTGCTGCCTTTCTCGGGTTCTTGTGTATGGTTCTGATGGAATTCTCACCCATCTGGCTGTCTCTTGAATAAGATCCATGTACAGAGTGACATACCATTGGAAAGGTGTTTTGGTTATAAAGACATTGTTTTTCAGACTTTTCATATTAGAAAAATGTTTGGCTTCACTTAAAATCACAGCTATTCTTGAAAGGAATTAGATTTTTAAATGAGATGGTACTAAAACCCACACGACAGTATTCTGGACGTTGATACTCTGGTATTCAAACAAGGTAGGGCACATCAGCGTATTAACCTTCCTGAAGGACTGACACCTTGTTTACTAACTAGTGTGTGTGGCTGGTGTTTTCTATGTGAGCACCTGTTCCGTTGTTTTTTTTGTTTTGTTTTTTTTCTGAAGTCACCTAGGGATAGCCTTGTTTCAATATCTAGTCCTCTACAGTAATATATATTTCCCCTGTAAGCTCTGGTTCTCAATATGTAATCACTTTGATAACAGGAATGAATATGAAGGCATTCCAAATTATACAATTGAAATAGGGTTATTTTTTGAGAAGTATTCAGTGAAATACACATGGTAATCTGATAGACCTTCATGATTTTTCTGTTTGCTGGGATTGGGCTATGAATTACAAAAGTCCTTTAAAATAAAAAAAATTTAAGTATCAAAAATGTCTTTTGGGATACAGACATATTTGTCTCTCTACATAAATATTTTTAAATATATAGAATTAGGTTATATAACCCATATGTGTGTGGTTTTATAGTAATACTCTTAAGTTAATAAAGACAGATTTCAATTTCTACCATTGTTGTATGAATGTAATGTTATTTTTTAATAACCACACTCATGTATGGTTCTGATTATCCCAGCAGAGTGATTGTGTATGTTTGCATAGGAATGTTTGTTCAAATGTATTTTGGATTTTTCAATAATCATAGATCAAATTTTACCTTTATGTATAAAAACCCTTTATGTAATGTAAAATGTATAATATTGTACATAATATTCAGAATACAATTATTTTGGTAAATTAGTTTGTATTTTTAAATGTCCCAGTTGCAGTATTTAATTATTTGAACCATATTGAAACTTGGTAATAGTCAATAAAGCTAAAAAAGCAAGTGATAAATCTTTTAAAGTCTGCGATTCCTTATTAGTTTCTGATCTTATTCCTCAGTTCTTTTTCATAAAAGAAAAAATTTTAGGAGGTTACCAGTATATGTCAATGAATTATAAAATGTCTTTCCAACCTTTACCTACTTTCTTTGTCTCTTTCTCTAATTGGATTGGTACTTGATTTTTCCCCCGTTTCCTAAAGAAAGAACTAGGGATTGTTATCTTATTTGACCTAGCTCTTGGTGAAGACAAAATAAATAGGTACAGAAATGTAAGATGTTTGTCATGTGAGCACACACAAAACAACACAAAACAGACTATATCTGCCATCTCCCCACCCCAGGAACACCCATCACAAACCATTCTCCTCTACATGTCACTGAGTTATAGTCCCATTCTAGCTAGTGTTTGGAAGAGAACTAATCAGCCAGAGTTGATCTCCATTAATGAGATGAACAGAAATACGACGTCAGTTGTATTTATCTTGTCAATGACTCTGTGACTTTTGGCACAACCCATAAATCAAAGGATTTGGTCCCAGTGACATAATCAGAAGGGTGGGAAAAGGCACACTTACCAGGGACAAGTAGAGTGAAACACAAGAAACCTGCATTATACAAGTGTCATATGACTACATATTTGTGAGAATGATTTAGAAAGATCCTGAAATAAAAGGGTAATGTGAACAGCAGGTAGGTCACAGTGATTCACTTTCAGAAAGGAAAATTATTGACGTTACTGAATGCTTTCATAATATGGGAAATATGTGAATAGGTCCCACTTTATCCCCTCCACCCCGCCCCCCACCATGATCCTTTAAGTTTCTGGAATCCCCCTTCTCACAACTGAAGAACTTTGTCCTCCTGCAGCACTTGACATTGTTTAACTGCTTTGCGTTCTTACTCCTCTTATTACATTGTGGTCGCCCATACTATGGCAGGTAAACAAAAAAAAAGTCAATTTCTATTCTTAAATCCTCTTCTGTCTTCTACTGTACTATCTGCCTAGCAATTTTACTTACAATCCTGGCTACTTTCTCTCAATCTTTTCTTTGCAAAGAGAGATTCTTCTCTTCTTAGCCTGCCTTCAAATACTAGTGTTCAGCTTTTGTCCTAGAGATCTTCCGTCTACAGCTCTCTCTCTGTCTATGCCTTAGACACATGGCTCCTGATCCATTTCTTCAGCCTTGCTCTCTGTGAGCTGTTATACCTCAAGCTTATAATTTTCAAAGTTAAATGTGTCTTTTTTTTCCCTCCTAACACCTACTTTAGTTTCAATATCTCAACTAAACTTCCAAAAACAGAAACAGTTTGTCCTTGATTCTGTCTTCACACCCTACAGAGGCTACCAAAAAAACTTTGCCCATTTTTCCCCCATTCCTACTATCCTGGCTCAGGCCACTGTTACCATTTACCTGGACTATTACCAAAGTCCCTCAACTTATCTCATTTTCTCTTTCCTACCAATCCCTAAAATCTATGCCAGTGTGATCTTTCTAAAGATAACATTAACACTCCCCCACTATAAAATTATTCAATAAATTGCAGTTCTACAAAGGGAAAATTCCAAACTCTTAAATATAACCTACATAATCCTAATCTGGCCCCATTTTACCTCTCCAACTTTATAATTACATTCTAATACTGAATCATAATAAATCTGACTCCTCTTTGTCAAGCACATTCCTAATGTCTTAGTAACCAACCATGACCAATGCCAGAGCTACTGTGTTGTTAATTCAGCATAGCTGGTGTCCATTTTCTCAGCTGCATGGAGAAAATAGTCTACTATCTAGAAGTAGAGAACAAACATAACCCACAAAAGTAAGCAAACAGCACAGGCAGAAGTGAAGAGAGTTGTGGCAATTTTTCAGTCCCTATAGCTTGCCATCCCTGTTGCCAGCCAAGTCTACTCCTAGGTTGATTAATGAGCAAATAAATCTTACTTTTTCATTTGAGCTAGTTGAAAATGGATTTCTGTCACTTGTCATTGGAATATTCTTGACTAATACTTAATATTCAGTTCCTTTAAATCATCATGCTGTCTTGTAATCATGGTAAATCTACTCCTACTCTCCTCAGAACCACTGTCCAATCCCTCTGCACTCTCTTTGCCTGGCTCATTGATTTAGGTATCCCCTTAGAAACCGATTCCTCTGGGAAGGATCTACTTCCCACTCAGGGCCCCTGCCCAATGTAGATTGTATACCTTTCCTATGTCCCTCTGTAACACCCTGCATTCCATATCCCAGTACTTAACACAGCCTATGGAAACAGCCATAGGAATAAGCTTGTCTGTACTCTTTTTGACATACATGTTCTATGAGGGTGGAGACCTTATTTTTCTTGTTTATTGTCACAACCCAAATGCTGATACTTCAATAAATATTTACTAGATGAATATCTTCTAGTCCTCATCTGAGAATATTGACTACTTCAAGATCGTACAGTGAATAAGTGGCAGAGCTAGGATTCCTTCCCAGATGAATCTGATTCCAATATTAATTGCAAATGTAGCCAGAGTTGAATGGATCAGTATCTAGTGTCACATTCTGAGTTTCACGTATTAAGAAGGTGTGTTTTAAATTTTGCAAAAACAAATCTAGCAGGAGTCAAAAATTTTAAAAATGAGCAAAGTCTCAGCCATAGGGTCTTGGGGAGGAACCAAGAAATTAGAAATATTTGACCGGAGAAAGACATATGGTAAAAGGAAGATGTCCTGTTTTATGTCTATCTTCTTAGAAGCATCAACTGTAGCATAGGGAATAAAGAATTTCTTAAGAAACGGGTTGGTGGAAGTATGAAATCTAGAAAGGTTTTAAAATCAGAATACATTAATCATTTATGATTTATAAGTGCCCCACCTAAGCCAAAGAATAGATACAATGTTATATTAGAATGTCCTTGGGTCTTGTCACTGACTGCTGGGGAGGGGCCAGTCGGTGTGGTGGAGCAGACCATGTGTCTGTCCACCGGTTGTCTTTCGGTCTGCACATCTTTTCTCTTCTGCTCTTCACTTTTAGAAAGGCTTAAGCCTGTAACCATAGAACTGGGCCCCAAGCCAACCACTGTGCTCCCTCTTCTGGGATTTCTATGTGAGACCAGATCAGAGAACTGCTCTCTGGCTGCTCTGAAGCATACTTCTGGAGTTTCCAGGAGTCACAGCCCCCATGACGTGGAGAATACCCAGCTGCAGCAGGAAGAAATGAAGCCAATACAGAAAGTGGGACAGGACTGGGATGTAAGGGAGGAAGAAGAAAAGTGGGAAAGGGAGAGAGATAGAGACAGAACGATAAAGGGCATGGTGTTCCAATTCCCAGGTTCTGACTTCCTCTCCTTTGATTTTCCTCCCCCCCCCTTTTTTTCTTCAGCACTTTGAGGTTCTTTTCAATCACTTATAACCTAAGGACTACTGACTTACTTCAGCATTATATATTTTTATGGGGAAGAAAAAGATTAGGATGAGAGTAAATACTTGGCATTCATTTTTAGTCACATTGCCCCAAAGTAACGAGTTTTAATAAATAAAGACATACTTTTTGCCAATCTCTTGATTGTCCTGTTTCTCTTGGGTCTGTCTTGAAGGCCCAGAGAATCCATGTTGAAAGCTTTGGGGTTATTTTAATGAGATTAAGAATACTCATATATCCTCATTCTTTAGTCTATACCAAAGATTGGCAAACTTGTTCTGTAAAGGGCCAGATAGTAAATCTTTTCATCCTTGTGGGCCATAGAGCCTCTTTTGAAACTATTCACCTCTGCCATTGTACTGCAAAGGTAGCCAGAGACAATACATAAAGGAATGACTATAGCTGTGTTCCAATAAAACTTTATTTACATAAACAGAAAGCAAGCCAGAATTGGCCTGCAAATTGTAGACATCTCTTATATATTATCTGAAGGCCTGCTGTAAAAACAATGATTTCAGAAAATGGAGCATTTTGAGATCTTTGGGTATCACAAGGCTTTCTATTTCTTTCCTAAAATCCCTTCTATTTTAAGTTGGCAAGCACTCAACATTATCTCAGCTGCTGCATTTGTACACTATTTTAAGTAATTGGAAATGAGATACTTTTGTCCTTCACTATCTTGGCTGACCTTGTTCTTACCATTCCCTATATGTTACTAATGGAGCTTGAAATTAAACGTCATTTCTGTTTGTTAACACACAGAATCCCCTATAAGGTACATGCCTTTTAAAGAACTGAGCCATTGGAAAACGTGGGTTTGAGGAAGATGAGATGGTTTCTTTTGATCTTGTGTGTTCTTTCTCCTTTGAAGACCTAAGGACTGAGAACCAATTACCATTAATACATTAATGACAATCAAATTTATGATTTCAACTCCAAGAGTTTTGGGGCATACTGTAGGCGTTCTGATTCCTGTTAAGTGTATGCATCCTTGTGCAGTTAGACTTTTTTTCCACAAAGGCAATTCAAGCACATTTCACATTCCCATAGCCCTGGCCAGTTACCTCCTGTGGTGGTTTTAAAATTTATCCACAAAATCTTTAATAGTCATCCATTGAAGAGGTGGAATCTAGTTCCCGTTCCCTTGAGCACAGGTTAGACTTAGTCACTGTCATCTGACAAATAAAATTGAAGTGAAGTGATGGTGTGTGACACAGAGATTAGGTCACAATGACAATCCAGCACCCTCTGTATTCTCTCTTGGAAGCCAGCTACCATGTCATGAAGATGTTGGAACAGCCTAATATTGAGACCTACATTCGTTTGGCAAGAAATGGAGGCCTCTAGTCAGCCAACAGCCAATGAGAAACTGAGACCTCCTGCCCACAGCCACTGGAGTGAGTTTGGAATAGACCCTCCAGCCCCATTCTGGCTATCAGACTACAAGCTGATTGTAACCTCATTAGACACCCTGAACCAGAACCACCCAGACGAGTCATTCCCCGATTCCTGGCCCACACAAACTTGAGATAATAAACGTTTAATTACTTTTAGATTTTGGTTGCATAGCAGTAGATAACTAACACATCTTTTAAGGAGTGTTTATGACTCAAAGTGAGGAGGCCAGTGGTGAAGATGATATGCAGCTATACGGTGGGACTGGGCATCTAGCCAGTTGCTTTGCTGGAACCCAAGTCTAGATGCCTTGGTGACAGAAGAGAAAGTTCAACTTAATGAGTTAAATAAATTTAACTCAATTAATTGGTTCAAATTATTAGGTTATTTTTGGCAGATATGAGTCACCTCTAACATAGAATCACTCAACTTGTATTCATACCTGAAGAATTTCTTTTTCTTTTTTTTTTAAATTTATTGTCAAGTTAGCTAACATACAGTATACTTTTGGCTTGCGGGGTAGATTCCCATGATTCGTCACTTACACACAACACCCAGTGCTCTCATCCCAAAAAGTACCCTCCTCAGTGCCCATCACCCATTTTTACCACCCCCCAAACTCCACCCCTATTAATCCTAGTTTGTTCTCTGTATTTAAGAGTCTCTTATGGTTTACTTCCCTCTTTGTATCTTGTTTTTCCTTCCCTTCCCCTATGGTCATCTGTTAAGTTTCTCAGATTCTACATATGACTGAAATCATATCATATCTGTCTTTCTCTGACTTATTTCACTTAGCATAGAACCCTCCAGTTCCATCCACGTTTTTGCAAATGGCAAGATTTCATTCTTTTTCATTGCCAAGTAGTAATATTGTATTATGTATATGTACACCACATCTTCTTTATCCATTCATCAGTTGATGGACATTTGGGGTCTTTTCATAATTTGGCTATTGTTGATAGCGCTGCTATAAATGTTGGGGTCACACCTGGAGAATTTCTAAAATAGTGATACCCGGGCTCCCATTTCCAGAGATTCTGAAATACCTGCCCCGGGTCATAATCAGGGCACCAGGATTTTTAAATTTCTGAAGTGTAGCTAAGATTAAGTTAAAAGTAGGAAAGAGTAATGTTCCCTCCTCGACATCCCCCAACCAGATGATAAATTACAATAAAGCAAGTTTCAGAGAAAATCTGTAAAGCAAGTATTTATAGGCAAGCAGAAAGAGGCATTAGCTTTCCTGAAGTCTCCATAATGACACAGGTTCCTATCGTTTAAGGCGTTCTAGACAGGCATGAGGTGTGAAAGAGTTGCTCAGGACTGATCCTATAATTTCAGAGGCACAGAATTCAGCTAAGTTTCCTACCAGATGCTGTACCTGACAGTTTTCCCGTAAGAGTCCCATGTCTTCTTCCATGTCTTTGAGTTGTGGGAGAGTCAGTACCTGTACAAGACTTCCTCCAGCTCACCCACCTGTGTTCTGAATACTGTTCATTCATTTCTAGAATGAAAACAAAATGTCTTTCATACCCATGGTACTGTCTAACAAAACAGTGTTGATTTGAGTGAAGAGAGTAAAAGATCGTGTGATCGCAGCCTCTGGAGTGGAAGCCTTAATGAGATCACCTGTTTCTCAGCCCTGGCTGCATATCAGGGCTACCGAAGAAACTTAAAAAAAAAAAAAAAAAAAAAGAGTCCTGCCCTGACCCCAGTCTAATGAAATAAAAAGCTCTGAGGGCAGAGCCTGGGCATTGTCCTTTTCAAAACACCTCTGAACAAGTCATTATTATCAGGGGTTAAGGTGGCAGGGAGGTGAGACCCTAAGAGGGTAGTACACACAATGGAGGGTTTTGGGTCGTGAAACTCTTCTATATTCTGACTGTGAGAGTGTTATGCAAATCTGTACAGGTGTGAATACTGTGCAAAAGAAAAGGTCAATCTTACTGTATTTGTATAATTTTAAAACTAAAATATTAATTATTAAATTCCTTTTAAAACCCTCAGAGAAGGTTGCTTGGGTGGCTCAGTTGGTTAAGCATCTGACTTGATTCAGCTCAGGTCATGATCTCAAGGTTATGATATCGATATCCATGTTAGGCATGGAACACGCTTAGGATTCTCTGTCTCCCTTTCCCTCTGCTCTTCCCCTGATTGTGCTCTCTCTTTCCCTCTTTCTCTTTCTCTTAAAAAAGAAAAAAAAAGCCTAAGATGATTCTAATGTACAGCCAGCCTTGAGAGTCACTGGATTAGATTCCTTCAAGGGATGATCTACCCACTTTGGGACATGTATTCATAGTTAGGGCACCACCAGTGTGAACTTCCTACATTAACCAGCCTCCCCCTTACTCCACATACGCACATATCCACTTATATGAGCAGACCACATTGTCTATGGCAAAGTATTTTAAAGTAAATTAAAAATACTGTAATAGTGAGATAGAGCTGTCTTTCCCAGATTCACACTGGGGAATTTCACAACATTGCAATAGGGAATTGCATGAGTCAATAGTTCTATTAATCTCTGCTCTTGGACAAAAAGTTCATAATGCAATTGCTTTGTCTCAAAACAACTGTGTCTCAAACCCATAAATTGTGGTTTTTATAGAATAACAAAGAATCCCAAAAGGAGAGGGGTTTGGCAGTTTAATTAGTTTCATTTCTGAGTAGGATCATAAGAAGAAATAAATACATTTTTATATCACAAAGCAGTGTGCATGGATATGTGTGTATATATCAATGAAATAAAAGTTTCAAGAAACAGCTCGTGCCTTTTCTATTTTATTCTGTTTCATGGCAGTGTTAGTCACGACTCCGTATCTTGCTAGCATGATGCACTAACGGTGAGAGAATCACAGCTAAAATACTCTGGGAGAAAATAACCCTGTGTCTGCACTTCTGCCGCCATGTGGCAGGGAAGCAGATGGGAATTTGACCCCTGGCTGCACCGCGCTCTGGCTTTCTGAAGTTAGGCAAATTTCTTGACCTTCGCGCGCCTCCACTTGCCCACTTGTGAAATGGGAAGAATTGCAGCCTTCAGGTTGAGGTTGGGACCGCTAATCCTCATCTGAAACATCTGATTCCTGTTTCTCCTCCCGCCCTTTGCATTTAAGACTCACTGAGAAAGAGACTGGGTACGGAAGTCCTGAACTACTTCTGAGCTTGGAGGCCAGAAGATGAAACCTAAATTTATGGTCGTTTTATATTGAAAACCGATTTTTGTTTGTTTTGTTTTTTAACTGATTTTTTTATCACTTGTATTTTAATTCCAGTATAGGTAACATTAGTGCTGTATTAGTTTCATGTGTACAATATAGTGATTCCACAGTTCCACACATTACTCAGTGCTCATCCTAAGTGTACCCTTTAATTGCCATCTCCTATTTGCACCCATCCCCCACCCTCCTTCCCTCTGGTAGAGGGAACAAACCATCCGCTTGTTCTCTATAATTAAGAGTCCCTTTTTTGGTTTGTTTCTTTCTTTCTTTGTTCATTTGGTTAGTTTCCTTCCACACATAAGTGAAAACAGGGGCTCCTGGGTAGCTCAGTTAGTTAAGCATCTGACTTTGGTTCAAGTCATGGTCTCGCTGTTCATGAGTTCAAGCCCTGCGTTGGGCTCTGCACTCAGAACCTGCTTCAGATCCTGTCTCTGTCTCTCTTTGCCCTTCCTATTCTCTCTCTCTCTCTCTCTCACACACACACACACATACACACAAATAAAAACAAAACATTAAAAAACTTAAAAGTGTCGAGATATAGTGATTTCTTTAAAAAATAAGTTAAGTCCTATGGTATTTGTCTTTCTCTGACTGTATTGTTGTTTTTCTTTAATCACGATATATGGTAACTATGACTTTTCAGAGCTTTTACTATATCAAATATTCAAAAATCTTAAAAAAAACAGTACACATTCTTTAATGTCCAATGATTCAGGACACTCTGTTTGGTGGCAGAAAACTAAGTTAAACAGTTTTTCTGGCCAGAGAGGATTGAGTAGTTAATACAAAGTGATCTGTCCCATCCACATCCTTACTTTAAAATAACCAGGAAATGGGGCGCCTGGGTGGCTTAGTCGGTTAAGCGTCCGGCTTTTGCTTAGGTCATGATCTCACGATTCGTGGGTTCGAGCCCCGCGTCAGGCTCTGTGCTGACTGCCAACTCAGAGCCTGGAGCCTGTTTCAGTCTGTGACTCCCTCTCTCTCTGACCCTCCTCTGCTCATGCTGTCTCTTTCTCTCTCTCTCCTAGAAATAAATTAAAAAAAAAACATTTTAAAATAACCAGGAAACGGGGCACCTGCCTGGCTTAGTCAGTTAAGCATCTGACTTCAGCTCAGGCCATGATCTTGCCATTTATGAGTTTAAGCCCTACATCGGACTCTCTACTGTCAGCACAGAGCCCATTTCAGATTCTCTGCATCCCCCCCTTCACTCTGCCCATCTCCTGCTCCCTCGCTCTCTCTCAAAATAAATAAACTAAAATAACCAGGTAACAGGTGCTTGGGTGGCTCAGTTGGTTAAGTGTCCCACTCTTGGTCTTGGCTCAGGTCATTATCTCACTGTTCATGGGTTTGAGCTTGCGTCGGGCTCCTTGATGACAGTGCAAAGCCTGCTTGAGATTATCTGTCCCCTCTCTCTCTCTGCCTCTCCCCCATTTGTGTTCACTCTCTTTCTCTCTCTCAAAAATAAACATTTTTAAAAAAATAATGAAAGTAAATAAAAATAAAATAACCAGCAAAGTTTCACTTTTATGTATTTTTCTTATCGAAAACTAGTAGCATATCAGGGAAAATGAGATGATTATCCTAGCTAAGGCAAAAGTTGTGCAAAGAGTCTCAGTAAAAGGGAATGGCCAAACAGCCTGGTTGAATTCCTCACCATTAACTCACCTCCAAGGCACCCCAGGGCATTTGAGGACCTAGAAAACTAAGCAAAGTATATTCAAATATTCACTAGGACCCTCCTTAAAACTTTAGAGATTGGAAACGTATACTATATGTGCAGAAATTGAAATCATGCAAAATGCCAGTACCAAGAAGTAAATCACAAGGCAAAGAAGCTACTCGTCTCAGCCTCTGGTTTCTGTTGTCTGGGGCCGGGGGCAGGGAAGGGGTGTTGTGTCCTGGCAGCCGGCCCTGCTATTAGTTCACAAGGTGGACAGCTGTTCTAGTTCATGAGCATGTGCTGTTTAGCCCCGTGTCTATTCAAGCCAAGACCAGAAACTTTTCTAAGACATGAAGGACAACATTATGGCCTTGCCAACTTCATGGTCCAGTTAGGGTAGTTCAATATATTTAAGCCTCCAGCCAGGCTTTTCGAAAGCAAAGCTATCGAAAAGCCTGCTGATCCTGAGAGAAAATCAGGTGTTGGTTTGCAACCTTGGGAGCTCCCCCAGAGATATCTGAAACTGGCTCCCGGATGGGGACAGCTGGGAGAGATGGCGGAAAGGGGCGCGCCATGTTGGTAGGTGGCAGGCTTGATAACTAAGGGAACTCACACGGGAGACGTGGCTTAGGTACTACAAGAGGAGAAAACCTCCACACCTGTCTGCCAAATCCTCCACGTGTACGCAGAGGGCCTTAACTGGGTTCAGTGACTCACACCGTTCAGGTGAGCTCAACAGCACATCACTCTCTGCAGGCGGCCGCCTTGCAAACAGTTCCGGCTGTGGGAACCATGGGCAGAAGGAACATTCCGAGGGCAGGGGCAGGGCGAGGAGCATCCTACTGCCTGGGCCCCGCTGGAGGGTCAACTGTGGTCACGCCCTCTCGATGACGTCCTCCAACAGCAGGTGAAATACGTTATTTGAAGTGCAACAAAATTACTAAGGTGGCTGAAGAGAACAAGACCTGTTAATAAGAATAAAACTGGGTCGTGAGGAAAATCAGCCGTAAGAGACCTTTGGAAAGGGAAGAAACGTCAGTGTTGAACCTGAAAATGATAGATTTAATCTGCAAGGAGACACGCAGGAGGGGGCTGCAAAATGAAATCTTGGCTTCTCACTTTGAAAATGCGTTTGAATTCAATGTGTACCTACGCATTCAAGTTTTGACTTTTGCCTACTACCAGTCGGTTACACCACAGGAGAGTGTCGGGCAGGGGCGTCTCTGTGTGAATGCCCTGGGAATGAACCTCTTCCTGGCTTCTCGGAGTCTTACCTACAATATCTCGCAGGATTGCTATAACTTCAGTGAACTGTACCAGGTATTCGCTTGTTTTTCTTCCTTCCTTTTGTTGTGTTTTCCTTTTTGTGCTAACCAGCTTACTAATACTTGAAATGCCTTAACACTAGGACTTGAAGACTTGGAGGTTCTCATGTAGGAATGAATGATTTGGCACAGGATTCTGGACGAAGAAGGTTATTCACCTGCACAGAACCTCAGGTACCTAAAATGTGTATCACTGAATCCTGGGGGAGGGGGGGGGGTTGGGGTTGGGATGCTCTGAATCATGAACCAAGAGGATGGTAGCTGCCTTGAGGCTGGGGGAAGAGACCACCGTAAACCCATTTGCCAAAAGCCTGCTGACCTTGTTTGTCTTCAGCCGTGAGTAAAGTAATGAAAATATTTTGCATTACAGTTCAAATATTATGACCCTTTGCAAACTGTAGGAGTAGTTACTTTCATCCCAGTGGATTGCTGACTCTGATTTCTTAAATGGTTTAGTAATTCTATTCTGTACCTCTGCTTTGGAATGAGTCTTAAGAGCCCCTGGGAGCCTCTTCTGTCTTCCCTCTTCATAACATCTTGGCTTCCATTACGTCAGAGCTACAGGAGGGCACACAGGTACGCTCAAGGCTAATAGGGTTGAGACCACAATTCCAGTTCTTCTCTGCTTTTCCCCCTTTCAGCTCCACATCTATAAATACTCTTGGTTTTGGGGGGCTGACAGCTGAATTAATAAATACTGTGCCTCTGCTTATAGCACTATGGGGACATATGTGGGCTTTACGCCTTTTGGCATTTCCCTGTGGTCCGTTCTCAGCTCTTGAATTCATGTGTGCTCCCTGTAAAAGGGAAACACACCATCCATCATGCATTCTTCTTTCATTAGCAGCCTGATAAAGTCAAGATTTTGGAAGTCAAGTTTCACTGCAGAGGACCAGCTGGCCGCTGGCCAGCATCCCATGGTTTTCTGGCCTACTTTTTAAATTTTGTTTTGTTTTAATTTTATATCCTAAGAGCAACAAATAAGACAGTTTACCTTATCCCAGGAACTGGCTTCTGGAAGAAATCTTAATGTTATACTTTTTCTTTTTAGATAGCTTAGGAAAGCAATGGCTAAATATCAGTACTAATTTTTATAATGTGTGTGTTCTATAGAGTGTCTTCATTTAATATAAAATACTCAGCCATTTAAGATAGCCACAGACATTAATTATAATTAAATATACTTTATGAAAACCTCAACATATAGCATTAATTTTATGCATATCTGAGAGCCCGATATAGGCACACAATTTGTTTTAATGAAAAGATAACTCAGCAACCTCATCCACATGTAGAATTGATGAACTAAGAGGGGATACAACATTGTGTATATATTCCCCAGCCCACAATTTGAGGGGAAATCATTCAATTATTAAACTTCCTCTCTGATACGTTTTTTCCACTTAGAAATTATAATGATGCCTTTACCTTCCTATGAAAAACTAATGAAGTGCCATTTATATTTTGATGGCTAGAATAAAGAACTAGTCAGCACCTTCATCTCCCACTCTTCTCTTGTATCTTTCTGTTATTTCTCCAGGGATACAGGTCCAATATATCTTTAAATCTGCAGGCGATGCCAACAGGAAGTGAGCTTTTCTAGTGATTCACACGCACTTAAGTCCCAAATGTAAAATTTGAAAAAAAAAATTCCAACTGTAAATATTACTTTTGTGCCAGTTGAAAATCATATATATTTCCCTGTTGCTTGGAAATGCACTTAGTTTCTTAAGTGATATTTCTTAGAAAGCAAAGAAATTGCTTTAAACAATTAGTAGTTCTAGGTGCAAATCAATATTGTTATTTTTAATGATATGTTTTATATTTCAAATTTTATATTTGAGTTGTGTTTTCAGCATTTTAATATACTTGCCAAGTGACATCACAGCAACATCTAAATAATTTTTCTTCATCCGTCTTATTTCAAGCTGAAAATAGTCTTGGGGTAAAAAGCGGGAACGTGTGTGAGCAAATAAAACAAATGATTCAAGTATTTTTGTATAATTATGAATGGCTTCACAGAGTTAGAATCGACTTCAAATTTTTTCTTTTGTCAAAAGAAAAATAATATTTTTATTATTATTTATTATTATTTATTATTTATGATTACATTTTATGATTAATAAAATAATCATCAAATTGATTATTAAATCATTTAATGATTAATGAATAGATTAATGGACGTATTTTTTTATGAACATCCAAGAAGGAAAGGTCATCATTTCAAAAAGATCATGGGAGGAGGTCTGACTTGTCTTTCACTAAAGGTTCTATCAAATTAAATGTACAATATGAGAAGCCTATAGCATTTCCTGTCAGGTAGGAATGAAATGGTCTATTGTTACTGTAAATGGGGAAAGTAGATTATTGGTTTCACTTCACCGTATAGCAACAAATAATTAACTGGCAGAGGTTAAGTTTATTCAGAAGCTTCTATATTTACATACTGCTTTGCAAATTGATCATTTTAGATAAACTAAGACCACGTATGTTTACAACAGGAAAGAGTGATATTACAAAAGTGGATTTTCTTGCTCATGTCAAAAGACCTGAGGCATCAGCAAATTTCTACCTACTAGGGCACCAAGACCAAAACTTGACATTAGTGTCTCGCTTCCTAGAACTGCATTACAAATCACCACAAACTGGGTAGTTTAACACAATAGAAGGGGATCCTCCCACAGTTGTGGAGGCTAGAAGGCCAAAATCAAGGTGCTGCAAGGTTGGCCCTTCTGTGCTGAGGGAAATTCTGAGGGAGAGTCTCTTCCAGGCATCTCTCCTGGCTTGTGGAGGTTTCCAGAATCCTTGGTGATTCTTAGCCGGCGGATAGTCACCTCTCATGACTTGGTGTTTTCCCTGTCACTGTCTGTCTCCGTGTCGTCACATTGCGCTGTTGGGTTTAAGACCCAATCTAAACTAGTACAACTTTGTCTTAACTAATTACTTCTGCAAAGACCCTTTTCCTAAATAAGGTCATATTCGGAGCATCTGGGTGGATGGGAAGTTGGGAGGGGACAGTGTTCAACCCAGTAGAGTGTCGTAACCATTGCAAGAAAAAAAAAATGAACAGTTTAAAAAAGCAGCTGAGGGGTGCCTGGGTGGCTTAGTCGGTTAAGCATCCGACTTTCGCTTAGGTCATGATCTCGTGGCTCGTGGGTTCGAGCCCCGCGTCGGGCTCTGTGCTGACTGCCAGCTCAGAGCCTGGAGCCTGTTTCAGTCTGTCACTCCCTCTCTCTCTGACCCTCCCCTGCTCACACTGTCTCTCTCTCTCTCCTAGAAATAAATAAAACATAAAAAAAAATAAAAAAGCAGCTGAGACTATGTTTTTGGTATTCATGTGCTTAATCTGACAGTTAAACAATTTTATTTGGAGAGTGTGTTGTTAAATTTTTATTGAGTTTCATCAGACTAAAGAACTAGGAAATCACCTAATAATACTCTTTGTAGGAAATGTTGTCTTAATCTTCACACTCTTTATCAGAAAGAATTGACAAATATCTATTGTACATTTACTGTGCGTCCAGCACCTCTTCATAGAATACTGGTCTTTCATTTATCTGAAACGTAACTATTGACTAAAATATTTCTCATATCCATTCTTGATTGCTTGCAATAAATTAAGTGGGGCAGAATTGTTGGAAACAGGAAAACCAGAAAGACATAGCACTTTTCCTTAAAAGCTTTCAAATAAGGGCATACTCTATTGTAAAGAAAGGTGCAGTTTGGTAAGAGGGCCTGATAGGCTGCTACCCACTAGCAAGGTAATCACAGGTAGGGTAGTAAACTTCTCTGCACCACACTTTCTTTATCTTCAAATGGTAGCGGTAATATCTATATCTATATTGGAAGATTGTTAGGAGGATTAAATGAGTAGATCCATTAAATGAGTAGATCTGAAAAGTATTCAGAACTATGCACGAACACAAGAAGCTTTGTGTAGGTGTTAGCTACTATTAGAAAAACAAAGAAAAACAAAACCGGTGCACCTAAACATTTAAGAACGATGTGAGACAATATTGTAAAGTCTTTGAGGGACTGAAATATTCTTCAGAAAATGGTTTCTAGAGAACACTGGGTAACTTGGGTAGTTATAAACAATTTATTTGAGATGGCAGTTGATTTTCTTATTCGACAGGAACCATTTGTCTGTTTTAATGTGATGGGTGGGTTCTCCTTGGATGGTGTAATCATTCTGGAGTTGAGCTTGCTGTTGAAAGTGGATCAGGTGGAAAACTTAAAATACTTGAAGAATTTGAACTCTGTTGGTGTGTTCTTGATATATGTGGGTTTGAATGTTTTCTGCTGAGATGTCCTGGGACAATGGTTATGACAGAAATCTGTACCTGCCCTCTTTATCCCCACAAAAAGAAATACTGGTCCAAGCAAAATAGTACAGTCACCTTGAGCACATCTTGGTCATGGGTTCCTGTCTCCAAAGAGGAATCATCTGCTGCCATTCATCTCTCAGGCCGAATACACTTTCTGGAAATATGTACCGCCACAGACAAAAACATACCACCCTAGAGCAATTAAATTACCCTGATTCTGATGTTTTCTTTTCCCAGGCCAGTTAAGGCTAGTAGCAGGGATTGAATGGAGACTGGGTGACCACAAATCTTGTGTGAGTGCAATTCTACCATTGACTATTTGGTAGTGGTATTTTGTTTCTCCTTTTCTTTTCTTTTCTTTTCTTTTCTTTTCTTTTCTTTTCTTTTCTTTTCCTTCCTTCCTTCCTTCCTTCCTTTCCATTGACCAGTGTTATTCAAAGGAGGTTATAGATGGTAAGTGGTAGGAGGAAGTGAATTTAGGTGCTTAAGATGGGGGTATGCAAAATCTATAGATCACAGGTATAATCCATCCATTGTATTTGTTAAGGTGCAACTGAATTGAGAAATGTATGATGGACCCGGTTCCACAGGTCACCAGAGCATGGTAGACCAGATGTCCTACAGCTACAATTTCACAATGTCCATAACCTGGAAAAGCAGCTGCACACTGCATCCTTCTCCTATATGTTTAAATGTGTTTTCAATTTCTTCTATCATGCCTACTTCCTGCAATGATTTTTTAAAGTTTTTATTTATTTTTGAGAGAAGACAAGCAGGGGAGGGGCAGAGAGAAAGGGACTGAAGATCTGAAGCAGGCTCTGAACTGACAGCAGAGACCCCTATGTGGGGTTCAAACTCATGAAGTGTGAGAGCATGACCTGAGCCGAAGTCGGACCTGAGGTGAAGTTGGATGCTCAACTGACTGAGCCACCCATGTGCCCTGTGTGAATGATTTTTATGGTTCCTAAGAAGAGGAAAAGAACACATTTTTATAAATGTGAAAACTGATTTCAGATACTGTCTTAAGTATTAATTAGGAAAGCTGTAAAATATCATCTCATAGGAGACTGATAAATGTTAAACAGCTTCCACAGTAAAGTAAGTTTTTGAAACAGGTTAAACTGTATTAAACTAAAATTGTTAGGGTACCCATATAATTTATTGTCCAAACTAAGATACTTTTGAGAGAGAAAGGGAGCACTGTTGATATTTATGTCAGAAAAAATGTATAAGCCAGGCAACTTCTTGTACATCATTTCAGAACCTTTAGAGCAGTAGTAAACATTTGCTTAGGAAGAAACTAAAATAGGATACTTCCAAAATCAATGTATGGAACATGTTGAGGGCCTGGATAGAACAATGTTTTTGAAATGTCAGGTATTTAAAAAAAAATTTTAACATTTATTTATATGAGAGAGAGAAAGAGGGAGAGTGTGAGCAGGAGAGGGTCAGAGAGAAAGGGAGACACAGAATCCAAAGGAGGGTCCAGGCTCTGAGCTGTCAGCACAGAGGGCAACACGGGGCTCCAACTCATGGACTGTGAGATCAAGACCTGAACTCAAGTCAGATGCTTAACTGATTGAGCCACCCAGGTGCCCCTGAAATGTCAATTTTAAATGTGTGATTGGAAATCATGGATTCCACATCCCTATCCTCATTTCAAATTTAAAAAGAAACTACATAAATACCAAAGGAGGGAATTACCATTTCTATATAAATTAAATGTCTATGGATGATGTTAAATTCTTTAATGAGGACTTTAATTGTGTAATATAAGTCCCCAGGATTAAAGGTTTCTAAGGATGGCTGATATCCTATTAACTTTTTAATAATGTTATAATGCCCCAGGAGGAAATTAGGTCTTTCCCTAAAGAGTATTAGAACAGTCTGTCTATTTTGCCTACATTTTTATCATGGTGACTTTTGATTCGAAGAGTATTTTATAGTTGTTTCAGGAAAATGCTTTATTGTAAATCCCATTCATTTATGGGTATAAGATCACTTAAGTGCAGATTTCCTTGTTGCTGGAGCTATCCCTCTTATAATTCTAGCAAATGTTTCCAACTTTATAAAATGATAATGAGAATTTAATGGTTTTCTTCATTCTCTAGGAAAAATGGTTTCTAGCACATTAGAGATAGAGGACTTTGCTTTCTGTTGAAAGACAAGAAACAAAATTGACCTGAGTTCTCAAGCTTTAATTCTCCAATGGTTAATTGGATATTATTCTTAGCATGTTTCAATCTGTTTTCAAGGGGTCCCAAACTCACTGATTAAAAACTAGCAAGCAGAAGGAAAGAGCAGACAATCATGGCCTGAAGCATGAAGAAAGTAGGACACTGTAGTTCAAAAGGAAATTAACAGTCTTTCAAACAAGGGAACAGTGTGAATAGACTTGTGCTGTTAACTATACCTAGAGCAATGGCTTGAAGCAAGGTAGGCAAAGGGAGGCCATCTTGGTGGTGTGAGGCAGGAACATGGGAAAAGCTACAAGTTGCGGGTACAGAGTAGAAGTTACAGGGAAAACTCATCCTGCCTTAGATTAACAGCTAGAACACTGCAGGCACTCAGCCAACAGGGCAATATTCAGTAAGTACTTGTTGAATGAATGAATGGCTCACAGTAATCAGATCTCCCCTCAGTGTTTTGCTAATGTTAACACGTTGATTAGGAAATGCATTTGAATATGGAGATAAAACGATAGTTTAGAACAGTGATTCTGATTTTCTTAAGATCATAAAACAGAGAAAATAAAATGTGCACACCGTTCCTTTCCCCTTGAGCAAATGACTGAGAATCAGATTCTTCCCAATTTTAGAAATGATAATATTTGTTGTGTCTTCCTCACCTGTTTGTCTGAGGATCAAATGAAATAGATGTAAGATTGTATTATAAAAGCCTATTGGATCTGTACTCTGAGGGAATATCAGTGATTTCCTTTAAAAAGTCTTTTCCCATCCAGCAAGTGATCTAGTCTCTGCATACAGAGAAGGCGCAATGCAGAGATGTGCAGGTGCTGCATATGTATAGGCTATTAATGGAGCAGTGAGAATCCGTGATTCTGAACTTTTCAGCATGTGGAGCAGTGAGAATCCGTAATTCTGAACTTTTCAGCATGCATTAGATTCACCTGGACAGCTTTTACAGCATACTGTGTCTGTGTCTTACTCCATGTAATTCTGATTTAATTAGTCTGAATAGGACTCCGGAACTGGTATGTTTCTAAAGCTCCCTAGATAATTCTGTATGTAGGTAGAGTGGAGAACTACTGTTTTACACCAAAGTTGGGCATGGAGAGAGAGAAAGGCCAGAGAATAGAACCTATTGTTTCTTCCTGTATCAATTCAGCAAAAATTTACTGAATATTTTTTATATGCCAGACATTGTTCTAGGCACTGGGTGCATATTGATGATTCACATAGACAAAATCCTTACCTTCCTCTTGAGTTTATATTCTAGCTGGAAAAGGCAGACAAGAAATACATATTTCATTGATTTTAAGACACATCTGTTTTCCATAATTTAATATCTCTAAAATTATTAGGCAGTTTACAGTGAATGTAATAAGAAAGCATTGCAACTTAAAGTTATTAGACAATTTTTTTCTTAGCACATCTTATGATTTTTGAGATGTTAGGTTCAATGGAATATAATGATATAGCAAAATTTTAGGTAGAGTCAAGGAAATGAACCTTTCTATAATCAACAAAACATTGTCATATAATTCAAAAGTTGAAAATCTTAATTAACATACATAAATAATCTTAATTAACAAGGCAGTCTTTAAGAAATTACCTAAATAAACACTGTGACCCCTCAACAAGGCATCACTTCCCTGGATCTGCACTATCATGCTTCCATAAATCTTAGATAATTTACTGAACAAATATTAGGAACTTTTTCAGTGCATGTTACCAGTTTAGGGACACATTTATCCATGAGTTTCTCATGTTTCTCCACATCTTGAACAGTTAGGCACTGATTGCCTCTTGTTGCAAATATCTTTTAAAGAATGTTTCTTTGGGGCCCCTGAGTGGCTCAGTCGGTTGAGCATCTGACTTTGGCTTGGGTCATGATCCCATGGTTCACAAGTTAGAGCCCCACATCAGACTCTGCTGACAGCTCAGAGCCTGGAGCCTGCTTCGGATTCTGTGTCTCCCTCTTTCTCTGCCCCCTCTTGCTCTTGTTCTGTCTCTCTCTGTCTCTATTTAAAAAAAAAAAGAATATATGTTTAAAAAAAATTTTTAAAAGAATGTTTGTATAGCAAACAGTCTGAGAAGATAGAGGTAGTGTTTCTCTCCAAAGCAAAGGGCAGGCATGCTTACTGTGTAGTGTAATAAAGATAATGTCTCTCTCTAAAACAAAGAATAATTATCTTATTTTCCGTTGTAAAGTATTCAAGTTCCCCAAGCTCAGAGTTCCTCTCCTACAGCACACCCTGCTGCATGTTCAGACTTCATCTTACCCCCTTCACATTCCCTTTTGGGAAATGGGGCCTAGGGAACCAGCACAAAAGATGTTTATACTCTGGCTACTACAACTATTGCTATGAATAGTAAACCATTCTGTGTTTCTGAGCAAGATGTCGTACATCTTCAATAGACATTCATGGAATTGTGGTTGGCTGACTTGTTAGCATGCAAGGAAGGTAAAATCACAGACTTTTCATAGCTCTTGTCAATTAGTACCCTTTTTGAATTTTGTTAGTTTAGGATATGGAGATGATTCATAGAATGCAGTATCCCAAGGGGCAAGACAGAGGCAGCCAACATAGATATTGCTAAATGTACACAGGCAAAAGAAGTTAAATATAGGAGCCTGAGGTCAGTTTCCCTGATAAAAATTCATACTCTCTTGTCTAATTTCCAGAAATGAAATGAACCAGTTTTCAAACCCAGAACCCACATAGTGAAATGAAGGTTGGGCTCCCAAGAGAAGTGGTACTGAAAGACACATGATAAAAATTCCCCGGTATTTCCCCAAAGGGACCTACAAAGTAGCAACACATACTTTTTCTGTTACAGATGAGGTAGTTGGGAGTCAGACAACAAATGGAATCTTGGCCCAGGTCTTATTCTTAATAGCCCATAGAATCACTGGTGGTCATTTTCCCATTCCTAAATGAATAATTATAATAGGCATACTCTGCAGTTGGAAGTGCTTCCGTATTGATTGCTTGGTGTGTGGAATAAGAGTTGTCACAATGGGGGCACCTGGGTGGCTCAGTCAGTTAAGCGTCCGACTTTGGCTCTGGTCATGATCTCATGGTTCGTGGGTTTGAGCTCCACATCGGGCTCTGTGCTGACAGCTGGCTCCGAGCCTGGAGCCTGCTTCGGATCCTGTATCTCCCTCTCTCTCTGACCCTCCCCTGCTCATGCTGTCTCTTTCTCTCTCTCTCTCTCTCTCAGAAATAAATGAAAACATTTTAAAAATTTTAAAAGAAGAGTTGTCACAATGGAGAAGGCCAATTGGAACTCCCCTCTGCTCTACTGAAATAGTAAATCACAGTTATTTTAAGTTTCGTGGGGAATAGCAGAGATTATTGCTGCCTTTAAACTAAAGAGTGCAGCATTGATGGTCCCCATCATATTCTGTTTAAACCAGAAAAATCCTGAAGGATGAGAGTAAACTGTGCCAGATGGATGATATCTTTGCCAAAGCAGAAAAACTGGCCTAAAGTACATAATGTGTAGCCTTTGATGTGACGAGTTCATCTTTTTCCAATCCTATTAGGAAGAGGGTCAGACATAATTTGCATTCACATGGGATAGATAAGAATATAAGTTTATGATCTTGTTCCAGAGCTGTATTAAAATTCTTCTTCTGTCATAATACAGTCAAAAGGACCTGAGCTTTGGAGATGATCTGCAGAACATCACATTGGTTCTTTATATCAATTGTTTGTTATTTTGACCAGCTAAGTAAGAATTGGCAAATACATTAAAAGCCAGAAAGGGAAGAAAAAAACCCTTCAGGGTCTTGTCCTCATCAATGCAGGTTTTAAGATTCCCATGTGCTGGGGCATGGTGGGATAGCCTCTCAGAAATAAAGAACAAATTGTTGTAATTTCCACCATTTAGAAAGAATCACAGTGCTGGGTAGGCCATTTTGGGGTTAGAGACAGTATACTCCAGGTCTGGACAGTGAGTCCAACTTAGCTACCAAGTGACATGAAGGCTGGGACAGTTGAGACTGACAGAGGAAACACTTCGAGAAAGGAAGAGAAGAAAGGGAAAGGAGGGAACAGAAGGAAGGGAAGGAGAGAAAAGGAGAGGGAAAGTGAGGAGGAGAAAGGCCCGGAGGAGGAGAGAAACTTACATTTAGACATTTCCCACAATGTATTTTTTTCTCTCAAAGTGTCCAAGTACTCTCCCCCTCACCATGGCTTTGCCACGGCTAACCTTTTACAAATTAAAACTCACAAGGTCAGTCAAATATGGACACATGACAACATTTCCAGAGAGGCAAGCTTCTTGGCCCTCAGACATAAATATTATGTCCGATTTAAATACGGTTGAGAGTCGGAAAGAAGTGTTACAGTGGTTTTATTAAATAGCTTTTTATGAGATATATTATAGAGTCATTTTCTCACAATATTATTTTTATTATTAAAAATTAAAAATAGATTAAATGCCAAGGAAAGGAGAATGGCTAAGCAGATTGCTCTACTCCCAGACTTTGGGATACTACGTAGTAATTAACGATAGTGTTCAAGAAAAATGCTTACATTATAATAAATCTCTGGCTATATATACACATATATAGAGCATGCCATGTATACAGAAGATACATAGTAAATCCTTATCAAAAGGAGCATCAATATATCAAGACAGCAAAAAATATCAACCATTTATTCCACAAATAGTTTATTGAGAGTATTAATGGTCAGTAGAATATCCATATAAGCATGGATTTTTCTTTTTCAGTTCCATAGTCCCAAAACCTAGAATAGTCTCTGGTACATTTTTAGGAGCTATGTAAATATTTGTTAAGTGATTTTGTTGAAAATTTATGACAGTATATGACAGCGTTAATTGTTCATAATCTCTTTAAAATACTTAGTCATGAACAACGGGGTATAAATGTGTGTATATCAGTCTCTATAACCCACAGACATCTGGTCAACAATTCAAATATTCTAATACATATTCCAGAGGCAATTGGTAATATTTGAAAGACATCGATCCATATGCCAGGAATATCTACACCATCATTGCAGGTGTCACTGTGTGATTTTTTAATTAGAGTTCGTTCATTATTTAACACAAGGGATGCTAGAGGCACTTTCTCATTGGTGGAATGAGTGATGTTCCAACTACCTTGATCAGTTAGAAATACTTTCTAGACACATGCAAATTTGCCCGAATGGTATATTGTATTCTTAGAGCCCTGCAGCCTAACGCCTCTGGGGGAGGACTTTAGGTTTCATCCTGTATTTTAACTAGAAAGATAGCTGCTCCTCACCTTAGAATCAGGTGAATATCTCTGCCTTAGAATGACACTGCCAACAAGACTGTTGTGAGATTTCCTCTCGAATGGAATGGAGAACTGGAGAACTCGTGTTCCTGTTAGGGAATGTTCACACATCTGGCAGAAATCACGGAGCCTTGCTCTCATTGTTACATATCCCCTGGCAGCTAGGAAGCCTGAGGCGAGTCCTGATTACTGCTGAGATCACCAATATTCACCAAAAAGGACCTGGAAATTGTGAGAACGCACATTTGCTTGTGTTAGATTACAACAGGCAAACATCAGCATTTCCCCCATTACATTTCTCTAAGGCTTAGAGAAATAAGTGATTTGTCCAGATGACAATAACTTGTCAGAGGGAGAGGTAGGATGGGAATTTGAGTATTATTCTAATATTCCTTTCCTTGTAGTTAAAGCTGGTGGAAAAAAGATATCAAATTTTGTTATTCTTCCCAAGGGAGAAAAATAACACCAAACCAAAACATATGCATTAACCGCCCCCAACACACACACAAAACCTGAAAGGGGGGGCATATGGGTAGCTCAGTCAGTTAAGCATCCGACTCTGGATTTCGTCTGAGGTCATGATCTCAAGGTTCATGAGTTTGAGCCATGTCTAACAATGCTGAGCTTGTTTGGGCTTTTTCTCTACCCCTTTCTCGATCCATTCCCAGCTCAAGCTCGTGCTGTCGCTCAAAATAAATAAGCTTAAAAAATTGTTTTTAAACCTAAGAGAGATTATCACACAAAAAGTTTCTAATAGTGGGATAATGGGGAATGTTTTTCCTAAGCTTTTCTATATTGTATGAAATTTCTGCAGCATTTTTACATTTATAAAGAGAAAGAAAACCTAAACTTTATTTGATTTCTGTGAAATGTTTTTGGCTGAAGCAAACTGTTCTATCAATGCTCCTCAAAATAGAATATGTAGAGATAAAAATATATTTATAGGCCAAATAAAGTTCTTGTGTCATAGCCCTAAAATATATTTAGGCTGTTGACAGAGTTTTTGAAATACACAGAATCCTGGCCAATGTATTACTTTTCTATTAGCAGAGTATTTTTTAATTTTCTATAACTCATTTCTTAAAAGCAGAATATTGGTTTTATTGACTAAAATGTAGTGTTACTCATTATTTTAGAGCCACATCACAAGAGATGTTGAAAAGGAGTATAAACAAATCAAACCTCTGTGCTTTGCTTTAAATTTTCTCCTGCATTGTTTATGTGAATATAATAATAAAATGAATTGCAAATCTTGCTAAGGATACCCTGGATGAAAGGAGGCTATATTTATGTTTTCTGTTGTTAATAATGGGAGAGTTGTCGTATGTTTCAATGATACGCTGGCTGGGTTTTTTAAGCTGATAAATTGGAACATTAGAAATATGTATGTGACTGACACCACAGACGAATAACTTCAGGACAGTGGCAATCATTATCCAACATTTTCATTAGAGCAATTGCTCACTAAGTTTTATATTGTTACTTTTCAATGTGCAAGGCATTTTGAAATACATGCTGTAATAATGCTAAGAACACAAATGTAAGCCATTATTGTAGTGGGATTCTGTCTCTAAAGCAAGGGGGAGATGGAATGACAGCCTCTGATTCTCAGTTTCTCTCTCCATTTCTATGTATGCGTCACCGTTTTGGTTTACACATGTGTGCTTGAACTGCATGTTTGTATTATTTTGATTTATTTCCATGAGCATACTAACTAATGGTTTGAGACATGTTCTGATTTTGGCAACAGAATCAACAGCAAAAACGTCCTAATACCAATTACTAGTATTATTTTCCCACATCGTGTCATCTAGACCATTTCTATTACTGTTATACAAAAGTAAACTAAGTCATTGATTATGTTAATAACCCAATATATTAACAGGTGTACAAAGGCTTTTTTTCCCCCCTGGTAGTGATAGTTATATAATATGGAAACAGTTCACATGAGACGGAGAGGAAGTTGAATAAAATCACCATTTAGCCCTGCCAGGGAGGAAGATGTTAGCTTCAATAGTGGTCCAGCTGACTGATGGGCGTTGCGCTAGCCTAGATGGGTCACTGAAGTCTCCACCATAGCTTAGATTCCAAATATTTTAAAGTCACCTACTCTACAATGTGGTCATATAAACCAGATAAAAAGCAATCCTTGCTTGTTAGAGTGAAAAATGTGGACTGGATTGCCAGGGATACTTGTCACCATTTCACTGTGGTGTTGCCTTTTAATATTTATCTTGTGAATATTGTCATGGAGCACTTGGGGTCTGTTAAGATGCTGCATAATATCCACCTAAAAAAGCAAACCAAAAAAAAAAAGTGAAACATTTTCTTCCATAAATGAAAGGCTAATTTTTGCTTAAATAATCATAGAAGAAAGTCTTTCTCTTTTTTAACTTTATTTATTTATTTTGAGAGAAAGAGAGAGAATAGGCTGGGGAGGGGCAGAGAGAGAGGGGAAAGAGGATTGGAAGTGGGCTCCTTGCTGACACCAGGGAGCCTGATGTGGGGCTTGAACTCACAAGCCATGGGATCATGACCTGAGCTTAAGTTGGACGCTTAACCAACTGAGCCACCCAGGTGCCACTCTTTATCTTTTACATACATTTTAACTGATTCGTTTTTCAAACAACGATAACAATGGACTTGTTTTCTGTTTTATTAAAGTTGGAAGAACTTTCAAATTATAACTAATTTGTATGGGTTCTCTGTTAGTAAAGCTAATATTTTTTTAAATGTTATGTTTCTTTAGTTTGTTTTTTGAAACAGCTTGTGTGTGTATTATATTATTTGTTTCAAATGAAGATTAATCTCTAGTTCCCCAAGCATTTCTTAGACTGTATTGTGTCATAATTAGTTTTTGCAGATATCTTTCTGAGTAGATTGCAAATTCCTTGAGGGGAGAGATTGTTCTTGATTTTTTTAATCTTCTAAAATGCCAGGGATGGATTTCTATAGATAGCTGGACTTCAACACACACTGGCTAAATTGAATTGAATTTAGACATCTAAAAAGAAAGGAAGGAAGAGAGTGAAAAGGAGGAGGGTGAGGAGGAAAAAGAGGAGAAGTAGAAGGAAGAGGAGGAGGAAGAAGAAAAGGAGATAAGAAAGAGGAAGAGGAGGAGAGAACAGAGAAGGGAGAGGAGAGAGCAGAAGAGATTGAGAGAGAAAAGTTGGAGAGAGGTAGAGAAAAGCAACCAGGATATTTAACAGCAGGAAAAATGCCCTTTTAGAGAAGATTGAAGGAACTGGGATTATTTTACATGTTAAAGAAATAAATTCGCTATAGAATTCACCTTTAAAAAAAAAAAAAAGTCAGCTTCCAGTGTATCAGGCAAAATTGACCAGAGATAATGAAGAATTTCTGGACCAGAAAAATTGTTAGAATGATGGCACAAAATAAATAAAATGTCAGTGTTCTCTGCCCTCTTGAACTTCATTAGCATTTATGGGGGGTGGGGGAAACAGGTGCAAGGGAGAATACTTCCAATATTGGAAGAGGAGAGAACAAGGGACTTGAAGAATGTTACAGTTTGGGGCCTCAAAGAAAGGAAAGGAGGAAGTACTGAAGGCAGAAGGTTCAGCAGGAGCAAAAGCGCAGAACAGTGGCGGCAGTGGCAGTGACTGGGAGGGGGTTGACTCAGGAAGAGCTGATACATAGGGCGGCCAAGAGCTGAACCCAGGTCTGGGTTTGAACCCAGGGTAGTTACACAACTGTTCATTCTCTCCCAGAACTTCAGCTCATGCTCTTAAAAGCTCAGAACTCCTTCTCCGCTGTGAGGTATTTTGTCTGAGTCTTGTATCAGATTACAAGGGGGTGGATAGAGACTTCCCTGTATGGAATTTCTAAGCTAAAAGGAGGAATAGAGTGGGAAAGTTGGGTGGTAGAAACTTCCAGGGTTGTCAGTGTTTTCAGAGACCATATGGTTTTCCTCTTTCCTTTAAAAGTGTTGCCATTAGAGGCACCTGGGTGACTCAGTCGGTTGAGCGTCTGACTGCATCTCAGGTAATGATCTCACAGTTCTTGTGTTCAAGTGCCACATTGGGCTCTCTGCTAACAGCTCAGAGCCTGGAGCCTGCTGCAGATTCTGTGTCTCCCTCCCTCTCTGCTCCTCCTCTGCTCACACTCTGTCTCTCTCTCAAAAATAAACATTAAAAAAATGTTAGAGTGTTGCCCTTAAAGCTCAGAAAGGCTAGACAACTTGGAGAAAACAGACAGCTAGTTAATGGCAGAGCTGAGCCCAGGCCCTGGTGTTCTGCCATGTGCTTCAGGGATCATTCTTCAGGGGCACAGTGGTGTCAGGGAAGAGCCCAGGTTGTAGAAGGCAAATGTGGCTGGATTCAAACCCTGTCTCCATGACTCCTCACTATGTGAACCAGGGAATTCCACTGAGCTACTGTCAGCTCTTTAAGGACGGGATAAACTTGTTTGCTTCATGGGTTTGTTTTGATGATAAAATACTATATTATAGTGGTTAAGAACATATTAAAGTTCTTAAACATTCTGTGCCTTGACACCCACTACAGAATGAATGTTTGTGCTATAGACTGGATGTTCATGTCCCCCCCATACCCCCATACTGCCATGTGAGGACACAGAGAAAATATAGGCCCCTACAAACAAGAAAGTGGGCTCCCACCAGACACCAAGTCTGCCGTTGCATTGATCTTGGCCTTCCCAGCCTCCCAAACTCTGAGAAATAAATTTCTGTTGTTTATAAGCCACCCAGTCTATGATTTTCTATGATAGTTGCCAGAACAGATGAAGACAATTCAGGTTCCCCTCATGTTGGAGTCTAATTCTCAGTGTGATTTGGAAACGGGGCCTTTGGGAGATAGGTCACAAGGAGGGAGCCCCATGAAAAGAACTGGCGCCCTTGTAAGAACAGGCCAGAGAGGCAAGTAGCTCTCTCCCCCCACCATGTTGAGTATATACTGAGAAGATTCCATGTGCAAACCAAGATGAGAGCTCTAACCAGGAACCAAACCTGTTGGCACCGTGATCTTGGACTTCCAGGCTCTGGAAGTATGAGAAATAAGTGTTTGTTGTTAAAGCCACCCCGACTTTGGTATTCTCTTATAGCAGCCAGAACTAGGAAAATACTCTTATATTTAATGGGAGGATCACAATACCTATTCATGGAGTTTTTGTGAGGATTAAATTGGTCAATCCCTCAAAAATTAGTTAATCCATGCAAGTGTTTAGGACAGTGCCTGACATATAATTACTGCTCAACAGATATTAGCTATTATAATAGATACTAGTAATTATCATCATCATTATTGGAGCAGAATCTAGGGTTTGAAAATCCTTCCATCACTTCTTACCTATGTGACCTCGGTGAATTTCTCTGTGCCTCAATTTCCTTACCTGTGAAGTGATAATAAAAGTACCTGCTTAACAGAATTATTTTGATGATCAAACAAACAAATATAGCAAAGAACTTAGAGCATGCTTCATATATAGTGGGTACTCCATAAAACTGCTGGCTGCTTTCATAAGATTGTTTTGTGGTTGTAATTTTATATCTAAATGATGAAATTTTGGAAATCTACAAAAACTATAGAATGGTGGTTTAGAAGGAGTCTTAATGTAAATATTGAAATAAGCCAAGGAGAAACACTTAACAAACAAAGGTCTGAATAAAAAATGCTGCAAATCCCAACTATTAACCTTATGTAGAGAGAGATGGCACTTTTTGAAACATTAAACTGATATAGTTAATGACATAGTTACCAGTAATTGCTTATTCTGAGGAACTAATAATTGCTTCTATGTGCCCCAAGGCTCTTCTTTCATTAAAACTGAAACAATTGTAGCCTCTGGGGAGGGAAGGTATTCCAAAGAACAAATAAGTAATTGCTCAACTTGGAGCAATTTCTAAAACATAATTATATAGTTTTTATGAGCACATATTTTTAGGGAAAAGGGTAGATTTTTAAAAATTGAGCAAAGGTATTTTTTGGATTATTGGAATTTTTATTTTTACTTTTTCAAAAGGAATATCTTTCAGGTCTTGGACTTCTAGGTCTGTGATAGTTTATTTTTTAATTTAATTTAAATCTAATTTAGTTAATACATGGTGCAGTATTGGTTTCAGGAGTATTATTCAGTGATTCACCACTTACAACACATAGCGCTCATCACTACAAGTGCCTTCCTTGGTACCCATCACGCATCTAGCCCATCCCCCACTCACTCACTTCTGTCAACCTTCAGTTTGTTCTCCGTTGTTAAAAGTCTCTTGTGGTTTGTTTCCCTCTTTCCTCTGCTCTCCCTTCCCATATGTCCATCTCTTTTGTTTCTCAATTTCCACATATTAGTGAAATCATGTGGTATTTGTCTTTCTCTGATTGATCCCTTTCACTTAGCGTAATACATTTGTCTTTGTAAATGGCGAGATTTCATTTTTTTTGATGGCTGAGTAACATTTCATTGTATATATATTAATATACATTTCATTGTACACACACACACACACACACACACACACACACACTAACTAGTTGATGGGCATTTGGGCTCTCTCCATAGTTTGGCTATAGTTGATAATGCTGTTATAAAATTGGGGTGCATGTGCCCCTCCCAATCTGTATTTTTTAGTTAAAATGTATTTATAGGTGTTTACTAATTTTACAATCACGTGGTTCAGAATTCAGAAGTATAAAAGAATATCTGGTGAAAATTCTCCCTTCCTCTCCTGAACTTTACCTACTGCCTTTCTGCCTCCCTCTCTGTTTTTATCTTCTTTTTCTTTCCTTCCCCTATGTTCATCTTTTGTGTTTCTTAAATTCATATGAGTGAAATAACATATTTGTCTCTGACTTTTTTCACTTAGTATAAAACATTCTAGTTCATCCACATTGTTGCACATGAAAGACTTCATTCTTTCATTCTTTTTGGTCACTGAGTAGTATTCCAATGTGTGTGTGTGTGTGTGTGTGTGTGTGTGTGTACATACATCTTCTTTGTCCATTCATCAGTTGATGGACATTGGGCTCTTTACATACTTTGGTTCTTGTTGACGGTGCAGTGATAAACATTAGGATGCATGTGCCCCTTCGAATCAGCCCTCCTGTTGGATACTTATCATTTATTCGATATGACATTTGTGAATATCTTCTCCCATTCCATCAGTTGCCTTTTAGTTTTGTTGTTTCCTTCATTGCACAGAAGCTTTCTATCTTGATGAGGTCCCAATAGTTCATTTTAGCATTTGTTTCCCTTGCCTGCAGAGACACGTCAAGTAAGAAGTTGCTGCTGCCAAGGTTGCTGCCTGTTTCCCCCCCTAGGATTCTGATGCTTTCCTGTCTCATGTTTAGGTTTTGCATCCATTTTGAATTTATTTTTGTGTATGATATGAGAAAATGGTCCAGGTTCATTCTTCTGCATGTCTTTGTCCAGTTTTCCCAGCACAATTTGCTGAAGAGACTGTCATTTTTCCATTGGATACTCTTTCCTGCTTTGTCAAAAATTAGTTGGCCATACATTTGTGGGTCCAGTCCTGGGTTTTCTATTCTGCTCTATTGATCTATTATCTGTTTTTATGCCAGTACCATACTGTCTTGATATTACAGCATTATAATATAGCTTAAAGTCCAGAATTGTGATGCATCCAGCTTTTTTAACATTATTTTGGCTTTTAGGGGTCTTTTCTGATTCCATACAAATTTTAAAAGTGTTTGTTCTAGCTCTGTGAAGAATGCTGGTGTTATTTTCATAGGGATTACATTGAATGTGTAGATGGATTTGGGTATTATAGACATTTTAACAATATTTGTTCTTCCAATCCATGAGCATGGAATGCTTTTCCATTTCTTTGTTTCCTCTGCAATTTCTCTCATAAATTTTCTATAGTTTTAAGCATACAGATCTTTAACCATTTTGGTTAGGTTTATTCCTAGATATCTTACGGTTTTTGATGCAATTATAAATGGGATAAATTCCTTGATTTCTCTTTCTGATGCTTCATTATTGAATTTACCATAATTTTTATTTAACAAGTTTCATGTTGAGGGACATGTAAGTTTCTGATCTTTCACTATTACAAATAATCCCACATGAACAACTTCGTTAAAAAAGTCATTCTGTGAGAGCATGATTATATTTGCAGTATAAATTCCTGAAGGTAGAATTGCTATTGAAGGCCATGTGTATTTAAAAGTTGCTAAATATTGCCACATTATCCTCCATAGAGATGGTACTAAATGACACACCAATTGGAAATGTATGAGAATTCTTCAAACTAGATATCTTAAGGACTACACCAAACGTGTGTTTGACTTCCTCAACTTGAATTGAAATTCTGGAAAGGGCAGGGCTAAGGACAATAAAATTATCACTCCAATGGACTATCCAGTTTGATGTAATTAGTTACCAGAGAGTTCCCAGTGTGGCGTGGTTATGCACTCCATCAGGCCATGACTGAGCAAGGGCAGGGAGATGTTCCAGGGCTGTGGGTCTGAGAGCAGCCTTGAAAGTGTCCCCTCACACCAGTGAAGCAGAGGAGAAATACCTGAGAGTTTCTGGGTGCACACATGACATGGGAATGCTGAGGGAAGCAGTGAGAGAAGAGGGCTGGGTTTGGGACCAGAAAGCTACAGAGAACAGAGATTTTGTAATCCATGGTTATGGCCACATCTGCTCTTATCAGTAACAAGAGACACCCAAAAGACCAGATGGGACCTGATGGATAGCTATGTAGAATGTCTTCTCCTGGGCAAAGCAAGGGGGAGAGAGAACACAGCAGGAGGAAATCCCCAGCCAGAGACCAAGTGGGACCAGATACCTGTCACTTCCCTAATGACAAGATAGTATTTAAATTTGAAACCCACCTGGCAGTAGGGAAAGGACCCCATACCCTGCTGCTTCACCTCTACTTCTTGGATATTTCTTTCTCAATTTGCCCAGTGCCTTTACCTAGGAACTCCTATTTCGCTGTTTCCTTAGGTTGTTTACTTTGAGCTGAAGACCATAAAATCTACTCCAACTAATTTAAACATAAAAAGACTAATAAATGATTATTGGGAAACTCACAGGAACTCCAGGGTCCTGGGAATAAGGCCGAGATAGAAAACCAACAGCAAAGCAGCCCACAAGAAAGCTCAGTAGAAAGCTCACAGTCACCACTGCTCATCACTCACATTCCATGATGTTGGGGAAGCGATCCTAGAAACTCAGCCACAGCTATCCCAGAAGTCCCAGAAACCTCTGTCACTGTGCCTGATGTCTGAAAACGACTTTTTCTGACAGTTGTCCCATGATGCTCACTGTCACATCAAAAACAGAAAGATTTGTTGGAACCAGACCATAGATGGAGCGCTAGTTAGGAGGGGACCTGGAACATCCTTTGTTAGGGTTCCTGGTCTAGAGTACAAGAAGAAAGGAATGGTGTATATCAGAATGGGTGTGCGGCAACCCAACCAGGGCATCTGTCTCACTCCATTTTTCAACGATAACCTTTATGTTGAAGAACTCCAGATCTATACGTACCAAAGCCTCAGGTCTGCATTTTCAACTTCCTGGTAGACAGAGAAAATGACTTGTTTAAGAAAAGCTTCTTTTGAGATAACACGATTTTTTTTTAATTTGGTGACTCTTCCTCCAAAAACTAGCCTTGCCATCCTCTATGAAGCAATTTTAATTTTTTAAGAATTTTTTATTTTTGAGACAGAGACAGAGCATGAGTGGGGGAGGGGCAGAGAGAGGGAGAAACAGAATCTGAAACAGGCTCCAGGCTCTGAGCTGTCAGCACAGAACCTGACGTGGGGCTCAAACCTATGAACTGTGAGATCATGACCTGAGCTGAAGTCGGACACTTAACCGACTGAGCCACCCAGGTGCCCCTATGAAGCAATTTTAGATCAGGTCTCTGGAAACTTGTTTTCACCACCCTTTTTCTGGGTTTTTATTTTGAACAGGTGTCCCTGTTGTGTAGTCTTTCTGCTGAATGCCAATGTCATGGTTATCCTGTCAGATAGAAATGAGTGAAAGAATGAACAATTGTTTTTTAAAGATGAGACGTTTTGATTGTGAACCAAAACAGTAAACACAGGTGATTGACCATTCAATGTTCTCCTCCTCTGCCAAAAACAGATCTCACTATTTCTTGTGGTTTTTCTACATAGGAAAATTTATAGCCTGGAGGCCCTTTGATAACACAGGCAGCAGCTATTCCCACTGGGTCTGACCACTTTTTAGAGTATCCTGTTCAATCCCTTTCTACCAGTCATTTCCTAGTTTACCATGTAGCTCTGTTTTTTCTCATCCTTTTCTTTTCATTCACACATATTCCATTATCTCTTCTATGCAGTGTTTGCTGTTACGCTATTTATTGGGAAGACAAGATGCCTAGCCCCATGTGTATGTATGTGTCTTACAACAACAAAGGATTATTTCTCATTCATGACATGTGTCCCATATTGGTTGCTGAAGTCCTCTGTTCCACTTAGTCCCTTAGGGGCCCAGGCTTTGGGATTTGCCGCGGCAGGGAGACATCTAGAGGGCCATTAGTAGGTTCTTTCATACTTTGGCCTAGAAATGACTCAGAGTTGGTCACAACTAATTGGTCAGATTGAGTAATGTAGCTCCACCTTAGTGCAAAGGTCTGGGATGCGTGGAAGAATATTTGTTGAGTGGCACTATTTATGTCCCAGATCATGTGAGAGGGGATAGAGGAAATAGCCTTCCTGGAAATGCCTTGCAGCCCCATCCTCCTTCCTTTCACACACCTGTATAAGCATAGTATCAGCGACTCATAGCGAATCAGATCTAGACAGCCCCTCAGTTTATAAATTGGGAAACCGAAGCCTGGAGAGGATTTGTGATGGGCTCAGGTGCACAAGCAGCCCCCTGCCAGGTTGCCTCTACCAGCAGCTTTCATGCATAGCAGTGACCCTGGAGCACTGTTCCTCTTGATCCCTGCTGATTTGTTCACTGGCTCTTTCTCCTTTGTAATTTTTGTTTCATTATTCTGCCTCACCACATACTTTGGCTGTGCCCTTCATGTTGAAGACTTCCGTGTGTGTGTGTGTGCGCGCGCGCACGTGCACACACACATCTGAGCCTCAGATGTGCATTTTCAACTTCCTGCTTTCGAACTTCTCTTGGGGTTCGGTTGCTCCAAATTAGTTTTTTAAAATACATTTTTATATGTGGAAAGCAGGAAATGAATGCACATTGCAATAAAAAGGAATCTTGTAAGATACATGTGTAAAGGGAACTTTGCCCAGTGGGGTGGAACCATAGATTTCTAGTCAATGTGCCAAACAGCATGATTATGCGAACCAACAGAGAGGGTATGAATTTAAACAAATATGGAAGTGCCTTCAGGTGCAAGAAATGCGGCAGCTTGTATTAGTGAATGCTATGAATCTCTTTGTTTCCTTTTTCATTTTATTATAATTTTTTCTTCCCCCCCCCTTTTCATTTTAGCAGAGATACACTTTCAAAGCACCAAATGTAGTTGAGTTAGAGGCTTAGGGGACACAACCTAGAAGCTAGTGGTGGCTATGAGATGTTGACCTTCCCCTCTTTGCATTTCGCCTTATTTCCATTTAAAGAAAATGTTGTGTATCTTTTCTTTGGTTTCCTGCCTGCAGCTTTTGAGAAGCTTATTCTAACAACTCTGCTGGCATTTAGCCTGCCTGAAGCCTTTAAGTGAAATAATACTTTATGAAATGCAGCCCTCTTTCTCTGTCTTATTTTTCTTGGCTAACATGGACTTTAATCTTGACTATTTAGTAAGCTTTGTGAAATATTATTTAAGACTTTTGGGCTTTAGGAATGGTGCATTAATTATTTCATTTTCAAAAAACAAGTCCTTTAAAAGAGTGGAACATGAGTAATTTTAACTTCTCATTATTCTTTTAAAGCTTTGCTAGAAAATATCCCTCTTTTCCCCTTAGGCATAGAAACTCGTTGTTTAAAGCTACAGGGGTGAATGATTTTATTTTCACTATGGGATTGCTCCTGCAAAAACCAGATATTGATTCTTTTGTTAGATGTACAGTAAAGTCATTTTTAAAAACTTGTTCCTTCTTTTTCTTTAAAGATGAGCATTTTAAATGCATGGTCCTACTCTCTCTGATAAATCACTGCCTAACTTAAGTTCTCTACATCATTTCATACTTTTTTCTGTGTGTGGCAATAATGAGATAGAAAAGGAATTTGGAGCAGTGAATACATAAAAGATTTCTCTTGTGTCAAATCTTATGAATTTTTTTTTCCTAAGGGTTTGAGTGAAGCCATTTTGCACAAAGCATTCCTTGAGAATAAAGAATTTGCAGAAGAGGTTTTTAGTAAAAGAAAGCTTTTTACTTAATGAAACAATAGTATCCTGTACTTGTCCTGTATTGATTGAAGAATGATAGAAAACAGTATTTTTAAACAAAAAACAACAGCTTTATATTGACTCTATGATAAGGTGGTTATGCATTTAATTATAAATGTTTTCTCCATATACCACTGATAGTAGTGCAAACAGGAATATTTATGGAACATGAGATGGTGTTCTCTATCAAAATTTAAAATGCACATGCCTTATCTCTCTCTCTCTCTCTCAAGAAAGAAAGAAAGAAAGAAAGAAAGAAAGAAAGAAAGAAAGAAAAAAAGAAAGAAAGAAATCAAAATATAAAAATGGTCACCTGGGTGGCTAGCTCAGTTGAGCATCAGACTCTTGGTTCAGGCTCAGGTCATGATTCCAGGGTTATGGGATCAAGCCATGGATATGGATCTCTGCTGGACATGGAGCCTTCTTAATATTCTCTCTCTCCATCTGCCCCTGACCCCCACTTGCCTACTCTCTCTCTCTAAGAAAAAAAAAAAAAAACATTAAAAAATACAGATGCCTTTAGATGCAACAATTCCACATTTAGGAATTCTGCAAATACATTTGCACATGTGGAAAATGACCAGTATATAGGTTGATCACTGAGCCCCTCTCCTAAGTTGGAAAACAATGTACATGCTTATATGTTGGGTTAAATAAAAATTATGGCACATTTGTAGAATGGATTACTTTGCATAAAAAAAATGCATGAGGAGGACATGTTATATGCACCACAATGAAAGATCTCCAAGATAGTTTATTACGTGAAAAATCAAGGGGCAGAGCAGCATGTGTGAAATGTTACCATTTGGGTCACAAGGGGAGAAATTAGTAAATATATTTTTTACATTTTGTCAATGTTTATTTACTTTTGAGAGAAAGAGAGAGCACAGTCAGGGAAGGGACAGAGAAAGAGAGGGACACACAGATTCTTTAGCAGGCTCCAAGCTCTGAGCTGTCAGCAGAGACTGATGCAGGGCTTGAACCTGTGAATCACGGGATCATGACCTGAGCTGAAGTCAAACGCTTAACCGACTGAGTCACCCAGATGCCCCTATATTTGCTACATTTAATATACTGCTGACATATACCAAAAATATATTTGGAAAGACATTTCGATAATCCTAAGTAATGTTAACTGCAAGTAGAGAGCAAAATTAGGCTGGGTAGAAGACTGAGAGTTGGGGAAGAACTTTTATACCAGTGGTGTTCTGGTAAATGTTCAACAACTCGGTAGGAGTGGAGGAGGTACTTGATTTGTAGTATTTGCCAGTTTCCATGGTATAAATATTCCCAACATGTCCTCTTTCAAGATACCAGTGTGGTCTTAGTGAACACAAAGTTGGGAAAAGATGTGTCCAATGGCCCTTATGAGCCAGGGGAGCCATCTTCAGTACAACCCTGCCTTTTACCATTTACCATGTTGCAGCTTTTGAATTTTGAAAATTTGCATAAAAATACGAGTATATGAAAAATATATGAATTTATTGCCAATTCAAAAAATAACAAGTAAAATTTAAAAATCTAAGAGTTCTTGCTGAACCATTTTTCATCTAGTAACTGGATATTTTAAACACAAAACCAAGGCTTTGTAATAGAACAAGAGTAATGGACCTAAGAAAAATTATGTCTCTTTTCACCAAATATCAAATATTACTATTAGTGCTGAAAAAAAAAAAGTAAATCTAAGCAGAAATTAAGAAATATTGTGAGATTTCTGATCAGCATTATTCTTATTAAATTATTTCAGTATCCATCTGTGTCTGACATGTAAACAATCTGTGCCCAAATGGAGAGAATTATCTTAGTGGGTAACCAATAAGGAGCCCTTCCCTGTGCATTTCCTATTCCATTTCTAGAACTGGAGACTGACACTTAATGACCCTTGATGACAGCTTCCCCTTTCCAAAGTTACTCTCAGCCCCAGATGGAAGGGAGAAAGATTTAGAGAGCCTCTCTTGCACCCCACCCACCATCAACTCCTCTCCAACCCATACTTCACAAATGCTCTTCAGGGTACAAGTATGGTCATGACCTTATTTTTTACTTTTTATTTTAATGAAATCATCTGAATCCCTCATGTAATAGACTTTCAAAGGCTTTATTATCTCTCTTTGCTCCCCAAATGAATCAAGAACATCAAGGGCTTACTTGATCCAAGGACGCTAGCTTTACTTGCATACGTGTCAAGGAGAGACAACCACAGAAACTGATCAATCCAGTTGGCTCCAGTTTGGGGGTGCCATTGTTTTTGTTGTCGCTCCGCTGCCTGTGTTAAAATGAGAGAAAACAAATTCTGCACAGTATAATACATACTTATCCTTATTCACGCTTGCAACAATGCTTATGTGAATCAGACTCATGTCTACCCCCAAATTGTATCATTTGGAGGCTTCCAAGGTGGCAGCTCTTTCATTCATACCTTGTAGTTGAAGCTATTGGTGTCCCTCGTACCCTTTGGAAGGCTTTGTAGTCATCCCACAGCTGTTAAGAGTTTTGACTGCTAAGAGCTCACAGTTGCAACTTTCTCTAAATACTGACCTTCGAGGAACAGCAGCATCTTGTCTGGGAGGTAACCCTTGTGCCTTCCAATCCTGGGGTAACCCACAGCTAATTACTGACTAATTGTAGAATAAAAAGGCCAGCACTCTGGTCTCAAGGTGGACTGACTCTGGAGCTAGCACAAAGCCTAGAATGCATTAGAGGTTCAATAAGTATATGTTGGTGAATGAATAAGTAAGGAGATACTTGAATATACACTGCAGTATATACAAAGCAAACATTTAATGAAGACTATGTATGAATTTTTTTCCTTGGTTTCTAAGTCCCAAATCATGATGAGAAAAAAATCTTCCCATTGAAAGCTTAATAAAAGGTTTTGCTCATATTTCTTTCAAGTGCTTCACAAGTACTTTTTGAGATTCCTTTTTTTTTTTTTACAATCAGTGCACACTTGAGTTTTTCACTGTTGTGGCTAACTCAGGTCATTATACTACCATAGCTTTATATTTAAGCTGTTGTGTCCTCCAGATTTGAAGCCAGCTTGAGCACAGCTAAAACTGCGAGCACTTTTTCTTTCCTGGAGGCAAAGTGGGGCAGTAGTGGGTGGGTGGGCTCTGACCTCTGTTGCCATGCATCAGGAACTCCTACAGAAGAGGATAAGTAAAGATCAACTGCCCAACACTATCCCATATTTGAAAGGTGGAGAATGCCAAAGGAACTTTTGGGGTAGCAAGAATAGCATTATATAGACTCTTATTTGGGGGAAGAGCAATACATGTTTGAGAAGCCAAAAGAAGGCCAGAGCTGTGATGAGAAGAGATGATAAGAGGCTCCAGATGAAACTTGTAAGACAAGCAGGCTAAATTCCAAAAGTGACATGGCAGCGTTATTTACAGTAGTCAAGATGTGGACACAAGCTAAGGGTCCATCAAGGGATGGATGGATGAAGGAGATGTGGTATATATAGGTGATGGAATACTATTCAGCCTTTGAAGGAAGGAAATCCTGCCATTTGTGATACCATGGAAGGACCTTGAGGGCATTATGCTAAGTCAAATAAGTCAGAAAAAGACAAATACTGTACAATATCACTTATAAGTAGAATCTAAAATTGCCAATGTACAGAGAACAGACTGGTGGTTGCAAGGGGGTGGGAGGAATGGGTGAAGGTGGTTGAAGGGTACAAACCTCCAGTTGTAAAATGAATAAGTCCTGGGGATGTAATAAGCCCTGAATAATGTACAAAATGGTGGCTCTAGTAAATAGCACTGCATATTTGAAAGGTACTCAGAAAGTAGATTTTAGAAGTTCTCAACACACCAACTCACACACACACACACACACACACACACACACACACACACACAGTTGTTACCATGTGAGGTGGTAGATGTGTTAACTAACCTTGTTGTGGTAATCATTTTGCAATATACACATGTATCAAATCATCTTAAACTTTCACTGTGTTATATGTGAACTATACCTCAGGAAAGCTGGGAGGGGGAAGTAACATGGCTCTGTTTGAATTTAGCAAATGATCTGGCTGCTTTGTAAAGAATCAACTGGAGTAAGAAGAAATAAAAGCCTGAACCAGGGAAGTTGCAGTGGGAACAGAGGATAAAGGAGAAGATACATAGCTAGAAAAGAGAGTAAAAGGTAACCAAATCCTGAGTCTGAGTTGGTCATAGGAGAATGAGGAAGGGAGGGCAGTATGAGAGGAAAGTGGGTGAGTCCGTTAGGGCACATGATGTTTTGGGGGCCTGTGGAATATCTGCTTATTTTGGAACATGTGTCCGCAATTCAGAAGACAGGATAAAAGAGAAGATAGGAACTTGGGAGCCATCCATGTAGACATTATCCTGCAGTAGCACTGAGGTGGGAGGAATTCTCCCAGACAGAATGGATGTAGTGGAGAGAAAAGGCCTCAGACGTGTTCTTGGGGATCTTTAATATGCAATTATAAATTGGAGTGTCTGTGTCTTATTTTTTAATATGAGTAACTGATAAAGTCTGAATATTTATTTTCCAGCTTTCCAATTTAAACAGAAAGGCAAAATAATTATCTTAGGGTGCTTGCAGCTTGCAACATGATTAAAAATGAAAAGTATATTTATGAGATATGGATGCTGTGTTAGGAGAAACACAGAAAGCAGGTCAGACAGAATAAATATTCCTATAAATAAGCGCATACAATAGGCAACCCCAAAGCATACCGATTTTGGAAATCAAGGCATCAACCATCTACTTTTGGCCAAAAGACAGGAGGCTAAGGCCAACTGAGAATTGTAAAGAACACATGGGTGTCCTCTGGTGACAAATATTTAACATGGAACCATAGCAGATACTTTTCAATAGATTGAAAAGATCTTAATGACCTAAATTTTAACTTTCTCTCACTTAAGGAAGAGAATAACCATCTCTCCAGCCTCCTCAGGCAGCTTATTGTGATAGATAAACATTTGAAGATAAAATATCGACGTGAGCTATATAGACAAGGTAGGAGAGGGCTGTGGGGCAGAGGCCACCAGACTTTTTCTGTTCATGGGGTCCTCAATGTATCTTGGATTTTTTTTCTTTTTTCTTTTGCACAACATTCTTAGGACAAAAGAAATACTTGATACTTCAGTGTGTTGAGTAGTTAGATCAAATGATTTCATAAGTATTTATGTCCTAGTAAGTTAGTAGCTCTTTGAAAAAATAATACACATAAATTAAAAACTATTTCATATCATTCTTGAAATTGGATACCACTACCCTCACTTCCTGTTCCACATACATTTTGTATAGTACTTGCTTTTTATCACAGCAACTACAGAAAACACAGCTTCTAAAAGATATGATGTCATTCAAAGAGATGTTACTCCTTTATCCAGTCTGAAAATCAGTTCAGACTTGTAATTCACAAGCCATCTGATTGACACAATTAATGTGTTTTCCTTAAAAAATAGAAAACATCTATGGCTCCCCTGTGAATGTTCTGCCTTACCCTGAGGTGACTTGACACACAGTTCGGGAGCTGTAGCATCAGGGAATTTGGAGGTAATCAGAAATTAAAATGGGATCAGAAAACAGAACATTTAGATAATCTCTTTGGATGACCAAGTGGTTTTCTTCACTGTGCAAAATTAAGATTCATGGAGTTGATAAGAAGCCCCATAATTGGTTCCTAGTTACACATCAACATGAGTTTGCCTCACTTTCTAAAGAATGTAATTAGTTTTCAAGATAAAGCAGCAACTTCTTGAAGTCCCATCAGAATTCTTGAGTAAAATAAAGTCAAACTATGTTACTACTTTGGTGGGCAGAATCTAGGAACCATGTGGGTCTGACAAGGTGTGATTTGTTCTCCTTGGGGAGCGTCCTAAGCTGTTCCTCTGGCACTTTGCTAAAGGACATAGTGTCAGAGCTATTATCTATTAGAGGGGCCAGGAAATGACTCTGCATCTAATCATTACCAAGCCTGGAGATATTTTATTAGATACATGAAATATTAGTCTCCTACATCACCTTAATTGTGTTCCAAATTGGATCCCAAAATTAAATCCTTATTTCCTGTCTCTTATTGCTTAACTTACTTTATTTTTTTTTTACTGCTATGACAACATATTCATTTTGTGTTTAATTTATCAAGTGTCTAATGTAATAGTTAGGCAGAACAACAAGATTACCTCTAGCTCCTAGGACAATTAGGAAGAACACTCATTTCCCTTCCCCCATTTTCCCCAGAATTAACATGATGCTAGAATGTGTCATCTGTGAAAGGAGGAAGGAAAGGAAATGATTACTTATTTCTTCTTTTTAGTACCTATTTTGTCCTATGCACTTTAGATACCTTAGTGAATGTAGAACCCATAATAACTCTTGAAGTATGTAGAACAGTCTCCTTTTTACTGGTGAGGAAATTCCTCCTCAGAATTAGTAAGTGCTAGAACCTCCTCTAGCAAGAAAGGCAAGAAAAAACTGATACCCAACTTTAAAGGCAACTAGGAGGAATTCTATCCTATTCAGGGGCTACTCAGACTGTCTTTTCTATTCAGGGCTTCCACTAATTGGATGAGCACCATCTCCATCTCTAGACCCCATTAGAAACAGCAATGTGCTTTACTCAGTCTACCAGTTTAAATGATAATCTCATCCAAAACACCTTCGTAGACAAATCCGGAATAATGTTTGACAAATATTGAGATACCCTGTGGCCTACTTAGGTTGACATGAAATTAATCATCACACATGAACGATTTAAATTTTTTGATTCATATTTCCAAGTTGACTGCTGAAGATTCTGTTCTAACTCAGAAGGCACATGCCAGCCGTGGAGTGTGTCCCTGTCCTCTGTCCTTGCCACACTAGTCTTGTCATTCTTTTGAAATCTTTGTCAATATATTATTGGTCCTTATTATCCATGAATTCTGCATTTGCAAATGTGGTTACATTAAACTTTATTTGTAAACTCAAAGTCAAACAGCACTTTCCTGGCCATTTGTAAACATGCACAGAGCAGTGAAAAACTCTTCCCAGTTGTGGTCAAGCAAAGCGACACTCTGCATTCTTGTTTCAACTCTTAAGCATCTTTTTCATGGTCAATTTATTGTCACAACTTTTACATTTGGGGGCTTGTTTTGGTGATTTTGCTATTCAAAATGACACCCCCCGCCCCAGCATTGTGCTAAAGTACTGTCTACTTTTTTGGTTTTGTTTTTATTTTTGTGTGTGTATGGAAGGAAGCTGTGACATGCCTGCTGGAGAAAATACTTGTGTGAGATTCATTTCATTCAAGCATGAGCGATAGTGCTACTAGCTGTGAGTTCAATGTTATTGGAACAATATGGTCTATCCAGAAAAAGGAAGAGGAAATTCACTGATTGGTACATGAGGATGCTCTGGAAAGTACCATCTGCAACTTATGATAAAGTTATGGAATGGATGGAAAGGTGACTAAATAAGTGGATTCATGAGATGATGACTGATTTAAAAAACAAAGCATGGTTGATAGCATTGTTTGAAAGTCTTGAAAGCCAAAGAAATTTATGTTTGTGTTACCTAGAGTGAGGATCATAGTAAACCCTTTTCAGCTAGTGTTTTATTATACAGAAATGTTGCATATAATTAAACAAAGTTATAAATTTATCAGTTGAAGAAAAGGTTGTGACCAAAAGCTTTCAGGAATCTGTTCTACATTTCCCCTTGGAGCAAAGGCTCAGTATTCACTAATTCAGTGTTCACAGCTACTTTATAGAATGTAACTACTGCAAATAATAATCAACTGAGAACTATGATATCCTCTTATTTTAATTTACATATCTTTTATTGTACTTGAAAGTGGTCTTTTGATATTTAATAACCATATATATTTCTCCTTTGTCAAGAGGAAGGATAGGGGCGCCTGGGTGGCTCAGTCAGTTAAATGTCTGACTTTGGCTCAGGTCATGATCTCACGGTTTGTGTGTTTGAGCGCCACTTCGGGCTCTGTGCTGACAGCTAGCTCGGAGCCTGGAGTCTGCTTCAGATTCTGTGTCTCCCTCTCTCTCTCTGATCCTCCCCTGCTCATGCCGCTCTCTCTCTCTCTCTCAGAAAAAAAAAAAAAAAGAGGCAGGCTAGTGTAGTAGTCAGGAATGTGTGTACTCTCTGGAATGATATTCTGGCTCAACACCTGATACAAAGAAATTTGCATTATAAAATGGTTTCTTCCATTCATGTGTAAATTTCTTTATACTGCTTTCACTTTCTGAGCTTTTCTTTTTTTCATTTATGACGTGAGGGCATACATTTTCCAATTCTAAGATTTTCGGTTTTATAATCTGTAAAATGAGGATGTTATATTCTACATCAACTCTTAATTTGTTACCATAATGTACATTTTAGGAATCAAAGCATATTGTAATCTGCCTCCTCAGTGGAGGCAGAATGTAACTGATGGGATGATATCCTTACATGTCTGCATTCTGTGATTCTGTCTTGAAGGGATAACGTGTCTAAAAATTTTCAAGTGGTAATATTCTTGCAAGTTGTTATATATATAATTTTGGATTGTTGGGCTAGTCTAATTTCCTGGCATTATGTTGACTCAGATTAGTAAATAAAAGCCAGACTCTGATTTCATCAAATAACAATTTTCAATTCTCATTCTGTACTATTATACCATTATTGTCTATGGTGTTCTTTATGTCTTCACCTGTCTCCAGTTGTGTATAGATTACCCTGGAGACAAATCAAAGTGTTTACTTCTTAATATATGTGTACTCAACTGTCATATAATTGCTGCTAATTAGTGAAGAAATTTATGATACTTTTAGCTAAAGAAAAATACAGTCACCAAAATGTATACTTAAGATGCTCAAATTCCATCTAAAGTGAAAATTTTCAGTGCATACTATGTGGAAGAGAAAGTCAACAGTAGAAAGAATTGGAATAGAATTTGTAACTCTTCTCCAAGACGTTGTTTTTCACCCAGTCTTCTACACCTTTCCATACAGCTAAATGTTTCCCAGCTGTTTGTTCAAACTTGCTTTCTTATAATCAGTACTAGAATATATGCTCAGATCTTCCATGTAAACTGCACTCAGATATATCTAGTTCACCATGGTACCTAATAGCCTAATAAGTTCCCAGAGGTTGCCAATCTAGAATTAGAACATCTTCTTAGCATTTTTTCAAAATTACCAGTGATGCTTGTATTTAAATGGCTAGATATTAATGACAGAAAACATACATTCTAGGAAAGGAATTGATTTATCTGTCTATAGCAAGCATTTGTCATTTTTAGCTGTCTGATATCTTTTGTATAACTTCTCTGTGTATGGATAATTTCCCACACTTTGAGTTTTGCCTCTCTAAAGGAGAATCCAGAAAACTCACTTTTCTAGACTCCTTTGCCCATAGGCTGAAAGCATGAAATCTAGATTCTGTCATTCACACTCTGTAAAACTGATCCAAAAGTAGGCAACCTGAATAGCATCCATTCTTCTAGAATGGATGGTAGCTGGGATATTGCAGCTTTGGCCTTAAGAATGACTTGATTGGGTGAAATCTGTGTGTTGCTGAAGACACAGCCTCTACCCTGCTTCACTAACCCATCTGATGATGAAACTATGAGTTCTCTAGTATCCTTTAACAAATTCTTTCTCTGCTTGGATTAGGCAGAATGTTTCTGTTGGTTGCAAATTTAAAATATTCAACTATAATTTAAAATATGCAAGGATTTTTGTCAAAATACTATATACATAGGCTTTAAAAGTAAAAGAGTTATAATAAACATCAGATAGCTGTCTCCATCTTTCTTCCTTTCTAGTCCTATTACCCAGACACATTCACTTTCAACAACTTTAGTTGATTTATCTGGTATTTCCCCCTCCTCCATTTACAAATAATATGTGTATATAACTTTTGCTTTAGCACATGGAGATATTACCTATTGGTTATATATTTTAATTTTTTAAGTTCATTTATTTATTTTAAGAGAGAGAGTATGCAGGAGGGGCAGAGAGAGAGGGAGTGACAGAATCCCAAGCAGGCTCTGTACCAGCAGAGCAGAGCCCTATGCAGGGCTAGAACTCACATGATTTGAGATCATGAGCTGAGGAGACCAAGAGTCAGATGCTTAACAGACTGAGCCACGCAGGAGCCCCTAATTATATATATTTATATTCACCTCTTTTCCTTTCCTCTTTCTTCCCAATATCTTTGTAAAACATTTGTTTAACTCATTGGTCAGTGTTTACTGTCTAGATATTGTTTAATAAACCAAGTAGTACATTATTACTATATTTTACCTTTTTTCAGCCTTTCGTTTACCTAGAGTTAATTGCTTTCCTTTCTCCTTGTTTTGTTTGATTCTCAATATACCCTTTCAGATTCTCTGTCAGATCACTAAAATACTCATTACTACTATCTTTTCAAATCTTCAAATAAATCTGATCATTTGGAGAGTTTTCCCTTCTGCCTGTTTCAGTCTATACTGCTTGCTTTCTAGCCTAAGACATGGCTGTGCTGGTCGGTCTCCACTTTCTGACTTTCTTGTTTTGGATCCCCTATTTTAGGCATGAATCTCTCTCCACCACAGTTTACTCAGTACCTCATATAGTAGCTTCCTAAATATGGACACGTGGGATTCAGAATCCCAGCATTTTGCACATTCTCCACTTACTCCGCACACATCAACATTTGAATATTGAATATTTTTCCCATAGCATTTTTCTACAAGCAGCAATTCTCTTTAATGTGAAATAATCAATTTTGTGTTTTAATTCATCTGATACAAATTAATTATTATCTCATAACCATTACAAAAGTGAATATAACTGGCGTGTGCATTTTTAGATGGGCATTTTCATATCTGAATATATTTTGTCTCCACCAAAACAAACTAAATGTGTTACAGTGTGAAATTTGTGAAGTATCTTATAAATAATCAAAATAATGTAAATGATGTTTATTTACAGCTCCTTGGCTATTTTCTCCAAGACCCAAGAATATCTAGTGAACTATAAAGAATAATTGTACTCATGATTTGGTATCTATTGACAGTTGGAAGAATTAGAACTCTGCTTTGCATGTTATCATTTCTAACACAATCTACCAGATAACTACTGAGGTTCACAGGTATATGACAACTTTTTTTGTGCTGCGGTTTACTGCCAGAAATCTCGGTTTCTCGCATGAATACAAGAACCTTTTGGAATGAAAGTCCCAAAACATGAACTTTAAGATTTTAATATTCAGGTGAAAAATGATATAAAAAATGTTAGGTAAAAGATAACAGATAGTTTTTATGAAAGCACGCTTTGATTCTCTAGAAAATTCTGGGCCAAGCTATAAAAGCATCTCTTTGAAAAATAGCAATCCTGAAGTCTCTAATATTTTATTTTTAGGCAATACATCACTTCTGTATTTTGACATATTCTTACGCAGTTTTGTATACACAAGGAGTCACTCAGTAGATAATAGTGTGTGGAATAAATGAATGAGAGATACAGTAAGTGTTTAAGAAAATTCAGAATTTTTGCAGTGGAACACATGCAATTATGTACGTTATGCACTAATGGTAAATTACAAAGTTTCACTATCTAAAAATTTCATCTTCTCCTCTTCCGTTTCCTTCTCAACATTTTACTCAGGCACAGAATTATATGTCTTGTCACCATCTCTGCCACTTGATTGTAAACTTAAGGGAAATTCAGTCTGTGATTAATTTACCTTTGTCTTTACCTCAGCAGCTACTGTTTTACTTTGTACACAGGTGTTCAATCAATACCTGTAGAGTTAATTTACTGAGTCATCGGTTGATTATCTACCAAGTTCAACAGTATGATAGTACCTTTCCAGTAAAGGAATGAGACATGCAAGCTGTATGGAAAAAACATATTAATGTAAACAATGGGACAATGTTACACAGACAACCTAGATAAATAGGAGGAGACATCTTGCAAGAAATCCATCTAAAAATTTCACAAAAATTTAATGTCTTTGAGATCTTTGGCAGATACCTTTAAATAAAACAAGGAGAATATTGACTTTAACCAAAAACGGGCTTGGTTGGCACCCTGCTCTTGTTAGGATTAAAAGAATACTTTGATAAAGCCATTCAAAGATTCTGTTTCACAAAAGTCTTTTTAAAGAAATAGATAGGGCTTTTGAAACCCATCCAGGCAGAGACTTGAAGTTAAGAAGCATTAGAAAGTTGGAAAGATAAATTTTTCCTCATGACTAGCAAAAAGATGAAAAAATGACTAGAGGAATCTGAGTAAATACAAATATGTTAGTTTAAGAGAAAAGTTAAAAAGCAGAATGCTGAAGGATGACTTAGGTCTTGGATCCTTATGTCAGGAAATTCATTGGGAAACCTACTTGAGATTTCCCAATTCTTTACTGATCTCATTGTATTCACTCATCTGTACATGTTTATAATTTTCTGCAGTGACAATGAAAGAAAGCATCATAAAGTTCACCTCTAGGTATAACACCTACTCAAATTGCTTCATTTCTTGCTTCTTTCTCTAAATTTCCTTGTCTGCTAGGTGAAATGCAGATTCCTTGAGGCCAGGGCTTGCTTACTTTGCATTAGTCTAAAGTTATGCCTTTGCACGGCATTTAGCAGTGTTCTTTAGTACTGATTAGAGAAGGACCTTTTTTCTGTTAGTTACAGATTTTCTATTTGGTATTTACAAGTTGCTATTAATGAGATGTTTGATAGTTATGAAATTTCATTAGCTTCCGAATTATTTAGGAGACAATGAATGTTGTCCCTGGATTCATCCAGTCCCATTAGTTACTGGTTTGTTTTCCCTTCACAGAGGGAATCTATGTACTCTGACACAAATCTCTCCCTATTTCTATTTAGATGAGACACAAATATACGTGAATGGTTGAGTGCAGTTTGTCAGCAGGTCTGAATAAGCAGCTCTGGTACCATGCCTCTGGGTTAATAGTATCATTTTTGTAGGACAACATTTTACCAAAGCCATAGTCACACTTCCTGAGCAAGAAAGTCAAGTTTAAAACTGAATTAAAAAAAAAAACTACCAACCCCCTTTTTAGTCTACTGACTGCTTAGAAACATTCTAAATCTGGAAACCAATACATGTTTCATGTACCTGGTACACGAAAATTTTAATATGTTTCTTTTTTTCCTGGACTTTTACTAAAAGGGCTGAGAGGCAAATATGTTTATTTATTAAAACTTATCCTCAAACAAAAATTGTTTATTATTAAAAGCGTTTCTCTTCATGCTGCTCTGTGCAAATAAGACAACATCAACTTTTGAACATTAGTTATGTCTTTCTTTCTCATTTCTCTGCTCTAGTAAGCATGCTGTAACTCTCTCATTTGGTAGTAAATTGTTGATAGACATTGAAATAACAGTTTTGTAAAATGAAGTACTGGAATAATTTAAATGAGTGAAAAAAAGAGTACTGTATTTCAAATGATATCTGTTATGTTCAGGTTTTAGACAGTTAAATTATGTTTCTAGGACAATCAAGAAAATAAAAACTAATTTTCTTTTTAATCATGGTTTCTTGTGACTAAGATAATTAATGTTGGTTATAGGAAATTGGAAAATCACAGAAAGTTATAAAAAGAATAAAACTAAATCACCTACTCATATCTTGTATTAAGAATTTAATTTGGGAGGGGGCGGTGCCTAGGTGGCTCCGTCAGCTGAGCATTCGACTTTGGCTCAAGTTATGATTCCTTGGTTCATGGGTTCAAACCCCATGTCAGGCTCTGCACGGAGAGCTCAGAGTCTGAAGCCTACTTCAGATTCTGTGTCTCCCCCTCTCTCTCTGTGTCCTCTGTTGCTCATGCCCTGTCTCTCTCTCTCTCAAAGATAAATAAACATTAAAACATTTAAAAAAATTTAATTTGGTATAACAGTTTTGGAGAGCCATTTTAAAAAGCATATAACCTATAACCTAAAAATTACCTTCTAGGACTTTAAGAAATAACTGCCTCAGCAAGGGAAGCTATATGTGTAGAGACAGTCTTGAACTATTTCTCTTAATAGCAAACAACACAGTCAAAATAAGTTCATTAATAAGAGCATAGCAAAACTAGACATGGGTTTATATTATTTTTTAAAAAATTATATTTATTTATATTTGAGAGACAGAATGTGAGTGGGGGGAGGGGGGAGACACAGAATCCCAAGCAGGCTCCAGGCTCTGAGCTGTCAGCACAGAGCTCAATGCGGGGCTGGAATCCATGAACTGTGAGATCATGACCCGAGCCGAAGTGGGATGCTTATCTGACTGAGCCATGCAGGCACCCCTAATGTTTATTTTGGAGAGAGAGAGAGACAGAGTGCAAGCGGGGGAGGGGCAGAAAGAGAGGAGACACAGAACCTGAAAACAGGCTCCAGGCTCTGAGCTTTCAACACACAACCTGAGGCAGGGCTTAAACCCATGGACCATGAGATCAAGACCTGAGCCTAAGTTGGTTGTTAAACTGACTGAGACACCCAGGCACCCCACTGCACATTTATTTAAATCTCTGATTACAATGATGAAATGATGACAGTGAAATAATTTATGGTTCTTTTTTCTTTTCAAATCATGACACATTTAATTACTTTCATATTTAGTACATGACTTTTTTTTTCTTCCAAGTTTTTATTTAAATTCTTTTTTTTTTTTTATTTTTTTTTGTTTGTTTTTATTTAAATTCTAGTTAGTTAACGTACAGTGTAGTATTGACTTCAGGAGTAGAATTTAATGATTCATCACTTATATACAACACTCCGTGCTCATCCCAACAAGTGCCCTCCTTTTAGATTCTTATAATTTTGAGGACAACATCATGTACTGTTGAAGTAAAGCTCTGGACTCTCTTGCAATTAGCCAACACACACCAAAAGATGATTACAGTGCTTGATTACCTTAAGTATTTCTGCTTTAGAAATGCTGTTGTGTAGTAAAGAGACTACTTTCCTTTTGAAAAACAGAAAAACCAGCGTGCCTGGGTGGTTCAATAGAATAAGCATCCAACTCCTGATTGCAGCACAGGTCATAGTCTCACTGTTTGTGGATCGAGCCCCGCATTGGCCTCTGTGTTGTCAGCATGGAGCCTGTTTGGGATTCTCTCTCCCTCTCTTTCTGTGCCTCTCCCTTACTAGCACTCTTTCTCTTTTCTCTCAAAATAAATAAATACACAGAAAAAAAAAAAACAGACAAACCCCCTCACTTTTTTCCTTTATGTTACAGTAATGTCATTTAAAAAAATGATATTTAATAATAAAAAATATGGAGATCCGGCTTATATTTATTTTTCTATGTTGGGAATTAGACTCAAATATCTACTTATGCCTAACAAGTTTACTAAGTCTTTTTAAAAATTTTTTTTAAAATGTTTTATTTATTTCTAGGAGAGAGAGAGAGAGACAGCATGAGCAGGGGAGGGTCAGAGAGAGAGGGAGTCACAGAATCTGAAACAGGCTCCAGGCTCTGAGCTGGCAGTCAGCACAGAGCCCGACGCGGGGCTCGAACCCACGAACCGCGAGATCATGACCCAAGCGAAAGTCAGACGCTTAACCGACTAAGCCACCCAGGCGCCCCTACTAAGTCTTGACTAAATATATGAAAATAGTTGTCAGCTAATTTGGTGTACTGTGGAAAGTCTCCCCCACCCCCACCACCCAGTATATGAAGATGTGCCCTAGATCATTATTCAGATATCAGGATTAAGTCTGCGTTTGATTTACTGACATGCCACTCTGTTTGTATAGCAGTGTATTTTGAATGTGATGTGCTAATAAATAATCAAGATACAAATTATATGTAAATAACACAACCTTGTAGGTCAGCATTCCTTTTAATAAGCTAAGGTGTTTTGGAAACATAATGAATAAGACATATTTCCAAAAATTAGTGATGTTTCAAGAAATATTAAAGTAAGAATGTTGCTAGGATTCAAAATCTAAAGGCAATATGAAATGACTCCGGTTAGAGTGGATTTATGTCCAAGGTGAGGAGAGTTGAATGAGACTTTACATAAATTTTAAACTTAATTTTCTTAGCTGGGAATGTCAGCTATCAAAAGTTGTTTATCATCATCAGGTATTGAATGCCTCTTGATTAATGATTTTCTCAAAATTATGTCTTAATTTCAGAAACAGTCATAGAGCCCAGTTGACAGTTTCACTTTGCAGGGAAAGTGCATTCCAATTTCATTTCTCTTACCATTTTTATGTTTGTAGAAGTTTATTTCAGATCTATGGATCCCCTTGACCTTCTGTACTGCTCTGATAATTCAGCGGTGCACTTCTGTTAATTCCAAAGGTCTTAAAATACTGGTATGGTTTTAAATTAGATAGGAAGCGAGGATCAAGCTGCCCTTCCTTGGTAGTGAGGAGGATTCATCCATGGAAGTCTTTATAAGTGGCAGCCTTTATAAGACTATGAAACATAAATGGAAATTATGAAGTGTTTGAGGTAAAGCTAGCCTAATGCTAGATGGGTTAGCAATGCTCTTCCTCATTGCCAAAGGTAAATACCACTTGGGAATAAGTGCTATTTTGCTTCACATATGCACAGGTGCACACTTACAGTCAATTTTAGAGTAGGGGTGTTGGCTGTCCTGAGTATTAGCCCATAGCTGGGATTAGGTGACACAAACTCTTCAGTCCATTTTATAAGTGTGACTTTATTTAGGTGGTTTGGCTTGTTTCACGAATACCATCTTGACTCTGTTAGTTGGCAGGAGTATTTCAGGTTTACAGTTAACAGATAAAATTTTAAATGCCATATTCAGGGAACATTTATAAGAGTGTTCCCTGCTGTCTCCATCATTTTTCACTCATCATCAAAAACTGACCGGCAGCCTTGCGATAAATACTTTATAGGACCGAGAAAAGTTATCTTTCACTAAGATATGCTACCATTGGGATAAATCAGATCTTGAACAAAAGCCAAAGCTTTAATTCTGAACGATATAAGGGAAACTTCATATCCTGGGTATGCCAAATTATCTCGGTTGGCATATTAATGAATAAATTAAGTATATCATGGGTTTACTAGAGAAGATTCTGACTTTTTTGAGTATCTTGCTTCATCCGATCTCAACAACGATAGAAGTAATGACAATAAGAGCTAACCTAAGGTAAGCATGTATTATTGGAAAGGCTGCTAAATATTTTACAGGATTATTTTAGTTGATAAGAATTCACCTTGCCATGAGGCAGGTAGTGCTATTTTTCTCATTTGATATGTGAGAAATCTGTGTATTTGTTATCGTTTGCTTTTAACATGCCACCACAAAGTTAGCAGTTTGCAACAACACTTACTTATTAGCTCACCGTTCTCTAGGGCAGAAGTTCAGGCCGGGCATGACATGGTTCTCTCCTCAGGATCTCCCAACGCCCAAATCAAGGCATCCACAAGGCTGCTTCCCCATCTAGAGCCTCTGAAGAAGAGTTGACTTCCAACCTCATTCAGGCTGTTGGTAGAATCTCATTCTTTGAGACTACAGAATTGAGGTTCCTTGCTGGCTGGTACTTGGGGGGTTACTCTTAGCTCCCAGAGGCTGCCCGCATGTTTTTGCCATGTGGCCCCTTCCATCTTTAAAGCAGGCAATGCAAATATCTCTTGCCAAATCTCTGACTCCTTTGTCTCTGACATCAAGACCCAGATTTAAAAAGTTCATGTGTTTAGGGCAGCACTATCCTTTCTTAAAGTCAGCTATGCTGTATGATATAATCCAGCAATGGGAGGGACTTTGCTGTCATATTCGCATTTTATCCTTATACTCAAGGGGAAGGGCATTTACAAGAGTCATTGCAGGATAAGCGTCTGACTTTAGCTCAGGTCATGATCTCAAGGGTTTTGAGTTTGAGCCCCATGGTAGGTTCTGTGCTGACAGCTCAGAGCCTGGAGCCTGCTTCGGATTCTGTGCCTCCCTCTTTCTCTACCCCTCTTGGAATTTTCTTGACTGCACCCTGACAGAATCAGTAAGTTTCCCACATAGCATAGCTAAAAACTGCCCAACTCTAGAGTCCTGTATATTGAATTTAAAACTACACATTAGATGGGGCACCTGGGTGGCCCAGTCGGTTGAGCGTCTGACTTTGGCTCAGGTCATGATCTCACGGTTCGTGGGGTTTGAGCCCCGTGTCAGGCTCTGTGCTGACAATTAGCTCAGAGCCTGGAGCTTGTTTCACTTTCTGTGTCTCCTTCTATCTGTGACTGTCCCCTGCTCATGCTGTCTCTCTCTCTCTCTCAGAAATAAATAAAACATTAAATATTAAAAAAAAAATAAAACTACACATTAGAGGGAAATGTGTGGCCACTATATTATTGAATGGTGCCTCTTAGAGTTCTGGAGTCATCCTGCCAGACCATGTTATCTGTTGCCTCATTCTAAACCCATATCTGTTCTATAATTTCTAAATTTTATCATCATGATACATGTATTTAGTTTAAAAAGTCGGGGAACACCATAAAAGCTTATTTTTATTTTTTATTTTGAATTAAGTTTAACTTATAGAAAAGGCACATTTAGAAATTCCATGTACCTACCACCCAGGTTCCTTAAATGTTTTTTAATCTTTTTAATGTTTACTAATTTTTGAGAGTGAGAGAGAAAGAGACAGAGTGAGAGTGGGGGAGGGGTAGAGAGAGAGGGAGACACAGAATCTGAAGCAGGCTCCAGGCTCCGAGCTGTCAGCACAGAACCTGACATGGGGCTCAAACTCAAGAACTGCAAGATCATGACCTGAGCTGAAGTCAGACACTTATCTGACTGAGCCACCCACGCACGCCCCAGGTTCCCTAATTGTTAATATTTTACCCCATTTAACTTATTGATTGATCTCTATGTACATATTATTTATTAACAACTTTGTTGATAATACAATATACCATAAAATTTGCCTGTTAAAAGTATACTACTCAAGTGGAGGAAGAGAGGGGGAAAAGCATACAGTTCAGTTATTTTTACAGATTTGTGCAATTGTTACTGTAATTTTAGAACACTTCCATTATCCCCCAAAGAAACCTTGTATCCATTATCAATCATTCTCTCCTCTTCCCACTTAAGCCCAGCCAACCACTAATCTACTTTTCATCTCTCCAGAGTTGCCAGTTCTGGCCATTTCATACAGATGGAATATGCTGTTACCGAGTAATTTATCATGGAATTGGTTCAGGGATGAAATTATACCAAAAGTTGCCAAAGTCCCAGTTTAATAAATAATGTAATATTAACTTTATAAAGCATTCTTTCTAAATCTTTTGAAATACAATTTCTGAGACATCTAGGTTTCTATAGTTGATATATTAGGAATTTATTTTTCTGACTTCAATAAATTATTAAATATCTTCCAAACTTAAGTTCATTCATTCATTGATTTTTAAAAACTTTATTTGCCTTGGGATTCAATGGCCTTTATTATTCTTAGGTATAACTTAAATCGATGACAATTTCCTTTTTTACTGTCTCTTTAAAAAATATACACCATGTAACAATTCTGTGTTTTAAGTATGTCATCAAAACACAAGCTCCAAACAAAACTTGTGGTCTTTAGTGACTGGCTTCTTCATCTGGTGTCATGTTTCTGAGTTTATCCATGTTACAGCACAAATCCGTACTTAACTCCTTTTTCTGACCAAATAATACTCCATCTTATAAATGTACCACATTTTGTTTATCCATTCGTCAGCCGAGAAACTTTTGGGCTGCTTTTACATTTTGGCTATTATGAATAATGCTGCTGTGAACATTTATACATGTTTTATGTGGACATATGTGTTCATTTTAGGGAGTAGATAGCTGGAAGTGGGATTTCTGAGTCATATGATAACTCTATGTTTAACATTTCGAGGAAGTGACACCTGTTTTCTACAGCAGCTGTACTATTGCGTGTCCGTCAGGCAATGTATGAGGGTTCCAAATTTCTCAACATCCTTGTAAATACTTGCTTTTGTTGGTCTTTTTAATTATAGTTTCCTCTGAGTGTGTGAAGTGGTATTTCATTGTGGTTTGATTTGCATTTCCCTAATGACTAATGACACTGAGCATCTTTTCATATTCTTATTGGCAATTTGTATGTCTTTTTTGTAAAGTTGTCTATTCAGATCCTTTTTAAATTGTGTTGTCTTTGAGTTGTAAGTTATTTTTATATTCAAGAATTCTTTATGTATTGATGGTGTCCTTTCAAGCATACCATTTAACATTTTGATGAAGTTCAGTTTATCTATTTTATTTTCTTAATGACTTGTGCTTTAAGTGTTGTATCCAGGAAAGCATCACTGAATTCAAAACCATCAAGGTTTACACCTTCAAAGAGTATTATAGTTTATCTCTTACATTTCCGTCTTTGATCCATTTTGGGTTAATTTTTAACATGTGAGGGAGAAGTCCAACTTTATTCTTCTGTATGTGGATATCTGGTTGTCCAAGCACTATATGTTAAAAAGATTATTCTTTCCTCATTAAATTGTTTGACATCCTTGTTGAAAGTCAGTTGCACATAAATGTTTGGGTTTATTTCTGGATTACTTTAAATTCTATCCCATTGATTTGTATGTCTCTTTTTATGCCAGTACCACATATTCTTGATTACTGGAGTTTTATAGTGAATGTAAAATTCTCCAACTTTATTCTTTTTCAAGATTGTGTTGGCTACTCTGAGCTTCTTGTATTTCCATATGATTTTTAAGATCAGCTTGCTAATTTCTACAAAAAAAACATGAAAAAAACAAAACAAAACCAAACAAAAAACCCTGCTAGCTGGGATTTTAATTACATTGAACCTGCAGATAAATTAGGAAAATTTTCCCATCTTAACATTTAGTCTTTCCGTTCATTAATATAGATGCTTTTCCATTTCTTGTATTTTTATCATTTTTATTCTTAAGTATTTTTGATGCTATTATAAACAGAATTATTCTCTTAATTTTATTTTCAGAGTGTTCATGGCTAGTGCATAGAAATGCAGTTGACTTCTCTATACTGGTCTCCTGTACTGTAACCTTACTGAATTCATTTATTAGCCCTCATAGGTTTTGGTGGATTCCTTAGGATTTTCTACGTAAAAGATTATTTCACCTGCAAAAAGAAGTAGTTTTATTTTATTTTACTTTTATTTTTCTTCTGGAAAAGCCCAATATAGCTGGGTAGAATCTTCCAATAATGCTTTTATATAAAACATTTTTTTTCTTTTCTTCTGATCCAAGATTCAATCAGGATATGTTCTGTGTATACCAATAATAATTCAGTAAACACCTCTAGTCTTGTGGTTTCCTTCAGTGTTTTCTTGTCTTTTGTGACCTTGATATTTTTGAAGGGTACAGGCTGGTAATTTGGTAGTATTCTTCGAAGTAAGCTTGTCTGATGTTTCCTCATAATCAGATCCAGGTAATGATTTTCGGTAAGAAATCCACAGAAATGGTTCTGTGGTTTCAGTGAGGCCCACAATGTTGTTTTGCCCCATTACTCATGATAACTTTGAATATTTTGGTAGAGTCATATGCTCACCTGACTGAGCCACACAGATGCCTGTGTCTTGTATTTTTTCTATTTAAGACCTGGAATCAGGCATTTCTCCAAGGAGTGCTGTTTTGTTTGTTTTTAATTAAGAATATTATTTAGAAATGGGGTGCCACATAGCTCAGTCAGTTAGCATCCAACTATTGATTTTTGCTCAGGTCATGATCTCATGGTTCATGAGACCAAGCCCTGCATTGGGCTTGATCTGTGCTGACAGCGTGGGTCCTGCTTGGGATTCTCTCCCTCCATTCCTCTCTCTGTCCTTCCTCAGCTTTCTCTCTCTCTCTCTCTCTCTCCCAATCTCAAAATAAATAAACATTAAAAAAAAAAAAACAATAGCCTTCCCATGGTAGGGGACTATTGCTTTTTTATACTACTGATAAAGTATGCTTTGCTTGAGTAATAGTTTTCTTCTGAAGGTCTTTTTGGATGTCAGCAGATAACATTGAGAGCTGGTATTTCTCCTGTTTCAAATTAGTTCCCACATTTTATTGCCACTTGCTCTCCAGAGGAGTTATATATGGTCAACACTTGCAAAACAAAAGATACAAGTTTTGCAGAAAAACTTATTGAAAAGATAACTTGGTGACAAATTGTATCCTGAAGAGGGATAAGGCACTATGAAATCAGTTTGTCTGAAATTAAATATCAGACAATAATCAAGTTTATTCAAAATGTTCCTAGAGGAAATTTAGGTTGAATATTCAGAGAAATAACAACTGGAGAAAAGTGGTAGTTAAAGAATGACCCATGAGAATTTTTACAGAATAATATCAATGAAGAGCTATAGTAATAAAAAGCATTGCTCATATTACCAATTTCATCTAATTTCCCATTTAAACGATTTTTTGAATACATTTTCCCCACTGTATTTTTTTTATTCCTCTTAATCACTCACATCCCATTTGTTAAATATTAATCTAGTGTAAAACTTCTGAAATTTAAAATTTTTGAACATGGCACTTCTCCTTTTACATATTCCAATACATCCATAGCAACACTGAATATGGTATTGTGACCATGTAACTGAAGCAATGTGAGTTAGCTCCTTGGTGAATTGCAGAAACCCGGTGAGTTGTGGCACAAGGAACACTTTATCTGCAGCAAATAAAGAGATCATTGGGAATGGCCTCCAAAGTCCTGCCTCCCTGAGAGAGAGGGTGAATGGGGACATTTTGTTGAGGGTTTGGATGAATATTTAAGTAGGGAAGACTTGTCATCCTATGTAGAGGCGGACATAAGGTCATGCCTGCGCCTTAAGGAAACATGCTTATACATACGTTGCATGTACATACATGCTTATATATACATTGTATGGTGCTCCTCCTCGGGCAGAGATTTTTAGTATTATAATGAAGTAAAGATAATTGTTAGTCATTCCAGAGATCACTCCATGGTACATCTGTGCAGGTGTAGGTCAGGGTTTTAGCTCAAAAGATCTGGGTGGTCTGAGCCACCAGGAGGTCTTGTGAGAGCAGTGGCCATCACCTGAGGGGTGGTTTCAGGTTTTATTTGCCTGAGTTAAGAGGTAAGCTGGCAAGAATTGCTTAAGGAAAAGTGTAAAACTAAGGTTAGAGGGGCCCCTGGGTGCCTCAGTTGGTTAAGCATCCAGCTTCGGCTCAGGTCATGATCTCATGGTCTGGGGTTTGAGACTCGGGTCAGGCTCTGTGCTGACAGCTCAGAGCCTGGAACCTGCTTCAGATTCTATGTCTTTGTCTCTCTCTGCTCCTCCCTCACTCATGCTCTGTCTCTGTTTCTTAGTAATAAATAAACATTAAAAAAACAAACCTAAGGGGTGCCTGGGTGGCTCAGTCGGTTAAGCGCCCGACTTCGGCTCAGGTCATGATCTAACAGTTCATGGGTTCGAGCCCCACGTCCACCTCTGGGCTGACAGCTAGCTCAGAGCCTGGAGCCTGTTTCAGATTTTGTGTCTCCCTCTGTCTCTGACCCTCCTCTGATCATACTGTCTGTCTCTCTCTCAGAAAAAAAAAACAAACAAAACAAAACAAAAAAAAACACCAAAAACCTAAGGTTAGTGGATACAAGCAGGTGGGCAGTAAAGGTCAGGTCTTGGGGTCTGGCTGGTGTCAACAGTGCTGCCATTGTAACATCATCTCTGTTGTACTAACCCTCAATGTATACGTATGATCATATTTAAAATCTGATGCCAAACAGGAACAGATAGGGTTGGCTTCAGTCAGAGTTAATATGAGGCAAAATGTCATGTGCAAGTTGTTCTGCGCATATCCAAGGGAGAGAGCTAATAGCACTGTTTCCTCTTCATGTAGGCTTTTATCAGCAAGAAGAACACAGGAAACTGTGTGAAGGTTGTTTTTCCAAAACACTTTCCCAAAGCATTAACTAAACCACAGAATTTCACTCTTTCCTTCTAACCATCGCTATGTTGCAATGGCAACGTTCATTCTTCATTACTACTGACATAGAGGGACCGTGAGAAATTCAGGCAAACCTTTTTTTACACTTCAATTTACAGTTTCTGGTTGGGTGACCTTCAGCCACCATCACTTCAGTTGCGGTACGTGAAGAATATTTGACTTGCGGGTGGTCGTGAAGATTAGAGAAAATGTTTTTACAATCATGTCTAGCTCTCAATACATGGTAGTTGTTGATGATCTATTCAATACGCAAACAAAGCAAAATAAAAGTAAGTGTATAGGAACACAAAAACAAGGAGGGGCTAACTCATTTTCAGTGAAGAATTTGAGAAATGTGTTATAGACCTGGAAGAATAGAGTTAATTCATCAAAAACGGAGCATTTGTAACCGAAAGGAGAAAGGGAAGATTTCAGCAGCTTACTCAAGCCAGAGAGGAGGCTGGCATGTCATAATTTTTCTGTATCTTTTGTTAGGAGATTCTGTGCTGGGAACTTTGCAAGTCAGATTTTGTACAGTGTGACAGAAAAGGAGATATCAAGTTTAAAACTTTTCTTTGTGCTTGGTTCTTTAATACTATCAGAGGCCTTTAAATATTGCCATAGAAATATCTGTATGACTCATTCAAAGAAGATAAAGCACATTTAAGAAATATAATTTTTAAATTTAGTCAAATCGGACACATCGGAGAAACTTCTGCAAAGGAATTTTTTTTCAAATCAAGAACTTTTCAGAATTAAAGTCCTCTAATGGACCCAGCTTGTCAGGTCTTTTATGACTTACAAGATTGAACTTGCTATTGAGACAGTAAGACGTCAAACACATTTGTCTTAAAAACCCAGGGAAAGCAAACAAATTCTTTATTGATTTGTTCAGGGAGGTAGTAGTTCAGTTTCAAACTGATTATGTGTGTAGTTGGGAGGCCAGTGTGATCTGCAGCTATGAGCACTGGTAGAGTTTTAACATGACATGTTTTAACATGTTTTAACATGACAAGGCATGTCCAGAGCACCAGAGGCACTGGTTCACCAGAAGTCTATGTTAGAAATGAAGCACCTCTTAAGAGATAAGTCATCCCAAGGAAAAGTGAAGTTCAATTCATGGAGCTGGTCCAATGGCAATGACTCGTCACCCGGCAGGCAATTTTGAATATAGCATGGTTGATTTTGGATTCTCAACCTCCCTCTAAACCTTCCTCCAATTCCTGGGGTTCACACAAGTTTAGGGGACTATAAACCTTCATTGTTTAAATTACAAATTTGTTTGTCTCAACAGCTTTTTAAGGTATTTGAATACAAACCGCACCCCCCCCCCCTTTTTTTTTAACCTGTGTGTCAGGGTGTAACACAGGGTGAGGGTAGGGAGGGATGTCCTCAAACCTCATCCATACATCTCCACATCTGCATGAACCATAGGCTGTCCTCCCTGAGCTGAACAGTCAAGGGAACCAGATTCCCTTTGGCCATTTACAGACCCTAGACAGTGGTGGGATAGCTGTAAGGCTCATAGTGATAACCGTCAAGAGCTGAGTCAACTGTGAGCCTCAGATATTCTCAGACGTGAGGCACTTTCACCTGGCAACAAAGATAAAAACCGGTCCCAAGAAGTAAGAAAGGAAGAAAATGGCTGACATTCATTTATTCAACAAGCAATTGTTGACTAATTGACTAGATTCCTAGAATATTTGGATGCTGAAGGTGTGGAATAGATTTGCAAGACCTTGGAGGTCCTTCAATAGACAGTGGAAAGCCAGTACCTATGAAATATAAAATATACTTCTTAAATGTCAACTCATGAGGTGGGTTTTTGTCTGTTTTAATTACTACTGTATCCAGAGAGCCTACATTGGGAACAAATACATAATAGGAGCTAATAAATATTTGTCAAATTTGTTGAATGATTATAATCTCATTTAGCATTCTGGGCAGATTGTCCAATAAAACATGGTACAACTGTTAATTTTATGTGTCAGTTTGACTGAGCCATTATGAGATATTCGGTTAAACATTTTTCTGGGTGTGTTTGTATTTCTGGTTGAGATTAACACTTGAATCAGCAGACTGAGTAAAGCAGATTGCCCTTCCCGGTGTGGGTGAGCCTCATCCAACCCATTGGAGGCCTAACTAGAACAAAAAAAAAAAAAAAAAGGCTGAGCAAGAGAGAATTTACTTTCTGCCTGATGGTCTTCAATCTGGAACATTGGTCTTCTGCCTTTGGACTTGGACTCAGACTGAACTATACCATTGCCTTTCCTGGGACTCTAGCCTGCCAACTGCAGATTGTGGGATTCTCAGCCTCCATCATCACATAAGCCAATTCATTATAATAAATCTCTTTATATATAAAGAGACTGGTTTGTTTCTCTGGAGAAACCAGACAAATACAGATGGATTATATGTAGATTATGCACATAACTACTGTAGAGAAGCCTCATTTCTTATTGTAGCATTCTCTGAAGTCCAACAGGATCTAAAACACTATAGTGTAATTTTATGGAAATAAACAGTTTCAGAAGAGATTCATAGGTTTTGATGACTGTGAACTATGCTTTGCAATATAGTGACTGCTCTAGCTTACAAGCTTCAAGTTGTATTTAGCAAGAAGTAATTATTGAGTAGACATAACTCATATCTACCCAGATGACACATTAGTATCTCTGAAGCTTGGGAGCCTCTTCTCCCTGGGGAGATGTATTTTCTTCCAAGACATTAATGAGATCAAAAACAAGAGATATTTATATTGCTTCATCAGTAGTGATGAAGTCTCTGGGTCAAAATTGAGATGTAGGGAAGTGACTATCTAAGATGGTGCCATAGATCATTTCTGACTTTTTTCCCCGTCACAAGAAAAACAACCATTCAAGGAAAAGACATCACTGAGAATCCTAGCGTGCAAAGATGACCACAGAGACCAAGACTGTCCACATTAGAAGGGTAAGAGAAGCAGCCACACGTTGAATGCATTGCCCTCCCACCGCCCCACCCCCCGGGCGGCACTGTAGAGAGGTCTTCCCTAAACCTCTGGTTCCTCCAGTGGGAAAAGAGAACCAGCGGGGGAAACCAGCACCTCCCCTAATGCATTTTAGTTTCTTTTTGGGAGCACCAACTCTGATCTTGAATGACGAGGGCTGTAGGGGAAATCTGTGTGGCTCAACCATTGGAATCTGGCTGTGATGGTGAAAGAGGGGAGGGGCTTGCAACAGCCAGAATGTGGATCTTGGTCAACCAGGTCCATACCTGCAGAATCCAAGTAATAATTCCCCACCAGCAGTTTGCTCATCTGCAGAACCAAGCTGAGGGAGCAGTATGAGCAGGGAACACAGTGGGTTCTGGGTTGTCCTTCGGTGTTTTGTTTTTTTCTCCTTAGGACATATCAGTCTCTAACATATTACCTATTATGTTAACTTATTTCATTGTCTAAATGACTAAAATAGAAACTCCATAGGGTGCAGTAGCTATTGTGTCTTTTTTTTTTTCTAACTGTATCCAGAGCACCTAAAACAGTTTCTAGAAAGAACTCAATATGCGTTGGGGGAATAAACAGGCAATTGAGTATTATGAAGATCTCTCTAGAAGTAGAACATATTGAAATTGCTTATCATAAAGCCAAAAGCATTAAAAAGATTTTATAAGTCTCCTGAATATGAAACTTGTTTGCTTGCTGTTATTTTATAGAAATTTGAATGCGTAGAGGGTGTTAATTTGCAAATTCTATAGCTCTTTGTTTCTCTAAGTCACATTTCTGTCCTGAGCTTCTATCTGGCCAAAATGATAGAAAATCCAATATCATTCATCACTGGACCTCCTTCTTTGCCAGAGTTGTGTAATGTCCTGGAAATCTAATGAAATCCAGAAAATTTGGCAAGGGCCATTTGGTTCTTTCCCCTGGGATGATCACTGATAGACTTGTCTTTTGCTTTGGAGGCAGTCTGCTTGACGGCACCTCTGCCAAGGTTTGACAGCAGAGTTTAGTTTAGAGCCTTGGATCTAGGCTCCCCCAGTTCTCCGGCACATGCCTTCTGTAGTTTTGCTAGCATCCATTGTTGCTGCAAGAGAGATGAGCCATGAGCTTCTAATTCTCACAAAACCTCCAAATATCTTCCTCTTTGAAATCCAGGGGACTAATTTCTCCCAAAGGCTGCTACCACCTTTCTCTCTCCTAAGAGTCCTATGTGATCTCTATTTAAAAGCCCTTACAGGGGCACATGGGTGGCTAAGTCAGTTAAGCGTTCAGCTTTGGCTCAGGTCATGATCTCATGGTTCGTGGGTTCGAACCCCGCGTCAGCCTCTGTGCTGATGACTAGCTCAGAGCCTGAAGCCTGTTTCAGATTCTGTGTCTCCCTCTCTCTCTGCCTCTTCCCCACTCATGCTCTGTTTCTCTCTGTCTCAATTAAAAAAATAATAAAAAATAAAAGCCCTTACAGAGGTAATGTTGGTCTCTCTCATGCAGGGTGGGAAAAAGAGATGCTGAGATATTTCTTTTTATTTTATATTAACAATATTTTATATATTACATTAAAATATTTTGTAGTAAAAGATTTTATATTAAATATATTTTTATCTTTTATGGTAAAAATTTATATTAAAATATTTTGTGATAAATGACTTTGTATTAAACAATATTTTGTATTATTAATTTGGAGTAGTTGCCCTGATTAAGGAGTCTGTGCCAGACTGGCACTTACTGTTTCCAACCTTAGTAGTCTCTTGCCTCAAGGGGGAACAAGTCAGCTGAATGAAGCAGCAAGTAAAAATTATGAATTACATAAAAGCATATGTGTTAGATTCAGGGTTATTCCATTCATTATATGCTAATAAGTCAGCTAATGACAAGCAACATGGTGGCAGGTGGTTAGTGAGGGGACAAGTTTGTCAAGATGCTTGGGTTATGGAACAAACTTTAAATGTTTCTATACTATAAGAAATCAGTTTCCTTTCAAGTTTTGAAAGATCTTTAATAAGATGCCGGCACATTTCTTTGTCTTACAACTGAGTTGGTTTTAATGAAAACGAATAGTTTTAAAGATATTTAAGTTTTCTGTGCAGAGAAGGAATGCAACACGTTTTCCAATGGAAGATGAGATCAAAGGCCAAACTGGACATTAGAGGCTTAGGGGAGTAGTGTTTCTATAGACTGTGACGGCATGTCTCATAACTGAACAGTTTGTTATGAAGTAGGTGATGATCTTGATGAAGCAATCAACGAAACGACATTTCCATAGGTTATTTTTAAAAGTGGAAAGTGAGAAATGGGGCATGTTTGTTTCAGGATATGGATATACAGCTATTATGTAAGCGATTACTATTATTCTATTCACCTTGGCTTTTTTTTTTCTGTCTTACATGGTTCCTGTCCATTTAATTTCTAAAAAGATCAGATAGTATAATTTTTAAAATGTGTCGTTTAGTATTTTTCTTGGCTAAAAGCAGTCCTCCTCTGGCATTCTTTTTTTTTTTTTTTGTAATTCCAATTTTTTCAGTTCTGCCATATACACCTAGATAATCCTTGATGTTGATAATGGCGGTGATGCCGATGATTATATATGATTGTAATTTAAAAATCTGAACTCTGTGTCTCTTTTGTTCTCTTTCTGGAATATGAGATTGTACATTCAAGTGCACCATTTGACTATTGCTAAAAGTGACAAATTTTAGTCTTTTGAGATATTTTGGTATAATGCTATAAAAACCTTTAAAATGGGAATTAGAAGAGATTCTACCAAAAACTCCAGTTAGGTTGCAAATTATTGCCCGAATGACCACTTTTTGTTTTTCTTACTTGCCAGCCCAAGGCCTGCAGTTAAAAAAAAAAAAAAAGTCTGATTCATTTACTCATTTAATAAATCCTTATGAATCTATGAAGGTTTAAACAGCCAACATCTGTGATTCACTAATCCTCACCCTCTTGAAAAAAGGAGCAGTTACTCTGTTCTAATGATTAGTGCAGGTAAATGGTGCCAGATCCTAATCTGGCCTTAATCGCCTGTATTAGAGCAGAAACTGATATTTAGAGGTACTGAAACAAGCCATAATTCTAACTCTGTGTTCCATCCTGTAGATTAGAGAAGAAAGTCAATCTCTTACATTTCATCTTAGGTCAAACCTTGTCTCCCACCTTCCTCTAGTCACCTGCCTCCCTAATGTGAAATGCATCTCTCCAGATACTGCACTTTTTTAGGTTTAAAGGACTTCTGTTGAGTCTCCAGGAGGGAATGGCAGTATCCAAGCTTCAGAAATAGACAGATGAGGAGGATGAATGTCAGACTGAGGCTCCAGGTGAAAGTAATCTTGCCTTCTAGGCAGCATGTGACTTGTTTCCTACAAGACCCGTTGTGAAGCCCACTGGGATTGATGAAAACACATTGTGGGCTCCTCCTGGAGGCTGTGGATAACTGGGACATGGTTGAATCATACTGAAAGCCGTAAAATGGAGGTGGTATAGAAAGCTCATTGGTTTGGTAGTCACTAAGCCAGGGATTGAGCCAGTAACACTTAGTAGCTGGAGATCCCCAGGAAGTCACTCTAACTGCTCTGAATTTTAATTTTTTTAATGTTTATTTATTTTTGAGAGAGACGGAGTGCAAGCAGGGAAAGGGGCAGAGAGAGGGAGACACAGAATCTGAAGCAGGCCCCCGGCTTCCAAGCTGTCAGCACAGAGCCTGACACGCAGCTCAAATTCACGAACTGTGAGAGCATAACCTGAGCGAAAGTTGGACGCTTAACCAACTAAGCCACCCAGGTGCTCGGTAACTTCTCTGAATTTTAGTTTCCTCAACCATATCATGGGAATAATATTACTTCATACACAAGTTAGGAAGCTCACCTACAGTAATATGAGAAATGTTTTACTTAGTGTATACAAATATATTGCTTCCTAATAATAAGTATTCTACCTTCCACTCATGGGTTTATTTTACAATTTTTTCCTAAGGCTGCTGCTTCAATCAGTACCTCTCAATGAGAAATGGCCTTTTTTGAACTTTGTATAATTTTTTTAAATTATTTTTCTTAACATTTTCTTAACATTTTAAAATGTTTTTTAACATTTAAAAAATTTTCTTAACATTTAAAAAATCTTTTTGAGTCTCTTTTTTTGGTTCCCCAGGGAGAATCATTTCAAATTTAATTTAAATGCTCTCTTCCGCGGTTCGTGGGTTTGAGCCCCGCGTCGGGCTCTCTGCTGACTGCCAGCTCGGAGCCTGGAGCCTGTTTCAGTCTGTGACACCCTCTCTCTTTGGCCCTCCCCTGCTCACACTGTCTCTCTCTCTCCTAGAAATAAATAAGAAAAAAACATTAAAAAAAAAATTAAATGCTCTCCAATGCATCTGCCTTTCTTATGCTCAGGAATCTGCTTTTGCTGTGAGCTAGTCACTTGTGCATGCTATGCCAGGCTGCCCCAGTTTAGGCTTTACTCAGGCCTCTGCTATGGCCTTGATCCTTACATGACCTCTGGTACCCCTTTGGGAATCTGCTCTCTCCTCCATCTTTCCACCTTGTCTTTGGATCATTTTCCACTTTCAGTTGGTTAGAAAATACTGTACTTTTCACTTTCTTCAGTCAATGAAGATGAGTAAGGTCTCCTAATAGAGGAGTATAGGTCTGGAGAGTTCTCAGAGACTTGCCCCACAGTCCCACCTCCCAGCTACCCCGTTCTCACTCCCAGACTGCTGCAGTTTTCCCTCGCGCTGATCGCACTGCAGAAGCTGGTCTGTCATGCCAGGCTCTTTCCTCACTTTCAGGATTATTCCTTCAGGGGCTCCACTGGGACCATCTTCAGTCCAGCTCTCTTGCCTCTAGTACAAACCAGATGCAGGTTGTCTTCTGTGAGCCTCTTGGGTGCTATGCAAATCAGAGGTTGTGCTAGATACTGATGGGTATACCAATAAATTCCTTCCGTCCAGGTACCAGAACCTCACTTAAGATCCCGATTCACTATAAATAATTTCAGTGAAAATAACAGAATTGTTTAGGAAATAAACATTACATATAACTAGGTAGGCAGTATCATAACATGTAGCTCCTCAAAAAAAAAAAAAAACCTTTAATATTACTACGAGTCCTGATGGATTGACCCTGTTATCATTATAAAATGTCATATTTTGTCCCTAACAACTTTTGCCCTGACATCTGTTTTTTCCCCTATATTAGCATTGTCACATCAGCCCTTTTTTGGTTACTGCTTTCATTTTACATCTTTTTCTGTGCTTTTATTTTCTACCTTTTTGTGTCTTTGCATCTAAGATATGTCTCATATAGACACAGAGTTGGGTCCTTTTTATTTTTTAATTTTTAATTTTTTTAACATTTATTCATTTTTGAGAGACAGATCATGAGTGGGGGAGGGGTAGAGAGAGAGACAGACAGACAGAGACAGACAGAGACAGAGAGGGAGACACAGAATCTGAAGCAGCCTCCAGGCGCTGAGCTGCCAGCACAGAGCCCAATGCAGGCTTTAACTCGTGGACCATAAGATGGTGACCTGAGCCAAAGTCGGATGCTTAACCGACTAAGCCACCCAGGTGCTCCGAGTTGGATCCTTTTTAAAAAAATTATCTGCCTTTTGACTATATAAAAAAATAATAAAAAAATTATCCCAGAGTGTTTAATTCATTTATAATTAATGTATTTACTGATAAGATAGAATAGTAATATGTGTCCAGTCAACATCTACTGTTCACTTAATTGAAAAAAAGAACCACTAATTTTACCTGCAGACCCAGCCAATGACAAAATAAAATATTCAACCCCCAAACAGTATGACCTTAGTAATTTCTTTTTTTCCCCTTTAAATGTTTGTAATTTTTATTCAGTCAGTCTGTCCAGTTGACATTTGGCTCTCATGTGCCCTTTCCCAAATAAAGGCTTTCTCAATATTTTCATCTGAATCTTCACTTGGCAGCTTCTTAAATAAAAATGTCTTAAAAGGAAGCCTTTTATCAATTTAGATAGAAATGCATTTGCCATTTATATAGCATATTTTAAATATAGTGGAAAATCAAACATTGTTATTAAATATTAGCTAAATACTGTTTCCTGCTTAAGATTTTGAGCCTACAATTTACTATCTCTTTCTTAAAATATATTAGCAAGTATTAGTGATGTGATAAAGATATCCCAGTGCTAAACTGAATTAGTGCTAAACTAACCAATAGAAATAAAATAGAATTAAAAAGGAGAAAGCTTCTACCCCAGTGATTCAGTGTTATTTAATGCAACGTCTTGAAATTCCCTGTACGCGGTCCACATTTTGCAAAACATTTTATTGGTGAGAGTCGGTCAGTCACTGTTTACATGTTTAGACATATGCTTTCAACACAGAGAGTATTTGAGGCTTATCTCATTGACTGTAGCTGACCAACTGAGCTGAGTATAGCAGTGCTTCTAAATTGATGTTGGTACCGAAACAATCCAACAGACTACAATAACAGGAAGACCTATGTATTGAAAAGAGCACTGGGCTCTTTCAGTTGTTATATATTACTTCAAAGCAAAATAGAAACATTATTTGTGTGACTACACCAACTCTTTTTAGATACTATAATCACTCACTGAACAAAGTCACCCTTTTAGTCCTCACAGTGATGAATTCACAGAATGTTAGTGTTAGAAAGTTCAATGAAGACCTTAAACCTCCACTCCACATTTTTAACAAGAGCAAGTTGAACCCAGATAGGTGAAGTTGATCTCCCTGGACCTCAAAGCTAGTTCGTGGCACTAGAGCCCAGCCCCGTGCCTCTCCCTTTCCAGCAATTCCACCCCTGGTCGCACATTAGAATCACCCAAAGAGGTTAGCAAAAATAGTGACATCTGAAACTCACCCAGATCAATTCAGTCAGAATCTGTGAAGAGTGGAGGTAGGACACTGATGGTTTTGAAAAGCTCCCAGACTATTCCAACGTGAAGCCACGAATAAGACCCATTTTATACCACTCTCTTTCAGAGTAAAAATATTTGCAAATATTAGCTAATGAATTAAAAAAAATTTTTTTCATGATTCATTTTCCTTTTGTTCATTAAGCATAGATGATGAAGCATCTATTGCTTTAGGGCAGGGCAGATAAAAACCAAGGACAGAAAAGTCAGTCTTTGGCTTTGATTTTCAAGATAAACTTCAAAAAGTATATAGCAGAAAGGATAGTTTTAAAAGCTAGACTTTCAAAAGCAAGAACTAGGCACTTGAGAGAGAAAAGGCTTTCTGAATTCTAAAATCATTAAGAATCAGAAGTCAGATGTTGATGGACTCAAGCATGGAGTATAAGAAGTGAACCACAAAAGAGGAAGGATTAAGGATATGTTGAAAGAGTCATTTCCAACTATACAGAAAAGAGGGTAAAAACAATAATGATGACCACTTTTGGGGGAGTTGGGATGAAGATGTGGTGGAGGGGTCCTGGTAGAGGGCTCAGAGAGAACTGGGAGCAAATAAAAGGTACACATCTTAGGCTGATTACCTGGTATATTAGGGTTTTCCAGAGAAATAGAACCCAATAAGATGTGCATGTATATTTGTGTGTGTGTGTGTGTGTGTGTGTGTGCGTGTATATGTGTATGTATGTATATGTTTTTGCAAGGTGGCTGGCACACTTTGGTGATTTAGTGGCAAATACATTTCCCAGCAGGCCTTTATTGATCATACTAACTGGAAGGCTGCTGGGAGGTGGAGTCCATTTGGAACCTAATCTCACTCCTTAGCGTGGTAGATTGGCTCAGGTCCTTCTTATTCTCCAACTCTCCGTGCAAATAAAACTGTTTTTCCTTGAAAAAAAAAAGAGTCTGGCAAGTCCAAACTCTGCAGTGAGCCAGAGAAGAGCCACATTTGCAGTTTCAGTCTGAAAGGTCTCTGCTGGCAGAATTTGGGGAGGTGGATGGATAGAGGGGCGCATGGGGAGGTGAGGGAGGAGAGCGGACAGGGGTGGCCTTTTGTCCCATTTAAGCCTTCGAGAGATTGAATGAGGCTCCCCTCATTATGGATAGCAATCTGCTTTACCCAAAATGTACTGATTTAAATGTTAATTTCATCTATAACAAAAACCTTCACAGAAACACACGGCATAATGTTTGACCAAATATCTGGGCATCATACCTCAGTCAAGTTAACACACGGAGTCAACTATCACATCTTGTATACACTCAATTGTGTTTATATGTACCTTCCTCTGCCTCCTTTCTGCACTGTCCCGTTCAAAATTCAAGAGAGAAGACTATCTGCTCCCAGAGCGATTTAAGGGTCCAAATGCAAAAGGAATCCAGGAGACAATTCAGTAGACCAGAGGGCCAGTCTGAGGATCCTCACATCCCAAAGCCTTACTTCCTGCTTGAATTACATCTTTAAAAAAGGATGAGGTATGGGCGCCTGGGTGGCTCAGTCAGTTGAGCATCTGACTTCAGCTCAGGTCATGATCTCATGGTTGGTGAGCTCGAGCCCCACGTCGGGCTCTGTGCTCACAGCTCAGAGCCTGGAGCCTCCTTCAGATTCTGTGTCTCTGTCTCTCTCTGCCTTTCCTCTGCTCGCTCTGTCTATTTGTTTCTCAAAAATAAATAAATGTAAAAAGAAATTTTAAAAAATAAAAATAAAAAAGGATGTGGTAGAAGTTGCATACTTGATAGTGTGGGACCTGAAAATGCTAGCACAAGGTCTTGAGTGTTGTGACTGCTAAATAAATGTTATCTGCCCTAGAAATATGATAAAGTATTAGATTCATATCCAGTGATTCACCTGCTGTTACAACTCTTAAATCAGTACTAGATCACAGGTGCCCTTTTGTACAGATGAAGGAGCTGAGGAGTGTTAAGTGTTAAGAAGAGGAGCGGTAGGAATGAACATAAACTTTCCCCAAAAGTTTAAAGGATTGGAACAACAATGCTTGATAAAACTCATTTGCTTTTTATAAATTTATTTCCTTTCATCAGTGGGCCATTTTCTGTTTATCCATAATAATTTACTGACAGAAAAAGACACAAACCTTTTATAAAATGTGTTTTAGACAGATAATGGTTTTAAAAGCAGGAAAAATATATCTAGTCATTGAACAGGTATGTGCTTGGCAAAAGGGAAATAAATGAACCTTTTAAAACACAATTTTTCATCAAAATGAGCTTTACTTTTAAAAAATGATGGCAATACACCCTGTGGATACTTAATATAAATTCATTTGAAAGGCATCCTAGATCTTGTTACCCAGTGATCAATTGCTTTGTCTTTATTTTTATTTTAGAAAGCCAAAGAGAGAGACCATAATTCTTCTGGATAATACAGACCAATATTCAGCTATTTGCTTGAATTTCACAGCTCAGTGTGAGAATAAATATGCATTCATATTTGTTCCTTAGTTTAATCCTTACTTTTCACAACAAAGATTTGCTATGTTATTAGCTTTCTGTGTTATCTAATGTGCAGAGAGAATATCATTAACTCCAACCACATTGAGAACAGATTGAAAATTCGTATGAATAGGATCCGTAGAACTTAATCAAGATACAGTTTTAATTGGTTATAGCAGATTTTTAGTTGAAATTCAACTTAATGTTTAATAGGAAATCTATCAGTATATTTGTAGGTATGTATGCAAACACATACTCTTTACTATTGAAAATAAAGTGAGATTGGCATGCTATTAAAAATGGCACTTTGGCCATAGGACTCAAGAAGACCAGAATCCTTCCTCAGAAAAATATGTTCTATAATTTTCTGGAAGGAGATTAATGCAGAAAACAATGACTCGTTAAACAAAGTAACATTTAATTACAAATTAAGTCTCTGTCTCCAAAGCCATTGACAAAGTCTAGTAAATTGCACTGGGATCCAGTAGAACTTACACCCAAGCTAGGTATAGGCATAGGCACCATCCTACTGAGCCCAGACTTGACATTTAGAAATGACCACTCCCATAAAACAAAAAGCTACACCTGCCAGCTCAAGAAAACATGGAAACAAGCAAGCAAAGAGGAGCGTTTGCTCCACTGCCCTAGCACTAAGTTGGCCTACACCACTTGACATGCATACCTACCAGGCCCAGGTGAAGTCTTCTGAGCAAGAGAGTGGGAGAAGCAAAGTGTGTAAGTGTGTGTGTGTGTGTGTGTGTGCGCGCACACACGCGTGTATGTAAGGGGAGCTGTACGAGGGAGGAGGTGAGAGGTGAGTAGAGGAAAGGGAAGATGTGAGGAGAGAAAGTTGGTGCCCTTACCACTTTCTAAGTATGGAAGGAAGAAAATTAGGAAAAAAAAAAAATCAAAGCCTCATTGAAAACTCCACCCATAGAAAACTCTTCATAGGGTGAGGTGGTTCAGTCAGTTAAGTGTCTGACTGCAGCTCAGGTCATGATCTCACAGTCTATGAGTTCGAGCTCTGTGTCGGGCTCTGTGCTGACAGCTCAGAGCCTGGAGCTTGCTTCGGATCCTGTGTCTCCCTCCCTCTCTGCCTCTCCCTCACTCATGCTGTCTCTGTCTCAGAAATAAACAAAATATTAAAAGAAATAAAGAAAGAAAACTCCTCATAGTCCATAATCTAGATCTAAGAAGTTTAGCCCTCCCTCCTTGGGTGGAGGGGCAGAGGGAACTGCTGGCTTGAGGTCTGATGGGTTAGGGGAAGGAATGAGGGAATAGGCAGAAAAAGGGCCCAGAGCAACTCCAAAGCTAACTTCCATCTCATAGTGAAGTTCATGTCTCAGTGAGGTTTTGATTTCCACGAAATGTTTTTTTCAGCCCTATAACAGTATTTCTTTAGACTCATGAGATACAACTAAATTTTTTTTCCAGCATTAGAAATTTAACCTCAAGGAGGATATAGTCAGATATCACTCATTCTCTCAATACTCACTGATGCTTAGATTTTAGTGGGTATAAAGAGGAATTAAGATGACTCCTGTCCTTGGGACACCTGGGTGGCTTAGTCGGTTAAGCGTCCGACTTTCGCTTAGGTCATGATCTTGCGGTTCATGAGTTCGAGCCCTGCGTCAGGCTCTGTGCTGACTGCCAGCTCAGAGCCTGGAGCCTGTTTCAATCTGTGACTCCCTCTCTCTCTGACCCTCCCCTGCTCATGCTGTCTCTCTCTCTCTCTCTCTCCCCTAGAAATAAATAAAAACATTTAAAAAATTAAAAAAAAAAAAGATGACTCCTGTCCTTGAAGGAGCTTGTATTTTAGACATTGTCAAAAATAACTAGAATATAAACTATAAAGTGGAAAGTACTTTAAAATATTCATAGTTCAAGGACACAGAGTTTGGAGAAAATAAAAGGTTTTTAGCAATAGCAGGTTCCACTCCGAATTTTATAAAGTAATATAAAAGTTTTGGAGTGACCTTTTAGAAACTCCAAACAGAATTCATAGAATAATTCTTCTTTTGAAGAGGGAAAAAAATTCAGATAAGCAAATAAGCACCTGCATGATTCAAATATTGATGCATCTGCTCCCAAGCTCTATAACTAATTAGAAATTTGTTTCCTATCTGCAATTAGCCTTTTAAAAGATGGGCATCCATTAACACATTTTGGTAGTATAATGACAAGCAATTAGTGATAAACTGTTCTATTCGGGAAAGAAATAACAATTGAAAGTAGATTACCTTTATAGGAGTTGAAAAAAAACTTATTTTTTTTAACTTGCTAAGTTAATTTTTAAAATTTGGTACAAAGAATTCAATTTAGGAATCTTCCTTTTTGGGTGTACAGAACTTGAAGAAAATAAAGTCCTTTGTCTTGCTTTGGCTCTTTCTAATTACCTTTTCTCTACCCTTCCTCCATCCTCATCCCACAAATCCTGCATTTTCACTGTCATAGAAGAGAAAATATCAGGGTGCTTTCAAGTAATCTGAGAAGAAATCCCTACAAGATGGAATTAATTATACTTATCTGAGAGATTTAAACAATTGCTTGGAAGCTGCAGAAGGCAGATATCACTTTCATATAATGAAGAACTTCCTATGGATTAGGATAGATCAAACATAATTTCCTCAAGTGTTTATAATTCCTCAATTTTATCAAATGTGAACTGAAAAAAATCCTTTGCTGGATGTTGTAGAGTTGACACGGGTATTCACTGGAGGCTGGTGAGGAGGTGGACTCGCTGATGGATAAGACTTTTTCATCCACTGAATGAACTTCCCTCATTGAAATTATTTTCTTAACAAAGGAGATGCCTGCATCATGCCCTCTGTCAGAAAGTTGTCCTAGCTGCACAGTTGAATCCCTGCCACTGTTTTGAACTGAGCCAAGTTGGTAATCACGAACTCCACACACATGCCATATAGCAAAAGAATGAAATTGAGACATAAAATTAGATGTAAGATGTTAAGTGGCATAAGTTCATTCCTTTTATGCCTATCGCCTCCAGTGTATTGGAGGAGAACTGACCGTTTCAGAAGGATGGATGTATCTGAAGTTTTAGAATGGGAACTTGATGTGGTTCTGTTGAGTTAAATAGAATATTGTTAGATGTCACCCATCTTTTGTGCCTATGCACAAAATTCCCACAAATGGAGCTCTATTGCTGATCTTAAAAATCCCCGTATATTTCCCAACACAGTATTTCCCAAGATAGTATGTCTGCCAGTATGCTCAGGCCATGAGAAAAAATAACTTAGAGCCATAGATATTACAGAAGACACAGGGAAGTATTACACAGGTCAAATGAGCAGATTTATTTGAAATTATAGCAATACCATTGTTGGACATGTCACGATGATGACTGCTAAAGATGCTGCCATACAGTGTGTGATACACTCAATTTTAGGTTTAATATTATTTGGTTTATTGACCTCCCTCCAATCAATTCCCCTCTGGCATAGGTCAGCACCACTAACTTATGTCAACCCTCTCTGGTCACACTGTCCTTAAAACCTGTATGCATGCATCTAAAGACCAGAGCTACAGATTACAACCCAACACAGGCCATCTCTTGGGAATAATGTGATGTATACCTTGAGACGCTTATCTACCAGTGAGGCTACCCATTCTTCCTCATAGCTACCCACCCAGCACCTAGGACCTCTTAACTTCCGCATATGAAACCCATGATTTTCTTTTTCTTTTTAAATTGTTTTTAAAAAATGTTTCTTTATTTTTGAGAGAGAGAGAGATGAGAGACAGCGGGGAAGGGGCAGAGAGAGAAGGACACACAGAATCTGAAGCAGGCTCCAGGCTCTAAGCTGTCAGCACAGAGCTCCACACGGGGCTCGAACACACAAACCATGAGATCATGACTTGAGCCAAAGTTGGGCTTAACCAACTGAGCCACCCACTTACCCCCAATCCGGTAATTTTCTTTGCCAGCCAGAATGTTTTTGCCTTCAGGTAATAAACAACTCAAATCTGCTTAAACAATAAGACAGTTTGTTGGCTATCATCCTTGATTGTTCATGCCTTCATTTTTTGGAACTCTTCTCACTACTGTTGCCCTAATTAAAGTTTTTAATACATTTCACCTAAACTATTATAGTTGTGACCTACCTGGCCATTCCACTGCCCCATTCATGTTTTCCTGTAATAGACATTTATTCATTCCTTCAACATTTGAGTCCCTACTATACTATTTTGGGGGCAAAACACATCAATGAATAATTTAACTTGCATTCCTTAAATTTAAGGAGCTGTATTTGTTGGCAAAGTCTAGGTTGTGGTATAGCATCAAATGGAATCACAGAGTTGATAGCATATCTTGCTGTATACATTCTTGTAGGATGACTGTCGCTCTGTGCCAGATCAGATTCACTGCAGAACCTAGGCTGATGGAGCAGCCCCTATCTGGAAATTTGTCTGCTGGCATGGCACAAAAAATGAAAGTGTGACAAAGCACAAACTGATCCTCAAATTTCTGCCTGCAGTTGACCTACATCATATTCTTTTGTATTTCATTGGCCAAATCAAGCTGTTTGACATGTCTAACTTCAAGGAGTAGGGAAATAAACACTTCATCTAAGCCTAGAAGACAATAGATACTGTTTAAGAGTAAAGCCATCAATCACGTGACTTTAACATTTAGAGGAGTCAGCGAACTACAGACTACTACATAATTTTGTAAATAAAGCTTTGCTAGTACACAACCACACTCATTCATTTACATATGGTCAGTGGCTACGTTTGCACTACAACGGCAGAGTTGAGTGGTTAAGACTGAGACCATATGGTCAACTGAAATATTTATTCTCTAGTTCTTTAGAGAAGATGTTTTCCTATCCTGATTTAGAGAAACAGAAGGATACATGCATAAACATCTAAACTGCAATGTATCCACTTTCTTATTTCAGAATTACAGCCCTTTTCTGGGGAGCAAGCAAAGTATACATTTAAATAAAAATCAAGTGAAGGCATTATTAAGAAAATGTGCCTTAAGACCAATATTTTTAAAGCACTTTGGGATGCAGAGGAAACATCCAATGGAAAAGATAAGGGAAGACTTTTGGAGGAAATTGTATTTGGAATAAGCCTTGAATGGAAGGAGGGTTTTCTTAAGGGTAACTTCTGGTGAAAAATATTGCAGAGAGTAGGAGAGACTTGAACAAGGAAAATTTAAGGTATGTTCAAGGAATGATGATTCTTTGGTTATAATTAAATGTGGGTATTTGTGATGGATTATTGGAGATGATGCTGTCTCTGGAAATACAAAATACCATCTAGAATTTTTAAATTAATGCTATATTATTAGAAGATACAGCAAGCGTGTTGAAAGGTGTTGAATCTTGCCTTTGCCATGAAATAGCGTGTGACCTACCTTGGGTCACCTTAACCAAAGTATATAACCTCTCTGAGCTTCAGATAGCCCTACTAATGATGAGAATAGTTGGAACCTCACAGTTTTCTGAGGATTTAAATAATGGATGTACAACGTCTGTCTTGTGCCTGAAACACAGCATATACTCAATAATTGTAGCTATTATTATTTCTAATACTCTTTTTGAAAAATCTTTTAAAAGTTTATCTTGAGAGAGAGAGCGAGGGAGGGGCAGAGAGAGAGAGAGAGAGAAAGAGAGAGAGAATCCCAAGCAGGCTTCACAGTGGAGCCTAGTGTGAGATCATGAACTGAGCCTACACGAACTGAGTACGTGAACTGAGTCCAACACTTAACTGAATGAGCCACCCTGGGCTTCCTACTGTTACTCTTTTTAAACCATTGTCAATCTAGGTACTTTTACTTTTGTAGCCAGGCCCATTCCTCACTAACATACACTTTCTGGTCTTTGTGGCCCTTTTTGTGCTTTGCTTCCTGATTGGTACAACCTGCTACTATCTGCTACCTGTAGATCTCTAACATCCATCTCAAAATATCTTTTCTCTGTAAAGTGACTTCTTAAAAACTCTATAAAGTTTTCTCCTCAAAGTGATGTCCTACAATTTTTTTTGGCTTCCCATAATTTAAAATTAAATCTCTTCCTCCCACAATATGAATAACATATTTCATTGTGTCTTAGGTCTTATGTATGTGGGGTCTACTTTAGTCATCCATGAGATGCTTGGGAGAAGGGACTGTACCTTGGTCTTGTTAGAATCTTTGTTATATAATTGGATAAGCAGCATACACCCATGGAAGGATGCTCTAGAAAACATTTTCCTTATTTCAGGCTAGGAAGCATCTAATTGATGAACTGTCTTGGGAAAGTTTTAGTTCTGCAACTAACTTGATCTTTATAAGTAAGAAAGGAAAACTATAAGGTCATGAGATGGTCTAGTTGTTGACGTTTCTCTAAATTTTGAAAGCAATTAAATTGAATTGTATTCCTTCTCTCTAATGTATAGGAAAGGCATTTTTAAAATCACATTTATGAACTTCTCTGAACAAAAAGCTTTGCCATTACTGTTTATTTTCTAAATATCTCATGAATGGCCTAGGACCTTCCTAAATTTCTGTTGTATCAAAATCACTAATGAATGACAGAATGTTTAAAGTGAAAAATCCAATGCACGTGACTTAAAATCACACAGTTGTCCCTCTTCCCTTTGATAGGTCAGATATTTAAAGGAGACTATCAGAGTAAGGGACTCATCACCCAATGCTGGATAGATGAGTCCCTGAAGCATGTGAAAAACTTAGAGCCCTTATTCATGTTGTTTTTATTCCATCACTTAACTATCTCTCTTTTCAATGTTTAAAATATACATGTATACTTCTCTAGTATTTTATGAATAAGATTTCTAAATAAAAATTAGATTATATATGTATAATTTAAAAAGATTTTTAAATAAAAATTAATTATATATGTATGCTCAAAATTTATTTACTGATGAGGTATAAAATTTTAAAAAACCCTGGAAAATCACTAGTTTAAAAGAAAACAATATATAAATATATATATAGAAAACAACAATATTTAGTTATGCATCTCCTATATTTATTAGCTTTTATAGACAGTGGTGATTTCTTTCTATACAGATTGCATTAAGATGTAATACATAGTTTTGAAAAAACATTGCTTTCTGGTGGTGAAGAATCTTCTGGTAGCTTCAGGATTCCATCGAGCATTTTCAAGTTTGGCAAACAGGAGAATACTCTAAATCAAAAGTTGCAAAAAGAAAAAGTAACTGTGTTGAACAGAAGCATTGTATTTTACTTTCTTTATAAATAAGTGGACTTTGCCTATTGTTACAAGAAAGATGAGTGTCTATCATTTTATTTTATTTTTTAAATCTTTGCAATAGAGTTCTAATAAAATACTATTCGTGTGCATTGAGCTGATCACCTTGCTGTAGCTTGTCCTCTCAAGGAGCTACTATATAGTTCTGCCAATTGTAAATATAAATCAGAGAAGTACAGTCTGTTTTTACAAGAGAACTTAAGGCCCATTTCTAAAAAATTATATAAAGGAAAAAAAATGAGAGAATTTAGCCAATTAACCATGAGAGAAAGAATGAGATAATGAGATATGTACACATTACCAAGTTAAAAGATTTTAAAAATGGAAAAAGTAAAGAAAGCGCATATTGTTCACTGCTAATTAAGGAAGAGTTCTCTCTGTGAGGTATAAGAAAAGGGGTGGGGAGTAATCTTGTGCTGCATGATTTTCTCATGACAGAGAGCATTTTTGAAGATTGTATTTTAAATTTATACCTTCCGGGTTCGGGAAGGTGTAATTTACCCCTTCACGGTTCACCAGGGGGTCCTGCATGTCAGCCTTGTTAAACAGTAGTCAAATACCGAGCAGCATTATAAAGCAGTATTTCCTTTCAAGTGGAGAGCTGCTCTAGATCTGGGAATTCTGTGGGCTCAGAACAGAGGAAATTTCCTGCACTGGGATTTGCCCAGGATGAAAGACACTGAAGCCTATTAGCAGACATGCTATGTCAACTAAGGGTGGCATTGACCTCCTTGGGATGCTGTCATTGGCTTCATGATTTTCTTAGCACTCAATGCTTCCTGCACGTTATCTTACTTAATCCTGACACCAATTCTGGTAGGTTGGTTTTTATCCCCCACTTTAAATCACTTATCCAAGATCATACAGCCTCTAGGTGACAAAGCAAAGATAAAATTTAAATCTTCTGGTCCTCGTGTTTAGACTCAGCTGACAGGAGACTCTAACCAATACTTCTGATCAAAAAGTCAAACTGTGGTGAACTAAGATCACATTGTCTTCTGAAGAATAGTAGAAGAATTTTCCTAGGACACCCAGGAAATGGGGCTACCTTCTACCTACTGGGACTTACACTATGAGCTTTATCAGTAAGTTTTTTCTCTTTTGAACTGTGCTCTCTTCTTTTTGGAGGCTCTGAAACAAAGGAGGAAGGGAAAGATAGTCACAATCTAGGTGACAATGATCAAGAAAATTTTATACTTAAATTATTCTGATCATATTGTAAAGGGTCACTGAAGGTCTGGTCCAAACCTTGACACAGAGATACCCAGAGACAAAAATGAATGCTGTTATAATCCTCAAAGTGTGAATTCGGGGCTAGGTGTAGCCCAAATTTGGATGAACTTGGTACTTCAGTTTAGTTTCTCAGCAGAAGTGGATACTTAAGTCCTTTCCTCATACTTTACAATGTCTGCATCTTTATGTTGAAAGTAACCCTGGACTACTCAGATCAATACAGCCTGGCTTTTTATAGCCTGAGTGCCAGTCTATATCCACCTTGGACTCAATCCAATGGAGTTAATGTTAGAAAAGAGAAGAACCTCATTATATCCCTCATTCTCACATAACTCTATACCACATCATAAATAGTGAAGACAGATTCATAGTGAGACCTCAGGACATATCAGATTTCAGACAGTTAATCTTAATTCTATTGTAAGGCATCCTTTGAAGGGAGACAAGTGACTGAAATGGGATCAAAGTAAAACCCCACATAATAAATGAGCAAAACTAAAAGGTAATACTAATAAATTGTCTTTATGACTAGAAATGTGCCTTTTTTTGGAATGATGTTGAAATGTCCAGTTAAATCTCCTTGGACTGGAGGAAACATAATATTAAACTTCAAAATGTTATGACGGTTAAATATTAGCTCAATTTTAAAGCAACTGTGCTGCTAGTTTTCACTTATGTAAAAGCAATTGGAGAATTTATTATCTCAGAACACGAATTTTGCCTTTGGTCTACAGTCATGGGGGAGACAGTGGCAGTAATGAGATTTATGTAGGAATAGCAGAGATTAGAATTTTTATTTTGACAATTTTTTATTGTACTTCAGGGGTTGACGAGTCTAATGTTAGATAGGCCTCTGGAATATCATTGTCGTCATGGGAAAACAGCAGTTTCAGAAAGGAAGATAGTGAGAACTATGTCTTTTATAGAAGTTGGATGTGGATAAAGGAAGTAATCATAAACCAGGTATGGGCCTAGAGGTGATCTAATCCTTTGTATGACAGATTCAAACTGAGACATGAGTTGACTTGTTATTTGGGGGCAAATACAGGTTCTAGAACTCAGTCTCTTATTATTTTAAGTTTTCTGCAAGTGCTGCTGGGAATTAGCTGGGGAGAAATAGGGGTGGGCATAGAATTTTCTGTACATTCCACGGCATAGATTCCTTCATTATCGTTAGTACTGTTCCAGTAGTGACAAAGAACTAAGATGGTTTGTTCTTCACAGGTTTTCAAGGACTTTCAACCACTAGGGTAGATTGAATCAATTATTTCTTTGTATTCACTTAATGGTACTCCCATGCCCCTAAGGGGTGAAAATAAAGCCAGAGAATAAACAATTTATAAAATTATCACATGGGCCTCTATTGGATTCTATATGTAGAAATTTTTTAAAAGATATAATATCTTTTAAAGATTAGATAGAAAACGCATAGGATAATGAAAGTCTAAAATGAAGCATCTTTGTGTATATATATATGTAAGTATATATGTCACATATCATATATTTGTGTATATATATGTAAAAATATATGTCACATATCAAGAGAAGCTTAAACTTTTAAAGTAATCATAAACTAATGGAGAGAAGAGTGTATTAAAGATTTTTTTTAAAAGATCAGTTTCAAGTTCTTTAGATGAGCTCAGAAGCATGAAACGTTCAGCTCTTAGTAGATATGATAAATGTTTGCCAAGGGAATTTAAGCTAAGGGGAACAACTGTTAAAAGTGTCACATTCAATAAAGAACGTAGATGACAAAGGTGTTTGGGGCCTTACCGTTTCCGGTAATTTTGGTGAAACTCACAAGGGTTCCTCTTGAGCACAAGGGATTCTAATGGAGTGCACTGCAAACTGGAGAGCCCAGTCAGAGACTCAATGTGGTTTTCAGCCAAGGATAAATGCCGTATCTGGGGTATCTTTGGCAATTGTTTGAAAGATGTGAGATGGTTTTGGTTCATATTTAAAACTCTGCATCTGGATATAAAATAGAAACACTTGTCATTTGTCTTCCAAAGAGGATGGTTAACGACCAAATCTAGTGCAGGACTAGCCTGCCTCACCTAGACCACAACCCCTCAAAGAAGTGACAATGACCTTTTCTGCAAGTGTGGCTCATAAGAGAAGAAAAATATTTATATTAAAATATTCAGAGAAAATAAGTAGAATATATAAGACAGTACACTTGCTGAGTGCAGGAATCTGTTTTCTTTTCTAATATAGACACTTAGTATTTGGCCTAACATTTGGTCCATGGTGGATTCACAATATGTCCCAAATGAAAGAGTGAATGGCTGCATATAATCTCAGTGATATAGTTGTGCACACAGACACATAATAACTTGTGAAGAGTATTGCTTCTAAGTTCTGATTATAGCGGGTTTTTCTCTTCCCACTTTCCAGTACTGAAAATCTATATTGAAAAAAATAGTGTTTTAAATAATAAAAAAGACTTATATAAAAAGGAAATTTAATTAAATTAAATCCTTAGGAGAAGAAATGTGTGTTAGGCATTTAAGTTGAATATATTTTCCTGACATATAATGTCTCTCGGTATTTTTGCCTTAATTGTATAAGACCACGCAAATAGGAGAAATAATTCAAAAGCTGTCGCTGACACCTTGCCTTAAGGAAAAATTCCTTTATGTACAAATTGAGATTTAATACCATGAGAAAAGCACAGGGAACTTACTTATGGGCCTTGTACCCCATAAGGACACTTAGTAATAATTATGGAGTAATAATTATTGCTAATGGTAAAGATGGTGTGAAGCAGAGAGAGCACTTCCACAAAATGGTGATAGCAAAATTCAATGTATATATTTGAAAAAAAAAATTTAAAAAGAAAAATTCAGTTTGAACCCCCTCACCCAGATTTCATAGTAATTTTTTCCACATCTATTCTTTTCATTTCCTTGTTTCCTTCCACTCCCTCTCCACATGGATATTTCACACAGTCCTTATCATACATTTGATAATCTGGGGTTCTTACTCATTTCCAGGTTACACCTAATCTTTAGGAGTGCATTAGTACTATGACAGTTTGTAATTGAAAACCCAGCCCAAGCAGTTCCTGTCTCTCTGACCCTCTCTCTGTCCTCCTGTGAAATCTTTTCTTATCTGCTGGTCATTCCCTCATTTTATTTTTTTAAAAAATTATTTATTAAAATACAAATTAGTTAACATACAATGTAGTATTGGTGTCAGGAGTAGAACCCACTGATTCTCACGAATAACACCCAGTGCTCATCTCTACAAGTATGCTCCTTAATGCCCTTCACCACACACAAAAATAAATTCAAAATGGATGAAACACCTAAATGTGAGACAGGAAGCCATCAAAATCCTAGAGGAGAAAACAGGCAGCAACCTCTTTGACCTCGGCTGCAGCAACTTTTTACTAGACATGTCTCTGGAGGCAAAGGTAATAAAAGCAAAAATGAACTCCTGGGACCTCCCTTTCAACACACACCCCTCCCAGGGTCCTGGATTCACCCCCACAGATCCCCAGTTAGCAGGATGTTAGGGAAGCAGAACAGCAAACCCCGGGTGGTGTTTTCCTGGGGAAGAAGGCAGGAGGCTATGAATACACATGCATCAACTTTTTTTCTCCTTTGACACGCTGAGTTGGCAGGTGTAAAATCTGAATTGCAATTACGTATTTTTATATTATATATCCTATTTCTTTTTTTAATGTTTATTTTTGAGAGAAACAGAGTGCTTTGCAGGGGAGGGACAGAGAAAGAGGGAGACATAGAATCTGAAGCAGGCTCCAGGCTCTAAGCTGTCAGCACAGAGCCTGACATGGGCTCAAACATCATGACCTGGCCAAAGTCAGATGCTTAACTGACTGAGCCACCCAGAGGCCCCTTATATATCCTATTTCTAATGAAAGAAAAGCCAAAAGAATACATATCTAGAGAGCACTAAACCTGGGTCAAGTCTTTTCTTTAGTTATTGTGGTTTCTCTCTCTTTTTTCACATAAGATAGCAAAGATTTGGAAGTTTGTGGATCTGGATCCGGTCAAGTTCAAATACTCCAAGTATCTTCTGGTTCAGTATTCCTAAAGTATGCCATGTGATTATTAAAAACACTTTTGGTTGTATGTGTATTTAAATACATATTAAAAATATAATTAATATATCACTATTATATCCCTAGAATAGAGTCTGGCAAAAAAAAAAAAAGGCAAAAAACTGAATAAATCAATATCAACTGCCTTTGAGATTTTATTGATAGTAGTGATATTGTTTCTTTTGAAAATTTTTATTTATATACTTTAAAATTTGTTACTTAAAAAGAACATAAGTAAAATCAAATGCTATGCAAATCTGTCTTAAGTTTCCAAGGGGCTTCAGACATGATTGAAGATAACCCAGGTACCTTGCATGTTCTGAGACTTCTTCCATCTCCACCTGTTTCCCTCTCCTTTGTGGCTGTGATGGTCTTTTTTTTGTCCTGACTCAGTCTACCCTCAGGGATATATCTTAACCTGCTCTAGGATTTATGCTTCCTTCCTGTGGCTGCCTGATGTCCTTCATCTCCTACTTCTCTCCTGAAGACCTCTGTCTGCTCCTTGGACTGCTACCAAAGCTCGCACTACCTACCCTTTGTGCCTGGTGAAGCTGACAGCAGCTCTCCACAATCTTGAGCAAAAAGGCAGATTATCTTTAACATCAGGAGTTCAGGATCCTTGGAAGACTGAAGAGTCTGCATATTTTTAAAAACTTTAGTTTGTTTCTGTCGCTATTCTGATTGGTTACCCTCACCCTTCCTTTAGACTATGATCTTGAAGCCAAGATTCTTGTCAACTATCTGTAGAGGCTTTCCTCATAGGTGCTCAACAAATCTGACTAAAAATTTCTATCTTACAACAATAGCATTTGTATAATGTAATTGCATCTCCTGTGTACAATATAAGGATTTTGGCAAGCTTTTTTGCCAATCTGATTCTATGATGGCAAATTTCTCCTCTAAAAATTGATGGTAATACTAACTTAGAAAACAATATATTTAGGGGCACCTGGGTGGCTCAGTTGGTTAAGCAACCGACTTCGGCTCAGGTCATGATCTCATGGTTTGTGGGTTTGAGCCCATGTTGGGTTCTGTGCTGACAGCTCAGAGCCTGGAGTCTGCTTCAGATCCTGTGTCTCTCTCTCTTTTTAACCCTCCCCCACTCATGTCCTGTCTCCCTGTCTCTCTCTCTCACTCATAAATAAACACACATGGAAAAAAAAAGAATGGATTTTTTCCTGTAACATGTGACATTTTGATATGTAAATTTCCATTTTTGCCTTGTCCAGGCATCATTGAGAGCTATTGCCTTTAAGACCTGACCACATGGCCTACAGTATGTGCAGACAATAGTCACATATGTCCACATAGCAAAGATTTGACTTTAACTTAGTAACTAGACATGCTAACGAGCAGGTACCTTGGCAGTCTTATGGCACTTAAGTCCACCAGTGAATTATCCACTAACCAGAGGTTTTCAACTCGAATTAGTCTTCGGAGAATCCTGTTAAAATTTGCAACTTGATAAGGGTCCCCCAAATCCTGAAATGAAAGGTTCAAGCTCTGAAGGGAAAAATAAATAAAAAGAAAAAGCAAGTTCTTTGTCAACTTTTAAAAATAGTTATTAATTAAAAATGCATTGTATATGTTATTTAAACCAGTAGTTTTCACCTTTTTGTGTGTGTCCCTTAAAACACCCACATATCCAAACATTCACAATTACCTCGCAGAGATTCATTCTCAAGGTAGGAGAGGTAAAGATTCTGACCTGATCCTGATTAGAATTACATCCAGGGTTGGAGGTGGGGAAGGGAGGATCCTGAAACTGAGTCTGAAATTCTCTTGATGTTAAAGAGTGGAAAGGATAAAACTGTTTTGGAATAACTGATTCAAATGATTTGTTATCATTTATCCTCTTTGGAAATACTCAGAAATCACATTTATTTTATTTTTTTTTTAATGTTTTATTTATTTCTAGGAGAGAGGAAGACAACGTGAGCAGGGGTGGGTCATAGAGAGAGGGAGTCACAGACTGAAACAGGCTCCAGGCTCTGAGCTAGCAGTCAGCACAGAGCCCGACGCGGGGCTCGAACCCACGAACCGCGAGATCATGACCTAAGCGAAAGTCGGACGCTTAACCGACTAAGCCACCCAGGCGCCCCAGAAATCACATTTAAAAAGATTTCAAAGTACGATACCATCATTCAAAAGATGAAAGCTATGATTTTCTTTTAAAGTAGTTAGGAATACATACCTAACAATGACTTAGCGTATTTCACAGATTGTGGATACTTTGTGTTTGCTTTTAACATCAGTCAACATCGATTTAAAGAAAATTAAAACCACTTTTGGTGGTTTTACGAGACCACTGTTCTTGTACACTCTATTCCTAAAAGTCGACTTAACTTTTCTGTTCACACAATTTTACCATTAAGTTCTGTCAATAAAATTATTGAATAAAATGGCAATCCCCTTTTTAAAAAATTTGAAGCAAAATAATTTAATTTTAAAGAAATATAGGTATCTCTCTCTTTAAAAAGATCATTTTAAAGTCTTGATACTTTTAGGCATTAAACATTATAGACTTTGACACTTTAAGTTGCATTTTCCAAAAGTATAAAAAGCCTTAATTCCAAAATAAAACTTAAGAAATGATAACAGATTATATCTATCATCCTATATTGAATGATACCTCCTCAGAGAGGCTTTTATTGGGCCACTATGTCCCAATTAAGTTTTCTATGTTAGTTTCTTTAGCCATTCTCCTAGAGTACAGTTATCTCAAGGCCAATTAAATTTTCTATGATAATTTATTATAAAGTCTCCATAGGCCTTTTCAATATATCCATGGTTTAAATGGCAGCCATAAAGAATAAATGCATAGGGGTGCGTGGGTGGCTCAGTTGGTTAAGTGTCTGACTTCAGCTCAGGTCATGATCTCATGGTTTGTGAGTTCAAGCCCTGTATCAGGTCTATGCTGACAGCCTGGAGCCTGCTTCAGATTTTGTGTCTCCCTCTCTCTCTGCCCTCTCCTGCTTGCACTCTGTGTCTCAAAAATAAATAAACATAAAAAAAAATTTTTTTTTTTAAAGAATGAATGCATATATACCTTACAATGATTACCTCTAAAGATATTTCTGGGAGTGGAGGTCAAAGTTTCAGATGTATTCATTAAAGTTTTTAATAAATAGGCATATGGTTTAAATTTTTAAGGGTAGGATGTATCCATCCATTATATATGAAAACTTTACTTTTAAAAAGAAAAGAAAGCACTGTTCAGGGAAACAGTTTTCTATTTTTATATCTTCTACTACCAAGATATGTAACCTTTGGCAAATCAATTCTCTTTCTGGACTTCCCTCTCCTATTTAAAGGAAGGGGTTTAGACCAGACCCTCTGTGAAGCTCCTTCCCACCTCCTAATTGCATAATTCTAAAACATAAATGGCCAATCTGTGAAACAAAAGAGGCATCAAGAGGCCCCACAGAGCAGGTTTTAAACTCAGTCATTTCCCGGAGCCTTCCTCAATTCTTCACATACAATTTGGTCACTCTAAAAAACAAAAATATTGACATCCTGCTCTGTTGAGAAGTGAATTTACTCTTTCACTGCTACCAACACGTCCTTCCCATTTACACCTTTCCTGCCTAACATGACTTGATCCAGCTGGAATTAGAGGCTTGAAGAATCACGGCCCCATAGCCTTGTGGTGCCCAGGTTGACTGACTGCAGGCGCTGTTTTCAATGCTGGTGGCTCCATCAGTTGGGTCATTTTCAGCATCAGGGAATCACAGCTCCTATTTTTCACTGGCACAAAGCTCTGTTTGTTCTGGGATAGTTGTGTTCAGACCAGGCTGGCTCTCCAGCTGATCCAAGTTTTTGGCATAATGCATTGTTCGAGGGATTCCAGGTGACATCATAAACTCATTGGTAAGGAATGTTGTACAACCCTTTGACATTGATTATTATCAAAAGGAACAATGTCATTCTTGAGTGTGTTTTCAAAACTTTTCAAAAATGTAGCAACATTAGGATAAGACACAGGTTAGAAAATGAGTAACACGTCATGATGACGAAGCGTTGAGCAAAGAGATACAGAAGCCCAAACACCACTAGTTTTAGAAAAAACTCCAAAGAAATGCCGAAAGCTTTGTTTTTAATGTTTGTTTTTGAGGTAGAGAGAGACACAGTGCGAGTGGGGGAGGGGCAGAGAGAGAGAGAGAGAGAGCGAGAACAGAGCATCTGAAGCAGACACCAGGCTCGGAGCTGTCAGCACAGAGCCTGATGTGGGGCTGGAACCCACAAACTGCGAGCTCATGACCTGAGCTGAAGTCGGATGCTTAACCTCCTGAGCCACCCTGGTGCCCCTAGAAATGCTGGAAGTTTTGATATTTATGCTAGCAATGGCCCTTAAGATGGAGGGGGGCACAGGGGTCATACGAGTCAGTGGGGAAAAGAGACGTTCTCTGTCTTGTAAGCTCTCACCGTGCACTGCTCCCAGTTTTCTTGTAGCCACGCTTCCCATTTGCTTTTTTCCAGGCCTCTTTTCCGAGCAGGCACGGCACACTCCTCCTGTCTGAAGAGCAACCCTTCTGTGGAGGGTCCTGGGCAAAAATCACAAGCTGAGATCTTGGAGTAGGTTTAGGGCAGCAGGGCTGACATCTTCCCTTGATATTTGTGGGATTTTTGTTTGTTTTTGTTTTTTGTGTTTTTGTTTTTGGGTTTTCTTTTGGAGAGAGGTAAAAAAAAGGGGGGGGCAGAGAGCTAGAGGGGGAGAGAGAGAATCACAAGCAGGCTCCTCACTGTCAGTGCAGAGCCTGATGCAGGGCTTGAACTCACAAGCCATAAGTCCATGGCCTTATAAACTGAAACCAAGAGATAAATTCATAACTCACTGAGCCATCCAGGTGCCCTTCACCTGACATTGGCCAGTTTTTCTAAACTCCCACTCGATATCAGGATTAAGTAAAACATGAGTTGGCACATATAATCATATAGTGTGAGCAGTCAAAAAATGAGTTAGCTTTTAACCCTACATAAGTTACTTCTAGTGCACATAAGAAAACCACCAGTAGAGTGACTTAAGTCTTCATATAATTTTCTCCCTTTTTTTTTTACATATAGTTTATTGTCAAATTAGTTTCCACATAACACCCAGTGCTCACCCCCACGAGTGCCCTCCTCCATGCCCATCCCTCCTCCCCCCCACATACATCAGTCCTCAGTTTTTGTCAGCATTCAAGAGTCTCTCATGGTTTGCCTCTCTCCCTTTCCCCCACCATTTCCGCCCTTCTTCTCCCCCTTGTTCCTCTGTCAAGTTCCTCCTAATCCTCCTATACGTGCAAACATATGATATTTGTCCTTCTCTGCCTGACTTATTTCGCTCAGCATAACACCCTCAAGGTCCATCCATGTTGCTACACATGGCCAGATTTCATTGTTTCTCATTGCCATGTAGTATTCCATGGTATAGATAAACCACATCTTCTTGATCCATTCATCTGTTGATGGACACTTAGGCTCTTTCCATGTTTTAGCTATTGTGGAGAGTGCTGCTATGAACATTGGGGTACATGTGCTCCTATGCCTCAGCATTTCTGTATCCCTTGGGTAAATTCCTAGCAGTGCTATTGCTGGGTCATAGGGGAGTTCTATTGTTAGTTTCCTGAGGAACCTCCACACTGTTTTCCAGAGGGGCTGTACCAGTTTACATTCCCACCAAAAGTGTAGAAGGGTGCCCGTTTCTCCACGTCCTCGCCAGCATCTAGAGTCCTCTGATTTGCTCATTTTAGCCACTCTGACTGGCGTGAGGTGGTCTCTCAGTGTGGTTTTGATTTGTATTTCCCTGATGAGGAAGGATGCTGAGCATTGTTTCATGTGTCTGTTGTCCATCTAGATATCCTCTTTGGAGAAGTGTCTGTTCATGTCTTCTGCCCATTTCTTCACTGGGTTGTTTGGTTTTTGGGTGTGAAGTTTGGTGAGCATATAATTTTCTCTTTGGGGATATGAAGTCATTTGTGACTTTCCTTCTCTTTTGTCTCTCAATTCAGTTAGCCACTTGGTTCTATCACATTTCCCCTTGAGTCCTTTTCCTTTTCAACATTTAGACCCTCATATCCCCTCCCTGAACTATAACTACTTTCTTATGGATCTCCTCATGTGCAATCTTCTCTCCTATATAATAATATCAATCTCCTAATAAATGATAGACATGTCCATCTAGTCTTCCAAAAAACAGCTTTTTACCACACTCACATATTCAAAACATTTCAGAATTCTCTCACTGCCTGCCAATTAGAGATGGAAAATCCTGGCTTGTCAAGCAAAGTTTTCAAGCAATCTTTTTTTTTTTTTTCATTAAAAATTTTTAACATTTATTCATTTTTGAGAGACAGAGAGAGACAAAGAATGAGTGGGGGGAGGGCAGAGAGATAGGGAGACCCAGAATCTGAAGCAGGCTCCAGGCTCTGAGCTGTCAGCACAAAGCCCAACATAAGGCTTGAACCCACGAACTGTGAGATCATGACCTTAGCTGAAGTTAGATACTAAACCAACTGCGCCACACAGGCGTCCCAAAGTTTTCTACAATCTTATCTGAATCTCCATTTCCAAACTCATTTCCCACTGTTTCCCAACCCTGTTGTCCTCCAAATCAGGTTTGCACAAAATTTCCATGATAAAGGATATCCTGTTTCCAGTCTGAGATTAGGTGCTAGGTGATTGTGTGTCTCCAGATGACTAATTTTAATTTTCTGAGCTTCAGTTTTCCATGTCAGCAAAAATACAGGAAAGACTAGAATCAAGGGCCCAGCATGGACTGAATATGATGAGGTTATGTTTGATTGAAGTTCATACAACTTTATAAAAATAGTGATATCCAGTTCCATCAGAATGTATTTCTTTATTAGAAAGTGTAACTCTATCGTGTTACCTAGGCAAGCTACAGTCTGTTATATTAACTGGGTCCCTGACAGCAATCCTAAGCTCAGTGATTTCAAATCCCTCCCACTCCACAATATGTTTCCATGAGTTCTACCTGGGACCATCCATTTTTTCCCCCATGCCATTTTCCCAGAATGCATGATTCTTATTTCACAAGTGAAAAGAAAGATACATACTCAAGAAAGAGGTTACTAAAGGCATCAGGATCAAACTTTGCTTTTGTAGCAATTTTGTCCAGATTTTGCTGGGAGATAATGAGTCCATTTGTGAAATTTATGGGCGGCAGTAAGAGAGTCCAGTATTTCATTATTTTGACAAAAACATCACTTCTTTCACCAGGCCCAGGTGGGAAGCCTGAGTGCAACCTGACCTTTCAGGTATTTCTCTCATAATGAACTGTCATGTTGCCACCCAGGAAATCACATAACCCTGAAGTATCTCAACCAATTTACAAACAAAATATCCTTGTGTTAAGTTTTCTTCTTCATTGAGTAGGCTGATTGGAATTAAGAGTCATAGAACTGGAAAAACTGGACAATCACCTAATTGGTCAGACCTTGGGCTCTATTGTCTTAAATACACCCATCCCTGAACTTGGTAGCTTGCTCTGTGCAAGAGATACCCCCAGAGTTATTAAACGCTGCCGTATATCATTTGTTTGAGTTCTATTGATCTTCTGCTCTTTCAATTATTTTTTTAAACAGCTTTCAAAGATCTCTTTGAAGTTGGAAGCCAAAGGTCACTTCCACTGTGAGGAGTTCTATTAAATTGGATTTTTCCTTTTTAAAACTCAGACTTCGTTGGTAATTGAAGATATATCTTAGCAGTTGTGAACCACAGTCTGGAATACCTGACATCCCTGGAATGTTGGCTTTCACTTGCTATCTCTGAGCTCCTTCTTTGTCCCCTCACTGGATTTGTAACTTAGCAGCAGTGACTGAATTGACTTGCTGAGGGATTTTCAAATACAAGGCATCCATCATTTGAAAGAATTCTGCCAACAGTTGGTTCTTTTGCTTCATTTAATTGGGAGGAGTTAAGTCAGTCTTGATCTGGCCATCAAAGCTTTGGGAAATTGCTGTTTATCACATGCAAGATAACCTTTCTTTTCTTAAGAACTCTTCCTGGATGTACAGTCAGGGCAACTGAGATGAACTAAAGTAGTTTTGATGGTCTTGCAGGATCTAATCTAGAAGGAGGGTAATTGTTACTAGAATGCTTTAGAAAAGCACTTCTCTATCTCACATATGCACATACCAAACTTATACTAAATTAAGGACAGTGAATAAGGGACATCTATTTTCCTCACGGTTTGAGGTAATGAGATTTTCCTGTTTTCAGTCCTTTAGATCATGCTCCATTCCTTTTACAACTAGTCACTTGCAGGAGATTGGGTGTTGTTAATGGTCTATGGAAGGAAAATGTGCCTTATCTCTGCAGAGCCATGATTCCCCTGCATGAATGGCCACTGTGGTCCTTATGAGGGATTAGTTTTGTTGACTGATGTCCTTAACACATGACCTGGTGCTTAAAACAGGGAAGGAGGGAGACCATAATGCTCTCTTTACACATACTCATTTTCAATTTACTCCTACATTTGATTCTCCTATCATTCTCCAGTGTCTTCAGTTTAGCAGTTCTTTCTGAACCTCATCTCTCCGTCCATGCTCAGAATACAATTTCTTTTTGCCTCACTGTGGTATACTCATGAACCAGCACCACCACACACACACACACACACACAGACACACACACACACACACACACACACGCATGCCAGCACCCTTACTGTATCAATCTTTTCACTGTGTATTCAAATTTCTTCTCTCCAAACTTTCTGAGCTAGTGTTTTCACAGCATGGCCCTCTGGTCATCTGCAACAGAATTTCCTGATAATTTCACAAATACGGATTCCTAAGCCCCACTTGATACGAACCACATCAGATTATTTGAGAGTCGGACCTGGGCAAGTGCTTTTGCCAAAGGCCTCCAGGTAATTGGTCCGCAAACTAAAGTCTAAGGACCAGTTGAAGCTTGCCCACTTTGGACCCTGGTAATACCTCTCTTCCTTTTACTGATGAACTCCTTATTCACATGACACATATGGTCTCCACTTCCTTTAGTCTCCTTCCTTCCTAATTCCCTGTAATTTCTTGCTCTTCAAAAAGTATTGTGTCTCATGTCCCCACAGGACAACTTGAGTTTACCTCTAGTCATACCATCTATTAATATTTTAAAAATAGGAGTCAGTGCTTAGCTGCAAACAGAGTTAAAACGTAAGAACATATTTTACTCAAAGTTTCAGAAAATGATGCTATTTTAGTCTACCTTTGTCAACTGAGTTTGAGTGAAAGAAGAAAGGCATTGTGCAGTAAAGTAATGCCATTGAGAGGGAAATAAGGAGGCAAATATATCTAAAGCAACTTCTTCTAAATCAGTATTGCAATTGTACAGTATACAATATAACTGTAAGTCTGTAAATAGTCAAGATATCTGATGTGTTATAATGACTACTCGCTGAAGCCAAAATTATGTCTAATATTATTTTATCAGCTTACAGGATAGGCAAAAGAAACATGAGAAATGCATGGTGCCTATTCTTATATAATATAGAATCCACTGAAAGCTATAAAACTGTGGGGCACCTGGGAGGCTCAGTTGGTTAAGCATCAGACTTCAGCTCAGGTCATGATCTCACTATTTGTGAGTTCAAGTCCCACACTGGGCTCTGTGCTGACAGCTTGGAGCCTGGAGCCTGCTTTGGATTCTGTATTTCCCTCTCTCTCTGCCCCACCCCTGCTTGTGCTCTGTGTATCTTTCTCTCTCAAAAATAAGTAAACATTAATTTTTTTTAAAAAAAGGAAGTTATAAAAATTAAACATTGTATATATAGGAGCTACAGATAACAATTCATACTGTCACACTAGGGCGCTTGTAAAATCTGACAGAATGAAAAGGAATAGCAAAATAAGTTTGGTTTATTCCACCAAACTTAACATGCTTAGTGAAAATATAAAATTAAACTACATGGCTTATTTAGATTCCCATTTGATGTTTTAAAGACCAATGATAGAATTAAATCAGGTTATAGTGATTCATCAAAGTGACAATGTCATTCATGGTCATTAAATATTGTAAATAAACTAAAATCCCAACAAAGATCATTGGTTAAATATATTTAATAATATCCATATGATGGAAAGGTATGCAACCTTTAAAAAACATGTTTTGGGTAATATTTAGTAACACAGAAGAAATGTTTGCTATGATGAGATGAGTGAAAAAACTCAAGATACAATTTTTTTGTACAATTCTGTAAAGAAGTATGTGTATATACTCTTCAAAAAAAGACTAGAAATAAAAATCACAGGGGTTATTTGTGTATCATTGGATTACAAGTTCTTTTTCATCTTTCTATTTTTCCAATGTTTAATACTGAACATTTATTATTTATATAACCATGTGAATATGCTTTAACTATATTAATAATTCAGTGGTCTTGAAAAAGAAAATTTTTCTACCTCCCAGTCACATATTTGTTTCCCCAAGTAATGTTTTTAATCCACAAATAAAATCAACTCAGAGCACGTACACAAAGAACACATCCATTTGTTCTTTACCTTCTCTTACTCTTGGGCAGCGCAGCTGACTTCCTCGAATGTCATGTTGTTCTACATCGTGCCAAGTGAGGAACTTAAAAGAGTCTGATGGAAGCTTAAAAATAAGAAGAGAAATAGTATCTGGCAATATGCTAGTCATTTACTTTTATATATAAAAGTAACAGATCATTGCCAAACATTGAGCCAAATTGAACTCCAAATATCTAATGGTGTCCTTATTGAAGTCATTTTAGTTCATTCTGAATTATGTATTCTACAAATTAGCGTCTCTAACACCTGCAACTGATTCACATTTGGTGGTAAATGACAACATGACTCTGCTTTACACCACCTCGGATAAATCATTCTTGAATATTTATTGAATATATATTAGGGGCTTCAGATAACAATTCTTCTTGAAATCACATTAGTACACATAACATTTGTTAGGATGTAAAGGGAATAGTCAAGTATTGGTTTATTCTACCAAACTGAAAATGCTTAGTAAAAATATAAAATGAAATTATCTGGTTTATTTAGATTGAGACATCTCATTCCATTTTCCATTTTATAACAGTGCTAATTGTTAGAGGCTCTTTATTATATGGGCCCCCAAGCCTCTCTAATTTGCTCCGGTTGTAAAAGTTCTGCCTGTTGAGGCCCCACAGAAGCCACACGTGTGACCACTATTTTAAGAGTTTGATAATGATTGTCATCTTCTTCCTAAGTCATACAATTATTACTCACAGGTCGTGGCTTACAAATTACTAACTATTCAGGAAGAACATATGATGCTCCTTGGGAAGAGTTCTAATTTATTGACAATGTTCTAAAAATGTGTAGCCAGTATTAAAGGAAATATTTCAGGTCTGGTCATCTTCCTTGTTCCAGACAGTATATTACTGACCAAAATATGGGCTATGATCATATTTGGGACAATTTTATATTGTTTACCATTATGGAGGTTGTAGTCTATCAAAATTCCCTGTATCTTAGATAGCATATGATAGTTTCAAGGTTAACACAAATGAAAGGGCATATGACATGAAAAGAGTGTTCTGTTAAATACACACACCATGCATTCATTCTTCCGTTAGCCAGTGTTGTACATACAAAAAAAACCCCAGAATATTTGATATAAAGAAATATCATTAGAGTATTTGGAACAACTGCTTTCATTTCACAGAGAAGCTTTTCACATGGCTTATGTTTTGCTTGAGCTGTAAATTTGTGTGACTAATACTAACATAAAAAAAAAAAATTTCTACCGCTGAATAAGTTTATGAGGCTCCGGATTGAATAAATTAAGGGTTTCCCTTGCTATAGGACTCCGCAAAGCCATTATATGCTAATATACACTGTGAGTCTACCCTCACAAAGTGTTACCCTGGACTTTTAAATCCTAGAAACTTTTATTCTTGAAGCATCACATGGGTCTCATGCATCTTGTGGAGAATTTGGAACATGCTGACTCAAAATAAATTGATAAGAGGTGGCTTTTTGATAATCATTTAGCTTTGATTTTTTATCTTCATTGCTTACTCACTGAATGACCATGGCTGTTCTAGTAAATAAATATCTCCATATCTTCATTTAAAAACAGAGTAACAAAAGCTCTTTACCTTATTGAGAGCAAAAAGCTAAAAAGCTAATGAATGCTTGAACAATTCTTTGAGATGATCTGAGGATTTGCTAACATGCTTTTAAGGAATTCACTCATTCTTTGGAAATATTATTTAAAAAACCAAGGAACACATTTTAGATTATTGAGGAATGTGATCCCTGGATTATTCTTGATTGTTAAGTTCACATGTTTATGTGGCTTCTTTCCTAACTTCCAGTGTGTTTTGGATTGTTTTTTCTTGCCTCTATCATAGAACAAAAATGTATTCAAAGTTAATTCCCTGGAGTTGCCACACCCTGTTGCCTTTTTGTGCTATTTCCTGATGATCTTACTAGAAAGAAAAGACTCTAAGCTAAAGCTGTATTTGAGAAGAAAATTTCCATTTTCCAACTGACATCTAATTTTGTACAAAACCCTGTTTGCTTATTTAAAGGAGCTCTGTGATTGATTTTGGGATTTCTGATATTATAGGAAATATATGCCATTAGCAGGGAAATACAAATCAAAGCCATGGTGAGATACTATCTCCCACTAGTCAGAATGGCCAAAATTAACAACTCAGGCAATGCCCGATGTCGACAGGATGCAGTGAAAAAGGAACACTTTTGAACTGCTGGCACAGCCACTCTAGAAAACAGTATGGAGGTTCCTCAAAAAATTAAAACCAGAACTACTTTATGACCCAGATGTTGCAGTACTAGATATTTATCCAAAGGATACTGGAGTGCTAATTTGAAGGAGCACATGGCCTCCAATGTTTATAGCAGTGCTATTGACCATAGCCAAAGTATGGAAAAAGCCCACATGTTCATCAGCTGATAAACTGATAAAGAAGAAGTGGTGTGTGTGTGTGTGTGTGTGTGTGTGTATACATCTATGCACACACAGTGGAATATTATTTGGCAAACAAAATTGTGGATGGAACTAGAATGTACTATGCTAAGTGAAATAAGTCAGCTGGAGGAAGACAAATATCCCATGATTTCATGCATATGTGAATTTAAGATACAAAACAGAGGAACATAAGGGAAGGGAAGCAAAAATAATATAAAAATAGAGAGGGAGACAAATCATTAGAGACTCTTAAATACAGAGAACAAACTGAGGGTTGCTGGAGGGGTGTTGGGTGGGGAGATGTATTAAGGAGGACACTTGTTGACTGAGCGCTAGGTGTTATATGTGAGTGATGAATCACTAAATTCTACTCCTGAAATCATTATTACACTATATGTTAACTAACTTGGATTTAAGTTTTAAAAGTTCAATGTAAGATAAAGTACATTTTATAAACTTTGCATTAAGTAAAGAGCACATTAGAAGTATTTACCAGGGATGCTATTCCAGAATCCGAATGTGGATGAAACCTTCTTTTCCTCGACAGAGCTGACCAAGTGTGTGACTCACTCAGATCAGAGCAGTGCGATGAATCAGATGCACAAATCTGACTGCTTGTGTTTCGACCTGAGGAGCTGAGCCAAAGACAATGCTTAAAGTGTTTATGTGCCTTTTTAAAAGTCTTTAAATGTAAATTCCTTTGTATACAGTAGCCATAACCAGAAATTATAAGCGCAATCTTTCCACTGAGGGGAAAATGAGACACTAGACGTTTTTGTAGATCTCAGAAGGACTTTGATATCTTGCCATAGTCTTAAGCACATTTCTTATGGCTGATAGTCACTTGCGGCAAATTCTCCCCAAAGAGAAGAAGGTCTGTGTAGACTGCATATCTTAGAAAAGAAAATCTAATGGTGCACACAAGAGCACATACATTCTTATGTGAATAAGGAAGTCAGCCCTCATATTAAGACATCAATCCCAGTAGAGCTACAGTGACAGATCTATACAACAAGGACCCTTAAGCTCTCTTGGTTTCCCCATTAACCTGGCTTACATTTCCCCTGAAATTTCCCCCAAACCTCTTATACTTCTACATATTGGTGGCAAACAAATTAAAAAGTCAGGTCCTTTAATCAGTTTTACTCACTTTGAAATACTACACGATCGGAGAGGGGGCAAGATGGCGGAGAAGTGGGGAACTCCATACATTGCACTCGCTCCCATATCTCACATGGAGAAGGCCTGAAGTCATAGGAACCCTTACAGAATCCAGGAGTTTGGGAGGAAAGGAAGACCGAGTCTGCTGTGAAATGGTCCGCTCGACCATTTTGCTTAACAGTCCAGTGCTCTCTGTATCCCCACTTTTAAACCTCTGAGATATAAAACACCTTTTCTGCTCTCCTAGAGTAATTCTCTGGTTGACTATTCATTGGTTTTCCTACACTTTTCCCTATCTCTTCAGTAATAGTTGCAAGTTTCTCTTTCTGTAATTGGTGCTGTGCATTATTTTAAGCCAATTTGAAAGTAATATCCAAATATGCTTTTTCATGTTTAGTAAAACCAGATGTATCTTTCTTTCTGGCCTCTTTTTACTCTTGATAGATAATTTTTCAGGCTCCAGGAATCTTAAGAGACAACCCTCTATATTTTATAGCACAATTATGCCTTGGTAGCAGTCTTGCTTACAAGAAACCACACATCTCTTGTATATGAGGTTGCCGTCATAAAGTACAATTTAATATATCTTTTATTTTCCATGTATTAGCCAAGCTAGTACACTAGAAAAGCATAGCAACGACATCATATTCCAAAAATAGCATCTCTGTCATTAAAAAAATAAAAGTACCCTGTTATCAAAGAGAAAATTATCCCTCCACCTGCAACTAAATAACAAATCAAGAATTTTGTCTTAATTGTGTGAAAAGGTCAGAAAATGTATGTCTCTCATAACTTTCCCACCTGAGCAATTCATTCATAGTTTGGACATTATTTATTGAAATTCCCAAAGTGTGTCTTGCTATTGAAACAAATGAACAGACATTAGAAGAGTAACAAGAAATTGTGAGAAATTTATTATTCCTGAGGCAGGTAAATCCTGTGATTGATAACTGGAGTTTTGACCAACAACTAGGGAGAAAAATCTGGGAGAAAATGGAATAATAAATTGGGATGAACAGAAAGTTTAGCTGACTTTTTGGTTCACTTGTCTTTATTAAAATATTCTAGCTATTTTCTGCCAAAATGAAGTCAGAAAACCAGGAGAATGAACATGGTTGAATCTTTCCTCAGTGATTGTTGTCATTGATGGTTACACACCCTCCATTGATGGTTACACAGCAGTAATGAAAAATCTGGAGGCCATCTTCTCTCTTGTCTTTTAATCTGAAGTACCAGAAATGGTCATAGTTAAGTATACAGTCTCTCCAAAGAAGCCACAGCGGGGGAAAAGAAAGTTACATAATTAAAAGATCTGACAAGAGAGATCCAGTTGATTGGGGTTTTACTCTATCTTGTTCAGTGCGACAGATTAAGTACAATCATTTCAATGTGAGATTCAGTTTAAAAATAACTTAAAATCATCTCATTGTCTTAGTGTACATGAGATGATTTGGGGATTTAAACCACAAGTTCTCTTTAAGCCAGTACCCTGATTACTACTACACATTTATTAATAATAGTAAGTAATTAGGGCTTGGTAACACAAATAAATAGACTGTTAATGTCCTTAAACACATTCTGTGTGTGTGTGTGTGTGTGTGTGTGTGTGTGTGTCTTTCTCTGTATCTCTCTCTCTTTCTCTCTCTTTCTGTCTTCTCCCCCGCCCCAGGAGAAACTGAAGTATGACCAAGAGTTTCAGCTAAGGGCAGGTTATCTGAGAAGATTCTAACCAACAGATGACTAGTATGATTGTTTTTCAGCATGAAATCTTTCCTTAGGTTCCAAAGTCTAGTTTCTGTCGGTCACATTCTCATATCACTCCTAGGCACCACACCAGGGGACAGTGTCTGAAGGGCCGTGTGCTGGAATCTTGTGGTAGACACCATAGGGGCACTCTCAAAATCTTCTTTGTTCTGTTACTTCTGTCTGCAATTTCAAATAAAATTTTTCTTTGGTCTGCTTTTTTGGAAGAAATCTCAGCAACAAGATAACTTCTGAATCTTTGGTTTAAAAAAGAAAAAAAAAGGCGTCTTTTAGGTTATATAACTAACTCACACTTTCACTTCATCTGCAACTGTTTTTTTTTTTAATTTATTTACTTATTTTGAGGTGGAGAGAGTATGGAATGGGGAGGGGGTGGAGAGAGGGAGAGAGAGAGAGAGAGAGAGAGAATAACCAAGCAGGCTCCACAAATGCAGAGCCAAACATGGGGCTGGATCTCACGAACTACGAGTTCTTGACCTGAGCCGAAGTCAGTGGCTTCATGGACTCAGCCACCCAGGCGCCCCCATCTGTGGTTGTTGAAATGTGTACATCACTGAAGTCAGTGCTGTGGGACCTGTAAATCCTAGGAATCTGAGGAACAGAAACTGCAGGTACCTTAGCCAAGGCCCTTAGCATCTCTAATGGCCAGTTCCTTATCCTTAATGTTCAGAAGACAGCGTAGACTCTGACTGATACAGTTTTTTGTTGTTTTGTAACATCACTGCTATGATGGCGACTACTACTATTACAAATATAATGGTTTTGTAATTAATGGTTATTAAGCACTTGCTATGAGCTGGGCACTGTACCAAGGGCTTTACATGAATTAACTCATGTATGCGTCACAGTCACCAGATAAAGTGGTGATTGTTTTGATCAACATGATTATTTTGTTTGTATTATTATAACACAATAAACATTATTCCTTACAGATGAGGAAACTGAGGCACAGAGAGGTGGCGTAACTTGCCCAAGTCACGTTAAGAAATGACCAAGTGTTTTTAACCACCACGATTCAAATTAGCTTTACAGAAGCCACTGTGATTCTTTAAATAACTGTAAAGCTGTATCATTATTAGGGTGCAATTGTTATGAAGGAAAATCATTAATACTGATTTTCTTATTCCAATCGCTCTGCTTAACCACATGTAAATAATAGCGCTAGTTAGTAGAGCATGTAAATTTGAGCAGCTATTCTTTACTGGAAACAAAAGTTAAGCCTTGAGTAGTATAACCTGGAAGAACCCCATTCCAGATAACATCAAGCTGTTTTTAAAACCCTCTCCTATCTCCCCTCCACAAAATAAAACCAGACACATTCAGTTTAGTTGGTATATTGGTTTACTCATTTTTAATCTTTCTGCCTGCAGTGAACAAAGTTATCATAAATTACAAATCTAAACCCTTATGAAAGAGAAATTAATTTTATTAATGCTCCAATATAAAGCTGCCATGGAGAAGGTGCCACGGCTGAAACTGTACAGCATTTGTCAGCAGTGATTTATAGTGTCTTTAAAATAGGTGACGTTATCTGAATCGGCCATCTATTCTTAGTTTTTAAAAGTGTAGAATGGCCAACAAGGAGGAGTCAGGTGAGCTGAGACTGCTGGATAAAAGGCAACAATAACGTAACTTATCAATTCATGAGTGCCTTTCATCAGAAGATTGCAACGTCCTTTCACAGTCACGAATTTACAAGCCTCATAAATTGTCAGCTGCAGTGGGTGCTATCTATTTAATTAAAATGTCAAGTTGGTGATTATGTAACTTTGTAAGGAGAGTGAAAGGGGACATGGCAGATGGCCTAATTTCTGAGGAGAAGCTGAACTCCTGAGTTGAAAGAGGTATTATTGGACACCCATCATACAGAAGGCCAGGGGACTGACTCCTTCAGACACCTGTGGCTCTCAAAATTGTACTTATACAATTTATAAGACTCAATTTCTAAACATCCCATTTATCATCACTGCTGCATCGTGAGAACTTTGTATTTAGGAAGGAAGGAAAGAAGCTTAGTCTTGTTTTTCAGTTATTTAGCCAAGGTCACTTTTCCCAAATCCCCAACCTCCCTCTCTCTCTCCCAAAAGTATTAAGTTAGGTTCTCAAATCTTGTGGGATCTTCCTTAAACCAGGTACTTTTGAAATAAGACCTAGAAGAGAATTGCCATGGACTCTGGAGCATTAATTTTGGATGAGAGGAGATATTATTCTAGTCTTTCTTATTTCTTTGACCTTTCTTTATTTTTATTATTTTTTTTAATCCAGACTCCATGTGCTTTCTGTGCCTGTATTTTACTCACTGGTAATATGACAATGATTGCATCTCTACTTAGTAGAGATGGTAATGACATAAAAAAATACTCTGAATGATGTTCTTCTAAAATCAGGAAGAAATCTGATATTATAATGTATTTGTTTCTGAAATGGCAAATTAGGTATACCAAGTTTTTAAATTTCTGATGGCTCTAAATGAAGTTCCTGAAATTAAACCCATTACTTGAGTAAATAGTAATATACCAATAAAATGTGTGTGGGGGAGGACTTTTCCCTTCCTTTCTTCTAGGTTCTTTGGTGTAATAATTAAGTTGACATAAGATAAATTAACAGGAGAAACAGATTCAATTTCATACATACGGGAGCCCATGAAGATATGAGCTTCAAAAATGTGACCAAATTAGGCAGCTTCATACCTTTCAGACTAAGAAATAATTTTGTTTGTAGGCTCCATGCCCAACATGGGGCTTGAACTCATAACATTAAGAGTTGTGTGCTGTACTGACTGAGCCAGCCTGGTGTTGCAGAAAAATAATAAAATTTTTGAAGAATTGACAAGTCAAAGAAATTTGGGCTTGGGGTAGTAAATATTTGTTTATACAGCCTTCTCAGTCCCAAATTCCCTGTCTCTGGTGATAACAATGCCTTCTACCCTCTTGGTGCAAGGCGGATACCTTCACATGGGACAGGGATTTACTTCCTGCTTTGGAGAGACAGAGGAGGATCAGAGTATTTTTCTAACACCAGCTATATCTTAACTAACTTCATTCAATGTAATCATTATGCCAAAGTAGCATATTTTGGGTGCCATATTCTTTTCCCTTTTGAGTATTGTTCCAAAAAACCCTATGCATTTTACAGGTATTCCAAAAGTATGTCAGTACCCACAACCTGGGATTTTAACAGATATGTCTTAAATTGTTGAGTCTAAAATCATGTAACAATATATTTTGAGAAAAGCACAACTAGAATTGTCATTTTTCTTCTTCTGTCTGAGTGAGTCAGATTTAAGTTTTATGTGAACTTGTGTTCGTTAAATTTTTCATTTTTTATTCATTTTTTTGAGAGTGCGTGTACTCAAGTGGGGGAGGGGTAGAGTGAGAAGAAGGGAGAGAGTGAATATTAAGCAGGCCCCACACTCAGCTCAGCACAGAGCCTGAAGCAAGACTCCATCTCACAACCATGAGATCATGACCTGAGCTAGAATCAAGAGTTGGACATTTAACCTACTGAACCACCCAGGTGCACCTAAATTTTGCTTTTTTTATACAGGATGCATTTTCTTTTTTTTTTTTTTTTTTTTTTCCTCATCAAAAGGCATTCAATTTATTTATTTTTTTTTTTTTTTTTCTACAAATAGTTTATTGTCAAATTAGTTTCCACATAACACCCAGTGCTCATCCCCACAAGTGCCCTCCTCCATGCCCACACCTCCTCCCCCCCACATCCACCAGTCCTCAGTTTTTGTCAGCATTCAAGAGTCTCTCATGGTTTGCCTCTCCCCCTTTCCCCCACCATTTCCGCCCTTCTTCTCCCCCTTGGTCCTCTGTTAAGCTCCTCCCAATCCTCCTATACGTGCACACATATGATATTTGTCTTTCTCTGCCTGACTTATTTCGCTCAGCATAACACCCTCAAGGTCCATCCATGTTGCTACACATGGCCAGATTTCATTGTTTTTCATTGCCATGTAGTATTCCATAGTATAGATAAACCACATCTTCTTGATCCATTCATCTGTTGATGGACACTTAGGCTCTTTCCATGTTTTAGCTATTGTGGAGAGTGCTGCTATGAATATTGGCGTACATGTTCTCCTATGCATCAGCATTTCTGTATCCCTTGGGTAAATTCCTAGCAGTGCTATTGCTGGGTCATAGGGGAGTTCTATTGTTAGTTTCTTTAGGAACCTCCACACTGTTTTCCAGAGGGGCTGTACCAGTTTACATTCCCACCAACAGTGTAGGAGGGTGCCCGTTTCTCCACATCCTCAGCAGCATCGAGAGTTCTCTGATTTGCTCATTTTAGCCACTCTGACTGGCGTGAGGTGGTATCTCAGTGTGGTTTTGATTTGTATTTCCCTGATGAGAAGCGATGCTGAGCATCGTTTCATGTGTACAGGATGCATTTTCATCCTGTTCTTCAGCCCTGTGAACATTCTTATAAGAACACATAAGGCCCCAAATTAAGGAACAACAGAAGTAAAAGAACAAACACCTATCAAACTTCTCCAGGGGAAAAGCTTACAAACTTCAATAACCAGTAGTGGGTTCACTGACATTTATAGAACCATAGATATATTTCAATGCCAGAGGCAATGAAGAGAGATTGCAATACCATGATGTTCCCTCTGCGAGAGGATATTTAGAAATTTTTAGAACTTTATTGTAACCACCTATATAGCTTCTACTTACAAGGTTTTCAGTGCTTGAAGAATGTTTTACTATTCTATAAGCTGTTGCAGCAGAAAATTCAACCACATACAACACTACAAGAGAGAAGACTATAAACACTATAGGTTAATAAGTGATTAAAGTAGATCCTGTGAACAAGGATAAAACTATAAAATCCCAAATGAAACTGACTATATAAGAGGAAGGTAGTATGAATAAGACCCTTGTTTTGTGATGTGCAGAAATGTGATTGAACGAATACTAGCACTAAGGAAAAACTTTTTCTTGTTTTTTTCTTCTTTCTGTCCCTCCCATCATCCCTCCCTCTCTGCCTCGCTTCCTTGCTTCTTGCTTCCTTCAAAATTTAAAGATTAAAGTTTAACTTGTTTAACTTCTTCACCTTTTACACTGTCTCGAAAATAATCCTATTCATATTTACTTATTTAAAAATAATAATGTTTATCACAAATATTGATACCAGGCTCACAAATAAGTCTCCTCTGGTGTTGTGTATTAAAGATTATTAGCAAGTAAGGAAACTTAAAGTGCATAATTCCTCAGAGAATTTCTTACTCACTTAAAAAACATTATTTCACATGCCCTTTCTCCAAATTATGACACAGTTTTTAACAAGAAAATCAACATCAAGTCACTGTTTGAGATATACACAGCTTGCTAACAAAAGCAGCACTCTGGTGCGGGAGCTGCTTCAGTCTCTAAACCCTGAACCTAAGCAAGATTCCTCTCTCAGCTACAGGCAGTAAATGGAACCTATCAATAAATTTCACATACTCATGTGAAACCACAATGTTTATAACTGAAAACTGAAGGTGCAAATGTCATTTTTTGAAAGATGAGAACAAAGTTACATATCAATATAAAGACAAATAAGTTCGAGAAACTTGCAAACCCCATAATTGTATATTTTCTAATAATTGGCATAGTTTGAAAAATATTTGTGAAATAGCTATGAAATTTAAAAGTGAGGCAGGGCACCTGGGTGGCTCAGTCAGTTGAGCGTCTGGCTCTTGATTTCAGCTCAGGTCATGATTCCAGGATTGTGGGATTAAGCCTCACGTTGGCTCTGCACTGAGTGTAGAGCCTGCTTGGGATTCTCTCTCCCTCTGCCCCTTGCCCCTGTTTGCATGGTTTCTCTGTCCCTCTTTCTCTCTCTCCCTCTCTTTCTCTCTCTCTAAAAAACTTTTTTTTAATAGTAAATTTAAATAAAATTAAGAGTCAGGAAACAAGGATTGGGTTTTGGCCTCTTAAGCTGATCTTTGGCTCTATTGAGCTGGTAAAAGTTCTGTTTCCTCCATTTAAACTTAATAGAATAGTTAATGGATATTAACTAATATTAACTAATAACTAATAGATGTTAACTAATAGCTATTTTCTATTTTCTCATCTATCTTTCTACTGAAATTCACACATGCTTTCCCAAAGAGCCCAGTGTACCTACAGACATACTGTTGTTAAAACAGGTTACCTCTCTCCACTGTAATGATCAAATGAATTGCATTTGTAACCAGCTGCCTCGGTGGGTGTTAGGAGAGAGGGTGGCGGTAGAGTTTGCTTCTCTCTCACAGCAACCATCATCAGGAACATGGGTTGCATGACTTTATATTTTTAAATGAAATCTAATCCAGTAACACTATCTATGTTTGTTTTCTCTCAAGTAATGACTAAAGTTACTTTTAACATTTCGTTTTTCTTACCTTCCCGACATGTCTTGCTGGTGCATAAAGTTCCTCTGGCCTCATAAAGCTATCTTTCCAAAGACCTTTTTCATTGTGTTCCCAGGAGGGGATATGAGAGCTGTCCACCAAGAATCTGCTGCCTCCTTCGGGGGTCTTCCATGTATTCTCTGTGACCAAGGAAACAAGCTGTTACCTAGCAACCTGGCCTTTTAGGAGGTATTGTTACCAATCTCTTAGAACTCATCAAAGGAATTCTTGTGCTACTGGAGCAGCCTAACAGTGAGCATTGTTTCCAGGGAGTTGTCTACGCTGTGGTATAACTGAACCGTGACTCCGGGAACATAAATGATAGCAGAGGGAACAAACCGCTATAGATCCCTGAAAAACTTTGCTGTCTTCACTTCCATTTTTTGCTGAATTGTTTGCATAGGGTTTGGGTTTAACCAAAGTGGTACTTATGCAACAGATCCCTCAGTATTTGGTTTCTACTTTCTCTTCTGTAGTTTCAGAACTAGCAGAAGGAGCAAAAAGGAAGTTACCCAACTGCTGCTTGAAACTGGCTCAGATCAAATTTTGAAGACAGGGAATTCTGACTTGTTAAGCATGAAAAAGAATAGTCGACTTTTATTTCAAAGCAAATGTTTACAGCTTTTCACAGAAAAAGCAGAGAATATTATATTATATTGTTCATTCATTTATTGATCCAACGAGTTTTTTTAAAATTATTTATTTATTTTGAGAGAGATAGAGAAAGTGAGTGAGGAGGGGAAGGGCAGAGAGAGAGGGAGACAGAGGATCCCAAGCAGGCTCTGAGCTGCCAGTGCAGAGCCTGACCTGGGGCTCCAACTCATGAACTGTGAGAACTGTGACGTCATGACCTGAGCTAAAATCAAACCACCTGAGCCACCCAGGTGCCCCGTTCAACGAGTTTGTTTAGAGTGTCTACCATGTGTATCAATACCACTGTGAATTTTTAACTTCATGATCTGATAAAATAAAAGTTCTCTCAACCTGCCACTGGTGTGTCTCCTCTTCCCAAAAGAGAAGAGTGTTAGCTATGTTTCTGAGGGCTGAGAATTTGTTGTTTGCCAAAAGCATAGTAACCACTTCCATCTTTCCTGCTTCAGAGAACAAGACATTTAGGAAATTATTTTGTTTAAAGCTTTGTTTGAAAACAAGACATTTGACAAACCACAAGAGACTCTTAATGATAGAGAACAAACAGCATTGGTGGAGGGAAGTGGGTGGGGGATGGGCTAGATGGGTGATGGGTATTAAGGAGGGTATTTGTTACGATGAGCATTGGGTGATGAATTACTGAATTCTGCTTCGGAAATCAATATGGCATATATGTTAACTAAAATATAAATAATAATAATCACAAAAATAAAATTTGTAGCACTCTCAAAAAACAAAGTAAAAAAAGATATTTGACATATCTTAGAAAAAGCATCATGTTTACCTTTTTATTCCCTTTTTTCATGCATAGGTAAGCCATCCATAGACTGAAAATGTGTCCGTAATGTTATGAATGCGTTTCATATGAAAAGAGTGAAAACATTCTTCCCCATAGTAAGTTTCTGTTAGAACTTCAATTTGATGTATGAAATGCTTTAAGCTCAAACTTAACAATTTTCCAACTTAAAATATATAATTTAACATATTTCATAAAGATCCAGAAATTTGTTTCTATCCAAGCTAGTATAGTTTTTAAGATGCTATCAAATATCTGAAATATTACATCTCAGTTTTCTGCATTTTTTTTCAATGAGAGAGGTAGAGAGGCCAAATGTCAGGTGTTTCTTTTAATGTTGACTTTTCTAAGCCTCCTCAGAATTTCCAAAAGTCCAAATATTGTAGACCAATATTATCCAAAAATTAATTAATATAAATAAATCACAACTGGTCTTAATTTATCTTTTTAGCTTTATAGCGCACAACGCCTCACTTGTTCCTCCACTGACTCAGGCAAAAGCTGTGTCATATCCCAGTAGTTTATTTCTGACTTTGTCAGAATCCCCAGATGCTTTCTCCTCCTCCATCTCCCAGATGATTCTCATACCTTCTCCTCTCTTTTCTAACTCATGATCTCCACCTCATTCTGATTCCCACAGGAACAATCAGAAAAGGGTTTCCAAAGGGTACCGTCATCCATTTATCCACCAGCTCACCTTTACCTGCCCCTTTTTCTCTGCTTTCTCTCACATTAACGGTTATGACTTATCTGTCTTCCTTCATGAATGAGATCCTATCCCTTCATCTCTACTCAAGGCCATTGATCCAGACATTCTCCTACATCACTAATTTGTCCCCTCTCCTGAATAATTCCCACAAAGATGTAAACATGCTGTAACTTCACCCCATTTAAAACAGAAGCGGGGCGCCTGGGTGGCTTAGTCGGTTAAGCGTCCGACTTTCGCTTGGGTCATGATCTCGCGGTTCGTGGGTTCGAGCCCCGCGTCGGGGTCTGTGCTGACTGCCAGCTCGGAGCCTGGAGCCTGTTTCAGTCTGTGACTCCCTCTCTCTCTGACCCTCCCCTGCTCACGCTGTCTCTCTCTCTCTCTCTCTCCTAGAAATAAATAAAAACATTAAAAAAAATAATAAAAAATAAAACAGAAGCAAAACAAAACATTCTTTTGTCCACTTCTCCATTCAGTCTATCCTGTTGCTTTACATCCATCACAGCACGGGACAAAGTGTTGAAAGTGCTATGCATGCTGCATCCAGTTCTCCTTCTGGTCTCTCTCAAGCTCATTCGAGTAATGTTTTCACTCCATGACTCCAATGAAACTACATTTAGCAAGGTCACTAATGACTTTCAAGTAGCTAACTTCAATGGTCAGCTCCTAGTCCTCATTTCATTGATCCATCCACTGCATTTGACACATTGAGTTTCTCTCTCTTCTCTGAAGTGCTCTCTTCATTTGGCTTTGAGGACAACACACTCCACCAGTTTTCTTCTAGTTTATTATCTCTTTTGCTATGCTCTACTCCTCCCCCCGATCTCTTGACATCCTCGTACCCAGAGCTCAGTCTTTGGACTTCTTTCTCTCTTAACTCACTCCATTAATGATCTTATCCAGTCTCATGGCTTGAAAAAGCATCTAAATGCTAATGACTCTAAAATTTATAACTCTAACCTAGACCCCTCTCTCTGTCTTGAGTCTCAGACTCATATATTCATCTGCCTACTTGAAGTTCCTCTTGGATATTTTATAGTCATCTCAATCTTAGTAGTCAAAAATAAACTTCTGGATCTCCTGTTTAAATCAGCTCCTTTCATATCCTGCATTTATTTGTGCCAAAAAATCATGGAATCATCCTCAAGTATTCTCTTTTCCTTCACCATCACATCTAATCCCAGAAGAAATCCTACAAGCTGTACCTTTAAAATATATCTTAGAATCTGATCATTGCTCACGCATTCCACAGCTTCTAACCTGGCATGAGGCCCCACATTTTTTTTTAATGTTTATTTATTTTGGAGAGAGAGAAAGAGAAGGAGCAGGAGAGGGACAGAGAGAGAGGGAGACAGAGAGACAGAGGATCTTAAGGAGACCCTGCACTGACAGCAGCAATCCTGATGCAGGGCTTGAACTCACCAACTGTAAGAGGCTTTAACTCATGAAGTTTGAGATCATGACCTGAGCTGAAGTCAGACACTTAACTGACTCAGCAGCCCAGGTGCCCACGAGACCCCACATTTCTTAACAGTACCATTACAAAAGAACTTTTACTGGTTTTCTGCTTCAGGCCATACCTCCATGCATTCCATTTTCAAACACAGCACCCAGTTAATGTACAAGTCATTCCTTTGATCAGAACACTTCAATGGATACCCATCTCACAAAGTTAACATCCTAACAATGAGCAAAATGCACTGATGTATCTGATTTTTTTAAAAAATGTTTTATTTATTTCTAGGAGAGAGAGAGAGACAGCGTGAGCAAGGGAGGGTCAGAGAGAGAGGGAGTCACAGACTGAAACAGGCTCCAGGCTCTAAGCTGGCAGTCAGCACAGAGCCCGACGCGGGGCTCAAACCCACGAACCGCGAGATCATGACCCAAGTGAAAGTCTGACGCTTAACTGACTAAGCCACCCAGGCGCCCCTGATGTATCTGCTTTTAAAAAAGAAAAAAGTAATATCTCAAAATGAAAGTACTTTTGAACAATCAAGGTTTAAAGTGATGAAAGTTCTTTGACAACTCTTAAGTTGTTTATATCAGTTAAGGACAGCTAAGTAGTTGGTATATACTGTTAGAAAAGTGACAGCACAGGGATGCCTGAATGGTTCAATCAGTTGAGCATCCAACTCTTGATCTCAGCTGAGGTCATGAAGCTCAAGTCATGATCTCATAGTTCATGAGATCAAGCCCCAAACTTGGCAGCTAAGAGCCTGCTTGGGATTTTCTCTCACCCTCTCTCTTTGCTCCTCCCCTGCTCTCTCTCTCTCTCTCTCTCAAATAAGTAAACATTTTAAAAATATTTAAAAAATTAAAAAAAAAAACTAACAGCACAGTACTTTTCCCATCTGTATTGTTTACTACTTAAATTTTTTCATGCCAAACACAGTCACGACATATCATAGGCATGAAATAAGTATTTGTTAAATGAATGAGGAAAAGTACAGGGTCTAAAGTCATCCTGCTGATATGGAAGACAGAGATAGTTTACAGCTGAGAAGTGTCCATTAAGGAGGAGAGTACATCACAGTGTAACTATGGGGAAATGTTTGTGTTTATATATATATGTACATATATATAAATTATTACTTATATAATTTATATACATAATAATATATAATAATTTATATAATAATAATATATAATATTATATATATATAATGCTTATGGAAAACATGTCAAGAGGCTTCTTTTTGTGGAAAATCAGTTCCCAACAGATTGACCTAGAAAGATTTTTTTAAAAAAAGTGTATATTTTTAAATAATAGTATGAAGAATAGATGATGGGGAAACCAGGCAAAAATCTGAAAAAAAAAATTCCATGGCCTATTTGTAATGTATGGATGCAGCTCCACATTTCATTATTTGGGGGAAAAATAATCATATAAAAGACTTAAGCTTTTGTTCATTCCTTATCCTGTGGGGTAAGCAGTTATGTGCTTGGTTTAACAGAATTTTGAGTACCTGGCCCAGGCCTGAAACACATGTGTGTGTTCTCACCCACAAAGAAAATGGGGCAAACCAAGGATTTTAGCAGTATCCACTACAAAGCAGTCAAAGAGAGCCCTAAACTTAAACTGGAAGAAATTATTTTTAGGCAACACAATACAATTGATAGAAAATATGAGATTGCTCAAGTTCCTATCATTTTAGATCTTTTTTATTGAATCCTTGCTTAATATGGAATCTTCTAACACAGTTATATGAACATATACCTATATATTTGCATCTATATTATAAATATATAGATTTTATAAAGTATATATATATAAAATATAGATTTTTCTATCTAAAATTTAATTTATTTAAGAATAGCTCCTATTACAAAGCCGTATTGTAAAGTAGTTTCCAAATCAAGTATTTTATAAATATGCAAGCAAATTTCTTATTAATTAACTGACATTGAATTGACAATTTTTAAAAATTTTTCAACTAGCATAACTAAAAAACAACAAAAATACTATATACTTTCATCATTTCTAAAATGAAAAGATATATTATGTAACTCAAATAGGAGGAACAGTATTTTTAAATAAAGAATATTCTTTTAAATTAACAAAATGCCTCCTTATACAACTCTACTATGTTTCTTTTGTTTTTCTCCTTTGCCCTTGACTTAGCTGACACTAACTTGTGGATCCATCCCTGGATCGGAGTCCCTCTTTGAATTCCATTTTAGAAAAGGAAATAGGCTGCTGGAGTGTGCACAACAGAGTAGAAATGTCCTATTTATTTAGCAGATTTATCATCCTGAAACTCATAGAAGGCCATAGGGCATGTCATACTAATATAACTCATGTGTTGTGGTATGATAACATCGTGTGTACATGAGGGATTTATATGAAGTATGAAGAAGGGCTTCTTGCTTTCAGATAAATAATGGGATGAGTTAACATCTCAACTCCGGAGAAAAATACGAGTACAGAATGGTTCTGATAAAAGGTGTAAGAGATCAAACTAAATTATATTTAGGGTGGCCCCAGATCTGATGTTAGAGCACTGCTGATTCTTGGAATATTAAAATTGTTCTCATATAGATATTATCTTGTTGAGCCTAACGCAGTTAACTGATGAGTTCTAAAGATTTTTCTCTCTACAGTATAAATGGCAGCCAGCCAAATGCCAATGAAAATTCATATTTTTGAATTTTCATTTGCAAAAAAATATGATATGTGCCAAGAGTTCTAGTTCATTTTGCCTGTTAAAGTTATTCATGTTTCCTCACCATAATAAGTTGCTTCTTTAGGTGAAAGGAGATTAATAAATGTTCAGCATTTAATGAAGCCCCTGCATACTCTGTAACTTCTTTTATTGCACTCTAGTTTTTATCTCCAGACTTTGGTTAATATGCTAATGTTGGCATATATCACATCAACTTTCAAAAACAGCTTATTCCTAGAATTTTTAATATTTTTCTCACTTTCCTGTTTGAAGTCAATTAATCTATCATCAGTAAAATCACTGTTAAGTGCTTATTGACAATCCTTAGCAATAAGACTCCAATTCTGACTTTATTATATTGGATGCCTTTTAGACTGCTACCTTGCTTTATGTTTTAATGTGAGATATCTAGTCCGATTATCTAGAAATAACTAAAAATATCAAGTAATTTTATTCAATCTGAAATAATTTTATTTTGTTACTTTATTTTTAATTTTTAATGTTCATTTATTTTTGAGAGAGACAGAGCATGAGCAGGGGAGGAGTACAGAGAGAGGGAGACACAGAATCTGAAGCAGGCTCCAGGCTCTGAGCTGTCAGCAAAAAGCCTGATCTGGGACTTAAACCCACAGACTGTAAGACCATGACCCTAAATGAAGTCAGCCACTCAACTGACTGAGCCACCAGGCGTCCAGACTCTGAAATCATTTTAATTAACTGAAACTACCATGCAGCCTGACAGCTCTGAGAGAAGTGATTAAAAAGAATTATTATGATAAATACCAAATAAATACCAAATAAAAATCAAATTTTGTATTTTTAAAATCATTCATTCTTGTTTTCATTTATGAACAGAATTCATTTTCCAATGGCAAAATATGATGGCATAACTGGTGAATGAGGCAAAACTGTTCAATGGTCATTGCTTATTAAATCATAGGATAAATCAATTTTTATGAAGAACTTTCATCTAAACAAAGTATTTTTCAGATTGGTTAAAAATCCTATCATAGTTGATTAAAAGGCATTTTAGTTCCTACTATGTATGTTAGACACTATGCTAGAGGCGACAGAAATACAAAGTAAACAAATCAGATTTTTTTTAAGGAAGAAGCTTATATTGTGAAGGTAAAAGAAGTAGGAAATTATTCATTAGCAGGATAAGCGCTACAACAAAAGTAACTGTGGAAACTACAGAATCACTTAGGAGGGACACTTAATGCATTAGGATGGAAGAGTGTCTAAGAGAAAGGTTTCTGGAAGAATTGGCATCTAGGCTGACACTTGGAGTTAAGCAAGAGTCAGGGAGAAAAAAAAAGGAGAGGAATGCTTCTGGAGAAAGGGACAGCATGAGCAGGCGGCTAGAGGTGAGAGAGTTTAGTGGTTTGAGCATCACAGGTAATTTAATGTGGCTAAAGTTAAAGTGGAAAAAAAGATTAACAAGTGAAAAAGATGAACTGAAGGCTCTGAACAGAACCAGCAAGCAGAAAATCAGTAAAAACATCATTGAACTTAACAACATCATCAATCAATTGGGTGTAATGGACATCTATCAACTACTTCATCTAACAATATAATAATTCTTCTTGAGCTCACATGGAACATTCACTGAAAATAGACCACATTCTGGACCATAAAACAGACATTAACATTTCTTAAAATGTGTATTTATTTATTTTGATAGAGAGAAAGAGAAGGAGAGCATGAGCAGAGAAGGAGCAGAGAGAGATGTAGAAAGAATCCCAAGCAGACTCCATGCTGTCAGTGCAGAGCACAATGTGGGGCTTGATCTCACATCCTGTGAGATTGTGACCTGAACCAAAATCAAGTCGGATGATTACCCAGCTGGGCCACCCAGGGGCCCCTGACTTTAACAAATGTAAAAAAAATGGAAGTTATACAGCATCTGCTCTCAGACTCCAGTAGAGTTAAATGAGAAATAAATAACAGAACGATAGCTGGAAAATTCTAAAACACTTGGAGATTAAACAACACAACTTTAAACTGTCCATGGGTCGAAAGAGAAATATCAAAAGAAATTTTAAAATGTTCTGAACTAAATGAAAAAGGAAGCACAACTTACTAAGATTTGTGGGATACAGCAAAAGCAGTGCTTATGGGGAAATTTGCAGCATTGAGTGCATATATTAAAAAAGAAGAAAGGTCTAAAATCAATCATCTGAGCTTTTACCTTAAAGGAGTAGAAAAAGGAGTGCAAAATAATCTAAAGTAAGCCGAAGAAAAGAAACAATAAAAAATAAAGTAAAAATCAGCAGCTCTTTCTGACCATGGGTCCTGTTCCTGTGCTTTAATAAATCACCTTATGCAAAAAAAAAAAAAAAAAAAAAATTGAACAGACATCAGTAAAATTGAAAACAGGAAATCAAGATAGCCAGTAAAGCCAATAGCTGGTTCTTTAAAGAAATCAACAAAATAAAAAATGTCTATCCAAGCTAGCAAAGAAAAAAAGAAGGGAAACAAATTACTAATATCAGAAATTAAAAAGGACATCACCATAGATCCCATGGACGTTAACAGGATAATAAGGGAATACCATGAAAAACTTTATGTTCTCAAATTTGATAACCTAGATGAAATAGACCAAGTCTTTGAAAAGACATAAAATACCAAATGTCAAACAAGAAGAAATAGACCATTTGCCCCTACATCAAAATCTATTATTAAAGGAACTTAATCAATAATTAATAATTATCCAAAACAGAAAGCACTAGGTCCAGGTGGTTTTCACTGGTGAATTCTACCAAACATTTTAGGAAAAAAATGTGCCAATTATCTACAGTCTCTTTCAGATGATAGGAGCAGGGAAAGTGCTTCCTAATTTATTCTGTGATGCCAGTATTACCCTAATGCTACATCAGACGAAGAAATTACAAGAAAACTACAGACCAACATCTCTCACAAACATAGATGCAAAAATTCTCAACAAAATTCTGTTAACCCTTAAGAAATGCAAGACCCGAGGTGCTGACTAGCCCCCATGCCCTGCCCAGTTGAAAATCCATGTATAACTTTTCATTCCCCAGAAATGTAACTACTAATAACTTACTATTGACCAGAAGCCTTGCTGACAACATAGACAACTGGTTAACACATATTTTGTATGTTCTATGTATGATATACTGTATTCTTATAATAAAGTAAAGGTAAAGTTAGAGAAAAATCATAATAGAAGAACATTTATAGTACTGTGCTATATTTACTGAAAAAAAATCATGTATAAGTGGACCTATAGAGTTCGAACCTATGTTCAAGGGTCAACTGTATTAGCAAATCTAATCAAACAATGAAAATATATAAGAAGAATTATATACCACGACTGAGTGAAATTTATCCCAGATAGGAGAAGCCAGTTCAACATTCAAAAATCAATTAAGGTAATCCGTCACATTTATAGGATAAAGGACAAAAATCACATAGTCAAATCAATAGATACAGAAAAAGCCTTTGACAAAAATCCAACACCATTCATCATAAAAAGCTTTCTCAGTACACTAAGACAGGGAAGTATTTTTTCTGGCTATAACTTAAATCTTTAAGATCAGTTAAAATGGTATACTTTTATGACAAGTTGTATGTCTAGGTTTTGTTTTTCAACTTAAGACATTAGATCTTTGGATTTTTTAGCAAAATAAATATACAGGTGATGCTTAGATCGATAGGTTTAGTCATGTTTCCTGAGGCATAGCTTATATACAACAACTTCATCTATTGTGTCTGTTTGGTTCTATGAACTTTGAAAAACACATACAGTCATGTAATCACTACCATACTCAAGAGGAAAACAGTTCTATTATTTCCAAAATTTCCTTTGTCTACCATTGCAGTTGATGTCTTCCCCCACCTCCACTGCTGGCAGCTACTAATTTGTCTCCCATCCCTACACTTTTCTATTTTCCATGAAAACGAATCATACAGCATATAGCCTTTTGAATCTGGATTCTTTCTTTCATTATAATGCAGTTGAGGTTTACTGATATTTCTGCATGAGCAGGACTTGTTCCATTTCATTTCTGAGTAATAGTCTGCAAGCAAATGGACATTTAAGTCATTACAGTGACCCAGGGGGTGGATTATTTACTTCTTAGGTCAAAGTGCACCGTTAGGTTCAATAGATTCCATTGCCATGATTTTTGAAAATCGTCTCAATAATCTTTTCTTCCCAAAGTTAAAATTTATGAGTCAGATTATGCATGTGTCCAAAACAAAAGACCACATGAAACTGAAGGTTAGAAGGAGGTGGTTTTTCAGACAAATAATTTGGATCAAGAAGGCTTGTGGGAGAGTGGCCAGCTATTAATCAGGGAGGAAGGTGTCAGGGAATGGATGGGACTATACAAGATTGGACTGAAGGTGGCTGGAGGAATCCACTCCATTATCAAGGTCTCCAGGGGAAGCCTGGTAGGTATTGTGGAAAATAAGGATCATACTAGTATTCAAAGGATAATTAAAAAAAAAAAAAAAGCAGAGACATGATTCTCATCTAGATTTTAAAAGGAACATATGTCAAGTATTTTTAACTCATCAATGATGAAATTGGTAAGATGCTATAATCAGTTAAAAGGGAAATGATATATTTCTAAATTGGGGATATTAAAATGAATATGCAAATAGAAGCTTCTTCCACAGTAAGCAAAAGAAGTCATTTGAACCTCTATGGAACAGAATTTGCATGTCATTCTATAGACAAACACTATTCTGTTTTGTATGAGTTACTTACAATTTTACAGAGTTGCAAAATACTCTTCATCATTTTAGAATCAGATAACACAGAAAGGTGTGCTTTTGACAGGCCAGGCTAATTACTGCCCACTGGCCAAATCTGGTCCATAGTTACTTTTTATAGAGCCTGTAGCTAAAAATGGCTTTTCTATTTTTAAAGGGTTGTAAAAAGCACAGACACACACACACACAAACAAACAAACCAAAAACCAACAGCAGCAAAGAAGGATAAGCAGCAGAGATATATGTGGCCCTTACAAGAGAAGTTTTTTGTCATTTGTTGACACTTCCTCCCAGTGTAGAGGTCAACAAAAGATGCCACTAGGCCACTCCAGGTGACTGCCTGATTTTTGTAAGGTTTTATTGGAACACAGCCGTGTGCGTTTTTTACATACCATCTCTGCATGCTTTTGTGGTACAATGACAGAATTAAGTAGTTGTGAGAGAGAGAAAACAGAACTATTGACTATCTGGCCCTTGGTAGGAAAAGCTTGACTATACCTCTCTATATAGTATGTAATTCTCCAGTGAAACACAAATTTATTCCTCCTGTGAGAGCTATTTTTTCCTGCTTCCATGCATTCCTCTGATTTTTTTCACTTGATTTTTCTCATTTTTTCCTTCCTGTCATCCATGATTTTTCCCCCTATCTTTCCCCCTCTTTAACTCTTTCTTCCTTCTTTTTTTTTTTTTTTTATATTTTATTTATTTCTGAGAAAGAGAGAGAGCAGTGAAGGGTCAGAGAGAGAGAGACACAGAATCTGAAATAGGCTCCAGGCTCTGAGCTGGCTGTCAGCACAGAGCCCGACGCGGGGCTCAAACCCATGAACTGTGAGATCATGACCTGAGCCGAAGTCGGACATTTAACCAACTGAGCCACCCAGGCACCCCAACTCTTTCTTTCTTCTTTAAATAGCTATCATGTGAAACTAAAATACAATATTTAAGAATAACTTATTGAAAAAAAAAAGAATAACTTATTGAATAAATGTTTATATTCCTTCTTGAGTCTAAAGAAAAACTGTATTGTCTTTAGTCTCACCACCTCCAATGCTTTAAGGGTCTGAGTTAATCAGAAACTACTTCTCACTGTGTTGTAAACAGGTGCCTATGGTTTGGTGGGGGGTGAGGGGCAAGAGGCAGGCACTTAGTTGCTGTCCCCACTCAGGGCAAAAGAAGGAACATTTGTTTACATTTCAGTCAGTGAGGACTGAGAAAGTGGTTTAGTATAACCTTCTTTGAACAGCTCTTAACTTCCACCAGCATGTAGACTCAGCTGTGTGAAGCTGGGAATCACTACTGAAAGTGTAACATCAGCATTTTAAAACATAATTGTATAAATGTAATAGGATATGTAGCATATTATAACATAAATATAAAGTGTCAGCACAGTTTTTAATGTTTTTATTTATTTACTTATTTTGACAGAGTGAGAGAGGTAGCATGAGCAGGGGAGGGTCAGAGAGAGAGGGAGACACAGAATCTGAAGTAGGCTCCAGGCTCTGAGCTAGCTGTCAGCACAGAGCCTGACATGGGGCTCGAACCCACGAACCGTGAGATTATGACCTGAGCCAAAGTCAAGCGCTTAACTGACTGAGCCACCCAGGCGCCCCTTCAGCACATTTTAAAACCAACAATTCCCAAGCAGTTTTACAAGGAAATGTTTTCTGTCATTCTCCACTCTCCTGATTTTCCCTTGTCTCCCTAATTTCTTCCTCCCTTTTTATATTTTCTTTTTACCCCTGTGCCTGTCTTATGTTGTCATTTTTCTCCAAGACTGTCCTTTATCCTCTTCTCTTTCTATTCTATAGTCTCTGTCTGAGCTCTCTCATCTATTCCTTTTATTGTACCTACCAGCTGATGATTCCCAGTCTGGATCTCTAACTGAAATATAACTAAAGCTATGGCATGTATATATAACACATATTAAATTGCTATCTAGAATTCAGTGTTATTGGGTCAAACCCCACACAGCATCTCCCAGTCCACCCCATATACTTTTATTTCTACATTCTTCTTCATTAATCATCGAGAAATAACCCATACTACTTTTGGCCTCAAAATGTCTTTAGTGACTGCCATTGCTTTGGCCTAGGCGCTCATCATCTCTCATCTAAACTGTTGTAGTCATCTCCTTGGTTTCTTGACATGATATCTATCCCTGTGGGATACTCCCAAAGAAAAGCTTCCTAAAATATTGCTGCTCAAAGTGTGATCCACAGACCGGTAAGCGGCCAGCATATCACCTGAGAACTTGGAAATGCAAGCCCTCACTGGACATACTGAATCAAAATTCAAAGTTAAGAACTTTAATCCCCAACTAATTTGTATAAGTTTTTGAGTATGAAAAGCATCGTTCTATATGATATCCCTTTCCTGAAACCATTTTGTGGCTCCCCATTGCTTACAGGTTGGTGTCTAAGAGCTTTTAGTGTGGTATCCAGAGGCCTCTGTGACTTGGCAAATATCTACCTCAAAACCCCCTCTCTTATTGCTACCCTTATTTCTCTCTCACCCCCAGAGACATACCTAAACTATCATGCTTGCCTATTTTGAACACTGAATATTTCCAAAGCACATGTGTCTTGTCCCATTCTGTTTCCCCTTTCTGTAGCTGTCTGCAGACCTGAATGCTTTGCCTAATTCTATCCTATTTGTCTTTCAAGATTATTTAGTCCACATTGCTCCGTTATTATTTTGTGCCTATCTTTGTTCTATCTTTGTATTGTAATTTTTTTGAAATAAGAATATATTGGTTCATTTCCCCACTCAACTGGGAGCCTCAGAAAGCAGGAAATAGGTCTTATTCATGAGTATATTCCTAAGTCTTAGCATAGTTCTTGAACCTAACTCAAAGAGAAATTACCATTTATAAAGGTATATAATTCAATATGGACTATTGATTCAGAAAGACATTGCCAACAGGTAGCATGAATATTGCTTTAGCTATGCTCATTTAGCTGTGTCTTATAAGTTCTTCATCTACCTTGGGTTCTAATATCTACTTTTCAGCTCATTGCATTTTTACATAATAAAGCAGCAACTTCACTAGTATGTGTATTCTGAATTACAAATATAAAAGACGTGAAAATTTACTAAGCATATATATTTACTGAGCATCTACTAGAACAGGGCTAGTCTTATTGAGATGTAACATTGTTTTTGTTGCACTTAAAGAGATCTAAGTGCTTGTTTTCCAAAAGTTATAGCTATTATATTTTATCACTTTTCATGCATGATAGATAAAAGTACGATGTCATATTTATCAACAAAGGCAATGAAATGTCATTTAGATGTTCATTGGACGATCAGTCATCTGCTGACAAAGCATAATTGAATTTTGACTTTTGTCTGTGAGACTGTTACAACTAAAAACAATTAAATATTTTGTCTTTGTACATTTTTAGCAGGGCAAATCAGAGTTGAAAGTGAAAGAACAAAAAAGATAAAAAAAATTCTTGCAGTTTAAGCCTTAATCTCCTTCATGACCCAATAAAAACAGGTTTTACCCTTATTAGTTAAATAACTAGTAATATATTTTAAAATCTAAATGTAAGTACGTTGGCAGAATTTATCTAACTTTAAAATAACTTTATTCATTGCACAGATACTCACATCTTCTACATTCTAGGCAGTCTTTCAAGCCTTGGAGACATAGCAGTTAATGGAAAACACTGTGCTTACAGAGTTTATATTATTTTTTTAATGTTTATTTTTGGGGGCAGGGGGAGTGAGAAAGGGGGAACAGAGGATCTGAAGCAGGCTCTGTACTGACAGCAGAGTGCCTGATGTGGGGCTTGACCTCAGGAACTGCGAGATAATGACCTGAGCCAACATTGGACGCTCAACTGGCTGAGCCACCCAGGCGCCCGCAGTTTATATTCTAGTGGTGAGACAGACAGCAACAAGGAGCAAATGAGTAAGGCGTACTCTTATAGACAGGTTCTCTGAGAAACATAAAGCAGGGCAATAGTACAGTGTATGCAACATTGGGGTGCAGGGGAAGGATGCTATTTCGGTATAGTAACCAGGGAAGTCCTCTCTGAGAAGACAGTATTTAAATAGAGAATGGAAACAGTGAGCAATTTATTTTTTTAATTTACTAGTATTTTATTAATTATGTCATAATTATGTCAACATGTTATATATTTTTATTAAAATTTTTTATGTTTATTTTTATTTCCTTTTATTTATTTATGTTTATTTATCTTTGGGAGAAAGAGAGAGACTGAGCGTGAGCAGGGGGGGCTGCAGAGAGATAGGGAGACACAGAATCTGAAGCAGGTTCCAGGCTCCATGCTGTCATCACAGAACCCTGCGTGGGTATTGAACTCACAAACTGTGAGATCATAACCTGAGTTAATCATGACCTGAACTGAAATCAGACACTTAACAGACTGAGCCACCCAGGCACCTTGTTAATATGATTATATTAATAGATTTCCTTATGTTGAACCCCCCTTATTTCACGGGGTTTGGGCATGCTTGAATACCATTACTAGAACACCTTTCTCTTCTGGCTTGCTTGTTACTTTTTACCCCCTCTTTCTTGGTCTCATTTTTTGGTTTCTTCTCTAATCTTTTAATGTTCAAGTGCTCCAAAGAAATCTTTGATTTCTTTCTACCCTTGAAATTATCAAAGTCTCATCTTTAACTACTATCTATATGCTAAAGACTTACATAGTTATATCTCTGTTCCAACTCTTTCCTAAGCTCCAAGCATGTTTATCTAGTTGCCTATTTGATATCTCCTTTTGGATGTATGAATTCCTTTTAAATACAATATATCAGAACATTTCTTGATCTTTCTCCTTCAACATTGCTTACAGTGTTGAACGTTCATCTTAATAGTTTTCGGGAATAAAAACTATGGAGTTTTTATTGCCTCCTCTCCCTCCAACACATCAATTCCTTATGGCTATATTTTCAAAATATATCCAAATGCTAGCCACTGCTTACCACTTCCATACCTACCACACTGCTCTAAGCTACCCACTTCCCTGGAATACACAATATTCTCTCTTTTCCCTGACCCCACCCTTTCCCATTACAGTCTACTCTCAACATAGCCACTAGAGTGATTCTTCTACTCTGTAGATCATCTATGTCTATTGCTTGGATCAAACCCTCCGGTATCCCTATTTCACTCAGAGTAAAAAGCTAATGCCTTCATAAGGTTCCCTAGAGGATCTGGTGCCATTACTTCTTGGATACCATCCCTACTCCTCCATACCTCACTCTGTCCCCACTCCACTAGCCTCTTTGTTTTTCTTTGAGCAAGGCAGACATACTCTGGCCTTGGGGCCTCTGCTCTGGCTGCATCCTGAAAAAGTGAGCAATGTAAAGGTTGAGTAGGGGAAGAGGTATCCCAGACAAGGGTAACAGCAAGTACAAGGCTAAGATAAGACTGAGCTTAGGAAGTTTTCCACAAAAATAAAAGGCAAAGCTTGTTGGAATATGCAGAATACCAGACTGAATGTTGTAGGGCCATAGGTCAGGATAGGCATCTCAGATGACTTAATGAGTTTGGACTTTATTCAAAATGTGCTAAGAATCCATTTAGGCAGCAAGAATTTGTGTAATAATTCCCATGTTAGAAAGATCACTCCAACTGATGTATGGAAAAAGAACCATAGAGAAAAAAATGCAAAGAAAGGGGTTTGGCTAGGAGGCCATTACAGGAAATTAGTAGTTGTCTCTTAGATTTCTCCCTGCGTAGGTGGGGAGAAGCAGTTGAAATGGAAGTATATTGTAAAGGTGAAGCTGACAGGGTTTCTGTTTGCTTTAGATTGAAAGGGATTGAAGAATAATCAAAGCAGACTTCTCTTTTCTACATCAATGTAGAGAGGCCAGGCAAGCAGTGTCATAGGTATGACTGGAGCTCAGAGGACACAGCAGGGCTGGAAGTACAAATTTGGGGGTAATCTGCATCTAGATGATATTTAAAGTCCAGGGACTGGATGATAGCATCTAAGGAAGAAATGAATGCAAGAAGGCGTAAGGGTCACCCAAGTCGTACACTATCTAGAACCAGTGAGGAAGATTGAGAAATTGGAGCCAGTGATGTAGAAGGAAACCCAGGAAGCAGATCAGGCGTCATGAGTATGTGACCTGTGTAGCCACAGAAGGACCTGTGCTTGGATGCTCAGCTGCCACCAACTCTTCATAATTTTATCTTTCAGCTTGTTTTGTAAAGTGAAATCTGATGGGACAATGGAGCATGCAAGCTGAGGAGAGAAGATAGTGCAATATATATGTCCATCATTCCTCGGCACCCAATTCACATTGACGATGCTGCATGGGCACAGTATTCCAAGGGCCCCACAGCTTGGGTGTTCAAGGAAGACTCAAGTACAAGTAAATATATTATAGCTGGCAGTCTCAAGATTTCTTGCTTCCTTTCAAACCAGAATATGCTTTTAGAGCAGAAAGAATAGGCAATAGTGACGTAAGAATCATGAATAACCAAGGAATCCTATCTCCTCTTTTTTTGGTTATGTTACTTCCCTCTTAAGCACTTACATTGAAGACAATAACACAGAAGGGAAGGAAAGGATAGAAAAACGCATAGATGCTTCTCCTTTCCTTCCTTCCTTACCTATCTATAAGCCGGAGGTAGAGAATATTGATGGACTCTATGTGGATCAGAAAGCAAAATAAACAGTAGTGTTAGTTTTGTTCAATGCTTCCACTGTTCTGGGAGGAATTAAATATATATACATGTATGAGCTCGTGTGTAAATCATATGAGTTAAATGCTCTTATGTTTTCATTTAAATTTGGCATTGCAAAATATTAAGATGAATGGCCAAATTCATGCTGATAATTCTAAGTTTAAATTTTTTCTTTACTTATGAACAACATTGAAAGCAAAAAAATACCATGACAAGCTGAGAGACAGTGGAGGAAAGGAAAACCACCTTATGAATTAGTACCTTATAGATATTTCTTTCCCTTTTTTAACAAGGGAACCTATAACTTCATCTTTCTTTGGGCCCACAAATTATGTAGCTGGCTGTCAAAGAAGATGGCCCTGGAAGTAAAGAAAGTGCTTCCAGAAGGAGGAAGAGGTCTGTCAACACTGTCAAATGCTTCTGAGAACTGAGTAAGATAAGGACAGAAATTTGATGATTGCTTTTGGCATGGAGACTATCTAATTAAAGTGAATTCTGTCAGTTCAGATGGTGAAGTGTATGTATATAATAGTTTGAAAGTAGGAAAAATAAGCAGGGAGTTTTATACACTCATTTTTATCTGCGATGTTCCCATTTAAATATATTAGTTTTATTTATTCTAACTGTATTTCAAGAATAGCATTTGCTCAGTGATAAATAGAATCATTCTAGAACTTATTTATCTTATTATAAATAATTATCAGTAATTAAATTGTATACCTTTCATATCTTCGACTGAAAATTTTCGTATCTTTTTCTCCCGTTTTTATTTTTCCCCTTTCCTTTGAAGATGCCTACATAAAAGGTAGTGAACTATTATTAGATCAAATTTGGCACTAAAATAGTTTTTTAAATAAATACCTATATATTTCCTACTTTGTTAGCGACATAAAAAAGTAGATTGAACACAATGACAAAATTTTTACCTTCTCATCTTACAAATGTTTGTAAGTTGTTATTTCCATAAAAATAAATTTTCTGGTTCGTTATATAGTAGCTTAAGTCAGCCACTAGATGGCAGATGTTACCATAGGCAGCAACTTCTTTCATGAAACTTGGTTATAAGATTGTTCAGAATTATGATTTGCAGAAACAGAAAATTCTATTGATCCATCCTCTCCATCCTCCCTGATCTTAAAGAACTCATTACGGGGGGTCTGATTTGTACGACAGTTTTCCTTACATAAAGATGGAAGGAAAAAGCTTTTCCCTCTACAGGTAATCCCCACTTTACGAAAGTTCATATTATATTGCTTCGCTTACATTAGTGCCAGTTATTGCTAACTGAAGGAAATCCAAAAATTTTCAATTATAGGGGAAAAACATATTACAATACTCTTCATTTTATACCACTTGAGCTTATGAAGGGCTTCATAGGAATGCTCTACTTTTGGATAATGGGGAAAACGTGTATAAGATGGATCGTTCTGAAAGCAATTTTGGAATCTTATCAACTCCATAAAATATAAAGTCGAATCACAAACCTGAGTAACAAATTGCATTTATATGATTATGAAGATGAATGGCAATGCACTGGAACGTTTTCAAGCAAGGCCAAATGGATAACCTCATTGATCTTGTATCTTGTGTCTTACAAAGAAGGACATGACATAAAGATCACAAAGCAAATCTAATGTATTTACTGCTATGTTAAACTAATTGCATCACATTAAGAAAATCTTTTCTATAGTGTTTGTTCATTTGATCACTATGTTAGTTATTTATTCTGTATAGTCAGTTCTAATTGAAAAGTGCAGTAAAGAAGCAAGAAACCTGCACTAGTAGAATAATGTACACCAAAGAGTTTAATGTTGCCTCTCACACATAAAACTTGAATTTCAGAATCTGCTAGAGATTGTAATTCTAGCTAAATTCCTTTTGTGGAGTTGCATGCTACGCGTGTTCTTACTGAGGACTTGAAATCTGTTTAAGCAATATAGCCTTATACAATGTGAATGGCTTGTGTGTTTATGGCTTTCCTAAGTTAACATACTGACCTCACCTTATGATAAAGGGATTTCTTTTCTGATAGACAATGTTGTGAATATTTCATTTTATTAAGATAGCTGTGGATATCCTGCAATATTTCACACCAGGTATCTTTTTTAATGTTTGTTTATTAGAGAGAGAGAGAGAGAGAGAGAGAGAGAGAGCATTAGTGGGGGAAGGGCACAGAGAGAGAGAGAGAAATCATCTCAAGTGGGCCTCGCACTGTCAGCGCAGACCCAGCATGGGGTTCAAACTCACGAACTGTGAGATTACGACCTGAGCTGAAGTCAGATGCTTAACCAACTGAGCCATCCAGGCGCCCCCATATATCTTTTTTATTGATTTGGGGGGAGGTGGTGGGTAGAATAGGAATTGATTAACATGAGGGAAAATTTTATAATTTAAAAATAAAGAATCAAGGTCGAAAATAAACCAAACTCCCTACTGGAACTCTCTAACACTCCTGAGTTTCTCTCCTTCCTTGTTTCCATGACCTGCTCTCTCATTGCTTTTCCTCCTCTGTTGGCCTGCCTCTGCTTAGTCTCTTCCCTGGGTTCCTCTTCTGCCTGCCTTTTAATTCTTTGCTCTCAGCTTTGTCTTACCACTCTTCACTATTGTTCTCTACACTCTGGAACACTTTATACATTCTCCATGTTTCAGCTACAATGAATACACTGGTTGCTCTCCAAATCTTAGGAGTCAGCATCTCTCACAGGGTGCATAGTCAGGCTCTGGAATTAGGCTGCCTGGGTTGATATGCTGGTTTGACCACTTAACTAACGTTTAAGGGATCTTGATGAATTACCCAAGTTCACTACTTTCTTAGTTTTCTACCCTGGAATTTAAAGATGATAATAATCCTAATATCTTGTTGTTAAGTTAAAATGAAGCAATTTGTGCAATGTAACTAGCACGGTATTTGGAAAAAAAAAAAAAAAAAGGACCTAATCAACATTTCATCTAGTGCTTTTTCTTAGAAAGTAGAGCCACTGGATATCTCCACTCAGATAACTTTCAGGAGCCTTAAAATTATCATCCAAATCTTACAAATCAATACCTTACCCATCCTCCAAATCAGTTCTCTTTCTTAAATTCCCTACTTAAGATTAACAGTGTTGTCTAATTTTGTCTGTCACATTTATTCAATTCCTATATCCTGTTAACTCTACCTGGGTTTATTCCCTCTGGTTAATTTCTATTCATTTATTTTTAAAATTATTTTATTCATTCAGGAAATGCATTGTCAACTGTAATGGGATCTAAAGATGCACTTATGAACAAGACAAATAGTATAGAGTACAAGGGAAGGCTGATATGAAACAGAAATTACAAGTAATTCTTATTTTAGTTTGTCTTATCTGTAATTCCTCACCTAGATTTTTACAAATATCCTCCAACCTCTCCTCCTTATGCAATAGCTGTCAAAATTTTGCTAGAATTTTCTCTTTAAAACACAAATCTAAATCTTAAAATATTAGCCAAGATAATCCAACAGCACAATTTTTAAAAAATGGATATGACCTAGATGGTTTTATTTCAAGATTGTAAGGATTGTTTACTATTAGTTAATCCATTATTGTAATGCATTATATTAATAAATTAAGAAGAAAAATCATGTGATTGTCTCTATACATTCCGTAGATGTGCTAGAGAAAATGTAACATCCATTCACTTAAAAATACTTCTTTTTAAAAACTTGAAAACTTTCTTAGCATGTTGTAATGCATTTATTTCATCCCCAAAACTATAAGTCAATGTTTAATGTTTAATATTTAATGTTGTAGTATTTTTCCTCTAAAGTCAAGAAGAAAGGTACCTAGTATATCCATAGAATTTAGCATTATGTTGCAGATCCTAACCAATGCAATTAGACATGAGAAAGCAATTACTAGAATGTGAACAGGAAATGAAGAGCTAAACTATATTTATTAAGAGATATAATTACATATCTGGAAATTCAAAAGAATCCATGGTAATCAATGAGAGAATTTTGTAAGGTAACCAATTATAAAAGGACAGCATAAATAACCAATTATAAAATGACAATATAAATATCAATAGCATTTATATACATACATACACACATATATATATACATATACACATATGTATAAACAAAAATGGAATGTATAATTGAAGATAGGACCACATTTATTACAGAAAATAGAGATAAGGGAAGAACATATCTTGACATAAACTTAATATTCAGTACTTATGAAGAAACAGAACTGTAATTGCTTCTGAAAGAACTAGATCCTAATGAATAGAAAGACATATCAACTCTGTGAGAGAAAGACAGAAGCCAACATCATAAAGCTGTCAATTCTTCTTAAGGGACAGGAGGAAAAGCCTTATCAGATTTTTAAAAAGTACTATGAAGCCTTTATAATTCAGTTTATATTAGCACATGAAGAGGCAGATGGACTAATAGAAAAAAAATAGAAAACCCATAAATAGAGGCATTTGTATAGGGACATTTAGTATACAGTATAGGTAGCACATCAAATCACTGGGTAAAAGATGAACTTTTAAATATGTTGTTGTTTTTGTGATTATTGGATAGCCATATGGAGAAAAATGAAATTGGATCCATTTCTTACACCGTGAGCCAGGATAAATTCCCAACAGATCAGATATTTAAATCAAGGGAAAGAAAAAGAAAGATGTATGTATTTGAAAAGCACTTGTGAATTCCTAAATAAGACTCAAAATCTAGAAGCAATGAGAGAAAAGATTGATAAATTGCATTATACAAAAATAAAATTTTTTTCACAGTAAAAACAAACTGTAGGGAAAGTAAAAAGTACAAATCATGGCCTCAGAAAACATTTTTTATAAAATACACTATAGAAGGCATACTAATAAGACTAATAATACAAAGGTCTCCCTCACACATAAAGTGCTTCTAAAAATTAAGATAAAAAGGGCCAAGAAGTGATCCTCAGAAAATTCAAAGAAAAAGTCATTCTAACTGTACGAACAGTTGCCCAACCTCACCACATAACAAAATGATACTTTTTAGTGGGTGATGGGTACACTGGTGCTCATTACATACATGTATGTACAAATCCGATCATGTCACTCATCTGGTTGAGCACTCTGAATGGCTTCTCATAGCCTGTAGGATGAAGTCCTAGCTCCTTAGAATAGCACTTTAAGACTCAGAATACGAGTTCTGCTTAAGTGTATAGCTTAATCCCTCAGGATTACGTAGCTTCACAGCACCATGCTGTGATCACATCAACAGTTTTATTGTTCCCCAAACGAGGCATGTATTTTTTCACGTCCATGCCCTTGCAATGCGCTATTTCCCCTGTCCATAGTGGCCTTCTCTGTGCTCTGCTTGACAAAATCCTGCCATTCTTCAGGATACACTGAAAGTTCAAGCTTGAACTTCCCTTTGGAGCCTTTTGCTTGCTCCTCTGCATTCCTAGGCTTTCTGCAGGTGTCTGTTGAAGCCCTTCTGCAGTAACTGACTTATATGGTTGCCTCTGCTGTGAAGATAACACACTTTCTTGCCCCAGTCACCCAGTGCCTAGCATAGTACCTGGCCCCCAAAGGGTAACACACTGTTGAATAATATAATTATAATTTTTAGGCATTTGCCAAAGAGTCTTCAGAATTTCCTGTATAAATCTTCTTTGAGGACAGATATCAAGGGGAATAGAAACTAGAAAATAGATGTCTTGCAGATTTTGTTTCTTAGCACCCTGAGATTTGGCTATTGGGACTCTCGTAGTTAGATGACAAAGATTCAATTTGAACTAGCTCTGCAAATGGACTCCTAATATCAAACCTTAGAAAATAAATTTGGCCTCAGAGACTGTGTGTTTTTCTCCATCTCCGTCTATCTGTCTGACTGTCTCTCTCTCAGACACACATACACACACTGAGGCATGCACACATGCATACAGATATGCACACATACATACCTCTGCCTAATTCTGATTGTTGCCTTCATCATCTTCATCATGATCTCCGTGAGGCAGGAACTAGTAGAAGATAGCTCTGGCCTTATAATCTTATAGTCTCATTACTAGCAAGGAACAAAACTATTTCCTGCCTCCAGTTAGAAAAATTCCATGAAAATACTCCAATTGGCCTTAGTCCCACATGTATCTCCAGACTAAAAAGGCTGAGGGTATGATTGACCCCAGTCTGGCACCATCCTGGGGGTGGCACAATGTGATTGGCAGGCCTCGTCAGGATTGTGCTTGGAATGTGAGAGGAACAGCTCTTCAAGACAAAGATCCTGTCTGGGCATACAGAGGGATAACACTCCACCATACATGTGAAGAAAAAAAAACAAGATAAGATATTGGAAGGAATGTTATATAATTTTTATGATTTAAACTTTCTTATTCTTGATAAATAAATATTATAACTCAAATGCATGATAAAAATATATCAGATAAGGGGTGCCTGGGTGGCTTAGTCGGTTAAGCGTCGGACTTTCGCTTAGGTCATGGTCTTGCGGTTCGTGGGTTCGAGCCCCGCGTCGGGCTCTGTGCTGACTGCCAGCTCAGAGCCTGGAGCCTGTTTCAGTCTGTGACTCCTCTCTCTCTGACCCTCCCCTGCTCACGCTGTCTCTCTCTCTCTCCTAGAAATAATATATATATATATATATATATATATATATATATATATATATATATATATATATATATATATATATCAGATAAGGGGTGGCTGGGTGGCTCTGTTGCTTAAGCATCCGACATCAACTCAGGTCATGATCTCACAGTTCATGAGTTCGAGCCCCACATCAGGCTCTTTGCTGACAGCTCAGAGCCTGGAGCCTGCTTCAGATTCTGTGTCTCCCTGTCTTCCTCTGCTCCTTCCTGACTTGTGTTCTTCCTTTCTCTAAAACAAATAAACATTTAAAAAAATTTAAAATATACATGTATGTAAAACAAAAGGAGCAGTTGACCAAGAATCTTATTTGGACATTTTTGTATTTTCTTTTTTCTCCTTTCTAATTTTTGTGTTTATTTTTTTCTATTTATTTTGAGAGAGAGTCCACACACTCATGTGAGTGGCAGAGGAGCAGAGAAAGAAAGAGAATTCCAAGCAGGCTCTGCATAATCAGTGCAGACCCCAACACAGGACTTAAACCCATGAACTGGGAGACTATGACCTGAGCTGAAATCAAGAGTCGGGAACTTCACCTACTGAGCAACCCAGGTGCCCCTCTATTTTTATTTAAGTAAGGACCCACCTAAAGAGTAAAATTCCAGAGACTAAACTTTCTAAGTCTGATATATTTTATTCCTTGTCAACCATATTCTCTTTGTTCTTTCTTTCACTGAGCCTTTTCCCTCACAAGCCAAGTATAATATTACAAAAAAGAAAGAAATTGGAGACAGAAAAAATTTCTTCTTTATGAATAAGTTATGAATAACTTACTCATAAATGAGTAAGCTTATGAGTAAGCTCAAAGCTGCTTTTGGAGTAGAAAAAAAATGGAGTGAGCAATTCTGTGATATTCACTCTTAACCAAAATTTCCAGCAGCACCTGGGGTGCTGTTATAATGTCACAATGTTCAGTATCAGAAAACTGGGCTGGTTGAGTGAGTTTACCACCAAACTCCAGGAATAACTCTGAGGACTGCAATTAGGAAGTGTTGCCATGAGATGTTACCATGCTGGCATGGTAGCCCTAACAGCTTTCTCGCATGCATTTGGTCCACATACATTTAAGTGCCCATTGTGTACAAAGAACTGTCCAAGGAACAGTGGATGGACAAGAGAAAGTCCTTGAGAAGTTAGCCCTCCGTGGGAAGAGAAGTGTGCTGAAGTGCTGAGAAGGATTTTGAAATAAATAATATTTCTTAGGCAAAGTAAATTCTTTAAAGATATATTTATTTTGTTTATCTGTATTTTCTGCTGTGTTTCTCCCAATGAACATACATTTCAAGGATCCTAAAATGAAATGAAAAGTTAGTGCAAAATATAAAAGGGCACTCCTCACCTGGCATCAAACAGGTGCAAATCCCATTTGCCCCAGTCACCAGCTGTGTGAATTTGGGCAAGTTGATGAATCTCTCTAAGCTTTGGTTTCTTGGCCTGTAAAATGGAGCTAATAATTTTAGCTGTTCAATCAGGTTGAGAGTATTAAATAAGATAAAATGTAATCAAGTGGTTAACACTATGCCTGGGATGCAGAAGATGCACAAAACAGATTATTGATTGATTATTTTTGTTATTAATATGAAAGAGAATCTCATCTGAGGGTGTACAAACATAAAATCTAGGAACAAGTGGTACCCAACCCAATGCATGTTTTCCCAGTATTTCCTCAATTATGAATTCTCTCAACTCTTCCAACTTTACACTAACCACTCTCAGAAGGCACCCTCAGGTTCACTGTTGAAGAGTCTCCAGGGCTCAGCTGCTGTTGCCTCTTGTTTTATTTGTAGCAGAAGAACTGGCTAGAATTTCATCCCTGTTTCTTGAGAGCCTTAGAACTAAGTGAAACTTGCCATCACATGAGCCCAACCTTGGGAATGCTGCAGTCTGCATGTTTTCCTCTGGTTGAATCTCAAGAGGGGGACAAAATGGTAACATTTTCTCTTTGTTTCTACAACTTTAAATTTCAGAGGTATTCAGGCAGAGGTGGTGACTGGTGACAGCATCTTATTTTCCTCTTCTCTGTTCTCTCCACCCCACCCTTCTGCCCCCCAGTTCTGGATGGGCTCTCAGTGTTTCTTCCACATAATGAGGAAGTTAGTGGCTGACTCTCCTACTCAGCTGTCTCTAAACTTCGTTCACTGCCAAACTGGGCTTTCTTTTGAGAAGACCGACTCCATTTCGCTTTCTTGGTTAAAATCTATTTAAACAACAACAACAAAAAAAATGCATTTAGTGTTTTCTACCTTAGAGGTTCATGGTCAATTCAGTCAAACTCTTGACTTAAGTTTATTTTATTCTGAAGTACCACCGTTGGTATTTATGTTAATGAACATTTAATGAGCATTTACTATGTGTCAGGTAGGGCACAGGCATCGTTTATTAAATGATTATTAGTCATTTATAATGAGTTGTCATAATTTTCTTTCCTGTTTTGTAGTTGAGGACACTATGGCTTAAAGTGGTGATTACTTGGACCAGGGCCACCCACCTAGTGAGTGATGGAGTCTGGAACATACTAATTAACTTGTGAAGCTTAACAGATTTTATGATCTACTCATATCAGACAGGAATAAGACCCCTGAATTAAATATTTCTATGTACTCAAGTCCATTCACAAAAGCATGAATTTGTCTCTAAAACCTATTCGCATTAGATGAACAACTTCTTTGTTAAAGTGGTTTATTGATGAACTAAAATATGGTATTCTTTAAGCATAATCTGTGTTACCTACTGTTCCCAGTTTGTGAGCTTCTCAGACCTCTATAGCATTTTAGCACTGAAAAGGTATTTAGAATCTGTCAACTTCAATGTTTTTCCAACAATGCTTTGTAATGGTCCAGTCCCTTAAGGGACTGTCTTTGAGGAACAGGTGGGGTTATCTGGCACCTCTGGCATTGGCTGGTTGCATAATTACTTGATCCTCCATGTAATAATAATGTAGCGATTATTCTAAACTATTGACTGTAACTGGCTGGTAACAAATGTGTTGAAGCATCCACCAAACTGGTTGTCTACATGCTTCAATTTTTTAACAGTCTTAGTGATGGTGTAACTTTGGTTATATGACTTGACAAAGGAAGGAAAAGGTGTCACTCTTCATGAGATTTATGTCCAGGATTTTCCAGCACCATGGATTTTCTCAGATACTCCTAATTTCAAATATTCAGTTCTATTTTTTACATAGTCCATCGAAATATCTCCCAAATTGTAGTTTATAGCAAACTATTAACTGACTGAATTAGGTCAGTAAACATTATGAAATGAACTAGTCACAAAAGGTGATATAACACAAAAGATGTGGAATCACAAACCAGGGTGCTATCTGGCTGTGTAAAAATACATAATTATTCACGAGAATGCCTGAATGTCTAGCCTATATGAGGCACAACTCATTATGACTGTGGTACTTTTCCAGTCATAAAGTTTTGTACAAGAACGATAATAAAAAAGCACTGTAATCGAGGTTGCAAAGAAAACCAAGGCAGTACAAGTTGTATGATGGCATAATCATTATGCCCATCATGGGCAATTACTTTGTCTATGGTCAGAAGAAATTTGAATTACATTAGAAAGGATGTAGTTAGAATTTAATGTATTATGCACCCAGTCAAAAATAGGTTTTCATTTATTTATTCAATGAATACATATACATATGAATAGATACCTACTAGAGGTAGTAGTTGGAGTATAATTGGAAGGGACTGACTCCCTGGGGTCAGATCCTGGTTCTGTCACTTACTAACATTAGCTTCTATTCCTTAATTCGCTCATCTGTAAAATGAAAAATATAATAGATCCCAGATCATAATGTGGGGATTGAGAGGCTTAAAACAGCACCTGGTACATTTAGTGGTACAAATACCGATTGAGTGCCTACACCAGGCACTCTTCTTCATTTCTGGGGCATCAAAGAAGTCAAAACAGAGAAAGCCCCTGTCTCAGTCTGTAATTACATTCCAGTGCAGGATAGAGACAACCGGGAAGCATACATTATAAATAAATCTGAAAATGGAAGATTATGATAAAGTCCTAAGAAAACAACAAAATAATTTTTTGAAAAGGCTTGAACTCACAATATACCTTGAGAATGATACTTCTGTTTGAATACAAGCAGTATAACCTTGCACACATACAAGTATAAGGGACTGACCGTTGGTTTTGGGTGCTCCTTCACAGATGAACGAGTGAAAATATTTTGCTAGATGTATCCAATTAATCTGTGGACCTCTGTTCAACACAGTCCAGGCTCTTCTCCCTCCATATGCTCTCCAAATTCTATTATACCTTCTCTCTATAGACGTTCCATTTATTTTCAGGGCTGTGACTTTCCTACCCCTTTGCCTGCATTGTGAGTTGCCACTTACTGACTGCTGAGAAGGTAGCAGAGTATTGCTAAGGAAGCTTTGCTTCACTCCCAATTTGTTTTATAAAAACAATGCCTCAAGTTAAGAGCTTTTACTGACAGGACATGTCTTTTCCCTGTGCTTGCATGATGCCACCGCTTCTGCAGTCTCTCGCTGCTGGTAGCATTGCCTTTCTCTTACCAGCTGCCTCTGGGTCTTTGCCCATGTCTTCTGTGCTGTCATGATGGGTTATTTAGCCTAGTTTTTGTCTGGAAGAATAGCTTTTTTATTGGAGTTTGAATTGAAAGCAGATTCCCTTACAGAACAGAAACAAGAATGCCATGACGCTGCACATGTAACATCATTAGCTTCTCCGTGGCTGGCATGTCTCAGGGGGTTTACTGTGTAAGCTTTTTGTGCCCTCAAATGATGTAGACAACAGTAGAGTATAGTGCAGTTGCTAGTGTGAAGTGGGGGCAAAAGATTATATCGTAATGTCTATTATTGGAAAAATAACTCCTTGTTAGATCATTTACACTGGATTTGGGGTTGAAAATATTTAAAAGTGGAGCAGAAGTCTCTGATATTGAAATATTGTTAATGTATGTAGTACTTACAATAAGAACTATCTGCTAACAGAATTTCTAACTATTTGTCTAGAATCTGTGGTGAATTGTAAAGACTGGGTTAGTGAAAATGAAAGTAAATTTGCTAGCCCTATTGTTTTATGTTTATTTATTTTGAGAGAGAGAGAGAGAAAGAGAAAGAACCCTAAGCAAGCTTTGCTCTGTCAGCACAGAGCCTGATGTGGGGCTCCATCTCAAGAACCACAAGATCCTGACCTGAACCAAAATCTATAGTCAGCCTCTCAACCTACAGAGCCCCCCAGGCGCCCCACTAGCCCTAGTTTAAGGTCAACAGTATTGAAGCATTAGGTAGGCAGAGGACAGTCAGGAATTTGCTCTTGCTGGACATCTCCCCTCAAGAGGACAGTTGGTCACAGCTTCTTCTTCAGTGTAAACTGGACCCTCAATGAAGAGTATTTCTTAAAGTTTGTTTTTCCAGTTTTAACACATTTTTATAAAGACCATTGTCTGTGAGACTGCAGCATGGGAATAGTATCTCAAAAGACAGTGCTAAGTACCTAGTCATCTATGCAGAAATCTTTGAATACTCAAGATTTGTTTTCCAGTAAATAAAATAGTTTTCAATTATTTATAACAAAGTAACACAAACCGCTTCTTCAAGTTATGGTAAGAATTTTGCTACAATTTATTTTGCCACTCTCTGTTGTAAGCATGTTAGCTAGATTATTTTATTCTCACAATCCCTACGAACTAAGTATTAGTATTGTATGTATTCTTGTGATATGACCATCACAATGTAACCACTGAAGCATATGAAGACTTCACCAACAAGATTTTGAACCATTGTGTTCACCATTAGCGTCATATGGATTTCTAAAAGGGTAAAATTTAGGAAAAAAACCAAATTGAATGAAGAATTATGCAAATAAGAGGTTTCATTGTAATTAGAATTCTCTTCAAGGTCAAGGAATTCAAAATCTAAAATAGTCTCCTAACTTTGTGAGGACGTGATTTAGTGGGAAAGGCATTTGTCACGTGGATAAGGAATACTGCAGCTGTTTATTGTGTTTGAATGACTCGTTGCTCTGAAAACATCTTTATTGGCAACCACCAATCTGAGATAATATATTCTTTTTCGTTTTGGATTGGTTGTGTTAGTAAAAGATGTTTGTTCCACTTCAAAGACAGATGATGTATTGTTCATCCCTGCCTGCACTGACAGGGAAGGAAGGGGCTTCTCGGCTCTGACAGGGAAGTGAGAAACCACTGGTTGACAGGACCACGGAGACTAAGGCAAAAAACAGCTGAAACTTTAAACAATATTTGTTTCAAACCAAGTCTCAGTAATATCCTTATTTTTTCTTAGGGATTTAACTCTTACGTTAGATTTCTTGCTCTTTTTCCTTCATGGCTCCTTGTATCCATCCTGACTGAAATAATAGGATGGTAAGATAACTGTCAGAAAGGCGAAGAAGCTAGAGAATAGTCATTGGTTACAGTAGTTTTCCAGAGAAAATAATACTAAAATGCAGGCTTAGGGAAAGAAGATACTTGAAATATTTAAATGAATCTTTTTAACCTAGCGCAAGTGATTAGCAAGTCCTTTTAATTGTCTTTGTTAGAAGTTTTTTTGTTTTTATTAATTCAAAATTTCCTAAAATTTTTGAATTTCATCATAATTGAGCGTCATGTGTTTTACAATGACTATATTCAAGAGTCATTTAGGAAACCGTGATTCAGAAGATTTGTTCAAGTTAGATATGGGGAGATAGATTGAATATCTAGTTGCTATAGCTCTCTGCCCTCTAGTGACAAGGAATCTTTGATCAGATCTCATTGCTTTGATTGCTAAAACAATACATTGAGTAAGTAATTCTATGCTGTAAATCGCCACCATGTAGAACTCAAGCACAGCTTTATCATTGACTAAATATCTGCTTTTGAGCACAGAGTGAAGGGAAAGAGCCTTCCCACCCAAAGCTTGGCTCCCACCTCATTCAATTCTTTCAAAGGTCTCAGTGACCAACAACCGTCTCCTGATCTCAGGGAAGAGGTAGGGTCTGGGAGACTCTGGCAGCAGGGGTTGTGGTATTCTGGATGGACAGAGGAGACTTTCTGCTGGGAAGCAGGAAGGGGGAGGAGAACCTTATATTCATAAAACAGCAGACTTCAAAAATGCTATTTGAAGTGTATGCTAAAGGCATACATTTGAAAGAGGTTCCATTTTTTTTTTCTGGTCCAGTGAATTATTAAGGATCTGTTCTGCTATTGAGAGCCCAGTGCTTTTTCTCTAACCAGCAGATTCTATGAAGCATTTTTCCATTCAATAGTTGGTAACTTTTGAATCATTAATCTGCTCTAAAGCTATAGAGTTTGTGTTTAATCAATAGAGATGAAAAAGTTTGTTTTTTAACTAATATTCTAAGTTATTAATGGTCTCAAAAATAAAGCTTTTTTATGTTTCCTTAGCCAAATTTATTTGTTTTTTAAGTTCTTATTTAATTTCCAGTTGGTTAACATACAGTGTAATACTAATTTCAGGTGTAGTTTAGTGATTTGACACATACAATACCTGGTTCTCGTCACAAGTACCGTCCTTAATCCCCATCACCTGTTTAACTCACCTCCCCTCTGATAACTATGTTCTCTATAGCTAAGTTTCTTGGTTTGCCTCTCTCTCTCATTTTTCCCTAGGCTCATTTGTTTTATTTCTTAAATTTCACTTATAAGTGAAATCATATGGTGTTTCTTTCTCTGACTGACTTATTTCACTTAGCATAATACACTTTAGCTCCATCTACATCATTGCAAATGGCAAGATTTCATTCTTTTCAATAGCTAATATTCCATTGTATGTATATATACATATATATACACACATATATATATCTCACATCTTTCTTATCTGTTTATCAGTCAGTGGAGAGTTGGTCTCTTTCCATAATTTGGCTACTGTAGATAATGCTGCTATAAACATTGGGGTGCATGTATCCCTTCAAATTAGTATTTTTGTATCTTTTGGGTAAATACCTAGTAGTGTAATTGCTAGGTTGTAGGGTAGTTCTATTTTTAACTTTTTGAGGAATTTCCAGAGTGACGTTACCACTTTGCATTCCCAGCAAAAGTGTAAGAGAGTTCCCCCTGCACCCTCACCAGTACTTGTTGTATCCTGTGTTGTTAATTTTAGCTATTAGGATAGGTGCGTGGTGGTATCTCATTGTGATTTTGATTTGTATTTCCTTGATGATGAGTGATGTTGAGCATCTTTTCATGTGTCTGTTGGCTATGTGTATGTCTTCTTTGGGAAAATGTCTATGCATGTCTTCAGCCCATTTTTTAATGGATTATTTGTTTTTTGGATGTGGAGTTTTATAAGTTCTTTATATATTTTGAATATCAACCCTTTATCACATATGTCATTTGCAAATATCTTCTCACATTCTGTTGGTGACCTTTTAGTTTTGTTGATTGTTTTCTTCACTGTGCAGAAACTTTTTATTTTGATGCAGACTCAATAGTTTATTTTTGCTTTTGTTTCCCTTGTCTCCAGAGACGTATCTAGTAAGAAGTTGCCATAGCAAATGTCCAAGTGGTTATTGCCTGTGTTTTTCTCTAGGATTTTGATGGTTTCTATCTCTTATTTAGCTCTCTTATTCATTTTGAGTTTATTTTTGTGGAAGAAAGTGCTCCAGTTTTATTCTGCATGTTGCTGTCCCAACACTATGTGCTGAAGAGATGGTCTTTTTTCCATTGGATATTCTTCCCCACTTTGTCAAAGATTAGTTGACCATATTGTTATTGGTTCATTTCCGAGTTTTCTATTCTATTCCACTGATCTATCTATCTGTTTTTGTGCCAGTATTATACTGTCTTGATAATTACAGCTTTGTAATATAACTTGAAGTCCAGAATTGTGATACCTACAGCTTTGCTTTTTCTTTTTCAAGATCATTTTGGCTATTCAGGATCTTTTGTGGTTCCATATAAATTTTAGAATTATTTGTCCTAGCTCTGTGAAAAATGCTGTTGGTATTTTAATAGGGATTGCATTAAATGTGTAGATTACTCTGTGTAGCATAGACATTTTAAGAATGTTTAGTCTTCCAATCCATGAGCATGGAATGTTTTTCCATTTCTTTGTGTCCTCTACAATCTCTTCAATAAGTGTCTTCTAGTTTTCAGAATACATCTTCAAAAGTCCTTCATCCCTTTGGCTAGGTCTATTCCTTATGGGTATTGGTGTCATTATAAATGGGATTGATTCCTTGATTTCTCTTTATGCTGCTTTGTTATTAGTGTATAGAAGTGCAAAGATCTTTGTTATGTTGATTTTTATATCCTGCAACTTTACTGAATTAGCGTATCAGTTCTAGTAACTTTTTGGTGAAGTCTTTTGGGTTTCCTATATTGAGTATCATGTCCTCTGCAACATAATACATGAACGTTTAATTTCTTCCTTGCTGATTTGGATGTCTTTTACTTCTTTTTGTTGTCTAATTGCTGAGATGAAGACTTCTGATACTATGTTAAATAATAGTGGTGAGAGTAGATATTCCTGCCTTGTTTCTCACCTGAGAGGAAAAGCTCTTAGTTTTTCCCAGTGGGGATGATATTAGCTGTGATTTTTTTCCACATATGGTGTTTATTATGCTGAGGTTTATTACCTCTAACCTTAGTTTGTTGAGAGTTTCTGTCATGAATAGATGTTATACTCTGTCTAATGCTTATTCTGTATCTATTGAAAGGATCATATGGTTTTTGTCCTTTCTTAATATGGTGTATCACGTTGACTGATTTGTAAATATTGAGCCATCCTTGCAGCTCAGGAAGAAATCTCACTTGATTGTGGTGAATGATTCTTTTAATATACTGTTGGATTCAGTTTGCTAGTATTTTATTGAGAATTTTTGCATCTATGTTGATCAGGGATATTGTCCTGCTGTGTTTCTTTAGGGGCAGGGGAACCAAAGGCAGAGGAGGGAGAGAATCTTAAGCAGACTCTCCATGGAGCCTAACATGGGTCTCAGTCTCATGACTCTGATATCATGACCTGAGCAGAAATCAAGAGTTGGATGCTTAGCTCACTGAGCCACCCAGTCACCCCTGTAGTTTTCATTGTTAGTGGATTTCTTATCTAATTTTGATATCAGAGTAATGCTGGCTTCATAGAATGAATTAGTAAGTTTTCCTTCCTTTTCTGTTTTCAAAACTAAAACTTGATCTTACATCCTGGACATTAGCTTAGTAGAAAGGAAGATACAAGTAAAATGAAGATTTTACACATATATGAATGAGAACAAATGCAAAGAACTAGAAAAGTGCCAGAAGTTTTACTGTGAGTACCACACCTTATTTAGTGTGTGCCTGAATCATATGTGCAGCTAGAATAGTGAAGGAAGAGAGATTACACAAAAAGTGTGAAAAAATATTTACAGTAAGTTTAATGAAGCTTTCTGCTTCTGGGAGCTGTCCCCCCACCCCCCCCACCCTTGATTACTAGAAAGAATTAATGTCCCTACTAAATATTAGAGCACTGTTTTGTAATTTATATCATTTTACTTTTTCAGGATTTTAGCAATGAAATTTATTTAAACTTTCAACCACATGAATGTAAAATCTAGTTTTAATTACAATATTTGCCTTAAACATTTATTGGATTTTATTTTTCAAGGCAAAAGAACATATAATCTCATCAGAAAGTGTCACATAATTAGTAAGGGTAGCAGACATGTCTGTCTTTTTGTTACTTCAAATCAAAATGAATTTAAAACTTTTGGCATTCAATACAGCCAATGACTTTTTTCTTTTCTTTCTCTTCTTTTTTAAAAATAAGATGATGATATCCACATTTTTATAAATCATAAGATGCCTTTCCCATCTTTTCCATGTTTATTTTATTTTAATCCCTTCTCTATTTCATTGGAATATGATTGTCTTATTCATTTCAAATGAGTTCATCAACCAACCTCAGTAAAAAAAAAAATGAGAAGGTGAAAATAACAAAGAAGAAAAGAAACAGAAGGAGGAGGGAGAAATACTGGCAGCCACTCATAAAGAAATATTCACAACGTAGCTGATATGATCAACATATTTTTGGCTCCTGCAAATAAACACCACCAATAAGATTTCAGACCATTGCCTTTCAGGTATTTTTCCATGTGGTATTCACAAGCAGATATAGATATTCTCCATTCAGACATAGCCACATTTCTCTCTATGTTTACACCTTTCAATTAATGTATTGTGGGCATTATTCAATGTCAATACATAAGTGACCATCTCTAATTACTGAATGCATGGGTATACAATAAATTATTTTATGAGGCCCTTAATAGATGTTTATGGGATTTTTTTCTATTTTTTTTCTATGAGAACATTAAATGAAGCCACTTTTACATACAGCTTTACACAACTGCTTATTAAGATAAATTTTTAAGAAATTAGGTTTTATAAGTATATATAATGGGGCACCTGGAAAGCTCAGTGGGTTAAGTATCCAACTGTTGATTTCAGCTCGGGTCATGATCTCATGGCTCATGAGATTGAGCCCCACATTGGGCTCTGTATTGACAGTGAAGAGCCTGCTTGGGATTCTCTCTGTCTCTCCCTCTCTCTTTGCCCCTAACTCGCTCTCTTGCTCTCTCTCAAAATAAATAAATAAACATTAAAAAAAGAATGTTTAAAAGTGTATGTACTTAAAAAAACCAAGTATACACATTCAAAATGTCTTCAAGAAAGTCTTTACCAATTTACATCCTAATCATTAATGAAGAAATTTATTACACACCTTTAGCATCACTAAAATTTACCCATCTTTTTATTCTTTCTTGAAAATCTATGGAAATCTAGGAAAGTAAAAAGAGAAGAAAAGAAAAATGTGCACAAAATTGCCACAGTCCGTCTATCTATGTAGAACTGAGCTCATGACTTACATCAGTTTTCAGTTTATACATTTAATTTATCCTAAGGAAATCTTCAGCTTCTTCTGCAAAATTCAATTTTAATTTATATTTGTCCACAACCTTTCATATATGATTTGGACAGGCCATTGAATATAATGAAAGCAAATTTCTCAGTGCTTCCTTTGATCTGTTTTATAGCCCTGCTTTAACAAGCCAGAGAGAGTCAAGAAATAATGATTCAGCCACCTCAATATAGAGTTCACAATTCTATATTGACTAAAGAAAATGTAGATTCCTCGAAGGTATAGTACTTGTGAAGTATTTAATGTCAACTTCCATCTACTCAGACAAATCCACATCCCAAATCTCATAGGATTTCACATTGTAGAATTGGCTAGTTTGCTTAATTCCCAATGGGATTTGAGCATTACCACATGAGTTGCAGGTTACTTTAGCAGAAAAGGGTATCAAAATATTTGGCAATAAAGTTTAGCTGTTGACTAAAATGGTAGCAATGTTTTTCCAGTTTGGAAGAGCAATGAAGAAAGGCCTCAGTGCATAAAATCTTGCTTATCTTGCTATCTGGATTATGAATGTGAAAGGATATTACTAAAACCCAAAGCGTAAAAAGGCAATATGATGTTCCATCTTTAATTTATTTACTTAATGAATCATAGTGATGGATATTCTAATGTTGAACCATGAGACACCATGGATTTTAAAATACAGAGATAAAATAAATGGATAAGATGATATGACTGGAATATATTTCAATTTTAAGTACTTATTCCTAAACAGAAGAAAATGCCGTCTCAGAAAAGTCAGCCAGGATGTGAAACATTATAAAACTCAAACTTTTGCCACAAAATGCAAGTGTTGACTGTTGGTAAGGGTGAGGAGTTTGCTCAGAATGAAGGGGCAGGTGGAAATGTCTCATCTCCAAAGGCCTGGGAGGGGACAGGAAGGACAGAAGGTGATGGCCAAGTAAATATTTTGGTGGCTACAACTACTTACTAATTTTTATATCTTAATAAAGATACATAGATTATAATATCTTTAGTAAGTAAATATTTAGAGGCATAGGGAATCATAAAGTAACAATTTAAAAATGAGACAAGTGAAGAGAAACTTAATAGGACTAGTAAAAGACTTAGTATGATTAGCAAGAAATAGAGGTAAAAATAGGAAACCTAATATATAGTAAATATTAAATCTGATGAGAATAAAACCAAAATACTAATCTTCACAATAAATTCAAATGAACCATATCTCCCCGTCACGAAACAATGAATATCAAATTGGATTACAAAATATATACACCTGTGTATATATTTTGTCTGTAAGAAGCTCATCTGAAATAAAATGAAGACAAAGGTTGAAAAGGCTGTGCAGAATCATAAAGGCAAATGCAAATAAAAAAATAAGAAGGGCTGACAATATTGATATATCAGATAAAGCAAAGTCTGCCACAAATGTGCTAAATGAGACAAAGGAGTTATTATATCATGATAAAAGCTGTAATCCAAAATAAGGTTAATGTCTTTATTCATCAGACACACAGCATCACAATATATAAAATAAAATGCTCCAGAAATACAAAGATAATTTAATCAAGTAAAGGTGCGATGCATTAAGAATAAGACCAGCAGACTGCTTCTCAACTTTTTACAAACATATATATATATATATATACTTTTTTTTTTTTAAAACATTTTATTTGACTGACAGAATATGCATTATTTTCCTACATTATCAGAACAAACACAATTGTGAATCATATGCTTCATCCCACAGAAAGACACAGAGGCCATATTCTCTGGTCCATCCAGTAAAATAGGATTCAAGAACAAAGTCATGAATAAACAACCAAAAGTACTCCCCTAACCAACTATTAAGCCAGAAAAGTAATCGAACGGCTACTAATGGCCAATTAATTAATTTTATAAGCATTTCACTTCTAAATATTAGAATTGGGGCCTTGAACATTTTTCTTATCAACAAAGAAAGCCTTAAATGTACCAATTAAGAATTCAACTGAAGGAAGTGGCACCTGGCTGGCTCAGCTGGTTGTTTCCAACTTTGGCTCAGGTCATGATCTCAGCGTTCATGGGTTCGAGCCCCAGACTGGGCTCTGTGCTGACAGCTGGGAGCCTGGAGCCTGCTTCCGATTCGGTGTCTCCCTTTCTCTTTGCCCCTCCCCTGCTTACACTCTGTGTTTGTCTCTCTCTGAGTCAAAAATAAAATAAACATTAAAAAAAATTCAGCCAAAGGAAGGAGAAGACCAAATTCTATTATTCTAAGAGCTGAACTATTTTAGGTTTCTGGCTTCTATAGTATATATAGTATATTTAAGGTCATACTACGCAGAGTTCATGAGGAGGCCTGGTAAGAATTCAGGCTGTTTTTGACAATTTCCCTGTCATGGGCAGCAGCGTGAGCAGCAGAGGCTTCTCTGGTCATGTTGAGTTCAGGGGCGAAGTCCTAGCCAGGAATACAGAGGAGGCATCTCAGTCAAGTGTGGGGACTACGAGGACATCACCCTACAGTGGCTGCTCCTGAATGCCCAGCAGCCTCAGCCTCCTTCCCAGCTTTCCTCAGGGCTTCCTGTAAGCCTTGCAGGTCGGTACACAGGAATCTTGGAGAAGCAGCCTCACCCACAGGTAAAGCCTCAGGTGAGCCCAGAAAGACCAGATGCTGCAGGGATTTGGGGAGCAGGTCATTAGGAAGACCTCCAAGCACTTTTGTTCTTGGGGATCCTCACTCCCAGCTGGATTCACACTCAGGGGTCTGGATGGTTCTCAGCAGGCCGATGGTGCTGGGTCTAGGAGTAGCTACAGGGAAGGCACCGAAGCAGTGGTGCAGGTGGCTCCTTGCCCAAATGCCCACTGAGGGTCAGCCCGACCTTCACCCCAGCCCCACTTCACTGGAGGAGTTGAGCCTTGGTTGCCCACATCCCCATCCCTACATGAAGGCTCACCTTCTGATTTGTACAGAGGTGAGGAGTTTATCCTTTTCAGAGTCCTAAACTAATTTGTTCTCATCTTAGAAAATGTCTTGGCAGTATATTTTCAACTCATTAGAAGATACCACCTCGCACTCCACATTTGTGTTTCCTACAAGACAATAACCTGTCAGATACATAATATGTCCATTTCTCTTCTTCCAAAGGAAACAATCCTTTGTAAGCAAGCCAAGACTTACTAAAATTCTGAAATTAGCTGCTCAAGAAGAGGGGATTTTTTTTTTTGTTTTCTTATGTTGCTCTATTTGATTTAAACAGTCTATTATATTTCTGTGGCATATTTCAACAATAATAACATATACTTTCATCATCATTTTGTGTATTATGAAGTATAGATTGATAATCTATTTGCCATGAACAATATTTCTAAATACCTATTATATATACATCTTTTCTGAGGCCATTTTTAAAAGAAATTCAAAAAGTCTCTTTTTGAATGTGGTATTTTTTAATTCTCCGGGGCACTCTGCTTTCTCACCATGATACTGAAGAAGTCAAGAAGTGAGTAGGGTGTTCTGTTTAACCAGCTGTGGTCTCATCTCTGGAGTTACAAAAGGGAAAAACATGGCCTCTCTCAACACCTTCAAGTAATGTCCACAAAATAGAGAAAATCGAATATTGTATGATGGTTGTATTGTGTAGCTTGAAGGTCCACAAAACCAAAACCCACTACTTGTTTCAGGAGGCTAAGAAACCTACATACAGCATATGTGACTTAGACAATCCGCATAGACAAAGCCAGGCTCTTCAGTGCATATGAACATGGAAATAAAAAATTAGATACCAGCCAGCACTTGTGTGTGAACAAACTACAAAATGCCTTTTCCAGCACTTCTGATTTCAACTGTCCTCTTCCTGTTCTAGCTTGCATTTGTCATGAGGATGTCCTGCTTATGACAAATAACACTAGTTAGAGACCAGGGTCCAATTCATGGGGCTAGGGATGGAGAGAACCTGCAGACCTACCAGCACACACATCACACACACAGAATGAGGAAAGCTGAGGTGAGGACTTTAATAGCACAATAGATTCTCAGATGATCAATGTAATCCAAGAACATTGCAAAAAATAAAAATAGGAAATACAGAAAAGTAGTAAGAAAGCTTTTTAAATATAATATAATCATCAAAGATGATTGCTATAGGCATTTAGGACTATAATTTACCAGAATTGTGTGTGTGTGTGTGTTTGGGCGTGTGCATTTATACTCAAATACAAACATGTGTGTTGGCATCCTGCTATGAATCTTGGGACTGAATGAGGAGGTGAGAGCAGATGGATAAGGAAGCTACAGTTCAATCCATCTCTTTGGGTTGAAATTGCTGTGTTGCATTGATTTTCAGTGCTATCTTTTTGATATATGGTATGAAAAGTTACCTTCTTTAGCACCACTCAATATTCGCTTATGTTGTCTACCCTGTACTAATGTGAGGCGTGACAAAAGTGTATGCTGAACAAAATGGAAATGACTCCCTTAGGGTTATTTCATGGCCCTTGATTCAGTAGGCAAATGAAAACTGAGAGTTACTCAGTTTTCTTAAAAGGCTTCAAAGGTCTTCAAAGTCCTGCAAGATGTATTTCTGATGTCATTAATATAAACCTTTACCCTGGGCTCCTGCCTCTCTTCATCCCAAATCACCTGTGTATTGCTGAATGGGACTACTTGCCCAAGAGTTTTTGTCTTAAAGACATTATTCTAGACCCTGTGTAAGAGAGAAATTCGTGCCAGATTTTGTGGACCTGGATTTATAGAACTCACCATATACAACGAGAGATATGAAGCGTATGCAATATATCAGTGAGTTTCGTGATGGGTGTAAATTTCAGAAAGGAGCAGAGGTGACTTGCCCACATGCCTCCCTCAGGAATCCCAATCACTTTTAGATTCTCTTCAGCATCATGGACACCAGCAAACCTTCCCACTGAATCCTTAGTCTAGGGCGGGAATGCTTTTGTGATACTTTTATTAGAGTATGTGTGTCTCTTTCACTACATTTAACTCCATTTCTTTTCCTTGTATTTCACTTTTCTAGACTCTCAATAAATTGAGAGCAGGTAGGATGACATTCATATCCGCATCACTGGGAAATAGCATCTGACACAGAAAATGATGTAATAAATGCTATTGGAATGTATGAAATCAAGAGAAGCTCAGAAAGGCAACTGAAAGGTATCATTTTGATTTTGAGATACCAACAGCCTCTTTAAGAAACCAAAGATTCAGAAAGCAGTTCTAATATAGAGTGGCACTAAGAAGATCATCCAGAGACTCAGAACATTGTGGTCTTGAGGGTTTCCATCCTTTCATCTGTAAGTGGGACGCCTCAGTCAGTGAAACTCGATTGGTGGCTTGAGAGATAATTGGTTTATTTAATTTTTTTAAAGCTGTGATACAAAATTCAAAGACAAATTTTAAATTTTTTAAATGTTTTATTTATTTCTGAGAGAAAGCGAGGGAGAGAGAGTGAGTGAGCAGGGGAGGGTCAGAGAGAGAGGGAGACACAGAATCTGAAACAGGCTCCAGTCTCTGAGCTGTCAGCACAGAGCCCAATGCAGGGCTCAAACCCACAAACCGTGAGATCATGACTTGAGCCGAAGTTGGATGCTTAACCAATGAGCCACCCCCAGGCACCCCAATAAAGGCTAATTTCTAAAATTTGTCTTGGGGCACCTGGGTGGCTCAGTCAGTTAAGCTAAGTTCGGTTTCGGCTCAGGTCATGATCTCAGTTTGTGAGTTTGAGCCTGGCATTGGGCTCTGTGCTGACAATTTAGAGCCTGGAGCCTTCTTCGGATTCTGTGTCTCCCTCTCTCTCTGACCCTCTCCAGCTCATGCTCGCGTGCTCTCTCTCTCTCTCCCCCCCTCTCAAAAATTAATAAAACATTTTTAAAATTAAAAACAAGAAATTAGCCTTTATTTACATAAGACAGTCAATAGGGAACAAGGAAATTATTTTGAGAATTTTTAAAACAAGTGATTTTCTAATTAATTGAATGGTCTCCAATTATTTAAGAGATTGTTTCTCCCAGCCTCTTTTTTGCCTCCTATATTACCTTCCCTCTCTACCACCTTTTAAGCTAATCTTTTAAAACACAATTGTATTTGTCATAGGCATTCAAGAGTAGTGTGAAGCAGATTGACTTTCTGAGGATGGGAAAAGTCATATTATTTGAAGAGGTCAAAGAGAATTCATAATAAACCTATTTGTTTTACAGGGAGACAATCAAATCTTAGTTAGCCTGAGAATCACATGCAGAACAATTCTGGAAGAGTAGAGGTTAGTATATTTGGACATAAAATGGAATGGTTCCAGTTTACAGTATAATTTCTGTCATGTTAATCAGATCTATAAGGACTTGATTATACTGAGTTTTTTCAACTAAAAGTTTGTTTTTATTTTGAAAGAGAGAAAGAGAGCAAGTAGGGGAGAGGGACAGAGGAGTAGAGAGAGACAAAGAGAAGAGAGACACAGACAGAGAGAGAGAGAATTCCAAGCAGGCTCATGCTCGGCATGAAGACCAATGCAGGGCTTGATCCCAAGACCCTGGGATCATGACCTGAGCTGAAATCAAGAGTTGGCCCTTCAACTAACTAAGCCACCCAGGCATATCTATGTTCAGGTTTTTCACAAGCTTTTTTTGTAAAAACCCTTTAGGAATGGATTGCTTTCTCAGATATTATTTTTAGTCTTATTATCTTCATTTTCAAACTGAAACCCAATTTTCTTGAGATTTATTTGGCTTACAATATCTTATTACAGAATTAGGGAGAGGGGCCCCCAGGTGGTTCAGTTGATGAAGCATCCAACTTCGGCTCAGCTCAGGTCATGATCTCACGGTTTGTGAGTCTGAGCCCTGCAACAGGCTCTGTGCTGACAGCTCAGTGCCTGGAGCCTGATTCGGATTCTCTCTCTTTCAAAAATAAATAAACATAAAAAAAAAAAAAAGAACTAGGGGGAAAAATATCCTAGAGATGTAAGATACCTTATAGCTTTCCTAACCTAAGCCTGAACAAGTTGAATATAAAGACAAGCACTTGTCACAGTCCTGTAAAAAGAACAAAAGATTTTGTTATCAAATAATCTTGATTCTTACTCTAGTTTTACCACGTACCTTGTGGATTTACTTTCACTGGGAATGAATTAAAATCACTGATCATGTGAATTAAATAAAAATGGTTGACTAGATTAAAGGTTTTGACTATTTTGATTCAATTAAATATTCCCACAGCATGTGCATTCCATTAAAGCAAGATTTTTTTATGTTTTCCAGACCTTGGAAACAAAGCCTAGAGCATAAAAGGTGCTCTGTAGAATCTTTTAACATCAATGAGCTTAATAAATTAATAGCTCTGAAGGAATAAAACATTTTTACCATTAAAACTGTACTGAATATAATTCAACTTTGAATAATCCGGACTCAGTATTATGACTAACATATATCCTGATATTGTTAAAATGCTTTGATGTTGAGATGCCGGAAGGTCATTGTGGACGTTCTGGTTTTATGAGTTGATGGAAATGGAGTTTATTGGGCTTTAACCTCTGCTTTAAATTTTTCAGAGACAGAGAGCTTACTATATATTTGTTCAAATTTAGGCTTTGTCTTAATGTGAGACTGTTCCTCTTGTGATTCATGGGAGAGGACAAAGAAATATGATTTCATTACAGGTAGCAAAATTTTGGCAGCAAACTATCAAGTAAATTCACTTATTAATCTATCCAACCAGCCATCTTTTTGTAATGCTTCTCTACTGGAAGCTGGCACAATGGATGCACTAGGAAGTGTATGGTACAAAGTGATTCAATAAAGCCTTCCTGTTTAATATTTATTGAGCACCCTCAGTGTGCTAAGTAACACAGAATACAGATTAGACCACAGTTCTCACCTTCAAAAGTAAGACATAAGCACCTCGTAAAGTCTCTGTGGAAGGAGGCAACTTGCCAAACCAACAACAACAAAAAATAAATAAGTTTAAAAGGTAACGAGTGCAGTTTTGCTCTTCATTCTTTCTTGCTCAGTCTGAAGAAATCAATCTGAAACCAAGCTGATAGGGGCATATCCAGCCTGTGTTCAGATACCAGGCCATTGGAAGCAAACCTATCCATCTGCAAAGGTGGATGTGGAAGAGAAGCTTGATTCGTGTTGGAAGAGATACCAAATTGCATCGATTTTTTAAAAATTGTGATACAAAGATCAAAGAAAAGTTTTCTAGAAGTTTTCCTCTGTCTAATTACGCAGTAAGCTGAATTAGAAAAAAAATAATCTTTCATATATTTTAAAACAACTGAGTTTCTAAACAATTGCTTAGTAAGGAAGGAAATAGTAAGAGATGGTATCTCCAAGCCCGTGGAGCAAGAAGGAGACCTGCATTAGGCATCTTCCCTTTTACTCAATTGTCTAAGGCACAAATACGTGTCTAACTAGAAGGGGGACTTACTCCATGAGCGTTGTAAGGAGCCGTTGTTAGCTTTGTCACAAGACAATCTATAAAAAATAAATGGCTTTGTCTAAACTGCCTCGTGGGCACTCAAAATGAGTCTAAACCAAATTGAGATATACTGTAATTTTAGAATTAGTACTAGGTTTTGAAGACAGGATGAAAATTATCTCATTAATAATTTTTTTTAATTTTTTAAATGTTTTTATTTCTAGGAGAGAGAGAGAGAGAGACAGTGTGAGCAGGGGAGGGTCAGAGAGAGAGGGAGTGACAGACTGAAACAGGCCCCAGGCTCTGAGCTGGCAGTCAGCACAGAGCCCGACGTGGGGCTCGAACCCACGAACCACGAGATCATGACCTAAGCAAAAGTCGGACGCTTAACTGACTAAGCCCAGGCGCCCCTCTCAATAATTTTTTATATCGGGGCGCCTGGGTGGCTCAGTCGGTTAAGTGTCCGTCTTCAGCTCAGGTCATGATCTCACAGTCCGTGGGTCTCAGCCCCGCGTCGGGCTCTGTGCCGACAGCTCAGAGTCTGGAGCCTGTTTCAGTTTCTGGGTCTCCCTCTCTCTGACCCTCCCCTGTTCATGCTGTCTCTCTCTCTCTCTCTCTCAGAAATAAATAAAACTCATTAAAATTTTTTTAAAATAATCTCTTATGGTGATCACACGTCGAAATATATTTTGGACACATTGATTTGAAGTATTATAAAATTAATTTTAATTGTTTCATTTTATCTTTTTAATGTGGCTACTAGAAAAATTTAGATTTGCGTATGTGGCTTGCATTATAATTTCTCTTGGGAACCAGTGTTGAGTGTTGAGTGAAACTTTTCCTGTTGCCCTGAAACTGGCTTCTAGAACCTATAGATAAAGACAAGAAGTGCTCAGAGGTTAGTCTTACATCCCAAAGAGAACAGCCAGTAATTGGGATAAACAACTTTCTAAAGTGAAAGGTGGGAGAAAAATTCCTCCTCAATCTCAAATTCGCCCAAACAGTGCAATGGATATGGATATATCCAATGTTTATGGATAGAAGCTTTTCCGTGCTCCTTCTGGTGTTCACATTCCACCCACCTCCACAAGTCAAGTGATGAGGCTTGGAGATTAAGGGTTAGGAAGAAGAGCTTGAGGGACCTTGCAGGAGATGGGGTTAAACATTTTGTTTCTACCCCTGGCTGGGTACTTGATCAGCTATAGGATCTGGACACACTAGTAGAGCATCAGAGTGCAGTCCAGAGCATGGTGAATCATTGGGAAAGTTTTATGGGCATACCCTAAAGGTCACCCTTGAACTGGAACATGGAAGCTGGTCTCTCCTTCTAATCTAGAAATGTGTGAAAGCAAGAGGCTTGCCTAGCCAGTTTGCATAGCCAAAAGGACTATTCTGTAATTTGCCTGTGAAGAAGAGTGAAATGGAGGGAGGAGGATCATCATCCCTATGTCCAAAAGAGGACCGCTTTGATTCTTACGGCTTCCTGAGAAGGGGCATGGAGGTTAGAGGAGGGGGTAGAGGCTACCGTGTTGCCAGACATCCTGGTCAGCAGAAGGCCATTCCTTACCACCAAGAAGGCTATACTCCTTCTTTTCTTTGTTCCCAGTGTTGCTTGTATGTGTTTGTGGGAAGAAGGGTAATGGTCAAGGGAGGTCAAGGTAAAGCCTGTTGCCTCAATAAATGACTGTTCTATTTATAATATGAAGTAGTTAGCACTGGTCTTCACCTATGAGCGCTATTCCCAAGCTCTCAGCTCTAGTCCCAACATGCTACACATACTCACCTGTGTTGCTGCCCTCCTCAAATGCAATTAATCATTTCCCATTGTTTTCAATACAAAATCCTAATTCCTTAAAAGAGCAAAGTTAGGACACTTGGTCTTTACCTACCTGTCTAGCCTCTCTCATCTGTTTCATCTGTTAACCCCAATTTTTCTGTGCTTAACCAGATAAGACAAGCTGGAACTACTTACCTTTGTTTGAAATCATGTTCTTGCTCATTCAACAAATACATATTGACTACCTCTTATGCATCAATCACTCTTCTAGGCATCAAAGATATAGTAAGTAAATCAGACATTTTTCCTCATAACACAGAGCTTGCAGTCTAATGAATAGGATTTTTTTTTTTGTCCTGGTAAATTCTGTCCCTGCTTCCTGAATATGCTTCCTTCCCTCTTCCCCCACAGATTAAATGTTACCTTCATTGTGAAGCGTTTCTTCAGATAGACTGTATGCTATCTGTCTTTGTACTTTGTATTTATTGTTTGGTGGATCTCTGTCTGTATTACTTCATTCTCTCTCCACCTAGTCTGAGATCTCATGGACAGGAGCTGTGTTCTATCTATCTTTGTGTTACAACATCTGGCACTTTATGGCTACTTAAATATATATATATGCTGAAATGACTCCACCTAATTGTCTTTTATTTAATTCTTTCTTACTTACTTCTGTATTTTCTCAGAAGTTATGTAACATTCAGAGACTTCACAAGCCAAGTTTAGTTCAGAACAGTTACACAATCAAAATATGCTTTAAAGAAGTCTATTCCAAGCAGCATTGGTTGAACGATTTAACATATTTCTTTCTGTACCTAAACAGTGAAGTCATTCCTGTCTTTTGGGTAAAAAGTAAAGTACATTACTCCCCCAAATTATTCTCAAAATTAAGGATAAACAGCTGCTACCATTTTGAAAATACAAAACTATTTTGACCATCAGAGGCTCATTTCAATGCATACAAAAATAGAGCTATATATAGCTAACACAGACTTGCATGTTGCTAAGTTATAATCACCGAGTCACTGATTAAGGAGTGGCTTACATCTGGGACTTGTCTTGGAAACAAGATTTTTCACCATCAAAATGGCTATTTTCCCTCCCTCGGTATTTGATAAAAACTGAAGTAACACAAGGTTTCAAATGGCAATCTGTGATACTTTCAAAATCAGCCATTAAACTTTATTGATTTACTCCATTTGTAGGACTAAAATAAGAAGTTATATAGTTGATTAGATCCCTACACAACCTCAGAATTTACATGACACAGAAACACCAGAGTAATACCAAGCATCTAAGAGTGGCATCAAAAGAGTAAGGGTCTCAGCCTCCATAGCATCGGGCATGGTATGGGGGTAATAAAAGCAGTGGGCAGGATAGGGCTGCAAGGAGGAAATCATGCAATAAGGTAACAGTAATCTGTATATATAATCTATCAAATAGCAACAGAATGATGGCTGAGTCAGGAGATGACAGCATGGATGGATTATGACATAAGACCAACTATCTGCGCATACCCCAATGCCTGTGCTTTGCTCAGGTCCCTGGTTCTCAGACGCAACTTCAGAAAAATGTCAGGAAATGAATCCTGAAATGAATGGGATTTATTTTTGCCACCTGGTGCAGTGGATTTGAAGTATAAATCAAGTTGACTTACAGGAAAAAAATTACATTTCTTACATACTTGAGTTTAGGATCTGCTATGCAAATATATTGCACTATATTCCTGTGTGTCCATATGTATTTCTGAAAGACATATTTCTAGAAGTGAAATCCCGGGTCAAAATTTATGTATAGCTCACATTTTGGTAGGTACTACCAAATTATCCTCTAAAATTGTGTAGAAATTCCCTTTGATGCCTTTGCCAATATTTATCAATAGCTTCTAAAGATTCATTTACCTAGAATACCTTCTATAGTTTATTTTCACAGAAATATCTCTTTTGGTTTGTTTCCAGAAAGGCTTTGCCCAGAGATAATTGCATTTAGCTCAATTCCATTCAAATCCAATGTCATTAATTCATTTTTATCATCTATTTCCACGTGGAATAGAGGTGGAGGACAAGAGACTGACATTCATTAAGTGGTTACTTTGAATTGAGCACTTTACAAGCAGTATTTTTCATCCTAATAATATTATTTCAGAGGTTCTCAAAGTGCGGTCTCTGGACAAGCAGCATCAGCATAACCTTGGACCTTTTGAAAACTCTCCTGATAATTCTAAGGTCCCCTAGAATTTGAGAACCACTGCATATGCCCATCTCATGGATGAGAAACCAAACTGAAGAAGCAATCTCCTTGTGCAAGGTCATCAGCTATATAAAGTTGGCCTGACCTCAAAGTCAGCACAATACTTTTTTTCTTGTGTGGAGGTCACTTAAGTAGGTTACAAATATAAGCTGTGTTACTGAGGAGACAATCTGGTAAAGCGTGATTGTGTAGAACTTTGAGAAAATTAAGCAGCAGGAAAAGCCTGTGGATAACCATTATGGTCAGGCAGATACAGGGAGCAGTAGGCTCCAAAGCTGGGAGACAGAGAGAGAGAGAGACTTGGCCAATATATCAGTTGGGACAGAAATTGACCTTGGGTCTGCAATTTCTTTTATTCTCACAAATATGCCAGAAATGTGGAGAACAGGCATTATGCAGGGCATAAGCCCCTGATTTATGGGTTAGAATTATCGTAGTGCTGATAATGTAGCAAAAGACAAGGGCAAAGTTGGAAGAAGACAAATTTATCTTGTGCTGGAATTAGGGCATTTTTATCAGAGATGATTATTAGTCACTGAAATGTTTTTAGGTTTTTGTTTTCTTAAGGAGGAGAAATACTGCAGGTCTTGTGGTAAGAAGGTTGGATCATGGAAGTATATGGGAAATAGAGTAAAGGCTTTCATTTTAGAGAGAGTTCACTGTAATTCATTGTTAAGTAAAAGAAATAAGTTCTATGAGATGCAGACTTTCCCTCACTTGCTTTGCTTGCTCACATAGAAAGACAACCCAGGCTGTGTATATATATAAATACATAAATATATATATATATATGGAGTATATATATATATATATATGGAGTATATATATATATGAGTATATATATATATATATGGAGTATATATATATATATGGAGTATATATATATATATATATGGAGTATATATATATATATATATATATATATATACTCCATATATATGGAGTATATATATGTATATATGGAGTAACTGACCACTATTCACTTGATTCAAGTATGTAACCTTGGAAATGGGACCCAATGAGTGAATCCCTAAATCCAAGAAGCGTTTGAGTTCAGAAGTAGAGTAAACATGACTTTGACTTCTTATGATACACCTGAATACAAGGGCAGTATTTTTCTTTTTCCGCCAAGTAATAAAACTAGAAAACAATTGATCAACTTAGGGGAAAGCATTGTGAGTAGCAGGGTGTACTGTCGTGGTTCTCAGACTTTAGGAGCATCAGAGTCACCTGGAAAGCTTATTAGGCATAGGTTGCTGGGCTAGACTCTCAGAGTTTCTGATTCATTAGGTCTGGAGTGGGGCTCAAGAATTTGCCTTACCTAACATGCTCTCAGGTGAGGTTAATAACGAGAAACCCTAGTCTAGAGAAGAGTTTGGATTTGGATTTGGAATAAAGACATCGACATGAAGAGTGAACCCTAAGAGAAAATAAGTACTGTGGGCGATAATGAAGTGTCATATAGGTTCATCAGTTGCAGCAGATGTACTACTTTGATGGGGGATGATGGTAATGAGGGAGAATATGCATATGTGGGGGAAGGGGGTATATGTTCAGTCTTTGTCCTTCCCCCTCAATTTTTAAGTGAACCTAAAACTGCCCAAAAAAATACTCTTAATAATAATAAAAAGCAAGGGCACCTAGGTGGTTCAGTGGGTAAAACATCTGACTCTTGATTTCAGCTCAGGTTGTGATCTCACAGTTTGTTAGATGGAGCTCTGCATCAGGCTCTGTGCTGACAGGGTGGAGCCTGCTTGGGATTCTGTCTCTCCATCTGTCTCTGTCCCTACCTCACCTGCACTCTCTCCCAAAATAAATAAATAAACATGAAAAAATCATCATCATAATAAGAGGCATATGTCCATTAAAAAAAAAGAACACCTATGTCCCTGTCCAAGTCATAATGTGATTTCTTTTTTTTTTATAATTTTTGTTTATGTTTTATTTTATTTCTAGGAGAGAGAGAGAGACAGTGTGAGCAGGGGAGGGTCAGAGAGAGAGGGAGTCACAGACTGAAACAGGCTCCAGGCTCTGAGCTGGCAGTCACCACAGAGCCCGACGCGGGGCTCGAACCCACAAACTGCGAGATCATGACTTGCGAAAGTCGGACGCTTAACCGACTAAGCCACCCAGGCGCCCCAGTCATAATGTGATTTCTGAGTGCCCTTGGACAAGTCTCTTAACTTTTTTTATTTGAGATTTCTTCTTTGTAAATTATGCAAGATGGTAAGTAATAACACCAACTTAATGAGGTTGGCCAGAATTATTGGGAGGACCAAATGTGGTGATGAAAGAAAATATTTTGAATGTTGGTTAATAGTACATGTGTAATGGTTAACTTCGTGTGTCAACCTGAGTGGACCAAGTGATGCTCAGATTGCTCGTAATGCATTACTTCTGGGTGTGACCGTGAAGGCATTTCCCCAAACGATCAGCATCTGAATCAGTAGACTGAAATCTCCCCTCACCAGTAAGTGGGCCCTTGGTACAAAAGGGCTCTAACAGTACAAAAAGGCAGAGAAAGGAGAAATTCTCTTTCTTTGTTCTTGAGCTGGGATGCCCATCTTCTCTTGTCCTCGGACATAGCAGCTCCTCATTCTCAGGCCTTTGGACTTGAGCTGAATTATATTATCTGCTTTCCTGCTTCTCCAGCTTGCAGACAGCAGACTGTGGGACTTCTCGGCCTCCAAAATCGCGTGAGCCAATTCCTATAATAAATCTTCTCATATGTATATATATCTATATATATCCTATTGATTCAGTTTCCCTGCAGAACCTGACTAATACAGTGTGTTTCTTCCTCTTTATTTTTATAGTTAAAAACAAAATAAAACTCCTCCATCCACAAATTTATCTCCAGATGGCTCAGCCTTGCTTTTCTTGGGCTGCTATAAGCCAAAGTAGGTGAACAGTCTATCACAATGATAAATTGGAAATTTCTGGTAGACAGCATTGGTAGCATACTCAATAGCCACCTCTCCTTATTCTTCTTATTCACAGAATATTCATTTTGTTCAAGGATAAGGTATCTTTGTGCTCAAGGGTAAGAGGCCCTCCTCTAGCCTGGAGATGTGAATCATGATTGGTCTAAGCCCATCATGGTAACCTTAGCTTGGCCTTCTGTGAATAATGCTAAGAAGGTCAAATTTATACATTTAACCTATATTTATTCAGCACAAAGCACTATTCTTGGTGGGGAAATATAAAGATGAACCAGAGTAACTAGTGGTCCCAAATCGGAGGCCTATCAAATAATAACATAAATAATTTTTGCCATGAAGTAAAAGTATTGTGTGTAGTAAGACGATGTAATTGGAATCTTGGGAGAAATAAGAGGAAACGGGTGTCGAGGAAGACTTCTCTAAGTAAGTGGCACTTAAGCTAATAAGTAAAGATGATAGGAACAAAAATTTTTCAAGCTTGTATAAAGGATGTGAATGGGAGGAAACTTTGTACATTACACCAGCTGGAGATACCAAATGCGGTAAGATCAAAGAGGGTGTGAGAGGTTATGTTGGGAGTTTCAGACTTTAGCCAAAAAGGAAAAATGGGAAGTCACTAAAGGATTGTAGTTTGCAATCATAAGACAGATTTGCATTGAAAAAAATATTACTCTGGCTGCTCATGAAGAATGAACTGAAAGGAAACCAAGTAGGAATGTGTGAAGTCCATTAACAGCTCATTAAAAGAGAAGGTCACAGCTTGGACTAAAGCTGCTCTTCCAGGGTGGTAAGCACTAGCCACATGTGGCCACCACATGCTTGAAGTGTGGGTTTTCCAAATTAGGATGTTCTGAGAAGTTGTAAAATACACACCAGATTTCAAAGACTTAGTAAGAAAAAAAGAGCATATATGTCTTATTGATAATATTTTATATTGACTATATGTTTGAAATGACAATATTTGGGATATAAGTTGAGCTAAATAATATCTTATTAAATTTAACTTTTCAATGTGCCTACCAGGGAATTTAAACTTTGATGTGGGACTCGTATGTGTGGATTTCATTATATTTCACTGGACAGTGCTGATCACCGTGTTGACAGTGCAAATGGAAAGAAGTAGACATACTTGAAAAGTGTTTAGGAGACTAAGTTGACTAATTTGGTAATTTACTGTGGAAGAGAAAATTATCAATGATTATATCTCTCTTTCCATTATGAGTAATTGGATGGATACATCGTTTCTTGAGACATCAAAGAGGAGCTATGTTAGGGAGAGTTTAAAGATAATGGGTACACATTTGGTCATGTTGAGTTTAATGTTCCCCAGAAACGATATCTGAGCAGGACATGAATTTAGGAGTTGCTTAAATATGGTAAATGAAGCCATGGGAGTGATTGGGTTCAAAGGGAAGCAGATAGTTTAAGGAAAAGAGGAAGAGCCTGAGAAGGAACTTCCAGATGGATAGGGGCAAACGAGGATAGTGTGTTGTCAGAAGAAAAGGAGGGAGATGCCATCATATCAAAAAGGCTGTTGTAGCAAAAACAGCAGAATGTTGATGATTACTTACATTCAATGATGGACACACAGAAGTTCATTGTTCCTCTTCTCTCTATATTTATGTATCTTAAAATCCCTATAATGCAAAATGGTTGTGGAGCTTTCTGGAAACCTGGAAAGGTAAGGGCTGAAACACGAGCTTTGAAACCTGTTGCTTCAGCTAAGCCATTGATAAACTTCTATCACAATGAAATTGCGCACGTTTATAGCTCACTTAATTAAAAGATACAACAGATATAGATCTTAAGGCTCAGACAGGTTTGTCCAATGAAGGAATACGTTGTGTACATTCCCTCTCCCATGGTAATAATTGTGTAATTCTGTGTAATTTGAGAAGGGAGAATGTAAGAAATTTAAGTACTTGTTGTCCACAGGGGAGAATGAGGATTAGAGAAGGAAGGTTTGGATCATGTCCTTGGAATTTTCATCCTTTTTACTGACCCGAGGAGCAAGATAGAGAGATGTAAAACTGCGATTTCAATTAGGTGGATGATAACACCCAGTAGCTTAAGCAAGGATAACAAGCTAGTCCAACTTTGCAGTTTCCAGTTATTAACATTTTAGCCAACGAAGGGCCAGTATTGTCTAAGTCTTCGTGCCTGATATATTGTACTTATTGTGATTATAAATTCCACTTCCTGGGATTGTCACTTTGATTAGGATAATTCCAAATGTCAGAGATTGATAGATTGTGCCTCAATATTTTTTGTCTTCTCTAGGCATAAGTAGAGTAGGATTCCAAGAGCAGTGAAAATAAGAAAAAGCAATATTTCAAGATATGTTGAATGCATTAAAAAGTCTAACACAATGGGGGCACCAGGGTGGCTCGGTTGGGCATCTGACTTCAGCTCAGGTCATAATCTCACGGTTCATGGGTTCAAGCCCCGTGTCAGGCTCTGTGCTGACAGCTCAGAGCCTGGACCCTGCTTTGGATTCTCTGTCTCCCTCTTTCTCAGCCCTCACCCCGCCCCCGCTCGCATTTTGTCTCTCTCTCACACAAATAGACATTAAAAAAAATTTTTTTAAGTTTAACACAATGTTAACTGTAGAAAAACTCAATTCTTAAAGTTATTTCAAAAATGTACTAGAAATACACCTTTCTGTGAAAAAAATAACTTATCTGACTATGGCAAGAGAATAGAAAGTTCACAAACAGGATACACGAGAGTTAAGTATTGAAAAAAATTCAAGTTAGCAGGTTAAGTCTGTATTATTCCATGAATGCCTTTGAGACAGCTGATCAACTATTTGTAATAATCTATAATAAAATAGAATTAGATTCCTAGCACCATATGCCCAAATATATGAAAATAAACTCCATATGTGTTGAATATCCAAATGGAAAGTAAAGCAGAAATGCTAAAGATTACATAAATGACTATACATATAAGCAGAAAACATAAAGGGAAATATTGATAGATTTACCTTATACATTAAAAACACTCTAAACTAAAAGGAAAGGCAAAACACAACATTGAGAAAATATTCAAAACGCAGAAGAAAAAGTGATTTAATATAAAAAAGATTTATTTAATATAAAATCTTATAGAACTATAGGAAAAAGGAGGAATGTCTGGCTAAGATATAGGCAAAGGTGTGAAAAGTAAATTTCCAATAGTAAAAGGCGAAAGATGTATACGATCTGAAGAGAAACAAGAGTTAAATTCCCAACAGTAAAAAGAGTAAAATTCAATATTATGTATCAAAGATTTTTACAATAATAAATGCTACTCTCATATTATAGGCTCTCTTATGTTGATATAACAATATCTTTTTGGAAAGCAATTTCAAACTATGCTTTAAACCTAAAAATCTATGTACAGTTTGGGCCCAGAAACTTCACTTACAAAACTATATTTTAAGGAAGTTATCATGGTTGAGTATAGAAAATACATGTAGAATAATATTCATTAAAATGTTATTTAAAATTATGAAAATTGTAACAGCCTGTGTTTCCAGGAAGGGAAGATTGAGTAAATATAGCGTTTTACAGAAATACAATGAAATGTCATTCAGGAAAGATGTGAGGATGAGTGTTTAATATTCTGAAAATGTATACATTTTAAATTGTAACAAAAAGCGTTGTCTCATTTGCTGCACATAGGATTATAGAATATACACCAAAATGTAGAGGTGGCTATTTCTGGATGGTAGAATTATGGTGGTAGAATAATGAAAAATGCTCCTCTCCTTCTGGCTTGTCAAAATTTTTGAAGTGTTTTCTTATTTCTAATTTCATATAATTTATTTTTTTTAATTGTGACACAGCTCAAATATACAGAAAAGTATAAAGTATACTATAATAAACATCTTAGAACTGAAAAATCAAAGTGCCAGGTCTTAATAACATTTTACTATTCCAATTTCAGAGGCTTTTCTTTTCTTTCCTTTGCTTTTCTTCTTTTCTGTTTCCTTCTGTTCCCTTTTTTCTTTGTTATTTCTCAGAATTAAATAAGATTTGTACTTCAAACCACAAGGAAATAAGGTCAGGAATGACTTTCCTACCTTAAACAACCTGAAAAAATTAAATGGTAGGAAACAGCCACTTTCTGACATTGGACAAAAGGCCATCAAAACAACCTGAAAAAATTAAATGGTAGGAAACAGCCACTTTCTAACATTGGACAAAAGGCCGTCAGCATTGGGCCCCTAAATCACCTGTAAGTTCTGCCTCGAGGTTAATTGTTGATCTGTAGTACAGATACATGTGACATCTTCCTCCCTTGGGCACCCTTCTTAGATCTCATTTCTAGTCTTTTCTCTCCATCTCCACCATCCCAAACTTGTTGTTTATCAGTCCACACAGACTTTTGTATTTTTACTATGAACATCTATTTAGTACTATAGGTTAGTGTTGTATGTGGTTTAAAGTTTTATGGAAATGGTGTCAGAAGGAAGCGCCTCCAGTACAGCACTGTAAACAGCCATGTATTCTCCCTTGCCACCCACTCACCTGCCTGTTGGTTATATGATGGCCCACACTATGAAACCACTGGCAAAGATGTTTAAAGGAGTTTTAGTAGGTGAACTTGTGGATATTTTTGGAGCATATCTTTGGTTTAATAAGATGAACACAAGCCAAGCTTTCAGACAAACAACGAGCAAGACATTTCCCTTCATCTTGGAAGTTTATTACAAATCCATTGAGCCTTCTGGAATGTATGGAGTCAAAGAGCAAGATCAAGAAAAATGGTTGAAGAGCAAAAATTAGGACCAGTCATCACATTCAGCCTCCCATCTAAGCTGTTTGAGACCTTTGTCAGGGAGAAGAAAGGTGAGCACACCACACTGAGCCTTCTGGCCCCACAGAACAAAACAGAACCTTCTGCTGTGCTGTGGATTTCAGTCGTTTCCCATCTGCTATGTAGATCTTCTGCTTTTGTTTGTTGCTTTCCTTCTGCATTTATTTTTAAAGATTACTGTTAAACACATAAAAGACTAGGACAAGAAAGGAAAAAAATAGTATCATATATATGCATATATTTTGCTCAAAACTATGTGTTTAAGATTATTTTTTAAAAATATTAATCTCTGAAACTCTGATTTATTTCCCTTAGCTGATGCATTATTACTTGTTGTACGGATCTATGATAATTTACTCATCTACTCCTGTTTTGATGGACACTTGGTTCATATTTTATACAATGAGTGGATATTAGTTTTACAAAATCACAGAAGTTATTAGGAAAGTTGAGGAATATTGGAATGTTATTAGGAATGGGTAAAAAATATTACACAATGAATTCAAAAAATTTGGCTGCAGTATCTTATGGGAATTCTATGATTTTTCCCCTAAAATGCAAATATCCATGGATAAGTTCTCCTTTTATGGGATGACCTCTGTTTAACTCATAATAACTTAAAACTTTTCATCTTTAAATTTTAAAAAAGCTCTTTACTATCTGAAATACTAAGAAGAATTTAAAAGAAAAAGCAAAAACCTCTTTAGATTCGTTTTATAAAAGTTTCCCAGGCAATCATACATCTGGCAAAAAGACAGTTTTAGCCATTTTTAAAGGTCAACTGAATTTTAACATACAATAAATTGATATTGAATATATTGATATATTTTTGGCTTGAAAAGAAAGTCTGGGACAGAGCATGTTGGTATCAAAATGGGGAAATAAAGAGTGTGTTCTGCAATAAAGAGTGTGTGTAGAGCATATACTTTAAAGTTGTGTGTTCTGGGGCACCTGGGTGGCTCAGTCAGTTAAGCACCTATGAGTTGGAGCCCTGCATCTGGCTCCGTGCTGACAGCTCAGAGTCTGCAGCCTGCTTAGGATTCTGTCTCCCTCTCTCTCTGCCCTTCCCCTGCTGATGCATTCTCTCTCTCTCTCTCTCTCTCTCAAAAATAAATGAACATTAAATTTTTTTAAATAATAAAACAAATCTGTATATTTTTAGAAAATCTGAAACATATGATTATGGTAGATTAAAATGGATTCTTGTCTGCCTTGCTGACATTTTTATTCAATACCTGCTAGATGACATTAGAACTTTAAGAAAGAGAATAAGAAGACAGTATATTGACATCTAAATCAATGCTCATTTAGGGAAATATAGGTATGTGTATATACATAGCACTATATACTATATAGGCCTTTTTATTAGAAATTTCAAAAAGTTGATGTTATATTAATTCTTTAAAAAACTAATGGTTTCAATTTTATCATTATTTCTTTGTTGTTTATATTTATTGTTATTTTCTTCAATATACACTCATATATATTAGCCATATTCTCAGGAAACAACTTCTAGCAGTTAATGTACACTCTCCCTCTCTGAAGTACCTTTTATTTTCTGTTAAAATAGTGATTGAACTGGAGAAGTAATTTTGAATGGAAATAAAGCATGTGTAACAAACTGTATGGATGGAGCCACTCTTTCAAATATATTGGTAAAAATTTGTTGTGGATAAATTTGTGAAGACATAGCATTAGTTTTTGTGCATATAGTTTTCATTTATTCATTTGCTCCACAGTATATTTGAATGTCTGTGAATACCTAAAATGTGATGAATTGCATACCAACTGTACTGACTGCTTGGTAGTCCTGAGCCCTAAGCTCTAACTATGACAGCACAAGCAATAGGCAATTTGGTACAGTGACGAAGAATGGTGGCTCTGGGGCACTTGGGTGTCTCTGTTGGTTGGCTCAGGTCATGATCTCATGGTTTGTGGGTTCAAGCCCCAGCTCTGGCCCTGTGCTGACGTCTCAGAGCCTGGAGCTTGTTTTGGATTCTGTGTCTCCCTTTCTCTCTGCCTCTCCCCTGCTTGCTCTCTGTCTCTCAAAAATAAATACACGGTAAAAAAAAAAAATGCTGGATCTGATGAAGGAACCCAAGACTTTTATTTAACCTGTGTGACCCTGAGCATGGTATGTATGCAACTTCTTTGAGCATTCATTTCCCCATTCATAAATAAGGGTGAAAATAGCACCTAGGATTGTTAGAGGATGATATGGTACAATGTGTGTACAGCTCAGTGGCCAGCACATGAAGAGGGCACTGTCAGTTCAAGATGATGATGAACCCATAATGATAGTTATGTTGGGCCAGAGCTACATACTCTTTGGGCGTATGTTTCCTCAACTGTAAAATGCAGGGTTGAACCAAGTTCTCTTTAAGAGCAAATAAATGATTGTTTGGTCACAGGGTCACTCCTGGCAGAGAACATTTGTACCTCCATTGCCTTAGGTCAAACTCTGTATCCTGGGAGGTCTTTAAGGGCTAGTGGGAAGTGCAAATACACAAAAACCACAACTCTTTTTCTGAGATATGCACAGGTTTATTTTCCACAGTGTTTGAAGTCCCATATGTAACCGATGCCAAATTCTAGCAAAGGTCATGCTTTCTTTAATTTAACACAGTGAACTAAAAAGTGTTCTTTGGTTAGAGTTGAAACTCCAAAGTCATCACTGAAGGAATGACTGATTATATTTCTTCCCACTTTCCAAACTTTTAAGGTCTGCCTTATAAACTTGCACATTCATAACACCAAATACATTACTGAGTGTGTCAGGATTTTAACACTTAAAAAATAGAACTGTTAATTTTTGAAAATATTTTTAATATCCATTTCAAAGATCATATTTAATGATCTGTTATTTTCCTATACTCTCATTAAAAATTGTTCTTTTTATGTCCCTTTTCATTATAGTATTTGGAGCACATAGTTTTGTTTTAGACTATTTCTTTTTTTTTTTTTTAGACTATTTCTTTTATATGTTTTTGCTTGACATTTTGGGTTTTGGGGTTTTATCTGCTCTGTTTTGATTTTAAAATGTATTTTCAGAGCTGATTTTTTAAGTATTTTTTAATTTATTTGTGTGTGTGTGTGTGTGTGTGTGAGAGAGAGAGAGAGAGAGAGAGAGAGAGAGAGAGAGAGAGAGAGAGAGAGAGAGAAAGTGCTTGTGCACACAAGCGGGGGAGGGGCAGAGGAAGAGAGAGTCCCAGAATCTGAAGCAGGCTCCAGGCTCTGAACTGTCAGCACAAAGCCTGACATGGGGCTTGAACTCATGAATCACAAGTTTATGATCTAAGCCAAAGTAAGACGCTCAACCAACTGAGCCCCCCAGGTCCCCTTCTCAGAGCTGATTTCTTATATTGATAGCTTGAATTCAGTTTTTTCTCTCTCGGGTAAAGTGAACACAAAACTGCTAAATTGCTTGCAAGTTTTCCCTCATCTGCCTGTTATCATTTAGAGCTTCCATAGCCTGTTAACATTTTCAAAGTATTTTAACACTGTTTTAATTTGTGTTATGCCTGTGAAATGAGAATGCCATAAATACCCCCAAAGTAGGTTAGTTTATAAAGGATCAGTAAACATCTTGATTTTCAAGGGAAAATAAAGACCCAAACTAAACATCAGAAATAACAGGTAAATATATTTAAATAAATGCAGTACAAAAACAAATCTAAAGGAAGTGTTCCTTGCAACAGCGGAAGGAGGAAGCTAATAACAAATGTTATTTTTAAGAAAATGCTTTAATAGGCTCCTTTTAACAGTACTCTTTAAAATGTGTTATATTACATACAGCAAGTGCACAGATCTTACATCTGTACAGCTCAGTTAATTCTGACAAATACCTACTTTGAGCTTCCCTGTACCACACACCTTGCACAGGATCATACAGACATGTATATGTCTGTCTCTCTTCCAGCTCCTTCTACAACAGTGTAAGCTCTCTTGAGGGTAGGGGCTGAGCCGAGCTCACTTGCTTCTCTGTGCCCCCATAGAGCCTGATAGGTACTTAATCAATGATGAATGAATGAATAAATAAATAAGCACTCATAAGTAGATATTCTGTTACACTGCCTGGCTGCTTTTTTTAGTGGCTCAGACCTGGGAAGAGATGATGAGGTTAAAAGTAGACAGTACCTGTAGCAGCCTCAGCCTGAGGGTGTTGGAGGCAATCCATCAGTCAGGTCTCTTTTTAAATACAGTTCTGAGCTCCTCAGAAAGAGACCATTGGGGGTGGGGAGGGGATGCTATGCCTTGGGGCAGACTGGCCCAGGAAACAAAAGGCTGTTTCAAGTATTTGATTTTAGGAGTCAGAAGCATAGAAGTGGCAAAAATCTATTCAATACCTGTTAGTTGACCCACCCGGCCTGTGCAAGGAGGCTCTTTAAGGAGCCAGCATTTGAAAATCTCTCCTGAAAGTAATGTTCTGCATTACGTAGCAGTGTTCTGCGAGAGCAGCCGCACTAAGATCAAGCAGTAATTCAAAACAAATACGTCTTGTTAATTGGGGGTCACATTGTTACCTAGGATAAATATATTCCAGTGTATTGTTTTGGTAAAATGTCAAGGAAAAGAAAAATGGAAAAAATGTGAAAAGGTATACAAGCATACTTATGAGAATAAATCAGTCATACATATGCTTAGAGAAGTCACAGCTCTAATAGAGTTGAGTGACTTAGCTATACAAGCTGTGGTTTTTGCTGATGCACTGGTCATATGAGTGAGTTCTTGGTCCCCTGGCTATTTTGGATATCTTTCCTGCAAGTGGTAACTCAGGGAACCAGGCTCCTTTCCTCTTATAGTGCTAGCCCCTAGGGCCTGAGTCCGTCTTCAGACATTCTACATCCAGCCACCAGGTGAGGGGAGAAAAGAGGTAGAGGATAGTAAAATGACATACATGTGTCTGCTCACGTACATTTGGCCATAGTTGAGTTGCTTGGCTGTGCCTATCTGCAAGGCAAACTGGGATATGCTATGTGCCCAGGAGAAAAAAGAACGAGTGGTAAAAGGTAGCCAAGTTTTTTGCCATAGGGCCAGGTCTGTCTCTTCCCTTCCTATGAACTGTTAGCTTTGTTTTCATTTGTTTGTTTGTTTGTACTTTTAGACCACCCTTCTCCTCCACCTTCCACCCCTGGTCTCTGGCTACCACCAATCCATTCTCTGCTTCCGTGAGTTCAACTTTTCTAGGTTCCACACATGACATTATACAGTATTATTAGTCTTTCTCTATCTGACTTACCTCATTTGGCCTGCTGTCTTCAAGGTGCATGCATGTTATTATAAATGACATAAGTTACTTCTTTTTGGCCGAATAATATTCTACTGTATATATACACCACATTTTCTTTATCCCATTCATCCATTGTGGACCCTTACTTTGTTTTACTGTGTCTTGGCCATTGTAAATAATGCTTCATTGAACATGAGGGTGCAGGTATCTCTCTGAGACAGTGATTTTTATTTCTTTTGGATATATACCCAGAAGTGGCATTGCTGGATCATAGGGTAGTTCTATTTGTAATTATTTTGAAGAACCTCCATACTCTTTTCCAGAGTGGCTGCACCAATTTACTTTCCCACCAATGGTGGACAAGGGTTCGCTTTCCTCTACATCCTCACAGACACTTGCTATTGCTTGTCTTTTTCATGACAGCCATTCTAACAGCCATGAGGTGATATCTCGTTGTGGATTTGATTTGCATTTCCCTGATGATTAGTGATGTGGAGTACTTTTTCATGACCTATTGGCCATTTGTTTGTCTTCTTTGGAAAAACCTCTATTAAATTCCTCTATCTATTTTGTAATTGGATTGCTTTGGGGTTTTGTTTATTTTGTTTTTGTTTTTTTTTTGCTGTTGAGTCTTTTTTTTAATGATTTTTTAAATTAAAAAAATCCAGATCTCTGAAGAAAATGGCTCATGTTTGACAGTATCTGGAACTTTTACTTTTTTCTTTTGTTTCAATTTGTGGTTTTATTTTTAATTTCCTAACTCTTACAACATTTATTTGTGCTTTAGTGTGATGCAATGATTTAACAATTTTCTACAAATAATTTAACTTGAGTATTTATGCTCTTATGTCAGAATCTACTTTAACAGTATCTTCAAACTTTAATGTTTAAATAAATAAATATATATCTTTTACTCAGACAACAGTCCAGAAATGACATATCTCAATCTTGCCAGGCAGCATTCCCATTTTTTTTTTTAATGTTTTTTTTTTATTTATTTCTAGGAGAGAGAGACAGCGTGAGCAGGGGAGGGTCAGAGAGAGAGTGAGTCACAGACTGAAACAGGCTCCAGGCTCCAAGCTGGCAGTCAGCACAGAGCCCGACGCGGGGCTCGAACCCACAAACCGCGAGATCACGACCTAAGCGAAAGTCGGAAAGTCGGACGCTTAACCGACTAAGCCACCCAGGCACCCCTCCCATTCTTTTTTTAATGACTTTTAAAAATTCATTTATTAATTTACATCCAAGTTAGCATATAATGCAATAATGATTTCAGGAGTAGATTCCAGTGATCCATCCCCTCTGTATAACACCCGATGCTCATCCCAACAATCATCTTCCTTAATACCCCTTATCCATTAAGTCCGTCCCCCCACCCAAAGCCCCTCCAGCAACTGTCAGTTCTCTGCATTTAGGGGTCTCTTATGTTTTGTCCCCCTCCTTGTTTTCATATTATTTTTGCTTCCCTTCCCTTATGTTCATCTGTTTTGTATCTTAAATTCCTCATATGAGTGAAGTTATATATTTGTCTTCCTTTGACTAATTTCACTTAACACAATACCCTCTAGTTCCATCCACATAGTTGCAAATGGCAGATTTTATTCTTTGTGATTGCTGAGTAATAATCCATTGTATACCACATCTTCTTTATCCATTCATCTGTCGATGGACTTTTTGGGCTCTTTTCATATTTTACCTATTGTCAATAGTGCTGCTATAAACATTGGGCTGCACATGCCCCTTCAAAACAGCACACCTGTATCCCTTAGATAAATACCTAGTAGAGCAATTGCTGGGTGTAGGATAGTTCTATTTTTAATTTTTTGAGGACCCTCCAAACTGTTTTCCAGAGTGACTGCACCAGTTTGCATTCCCACCGGCAGTGCAAAAGCATTCCCCTTTGGAGAACATATATTGTTGCCTGTGTTGTTAATATTAGTTATTCTGACTGGTGTGAGGTGGTACCTCATTGTGGTTTTAATCTGTATTTGCTGGAACTTTTACTTTAATAAGAGCCATAGCAGGTGCTGGGCTGGACCAAAGAAGCTTGTTGGGGTTGTAGAGTAGGTGAAAATGATTTGAACCTAGTTTAGGTTGCCAGTATGTAAGCTTGTGTTCCAAAGAACAAAGAAGCCGTGCAAAGGCATAAACAACCTCTGATGTGGGTGGTTAGGCACAGTAATCCGTCCATCCCTATAGCAATTGCCCAATCTGGTCCTGGTGACGTTCCTGGACAGAGGTTTCCACAGAGTTGGAGGTGCATTAGGATGTGAACTTGTTCCTGTCTACTCCTAGCCAAGTCATTGCCAAGGAAAAGTTTATATGTCTGTCTACAGCTATAAATCTAGTGCTTAGCAACTCTGCACTTGTGACAATATCCAAGTTTGTGCTATAAAAGTTCTTTTTGTGTCAGCATTGGAGTCCTTTTCCTTACCTGGCACTGAACCTCGGAGCCATTCATGCCTGTACTGGGGCTTCCCACAGATAGTTCTCGCTGTGCCCTGTCACAGGTGAGAATCCATTTTCCTAGCTCTAGAGAATAGATATAGGGAACGTAAAAGGCTTTACTAGTGGGGAGAGAACTTCTAGCTGATAAGATAAACTCATAGACTTTGCTGTATCTTTATTAGACATTAAAATGATTTTTGAGAATCTTTTCCTTTCTTACGGAGCAGTGAATAAGCACTGGAAAATCACCTTTTTTTTTTTTTTTGCAATAAGTTATATGCAGAGACAAACAAGTATAGAATTCAGTATGATTATACAGCCACGGGATCTTTAGAGAACATCTCTTTAGAAATGTTTTATCCTCAAGTAAACAATTCCTTACGTTTCTGGCAGTGTTAACAGCATCATGCAAATTAGAAAATGGATGGTTTGATGAGTTAAATAAGTTGATCAAGCTGAAAAGAAACCTGAAACCAGGCGTTTTTTCAGGTTTTCCTTCAGGACAGAGAAAATAAGTCAGCATATCAAGTGAAAAAGCAATCACCTAAACATCTTTGTTGCCCTCGATTTGGGATTTATATAGAAGGAGCCCTTTTACCTCATGTCCTGAGGAACCCATTTCATCTATGCCCCAGCTGCACCCAATATGACCTTCTCTCCTAACGTCATCTGCTAATACAGCTGCCATCTTCAGCCAGATTTCAAAAGCTTTAAGAATCGCTTGGTTCTGTATCTAATTCATTTTAATATCTTTAGTGCATGATAAATTAGCAATTCTTAAGTAAATAAATATGGAAAAACTTCGGTCAAATGAAAACTGATCACCAAAATTACAGGTAGTAAAGGCTTTCATATGCTTAGTTAAAAGGATTTGCTTTTCAAAGGGTTTTTCACTGAGAAATTCTTTTTAAAAAGTAAGGTTCAGGGGCACCTGGGTGGCTCAGTTGTTTAAGCGTTAAGCATCCAACTTCGGCTCAGGGCATGATCCCACAGTCTGTGAGTTTGAGCTCCATGTTGGGCTCTGTGCTGACAGCTCACCTCCTGGAGCTTGCTTTGGATTCTGTGTCTCCCTCTCTCCCTGGCCCCCACTCACATTCTGTCTCTCTCTCTCAAAAATAAATATTTTAAAAATTAAAAAAAAAATAAGGGACAACCTAAAAAAAAGATGCCTCCACATCCATGTATGCCAGGCAATCAATCCCTTGTAAATACCACCTAAGGACTCTGAATATAACATTATTTTACACATTCAAAAATATGGAAGAGCTTCCTTTAAGAAATGAAAGATGATTCTCTCCACCAGTAATGGTAAAAATGATCTTGAAAGAACCAACTGAATTCACTTTTCCCATGATTTTATCACTATAGTTGAAATAGGTTTATAGACAGATGTCCTTATCATCTGTGTGCTTTGACTATAGGATGTGAATTAGAAAAAGATTTTCAACGGGGAAATTAACAAGAATGGGTATTTCATTTACAGTTTGTGTCTCAAGTAGATTACCAAGAAGGATTTTTTCTTTTCTTCTCTTTTCTATTCTTTTCTTTTCTTTCTTCTTTCTTTTCTTTCTTTCTTTCATGATCTGAGCTGTGATTTTTTTTCACAATTTTATTTCCGTTCTGGCTGGCAATTGATCTTTCATAGACATCAAAGACATGATAGAATAAGTATAAGGAGCTTCTACTGGATCTTTAACCTGGAGTTTTTATTTCCAATGAGTCCAGTGTATTATTTCACTTCAAATCTGAATCAGAAATAGGCTAGATGGAATCGTGTCATGAAAATGAAGATGATTTTTTTTTCAAAAGAGAAGATTCTTATTTTATGAGAGTTGCCATTTAATGCCAAGGGTTCATTCCGATGTGCTTTTTATAGACATCCATGTCCAACAGACCTGGAAAATAGACTGTAATATTAGCAACTGCGTTGTGCCTATTGTGAGGATTTTTCACCTAACTTCTTTAAATGTAGAAATGAAAGCAATTACCCTTACCCATTTATTAGGATTACAGTGACACCTTGTGGCATATCATTTTTCCTTTTAAAACTTCAAGTAAATGACACTTTAGTTCTTGCTGAAAACTTTTAGCTTTATGAATGTAATTTATATTGGTGAAAAAAATTCAGAAACAACTACTTGAAGTAGAAGCCAGAAGAACAAAACACATTTCACTTCATTTAGTTCAAGTAAATATTTTTGAGTAATTTCAATTGGAGTGGTATTTTATTTCAAAACCAAGCTGTAGCATTTATTTTTAAACTTTCTTCCACTGGCATCATTATGACATAGGGGATGCCCTAGAAACTGGCTTCCATTTAATCCATATAAAGACCATGAAGTTAAAAATTAAAAGTCTGCTGCTAAGGAAGAGTTGTGTGATCGTAGCTTCTTGAATTGTTAGACCAGAATTAAAACAATCTTACTGGAGAAAAGAATTTTATTGAAAGAAAAAAAATTTTTTTCAGAGCAAAATACAGCCTCTGCACTGTAAATCTGATCATTAGTAGCCTCCTCATGGCCTGCCTCTAATTAGCATGTGCAGTATGTGAAGTGAGAGTGTTATTAAGCTATATTGAGATGTAATTTTTTTTTAAAGACAAACTGGATTCAATAACCCAAGCCCTTCCCCTGCCCCCATCGCACAAATACATTTCAGTCGTTTGTTCACCTCTCTTTGATGAATGCCAGAAATGATCTTCTTTCAGATATTTTTTTAATGACCAAGGTTAGTCCACTTCAAGTACTGTAGAGTCATTTTGCTGAAACTAGTTACCATGTGCAGGGAGCTTGGGTACATTTGCTTTTTTATTCTCCTCTTGCTTTCCACCCCACCACCTCCTTTTGAATTTGAACTTCTCTCCCACCGCCTTTTGAATTTGAACTTCTAAGTAACCCCGAATAGCCAGTGAAGGCAAACTCTTGAAAATTATAGGTGTACTTTATCTACTTTAATAAGTGTGATTCCTTCACAAGTCTTTTTTTAAATTTTTAAAAATTTTTTAAAATTTATTTCTGAGAGAGAGAGACAGCGTGAGCAGGGGAGGATCAGAGTGAGAGGGAGACACAGAATCGGAAACAGGCTCCAGGCTCTGAGCTGTCAGCACAGAGCCCGAAGGGGGCTCAAACCCACGTGAGATCATGATCTGAGCCGCTCCAGGCTCTGAGCCATCAGCACAGAGCCCGACACGGGGCTCAAACCCACGAACCATGAGATCATGACCTGAGCTGAAGTAGGATGCTTAACTGACTGAGCCACCCAGGTGCCCCAACAAGTCTTGATGTGAATAATATCTATTTCACCCAATTTGAGACGTAAGTTGTAAGACGCTCTTTGGTTTTAGGTACTAAGAAAGAAAAATCACTCAGTTAAACTGTGACACACTGAATAGAATAAACATTTATTTTAAACTCATTCAAAACATTAACTTGCCTTTTGGGCTTATTTAAATGAGTTTTACCATATGTCATCATTATGTATATTTTTAATGAAAATACACAAGATACAGTGTTTCTAAAACAGAGTCCAGTTCCAAGTCACTTTCTGTGCAGCACTTGATGTCCGTGTTTGCCCGCACTGTTGTCCTCCATGCCCCTGAGATCACTGGTGACACAGTCATGCCCAGACTGCAACTTTTGTGTCTAGAACTTTCTTCTAAGCTACTGACAACTATTCTACAAATTTTGAAACTGGTACCTCATCTTACAGAAAAGGAATCAATGAAAGGTTTTTAGATAATAACCAGGGTTTGCAGTGCTTCCTCAAATAGTCATTATGATTTATTCTCAAATAGTTTCTTGACTGAGAAGTCAAGGGATGACAGACAGTTGTCATGCAAGAAGATGACTGCACACACAAGCAGTGCCATCTACGTCACAGCTGCCACCTTTACTGGCAATTGGGAGACCCTATTTCTCACTCTGTTTTCATAAATGTTCAAATGTGAGAAATGATGTGCCTTAGAAGATCCGCATATGATAATATTAATGCTAATAGCTAGCCTTGGATGAGTGACTAATATGTGTCAAATACTTATTATATTATTCATGCACATCATATCACTTAATCTTTAATATAATCCTATGAAGTGTATGTTATCATTTGAATATATAGACTATGCAACTCGTTCCAAGGACAAGCATCTAGTAAGTAGCAGATCTGGTGTTTAAACTTGGTTCTCTCCCATATCACAGCCTGTGTTTTTTCCCCACAGCTATCTGGTTATAAATATTTAAGCAAAAAATACCAGAAGAGGGGGTCACTCAATCATATAGAAAAAGATAATCTCTCCATCAGCAATTTTCTTTGAATAACAGACAGAGCATAGAGCAATTGTGTGAACAAATGTCAGATTTATGTCTCCATGAATTATCACAAAACTTTCGAAAAAGGAGACAGATGAAACATTGTCTCCTATTTGAGGAAGAGAAAAAACCTGCTATATCAGCTAGAAGCTGTGATGACTGCTGAAGAAACATTTTCTGGAACATGCCATATGTCACACATAACCACTTTATTTCTCCCCAAAGGAAAAAAAACCTCTGCAATTTTCAAATAGAGGAAAAGTTCATCTATACTTAATGTATAATAAAAAGTGTATTTGGACAAAGTTTTATTCGTACCGGTTTGATTTTCATTAATCAAACATCCTTTTCATGAATATTGGATCTTTGTCTCACCCAAACCAGAAGCCAATACAAACATGGTGTGCTATTATAGGCTCTTAGCTTATTAGTGGTAAACTATCCTTCTCTACTTTAAACCGAAATAACAAAAAACAAATAAACTGATTCTTCTGTGGAAATTTATCTCCTTGTCTTCATAGGACACAGATTTTTTTCCATGAGCTATTTTTATGTGCATATAGAGGCTTCAACATTCCCTCAAGAATAACTTCATTGGCAGACACGAAACAAAGCGGCTGGGGTACGCATCATATTCTCCATGTGTGCACTCTTAGAGGAAAGCACAGGGAAAAGAGATCCTTGACATTGGTCTTGGCAGTAATATTTTGGCTGTGACACCAAAAACACAGGCAGCAAAAGCAAAAACGACATGTGGGACTTCATCAATTTAAAAAGCTTTAGCCACAGCAGAAGAAATCATCAGCAAAATGAAAAGACAGCCTTCAGAATGGTAGAAAATGTAGGCAAATCCCATATATGATAAAAAATTAATAGCTAAAATACATATCCAAAGGAAACAGAATCAATATCTTGAAGAGATACCTGTACTCCCATATTTATTGCAGTATTATTCATAATAGCCAAATTATGGAAACAACATATATGTCTACGATGTATGAATAAAGAAAATGTAATATATATTTACCTTTGTATTATGTATATACATACAAATATATGTATATATACAAATGTGTATATAAATGTGTACACACACACACACACACACACACACACAAGAATATTGTTCAGCCATGAAAAAGAAGGAAATCCTGCTATTTGCAACAACATGGATGAATCTGCAGGATATTATGCTAAGTGAAAGAAGCCAAACAAAGAAAGACAAAGATTGTATGATCTTTGTGGAATTCATAATGTGGAATCTTAAAAAAAAAAAAAGTGGAACTCATAGAAATAAAGTAGATTGGCTGTTGCCAGGGGCTGGAGCGGGGTGGGGGCAGACGAGAAATGGAGAGACATTGGTGAAAGAAGCACAAGGTGTAAGATGAACAAATTCTGGGATTCTGAGCTACAGCATGGTGACTCTAGTTCACAATATTATACTGGGGGCACCTGGGTGGCTCAGCTGGTTAAGCATCCGACTCTTTGATTTTAGCTCAGGTCATGACCTTACAGTTCATGAGATCGAGCCCTGCATCAGGCTCTGCACTGACAGTGTGGAGCCTGCTTGGGATTCTCTCTCAGCCTCCCTCTCTCTCTCTGCCCTTCCCCTAGTTGTGTGTGCTCTCTCTCTCTCTCTCAAAATAAATAAGCAAACTTTAAAAATAAAAAAGCATACTATATTGTATGTTTGGGATTTGCTAAGAGAGTAGACCTCACCACACACACACACAAAGGTAGCCATGGGAGATAATGGATGTGTTAATCAATTTGATTTTGGTAATCATTTCACAATGTCTACGTATATGAAATTTCATTGCATACTTTAAATATACACAATTTTATTTGTCAATTATACCTCAACAAAGCTGGAAAGATTTAAAATAAAAGGAAAAGATATATAATTGTTGTATAGTTGTTGTTGATTTCTTCCCAAAACATATATTCAAAGAGAAAGAAGTTTCTATAAGCTGTGCACAATCTGTCTGTGTGTGTTTGTGTGTGTGTGAGAGAGAAAGAGGGAGAGGAAGAGAGAGATAAATTATACATTTTAAAGGAAATGGAAGTGAATTATAAGATGTTACCTTTCCAATAGAAAGGAAGATCTTGAAGAAATTATAAACAATGTCAAACAATAGGAAAACTTGGTATTATCAAGTACTGTATTTTTAAGCACTCCACAGACATGCTAAAATCAAAGCAGAATCCATTTTCATCTAAGGGACATCTAAATTGTATTGAAATATTTTAAGGTAAACATTCTGAATGGTAGAGTTTAATCTTACATCAGCTAATAAAAATTGCATTTGGGACTTTATAACATGCTCATGCTTGTCTAATGATATTTACTCTTCCTTATAGATAACTCATTTAGTTAGTTGACTGATGGACTTACAGATATAGCAATATATGTAATGCTTAACAAGTAGTGATATGGTAATGAAGAATATTACAAAGTCAGAATATCAATACTGAATCAACACCAGTTAGCCCAATCTGTGTACATTATAAACGAAAACAAGAGCACTGTTTTACAATATAACCTCAGCTTTATGAATAAACTATAAGTCTTCTGAAAACATAAGCTATAAAAGATTCAGGGTTAAGTATTGTGTTCTTGGGTATTCATAAATTTTTTTCGTGGGCACTGCCTATAAATGTCTCCATATTGTTAAAGGATATATTTCAACTGTTCTAATATACAGAGGAGGTCTGCATTTTTCCATTCTGTTCCCACATGTAAAAGTACCAAACATGCAAACCTTATGTTAAGTGGAGTTTTGACACAAACCTGGGTCCATGTACCGATAGCAATTACATCCCGTGGGAGCTTGTTAGAAATGCATAATGTCAGGTCACACCCCAGACCTTCTAAAGGAGAATCTGCATTTTTTGTAAGAACTGCAGGTTACCCCTTTACACATAAGGTTTGAAAAGCACTGATACTTTAGGATACTTAATTAATTGATTGATCGAATGTTCCATAAATATACTATATCTAAACAACTACTATAAAAGTATTTCATGTGTATCCTTTTTTGGAGGGCAGGCAATATTTAAGATTTGGTGTGTAACAAAATCACCATGGGGAACTTGTTAAAAACAAATTTTCAAGTTTTTCCCCAGAGTTTAGAACTCAGTAGTTCCAGGGTCAAGCCTGGTTTCCCCAAACCATTACTCTTTGAACAGAATTAAAGTTAAGGATATCAATTCTTGCTGACAGCTCCAAATGATAGCAAAGTACTAACACACAAGAAAGTCACATGCAAATTGCTTCTGTGAAGTTTTGAAACTGTTTAAAACTTTTTCTGCAACCATTAATCATAGAATCAAAAATCTGGTGTTAAATGGACCTGGTTCCATTCATGGAATGTGATGAAATCTTTTCCCCCAGCTCCTTCCCCCCACCATGTCCCACCCCCAAGGAATACTTTCAGCCAAAGGATAACTAAGTAATTTACTGGAGACATAAGAAGTGGGCCTAGCCCCTACTGGAATCTTCTTGTACTAGAAAATTAGACCAACAGATTCTACCAAGTATTTACTATGACTCTCCTGAGGTCCCAAATACCAATGCGTCCAACAGCCATCAGGTGACCAATGGGAGAAACCCGGAATGTGATACCCCAACTATAGACATTCAAGTTCAAAACATAAAAACCTTCCATATAGAATAAACAAGAACATCTCTGTGGGCACCATTCAGCCCTTGACCTACCAGTTTCCAGTATCTGTACTAGCATGGTTTTTCGAGTTAATTTTCCGATGACCTATCAAAGGGCATATTTTTGTTATTAATTTGCTCATATGGCTTATTTTGGGACTTCTGGGAACTTTGTTGTAATTTGGATTTTACTTGCAGCAGCAAAACATGGTGATATACCAGGTTTCGAATCTATATCAGGCCTATGAAGCCCAGTGGGTTTTTAAAGACATAGTAAATATGCCATAGCTGTAATCTGGGGGTTTGCATAGTCCTATTTTTTTCTACTAAGTTTTGTCATAGAGCCTACAGAAGATGTTCAGTTTATATTCTTTATACTACGCTATATACCATCGTCAGAGAAATAACACTTAGAAGTTTTGTGGAGAACATGTCTTCATCTGACTTGTTATTGCTTATTATGGTAAGTGTAAAGAGCTCATTTACTTTGGCGCTTTGCTTTTGCATGATAATGAAAGATTCTCTATGTCCAAAAAATCAGTTTCCAAGTTTCACCTAGAAGTATCCTTATACTACAATTTATAAAAGGAAAACGGAGCTGTTCACATGATCAATATGTACTTTTATTTTAAATAGCATCACAACAAACACAGTGACACCACAGGACCATTACCTCAATGAGACTGATAACATTCCTTGACGAGTTGGCTTATAATTTACGTACATTGTTTCTTATCTGGAGCTATTTTTAAATATTATCATAAGATATACTGTAAGACACGAATCTTAACTGTACCAGTTGCAAACATAACGTGTTTAGTCACTATTTTACATCTGAAATGATTTAAAGTTCCTCAAAATCATGTCCATTGGTGTTCATTGTTTCCGGATGCATGACTCGGCCCATGAATAGGACTGTACCTGCATTGGGTTGGAAGTGAATGGAACAGGATGTGAACAAAAGAATGGGGTATTTACTTTCCTTCTGGCTTATAATTAACAGTGTTCTAAAAATAAAAATATAAAGAATTCTCTTTTTTAAAAATATTTGACCATGAGAAATTATCTGATAAACAATGTGGCAAAAATGGTCTTGATTTTTAAAAATTAGCTCTTTTTAGCCTATAGATACAATTTTGTGTTCATAACAGACTTACCTGTTCTCCTGTTCCTGATAAGAAAGAAAAATGGATGGTCGACAATAACTTGAGGATACAGCACAGCCATCCTACTAATTGCAATCATTCCTACAGTGCAGAGAGAAAGTAATTACATGCCTGTGGATGTGCAGAAACTAATGAGTAATTTCTCCAAACCATCTATATTTAATGCAAAGGCAACAATGTACAGGAAAACAGGGTTTTTAAAGGCTTAAAGAGAGGAAAAATTGTAAACGTGCTCACATTTCTACTTGATCTTTAAATACACACCACACACACATAGTTTCCTATCTCCACTCCACCAAAATACCAGAAAAATTTATTCTGCCTTTTACAGAATTTTCATTCTCCGTTTCAGATAAATGCATCCAACTTTACTAAAATGACCTTTGAATTAAAGAAAGGGGGAGAATTAAGAAACACCCCAACCAAAGAATCAAGTTTCTTTATATCCTCAAATCATTATTTCTTTTGTCTAAAATGGGGATTTTTATGTAGCAAGTCATCAGGCTTTTAGTAAGTGGCTAGAATGGCAGTGATTAAAGGGAATATGCAGCAGTAAGCGAAGCATGGTGTTTCCTACAGCTGGGAAACCGAATTCCCTTGAGATCCTTATTATGGGATAATCATGTTATACTTGCTTCAGGGTGATTGGTTGTCAGGAAAAGGTCAAGATTAAATTATGTAAGATTTTAAGCTTTCTTGATGCCTAAGACTACTGTGTTTCTATTTCCTCCTGAAGACAATCTTAACGGGTGACATCCTTTTAGTGGACAAATTTATGGAGAAGTTAAAAAATGATATATTACACTTTGCCAAAAGAAGGAAAAATCCTACTAAACTTTGAACATAGCTGTTGAACATGAGATTGAAACAAATCCCCCAAAAAACAAAACAAATGGAAAAAATGTCAATGGAGAAATCATTCTCATCTAACTAGGGAAATCAGAACATTCAAAACAATCAAAGACATTTAACATTTAGCTGTGAACACATGACTTAGGTCTAAATTTTCAGATTTTCACATAGGAGTATTTTATTAACATTATCTAGTGAAAATTATTAAAAGTGATTTATTATATCTTGTTTATGGATGTGTTTTTAAAAAATCAAGACTTGACAAAATGAAGAATTAGTTTCCACAAGTAATTAGGTAGGAAGAGAAGTGTTTAAATGGCCGGCAAGAAAATATTTAAAATATTGAAAGAGGCAGCACAGCAGGGAAATGTCTTCTACTGAGCTGTCAGTGTCTTCCTGCCTCTCATTAGAGGTGAGAGTTACTCAGTATCAGGGCACTGGAGGAAGTGCATTCTTCATATTCTATTTAGAAAATTCTAGCTGGTTCAGCATTAGTTTGACTTCTGAGTTACAGCAGAGTCAGTTTTTTTTTTTTTTTAATTTTATTTATTGGTGGGAGACAGAGTGTGAGTGGGGGAAGGGCAGAGAGAGAGAGGGAGACACAGAATCTGAAGCAGGCCCCAGGCTCTGAGCTGGCTGTCAGCACAGAGCCTCATGTGGGGCTTGAACCCATGAACTGTGAGATCATGGCCTGAGACCAAGTCAGAGGCTACACAGATCAAGCCACCCAGGCACCCCAGAGTCAGATTTTTTAGCTTCATTCTAAAAATGGCCCCTACCCCCTACCCAAGATGATTTTTAAAAACACATCTCAAAGAGACGAGAAGATTTTAGAAAACTCTATCTTGGTACCTGAGGCAGCAGCAGCTTCTGAGCCTTCTTCGTTAACCTCTATGAAGGACTTGTGAATTGCTTTTGAAAGAAAAATCTCTTTGTTATCTGCAAAACAAAAAAGGGGAAGAGAAGCATTTTTTCAGTATCAGAAAGAGAGAAGCATCTTACCCTTTATTTAAACAGATTTGGGAAATATAAGTGACTTAAGATACTGGTTAATGTAAACACAAGAGATCATGTTGTAAGTTTATATTATGATTTCAGAGAAGCCTTTTCAGATTTGTCCTTATTTTATATTCTCTTGTTCATGTTTCCCTTCATTTGTATTGGTAGCTTTCCCATTGTTTATGTCTTATATTGCCAGAGGAAGCAGGAATGTGGCTCTGTTTTTAATAGCAACTTCAAATGAGTTCATAACTCAAGATAAAAACATCTCACACATTACACTCTAATCTGAAATTTTAAAGCACAAAATGAAAACAGGTAGAAATCCAGATATAGCCAGAGTAAGAAGTGCTTAAAAATCTAACCTCTAATTACAGTGATAATAGAAATATCCTTGGCAAAGAAAAACAAAATTGAATTCTAGATTGTAGAAATGTGAATATGTAAAAAAAAAGTCACTTCCCATTTCAGTTAACTGGTTTATCTGAGGATTCACAAACAATGCTTTATCCTAAAGTCCAAGGAAATAACACATTTTAAGCATTAGGGGGGCTGTCTTTCTACTTATGCTTACTTTTAAATTAATGTCTGTTATGGTCTCAATTGTATTCTCTCAAAATTCATGTGTTGAAGTTCTAGTCCCTAAGACTTGTGACTATGACTGTATTTAGAGACTGAGTCTTTTTTTTTTTTTTAAATGTTTTATTTATTTCTAGGAGAGAGAAAGACAGACAGTGTGAACAGGGGAGGGTCAGAGAGAGAGGGAGTCACAGACTGAAACAGGCTCCAGGCTCCGAGCTGGCAGTCAGCACAGAGCCCGACGCAGGGCTCGAACCCACGAACCGCGAGATCATGACCTAAGCGAAAGTCGGACGCTTAACCGACTAAGCCACCCAGGCGCCCCGGAGACTGAGTCTTAAATTAAAATGAGTTCATTAAGGTGGGCCCTAATCCAATATGACTATGTCCTTGTAAGAAGAGGAAATTTGGACACAGATAGATAGAGAGGGAAGACCATGCACGATGGCTAATTTTATGTGTCAACTTGGCTGGGCCAAGATATCTGTGCTAATATAGCTGGTCAAATATTATTCTGGATGTTTCTGCACAGATTTGTGTGTGTGCGCGCGTGTGCGTGTGTGTGTATGAGATTAACATTTGGATTGGTGAACTTCGGGGTAAAGCAGATTGCCCTTGTGATGTTGGTGGCCTCATCCAATCAGCTGAAGGCTTTAAAAGGGCAAAGACTGACTGTCTTTGGACTTTTCCCTGACTCTCAAGCCTGCCAGCTCACCCTGAAGATTTTAAATTTCCAAAGTCACCACAAGTGTGCAAGCTAATTCCTTGGTAAGTCTCTCAGTCTCTGTCTATTTGGCTGTCTGACTCCTCTGTATAGATACAGATAGCTCTCTCTCTCCAAACACACCACACACACACACACACACACACACACACACACACACACGCACACACACACGCACATACACATCCTGTTGTTCCTCTTTATCTGGAGAACATTAATACAATATGAGAAGATGACAGCCACCTATTAGCCAAGGAGAGAGGCCTGAGCAGAAACCAACCCTGAAGACATCTTGATCTCAGATGTCCAGCCTCCAGAACTGTGAAAAAAACAAATGTCTGGTTGAACCCACTCAGCCTGTGGAGTTTGTTATGGCGGTGCCAGCTTTCGGTCTTGGGTGTCCAACGGTTGTCCCCAGAATTAAAACAAAATGAATGAAAGATAGCTCAAATACATAAAAAGAAAAATAGCACAAGGAAGCCAGATCGAAGATTGCTCAAGTTTCTGCCACTTCCCTCACCCCCTGTTTACATTCCAGGAGGTCTAATTCAAATTTAAGATAATCTTGTTGCTGATGCAGTGAAAGCACAGTGGATTTCCCATTAGGCTGCTAGTTAGTAAGACTTTGTAGGTGACCAAGTCCTACCTACAGCATACATTTTCCTATCAAGTTTTCAAAAACCCATAATTATACCGATAGGGAATAATGTTCAACAACACTTTTGGTACATCTTTCACACAGCACCTGCTTATTTTGAATAAGCTCCGAGACAACTGAGTGGCAACTCTGAATATATTTTTAACAGGGATATTACTTCCATAGCTCATATTTAGTATTAAGATACAAACACTGGATTATGAAAATAGCCTCACATATTATGATATAATCTTCTAGAATGCATTTGATAACTAGAAGAAAAATAAAAAGCAATAGAGCTTTTACATGAAACACTTAGGTATAATTAGCTCCCTCAAATCCAAAAGACTCATTTTTTCTCCAGCAAATAAAAAGAACAATATAAAACTGCATTAAGCAACTAGTCAGATATATTTAGCTGGGAAAAAATACATGAATTCCAAGAGAGTAAAATATATTAACTATTTACTAGTTAACTGATGCTATATTATGTTCAGATTCCGCTACCCATTTTCTTCGGTCTGCCAGATAAGGTAAGGTCATGCATTTAGATCCAGTATCATGGCCCTGGATATAAAAGAGACAGAACATAGTTCCTAATGAGTGTCCACATTGCCAGCTAAGCCCTCTTTAAATATTCTGCGGGGCGGGTGGGGAGGGGGGAGGTTGCGGTTCAAAGACACTGAATGATACTGTAGCCACATCAATTTGCACAGAGGAAAATGCCTCCTAGCTCCTGAGTCTGAGCTGTTGACTGCGCTAGACACTTTGAAAGAAGGAATTTCATCCCTTTCACTTTGGCTTCTGCCACAAGTTTTCTCCTCCAGCCATCGAACCTCTTACATGCCCTCATTCATCCACACAGAATGGAGAGGAGGGATACTGCAAGGCACCATGGCAGAAAGATCAAGAAAGCGGATGCTGAGGGCTCTTCCTACAGAGCGAGTTATTTAAAAGATAATGACATAGACAAACCTTTAACAAGATTCACGAGGAAGAGAAATTATCCAAATAAACAATATTAAGACAAAAAAAGATGTCTAAAGATAATTTTTAAAAATCACAAAAAATACCTTGTATAATTTTCTGCAGATAAATGTGAATCAGCTTTATGAGGTATAATGATTTATTTACTATGAACTGTACATATTAACAATACAATAATTAAAATACAGGAAAACGAAAATATATTTTTACAAAACACCACCACAGTTTGGTAAGTTTTGACATATCTGTGAGCCCATCTCCACAAATATGATGCAGAATATTTCTAACTCCCCTAAAAGATTCTTGTGCTTCTTTATGCAGATAATTTTGAAAATAAAAAGACTTGTCATCAACTGGACAATTTTATAGTATATAAATTATAAAATTGAACGAAGGAAAAAAAATGAGTATCTGAATAATCCAGTAACCATTAAAGTAGTTGAATAAGCAGACAAAAACTTTCCCCCTCCTCAAAATTAAAGACTCCAAGCCTGGATGGTTTTCTAGGTAATTTAACCAATCCTCCAAGCCCAGATAGGATTCTCTGTTTTAAGACCATTTTAAACTAGAGAAAGAGAATAAAAGCAATCTAAGTCATCTATGGATAGTTTTACCTTGATATTAAAATTGAACCAGGGCAGTCTAAGAAAAGAAAATTAATAGGCAAACTCACCTGTTAACATAGAGGTAAAAGTTCTTTTAAAAATCAGAAAATTAAACACAGCAACATGTGCAAATACTTTTTTCAAATCAGTTTTCAAGGGCTGTCCCAGTGTGTCATGACTCGGCTCTAACTGACCCCATTTTGCAGTAAGGCTTCCTCTGGGATGATCTTATTAAACACAAACCAGTTTGTGCCACTGCTACCAACTGAAAACCCTTTCTCCGCATTCCTGCTGGCTCTGCCTCCCACCTTGCCTTTGGTATATTGTGTACCCGCGAACCTCAGAGTGCAACATGGGGGTCCCCACGAGATTGCCTCTGCGCCATTCATTTAGCGTGCTTCTCACCATGCTCCAGATTATTTGCACTGCAATTATCTAAACATACCACATTTGATCACTTCTGTGTCTTTGTTTCCCCAGAAATTCCCTTACCCCTGTACAGTCAGATACCTAATCTACTTCTAAGGCTCAGCTTTGAGCCCCATCAGGCTTTTCTGCTCTCCTCTGACTGCTGTTCTCCACTAAGGTAGAACTAACCACTCTTTCCCACTGAACCCAGGGTCTTATTCTACTGAAGCCTTTATATTTGCAATATTTCTCTCTTCCTGAACTGTCAGATCCCTTAAGGCAAGGATTGTGTCATTGCCCATTGTGTTCCTGGCTTCTGGCGTTTCGTGTGCTACTTAACCTAGCACAAACAGGAATTTAGTAATTCCTGTTGAATTACCGAAAGGTTGAATGAAAGGGACTAGCTATTCCCTACGATAGTAAGACTTTGGATATGTCACTCTATGGGCGCCATGACCACAATTCTGTTCACAAGTATGGCTATAATGTTTATTCTTGTAATAAATAAGACATACGACATTCATCCAAAGTGGATACTCTAGGAAAATTGATGGACAACAGCACTAGAGAGGGAGAGAATGCAAGGACCACACGCAGACTAAAAACTTAAAAATCCAGTCGAGTAGAAGGAACTGAGGAACAGGATCCAACAGACTGGTGGCTTCATGTATATTTCAAAGACAGCAAAATAAAGATTGAATCCAATGTGCCAACTCCCAGGGGCAATCAGCCACTACACAACGGACAGCAAGTGTCTGCAGACGTACGTGAGACCTCTGGACACTTAACTTTTAGAAACACACTGCCCCATTAGATGTACCAGGAGGAAAAAATGTAGCAGACAAATCACAGCACAAATAGGGGGTTAAAAAGAAAAGGAAATTTTCTCCTCTCAGGACAAACTTCAAGCAGTCACCTTAAAATATAAGTCAAAAGTGATTTCAACACGAATGGGACTGCTCCCACCCAATCTGGTCATGCAGGCACCTATGAGGCGAGTTCATAGCTTCCCATGCTTGCCTCCCATATTGCTCATCCTCATATAATTATGTGTCAATCCAGGCTGTCTTTCTGGGGAGGCCATACACCTACTTCTTAAGGGTCTGGACCTTGCTGTCCAATTTATCTGCTACCTGCAATGCTTTGCACACTGCCAGGCACCAAGTAGGCACTCCGATACTTGGTGAATCAGAATGTGAGGTGGATTAAGGAGAGTTACACTGATGAGCACGTCTTGCTGACTAGAGAAAAGTTCACTGTTCTCCAGAGAAGGAAAATAAATAAATCAAAGGCAAACGAAGCTACACACAAAAAAGCATTCCACACACTGGCCCCAAGCAGTCCTCCCCTTCTGGCCGCAGCAGACATTGCTGCCAAACAACTAGTCCTGCTTTCCACTGGGCAGCGTGGAGCCCGGCTTTTCACAAAGGAGAAGATGGGAAAGGGGCCAGCAAGCCCTAGGTTTCCCAGAGAAGAGCTGGGCAATAATTCAAGCTCTTCTGCAGAAAGCAGGGCAAAATACTAAGGCATTCATTCAGTCACTGAGCAAATATTTATCAAGTACTCTGTTCGTAGGAGATATTGTGCAGGGAACCAAAGGCTCTAAGTATCTGTGATTAACATAATGCTGGCAGGATGGCCATCATGCGAGTGGATGCCACTAGTTCCCTTGTGGCACTGTTCCTAAACGCAGCCAATTTAAATAGCTTTCTGCGTCACCAAGGACATGCTTAAAATAACAAAATGAGGAGCGTTCCATAACAGAACCCGAGAATATCAAAAGCATCTCTGTACTTGAGTCGCTAAAATATTTTTAGCTTCAGCCCCACCTATGAACTTTGGAAAGGTTTGTAGAATCTGAGTGCCTCCGTGGTAGGGAGAGTGTTTGTTTCTTTGTTTTTCTGGAGAAATTCTGTTATAGACCAGCAAATATTCATCCGTTCATCCGTGCGTTCAGGTACTAAGCACCTCCCATGTGCCATTGTTGATATGCTGGATATACTATGGTGAACTAAAAAGTTCCTTCCTAACGGGAGGAAAGCAGACATTGAATAACAACAATAAAAAAGGAAATCAATAAATGGCCACCATTTCAGGGCGTGGTGTTACTAAGAAACAAGACGAGGTGGTATGTTGGCTGGTGTCAAGGGCAGGGAAGGGGCACCACTGGACTCAAGCTGTTGGGAAAGGCCATCTGCGAAGGCGAAGGCGGATTCGATGGAGACCTAAAGAATGCAAAGGAGCTGCCCACAGGAACACCTGAAGGTAGTTTCTGGCAGAGGGAAAAGCTCGTGTGCAGGCAGATAGGAGTCAGGTGTGTTCAAGGACTGGAAAGAAGGCCTAAGCAGCTGGAGCATAGAGTGTGGAGGGCCGGGGATTTGAGAGAAGCCTCTACCTTTGGAGCAAGGCGGATCCAGCACCACTTCCCACTACACACACACACCCAGCGCCTGTCCTGCTCTCCATGCCGTGCTGGGCTCTGAGGACAAAAGTCGTCTATGACACAGTCCTTGCTTCTGAGGAGCTCCGAGGTCAGATACAGGTATGTGAACAGACTAAGGAAAAGGTGGAACCTGTGATAGCACTTTGCACTATGACAGTCCCAGGTGAGGGAATGGGAGAGACGTCAGGGAAAGCTTCTTGAAGGTGGTGCCATTTGGGCTGGTTCTTGAAGGATAAGGAGAAAAGAAAAAGCCAGAGAATAGGGCAAGCACGTTCCTAGCAGAGGGTTATACCGCAAATGAGACAAGCCGCGGCAAAGACTTGAAGGTCCAATTGGATCCTGGGCAATAAGGAGGTGGGGCGTGGCGGGGGGGGGTGCCCCCGATTTTAAGAGCTCTCCACATGGGTGGAGAGCCCGGGCTTCATTCAGAAGTAACAGGGCACTACTGCTTTGATTTTAGAAGATAACCTGCGGCAGGGGCCGTAAAGCATGAATCAGATGAGCAAACAGCTAGGGGCAGGAAGTTCAAGTTCGCTAGCTGTTCCAACAGGCCAGGCAAAAAAGGAGGAGGCAGAGTGGAGGTAGGGCACAGGGAGAGAGCGTCGCAGCCCTCTGGCCTACAGGTGCAGGGAGAAGAACAAACAAGGGCAGGATGTGAGAGTCAGTCCAGCATAAATCTCAGCACTTGAGTCTGACCGGAATGTGGCTTTTGCTGTGTCTTCTTAATTCCTTTATTTTATTGGCTCCTTTATTAAAGCTCGTACTTTGTGCTGAAGGATTTAGTACTCTTTCTCCTTCCCCTTCCACCTTCCAAGAGGATTATCTATTAATCCAAATGCTGACAGTCATTCATTTCCATTACAAAAATAGCCCTACTCTATAACAGCATCCTCGCTGCCACTAAATGAGAATTTTAAATCGAGCCTGAGAAGAAAATGATTCTCAGCACCCTCTAGATTCCATGTTTATTGTACGAGTCTTTACGATGTTTTATGTTAATGGAGTTTAGCGTCAAAAGCAATGGACATCAAATTGAGATTAAAAAAATAAGCACAATAAATACAGAGCATCTCTTCTTATTCATTTCTTCATTCAGTGAGTACGAGGCAGAAAGCATTGACCTGCGTGGTTCCTAAACACACATAAGGATCAATCTTGGAGAGGTTTAAATTCTAGCAGAGGATATCCGATGCACAAACAATGATAATCTGAGATCGGGTTGTGATATGCAGCAGAAGGAAAAGTACAGAATACTGTAGAATTTGCGAAGGAGTAATTACTTCTGGTTGGTGTAATCATGTGCCTTGATAAAGTTGGGTATAGCTAAGCTGAAGATCCATTCAAGAGATATTTCGGGTGGGAGAGATGTGATGACGATGGGGCCCTCGGGAGATGTAAGGTGCAGAGCAAGTGTGCGGTTCAGCTGGCGGAGGCTGTATGTAAGGACTCTGCTGAAGTCAAGGCTGGAGGGGGCTGAGGTCTGAATGCCCTGCCAAGCAGCGGACAGTGCACTGCAGACTGAACAAGGAAGGCTCTGAACAGGAGCTGCGAGGATCTGAGAGCGGGCTTTAAGGTGATTAATCTTGGCAGTGGTAGATAAGACAGATTAGACAGAAGAGAGATTGCAAATCATTTAGGAGGCTATTGGAATAGTCTGGGGCAGTGGTAATGAGAGTCTGAAATAAAGGTGGATGCCATGGAATAGAAAATGAAAGAGTGGATTCAAGAGGTCTTAGCAAAGGACTCTCAAGTCACTGAGCTTTTCCAGAAGCAAGAGAGTGTGGAGCAGGCGTTGTTGTTGTTGTTTGTTTCCCTGCTAAATCATACTTGCTATTTTTAAAGAAAGATAGAGTTTCATTGTATAATTTAAGAATTAGTAGTATCACGATAGTACTGAATTGTTTTCTGGGTGCTTTTGAATTCATGAATTCTACTAATAATGCTATTTTAAAAAGTTTTCCCCAGTTTCCAATATAGTGTTTTAACTGAAGAAGTAGTACACACACAAGGCAAAATCCCAAACAGTACACAGTGGTATAAGAAACATCGCCTCTCTCATCTAGGAGCCTCTGTCCTGTATTCTAGAGGTAACCACTGCTATCGTCTTCTAAGACATTATTCAAAAATGTTCAATGCATTTAAAAGCTGACCTGCATACCTATATTCTCCTCCTCCATCTTTTTAAAAAAAATTATTGTGTTAGAGCACATGCACACAAGAGTGAGAGCAGAAGAAAGGGGCAGAGGGGGAGAGAGAGAATCTTAAGCAGGCTTCACTCTTAGCTTGGAGCCTGATGGAGGGCTCGATCCCACGACCCTGGGACCTTGACCTGAGCCAAAATCAAGAGATGGTTGCTCAACCATCTGAGTCACCCAGGCGCCCCATCGTCCTCCGTCTTTTGAACCCGTATGTTCCTATTCTGCCCCCCTGACTTTCTTTTCCCTCTCTCCTTCCACAGTGCTTTTACTAGTATGGGGTTTCTTGACATTTGGGACTGGATTATTCTTTGTTGTGGGGTCTGTCCTGAGCAGTGTAGATCACTAGGATGTAGAAGCATCTGGCCATCTATTAGATAGATGTCAATAGCACTCCCCAGGTGTGACAACCCAAAACGTCTCCAGTTATTGCCAAATGTTTGCTGGAGGACAAAATTGTCCTGGTTGAGAACCACTGCTCCACTAAAGCATTTCTACCACTTGTCTTTTTTATTCAATCCACTCTTTATGTCTTTCTCCCCACAAGTCTGTATCCTTTTTCAGAGTAGGTATACTACGTTAATCATTGCTTCATTTTTATGACATAGTACTGTACTCACACCATCTGCCTCACAAAGAGTTATTGAATGAAATGAATAGACATGGCATTGAATTAATTAATGTTGCATATCTTAAATGCCAGGAAATTCTCACCATGAAATTCATTAAGGTGGAAAGTAATAATCAAATACATGCTAATACTTTTCATGGGTACTTGCAAGGGTTACTAAGTGTCATAGACACTTTAATTTCTTTTTTTGGGGGGGAGAGAGAAAGAGAGTTGAGCATGTGCATGCATGCATGTGTGAGAGTTGGGGAGGGACAGAAAGAAAATCTCAAGCAGGCCCCATGACCAGCAGGGAGCCTGTCACGGGGCTCCATTTCACCAATCACGAGATCACGACCTGAGCCGAAACCAAGAGTCAGATGCTCAACGAATTGAGCCACCTAGGTGCCCTGTCATAGACACTTTAATCATCCAGGTTTTCATGTCATTTGGACAGGCAAAAAACTGGACACATGAAAAGGATACCAGCCCTGTAGGGCAAAGAATATGGTGCCCAAATGAACAATGAAGAGCATAAATCCTGTCAAATTTAATGAAAGCAGAGGGACAAGTTTTACAGCTGTGTCACTAGATAGTTTCTGAATGAATGATTCATTAATGTGTAGAAGCGTGTGTGTGACAAAGAGATTGAGGGAGAGGGAGAGAAAAAGAAAGGATGTATTGGTTGGGGTGGGGTGACATGCTGAGGCTACCAAGGCTCTGGCAAAACTAAGGAGTTAAGAATGAAAGAGTTCCCACTGAAAGCCTAAGAACTTGACTTTAGACCTTTCATCACATTATCCTGAAGACTCGAGTTGGGTAGGTTTGAGGGTGGCCAATCCTGGATTTCCTACTGATGTTATAAGGAGTTAAATGTTCCAAGAAATGTCATAGGTAAGGTGGCCCTGAAGAAACTTCTTCTCTCCTTCCTTCTCTCGTTTTATCCTTTAGTGAACATCTGCTGTGTGCCAACTATGTGTCACCCATGTGCAAGGTAGTAGGAATGCCACTGTGAGTCCTCTGAGAAGGATATGATTCTGATTGAGGAGTGGTCAAGTGAACAGAGACTTCACAGAGAGACTATATGAACTCTGAAGGAGCTGAGTGTTATTTCAAATTTCCAAACCATCTGCATTCATAATACATATATATTTTCTATTGTCTCTGTACATACAAAAGGCAATTAAATATTACATCATAAACCTCCCAGATATGTCAAAATTTTAAGCTACACTGACCACAGTAATTGATTTGCCACTTCAGTGCTATTCCCTCAGGAATGAAAAGCAGCAGATATTCTATGTGTGTGAAGTAATTGCCTCGATGTTTGGGTGAGACAGTAAGGAATCTCTAATAAAACAGAAAACAGAGCCATGGTAGGAAAGAGGAATGTAATTATCCAGTTGGAATTTGGCCAGTGTGCTATACAGATTCTCTCAATTCCTAAGGAAGGGAGCATAAGAAGCTTAAATTATACTATGCTTGAGCCACAGATATATTTCTGACTCAGGCACAAAAGGACCCATTAGCTTGTGAATCTCCACCAGTCCTACCTCCTTGACAATCCCACTGAAGAGTTCAGAGCCCTAGGAGCTTGGATGTGAGCCAAGAAAACCTTTACTCGGGCAAATTCACATTTCTCTGGTGTGGACAGGACCATTTATATGGCAGACAGCTAGAAATGCTCTACTAGTGTTTTGAGATGTAAGCTCTCTAATCAAGGGGTAGAACTTGTGGTATCAGATGCATCAACATCATCTCATTGCTGAGTGTTGCTTAGAAAACAATCTGTCCAATTCTACATCTGGGAGGGCAAGGCCATTTTGATTATAACCTCCTTGAGAATTTCCTGAAATCTATGAACTTATCTCCACTCTTTTTTTTTCTTTTGTGTATGTGTGTGTGTGTGTGTGTGTGTGTGTGTGTGTGTACACTTATATGTAATTTCAGTGGTAGAGGCAACCACCTGACTGAATTCAACCCATAGATCCTCATACTCCAGGTTATAGAAGCTTTTACTGGATCAGCTTGATTTTCTAGAGGCCACTACTTCAGGAGAAGAAAACTAAACTCTCTCTTGAACACATGAACTGCTAAGGAAACTTCTCTTGCCCTCAGCTCTCTCTGGTTGGAGAATTGGGTCCAATTGGTTGCATATAAAGAGGACTTATACACTGAGTTTTTTTAAATCTTGATTATATCTCTATCTCTATCTCTATCTATCTGTTTTGTTTATCTCTGATAGTTTCCATATTCCATAGAAATGATAGAACAACATTATAGAAGCTAAGTCTTAAACTCACAGGTACCATACTTCAAGGACAAGGATAAATGTCTTGGGGTTAGCTGCTTAAAATAGGTCCAAAAGGGTTTTACATATTCTAAGTACTTAATGTTAATAATTTTTACCCTGAACAAATTAGGGCATCTAAATCAAATAACTCAACTGGGTTTTCCCCCCACCCTGGGATATTTAAAATAAATTACTTAACACCCAATATACAGGGTATACTTTGAAGCTACTTCAAAACCACTGTTTTCTTATTGAAGACAAAAGATAATGTTTGGGGTGCCTGGGTGGCTCAGTCGGTTAAGCGTCCAACTTCGGCTCACGTCATGATCTCACAGTTTGTGGGTTTGAGCCCCTGCATCGGGCTCTGTGCTGACAGCTAGCTCAGAGCCTGGATCCTGCTTCAGATTCTGTGTCTCCTTCTCTCTCTGACCCTCCCCTGCTCACACGGTCTCTCTCTCTCTCTCAGAAATAAATAAAAAACATAAAAAAAAATTTTAAAAAAGATAATCTTTACCATCTTACTAGGTATTCTTTTAAAAAGTGTCAGGGCACCTGGGTGGCTCAGTCAATTAAGAGTCCAACTTCTACTCAGGTCATGATCTCATGGTTCGTGGGTTTGAGCCCTGCACTGGGGTCTGTGCTGACAGCTCAGAGCCTGGAGCCTGTTTCAGATTCTGTGCCTTCCTCTCTCTCTGTTCCTCCCCCATTCATGTTCTGTCTCTCAAAAATAAACAAATGTTAAAAATATTTTTTTAAAGTGTCTAGTTCTTACAGCAGGCATGCACTTATCCTTTCTTCTGTCTTTCTTTTCTACATAATTTACTGTAACTGAACACACTGAGATACTAAATCAACACGTTTATTGATTATCTACTCCTCAAGGCATTGTGACAGTTAGGATGGGGAATTTAAAGATGTATAAGACAGGTCTTCTGGAGAATATCTACTATTGAAGATAAGACATGGAGCAGAATAATATAAACAATGTTATGACTGTGATTTATAGTTTTGCACATAGAAGGTAAATATATTTGTTACATGTATCTGGCAAGTGATAACTTTATTTTACCTCAGAACTGTATAGTAAATAGAGTAAAACATCATCAAAAACATCATCATGTTTTAAAGCTTTTATGAAATAATGACATTTTTAAAAATTGGTATTTATTTCCTACCAGACAGAGCTGTCAAATTTGCATTTTTGATGAAAACTTCAGTTATTCCAAGAGCCTTCAGAACATCTTTTAAATCAATTTCCTGTTCCACTGTGAACCTGGAGAACAAACACATAGGGGAAAAGCATTTAGTTACAGCATTTTTAAAGTATTTACTTACAATATCCTGTTACGTGGCACAAGAGTAAAATGTGAGATATGCTGATTTTAACAGTAGATTATGCTAAAACTGGTTTTTGACTGCAAGTAGTATTTGACTGTGCTTATAACAAGAGGAGACAGCAAAAAGAATAATATATCAGAATAGTATTAAATTATTAAGTAGGAAAACTATTGGATGAGGACACAACTGTAATAGATACGGTGGAATAAATGTTTTGAGATCAAGAATGTAAAGCTTGTAAATGAGTAGCTTTCAAAATTGACCCAGTAATAGATTTGATTTTTTATGTTGTCAATGGCTAATCAAATGTTTGCCCAAGGCATTTGATTCTCTTCTTAGTGTCCTGCTCAACAACCTGTGTGTGGAAAAAGAGAGCCAATTGCTATACAAAGGATACACATCTAGGATTTCAACTCCATTCACTCAGAGAAAGGAAATATCAAAGGTATCATGTTAAAAATATATATCTTCATGGTTATATTAGCCTTCAGGAGATAAGCCTATTTTTCCTGGTAGCATCAAAGAAAAGGCATTAATCAATGAAAGTAAGTTAAACACTACATTTTAAAAACTGTACAGTTTAAAATTATATTAGATTCTTTTTTTAAGGGAAAGAATATTAAATATTTCTTTTTTGTCCTGATGGACTTTGTGAATTCTTATATGTAGACATGTATCACATTTGCAAGAAGAAACAAAACTGCTTTTAAAATGGAAATAAAAATAAGCACAGTGGTAATGAATAGAACAGAAATTAAAACAAATGTTTCCACTGAAAGCTTGATTGGTCCTAATTTGTCTCCCAAAACAATGAATTGTATCACCCATGTTTCGAGTGAAAAATATGGAGCAGACATGGCTGCATTAACACATGAATGCAGCTCTTGGAAAGCTAAGGTTTTTATTAGTTCTTTATAAAAAGTGAAAACAACTAATTAGAAACAAATGTTTCCTCTTTTTTCCTAAGGTGTTGGCTCTTGATCAATAAAGATTATAAATGTCAGTTTTAAGGCAGTAGTCTTTGTCTTTAAAAAAGCCAAGTCTGTGACAGTCACAAAACTTTACATTAGTATCGTTTCTTTTTTAAAAAAATTTTTAATGTTCATTTTTGAGAGAGAGAGAGAGAGAGAGAGAGAGTGTGAGTGTGTGAGTTGGGGAGGGGCAGAGAGAGAAGGAGATACAGAATCTGAAGCAGGTTCCAGGCTCTGAGCTGTCAGCACAGAGCCCGAGGTGGGGCTCTAACCCACAAACCATGAGATCTGACCTGAGTTGAAATCCGATGCTTAACCGCCTGATGCACCCCGGCGCCTCGCATTAGCATCATTTCTGATGTCTGGTTTTAAGAAGAGTGACAAGAGAATGATTGCTGTCAATAAGATTCAGACATCAAGAGGAATAATCAGGGGGAAAGAGTTTTAGGAGGTTCGTGTTTATGGGGAAGATACGACAAATAAATAAATGTATAGCAAACAGATTAAACCAAGTAATGAATCTTATCTGTATCCTACACTTTAACTAGGACTTAACATGGCTTCTTTTGTTTCTTTCAAAGAGCAGATGTTGGTTGTGAAAGTAGAGAAGGATGAGTTGGGAAATAAGGAATGTCTCAAAGAATACATTCAGTGGCTTGAGTAAGGCGTTTTGTGTGTCTGCTTTACTTTTATTATTCATTGATTGACCACTTACACAGAAAATATTACCAAGAACTATTCCAAGATTATAACGGATTAATTTAAATATCACCAAAGCCCTTGGAGGCCGGTATTATTATTATACTCAGTTAATAGAAGAAGAAATTGACTAGCAGAAAGATGAGATAAGGTGACCAAGGTCACCCAGCTAATAAATGGCAGAGCAGGGACATGGATCCAGGTAGTACTCTGTGTGTCCTGATCCACCTGAAATAGGAAAGTGAAGGATGAGATCGGGAGAGGATTCCTTGTACTTTTTTTTTTTTTTTTAAGTTTTATTTATTTCTGAGAGAGAGGGAGGGTCAGAGAGTGAGGGAGACACAGAATCTGAAACAGGCTCCAGGCTCTGAGGCCCCAGATTCTTTGTACTTCTTAAGAGCAACTCGATTTGTGTCACATTTCTGAGGTTTGCTGTTTCAGGTGGGGATGGTAATTTGGCCAGATTGAATTAGGGCAAGCTCCTTAATTTCCGAGCCTCGGTTTTGGGGTATGGGAAATGGCCTTAATAATTCCTGCTTCATAGTATTGTGGAGGGGATTGAATAAGATTAAATAAGGTTTCTGGAAGTCCTAGGATGGTGCTGGCATGTAGGAGGCATGCAGTGAAGGGCAGATTGTGTTGACAGCACTTGCAATAGTGCAATTATGTATAACATTCACATTATTATAGATGCTAAGGTGTTGTGTATTTGAACTTCAGTAGTGGTGGAGTAATTTAATTAAATAGCTGTTGAATCCATGCTGCTTTAACTGTAAAATTGTCAAATCTAGTGTATCTAGTGTCTTTTTTATTGTAATACCTGTAGTATCTGGCATAGGGCAATACACGTAGGTTGAAATGAAAAATGTCTAGGTGGCGAGGAGTGTTTGTTCCAAATTGAAGACAGAATGTAAACAACTTCCACTTATCCATTTCACATCTTTGTTTCTTTATCAAGCTATTGAAATATAGCTATTATGGGGCACCTGGGTGGCTCAGTCAGTTAAGTGTCTGACTTTGGCTCAGGTCATAGTCTCACAGTTTGTGGCTTCAAGCCCCATGTCGGGCTCTGTGCTGACAGCTCAGAGCCTGGAGCCTGCTTTGGATTCTGTATCTCCCTCTCTCCTAACCTTCCCCTGCTCATGCTCTCTCTCTCTCTCTCTCTCTCTCAGAAATAAATAAAACATAAAAAAATAAACTAAAAAAAGAATCATAGCTATTATCCATTTACTATCACCTTACTCTTAATATAGACCAATATTCATAGAAATAATCATTGTCATCTCCCACACACTGAGGGCTATGTCCCAGACACTATGCAAATCCTTTTACTTATGGTATCTCATTTAATCATCCTTATGATAATCTCACAGAATCCATTGAGATTATGCATTGTTATCTCTTTTCTACAGAAAAACCGAAGTTCGGGCAAACTAAGGAACTTGCCCTAATCACACAGCCAGTAGGGGTAGAATGAGGATAAGAGCTAAATTCTGTTTGATCGCAAGGCTCCCTACCACTAATAACTAGAATTCCAACAATGGCTATTTAAAAACAATCAAACTACAGATAGATTTTTCATTTCACCCACTGAATTTAAAAATAAGAAGCCACAAGACTGCTCTTTAAACCCAAAAGGCATGCTCCTTTTAATAATGTAATCATGCATTTGCAACTTTATGAGTAAGTTGAAGACATAAGTAGGAGACGGAAGCTTTGGAGACTGAGCTGTGTAGAGCTGGTGTTAGGAAAGAAAAAATATATATTACATATAAGGAGATTTAGAAAATTTACAAGCCACTAAGGAACTAATCAAGAAAACTTCTGTAGAAAAACCTAATAAAAAGCACTCACCTTAAAGACCAAAATCAGATCGTTTATATATTTTCTTTCACAAACATCAAACTGAAGTGCTATATTTCTAAGGCAATCATTTCAAAATAACAAGATGGTCTCTGTTTACAAAATAGAAAACCACTTTATATCCACTGATTTCTAGCACTCTGATCTCAAGTGTCAAATCTTTGGGATACCTTGGTGGCTCAGTCAGTTGAGCCTCAGACTCTTGGTTTTGGCGTAGGTCACAATCTCATGGTTTGGGGGATCAAGCCCCGTGTTGGGCTCTGTGCTGACAGCATGGAGCCTGCTTGGGATTCTCTCTCTTTGTCTCCTTGCCCCTCCTCCGCTCATGCACACACACTCTCTCATTCAAAATTAATAAATAAACTTTAAAAAAATGACAAATCTTAGACTACAAAAGTTAGAGGAGAAAGATACAACAGCCAGGTGCATCTGCATTCCAAGTATTAGGATATTTGATTTTCATTTTAGAAAAATCTTCTTGCACCTTATGTAATGAAGAAGGTAATATTCATCAGAACAAGAGTTTTAAAAAATCCTACTGAAAGAAAAATATATATAAAGCCACCCATAGATTAACACAAGATGAATGTTAGGAGTTAAAATGTACACATAAAAGTAAATAATAGTGATAATAGATAATGATTATATGATGTGCTAGGCATTATTCTAAGATGCTTATTAGATATTTTACATGTATTTATATATATATTAGCCAAACTATTTTTGCTACCATGAGTAAATTACAAGAATATTTGGTAATCTCATTTCAGTCTTAGAAATGTATGACTGTGCATAAACCTTTTGGTATTTCACTGGATTTGGTTATATCACATAGGAATAACAATTTTACCCTCACCTGAATAGAGTTTTGTATTTTGGATAAAACTACAATTTCAATTCAGCATCTGATTCCTGTAAGACTTATTGTTCAGGGGGAAAAATAATAAAAATACAAAAGTAGCTGCCTCTCCTCCTCCTCAAAATACCATATACCTTTACACTTTAAGAAAAGCATTTAAAACCTGTATGTACACAGTCAAATATGACGGAAAGCAAAAGTACCTGTCAAGCAGGACAAGAATGTGGTCAAGTTACAGAAATGCAAAGTTTCATTTCTTTTTTTAAAAATTAAATGTTTACTTATTTTTGAGAGAGAGAGATTGACAGCAAGCAAGCAGGGCAAGGGCAGAAAAAGAGACACAGGATCTGAAACAGGCTCCAGACTCTGAGCTGTCAGCACAGAGCCTGATGTGGGGCTCAAACTCACAAACTGTGAGATCATGACCTGAGCTGTACTCAGATGCTTAACTGACTGAGCCACAAACGTGCCCCCAAAATTTTGTTTTCAAAGTAATATCTCCATGTGAATAAAACTATACAAACCATTTAAAAAAGACACTTGGGTAAACCTAGGAAAGGGCTACCAGAAAATGTTTGTTTGCTGAAATGAGGGCACAAAAATCGTTACCTTTATTGAACATTTAGTGAATCCTAATGCTGTACATTGGAAGGGGTGGATTGTTTCCCATTGGTTATTACCTACATATAAGTGTTTGAAAACAGTCAATTTCTTAAAAAAAGGGAAACCACATTCATCTTATCTAGCTATTTAACCTCTCTCTCTATGCATTAACCATGCAGAGGAAGAGTTCATAGAACTTCTGGAGAAATGGATGCATCGTAATTAACTGTGCCTACTTTAGTATCAGGCATTAATATGAGCAAGCAAGCTAAACTATTCCATAATTGAAGAGTATCTCTTAGAAAATGAAAATTTAATTTTCTTCTGCTGCCACGTTCAACGTCTCAGTGGACAGGACCTGGAGGCCAGATTTTCTAGTGAATACGGTCAAATTAGGATATGTGATTCTTATTAAGCATTCATTTAGAATTCTGTTAAAATCCCCCTAAATAATTTTGCATCCTCACAGAATTGAGCCATTTGGAGATACTTCACTTAATTCATGGAATTTAATAAGGGAAGCATTAACACTGTACTGAATTTCTCATATTACCAAGAAGAATTTCTTTAAAAATACAAGGAAAAAGACACGACACCAATGTCAGGCAAAGAAGCCTGAAAGGGGCATTTTAGGCCAATGCAAAAGCATGCACAGACACCCAGAGGCAGGCCGAGAGCAGGCTATCTATAGCCTAACGGCAAGCGCATGCATGGATAGTACGTGCCACAAACTGTTTGTTGTGGTGTGTGGCCAGAGGCAGGGCTGAGAAAAACATCAGGGCCCTGCATGGATTTTATTATTTAAGCCACGGGGAGAATTTTAAGCCTCTTCTTGCTTATTTATGTTGCATCTTGGCGCGCAGCACAGTAACTTGCTTGTGCGTCTTCCAACAACGTCGGAGATTATTTTCTCTCCAGCTATAATCAACTTTAAATATTAATGAAATACAGAAGACTGCCAATGCAAATGATATTCAGAGACAATCTATCGAGAAATCTTCTAAAATGAAGCTAAAAATATTGACTAGGATCTGAAACTGGGTCTTGGAAAACAGCACTGAGTGAATCACTAAGTGAGCTTCTGTCTGGGGCAGGACCTCATGAGCACAAAAGAATACTTTAAAGAACAAAGGAAGTGGAGGTGAGGAGGGGAAGAGGAGGAAGAGGGAAGGAGTGGAGGGGGGCGCACGGAAGAGAGTAGCTAAGACTTAAAATTCAAAAGCAGTGGCGTGGGTTTTTCCCAATCAGAGCCTCCATGGCGGTATCTCCCTCTGAGCTGTATCAGAGAGGATCAAACAAGAGCTTCTCACCTAGGCAAGTACACTTCCACTTTCTGCTTCTTCACAGAGTTTGCCCATTCTTCAATCAGCTGTGCTTTGACCAGTGGCTCCAGAGTGGCCAGCGGAACTTCCTGTCTGGACAACACCAGCATCATACTGATCTCCTCTCCCTCATATGGTATTTCAAGGACTTGGTAGATACCACCAGCTTCATTGGAACCATCACTAAATTCTCCTAAAAAGCACAGAAAGGTGATACAAGGCTTGTATCCAAGTTCAAACAAAAGGTTTAATTTGGGATAACTTTCTTACAAAATATCATATAGAATATAAGAAATACAGGCACCTGAGAAGAGAGTTTAAAAAACAATAAGCCCTAAAATTCTTTTTTTAAACATTTTTTATTTTTAATTAAAATTTTTTAAAATTTTATTTTTGAGAGAGAGAGAAAGAGAGAATGAGCATGAGCAGGGGAGGGTCAGAGAGAGAGGGAGACACAGAATCCGAAGACCGGCTCCAGGCTCTGAGCTGTCAGCACAGAGCCCGATGTGAGGCTCAAACCCACAAACCATGAGATCATGACCTGAGCCGGAAGTCGGATGCTTAACTGACTGAGCCACCCGGGCTCTCCAAGTGCCAGGTGACTCTATAGCCCTGAAGAAATGATTTTATTTTAGAATTCTGAGAATTATATCACATTTGTCATGATATGTGCTATAGACTTACTTTTTATTTTTAAATGAAGTACTTCGAATGAATATATATTTAAGGGATATTTTTAGAAACAACAATAAGTTCTGGTCAGAAAAATGAAGACCAGGATCCAAGTGAGATGCAATCCACCTGATTTCAAAGAAAGGGGAAATTGGCCACATGGAATTCTTATCACCACAGCTGAAAGTCTTGAGGCCAGAGTAGCACAGTCCAAATGAAATCTATTACATTCCACAGTAGTTATCTAGTGTATTTGTGGTGATTAAGACCTCCAAATTAGGTAATTAGGTTAATTAGGTAATTGGCTTTGTGTTCTAATAACTTAGCTAAATTCACCAGGTTTCCATAAAATAAGGAAAGAAAGAAAGAAAGAAAGAAAGAAAGAAAGAGAGAGAGAGAGAGAGAGAGAGAGAGAGAGAGAGAGAAAGAGAGAGAGAGAGAAAGAAAGAAAAAAAGAAAGAAAAGAAAGAAAGAAAGAAAAAAAGAAAGAAAGAAAGAAGTCCTTAAAACAAATGGACCTGCTACTGCCTTAAAATCTCCCTCATTTCCAAAAAGAAATTGTAATGCTTTTGTTATGAATGTTTTCCTACAACTGATCTAGGTCCTTTAGACATCCCGTTAAACATTGTGGTTCTCAAAAAAATGGACATTTTTCTTTCTTATTTTGGCTGTTCACTTGATTAACTGTGATTATAATCTTTAAATTTTACATCATACTTTTAAATAGTATAAACTATTAGTTCCAATATGTACTTTGCTTACAATTTCATTTCTGCTACAACAACAAATGATAAGAGTTCAATGCAGCATGTAAGAAGGATTAACACCCTAACCTTCTGAAAAGTCCAATGAAATATCTTCAAAAATAATGCCAAGGATACTGAGTTGTGTCACAAATCATAGACTCACAATAAATGAAACGATAAATGAAAAATTATGGCTGACTATACATACATAAGTCTGAAAGCAAAATTTTAAAGAAATGCTTATAATTCAAAAAGTGGTGAGGAATCCAAAGCAAGAGCAAAGTAGAACATATGAGTCACTGACAACCACCCCAAAGCCAAGGGCTTTTTGGAGCAACTCAGAATGTTCTTACACAGGTCAGGTTTTTGCATATGAATAAAGCCACTCTGTAGGTGTAATCAGCTTTATAAGTTAAAGAAACATATTGGAAAACTGTCAGTGCATATAATATTCACTCAGGATCTAATTAGAGGCCTTTGAAAATGGAGCCAAGGAAATTGAATTGTAGTCCAAATAAGATTTACAGTTGAGTAATAAATATTTCATGTTCTTTCTTAAAAATGTGTTAATATACAGCAAGACAAGAAAAATAAAAACTAAAAGATCTTACCATAATAAAATTCTCCTTGTTGATACATCATTGGAATTTGGACTTCACTTTCATCATCTTTAGTGAAGGAAAAGGTCCTCGTATTTTCAGGTCTAAATTGTGACTTCCAGTTCCCCTTGAAATAGACAGCATTGATAAGTGCCAAATGAGTGCCAGCATCAAAATCCCTTGGGGATACCAAATCTTTCAGCAGATCTGTGCACGACAAAGTGGGGAGATGAAAATTCATATTAAATTTGAAGGTGAAAGGGGAATCAAAAGATTACCGAACTACCATCTAATAGAGTAATCCAGAAAAACTGTATACCATTACCAAGTTTACAATACAAATTGAAAGTATCTTGCATTCGGGATGCCTGGGTGGCTCAGTCAGTTAAGCATCTGAGTCTTGATTTCTGCTCAGGTGATAATCTCATGGTACATGAGTTTGAGCCCTGCATCAGAATGTTCACTGCCAGCAGAACCCAGGACTCTTTCTCTTTCTCTCTCTCTGCCCTTCCCCTACTCCCTCCCTCTCTCTCTCAAAACAAATAAATAAACATTAAAATAAGAAGGAAGTATCTAGCTTTCAAGGAACATGTTACGCACCCGTGCACACATGGGCGCAACACACACACACACACACACACACACACACACACACACACACACTTACAGATTACAGGTATCCAAAACACTCACACCACCTAAAATAACACTGGTAGGATCTTGACACTTGCAAAAACTACAGAACCACAGACAACAGAATCTCAGGCTTTACTACTTTCTAGTTGCAGCAACGCATGTAAAACTCCTAACATAGACTAAACACTCAATAACCATTTCAGAGTTTATTCTAAAACATCATACATGATTAAAATGTCATCCAATTCAAAAATTTCCCCCATAAGTGATATCTTTCTACCAAATATAACAGCTGCATTCAACTAGGTGAAAACAGAGGAGTGAAAACCAATTTGACTTGTGATGCATTATTATCTATCATTTGAAATATTCTTTTAGAAATCTATTTTCAAAGACATTGGGTTTTTGTTGATAGCTAAAAATGTCTGAAAAGAGTTTGGAAATAGCTTTTAATAATTCAATCTATTCCAAACAGATTATTATTCTTGACTTATTCTTTGAATGTTAAAATACAAACATGTGGGGCGCCTGGGTGGCTCAGTTGGTTAAGCGTCCGACTTCAGCTCAGGTCATGATCTCACAGTCTATGGGTTCGAGCCCTGCATCAGACTCTATGCTGACAGCTCAGAGCCTGGAGCCTGCTTCAGATTCTGTGTCTCCCTCTCTCTCTGCCTCTCCCCCACTCACTCTCTGTCTCTCAAAATAAGATAAAGACATAAAAAATTTTTTTAAATAAAAATAAAATACAAATATGTTTCTTTTATCCTACATTTTAATGTCATAGTTGAAAAAGATAGGACCAAAATTTATATTCTCTCATTTTATTAATCACAGAACTTCTTTAGGTCCATACAAAGGTGCCTCAGAATTTTGGGGGACATAGGGCATGTGGTCAGGGTGTTTTATTGTTCCAACATAAAATTTATTAGATTGATATTGTATGGGGGGTTTTGACAGTATGAATTAATCTCATAAACATCTGTAATCTACTTTCAGTTTGGTCTCATTTTTTAATTTATTAATTTAGTTAGTTTAATTTTTTATGTTTATTTTTGAGACAGAGAGAGAGAGAGAGAGGAGGAGGGAGCAGAGAGAGAGAGAGGGAGACACAGAATCTGAAGCAGGCTCCAGACTCTGAGCTGAGGCCCAAATGTGGGGCCCAAACCCACAGACCATGAGATCATGACCTGAGCCGAAGTTGGACGCTTAACCGACTGAGTCACCCAGGTACCCCTGGTCTCATATTTTAAATTTCTAATTTCAATAATTTTGATGGTAAAATGAGAAAGTAAAATGATAAACTATGAAACATTTGGAAAGCTAAAATACATTTTTAAAGTGTAGATTAATTTTTTTTTATTATTTTAAAGATTATTTTCTAAGTATCTGTATACCCAACATGGAGCTCAAATTCACAACCCCAAGATCAAGACTCACATGTTCCTCCAGCTGAGCCATTCAGATGCTCCAAGATTAGAAACACATTTTAAAATAAATGTATCTCTTTAAATTCCCCATTTATTTGGGCTGAAAATTGGCTGTTCTTTTAAAAAGAAATCCTATAGTTCTGTCATTTAAAAGCCAAACTCTGATTCTTAACTCTCTCTTATATTCTATTTTAAATATATTGTTGAGAGAGTCACCAACCGCCATATTAACTGATATCTAACTTCTTAAATACATAAGGTGAAGCAAAGTTCCATACAGCAGTAAAGATTACCCTACAGAGGAAACCCATCATTGGAGAACACAGATTTCGGACTGATTGATCAATAGTGCCCAAATTCTTTACATGCCAAAAGATTTAAGTTCTTTCATAAATTCTTATACACAATGTTTCTAAAAGGGCTGTAATCTATACAAAATAATTACCAGATACTCAACTAAATGCTATCTCACTTTCAAAAATTCAAATGGAGTGAGGGGGCAAGTAATTTCAGAAGTGAAAGAGGGGTACAACTAAGCTATTAGAGAAGGAAAGGAACCAAGTGACATACTATTTGTGTTATTCTCCACCCACTTATTGATACGGTTGGCCACGGCTATATTTTGACTGAAGTCCACATGATTTACTTCTGCATTAAAGTACTTTTTCAGCATTTGCAAAAATTCCTCATTGACATGAAATCCATTTTGCACAAAGAGGGAATTGGCAATCTTCATCACATACTGGCTCTCTTTAGCAGTTACCATGTTAGAAAAATCCTTCAAGAAAGAAAATTCGTCACCTGCAAAATGACAAAGGGTAAGTTCATTAGTGGAACAAACACAGTGAACCATCACAGGGAGTGGAGAAGCAGTAAAACCCAGCAAGGGAGATTGATGGAATTGGAGCCCAAGGGAAGAGCACTAACTTACTCCCTACACGGACATGATTAGGAGGCTCTGATATTTGTGCTACTTCCAGATTTTCAAATGAGCTTTCAGTATTATCAACTGGTATTAGTTGTCATTTTAATTGATACCTTGGTAGAATCTAGAGATATTTTTTGGTTATTTCCTTTCAAAGTACTTAGGTTATTTTCATTAAATTGGTCTTTACTTTATAATTATCAGGAATAAGGATTAAGTTTAATTACTTAATTTAAAAGTTAAAATAGTTCTTGAAATGTTACTTTCACTAGATTTTTTTTTTTTTTGCATAATAACTAGAAAAATCTATTAGAAATTACGGAGTTCTCAACTTTTTGATCAATCAGTTCTCGTGTATATTAAAAACATTAAAATAAAAACCATACACCCTGTCAAAGTGATTTCAAAACATCTTTTGGCTAAAAACTTTCCCCAACACATAACATTTTCAAAACAATAAAACATTTCAACAAATTCTCTGATGCTTCTTTAAAATGAAGAGGCAATTGATTTTAAGCAAAAATTTCTGATCTTCTTAGAGAATGACGTTGCTTTTCTTTATAGGAATTCTCATAGGTATAAATTTTCACTTATTTAGGTGATAATTGATTAATACACACCTTTCCCTGTGGACTGGAAACTCAGTAAGAATTATGCTTGCTTTTATTTATCACAGTGTGGCTTATTGAAATAACACCAATAAAATATACAATTTCCTTAGATTAACTCAGCTAAAGTTGGAGCCAGGAATTAATACCTTTCTTGGGTTTCCTAATGGTTTTCCAAGGCATACCATCTCAGTGACATCACTTTGTCACATCATGTAAATACTGTAGCCTGTGGCAGTTAAAGTCAAACCACCTTGAAAAATTAAACCTAAGCACACTCACCATCTTTCAGGCTATCATATCCCATTGAATGACGGATTTCTTTCAGGGTAGACCCTTGGGCCCCAAGTTCCATCATTCCCATGGCAAAGGTAACACTCAATGGAGAGAAAAGAATATTTTCATCTTCCCCAGTGGCTCGAAGATGGTTATACATATTCACTGACAACTCCGCAATGGTTTCATCAGGGAAAGTGGCCCCTAAAGCCAAACTTTGCAGAACCAGCAAAGACAAGAGTCCAAGGAAAGCCATGATGGGAGAGTTCAAGCCTGAAAAACAATAATTTATGTATTAATCAATAATTATCTCTGAGAAATGGAGTGAAAGGTAAAAAAAAGAATGATTTCTTGGAAAGTTATAAAGCAAACCAAGTTTTTAAACGTACATAGTGTTAATATCTCGTAACAAAATCCCCCTTAAAGGATATGCTGGAAAATACTATTTTTAAAAAGGCAATTGATAGTCAAGTGAACAAATAATATTGCTAAATTTTGAGGATATTTACAAGAACAAGATATTTCCTGGCCCCCACCTTCATGGGGTTAAGAGTGTATACAGATCTGTATATAACGAGTTATTACAGATCATGTTTGGTGAGTCTGATTTATCAGTGTTTCATATCTTCACCGTATATATTTTGGTCATGATTTTGAAACAGTTTACTCTATGGCTAAAATGAACACCTCAGGAAACTGCAGATGCTGGCGAGGATGTAGAGAAATGGGAACCCTCTTCCACTGTCAGTGGGAATGCAAACTGGTGCTATCGCTCTGGTAAAAAGTGTGGAGGTTCCTCAAAAAATTCAAAATAGAACGACTCAATGACCCAGCAATAGCACTACTAGGAATTTACCCGAGGGATACAGGAGTGCTGATGATGTACTCATACATTTACCCAATGTTTATAGCAGCACTTTCAACAATAGCCAAATCATGGAAAGAGCCTAAATGTCCATCAACTGATGAATGGGTAAAGAAGATGTGGTTTATATAATACAATGGAATACTACTTGGCAATGAGAAAGAATGAAATCATGCCATTTGCAGCAACGTGGATAGAACTGGAGGATATTATGCTAAGTGAAATAAGTCAGAGAATTACAGATATCATATGTTTTCACTCATATGTGGATCTTGAGAACTTGACAGAAGTCCATAGGGGAAGAAAAGAGGAAAAAATAGTTACAGAGGGGGAGGGAGGCAAATTATAAGAGACCTTTAAATACAGAGAACAAACTGAGGGTGGTTGAGGAGGGGTGGGAGAAGGGGAAAATGGGTGATGGGCACTGAGGAGGGTACTTGCAGGGATGAGCACTGGGTGTTGTATGTAAGCAATGAACCACAGAAATCTACCCCAAAAACCAAGAGCACACTTTACACACAGTATGTTAGCCAAGTTGTCAATAAATTATTTTTAAAAAAGGATTCGTAGTTATCATTTTTAAATTGAATGGAAAGCTCATTACTTTAATTATTAAACTGTAAAACATATAAGCATATGTGTGTTTTGCTGTGTGTGTATGTGTGTGTGTGTGTGTGTTGTGAGTGTAGAGCATCTAAAATCTCTGGAGAATTAACATTCCATCTATAGGACAAGTTTAGCCCAGTCATAAGATGACATTCCTGATCACTGAAGATAATGCCAACAAATAAAATCACTTTATTATTAGAAAGAGAGTGAGGGAGGGAAGGAGGGAGGGAAGGAGGAAGGGAGGAAGGGAGGGAGGGAGGGAGGAAGGAAGGAAGGAAGGAAGGAAGAAAGTTTACTCTAGCTTATGCTAAACTACATAGGTCCAGGAAAAAAATAATGAAAATCAAAAGATATTTACAGGGTTTAAGATGAATTAGTGCAGTCAGGCATTTGAAAATATCACTTTATCCATTTACTAAAATTTATAAAATTAACGCACCACGCAGCTGGGTTGCCAATTGGTGGGAAAAGATCAGACACACACCTGCCATGGGCCCCAGTTTATTCAGCCCAGGCTGCAAAGCCCACAGGAAGTGGTAACCCAGAGAAAAAGCAAGGTCAGCACATCCTTGTGCACTTTTCCTTTATACATTGGCTCTGTGGGAGGCAGCTGCTGCCAGTGATGATCTTGGGGCAAAAGAGCCTTCTACAGTACTGTCCTTTTATACTCAGGTTGACATTACCATTTCAGCTTATACCAAGAACCTGATGCTTCTATTTGAATGAGTATTTCTAAATATCAGGCGTATGTGGTTCTTGAACCGTGTTCTCTCTAGAAGAGAAAGTGTCAGTGCCCAGACACGTCTAGATGATATTTCTGCCCCTTGGCACACCAGTGTTACAGCAGCCCTGTCTCCCCACAAACAGCACACACTAGCCAGCACACACTGGGAACAGAGTTCCCTCTTTCCTTGTATTCTCCTGCTTTGTCATTGCAGGCATCTGAAACCTGAACTGCCTACTCAGACAATTAGGTAGCTTACTTGTTCATGATCTTAAAAAAAAAAAATCACTAAAACATGTAAAGTGATACTGAGCAAACACATTTGGAAAATTGTATTTCAATTAGCATGGAGCATTAACGGTGCCCTTTACTCAGTTAACAGATGCACACACATTCACTTAAGAGCAGTGTGCTTCTGCCAGGCTTCTAAGTCACAACGACCTCATCACTCCTGTACTTTTTTTTTTTTAATATTTTTAATGTTTGTTTATTTTTGAGAGAGAGAGAGAGAGAGAGACAGAGACAGAGTGCAAATAGGGGAGGGCAGAGAGAAAGGGAGACACAGAATCTGAAATGGGCTCCTGGCTCTGAGCTGTCAGCAAAGAGTCCGACATGGGGCTCAAACTCACGAACCATGAGATCATGACCTGAGCTGAAGTAGGATGCTTAACCTGCTTAACAGGTCCCCAGTAGTGTTTTAATTCCAACTTCAGAGAACTGCCTACTTAGTTTGTAAGTCCTCCGCATTTCAGGGCTCAGTTTTAGGTATCAGTTTTTTGTCTGAGAAATCCCGAGCCCTGCCACCACCCCTCCACTTTTGGGTGAAGGTTTAGATCATTCTCCTTTGCTTAGAAGGTAAGGCTCAGCCTGTATGTAATGGACTCTCACAACCCATGTTGTAGGAGACAGGACAGCTGCCCATGGGAGATCAAGTGCAGTGTTGCAGAACAGCATCCAGGGTGCCTGTGGTGCAGCGACTGGAGCTAGGGGCAGAGAACACTGCTCCCCTGCTCGCCTACGGACTTGGGCCATCAATGCGGGGGCTGCTGTGGCATCCTCTCTTCCTTCTGTACTGTAGGGGACTCCAAGAAAAGGTGGAAGTAGAATAGGGGAGCCTTCTCAATCTCTAGATTTGGATGGAAATTTAGCAGGTACCTTTCTCAGTTGAAAGAGACCTTAAGACATATATGGTATTTAATACTTAGGATATATTACTGTTTAGTAGAACTTGGACATAGAAGTCAGACTCAAAGCCCTGTGCTCTTAATCTTAACACTATGCCACTGCCTGACATACCCTGCAAAGACCCAAACCTCGGTCTCGTTACTCTCATTTAATGTTATCTAGTATTAGAACAACAGGATAAGTCACTATATGGTAGTAGTATCTGTCATTCAATAACGCAGCTATTTGCATTTAACATGGCTATCAAGTTTTAGGTTAATAAAAATTTTTCATTCATATAAAACAAAAACCAACCCATTGCCAACCAACACGCATTCCAGAAAACAAGGGCCAAGTCTATTATACTCATAAGCATTTTTATTCCCAAGTGAATGTACCATGAGATAAATAAGCTAACACATGATGTATGACCTTTGGCAAATCACATGCCTTCTTTCAGTCTTAGCTTCCTCTTTCCTGAAATTAAGATGCCAATCCCTACTCCACACTGTTACTGAAGAAATAAATAAGATGGTGTGTGTTGGAAACACTCATTTTAAGCTACAAGTTATACTAACAAATAACATTATCATTAGAATATATTTCCTAGGTTTGTATATTTGCTAAGTCAAGGAAGAGGCTTTGGAGCCAAAATGAGTATTTTATCATTGCTGCTGGCTCATCTAACATAGTGCAATTAGCCATCCATTCAGCCAAGATTGAAAGAGGAACCATAAAGTTACCAAAATTTATAAGCACAGGATCTTGTCTTCAGGGAACTCACATCATTGTACAAAAGCATGTATTCAGTTATGGTTCTTACCTTTTTAAGAAAAGAGATTCTTTTAAGAATCCGGAGAAGGGTAAGTAACCTTTTCAGAAAATGCATGCCTGTGGATAACAGAACATTACTTTCACTGGCCAGGATACTCACTGGCCTCAGGAACCCCTGGTATATACAGCAGATGGACCAGATGCAGAAAGCAGTGTATGGCGGACCTCAGCTCCATAGTGCATCCTTATGGTGGAAAGAGATGTCAAAAACCCTAATATATCTTTAGGCTTCTGGAGGTGTCCTAGAGAGAACAGCCATATGTCTGTGAGAGGGCTCTTCCCAGGGCAGTGAGCTGCAGCCACTGATTTACATGCGACTTAAATCAAGAAACTCTTTAGTAAAGATTTAAAGCACTCTGTTCTGGAAACACACATTTTATCTATAGTTCAGTGATCTTTCCTTCTTTTAAAGGCAAAATCTCCAATGTGCAAGAAAAATGACTTCTGCTAGACTGGTCCAGTCTTTCTGATCCTACTTACCCCGCCCCCTGGTCTCTGGACCCTTTACCTCTGGTGCCTCTGAACTAATCCTTCTGAGGAATTTTTTTCCCCCCTGGAGAGAAGGGAAGATTTTCTTCCCTTCTTCTACCTTCCCAGTAGGGAGTATTCTCCATGGATCTATTCCTGGCCCACTTCTCTTCTGTGTAATGTTCTCCTGTCTGCTGGTGAACTTCTCTCTAAACAGAGATATTTCAACTGTTATACCTATTCATATATTCCCAAATAAGTAAAAGTCTAGGCCTGGCTTTATTTTTATCTTAATTTCTGATGTGCATTGCAAATTATCTTGGGATAGTCTCAGTCTTTGACTCTTGCTGGCCCTTCAAATTCAAGGTGGCTCAAACAGGACTGTCTTGTTCAATCAAAGCCATTCTTCTTTTTCTTTCTTCCTTTCTTCCTTACCTCTTTCCCTCCTTCCTTCCTTCCTTTTTTTTTTTTAAATGTTTACTTATTTTTGAGAGAGAGCTAGAGCACAAATTGGGGAGGGGCAGAGATACAGAGAGGGAGACACAGAATCTGAAGCAGTCTCCAGGCTCCCAATAGTCAGTACAGAGCCCGATATAGGACTCGAACCCACAGACCCTGAGAACATGACCACTTAACCAACTGAGCCACCCAGCACCCCTCTTTGTTTCTTTCTTTCAACATCAAAGTCTTTGACTCCTTTCCGTCTCCCATTCCCTTATGCTCAATGAGCTGTCTACACTTATTCCATACTGCATTCCTGACACTTCTATCCATTATTCCATGACCATTCCTATGGACATAGTGGCAGTTCCTCTTAATGCATTCTCAACGACTCCACCAATGATTTTCAGCCACTCTCCGAAGTCCAGGTTACTGCCCTCTTTAATCCAACGTATGCATAGCCTCCAGACGAATCGTTTTGATGCACTATTATGAGCAGGTATTTTATATTTACAAAACCTCACAATTTTCCTCATGCCCATTAGAGTAAAGCCCATAATCTCTAGTCTCACTGTACTGTGATCCAACGTGTTTCTACCCACTGTTCCCCTGCAGGGATCTTGCAATTCTTGCCAGGTTCCCTTTTGCAATACATATCCCAGAATTTCTCTCTCCTGTTGCTGGCTTGTGTACTTCTCTTTCTGGAACTACTTCAACCTGGTTCCATATGTTCAAATCCTAACCACTCCTGAAGGCTCTGCTCTACTTCCATTTCCTTCATGAATACCTTCCTGGTTCTTCAGTGACAACAGCAATTTCCCCTCCTCTGAAATGTTGGCACATTTTATCTCTACCTCTCCAACAGCACATACCACTGCTTCCTTCTACAGACAATTCCGTACACGAGCCATCTCTTTTCCTGGGCTTTTTGAAAGCACAGATGGAAGTGCATTCATCTTTGTATATCTTAAAAGAATCAGGATAGGCACGTAAGGCAATACACATAGTAGGTATCAAATATTTGTTGAACTAATAAAGCTTGAGGTGTAAAGGCTCACAAATGCTGCATTAGAAGGAAAAGTAAGAGTAGCTGCTGCTTCTGAATTCTCAAAGCTAATTTAATCTTAGTCCACAGGTAGTAGCTCATTTCCATTTTTTATTCCCTTTGATAAAGTGTTTCCTTATTGAGTCTGAGACGGTCTTTCCAGACTGACAAAGTGGCACTGTCACCAATGCTGGCATAATGCAACTGCTGGACATGGAATGCATTAACAAACAAGTGCACCACCTTGAAACATCACAAACGGTGCCACGCACGTGTTACTGTATTAACGTTAGTCTACAAAATGCGGGGGGCCCACCATTAATCATAATAATCAACACATTCTAAAATGAATTACTCTTACAAGGAGTATTACTTCATAGATTCATTATTTTCAAGCTACTGAATAAAATGGCTTTACATAAAAAACAAAGGGCTGCAGTACCGGAATAGTAGTAGATTGTGCTGTTGCTAGAAAAGGCAGAAGTAGTTGAGCTATGAATAAATTACCATTAACTTTTGCATCTCTCCTTTATGTTACCAGTGGCCGGATAGGTTGGGCGTGTGCATGTGTGTATTTTGCTTGAGAAAATACTATGTTCAAATGGGTCAGGGTTAAATCTTATAATTGAGGGATGAGTGATCACAGAGCTAAAAACTAGCACAGTAAGAAAGACTTTAAAAAGTCTTTAGTAGTTAATGGTATTTATAGAAAGATGGATTATTCATAAATGCAACTTGTTGCCTTTTTTGGATAACCCAATTATCTGAAATTTAAAAAAGTACTTTCATAGTTGTGAACTGAGAAAAAACGAAAGTATTCTTGTGATGGTGAAAAGAATTGCTGAGGAAGATCATTTCTCCAACAAAAAACAGCCATAGAAAATAACTAAGGAAGGGGTGTCTGGGTGGCTCAGTTGGTTAACTGTCTGACTTTGGGTCAGATCATGATCTCATAGTTTGCGGGTTTGAGCCCCACGTTGGCTCTGTGCTGGTAGCTTAGAGCCTGGAAACTGCTCTTGATTCTGTGTCTTCCTCTCTCTCTGCCCCTCCCCCACTCACACTCTGTCTCTCTCTTCTCTTTCTCCAAAATAAAAAGAAAAGAACTAAGGAAAAAATACCTGAAGCAAAGAATACTATCTGGAAGCACTCTGGCCTATTAATTTTCATATTTTTGTATGTAGTTATTTTTTAATGTTTTTATTTATTTATTTTGAAAGACAGAGAGTGAGCACAGAAGAGCAGGGGAGGGGCAGAGAGAGAGAGGGAAAGAGAGAATCCCAAGCAGGCTTCATGCTCAGTGTTGGAGCTGGATGTGTAGGTAATGATCCCATAACCATGAGATCATGACCTGAGCAGAAATCCAGAATGGGATGCTTAATCACCTGAGCCACCCAGGCTCCCCACGTGTAGTTATATTATACTGGGATGGGGGCAAAAAAGTTTTGTAAAAATGTCTCTTACAATCACAGAAAAGAATGAACATATTAGTCACATACAAAAATAAATATTTCATCATGAAAAGGAGACAGTTCTTCAAAGTGGGTATGTTTGAATTTATGGTTTCACTACTTCTTCTTTTTTTCCTCCCCCCTGCATCTCTCCCTCCCCCTCTTCCCCCACCGGTTTGGCACTGGGTATTTGGAAACCATTGCTCTAAGTTTGGTTAGTACTAGTTCACTTGGTGAAATTTGGAATGGAAATTTGGAATTGTTCTCTGATTCATTAAGAGAAAGGGTTGACCTAGATCCACAGCAATGAAGCTGGAAAATTTGTCAAAGGATTTGTCACACACAAAAAAGGAGTCATTACCTTGTGAAACAATCTGTATTTTAGCAACCTATAATTTAGCAAATTTCCTCAACTGTAACATGTGTAATGTTCCTCTCCACCCCCAATTTTAACTCTTCTGAAATTAGAAGAAATCTTATAATCAACATCCAAAGAGAAACCAGCCAGTCCTCAGATGTGAAGCTGGGCCACTGTGGTCATTTCCTGCCTAAGTGTCATTGCCTGAATAAGTGTAAACTTTCGGCTACTTTTTTATCCTTGTTTTCTCAGTCGACTTATTTTCATTGGTGCTGCTTCCCACAGTTGAGTTTTTGCTTAAACTTAGATCTAGAATTATCCTCAATAGCACTGTACTATATGGCAGGGCTAAAAGGAAAAGGAGCCACAGAGGCAGTGAACAGAGGGGAGGATGTAGATTTACTACAAGTGATGCAAGCATTTACCACTTGAGAAATGAACCAACTGATTTTCTTGTGAAACAGCAGCCAAAATGTCTTAGAAAGGATTCAGGAATCTAAGACCCACGTAATTAAATGAATTTGTGCAAGTAGATATATCTCTTGTCCTTAGGATGTATACAAAAGAACTATCTGTTGGATGCCAAGCAGCACGATTAGAGGCAGAAGAATGTGCCAAATCTCTCAATATAAATCGTAGTATCTTCAACGGCAGGGAAGGTGAATGATGCATGCTTTGTGGAGGACTGTTGCGCAGGTGCTAGGCTGTCAATAGCTCCTTGATAACTTTTAAATTAGCTGTATAAATGTGTGGAGGGGTATGGGGGTAGACTAGTCAAATAGTCAAATGGAAATGGAGAGAACACACCAGTGTTCTTTGAAATGCCTTAAGATTATATTTTCAATCACAAAGGTGCTAAAAGTTTTGATCAGAAAGTGCATTATAAAGAGTATCATGTCATGTGCCTCATAAACGATGACCAGAAGTGATTCAGAATAATGAAAAGAAGGCTCCGACTTAAAATCTCACTTATTAAGGGTATAATATGCCAGGGTATAAATAAATATACTCCATTGTGCTATTTTTAAAAAAAAGAAGTATACATTTTTCTCCTTAAAGAACTGTACATTCTCTCTCCCCCAAAAACGATGCTATTAAATTGAGATGTATTTTAAAACCAAGAGATCAGAACCAAGGAAATAAAGGAAGGCAGGAAGTTTAATTCTGTAATCACAGCACCTATGAAATTGTGATCTTCCATCTTTCTTTTGCTTCTCCTCCCAGCTGTCTAGCCCACTGTGGTTCTTTCCATACTCTCTTACATTTTGCCAAAAAAATCATGTCTTTATGTTTTTTCCTGTTCTATTGAACAAGCAAAAAGGAAAGCTTATCAGGCATCTCTGAAACAGGAGAAAATGGCCAGGTGAAATCTACAGGGCAGAACTATGGAGAGAGTAAGTTACAGATATGTAATTTACCAGAAAAACTTATGAAAGATTTGAAAATGGACCAATACGATAACTGGATGTTTTCAGTGAAAAACTATTAATTATCTAGAACATACCCTTCCAGGGTATCTGACTATGAGTTTGGAGCCCTTCATCTTCTTTGAACAATGTTACAGCTCTATAAGATAAAGATGATTGATAGTGATGCAAATAATTCTTGTCTATAAAAAATGCTTAGTATACATGTATGATTGAATGCAATTGATTATCGCCTTGTGGATATTGACTAGTTTTGCATCTATTATGCAAATGTATTTTAGTGTTCCTCATTAGTTTATATATTCATTTGCGTTTTGGATTCTCTAATGAATTGGTTATAATAGCTTACTGATTCTCTCATTAGTTAATGAGCTAAAGAAAATCTTTGATATTTGTTCACTTTATATTTGCTTGAGAGTCAAGATTATAACCTTTTAAAAATAATTATCATTTTACTAATTTTAAAAGTCCTTACAGTTGGAAAATGTTCTTTCCAAAAATATTTATTGGTATACTCCAATAATCAGAGTGGGAAAGAACTGGAATATTAGTCTTTTCTTTATCACTGAATATTACTTAATTATTGGTTGAATTAGTACTATATCAGTGGTACTCCAAAATGATGTAGTAGAACTCTGTGGCTTGGAATTACTGATCACATAGCTGGCACTGAGCTGGCTGTGCTATAAGTCTAAAGTTCTTGGATAGTTTGCATATACCGAAGTAGATTAGTCCTGTAAGAATCTATAGTGGACTGCTTACTTAGGGACTAACCAACCCTGGAAATATTGAGAAACAACCTAGGGAAAATGTGCTAAAGCCCCCCCAGAATTTCTAAAGTGCTTTGGTATATAGGAGTATATTAAGTCTGAATTCCTCAGCATCAAGAGGAGGCCAATGAGAATGAAGATGAACTTGACTTAGAAGATTTCCTTTCCTTGCTGATACCCAAGTCTCCCAAGGAGTCTGGGAGAGTTTTGGTACCAAACATCCTCTAACTAGTAGGAGGTAAGGGTTATAAACTTTCAAGAACACTTCACAACAAAGATAACCTCTTGGGAAATGGTTCAACTTCATAAATAGATTATGAATACATGAGACTCTGGTTAAATATTTTCCCATGTTAGTCTATAAGAAATTTCTAAAATCAAAAACCAAAATACTTAATTACTCTGTGTCCTTCAGAAAGTTAGAAAAATGCAGTCTGGCAGAACTTTCTGCAATGACATAAATATTACATATGTGTACTTGTTCAATAAGGTAGCCATTAGCCACTGTGGCAATTGGGTCCTTGCAGTGTAGCCAGTACAACTGAGAAACAAGTATTTTAATTATATTTAATTTTAATTAATTTCAATAGCCACATGCAGCTCATGGGCATCTTATTTGACAATGCAAAGCTAGAGGTAGGCCAAATAGATTTACTCTTCATAAAATCGGTTCTTGACCAAATAGCCTATAATACAAGCGTTTAAAACAAACACAGAAAAACTAGTAGAATGAACTCCACAAAACATGTCTCATTATATAAGAGTTTTTATTTTGTTTATAAACATACTCCTTTTCTTCAAGAGATGTCAATTGATAAAGAGGCTCCATTGAGAATTCCAAAGGCTTTTGATTAAAGTGGGTGACTACTGGGAAAAATAAAGTCAATGCCAACAAGCACCAGTGAGCTGGCAGATCCCAGCCCTCCTGGAAGGGCTTTCCATAAAGTGGTAATGAATAATTCTGCTTGGCACAAGTGGGGAGACTTTGTCCTTGCCAGTGAATGACTTCCTTTGGAATACTGTCAGGAGAGCTAAAGAAGTGACACAGAAGCCCCAAGGCAAGATTCAGGGACTCGTTTCAGAGAGATGGGTTAAAAAGTCATCATCAATCAAGGTCATGTGTGGCTCAAGGCCATTTTGAAACTAAGCCAGGCATTAATGGTCTTAGCTTACCCATTAATACTTTAAGAAATCCCTACTGATTGCTCTCACCCAGCCTATGGGCTTAGTTGTTTAAAAGACTACAGAATGTGCCTGCTGGAAACATCTTGACCAGACCCTCATTTTATACGTGAGAAATGGACTCATTTGTACTGAACAACTTCTTACATACAAAGGATGTTTAATGAGATGCTAAAAATATATATAAATTTTAAATGTGAATGCAATGTCTAGAATTTAATTCACTCACTCACTCATTCATTCATTCATTCAATAAATACTTATTCTTGATAACTGCATGTCAGGTCCTGTGCAAGGTGCTAGGGATACAGAGGATAACAAGATGATATAAGATATATGCTTTTGTGGTGTTTCCCTCCAAGTATTAGGTATATATTCTTTAAAGAGATCTCCAGCTTTTTATTCAGAGCTTTAAAATATTGGATTTTGTAATTCCCCAATATGAAAATGTTGCTTGTGTAGTCAAGTGGTTACAAGAGGGCTAGGTCCCTGAAAATCTGAACATAGTCAGATGTAAGGTTGCTTCTCAATTATTTTGCTAATGGAGGAAGTAGGAGCCTAACTCCCCCTCTAATCATTCACTAATGCTTGAATGTATCCTGAAGGGCTGGGAAATGAGGTAAAATATCCAGAGAAATTATGTCAAGAAAAATTTCTCACAGAAAGACTTTCAGAGTGTTCAAAGCCAGTTTTAAACTGGTCTCGATAATGCATAGTCAGAACTGTAAATACAGTATGGTAATATGATGACACCCTAATAGAGGACAGTAGTTAGGGCTGTTAGCCACACACACCAAGGTACCCCAGATGCAAGGTATTTACATTTGTACTTATAGTAAATTATATTTGGGTTATATTTAGTGTTCCCATCTTGTCTTTTTTTTTTTTACGAATTCTCTGTCTCTCCCCTTCATTTTACTATTTTAGCTTTAAGAGCCCTCACAGCTGGGGTTGTTTTCTCCTTTAGCTTTTACCTCTTGCCTTATTTCATAAGATCATGTGTGAGGGTTTGAGGACATCCCTAAATTCTTCTGAGGTGAAATGCTTAGGTTCACTTTGCCTCAGTGTCTGTTGAGACCACACAAAGCTATTTTCTTATCTTGGCTAATAACTGTAATATTCTCAACACCCGAGTGCTCTTCTGGCAAAATGGTGTGGGCTTATGGGTTTCTGACACTGAGATGATTACAGAAGGATATTAATATTAGTTTGAATTTTGTGAAATTGCCATTTTTATAAGTCAAAGTGGTCAAATACTGGCCCCTTCATACGCTTCAACCTACTATTTAGTCAGAATTTGCTGTGTGGCAGGCTGTAGATTAGAACTTTCGTTTGCTCTTTTGCTACTTTTTATTCCATGCAGTTGTTTCAGGGTTTTGAAAAGTCATAATGTCTCACATTTTTAAAATGCATACTAGTTGAGAAAGCTGGAGAACATTCATTATGATTTTCTTTTAGAATTCTTGCACCTTGTGCTAGAAATGCTAGAAACTGACAGAACTCTTTAACAGACACAAAACATCAACCTAAATTAGGTGGCTCTTTCTTGAAAAGAAAAAACAAACAAATAAAAAAAACTTGTGGCTTACTTACTGTACTCTGGGTAAGTTAAGTTCCAGGCATTATTTTCTAGACAGTCTTTTCCAGAACTACAGACCAATGGGAAAATGAAAGTGAGAAAGAATGTGTCAAAAACTAATTCTACTGCTTTGTTTTTTAATATTCCTATAAACTAAAAATACAAAATTACCCTGATATTGACTAATGTATTACTGCTGCCTGAAAATATCCACCTGTTACCTCTATTTATAAACCTGCCACACATGCTGTAACGGGGATTTTTTAAAAGAAAGTTTGGTTTCCTCTTCCTGTTCGTCACTGTCAGTGTCTGAAAAGGCAACTTGTAATTTTTACTGCATGGTGTGGGCAAACAAGCGAAACATTAAGTAGATATAAAAAGGTTCCATGAAAGTATTCTGGTTACATTTCCCTGTAAATTTCAGAACCACATTTACAATATAGTAACAGCTGTAGGAAGTGTGTAGAAAGATGATTAAGGAAATCAGCCAATGTTAATGTTGAATAAGCAAAAAAAAAAAAAAAAAAAAAAGAGAAAGAGAAAGAGAGAAGGAGAAGAATTTTGGGGTGACAGTGTACTTCTCCTCCACAAGGCAGAGTTTAAAGCAATCTAAATAAAAATCAACCCCTCCAGAGATCTGGAGAGACATGGATTTAATTATTTTCTTCTGAATGTTCTAAGTTTCACGGTTCTCACTGACAGGAAGTGGTCCCTTATCAAACTCCTTACACAGCAGCTAAAGGCTTTTCCCATGGTTGGGCAGGTAAAATAGGAGGGATACTTTATGGATCTTATACTGAGCACCTGTGCCCACTGCTCTGGCACACCGTGAGAGCGTGTCGCTCTCCTCAGCCAACCACTGAAAGATCACACAAGAGTCATGGTGAAATGCAGGCAGGGATGTTGGCTTTTCATTTTCCCAGCTTGGGGGCTGCTTCTTACATGTCCCAAGCATTACTGAAAGATAAAGCTAGTTGTGTCAGAGAAATTTCAGAGAATATTTTTAGGACTCCTAGATATGTGTCAGGATATATCTTGCAAATGACTTACCTATAAATAAATTAGAATAAAATGAAATAGTTCTCTCAAGTTAACTTTTTAAAAAATACATGCAGATAATTAGTTCTGCAGAGAATGACTGAATGATGGGCATCAGGTTGGTATGAGCCTCATAGATTTTACAGTGAAATAGATCTATAGACCTATATTCTAAATATACAGTTATAGTCCCAGTAAGAAAAACAATGAGAGTCAAAGCTCAACTTAAGCTCATGAGAGTCTACTCAGATAGGATGGAATATGCTGTCATATTTTCTCATTTCTAGTGTTGATTTTCTCATTGCTTGAGAGTCTACACGTGAGTGTCTGGGAGCTTGAAGACTAGGGAATTGTTAATAAACTTGAAGAATATGATAGGAATATCTGAGTTTCAAAATGCAAAGAAAAATTCTTCCTATAAAATAGAACCTCTGGCATCAGTTTTCTCCCCAGAGACCAATTAACTCATGGAATTCTAGAGCTGAAATAATAATGTAATGGACTATAATAATAATAATTACATATATAATTACATATTACATATATATAAATAATAATCATTGCTAACCTCATAATAAGCTAGAAGGTGACCCCATTTTACAGATTAAGAAACTGAAATTTAGTGAGTTTAAGATATTTTACCATGTTCACATGGCTTATAAGGAGTGAAAAGCGGATCTGAGCTTTCATCTGAAGGCTTCCAATCCCATGCTATTTTTACTATGCCGCTTTTACTATGTCCTATCCCAGTTGGATAGGACTTAGAGGTCACTCGGTACACTTTTTGTATTGAATGCATGAATTCCACAAGGCCCACTCCACTTAAATTCCTTGTGTGTGTATCAGCTTTGTGCTTGTGTGCGCATGTGTGCAGAGGCAGGAGGAGGGACATCTCGGTTTTTTACTGGATTCCATGCTGGCAAGGTATCTCGCAGTTTAGATGAAATCTCACTGCTTTTAACATACTCATCCTATGTTTGCCAAATAATGCTACAACAGGCTTTAAGTAAAAAATGTATTGATTAGGATCTTAACCTGCTATGTAGTACATTATAATACTTCAACTTTTTTAACTAGAAAAAGCTGTATCGGTAAAACCTTCATAGACAACAAAATTCAAAAGATATGAAAAGGCTTACAGTGAAGATCTTCTATCTCCTATCCCCTAGTCAAATTCTCTTGGTGGAACCAACCAATGTTATCATCCAGAGATATCTTACATATGTACAGTATATACATTTCATTTTTTCTTATAGAAATAATAACATAATATGCATCCTATACACACTGACTTGCAACCTCATTGTTTTCATTTAGCAACACATCTTGGAAACTATTTGCTATCATTACATAAAAGCCTCCCTCATGTTGCTGTTGTTGTTGTTTTAAGCAGCTTCACAGTATTTTACTGTATGGATTTTTTTTCTTTTGGTATTACAAATAATGAATGAGGTAATGAGTCATGTCAGAAATATATCATTGCACAGGTGTGCAATTATTTCTGCAGGATAAGTTCCTGGAAGTTAGGTCAAAAGACACAAGTACTTGTAATTTTGATAAATATTGCCTAACCACCCTCCATTGAAATGACATCATGAAAAACCCTAGGAATATACTTAAAAAGAAATAAGGAAGACCTGTACAGATGAAAAATTGAAATATTGCTAAAAAAAAAGACAAAAAAGAGACTAGAATGTTTCATCTCCTATGTAATCTTCCTAAAATAGGACAGATGAACATGTTGAACGACACCATAAGAGGACAGTCAGCAAGGTCCAGGTGGTGGGAAACTCTACAGGACAACTTATTCAGTTTCAACAAATAAAATGCAGGATTAAAGGCCAGTGAGAGTTGGGGAGGTAGGAAGCTGGTGGTTCCAAAGAGTCTTAAGAGATACAGCAATAGGTTGTGATGTCTGACCTTTATTTGGGTGGTGGTTGAAGCAAGCAAGCTTTAAAAATCATGTATGGTATTAAGAGACAGTGGGGGAAATGACTAGGATAAATGGAAATGGACACCTTATTCTCAGATAGAAATATTCAATACCATAAAGATATCCGTTCTCCCTGTACTTCTCTGTACATTTAGTGTAATTTCAATAAAAATAGCAACCTTTAAAAATTAGACAAGCCATGCTACAGTTCACATAGAAAAAAATAAGCAAAAATAGCCAAAGAAAAAAAATCTGAGAAAAAATAATACTGATAAAATACTAAAATGCATTTAAAAACTATAATAATTAGAAGAGGGTGGTGAGAAATATAATTTGGTATATGATAAAACTTGGCATGTCCAGTCAGTGAGGTAAGAGATTATTCAGTGTGTGCTAAGAACAGAATATCCACATATTAAAAAATAAAGAAGATGAGTACTTGGTACTTTAAATCAATATAAATTTCAGATGGGTCAAACTTTAAAAGTGAAAATTGAAGTGTTAAAATTCCAGGGAGAGGGGCGCCTGGGTGGCTTAGTCGGTTGAGCGTCCGACTTTCGCTTAGGTCATGATCTCGCCGTTCGTGGGTTCGAGCCCTGCGTCGGGCTCTGTGCTGACTGCCAGCTCAGAGCCTGGGGCCTATTTCAGAGTCTGTGTCTCCCTCTCTCTCTGACCCTCCCCTGCTCGCGCTGTTCTCTCTCTCTCTCTCTCTCTCTCTCCTAGAAATAAATAAAAATATTAAAAAAAAAAAAAAAACTCCAGGGAGAAATCTGGGACCATACAAATGACCCAGGAGCCATTAAAGAAATGATTAATATGACTATAGGGGAAATAAAAATCTGTACAGCAAAAACCACAGAGTGAAGTCAAAGGGAAGTGACAAACTGAAAAATCTTAAATTACAGATAAAAGGGTAATTTTTCTACTTTATACAAGACCTCTATAAATCTAGAAAATCAACAAAAATCCTATAGAAAATTAGGTAAAGGACATGAATAGCTCTTTCACTGAAAAAAAAAACTGAAAAGCTCCTAAACACATAATAATATGCCCAAACTTTTTGATAGTTATTTATTAAAACTACATTGAGGTACCATTAGTTACATATCAGAATGATAAAAGTAATATTAAGGCCTAAATTCTTAATTATTTAAGAATAACCCTAAGGCCATCTGATCTGTAGAAAAAAATGATTGGGACAAAAAAGCAATAACTTCCTAGAAGTTATAAAACACTCCTGTAATCTTTAGCCTTGTGTTATGTTTCTAACGCACTTATGCAAAGGTCACAACATCAGATGATCTCTCTAATCCAGAATGCCATGGAAAAACTAGAATAAATAAAATAGTCAAAAGTAAAAATCCATAAAGATACACACTTTGTATTAAAATTTGTACACTTGGCTTAGAGGGGCATGCCTTGGTCCCTACTTCGGAATGCTTACTTTTATTTTATATATAGTCCTAACATAAATTTTTGTTTTAATTTGGTTTCCCGCCTTTAGTAATTACAAGAAGAGAGAGAGAGAAAGGTTGCTGGAGACGGGCATATGACTTTAGGAAGAAGCTACAAAAAATGTTGTCTACAGCAAATGAAAAACTATGTAGATCTGATATAAAGACTTAAAGTCGGGGCGCCTGAGTGGCTCAAGTCAGTTGGGTGTCAGACTTCAGCTCAGGTCATGATCTCGCGGTTCGTGAGTTTGAGCCCCGCTTTGGGTTCTGTGCTGACACCTCAGAGCCTGGAGCCTGTTTCAGATTCTGTGTCTCCCTCTCTCTCTGCCCCTCCCCTGCTCATGCTCTCTCTCTCTCTCTCTCTCAAAACATAAATAAACTATAAAAATAAATTTTAAAAAAAGACTTAAAGTCTAGGACAACTTACTATAGGCACATTTCCTATGAGAATCATGGCATTAGTGCAGCATCCAGTGTTAGATTTTCACGAGGATGCCCTTCAGCCATCTCAAAAATAATTCTTACTCTGTTCAGGACATATGGAGGGATGTATATAATATATGTTACATAAGCCATCAGAAACAAAATATTGGGATATTTACCAAGATACGTTTCATGTGTCTAGAAAACTCAATTGTGCAAATTCCTCCTTGGACACAACTGTGATACCACTCTAGTTTAAAAGACAAATAATAAATTGTCATTGGTGTGCTTTTTTTTTTTACCCACAAGTCAGCTTTTCCAGGCTTCAATAATTCTGAATTGAATAATAACTAACTTACCTTGTAATTACTTACTTAAGGAATAGCTTTGTGGGTTTATGACCTTATTGCAGAACATGTCATATTTCAAAATTACTTGCCTTAATGTAATTCTGTTAATGAAGTGAAATTATGTTCATATTTGAATCTGCATGGCTTCATAATGGCGGCAGTCAGCTGTTGATGACTCTCCTCAGTGTCTGAGGGAGGGAGGCTCTCTGGTCAATTTTCTTTTTGGTTGTGGTTTTCTTTGATGTTCTTCGCAATGAACATGGATGGCATTTTAAAATTCAATTTTTTTTTTTTACGATAAAGTTACTAGGCAACAAAAGGTGTCCTCAGAAGGGTGAGTTACTTTGAGAATCTAGTATGATTAGATAGTGTGTGTAGCCTCCAAGGATCATTAATATCATTAATGTGAGGCAAAAGTCCCAGACTAAATGGCTTCTTGGGAAGTGTAATTTATTCAGAACGACATGACTTCAAAATGTTTTTATAACCTCATATTAAAAAAAGAATAATAAAACTATTTCCCTAAATCAGCACTTCTCAGTGTGCGGTCTGGGGACATCTGCATCAGAATTTCCTAGGACATGATGAAAACACAGCGTAGGGGCCACATCACCAACTTCTTGAATCAAGAAATTCTAGACCTGGGGCTTCCTTTCTTTAAGAGATCTTTTGGGGGACTGTTTGATGTACTCAAATGTAGATACCAACTAGGATATGCCCATCTGTAGAACTGAGGTAAAAACAATGCAATGGCGGTGTGAGGAACAGGGTAGGAAAAAATTGCAAGTGCTAATTAAAACGAGGTGCTCCACAAGCCAGCTCACTTATTCCTTTACAGTGTGGTGGGCTGTGATGTTTACATTTGTTTCCAGGATGATTGCTGAATATTACTGACCTGTTCCCCAGACTGCAAGCTCCATGAGGGCAGAATCACATCTGTCTCTCTCAGGACCATCTGGGCTTACCATATTGCTTGGGCTGTCTGATCTCTGTATTTGCTGAATGAATGATTTATATTATCTGCACTCACAGATGAGCAAATTGAGACTTGGAGAGGGTAGGTAGCCAAAGACCACCCCGTTTGTAATGAGCAGAGACTGGGGGCTGGTGCCAGAGCCCAGGCTGCTTTCCCTAGACAGCAGCCCACGTCATCAGGCATTTGAAATACCCTGGGGGTAGGGAGTTGGGGACCACTCAGCAAAAGGGGATAAGAGAGAGAGAGAGTGACGAGTATTGCAGTTTGAAGGAAACAGATTAGGCTGGCTTCCCTGAATAGGTGATTTCTGAACACGAACTTTAAGGAAGAACCGTGCATCTGATAACTGAAGTCAGAGGCCAGGGATTAGCAAGTGCCAATGTCTGAGGAAGGAGTGTGTCTATTTAGTCCCAAGATCAGCAGACCCGGATGGAATAGAGGGGGCTAAGAAGAGAGTGGGTGAAAGCCTCAGAAGAGTGAGCTGTAGAGGAATGGAAAAATATGGTCCAGGAACCAAGCAAAGACAGTCCCTTTGAAGAAAAGAGAAATCTGGCAGTAGCTGGATGGAGACCATAGTCAGGAGAGGGTGTTCTTTGTTTGCTTGTTTGTTTGAGGTACAAAACAGGACGCTTGCCTCCTAGTGGCCCTATACTGAGAGAAGGGAGTGGACGATTCAGGAGAGGGCATTGCAGGAGTTGGGTATTGTATTGGAAGGAGAGAGGATGAGAACCTGTGCACAGGAAGGGGGTGGCCTAACAAAGAAGCACAGATAATTCATCTATAGACACAGGAGAAAAGGCAAAGTATGTGGTACAGATGCTTTCAGGTGGGGAGCTGTGGTAGCAGGAGCCTGTGGAATGTTGTTTTTTAAATTTATTTACTTAGGGAGAGAACACATGAGAGAGAAAAAGGGGAGAGTGCAGAGAGAGAAGGAGAGAGAGAGAATCCCAAGCAGATTCCACTCGGTCAGCACAGAGCCTGTCATGGGGCTAGATCCCACAAACCATGAGATCATGACCCGAGCTGAGATCCAGAGTCAGATGCATAACTGACTGGGCTATCCAGGTGCCCAGACTGTGGACATTTTTTAATGGGTTCCATTTTCTTCATGAAATAGGATGCAAGGTCATTAGCTAAGAACAAGCTGGGGCACAGGTGCTACAGACCCTGCCTTCAGAACATTTTTTCATTGCATTTACTCGTGTGTAAGCACTGCACTTGGTATATCTGCCTTAACATATGGAAATGTCGTATGCACATACCCTTGCCAAAGCAGTGTTACTCATCTTTGGTAGAATTAGCTTGGAAAGTAAACTGTGCAAGTAATGAATTTTGAAAAATAAATTAATACAGATTGAAAACCTTCTTCTTTGCTCCCACTTGTACTGTAAATGTATTCTCTCAAAAATTATTTCATGTTCTGAATGTCATTGAGGAATTTAGTAGATCACTGAGCTGCACCCCAGAAGTGGGTTTCCAACCGTAATTTAATTGGAAGGGTTGTAACTAACTTTCACCATATGGGACTGCCAGATGTAATCAATGCAATTTAAGTTTGAAGAAAACATTACTGAGTGTGTCTAAGCACATTTTATAAGCAATGAAAGCTATCGTTTATGCAACAGAAATCACTCTAATGTCTTATGAAATTAGGGCATCAGTAGAATATATAAGTATTAGAGGGTTAACATAGATCAAGTAATTTTGGCTGAAAGCACACTATTTAAAGACAAACACAAGTCAGGTAATACAGGCATTACTCACCACTCCTCCACTCTACCACACCAATTAATTTGTAAGGCTACCATGGCCTAAAGTTTTTATATTAATACAAATGATGATACAGATGGAAGCTGATTCAATTGGGAATTTAATTTTTTTTTTAAATTTTTTTTTTTAATGTTTTATTTATTTCTAGGAGAGAGAGAGAGACAGCGTGAGCAGGGGAGGGTCAGAGAGAGAGGGAGTCACAGACTGAAACAGGCTCCAGGCTCTGAGCTGGCAGTCAGCACAGAGCCCGACACGGGGCTCGAACCCGTGAACCGCGAGATCATGACCTAAGCGAAAGTCGGACGCTTAACCGACTAAGCCACCCAGGCGCCCCAGGGAATTTAATTTTTTTTAATGGAGAAACTGGGCAAATTCTTCCCCATTTAGTAGAGGCCCTTAAAGATTTTAATCTGGGGCCAATGAATGGTTTAACTAACTGAAATTGCCACCACTGAACTTGTAGCTTGTTATTTGGACTCTTCAAGACTTAATGGTGTTGCAATCCTTGGGGCACCTGGGTGGCTAAGTTGGTTGAGTGTCTGACTTTGGCTCAGGTCATGATCTCATGTTTGTGAGTTTGAGACCCACACAGGGCTCTCTGTTGTCAGCACACAGCCTGCTTCAGACCCTCCATCATCCCTCTCTCTCTGCCCCTCCCCGGCTCTCATTCTCTCCCTCAAAAATGAAATAAATATTAAAGAAAAAAAAAAGGTGTTGCAACTCAGCGGCTAATTGTGCAATGAATAAACTTATAACAAAACTGTGATCCCAAAAGTCTATTGTTTGAATACCCACATTCAGAGAATAATCATCTGGTCTTATTCCCCCTGAACTTGGCCACTGTTTGCAGAATTGTTATGAATAAAGCTTAAGAGTTAACACCTTAAATCATCATGATGTTGAACTCATCCCCTGCACAGGTTGATGAGAACACACATGTGAAACCAATGAAGAAAAGGCAGGTTCAGATCTTTAGAACTCTGTAATCTTTGGTCAGATTAGATAAATTCAGAAGAGATGTTCCACTTCAATAATCCATAGACTTTAAGCATATTAAAGACTGTAAAGCAGTCAAGACCACACATGCACATACAAGCATACACACACACACACACACACACACACACACACACACACACACACACACACACACACACACACTTCATCATTTGGAGCAAGCCTACCAGAAGTGAAGAATCTCCTGCCGCCAGCTTATGAATTTGAGCTCACACCGTATTTTCGACCCAGGGGCCCAGTGTGGGAGGACTGGAGGACTGGCTTCTTCTCTGGCCAGTTGCCTTCCACCGCCCTGGTGCCAGGACAGCTTGTGATGAGTTCCGAAGCCAGGTAGGCACATCTTCTCTTGACTTCAGTTATTTAGGTGGTGGCAGGTCCTTCTCCTACCAGAACTATTATGACTTAGGTAAGATCTGATTGATAGCACCACACAGAGGAATTGATAAGGGTAGCCAGCTGGACCACAGAGATATTCGGGCAGCAAGATTAACTTAGGCTTGCCCATTGAAGCAGGATGTAAGTAGATTCTAAAACAATCCCCAGAGCACAGTTAATTCAAAGAAAATAAAGTTTACTTTTAAACAGTCTGTAAGTGGCCTTTCACTGGTAGATGAGCACTGAATGTTTGCAGAGAAGTAATAAACAGGACCTCAAGGATGCTGGACTTCAAGGCCACTTCTGTTGTCCTTGCTGCCATCTTTGGAGGCTGAGCTACGACCATTCCTGCTTAAGAATGATATTCCTAGCCCTTTTCACCTGGTTAACTTCCATTTCTCTTTCATAAGTCACTGCAATGAAGTCAGCCACCCAAAAGTTATTTACACATTTGTATGTATGATTCTCAGTGCAGGGTTTTGATTAGAAGATTCTAAACTAATGTTTGTTGAATGAAAGACAGTAATAGAGAATAGCTACATTTATGGAATATGAATGAAATGAAACTGGATGAAGAGTGAGAACTTGAACTTGAACTTGAGTTCTAACTTCACCGTTCACTAAGGAGCAAATCTTTTACTCTTGCTGTTTCCAAGTCTATTAAATGGGAAAAATAATGCCTTTTTCATCTTCTTTGTAACGTAGTTATGAGAACAAAGGAGCTATAGAGAGAAAAATGGGATCTAACAAAACACCTGGATCCATAATGGGTAGCCTTGGGCAAATCACTGAAATGGCTGCCATCTGTTTCCTATGACAAGTGTGGATCAAAAATCTTCCCTTTCTCTTAGGCTTCTTTATAAAGGGTCATTCAAATATCATAAAGTGCTGTGACCTTTTTAAATTTTGTTTTTAAAAATATTTTTAAATTTTAATTTTGAAATAATTTTAGACTTACCAAAGATGTTGAAAAAAATAGAGTTCCTATATATCCTTTAAGTAGTTTCCACAGATGTTACCATCTTACTTACCACTGATGCACAATCACCGAAACCAGGAAAATAACTTTGATGTGTTACTATTAGCTGATATATAGACTTTATTCATTTTTTTTTCCAATTATTCCACTAATTTTCCTAGTCCTCAATTCTATCCAGGGTTTCACACTGCATTTAGTTGTCATGTCTCCTTAGTCTCCTCCAATTTTTTTTTTTTAAGTATCTATGGATAGATATATTAAGACTGCAAATATCCTATTTCTCATCATGTTTTGGTCACTAACTCTAAAATTCACTGATTATTCCTGTCTGTAATAATTAACACAGTGTTTGCCAAATGGTGATTTTTTTCTTCCATTTTTCTTTGTACATTCATTAATAGGAATTCTACTTCAAGAAAGAGCTATCCCTTTTCTCTCATTTACTTATTTATTCAAATTATTTATTTGTATCAGTATGGATCCATAGGTATTTATTTTATTTCCTAGGTTATATAATCCATTACCATCAGTATTTATTTTGCTTCTCAAATTGTCCTAGATGTGCTATGGCCTTTTTAGATGGTTCAACTCACACAAATCAATGCCGTGCCAAAAATCAATCTAGCTCAAGAAATGCCTGATGTGGCATATGAGAAAAAATTAAAATGTATAGCAGGAAAAAAAAATGTCTGGGGTATGAAGGACACAATGATCCAGACACCAGCAGTTCCAAAAATGAAGACAAAAGATCTATAAGGATATTGAAGTCCAGAGTACTGAATACTCTTGATGTTTATACTCTGGCTGGAGATTTACCCATCTGGCAATTGGTAAGAAGGGTGTTTAGGGACATTAGTATACCTGGTTCATCTGAATATACAGAGGCTGGCAAGAAGTATTACTTAGGGGCACCTGGGTGGCTGAGTTGGTTAGGCATCTGACTTGATTTTGGCTCAGGTCATGATCTCATGGTTTCATGAGCTGGAGCCCTGAATCGGACTCTATGTTGGAAGTGCAGAGCCTGCTTGGGATTCTCTCTCCCTCTCTCTCTGCCCCTCCCCACTCATGCAGTCTCTTTCTCAAAAATAAATAAACTTTAAAAAATTAATTAAAAGTTCAATAGCTATATCTTATTGTGTGTATGTGAGAGAGATTATCACCAGTTTAATGAGAACTTTTTGAAAACAGCTAAAGCCAACTTTGAGTATGATTTGTACAACATAAATCGCTGTGCAACAGACAGGTGATTGTGTTCTTTCATAAAATCACTTATTAATTCATCACAAAGACTTATACTCTGAATGTTTAATATGTCCCTAACACTGTGCAAACACCATGGATATAAGCAACAATGAAATACTGTCTACTGGGACCTTGAGTGCAGTGGAACTGAAGTCCTTTCAAAAGCTGAAATGTTCCAGGTGGTCATAGAAAAATCTTTTGGCTTCATGAGTAAAATGGGAGGGTTAGTCTTTGATCTTTAAGATTCTTTTCAGCATTAAATTCATTTTATACTGTGATTCACTAACTTGATTATTTAAAAATTGCTGTTTAATGTGCCTTTCTCTCAAAATATCCTAATCAGTAATAGATGCACTTTTCTATTTAATAAATCCTTTGTAGCTGTTTAAATACTGACTGAATCTCACAGAGCTGATCCCCTATGGGTGGAAAACCTCATTTACATACAGTCCCTGACTCTCTTTTTCACACAGAGGCTTAGACTTGTGACAGAATGAAGAGTCAGTGGAGACTCAGAACACATTATCTTTAAAGTCAGAGGCAGACCGTTGGTTGCGTATTGCAGTTACTTAGTTTTCTTCTTTTGATTAATGGAAATCAAATAGCTAATCTAAATAATTACAGTGGGAGGCTAGAAATTGCTTTCATGGCTATGACTGCCATATTAATTTGGGGCATTTGCTTATCTATCTCTTCCCAAATCAGAAAGATGCCTCATCTTATGACTGATGACCAAATACACTTATATGGATGTTTAATTTTTTAGAGGGGCACCTGAGTGGCTCATTCAGTTAAGCATCAGACTTTGGCTCAGGTCACTGATATTGCAGTTCATGGGTTCGAGCCCCACATTGGGCTCTGTGCTCACAGCTCAGAGCCTGAGGCCTGCTTCGAACTCTTTGTCTCCCTCCCTGCCCCTCCACTGCTCACATTCTGTCTCTCACTCTCACAAAAATAAATAGACATTAAAAAAACAGCAACACTTACTTGCTTTAATAGCTAATAATAGTGGGTACTATAATCTCAGAGGTTACAGAACAGAAAAGTAAAAAACACATAAAGGCCAAGATATTTTCTAAAAAGACATTTAGGCCATCTCAAATTCACATTTTATATTTACTACAATTTCAAGTATGAACAGTGATATTGGTGTGCATTGTACAAGGTTCCAGTGCTAACAACAGGCTTCTCATAGTCCCTTTTTCCCAACATTTCAACCTAAAATAACAGATCTTTTTACAAACCATAGCAATACTACAGTGAGCTCATTTGAAGGAATCTAAGGCTGTCATTTAATTTTTTTAAAACAAGAACTTGTGTTCACATGTAAACTGATTTTAAAATATTGACTCTATCAGAAGTGAAGATAAAAAGTGAAGATAAAAAGAATCTTCACTGACTCCAAAAGGAGTTCAGGTTCGAGGTATCATCACAATACCATGTGCTTTCTTTCAGTGTCTTAATTAGGAAGTGCTTCCAAACTACTGTCCTGAAATCTACCAGGGATTAAAATGTATCATTTTCCCCCTTACAGATACACTTATGAAATTTAGATGTGTGTGTGTGTGGGGGAGTACGGTTTATAGGAGTAATCCTCATGGTGAGAGGTATGATATAGTAACCTGCTAGACTTGAAAGATTAAAGTAAAAGTGGATGGGGGTAAGATTTACTGGTGGAATATATTTTGAAAATATCAGCTCATGCAACAGAATGGCTCATTTTGCAGCCTGAGGCTTCAGGGAAGTTATCAAAGATGTTTGTGGGCAGCAGGAAAGGAAGAAAAGAAGTAACTCAGGAAGGCCAACTAGGTCAGGTGGTCAGTCACAGGGAAAGAAAAAGTGCCACAGGGAATCCAGGATGCACACAACTATGGGGCTTGGGTGTAGAGGCTGGGGACAGGACAAGGTCAGTTTAACCTTGAAATCCATGGGTGGGTATGCAGACAGGCAATGAAAGACTGAGAAATCCTAAAGTGGAAGGAAATGAAAGGATTTAGCCGTTCAAATCTGGGAGCACTATAGAGCAGCAGCAGGAAAATGCCAGATGCTACAACTTGCTACAACTATGCCAAATTAAGAGGGTATGTTCAATTAACTTCACTTCTCTATATAGAATATAACTCTACCAGAAGTAGTTTGACTTCTAATGAGTTAATCTGGTTAGTGACACTCCCAGTGTGTCCCAAAGATGTGTAAATTCAGTTTAGCACTGTGGATTTTCTTTAAAAAAATTTTTTTAACGTTTATTTATTTTTGAGAGACAGACAGAGCATGAGTGGGGGAGGGGCACAGAGAGAAGCAGACACAGAATCTGAAGTAGACTCCAGGCTCTGCACTGCCAGCACAGAGTCCGACCTGGGTCTTGAACCCACAAAGTGTGAGATCATGACCTGAGCCGAAGTCAGACGCTTAACTGACTGAGCCACCCAGGTGCCCCTGAACTATGGATTTTCTTAAAGCCAGGTCATAAACCTTAATGTTATTCTATGTTGACATTTAAAATATTCCAATTTGAACAGCCTCCATATACTATGAAAAGAACAGATTTATGCTAGAAACTGCAACTTATGAAAATATATGCTCCACAGAAGTACTGTACTTTGAACTGCTTAAATATTTCAATTGCATAAATCATCCAAATGCTTGTAAACAGTTTACAATTATAGACCAGTAGAGGGCTTTAAGAGGCACTTTCGTCTATTCTGATTGCTGAAGTTGTGACTCGGCAGGCAGGGGTCTGGCCGGGATGTGTGGTTCCATTCGTTGATTAATTCCCACTGCCTCAATTTCTGGGATTTGTGGACATCCTGTGGTGATTCTAACTTCCATCCCTCTCTCCTGCCTGGATTTCATGCCTAATTAGCTGATATAAAAATGATTGCAGTGCTCACAAATGCTTAAACTGACATAAAACAAAGGTAAATGTGGCATAACAGAATCTCCTCCGATCACCATCATTGAAAGTATAAAGAGTTCCCTTAAAAAAAGGAGTCTGAAGTAAGGTTAATACATAATTTCAGAGAGAGAGAAATCTACTCTCCTGTCCCCCTACCCCCCTTCTTAAAAAAAATTATGGGCTAGCAACTGTCTTTAGAATTAAATCCAAGGTAATAAATCCAGAGGCATAGTCTATGAAGCACACATTTTGGTATTTCTCACCAACAGAAAGATAACAACACTGCTAGATAATCCATATATTGCCATTCCATATATATGTGGTTCCATATAAATGCAGTTCTCCCCCCCCCACACACACACACTTTTGATTAACAACATTAACAGTCTTCTAACATACAGCCCTCATTTATCAGACATTATTCCATTGACGCTGGTTCTAGGCAGGTATTTCTTAATCTTTGCTTCAGCATTCCTGAGCAATGGAATATATTCAAGAATAGCCTCTCTGTAATAGGTAGCGGAGGTGAGGAGAGTAGAGTTTAAGTAGTTTGAAAAAAGCCTCAGAGGTTATTCTAATGCACTTACCCCACTGCTCCTCATTCTCAATCTTTGTGTCATGAGAGAAGAACTTTGCAAAAGAGGAACCAGTTCATTCATTCAATCAATATTTATTAATTTTTGCCAAGCACTTTTCTAGGTGTTGGGGATACAACAGTGAACAAAATAGACAAAGTATCTGATTTCAGAATCTGACAATTTAGGGGCTCAGGACAGTTGTGTAAACTCACAGCAAATGAAGATGAGGTTTGGGAACAACCCATGTTCTGTGTGCTATATAGCATATTTCCAGAGGACTCGCATATCACAACCGTGTCTGAACAGTCTGTTTTTTTTTTAAGCACAAACATCCAAAACAGACTGTTTTTCACTTTCAGCAGGTAGCACCGACTATGTTCTGGGCCCTCACAGTGGTGAGCACAGCAGACAGGGCCCTATCTCATGGGTTTATACCAAACAAATAAATATTATGTACAAATATCTAATTGCAAAGTGTGTTAAGTGCAATAAATAAAACATCCTGTGCTATATGAAAGATTCATGGGGGCCCATTTCATATTGGCGAGGGGATCAGGGACGGCCTCTCTGGGCAAGGATCATTTAGGCTGAGGGCTGAAGGTCAAGTCAGAGTTAAAGAGGGAAGGGTATTCCAGACAGAAGGAGTAGCGTGAAAGCCTGAGGGCAGGAAAGAGCTTTAAGACTCTGAGGAATTAAAAGAAATCAGTGAACAAAAGGGAAAGAGGAGGCCAACCTAAGGTGGGGGGTGGGGGGGGGCTAGATCGTATAGGGTCTTATTGGCAGCTAGGATGCCATGTTTTCTCCTAAGTGCAGAACAATTTAAGAAGCTGGTATTTATAGAATGGATTATAGGGAGATAGGGAGTACAGAGTAGAAGCCTAAGGACAAACTGAGTGGTTATTACAATGAATAGGTGAACCTGGGTGAAAGGAGACTGTAGCTGTATCGATGTAGATAGAAAAGGAGCAGCAGACAGATTCTGGACATTCTTATTAAGAGAGAGACTGGATAGGACACAGATAACAGAAAGGAAGGATGACTTCCAGGGTTCTCCCAGACCAACATGGTAGCTGCAGGTGGTCTAGGTAGGTAAGTTTGGATCAAAAACAGAGAGGGCTAAGAGAAGGTCATCAGGAATTTTGCTTTGGATAGATAAATCTGAAGTACCTAAACGACAATCACTTTGGGAGTTAAGGAAGCTGTTAGATAAACAAGGTTAGAGTTCAGAGTACAGGTCTGGTATAGAGATGTACTTGGGAATTGTCAGCATATTTAAGACTCAAAATGGATGAGATTCTGGGGAACGTAGGGGAGATAGCCTATGGCCAAGCTCTAGGGAATTCTAATACACGTAAGACTTGGGAGGATAAAGAGAGAAAATTATCATCCCTGTGGGCCTGGCAGAAAGAAGGGACACAAGGCATGTTTATTACTCACTTAGAAATAAAATTATATTTTAGTTTCTGCTGAAAAACACTTTCCCAGTTTGGAACAATACTATGTAGGCTGGAATGACTGATGTATTTGTTTGAATCACGTGAAGTGTGTGTGTCTCTCTATCTTTTTTCCTTTTCTTTCTTATTTTTTGGTAGGTCAAAAACAGTCAAATCTTGGCAATTTCATGGAGTTCAGCCGAGTACAAACACAATTTAGAACAAAATTTAAATCACGGGATGGTATATAGTACTAAAATGTTGCCTTTTCACACATGAAAAGTAATCTGTTGTTAACATTACAGGCTCCTCTATTACCTTAGATATGCTAAACGTATTAAAACAAATCACACACACTAATGCTACATGCCATTTACCAATTAGTTCTACCCTGACAATCAAACTGACAGCCTGAAAATGCCATTGACAACCTATCACCATATTCTGACTGTTGATAACCCCAGTAATACCATTTCCCGGTAAGCACATTCGGCCAGGAAAGCGCTTGCAATTTCACACATCTCCAATTTTCCGTCTGGCTTAAGAAAAATCTCGTCACTGAGTTGTCAAGACATGTGCCCTTCTCACAACTATGTTTTTTTTTTTTTTCGTTTTATATTTTTCCTTTCATTTATATCAGAGAGGGCTTACTTCAATGAATTATTTTTAATTTGCCTATACATACAAAGTAAATAGTAAAGAGCCAATTAAGCAGTTTTTTGAAAGTAAGCAGGCTCTGAATAGGACATAAGGGCCAAACAAATAAATATAGTGACTTTCACAGCAACGTATTTGGCTGAGTTGTGAAGCTGACTTCCTGGTTTCTAAGGCTTGGTGTTTTGGTAGGAATTCTGGATCCATTTGATAAATGAGATCTTCCTGTTAAAGGTTTTCCTTTACAAGTTATTCTAAAGGGGAAAAAGAAGAAAACATTTCTTAAAATATCAGCTGGTGTACTATCACACTACACGGTGAAACAAACTGGCGGTTTTAAGTTGTCAGCCTTATAACCAAATGCTTGTCTTCACTTGTATCAAGACAGCTATTTCTGTGGTTTGTCAAAAATGGTTACTGATTTTCAGTGATGGATTATTCATGCTAGTTAGCTCCCTGAGTGTTATGTTTCTATAAGGGTACGATACACAATTATTATGTTTTGTGGCACTTAAGATGCAGGTAGCAAACCAAAAACTAAAATTTTCCAATTAGGATGACATAAAATGAAGGTGGTATGAGCATAAACTAGAGCAATAACAAAAATTTCAAGACCGAAAAAAGAGGAAATGAGACAGTATTTTAATTAGAGTTGACTTCTTCACTCTAAAAGCAAAAGGAAATTTTTACATAGTGATGTATCAACATCTCAATAAGCCACTGCTTATAATACGAACCAAACTGAATGCAGAAGCATAAATACAATCCCCTTAAGACAGATTTATATGCTTTAGTAGATTCATAATTGTTACTATTTTTTTAGGTTTCTAAACTTATATTTTAATGTGGTAAAAATATATTAAAAATTTTCAATCTTAACCTTTCTTAAGTGTATACAATTATTACTTGAACTACATTTATTCTCTTATTGCTCAGGTGTACAACTTCCATAGTCATTCTTCCTTAGCCATTTCCTTAACCTCATGCCAGAGTCACAAACTGAAATGCCTACAAAGGCCAGGGGCGCAATATAAAGAACCCCAAGTAGCTCCATAGAAGACAACAGAAAATGGTGGGGATTGTGAAAAACTGGTATTCAAATACAGTAAATAGACACACACAATCCCCTTACCTGTGGGCTGACCTCTGACTTGTTTCATAAACTCTGTACCTTAGCTAACACAGGGACAAAAATTGCTGATTGTGTACCCCAAATTTCCCCCTGGAAATTTGATGTAGATCATCATTACTGCCACTAGGAGCCAACATATCCCCTCTACCTCTACTTCTTCCCAAGTTCATTTTTGTTTTCTCCCTATTCTGCACTTGGTATGTTTATTTGCTTGTTTCCCTTGAATCCAGATTTGATACCAAGGCCATATTCTCTTTTCCAGATTGTTTTATATATTTTAATTCTACACAATCAGTACAAATAGGCTCATGGCTGTTAACTGTTCATGTGGATTACATCTTTAGCAATATAAATTACCTGTTTTCACCAGATTAAAGCTTTTGCCTTGAATTCTGTTTTGTTAAAAATATGGCCACCCTATATTTTTAAATTAATTTTCATTTATTATTGCTTTGCCATCTTTTTACTTTAAACTGGTATCATTTTGTTTAGCTTTGTCTTTTTAAAAATTCTTTTTCAATGTTTATTTGAGAGAAAGAGAGAGAGAGAGAGAAAGAGAGAGAGAGAGGGAGCTCGCGTGAGAGGGGGAGGGGCAGAGAGAGAGGAAGACACAAAATCCAAAGCAAGCTCCAGGCTCTGATATGTCAGCACAGAGCCTGATGTGGGGCTCAAAACTCATGAACCATGAGATCATGATCTGAGCTGAAGTCGGATGCTTAACCAACTGAGCCACCCAGGTGCCCCTAGGTTTGTCTTTTTTAAAAACTAAATGATTTTATTTTGTTTTTCACCCAGCATGGTAATTTCTACATTTCAACAAAATTGCTTTTTTTTGTTTAGCCTACTGTTTTCAATAGCACTAACTAAGTAGCACTTTCATGTTGTAGCACTTATCAGTTCTTCAATCCTTTTTATACTCTACTCATACATACTCATACATACTCTACTGTATGGCTATCCATTTTCTCCATTCATTGAGGGACAGTGGGCTGTTTCTTTTTAACAATTTTTTTTTTTAAAGTAGGCTCCACGTCCAATGTGGGGCTTGAACTCATGACCCTGAGATAAAGAGTAGCATGCTCTACTGAGCCAAGCAGGCACCCCTGCTTTTTTGATTGTTAATAATGCTGCTATGAACATTTGTGTACAAGTTTTTATGTGGACATATTTTTTTTTCAATTCTATAGGCAAATGCTTAGAGTAGAATTGCTAGATCATATGCTAATTATATGGTTGACATTTTGAGTACGAGCCAAATTGTTTTTCAAAGTGGCTGCACTATTTTATAATCCCACCATTATAAAGGTTAGATTTTTTCCACATCCTAATACTTGTTATTGTCTGTCTTTTTTATTTTAGCTGTCTAATTGATGTGAAGTAGTATCTTGCGGTTTTGATTTGCCTTTTCCTAGTAACCCCTGTTATGTATCTTTTCATGTGCTTATTGGGCATTTGTATATCTTGTGTGGAGAAAGAAATGTCTACTCAATTCCTTTGCTTATTTTAATTAGGATGTCTTTAATTTTTGAATTTTAATAAAGCTCTTTATGTCCTTTAGCTAGAAGTCTCTTCCCAAGCATTTGATTTGCAAATATTTAATCCCTTATTGCGGTTTGTGTTCTTTTTCTTGACTGTGTCCTTTGAAACACAAAAATTTGTGAAGTCCAATTTATATTTTCTTTTGCCACTTGTACTTTTGGTCATATCTAAGAAAACTAATACAAGGTGATGACAATTTATTCCTATGTTTTCTTTTAAGCATTTTATAATTTCAGCTTGTATATTTAGGTCTGTGATCCATTTTGTGTCACAGATTTTGTATATGGTGTGAGGTAGGGTACAATATCATTCTTTTGCATATGGACATCCACTTGTTTCAGTACCTACTGAAACAGTCTACTTGTTGTAGACCATCCTTTCTCTTATTAAAAACCAATTGGTCACTGGGGCACCTGGGTGGCTTAGTCGGTTAAGCGTCCAACTTTCGCTTAGGTCATGATCTCGCGGTTAGTGGGTTCGAGCCCCGCGTCGGGCTCTGTGCTGACTGCCAGCTCAGAGCCTGGAGCCTGTTTCAATCTGTGATTCCCTCTCTCTCTCTGACCCTCCCCTGCTCACGCTGTCTCTCTCTCTCTACTAAAAATAAATACGACATTAAAAAAAAAAACCAATTGGTCACACATGTAAGGTTTGTTTCTGGACTCTCACTCCACTAATAAACGTATTTGGGTACAGAGCATTTTCACATAAGTTTTAAGATCACCCTGTCAATTTTTCCAAGAAAGATCTATTTTAAATTTTTTTTTTAATGTTTTTATTTATTTCTAGGAGAGAGAGAGAGACAGCATGAGCAGGGGAGGGTCAGAGAGAGAGGGAGTCACAGACTGAAACAGGCTCCAGGCTCTGAGCTGGCAGTCAGCACAGAGCCCGACGCGGGGCTTGAACCTGCGAACCGTGAGATCATGACCTAAGCAAAAGTCGGACACTTAACCGACTAAGCCACCCAGGCGCCCCAAGAAAGATCTATTTTAAAGCATTGGATCTACAGATAAATTTAGGAAATAAGCATCATCTTAACAACGAGTGTTTCAATCCATAAACATGAGATATCTTTCAATTTATTTAGATCTTTAATCTCTTTTAGTGATATTTTGTACATTATTTTATGTTTTTGGTGTACAAGTCTTGTACTTCCTAAATATTTAATTTTTTATGCTATTTCAATTGTATTATTTTTCTTAATTTTGTTTTTGGATGTTCACTGCTAGTATCTAAACATACAATTGAGATCTTTATCCTTATCATGCAACCTTGCTGAATTTATGTTTTAGTTCTAACAGTTTTATGTGTGTGTGTATTTCTTAGGGTTGTCTATATACAAGATCATTTTATCTGTGAATAAAGATAGATTTAACTCTTCCTTTCCAATCTGGATGTTTTTTATTTCTCTTTCTTGCCAAACAACCCTGGCTAGAACTTCTAGAACAATGTTGAAAAGAAGGTGAGGGCAAACATCCTTCTTATTCCTGATCTTGAAGTAAATATTCAGTCTTTCACCATTGAGTATGATGTTAGCTGTCGGGGTTTTGTATATCTTTTATCAGGTTAAAAGGTTCCTTTCTATTCCTAGTTTGTTGAATGTTTTCAACACGAAAATGTGTTGGATGTTGTCAAATATTTTTCTGTATACTGGGTGATCATATGCCTTTTATTCAATTGATATGGTGTATTATACTGGTTGATTTTCATGTTAAACCAACCTGAAATGAATTCCTGGAAAAAATCCCACTTGATCATGGTATATAACTTATTTGTTGCCAGATCTGATTTGCTAGTATTCTGTTGGGGATTTCTGAGTATATGTTCATATTTTCTATTTATTCTTCTGTTTTGGTAGTTTGTGTTTTGGTACCAGTTTGCCCATTTCATCCAATTGTATAATTGTTCATTGTATTCCATAATAATCTTTCATTTTTATAAGATTGGTAGTGATGTCTCTTCTGTAGTATAGTCACTTTTAAGTCTCACTTTCTTCTACATTCTAATTAAGTATCTTAATTTTTTAAAATGTTTTATTTTTATTTTTGAGAGACATAGAGAAAGAGCACAAGCAGGGGAGGGGCAGAGAGAGAGGGAGAAACAGAATCTGAAGCAGGCTCCAGGCTCCTAGCAGTCAGCACAGGCTCCAACTCACAGACTGGGAAATCATGACCTGAGCCAAAGTTGGATGCTTAACTGACTGAGCCACCAAGGTGCCCCAAGTATCTTAACTTCTTTCTTAATTGACTGGCATGGCTTTCTACAATATTTAATATGATGTTCAGTCTTAATTGTATTTTAAAGTTTGGGCTTTACTTTTCCATAGATTGAGATTGTTTATGAGCATGCTAGGTATTCTGCAACGCACTTCATGTGAAATTTCATTATATCAACATGAACAGCCTTGAACTCAGGTTATAGATTACAAAACCAAATCTGAATCCAGTTTTGACTGGAGTTGTTTTTTTTTTTTTTTGAAAGAAAGAGAGCAGGGGAGAGGGTCAATGAGCGAGAGAGGGGGAGTATCTCAAGCAGGCTCCACACTAAGTGTGGAGCCAGATGCGCAGTTCGATTTCCGCCATCCTGGGATCATGACCAGAGCCAAAATCAGGAGTCAGACACTCAACCAACTGAGCCATCCAGGTGCCCCTGCAGAGCCCAATTCTTAAACAGTGGTTGACAAACTTTTCTTTTTTTTAAATTTTTATTTATTTTTGAGAGACAGAGCATGAGCAGGAGAGGGTCAGAGAGAAAGGGATACACAGAATCTGAAGCAGGCTCCAGGCTCTGAGCTAGCTGTCAGCACAAAGCCCAAAATGAGGCTCGAACCCACGAAACGTGAGATCATGACCTGAGTGAAAGTCAGACACTTAACCGACTGGGCCACCCAGGTGACCCTGACAAACTTTTTTTTTTTTAAGGGCCAGATAGCATATAATTTACGTTTAGGACCATATGGTCTATGTCACAATGACTCAGTTCTGCTGTTGTAGCAAGAAAGCAATCTTCATAATATGTAAATGATGGGCATAGCTGTGTTTCAATAAAATTTGATTTACCAAAGAAGTAGTGTGGCTACAGGCCATAGTGTGCCACCCTGTGCTCTTAACCAACACAACACACTGCCCTACGTCTTTCTCAAAGCCTTCTTTGATTGCCACATTAGATCAATTTCTTCTTCTTCTGGACTTCTACCATAGTAGCTGTTGTAATACCAGTCCTAAGTCACATACATTTGTTTTTATATAAATATGTCTCACAATGTCTTCTTTTGTTAATTTCATTGACAAAAGATTATGCCGAGGAAAAAGTGACTATACATTTTGTTGTATCTCTCCAAGGCACCAACTCCATGCCACAGATCGTAAAAGTAGTTTAGAAATTTACATATGACTACACCTGGAGATTTTTTTAATGTTTATTTATTTATTTTGAGAGAGAGAGAAAGAGTGAGCATGACTGGTGGGGAGGGGCAGAAAGAGAGGGAGAGAGAATTCCAAACAGGTTCTGCATCAGAACAGAGCTTGATGTGCAGGGCTCAATCCCATGAACTGTGAGATCATGACCAGAGATGAAATCAAGAATCAGACGCGTAACTGACATAACCACCCAGGGCCCCTTTCTGGAGAATTTTGACCCAATAAAGCTATTCACCTGAAAGCAAATGGTAGAAATGTAAACATAGAAAAATAAAGATGTTGATATAGAAATTCAGACAAGTGCTACATAATTAAGACTGTATGGTCAACATCTTTAATTATGAGGGTTTTTTTCTTTTTTTTACTGTAGAAAAACTATGTATTTCTTTCTATTTTCTCAGTTTCATTTCTTTCCTCAGACTTTCATAACCGCAAGGAATCAGTTTATCACAACCATAAGTCAAAGATGTGTCACTGTAAGACTTAGTCAAAATTTAGGTAATAATTACTGTATGGATGTTGATGATATGTTTCACATTTTAGCAATGAGTAATAACACCATTTCCAGGATTAAAATCTTTTTTTATTACAAAAAAAAATTTAATGCTTATTTATTTTTGAGAGAGAGAGAGAGAGAGACAGACAGACGGACAGATTGTGAGCAGCAGAGGGGCAGAGAGAGAAGGAGACACAGAATCTGAAACAGGCTGCAGGATATGAGCTGTCAGGACAGAGCCTGATGCAGGGCTCATACTCAGGAATGGTGAGATCATAACCTAGGCTGAAGTCAGACGCTTAACCAACTGAGCCACCTAGGTGGCCCCAGGATTAAAATCTTTTAGTGAGTTCCTCTCTATGAAACAATCGCTTATTTTACTTTTTCAGGCAGCTAAACAAATCTTAAAAAAGAACCTAATATTCAATTGTCCTTTCATTTGCATTATATCTATATTCTCAAATACAGTCTATGTGGAGGTTCACTGTTACCTTGAGGTTTAAAGTAGATTTATAATAGAGAGGTTTAAAGTAAATTTATAATAGAATTATCTTTTCAGGTGTTATTATATCTTTATCAGGTGATAAAAAGTATGGGATGAGTGTTAAATGATCTTTTAACCAGAGATACCATCAGTCTCTGAGGAATGCCTTGGCCCAGACACTTGAAGTTATAGTGGGAAAACTTGGTATAAGAAGGTTAGCTTTTTCTGACCTGGGGGAAACCATAAATAAACAGAAGGCAGAGTCAGTTAGAATGAGAAGAAATACAATTTAAAGTTAACATGGTCTTAATTATCAGGCTACAGCTGATACTATTGACTGGTTACCCCCAAATTATTCTCAAATTACTGTTCCCCTGCTTTATCCACAACAAAGGCCAAAAGTCCATGATACCTCAGCTTCCCTTAAAGCTACCGGCATCCACATGTGCCAGTAGGTCCACAGTAGACATTAGCAGGAAGAGGTTGTTGGGAAAGCTTTTATTTCCTGACTAAAAGAGAAAGACTCAATAGGTACAGCCATTCCTTATTCTTCCTGTCTTGAATTTGAATACAATATCTGGATCAGAAGGAACACTATCTTACAGCAAGTGCAAGAAAAAGCATGAGCACAAAATTTTTTGACAACACTGAGTTTCTAAACAAAAAATAAACAACTACTTCTAGACTTCTTGTTCTAGAATAATAAATCTCTTTTGTTTTAATTGTACATAAAACTTGAAGCTGAAAGCATCTAATTGACACATACTGTAAAACTATTTTTTAAATTGTCAATTACTTTTGGGCCATATGAGTAAGAATTTCCTTTTTAATAATCTTGACAATAAGATTTCTTTCTCCTTCAAAATATATAACTTTATATTACTAATTATTAACTAAATCTGTTTGTATAATTAAAAACATAAATAGCTATTATTAGGCCTTTATAATTTTAGATTATTGGCATTTTATTTTATTTTTTAATGTTTATTTTTGCAAGAGAGAGAGCAAGCGAGCACGAGTTGGGGAGGGACAGAGAGACAGGGAACACAGAATTTGAAGCAGGCTCCAAGGCTCTGAGCTGTCAGCACAGAGCCTGATGCGAGGCTCGAACCTATAAGCTGTGAGATTCTGACCTAAGCAGAAGTTGGACACTTAACTGACTGAGCTACCCAGGCATTCCAGCATTTTATTTTTAATATAATTTTTAAAAAGTTCCCTGATTTAGCAAAAACAAAAATTATACCACTGTATGTGTCTGTCAGGATACTGGTATTATTAAAATTTTATCCAGTATTAGATGTCAAATGGTTTATGATATAAAATACAATTTAACCTACTTTGACCATAGAACAAGTGATTTCATATCTGTAAGCAATTTAAGATGCTTTGTACTGGTTTCTTAACTGGAAGGCTGACTGTACCTAAAAATAACATTAATTGCTTCAATGATTTTCGATTGCTTTCTGAAGTACACAACAATTAAATGAATGGCAAAATTATGCATCATAACACAGTATTTATAGCACACTATTAAAAAAATAGTGGAAAAAGTAAAGATAATAATTCAAGTTACATAGGGTTAAAGACCTCAAAGCAAAATTGAAGTTATCAAGAAAATGACAGCAGCAATCCAATGTGGGTAATAGATCAAAAATATTCCAGTGAACTGTTGTGGGCCCATTCAAATGAAGCCAAGATGGTGGGAGGGAAATGGACTTCAAGTTGTTAGGTACTCACTGAATTGCTAGTTTGTGCCACAGAAATCACTGTGTGACCTTTCAGTTACTGTTATTGAAAGCTCTGGTATGAAATAAATCTGGGGAAAACAGGGGCGCCTGGGTGGCTTAGTCGGTTAAGCGTCCAACTTTTGCTTAGGTCATGATCTTGCAGTTCGTGGGTTCGAGCCCCGCGTCGGGCTCTGTGCTGACTGCCAGCTCAGAGCCTGGAGTCTGTTTCGGTCTGTGACTCCCTCTCTCTCTGACCCTCCCCTGCTCATGCTTTCTCTCTCTCTCTCTCCTAGAAATAAATAAAACGTTAAAAAAAATCTGGGGAAAACAGTACACTTAGGAAAATGAGATTACTAAATCAAAGTAAATTCTATCTGTCTTCCTTCCCACACTAAATTAGAAGCTGGGAGGAGCTCAGAAGGCTTCTTTTCTAGGCTGAACCAGAAGGGGGTCTTGAAGCAGTGGCTGGAACTGGAGGTACCATGAACACTTTTGTAGCTATGATGTAAGGAAGGCTAGCACAGAGCACTGTGAATGCCAAGTTCATCCCTTCCCCTTGCTGGCTCACAGATGACAAATACCTATATAATTTAGGTTTAACAAGCCTAAATAAGGCCTCCCAATGCAACCATTTCACTAAAAATTGAACATTCAAGATCAGTTAAATTTCAGTTAAGATAAAGCCTCATGTTACATTTATCTGTTTTTCTTTAAGTCTCTATTTTTATGTGTCAAGGAAAAAAGTCATTTACAGTGTGTATATATGAATGTGAGGGAAATGTTACTTAAAAGCACATCTTTAAGTCAGCAAAATTTTAGAGGCAAAGAGAGACAGAATTCCAAAAGGCATCCAATTAATAAATTTATATCTAAAGTACACTCCTACACAATGTTGCAATTAATAGCAATGTTCCCTCTATTCATTCACAATGTCAACAATAGACATCAATATTTACATTTAGCTCTGTAAATGTAACTGTTGTGGGGAGTGGGCTACATTTGGTGCTAAAACAGAGGTCTAAGCAACATTCCCCTTTTTATTTGTGTTTGTTTGTGAAAAAGGTAAAATGATGTTTCACTATAGGTAACCAAATATTTAAATAAATTATTACCAAATATAGACTTTACAAAAGGCTCTTAAATAAAGGTAAATAAAACTCAGTTCTGAAGTTACTCAGCATCTGGTGAGGAAGACAGTTATGAAGTCAGCTAATTGTACACAAGGCATAATGCTAAGTGTGAAGAGTAATGCCGAAGGAACATGAAGAAGGAAGGTTAATCAATCATCAGTTCTAAGCAATTTGTATCTATTTGCATGGTAGTAAAGCCATGTTAAAAAGCAAAGAAAAGGCAGTTAAATATCTGTTATTATTAAATTTACTAAAAAAGAACTATTTACAACTAACTCTAATTCTCCAGGGTTTGGAATAATAGAAGAAAGATCATATTTGAATTCTTCATTCTAACATGAATCAGATTAATCTGTTTCTGGAATGTTGAATGTAAAAGACAATAAATGCCCAATTCCACGTGTATTTAAACAAAGTCTGACTTCTTTTCTTCTTCTTTTTTTTAACAAACGATTATAAAAATGGAACAATAAATTCAAATTTTATGGAATGAAACGTGCATTTCATGGATAAGCTTTGACAAAGGTATTTTACTTAGGTAAAACTGTGTTGACCCATAGACTTCCCTGACTAGAAATGCAAACTTTGGTTGCCACCAATGGGAGAGCCCTTCCCCTCATCCACATTCCCCTTCTCTGGGATGAATTCAGAAATGTTACCACACAAAGTTGTAGATCAGTCTTTGCAGCCCACACAGTGTGAATGGAATTGGACTCAATGAACACTTTTGCAAAGGTCAACCAGCACAAAGGCATTCTCAGAAAGGCTAATGTATAGTAATTATTCTGTGAGGTCAAGTTAGCCCTTGTCTATCAAAATGCAAAATGTCTCCATGTGTACATTAAAAAAGTCTTAGCCAGTAGTTCTAATTTGATAAGTGGTTATAGGACCACTTCTTTAAGCTGAGCAAGACACAAGATGCTCAGAATGAGAAGGAGATAGAAAAGAAGTATGTAGTCTCTAGGAGCTAATAATCTAGTTACTTAAAACAGACTCACCAAACTTTTAAGGACTAAATTTTGAAAACATGAGACTGAAAACAAAACGAAACAAATCCTTACCATTGTGTAATTAATCCTGACCCCCCAAAGCAGTAATGAACCTTTGGAGTTTGATGTAAAAAGGGGCAGGGGGATGCTCTTGCTCATCTTTAGTGTCTGGTTCAAGTATCTCTGTTACTGAGGGGGAAAACACCTTTTAAGTTTTTACTTTTTTAAAATATTTGCCCAAAGAATTCATTCACTTAAAAGTGAATGTATGTATACACAGTGGATCTTTTTTGCTTTGCTTTAATGACCCATGATTACTCAGTATCTAATGAATTATTGTCAGTCTGACTCCAGTTTAAAATGCAATATAGGAAAGTACTGTCTCCCACTATGGGTATAGGCTTCCAGCAATGATTGGGGAGAGAAAAGGCCATGAAATCACTTCTAGGCATTTAAATACAGATCAAATCTTTTTTCTCTCCTGCTAAGGGCAGTTTCTCATGCTGTTTATCAAATAGCATTTTTCATATCTATCCCTTTCTATAAATCACCCTCCCAACACACCAAAACCATTTGATCTTGAACCTTTAAGTCTGCTCTTTTGCACTGCATGCATCAATGAATTCTGTTAAAGAAATCCATGCTACTTAATTACTTTCACTCAGTAAGCTTAGAGTCAGAATCTTGTATTTTAAAAAAAGTTCAAAATATATTGCAATTTGAAATTAACCAAGACTTTTGGCTAAAAAACCAGTGATTTCCAGAGCACTGTCCATTCCAGAGAAACATTCTTGCACTCTCTTGGTTTTTCTTTCTCCTCATATGCTCAGTAATAACCATACACAAATAGTAAAAATCAAAAGCAGAACAAATAATATACTTTTTAAATAGGTAGTGCTTTACATAAAATTATAAACTGTGACATAAAGAATCATCTCAACACCAGTAACATACAGTCAAGAAGACTTCATATTATATGAGCTTTAATGTGAACACCAATTTAGAATCTCCTGACACAAGTTCAAGGTAACAAATACCTAAATACTATATATTACTGAAGATTTTCTCCCTTTTAAAAACATGGTCTTACTCCCAAATAATGTAGGAACCCAATCTCTTTCACTGACATAATAAAAAGGATCCAAATCTTGAAAGCTGGTGAAAAATCCAGTACTTTAATACTACAAACTCAGTCATTCCTAATGAGATTCTGTCTTTTATGATACCTCACAGCAGAAGACCTAGAAATAGTTGGGATTCAAAGTACATCTGAATTCCAACTGTTTTGATATTTTCTTCTCTCCCATTTACTTGATTATTAACCGATTCCCAACCAAACTCCTTCAAAAGATCTTTTAATATAGGCTTTGAAAGACCTTCATTGACAATATTATTATTGTTATTATTACATAGGGTAAATAAGTATCAGTGACAATAAGTATTCAGGTTCACAAAATCAATCAGTCTTAGAAAGATTCTAAGGCTCTGATTCAGAACGATCCACATAATGACAAATAACAAAGGTAAACAATCTTCATTATATCTAGTACTCATTCTTTTTCTCCTAAAATCATTTACATAGCATCTTATCTGCTACGTGGATTAATAGACTCTCCTGTGATACAGCAAAGATAAACTCGGATCCTTACCATGACTGCTAAGTTTAGTGGCTACTGTTGCCTTTTCTTTCTTCAAAGCTCTTTGCTGCTTCTAATACCTGATTTGCTTGGGGGACAATCTAAAAACGACTGTTTTTCTAAGATCTGTCCATGTATATATTTCTCTGGTGTGTAAGAATGTGGCAGGGAGTGCTGGAGGGGAGGAGTAAATACACTGATAAGTCATTTAGGCTTATCAGTAGGAGCACTCAGTAGGACAGAACTTTAATCTATAAAGAAAATTCCTTCTGGCCATTTCTTCTCAAAAAGGAACTGTGTGTGCTTTACAAAAACAAAATCCCAAAATCCAGAGTAAATGAGGAAAGCATGAAAACCAGAAAATAGAGGATAATTACTACATTATATTGACCCTAGTTTAAAAAAAAAAAAATTCGAGATTATTCACCCAGACCCTGGAATATACAACTGTCACAATGAAATCATTTCAAAGGAAAACATGCTGCAATATGCTACTATGATTAAAAGCCATGTAATCTGGGGAACCTCGGAAACAAAAAGAAGATGACTAGGAAAACAGCTATTTACATACTTTTCTAAAAAGAAAGCCTGCAATTTTGTCATAGTTGCACAAAGGCAGGTGTAACTTTCACCTTTACCTAGTATTAAAACGTATTTTCATCCACAGATATTTAATAACATTCAAAGAAATTGCACATGATTTAATACCAAGAATAAAATATTCTTTTATGATACTATTACATGTGTTTTAAGCCTGAACCCATCACCACACACAGTAAGGGTAATCATTGAGCACATACTCCCTTAACAGAAAAGATCCTCGCCCAGCTTTTCTTGTACTTCAGATTTTTTTTTAAATTCACAAATATTATCAGACCCAAATGAGAGAATAAGGAGCAGAATGAAATACACCATATGTTCCCACTGTAGGCTGAGTCCTGGTCTTTGTTCCAATATTCTAGAGCCACTGGAAGGAAAGCTAAATATCCATCCATTAAGACATTTTTACATTATCGCTGGCAAAGTTATACTTCTGATAGGTTTAGTCATCTTGATTATTCCTGCCTGCATTTGCTTCCTTAATACAGCTGTCTTTCAATTTTAGGAACCTGCAGTAAACCACCCTGGAAAAACAGGTCGGTAGCAGGACAATCTGATAAAACGTAAAGGGGGACACTGAAGAAGAATGCAAAGTTATTTTCCTAGTGAAAGAGTTCTGAAGTAATTCTCCATCAATGACATTTTTTTTTTTTTACCAGCTACGCACCTATCCAGATATCATCCACCTCCTCCTCAATGACCAGGGTTTCCCTCAATCTTAAGATCTCTCAGAACAGTTCTAATGGTGTAACTCACGCCCAAAACACTTAACCACGCCCTTTATACCCAGGATCAAGCCACCCTTTGCTTTTCCCCCCCTTTCAAAGTCCAAAATGTACGTCTTTCCTCTAAAAGGGTTCGCACCCGTTCCCTAACCCGAGTCAGAGACTCGAGCTGTGCCTTGACTGAATTCCTACTGGAAGACGCTCTCTCCTGGGCAGTGGGAGGACGCCCAGAAGACGCCCCCACGCTTACCTCCCACACACCTGCAACCCCCGGTGGGATGCTGGAGCTGATGCTCGGAGGACTGCGCTCCGCTCCGCTCGCCTTCCTGCTCCCGTCTCTCCCGGGAAACTACGGTCCAGACTGCGCCTCCGGCTGCTACAGGGACCCAAGCTCCGCCCCCCCTCCTCTAGTTGGTGAATTCGGCAGCTGTTGCTCCTCCCCTGCTGTTCCGGCTACTGCCCCGGCTGGTGGCGGCGGGAAGCTGCTGCCCTAGGACCTTCCCGCTCCCTGCACTTCTGCAGCTGTTCTGCCACTTCCCTCCCCCCTGGGGACCCGTCTCTCCTCAGCCAGTGGCCTCACACCTGGAGCTGCCTCCCGAGCCCGGGAGCCTCCTCCAGGAGCCCAGGCTCACTCGATCCCTCCGCGACCCGCAGGTCTGGCCGCCTCGCGTGCTTGGGACTCTACCGCTTTCGGGGAAGCTGCTTCTCCGGCCTGAGCGCATCCCCACAGAGCTCCCTCCCTCTCGGCCGGCGATTCCCCCGTTGCCCCCTCTCCCCGCGTTGCAGCGTCCACAGCCCAGCCGCCCCTCGTTCCGCACCTCAAGCTCTCTCCCCAACCCCCTTCCTTCCTCTGCTCCGCTAGCCCGCCCCCACAATGGGTGAGCCGCTTGCAGGGCCGACCCAGCACCCTGATTGGCGCAGGTGAGAGCTGACCCCTCCCTTCCTCCTCCTTTCAAGCACCCTCTCTATCCGTCTCACCTCCTCCCGCAAAGGCAGGGAACTGTCCTATTATTGGGTAGAGGTGTCCCCACCCATCGCCTTAGGCTCTGCCGCGCGGCCTGCCGGGAGTTGTAGTCTTGCTTGTGCAGGAATTGCAGACGACGCCGGCGAGTGGGACTACGAGTCCCCATAGGCCTCTGCGCGACTCCGGCTGGGCAGGATTCCGGACAACGCCTGGTTCCTCTCGGGTCCTTCCGGCGTCGCCGGAGTGAATTGATCCGGGAGTTGAAGAGGGCTCCAAAGGTGGGAAGTGAAGTCAGTGCCTCAGTTGCCGGTAAGGTGTGGCTGTTCCGTCCCAGTCTCTGTAGCCCCGAGCGGAGCAGAAGAGGTCTGGGGTCACACGGGGGCCGTGGCTGAGGCACTTGGGCTTGGTTCTGGCAGGCGGAGCGGACGGGGCTGGAAACGGGGCCCTATGGGCGTAAGCGAGGTTACCCTACGCGAGTGGCGTAAAGCGGGTTTGTAAACGCTGCCTGCCCTGCTCGGGCCTGAACGCCTCCAGGAAGTCTCCTCTAGGTGGGGGCGGGAGGGGAAGGGCGAGGTTGGCCTTTGGTGCCCCCGGAGAAGGGAGAAGGCGGATGTGTCTGGGGTGGGGTCCTCTGAAGGTGTGGCTTGGGGCGGGGAGATGTGGCTGCTGATTCCCCCCCCATCCCCCCGCTTTCGAAGTAGGATAGGGGAAGAGTGGAGGAGGGAAGGGGCGCTTGGGAGTCCGCTCTTGAGGTGACTCAGGTTATGCGCTTTGAAAGAAGAGGAGAACTGTAGAAGGAAGAGTCAAATGTTGACAGAGACCTACGGATTCAGTTCCAGTTTCAAGATGTGGCCGTTCGAAGGAGGCAGTTTTGCGTCTGAGCAGAAAACCTTAACCCTCCTAGATAGAATTCCCAAGGTATCTTTACAAACCCGTTCTGTTTTCAAAGATACCGTCTCAGAGATGCTGATGAGAAACTGAAGGGATAAATGACGTGCCCAAGGTCACACACGTAGGGACAGATCTGAATCTAATCCAGTTGTAATCCAGCTTCTGAATCAGAGCTGCTGTAGCAGAAAAAATAAGGGTAGAGAGGTTGGTGGGCTTTTGAAGTGAGTGGGGAAAATTGCAAAGTAATGCACCTTATGTATTTCTAAGAAGCCCTTTGTGAAGTAAGAGTTTTTTGAGTTGGAGAAAATTCCTCAGTAAAAGAAGGACACATTCTAACTTTTTGGAAAAATAAGAATTGAGTTTCAGCTTACTTATTAGAAGTATGTTAAGTGATGAACTGTACCGCCATTTTATTTTTTTCACTGTTTTCTAATTTTATTTTTGAGAGAGAGAGAGAGAGGCAGAGGCAGGGAAGGAGTTGTGGAGGCTCAGAGAGACGGAGACAGAATCCCAAGCAAGCTCTGAGCTGTGAGCACAGAGCCGGACTAGAGGCTTGAACCTACGAACCCTGAGATCATAACCTTAGCTGAAACCAAGAGTCTGTCACTTAACCACAGAGCCACCCAGGTGCCCCTGTACCACCATTTTAAGCAGTAGTTAATGAGGTAGGAGAATGTCAAAAAATCCTTATAGTTACAAGGTATTCCTTTCCCTTCCTACTGTAGGACTGACTTTTTACTCATTTTGTAAAACTGACAACAGTAGTGCAGGAATTCTTTCACAAAACTTACTTACAAAACTTACTTTACACTTTTTTTAAAAATAATAATAGCATCAAGAGAGTTTAGTGTGCACATAATTAGAAAAGAATATACGTTGCATTTTTTGAAAGTAACATCACATTTTTGTTCTCAACTTTTCCCTTTATTTTCTTGATCCTGGTGTGTGTATGTGCACGTGCATGTGTATAAAAACATCGGGCACTTATGTATTTTATTTTTCTTAGCATTATTTATGACTTTTAATTCATTCTATTTTATGTTAAAGAATGAAAATTTGGACATTTATATTTTATATTAAGCAAAAAGCAGTATGCTTGTAACAGTCTATTCTTTATAATTGTTAGTATGACCATGTATGAATATTAATTATTGGATAGTCCTTTAATAGATTTTTAAGTGTATGTTGTTTGACATCAGAATTTCTTTGTGATAAGTTTATGTACAGTACTTAGGTATCTAGTAGTTAATCACGCTTTGCTCCTGTGTAAGTTGACCATTGAAATTGCTGATTTTGTAATGTACTCTGCAGAGATTTTTGACACTGTTTAACTTTTTTTTTTTAATTTTTATTTATTTTTGAGAGACAGAGACAGATCATGGATGGGGGAGGAACAGAGAGAGAGGGGGGAGACATAGAATCTGAAGCAGCCTCCCAGCTCTGAGCTGTCAGCACAGAGCCTGATGCGGGGCTCGAACCCACAAGCCGTGAGATGGTGACCTGAGCTGAAGTTGGATGCTTAACCAACTGAGCCACCCAAGCGCCCCGACACTTTTGAAAGTAAAAACAGTTTGTAGGACCATAGGAGATTGTTCCTCTATGAGTGAAGTTAAGATGGTCTGGAATTTAACATAACCTTTAAAATAAAATGGAGATATGATACTAGAGAATGAAGTAGGAAGTGTAGGAATGATGTAGCACCATGAGTAGTAGCACAGGATGCAAGGAAGGAAGATCAATTAAACAAATAGAAAATTATGCTATATTGGAAGGGTATGGTAGTTTACATAGACTGTAAACTGAACATAAGTTAGTAGTGACAGTAAAGCAAGAGTGTTAATATATTTTCTAGATGGCAGTGTAGATGTTGGCTTTTGTTGGGGGAAGTGTGAAGTGAGTCCTCTAACTTTGGCATGCAGCTATGAGGTTGTAGAATGAGCTTTTGACCCGAAAGTCAGGAAAATCTGGAAATAGGGAAAATTAATTTAATGCACTTGTTCACCCTGTGTTAGTTTTTCTCCTTGTCTCAGTTCTGTCATTACTTTTCATTTCTGAGGTCCATTATAGTGTTGATATTTCATCCATATTGGAGTCATGGAAGAATGGGTTTTTTTGCACTTACCATCTTTCAGTCACATGCTAGAGTACTGTGATCCATTTGGATCTCTGCACATTGAAGAATTTACGGTTCCCAGAGTTATGTGTGTACTTATATTTTTATAGTAGTCTGCAGTTCTCCAGTGTCCACATTTGTTCTCATTTTTGGTTTTTCAGGAGCCTTGGTGTCTGCTTTTGGACATCATCTCTTATAGGACTTAGGATGTCTCCCATGTGCATCTATCTTTAAGTATAGAAAGTCATGAGAACAGGACTCTGTATTATCATTGTATTCCCAGTAGGTAAAATAATTGAGTACCTGTTTACACAGAGAACGAAGACGTTCAGATTGGTTAAGTATAAGGTCATTTAACTAGTGACTGGTGGGACTAAGGCATAATCCAAAGATCGTAGACCTTTACTATGATAAAGACTCCGTGCCTAAAATTATTTTATGTGAGAGAAGGACTTAAAATTATTTAAATATTCAAGTATTTCTGCTCTCTTACTCTATTTAATGTTGTAGGTTATCCTTTGCCTCCTTTCTAGCTCTCCATCTTTATTCCCAGCCTTTCTTATTTATTGAACCTTTTAGTTATTACATATGTAAGTTCCTTCCTGACTCGGGAACTTTGTATACATGTTCCCTCTCCCTGTTGGACTGCTCTCCTCTCCCTTGCCAAATCTGGCCAACTCCTGGTTAATTTGCAGATCTCAGTTTAAGTGTCATTCCTTAGAGGAACCTTTCCTGACCTTCTTTGACTCCTCCTTCCTAAAATTAGAACTCAGCTATAGTAAGTTCCCACTGTATCTTCATCATACTCCATACTTCTCCTTTGTAGCATCATCACAATAGGAACTTAATCATTTCTGTAATTTATTTGATAGATGTTTGTCTCCCTCATTAGATTATAAGCTACCTAGGTAGGGCTCTGTCATTTGTTATGTACCTTACCTCACTATTTACACAGGATCTGGCACAAAGTAAGTTTTCAATAAGTACTCAGTGAATGAATGAATAAATGATCGAATGAAGGAGTGCATTCATGTACAGTGCCTCCAGCACTCTGCTAGGGACAGAAATACAAAAATAAGTAAAACACTTGCTTTCTACCCTTAGATGAAAGCACTTATGACAGATGTTTTATAATATAAATTGTAGAAAGGATTGCATGGGTGGCTCAGTTGGTTAAGTGTGTACGACTTCCCCTCAGGTCACGTCTCACGGCTTGTAAGTTTGTTTTTGTTTTTTTTTTTTTAAATGTTTTATTTACTTCTAGGAGAGAGAGAGAGAGAGACAGCGTGAGCAGGGGAGGGTCAGAGAGAGAGGGAGTCACAGACTGAAACAGGCTCCAGGCTCTGAGCTGGCAGTCAGCACACAGCCCGACGTGGGGCTCGAACCCACGAACCGCGAGATCATGACCTAAGCGAAAGTTGGACGCTTAACCGACTAAGCCACCCAGGCGCCCCTCACAGCTTGTAAGTTTGAGCCCTGCGTCAGGCTCTGTACTCACAGCTCAGAACCTGAAGCTTGCTTTGGGTTCTGCGTCTGTCTCTCTTTCTTCCCCGCTCCCACTGATATTCTGTCTCTTTCTCTCTCAAAAATAAACAAACAGTAAAAAAATAAATTGTAGAAAGATGGGGTTTTTTTTTTTTTGAGGTCTCTAAAATCAGGATGATCATTTTCTATAGCGAAATGACAAAGGAGTCATATTCTGTTACAGCAAACTTTCTGTACAACAGAGCATTTTGGAGACCTTATCACTGTCCTGCTTTTTGCAAGCAGCATTCGTTATAACAAAATGCAGATTTGGAGGAAACTAACTTTTAATGTATTCTGTGCTTCCCTAATGTGATCTCATTCTGTCCTCAGCAGAATCCATGCTTCCTTTTCTTTGGTGTTTCATTTTGTTTTTTTTTAACCATATCTTCTTTTGAATTTTACTTTTAACATCACCTTCTTTAGACAAGGTGACTTTGTAAAACTCAGCAGTGCTTGTTTCAGAGAAGCTTATATTTTGGGCTTCCTGAAAATTTTCATATTTCACTAGGTCTTACGGTAATATCTACTTTAAACCTAGATACTTATGAGAGTAAAAAGTTTATTATTTTAAAAACATGCAAACTAAATTTCAGGGATAAATCTGTGTTAGGTTTCGGTTGTGAAAACAAATTCCCTAATTCTTTCAGTACTATAATCATCGCATAGAATAAATTCAACAGCTCTGAGTTGCTGTAATCTTATATGCTTTCATGAATTTGCCAATTCTCTGTCCCACAAGATATTGTCAAAAAATGATTGTTGGTATTTGGCTTTAAAATTTGATAATGCTCTCAGTTTTTATTAATAAATATAAGTCTTAGATAAGTCCTAAACTTTTTTTAAAAAGTCAGTTTTTATGTTATTTGAATCTTGGATTTAAAAAATTCATATTTACCTAGCATAACCAATATGTGGAAGATAAATCTGAAGTACTGCTTCTTACATGTTTTAAGATTATTAAGGTCATAATTATAGGTAATGTTATGAAGAATATTAAGCTAGGGTTACTTGGGTGGGTGACTCCATTGAGCATCTGACACTTGGTTTTGGCTCATTTTGCTGAGTTCAAGCCCCATGTCCGGTTCTGCACTGGCAGCAGGGAGCCTGCTTGGGATTCTCTGTCTCCCTCTCTCTCTGTCCCTTCCCCACTCGGAGTATCTCTGTCTCTCTCAAAATATATAAACAGACTTAAAAAAAAGTTTTTTAAAGAATATTAAGCTAATTCATGGTAAATAAACTGTAAAAGGGATTCAGAAGTTAAAGAGTGTGATTGTTAGTGTATATTACTGCATTTGAAATGTTATAGAAAGTTGCAGTCTTAGATACTGAATTTTTAGGGCACACACGAAGTGTAACCAATGAAAGCACTTTTATTGCAGCAAGTAGAAATTTATTTGCAGAAAGGCAAACAATGTAGTTGGTGGTCTGTTTTTGTCTGTAAGAAGATGAAAAATGCAGTTTTTGTAATTTTAGTACAAAATTAATTTTATCTTCGGTGTAATATATTACAATATTATTTTTCAAGATAATTCATATTTTTGGTTTTAGTAACCTTTTTTTCTTTTTTAACTACCCAAAAGGTGAGTTTAATCTATTCAGCCTCAATCTCACTCTTTACTCTAGGTGCTTAGAATCAAGTGTTACTATTTAAAAGAAAAAAGGGGATTTTATCAGCAAGCTTATGAATTATTGGGCAACAGCAATGGAACATATTAAATGGTAGTCACTATTGTTTGCTGAGGCCAATCCTTTGGAAATAAGTTTACCAGAAGTAAGTATAGATTACATAATAATACTTTGGTTAATTCATTTATCAAATATTTATTGAGTATGTATTATGTGTGAAATTGCCCTAAGTGTTTAGAATAAGCTGGAATTTAATTGGATGGCCAGAATTTATTGAGCAGTAACTTGGTGCCAGGCATCACACTAAGCATTTCACATGATGTCATATAATCTTTGGAACAGTAGAGGTGGAGGCACCATTATCCCCAATTTAAATGGGAAAATTAAAGTACAGAGAGGTTAAGCAACTTGCCCAAGGTTATACAACCAGTAATTGCTTGGAATTAGAATTTGAATCCGGCTGCCTCACTCAAGAGACCATGTTTTAAATCATTGCCATAAAGATTATGTTAATAATTGAGCTCTATTGGAGGGCAGTTAGGTTTAGAGTTGCAGTTACAGAGAGCTTTTATAGTAGATGGTAAGGTCAGTAGAGCAGGCAAAAATTACTTACATTCAAACTTACTCTAAAAAAAATCTCTTAGGGAGTTACCACCTTGGATACTAATATAACTTTGACCCAACCTGTTTTCTTTAGCACTGGAATAGAATTACTTTTCCTTTGAGTAGTTCTGAGGCATGTTGGGAAAGTAATATGTATAGTATAGGAATCGCAGTGTGGTTGGCTGCTCATCGTGAGAGGCACTGCGGCTGGGAGTCTGGCGGGGGAATAGCAGATCCATGCCTGTTCTGTCTTTTCTTTGGGGGCTTATGTGCCTGGAATGGAGTTATGACCATCTTTGTGTTTCTATAGTTATTTTTCGTTATTGTCTTCCAAAAATGTTAAGCATGTGATGTTGAACTTGCTCGGTGAGTATGTATATAATGTGAGGCAGGTATGCTCACGGAGGTACGCAGAGCGGCAGCTTCACATGACGTGTTTCTTTACTGTTCCTCTTCCCACCAGACCGCAGCACCCTCAAGGACATGGACCCTTTCTGACTTCATCACCACATCTCCCACTAACACTTGCTGACGTAGCCCGACTATGCCAAGTACCATGCTAGCTACTAGGAGATAGAGAAAGGAATAAAACCTCTCTTTCGGGGAAGGGGATGGAAAGACTGTTACATGAGCATTTAGCCTTTCTAATATATATATTTTTTTTCCAATTTTTCCTTTTTGTCTTTGACCTCTTTTACCCTTTCTCTTATGTACTCTTTGCATGCATCAGTTCATTTGGTAATTTTGGGTCAGAGCTGATAGAAAGGGGGAAATAGTACAGTTTCTCTAATTTAGCCATCTGGTCTTTTGTACTGAAACATGCCTTCCTGCCTTATTCAAGCACCCTGTGTTCAGGATGAACCAGAACTCCAGTAGAGATGGAAGTTCAGGAATGACCAAACCCTAAGATGTCACGCCCCTGCTGCCTTCTTAGACTTCTATCATATAAGGTTGTTACAACAAAAGCCGGTTGGGAATGACAGATGAGTCAGACCTGGCCTCTAGGCTGCAACTGCTCCCCATACTAGTTCACATTGTTGCAAGGTTAATTAATTTAATACCAAAGAACTGTGAATTTTGCTGTGAACTTTTGTTCAGAAATGTATATGCTTTCTGGATGTCTTCTTTACCCATAATAAAATTGGCATTTTGGCAGTGTTGTCAAAACGCCAGATTTCTGAGGTCCTACCTTAATTTTGGTGTCCCTCCTTAAAAAATTTGTTTGGCAAAGGAAGGGTACAAGAGAAAGTATATATACAAGCACATACCGCCATTTCTTTTTGTGACTCATAGCATTTCTATTTGTGATCAGTTAGGAGCTAAAAGTCAAGTTGTCTGCTATCAAGATAGAACCATGTCTTTATTAGCACCTAGTTTTAAGCAAATCACCCACTCAGTATCTTATCTGGAGCTAACAATTTTATCAACATTTGAGTGCCTTGTGGCAGTGTTTTGGTGCAAAGAAATTTTGCAAGGTAAGGTAAAGAAAATACACAATGCATTTGGTAGAGGACCTTAGGCAATTAAGAGTCTTTAAGGTAAATGGTAGATAACTAAGATTATAAGTGATACAGAGCAGGTAGACCTGGTCCAGGTGGTACAGACTCCTTAAATTGTACCTTCAAGCATGGAGAACCTAGGAGTAGTATGAGCATTTGAGTTTAGTTGAATTTCTAAGGTATTTTAAAAGAAAGCTTTTAACATAATGGAGAAATTAAAAAGGAGATCACAAATAGTAATAAAAAGGAAAATAGAAAGATGTCCCTCGGACACTTGGTGGCTCCTCGGGCATTATTTCATTCATGAGCCACTAGATTAAGAGCTTTATAAAGCAGAGGATAAACATATTCAAGGGGCAGCTTTGTTTCCTGCCCTACAACAAATGTTTCAATTACAATTTGTTCAGACCAGGTTTTAACAGAAACTTAGGCATTGGAATAGGAAAAAAATTGAGGATTATCACAGCTAAAGAGATGTGTATTTTTTTCCCCTAAATTAGTTGTACAGAAATATCCTAGAAGCCAGTTGTCGCTATTTCTCTTGTTGTTCCCATTTCCCATCAGGTAACTCAGAGGTGATGAGCCCTTTGATTTTGTTGTCAGCTAGTCATTACATCATATAGGTTATTTGCTTTTATGAATTATCCTGAAGTCTTTGACTGCATCTTGATTTTACCCCATTACGCGGTCTGCTTCTGGGCCACAGTTTTCTTTATTAAGTTGATCTGTTTACAATAAGAGAAGTAATTCTGATGTAGTCTTGACAAATAATTAAAATTTATGGACCAAATTCTTTTCAGTATTCTAAAACTGTAACTTGCTTTCAATGATGTGTAACTTTTTTTCTGGTGGCCCAAGTAATTTATTTATGTCTCCGTTTTAGCAAATGGGGGAGGAAAAGTTTTTAAAAATATGCTGTGTAAAGTAGGCTTATAATATTGTGATATCAATATGAGGTGGTCATTGTGTGTACTGTGCAGGTGTGGACTAGGCTGAGGTAAATGAGGGGCCTAGGGTACAAACTTTGAGGCACTTACTCTGTCATGCAAGTCAGAGCTAAATTTTGTACTCTTACGTGTGTAGTTTGCCTCACCTTAGTTCCAGTCTAGGTGCTATGTCAGGTGCATAGACTTTTATCTAACATATCAGTAACAATATTAATTGAATGCATGTTGTGTGTCAGCTACTGTATTAAGTGCTTCATGATTTATTTAGTACTCTTAATAACCAGTAAGCTGGGTACTTCAGTCACTATTCATTAATTTCTCACTGCATATAGAGATTAATAAATAATAACACCCAGCTGAACAAAAATTGAAACTCAGATCTTTGTTTCAAATTTGAGAGCTTTACAATCTGCTCTATACTGCCCACCTATATGTAGAAATACTTAATTCTTGTCCATATAGATTTCTTTATTAAGAAACAATACTTCCCACACAAAAAGAAACGATACTCTCCAAAATCTACAAGTGCATTCGCTGACACAACACGTTTAACTTGTAAGATGAGGGAGTCACAGGTCTCAGCAGTGCCAAATTGTAGATCTGCAAACTTGTGCTGCTTTGTACCACTTGGAGTGACTTTGAATCAGAGCCCCATCCCTGCTGGCTTCAGTCTTCAGATACTGCACAGAGTCTGGGAGTCTTGGCTATAAGCAGATTGACCCACGGATGACGTAAGAAATAGGGCAGTTTAGGGGCGCCTGGGTGGCTTAGTTGGTTAAGCGTCCGACTTTCGCTTAGGTCATGATCTCACGGTTCGTGGGTTCGGGCCCCGCGTCGGGCTCTGTGCTGACTGCCAGCTCAGAGCCTGGAGCCTGTTTCAGTCTGTGACACCCTCTCTCTCTGACCCTCCCCTGCTCACACTGTCTCTCTCTCTAGAAATAAATAAAACATTAAAAAAAAATTTTTTTAAAGAAATAGGGCAGTTTAGTTTAGAAGTACTTCATTTGCCAGACTAACGTAACCTGTACAGTAAGCTGGAGTAGCTCAGTAGCATACTTGTTTAAAATGTCTGTCACTGGTTTGTTTCTCAATGTTAATTTCTATGGGCATTTCTTTCTAAGTGTTAGAATTTGGAAACTGGACTAGATAATATATATAATGGCCGGTTTTGCTTTAAAATGTGAGGGTTTAATGGGCATGGAGGAGAGCACTTGCGGGAATGAGCACTGAGTGTTATATGGAAACCAACTTGACAATAAACTATTAAAAAATTTGAGAGTTTAGTATTTAAGGTTTTTAAATGCATAAGCATATGACAAGAGTAAGAGTAAATTTACTGGTGAGAGATTGAGATCTAGAACTGAATTTTGGAAAAATGCGGCCCTCAAAAGGCTTTTGCCAACACCTCGCCCTTGCTTTTGGGACCATTTCCCTTTGTTCTTCATAACCCTTGTTTCTAATGCTTGTGTCCTGACAGTCCTAGAGCAGGGCTTTCCAACTGTGGAGAGTTGTTAAAGAGCTCCTCTGAGAGGGAGGGGCTGAGGGGTTAGGAAACTAGTTACTTCATACACTTACTGGATGAATGAACAGGTTAGTGTGTTTTACCTCTCTTGATAAAATATTTTATTTGAAAAACAAACAACAGTTCTACTGTTTTAAAGAAGCTTAGAATCACTTATCCTTCACTGTTTCTCTGGCTTTCAGGAGTCCTTGATTCTCCTGGCTAGACGGTTGTGCAGGAGACCTGATTTCTAGAAGGAGATCTGTTATTTCATCTGAGATAAAAATGTGGTAGTAGTAATAGCTAATAAGGAATAATTACTATGTACTGTGCACTGTTCTAAACACTGTATCTATAGTAACTTGTTGAATCTTCACATCAACCTTAAAAGAAGGAGGCTATAATATTATTCCCATATCCTAGATGAGAAAAATGTAGCTCAGAGAAGTTAGATAACTGGCCCCATTCACTGCATCTAGTAAGTGGTAGATCCAGGATTCAATCTAGGCAAGTCTGGTTCTAGAATCACTGTGCTTATTTTACTCTTGTCTCTAATGACAGTGCTATTAATGTTACCTAAGTATAATGGAAACAGTCCTATTCCTAATTTCCTTTAGATAGCATTGTGGATTTTGAAGTGTTTCTTAGAACCTTAATCCTCTATAGAAAAATAAATTGTAAGTTTTAAGTGACTGATTTGTAAGTGTATGTTTAGAACCAAGCCTGCTTATTAGTTAAGGAACCCGTATCTATGACAGACATACGGAAATTAACAAAGAATGATAAAAGTAATAGAGTCAAATTTAGAGCACTTTTACATTTTGCATTTTTCCTTCATGGGTCACTATTCTAATTTGCCAGTGTTGCCTATTTTCAAAGACATCTTAGCTTTCAGATGATGTTTTAGTTGGAACCTCTCTTCTTAATTAAGAGCTTAGCAAATGCTTGTTTGGTTAGTCATGTTTACAAAGATATTGAACACTTATCTTTTTGTTCTTCTTTTTGAGAAAACTGTAGCTGGAGTCCTTCAACTAGATAGTGGTATCAGACACCTGGAAATTGTGTTATGATGGACCGGTACCTTTAAAAATTTGATTATAGTGATAATTCATTGTGAAATGTGTACTTTATTTGAATAATATAAAAGTGCAAAAACACAGTATTTAGTAAATTATAGGTATTTAATATAAGACTTTATGGTTTGCTTTAGAAATTACTTCATCTTTATTCTAACTACGTCTCTTGAGTTTGCAGCTTAGGTTTTTAAAGAAGAAACTAAAGAATGGAGATGTAAAGTTACTTGCTCAGAGCTAAGATGGTTTGTAATGATAGTACCAGAATTTGAGCTCTTGTTTTCACGACTTTAATACTTGCACTTTTTTTCCGTAGTTCTGAACAAATTCTCCATTGGTAATTTGAAGTTGTCAAAAAAAGTATTGATCTATGTAAACAAATATGGTGGCAAAGTGCCCTATGTTACGCTTACCATTAACAAGAGATTGTTTGGGGGCACTAGGTGTAGCTCAGTCAGTTAAGTGTATGAGTCTTGATTTCCACTCAGGTCATTATCTCATGGTGGTTCATGAGATGGGGCCCCACATCAGGCTCTCCACTAATAGTGCACTCTCAGTACAAAGCCTGCTTGAGATTCACTCTCTGCCTCTCCTCCTGCATGTGTGCACATGCGTATGTGTGTTCTCTTAATCTCCCTCAAAATAAACAAACATTAAAAAACAAAAAAGAAAAGAGGTTGTTTCTAGATGTCCCTAAATACAAAATTCAGCAAAAACTGAACTGATTGTAGTACATGTTCAGAGAAGTTGAGTTCCACATAATCTTATTAAGAAAGCAAACTATATATGGAAGAGAGTGAATTATAGACAGTATAATTTGCAAAGGAAGGAGAGATGTAGGTTAATCTTGAAGGCTTCAAGCTTATTTTGACCTAAGTAGGATCTCCTACTTTATTCCTCTGCCTTCCCTTTTCCTAGCTTTCTCCTCTAAACCTTTTGTCTCTTGTTTAAAAGTAGTTAAAACATTTGGGGATGAGCAGGCCTTAAACAGTAGGTTGTGATATCAAAGACTCACCTTTTCAGCTGTGCAAAATGGCCAGGCTGAGCTACACAGCCTTAAGATAAATGTAGTTTCTCCAGGAGCCTGATGGAATGATTCATGATGCCAGGTGCTTGAGAGAAAGCAGAGAGCTGTCATGTATTTGAAACCTTGAATCAACCAACTATCGGGGAGGATCTCTTTACTAGAATTCATAAAAATTTTTTATGATCTGATAATAAAAGAGTTTAGTTTCCCATGAGATTACTTTTGAATCTCTAGTAGATCACGGTAATAAAGTTTTATTGTCACTGAAATTTGGAGTTTCAAAGCCTTTAAAATTATGTAGTTTTATCCCCTCTTTGTTTCTGTTGGGAAAACAAACTAGCGATTAAGTGAAACTTCAAGTCGGAACCAAAAAGAAGCCCAGTCTCAAGTACTTAGTATTACCTGTGTCCCTGAGACTGGCCTTGGCAACTAGTTTTTCTGACTCTCTAGGCACCTTTCTTTCCATACCAATGGTTTCCAGCTTGTCCTGCTCACAAGAATCATCTAGGTTGTCTACTAAAAACACAGCTTCCTGGACCCTTCCTTGGAGATTCTGATGGAGTCATCTTGGGAATGTTTTTAATAAGCACTGAAGTGACTGTGCTGGCTTAGGTCATCCATCATTTGGGAACTACACCACTCGTGCACTCTTTCCCTTAGTGCTTTCTGCTAAAGCTGGATAACTTTTTGGATCTTGCTCATATGTAAAGCAAGACTAACCTATGTTGGAAATTCTTGCACTTTGAGAATTTTGTGAACTATTGAATTATATGCCAGTTATGTCCCATGGTCTAAAAGACAACCTCTCAGCCTTAATAAAAATGAGACATTAGAATTTATAATCTGCAACTGTTTCTCTAGTTTGATTTGCTTTTCATGTAAATTTCTTTTGGAATTCTGATTTTAGCTGCAATCATCTGATGCTAATGTTGTCTTAGCTTACTATACTAGGAAGAGCATGGGATAGAGAGGAGTAGTGAAAACTGGTAAATGTGACTCATAAATTAAAATCTTTGTTAATAGAATTAATTAGATTCCTTTGTATGTTTTTGTTTTTCTAGGCTTGATATTTGAAAACTATTAGCAAGGCTGATTTAACTTATAAATTAGCCATCTCTTATCTCATTAATTTGTTCATTCTACAAACATTTATTAGTGTCTGCTATTTATCTGCTGCCCTAACTAAGGTCTGTATTGGGAAAAAGAAATATATTTATAAGTGGTAACCGAAACATGAATCTGCTTCTTGCTAGAATGAATAAACTTCTTTGAGCTAAGTGTTCATGAGGAGACTGGAGATCCAAGCAAAATAAATAAATAAAACTCCACTCTTTAAGGAGGGAAATTAAAAGAATTATAAGAATTTAAGACCAGGTAAGGGGACTAAGTCCTGGACTTGCCTACAGAGAAAAACAAGGCAAATAGACCTGCCTACAAATGTTCTTGTTGTTGTTGTTGTTTGTTTTTTGTTTTAGAGAGAGAGTGCAAGCCAGGGAGAAGGGAAGAGACAGAGAGAGACAGAGAGAGAGAGAGAGAGAATCTTAAACAGGCTCCATGCTCAGCACAGAGTCAGATATGGAGCTTGATGGATCTCACAACCTGGGATCATGACCTGAGCCAAAATCAGTTTAAAGTCAGATGCTTAACTGACAGAGTCACCCAGGCACTCCCTGCTTACAGATGTTTTAAGTGTAGAATTTATTTAGGAGCCTTCTTTTTCTCCCTAAGAACTTTGTATTTCAGTACCAGGGACTTCCATTTATCTACTCTTTATATTTGTGACTAAATAAGTTTAGCTCTAGAGTTATCTCATACCCCAGATGGATTAAAATGAGGCTGTTTCAGGAACTACCGATTCTGAACATGGAGATCTGAGTGTAGTTCTTTAAATGAACAGACTCCTGTTGGTTCTTTGGATAGGGCAGGGCAGAAGCCCCTCTAAGACCAAGAGTTCTGCAGTGGAATGGACAAGAACCTATTTTCGTTTTCTCCTCACTCTAAACAAATGATAATGGTCTTAAGTGTAGGGAGATATTTAATACTTATTCATCATGTGTTAGAGATTAGCAGTGTAATTTTGAACACTCAAGGAAATGAGAAAAATACAAATGAATAGGTTGCTTAAAATCTATTTGTATTGGTTTCGCCATATCACAGAGGATGTTTTTGAAGAAGAATTTGGTTATAAGTATACCTTTTGGGGGCACCTGGGTGGCTCAGTTAGGTGTCCAAGTCATGATCTCAGCTCAGGTCATAATCTCACGGTTCGTGATTATTGGACCCCAAGTTGGGCTTGGTGCTGACACCATAGAGTCTGCTTGGGATCTCTCTCTGCCCTTCCCCTATGTGCTATTACCCTCTCTCTCTCAAAATAAATGAATACACTTTTTTAAAATGTATACCTTTTTTCTTAAGTTATTGGTCTTTATATTTCTGGTTCTTTTTTGTTTGTTTTTCTTGTTGTGTGTGTGTGTTTGAGAGAGAGAGAGATGCTAGTTCCTTGTGAAACAAAGCTTACTTGGAAATCAAAACTTTGCCCCCCCATGCAACACTTTGGAAATGGGAAACAAAGTAGTTTCTATGTTGCCACCATCCCCACATTAAATTTTTATTTATTGTTAGCAATTACAGCCATGGCAAGTCATTTTTTGGACTGTGGTTTCTACTGCACTAGATGTTGGATGTGGTAACTTCTTAAGGCCTTTCCAGATTTGGGGTTTGGAGTTATTAATCTTCAGTTGGCTCTGCATGCATGATCAGCACTCACCTTCTGTTCGAGAGTTGAAACTTTGTTAATGTGATGCCCAGCTGCTCAGGGTCTGACCACATCCATTGTGAAAGGATCCTTCTCAAAGGGGCAGGGCCTCAGCCCTTCATCAGCTTACTACCTTTGCTATTTAGGTAACAGGCTCTTTGTTGATGGGAGTCATTGCAGGTTATTCATTGAACCTTTTCAAATAAAGAAGCATGTAGAAGGAATGGCAGCATTTTTAAACTTGTACTAAAAATGACAGAACAGTTTAATATTTACGTGTCATCCTTGCGCAGGGGCCATGCTAATCTTCTCTGTATCGTTCCAATGTTAGTATATGTGCTGCCGAAGCGAGCACAGAACAGTTTAATATTTAAGAAGTCTATTGAAATTGTTGATTTTTAATCTCATGTAAAAACACTAATGAAACCATGAGTAGCAGCAGGTTATGAATGTGTGTTCCTCCTCTTTAGCCACCTCTTTAAATATTGCTATATCACTTTCTTTTTGATGGTAAATAGTAGCTACAGGACTGCACAGTTAGAGGAAAGAAATACGTAATATATGTTTGGGTTTTCTTAAAAAATAATTATAAATATCTCAAGTGAAAATTTCCCAACATGGGACAATACTACTGATTAAACACAATGAAAACAATTCAACGTGGCTGTTTACAAAAGGTAAAAAATTAAGAGTTTGAACAGACTTAGTGGGGTAGATGCCCTCAGGAATCCTGAAAGTGACTCTAGCCACTGTTACTGATTCCTTCACTTCTGTCTGCCTTAAAATATGCAGGGATACACATATGTTCAAAAGAGTAAAAGACAAAAATGTTCCAATTGAGCCTACTTTAGTATTTCACTTCCTTTTTACTGAGATCATTAGACTCTTCTCTCACCAGCTCAGTGTCAGCTCCTGCAGGTGGTTCCCCCCAGTATACAGGTGGCACTGCTCTTTGTTACTGGTGAGCTCATCAAGAAGTCAGATAATTTTGGGGTGCCTGGGTGGCTCACTCAGTTAAGTGTCCAAGTTCGGCTCAGGTCATGGTCTCACGGCTCATGAGTTCGAGCCCCAAGACAGCTCAGAGCCTAGAGCCTGCTTTGGATTCTGCGTCTCCCTCTCTCTCTGCGTCTCCCGTCACTTGCACTCTGTCTCTTTGTCTCTCAAAAATAAACATTAAAAAAAATTTAAGAAGTCAAATCATTTTTTTTTGTCAAGTTCATGCTAGGAGCATTGAAAACTTTTATCCACCTTTTTGAAACACCCGGTTTCTTGATACTAGTTCTCTCCCCCAGTTCTCCCATAGCAATAAAGCATCCTGACTTCTCCCTTGTAATACTGACAGTTGTTTGTTTTCTGGCTTTCCTTTCACAGCATAAGCTCCATGAGGTCAGAGGCTGTCTTGTCTTGTTCACTGCCCTGTATTTAGTCCCAGGTCTAATACTGTATAGGTAATAAGATAGCTCTTCAAGTTCTGCTGTTGGCCCTGTTCTGCTGTTTTCTCAGTTGGTTTTTTCATTGATACTGATGCCTTCAATTACTGTCTATATTGTGCATCCACTATCCATTATTTTCATTTTGACTACTCTCATTTCAACCCCTCTATTTTGTTTCCAAGTTTAATATGAAATAATATTCACAATTTATTTTTATAATGTTTATTTATTTCGAGAGAGAGAGAGAGTGCATGAGAGTGGGGGAGCGTCAAGAGAGAGGGGAAGAGAGAGAATCCCAAGCAGGCTCTGCACTGTTAGCACAGAGCCCAGCGCAAGGTTTGAACTCAGGAACCTGAGCCAAAACCGAGAGTCAGAAGCTTAACTAACTGAGCCACCCAGGCACCCCTACAATTTATTTCTAAAGTGGAAAAGTAGAATACGAAATGGCTGATTACCTAGTTAAGTAGCAACAACAGGGCCACAACTGATATTTACGTACTTGTTACTTCCTCAAGTCTGATTGGTCTTTTATATAAATATACTCGACCAAAGCAGTCGAGTTAAATAAAGTTAAATAAACTTTATTTATTTAAATAATTTATTTAAAAAATAAATTTAAAATTATTTTAAAAAAATTATTTATTTATTTAAATAATTATTTAAAGTTAAATAAATGATCTCATCAGTTAATGGTTTTCTATTACCCTGTGAAATAAAAGTTAGGAATTGGCCTTTTTATTTTTATTTATTTATTTGGTTCTGGAAGGTCAGAGAAACAGCTTTTAGCTCAAAAACAAAAAAACTTATATATTTAGAACTACCCGAAATGGGAGTAAACTGTTTCAGTAGGTGTTGTGTTCTCCTTCACTTATAGGGATATGGAAGGATGGATAGTAAGTAGTTCTCAGATGGGACAGGTTATTAGAGCTTTTTGATGCTATATGTACTTCAGGCCTTTGATTTTATGTTTCAAACTGGTTAGGTCTTCCACAGTCTGGCCCAGGTAAGTTTTTAGTGACTAGGATCACATCTTAATCACTCCTCACTGCATTTTATACATAGTGGGTGCTGAATATACATTTTTTCAGTGAATGAATAACTTCCGGGTATTTTCCTGGGTAGATGAGTGGAGGTTCTTTGTTTCCAGCTCAAACTTAGTTTTTTTATGTGGAATTATCAGATCTGGGTTGAAAGTATTACGATTCAGTCTGTGCCTCTGCATATGTGTTCTTGGTCAAGTCATTTACCATCTCAGAACCTGCTTTTCCATCTGTAAAATTAGAGTGGCACTTGCCATAAGGTAGGTTACATTGAGAGGACTAAAAACAAGTGAAAAATGTCTTATAATCTGTAAAATACTATATAAATGGTAGATTATTCAAAATTGATGGTTTTTAAATACATATATAAATATATATTGTTTAAAATATAAGTATGTCACTACTGTTAACTCTTTCACTTTATAATTAGGCTCATTTTTTAGCCTAGGAGATAAATACAGTCGCTTTCTCTTAAAAATCAATATATTTCTGCAACCTTTCAAGGCAAAATTTCTCTCTTACGTTGTTAAATTCTCAGTATTTTTTTAAAAGGTTTTTTTAATTTTGAGAGAGGCAGAGAATCCCAGCCAGGCTCCGTACTGTCAGCATGGAGTCCAGTGCAGCGCTTATGCTCATTAAACCATGAGATCGTGACCTGAGCCAAAACTAAAATTTGGACTCCCAACTAACCAAGCTACCCAGGCACCCCAAATTCTCAGTATTTTACTTATTTCATTTTATTTTTTTTTTTAATATCCATTTTTGAGAAAGAGAGAGAGAGACAGAGCGTGAGTGGGGATGGGGCAGAGAGAGGGAAACAGAATCCTAAGCAGAATTCTAATCAGGCTCTAGGCTATGAGCTGTCAGCACAGAGCCCGACTCACAAGCTGTGAGATCATGACCTGAGCTAAAGTCGGGCACTTAACCAACTGAGCCACCCAGGCACTCCTCAGCGTTTTAATTCCAAATTATCACTGTCTCGATCTCTGTACTTACTTTTTGTGCCAGATTTGGACAAAGATTTGCAATGTACTATTGGCAAAATAAACATTTTTCCCCCAAAAGACCACATTTGATAGAATTTTCCCACTTTTAAGATTAGTCTTAAATCTCTGGTGCTTGGCTATGTTTAGGTGACAAAATCAATGAAATATTAGCAAAAAAAATTTTATTCTAAGCACCTTAATTCTTTATTCTTAGTTCTTTAATGTGTTTCTTTATAAACACCTATGGTTTATATATTTCATAGCTATAGTTTTATAATACGTATAAATGTTATAATTATACATTTTATTGATACTTTTTTGTATTAACTTTTTTGATTGTATATAGTGGAATTAGATGCATCACTATTCCATGGTGCTTCAGAAAGCAGTCTCTCAGTTGAAGATGAGTGCATTCATGAGTCACAACTTTGTGAATTACTACTTAATAAGGGAAATTTGTTGTAAGAAAGGGCAAATTCTTGACTCTGAGTAGGAAAAGAGATGTCATACAGATCTAGGTACCTTCATAAGTAAGATACATTAACAAATCAATTGTTCATAAGATAGGAATGCTGGAAGAGAAAGTGTCTGGTGTTTGTAATTTTCCCTTAGTATAATAAACCTCTATTCATTCTTCCCTTTTAACCAGGTCAGTATATGTTTTGTGCCCTATTCTTTTATCACAAAAAAGAGAAGAAATATTGCAGTGAATGAAGATTCCTCTGCATTTTAGCACTGCCTTTTCTACTGTAGTTGGCTTTTGAATGAGGATGACAATGGAAGAGATGAAGAATGAAGCTGAGACCACTTCCATGGTTTCTATGCCCCTCTATGCAGTCATGTATCCTGTGTTTAATGAGGTAAGCCGATGAACATTTCCCCATATGGTGTCTGCAGCTTTCGATGCCTGCTTCATTTATTCATTTATTTGTTCTTTTCTATAACAAGTACATAAGTGAATTTCATCTGTGTGTTAAACATTGTACCAGCACTAGATGTAAAATGGGGAATGGGGCACCTGGGTGGCTCAGTCAGTTAAGCATCTGACTTTGGCTCAGGTTATGATCCTGTGTTTGTGGGTTTGAGCCCCACACTGGGCTCTGTGCTAACAGCTAGTTGCTTGGAGCCTGCTTCAAGTTCTGTCTCTCCCCCTCTCTCTGCCTCTCCCCTCCTCATGCTCTGTCTCTCTTGAAAATAAACATGAAGAAAAAAAAAACAGTGGGAGAAAAAACCTTAGATATATTGCTTCCCATCTGGAAATTTCACTGTAGAGAGAAAGACAAACACTGAACAAAGAATGCAAGTAATTAAATAAATGGGAAGTGCTATAAAGGTTAAAAAAAAAAAAAAAACTGTGTTAACTAGCAGGTGGGACCTGCTTCAGGGGTCAGGATCAGCCTCAGTGAAGATGAGACATATGTGCTATGATAGAAAAGAGATAAAGGGTTAGACAGTTGAAAAGTCAGGGATAAGCATATTTTAGGTAGCGGAAGAGCAGGCACAAAAATATCCTAATGAATTCTAGTTGGTAGTGACTAAACTGACAAATGGAAGATACCATTGCTTTAGTATCTAAAGAAGATGTAGTTGCTTTTTTATTTGAGGAATTTTCTAGGATTTAATAATAGTACATTTTCACTTTTAATATTAATATATTAAGATTTGTAGAGAATTATAGAGCTGGAAGTTTTTTAGAGATAATTTAATCACCCCTCCTTTTAATAGTAAACCATGTTCCTAATATATAAAATTGTGTTCCTGAAATTACCTAGGACTAAGGTAGGACTCCAAATTCAGTGGCTTCAGCCTTTCTGTCCATTTAATTAAAGTGTTTTTGGTTTTTTGTGAGGGTTTTTTTTTTTTTGCTTTTAATTAATTATAAAGCTATCAATACCATTCACTTATTGTTGCTACTGTAACCTGGAAACCCTCACCATTTCCGTAGACTTTTTATTTCTTTTTTTTTTTTTTTTTAATATTTTTATTTATTTCTAGAGAGTGTGAGCAGGGGAGGGTCAGAGAGAGAGGGAGTCACAGACTGAAACAGGCTCCAGGCTCTGAGCTGGCAGTCAGCACAGAGCCCGACGCGGGGCCCGAACCCACGAACCGCGAGATCATGACCTAAGCGAAAGTCGGATGCTTAACCGACTAAGCCACCCAGGCGCCCCATCTTTTTGTAAAGTATTTATAGTAGAGTAATACTTTGGGTGTCAAAGCCATTTCTCCCATATTATTAGGTTTAATGATAATGTATTTGATGCATGTATGTTCTTAAGTTTTGGGAACAATAGAGAATGATTCATCCTCTTCAACTTGTAAGCCATAGACTTAGTTAACATTTCAGATGTACATTTTCAATTCCAGATGCTAGCTCCTCACATAGTGTTCAGTGACCATAAAGAAAACTCAAAATCAGTGGCTTGGATAGAAGTTACTTCTCTTGCATAAAAAACTGTGGCAGTAAATGGTCCACTGCTAGTATTATGATGACTCAGTGTCATAGTGCTTGCTTTCCATTATCAAGGTCACCTCAGCATTTGGAATGGCTGCTGATTCTCCATTCATCATGTCCTAAGTTGTCTGGAAGGTACAAAAATATAGAGCAAGTGGTGGAGTGTTTCTTGTAGCTGATTCAGCTTCCTTAGAGTAACCTTTTTGAAATTCCTCTACAAGACTTCCATTTACATCTCATTGGCAAGGACTTAGTCTTATGACCATACCTAGCTGCAAAGGATGTTGGGAAATTTAGAAGTGTCGTTACTAAAGAGGAAACAATAGGAGACATCTTTTGAAAACCCTGTCCCTATTACACTGGTATCATGGTAGCATTGGAGACACTCTTTTAGGTCTGGTTATACCCATCTCTGCAGGTATAGCCAACACTCCAGTAATTAATTCCACCATTTTGTTCTAATATGAACCCTTTCATTACAAGACTACAGTGACTGTTAGTAGTAGTTCTGTTTAGTTCAAATGCTTCAGTTCTGTTTAATATATATTTACTAAATGTCAACGATTTATTTACTGAGTAGTCTGCTAGGGCCTGGAGATGTGGAGAAGAAAAAGGCAATATATCTCTTCTCAAGAATTGAGGGGAACACAGATGTTTAAGCAAACATTATTGAATTCCCCTTCTACCATGTAGGAGATAAAAAGACAGTCACTGAAAGCTGTTGAGTAACCTTTGTTGATAATGAGTGTTTTATTTTCTCAGGTGCTTCAAGAACCAGTGTGACAGTTCTACCCAGAGGTGCTCCCTCTTTTCCCATCTCTATAGCTACCCCTGTAGGCAATTGGCCCAAGTTGTTTCGGGGCATTTCCATATTCATCTAGTATTTTGAGTCTTTACTTGAAGGAAGGGCAATTTGCATTGTAGAGCTTCTATTTGACCCTCTAGTTAAGAGGAATGAGAGAAGCTTTTTTTCCTAACAATTAGAGTGATATTATCCTACATTTGGAAAATGGATTTTATTTGAATCTTGACTTTGGAAAATAGTTACATAGGATATGAGATTCTGGGGGCGCCTGGGTGGCTTAGTCGGTTAAGCGTCCGACTTTCTCTTAGGTCATGATCTCGCGGTTCGTGGGTTCGAGCCCCACGTCGGGCTCTGTGCTGAGCCTGGAGCCTGTTTCAGAGTCTGTCACTCCCTCTCTCTCTGACCTTCCCCTGCTCACGCTGTCTCTCTCTTTCTCTCCTAGAAATAAGTAAAACATTAAAAAAAAAAAGAAGAAGGATATGAGATTCTGGCAAAATGCACTATTGGGATTAATACTGATCTATCTTTTCTAATTTATTCATGTGTAAGAAAAATTAATTTGAAAGAAAAAGAAATGGCTATGAATGGACTGGTACATCTTTTCCAGAAATAAAGGCAATGATTCTTGCTAGATGATATCTGAAAACTATGTGGGTTAATGGACCCCGGATTAGAACATGTTGCCAAATGATTCATAGTCAGTTCAAGAATTAATTGTTAGAACTGAATTTGAAAATGAAATGACTAGAAGCTGACTGAGGGATACTATATCAAATTGTCAGGATCTAGTTCTTGAATTTACGATCCACCACCATGGTATCAAGCTTTTTATAAAAATTATGTCATGTTATTTAAAAATAAGTATTCAGAAATAAAGGCCCTTAGAAATAGTGGTAGTAGGTCTCCTCTCTGACAGAGATATGAAATCTGGGGCTTGATTTAGGAATGGCATAAAATAATTGTGCGTTTAAATGTGCAGTGTTTGGTTGGAAAGAATAAAATACTAGCATTGTTATCCGACATTCCAGTATATTAACATAACATCTTAAATAAAATACCTAATCAGTTAAACATTAATATATAACTGTAGTTCAAAGATCGATTTTTTTTCCACAAGTCTACTAATGGGAAAATTAGAATTAAGTTTGGCTCTTTTTTTTTTTTGTGCTATGAAGATTTAAAGATAAAATGGTTGTCAAATTAATCTTATAGAAAATAGAGGAGGGATGAATATAGAAATATCAGAGGAGGGATGAATGGATTCCTCTGAAGCTAAAAGCTGCACTTAATTTTGTCCACAATGTGTATTGTAAGTTTAGAAACTGATACATTCTCACCTTGACATTACATCCATAAAAGTGACAATGGTAATCTGGAAGTCATCTTGTAGAACAAATTTTTAGATAGTAGGGCATCCTTACACCTGGGAAATTTTAATACTGTTACTCCAGCTCAGAAAGCAAAGTTATTTGTGGTATTCTGGGAGTTTGATGCTTGCTAAACTTAATGAAGCTATGTCAAGACCGCTGAGAAAGGAGGAGGCTTCTTATTTAATCAGCTGCTGCAGAGTTCAGAGTCCCAAGTATATTGCATGTGTTGTAAATGTACTGTGTAATCAGTCTCCTGGTTACATTATAGAATAATGAGTTTATAGAAGCCTCATGACAAGTCTTAGATTCTCATGTACTGTATTACCATCTACTGATTTTTTGTGTATGGAGGAGGAGAGAGGTATAGTTCAGTTTTTCATTCCAGGAAAAGATGTACCACATATTGTTTCTTCCTGCGACTTTTTAGAGGAATTGTTTTAAGATGAAGTATAATTTCAGAAGAAATATGTATTGGATTTTGAGACAGGAACAAACAGTTTTGCAACCAAATATGAATTTTAGATCACCAACGGTTTATATGTTTTTTTTATAAGTCATGCAAAAATGATGCTTCTGAATAAATAATTAATATTCTATTCTGAAGCATCTGACTCACTGTTTCTGCCAAGTCAGCAGAATATGCAGTTCTTAATTTTTTCCAGTAAGCAAACAAAACCTGGGAATACTTCTCCAGTTTCACATACCTAACTATCCCTTTCTTTACTTGGAAGAAAAAAAATCAAACACTAAAATTTGAGCATAGTAAACATACTTGTCCACAGTGAGGACCTAAGTTTTACCTGAAATCCCACCATCCAGAGGTGATCATACTTATTATCTTGCATAAAAATTATTGCTCTGCCCCTTACTCTAGGCTGTATAATCTTATCCTTTTTTCGTAACACACTTATTTCTCATAACTTTGTGAAATAAATGACTTAATATATTGTAGTGCTGAGAATAGTACTAAGCATGTTAGTGAAATATTAGCTGTTATTCAGCAATCTTTCATGTAATTTTTTGTGGACAATTTTTAATGAAACATTTTTGTACTTAATAGCTACTGAACATTGGGTAAATTTATGCAAACTGAATTTCCGCCTTTTAAAATAGAGATGATGATCTGCTAGTTACAGACTGAGGATGAGATACTCTCTATAAAAAGACTCTATATAGCAAAGTTCATTACAGGTACTAAGTAAATGATAACTATCATTAGGATTCAGCGGAACCTTACCATGTTGTGAAAGGTAAGAGATGAACGTGATTTTCTAATCAAATCATCTATCACAAGTGAAAGATCTAAAAGGGAAGCACTTTTTATTAGGGAGGATAAAAACATATCTTGCTTCCTGAGTATTACAGGCTGAAATTATAAATAGATTCAAGAACAATTTAAGTAAATTTATGGATGAGAGATTAAGTTCAATTCAAAAAAATATATATGTGCCTGCATGCCCAGTACTCCCTGGTCAATGTGGATATCACATGAGTAATAAAGCCCAGTGGGTTGATTACAAGATGTGTGGGTATATAATGTATCCCAGGATGACTCTCAGCAGAGTTCTGGTGAGGTGCTTCACAGCTCACAGATTTGATTTAGTATATGCCTGACTTTTCCTTTCCTTTTCTAAGGTACGCTTACATAAACTTAATCTAGAAATCTAGAGACGCTGATGTCTGTCTTGGCACTTTTATTTTGTTACTTCTTCACGGACTTTTCTGAGCCTCTTTTACTTACCTTGACCCTTTCATATAACAGCCAGAACAGAAAGAGATAATAGTGCTGATGCTTGAAGGTACACATCTGACTCAGACCTTTGACTTGTTGAAAGAAGTCAGAGTATGGTGTAAACCCAAATAAGGAAATGGTTCCTATCAGAGTGGAAACATTCATCCTGTCTGTCTGCCTCTCCCTCCCTTAACCAAGAACTTGACATGAGAAGAGCTGTATTGTTATTTTAATCTTAAATTGCTTAGTTGCTTCTTTGTTGTATTTGCCTACGTGGTTCCCTTGTGTCTTCCCTTTTACCTACTAAGGCAATGTTAAGATTTTACAGGATTTGTAGAAGCCAAGCTAAATACTGAATTAAATGGTCTGTTATTTATTTTTGGAGATAAAGTATTTATCTTGGCAGATTTTGTTGCCTTTTCCCTGTGTTTAAGGTGCATAAATTACAGAGAGATAAGGTTCTTGGCATTTCTGTCTTGTTTAGAAAATAAAGTATAGGCCATTCTTTAAATATATGTATATATGTATATATTGTTTGTAAAAGAAAAAGTTACATTTTATTGCCTCCAGGGATTGAAAGGAATATTTATTGCAAGATATGATATGTTCATAGGTTTTTGTAAAAATATTCCACTTGCATAAGAATCTTTAAAAGTTGCATTGTTTTTGAACATTTAATATTGTCGGGAGTAAAATAATAGATGCTTTGGGGTGCCTGGGTGGCTCAGTGAGTTGAGTGTCTGACTTGAGCTCTGGTCATCGTCTTAGTTTGTGAGTTCAAGCCCCATGTTGGGCTATTTGCCCTATGTGTGGAGCTGCTTCAGTTCCTCTCTCCTCCGTCTGTCTGCCCTTCCTCACTTGTACTCTCTCAGAAATAAACATTAAATTTTTTTAAAAAAATAAAGCTTTAAAAATATATGTGTGTATCTATATCTATCTATCTATCTATCTATCTATCTATCTATCTATCTATCTATCTATCTATACATACACACACGTTGAGTTTTACTGAGTTAATTGGCCCAAAGGACCAAAGAAGAACCAAAGGAATATGAATTTAATCAAAAGTAGTAGAAGTTAACTCTTCAACAAATGACATTTTTAAAAATAAAATTGTATGTCTTTTTGGCTCACTGAAAAATGACTTATATAAAGTGTATAATAAGGACAGTTATCTTTCAAAATTGTAAACTTCATATATTTGATACTACAAATAAAGGCTTTGGTATTGAACTTTTGATTCAGTATTTTAGGTAATCTTTTTTAAATTCTGATACCATAGAGGAAAGATGATCCACAGTCTTTACTTAATATCAAACTTTTTATCAGCAATATTTACTAATTAATAAGATAGACTAACATCATTAATTCCTGGCTGAGGGATTGTAAAATAATTAAAAAGGAGTAAAATACAAAGAATCTTAAATAATAAATGTTTTCTTGGTATTGGTCATTTTATATTCAGTGCACACCCAACTTGCCATGTACTTGCAACAGAGCATTGAGAATTGATCTTGAATCCTATTTTCAATAATTGAAGTAAATGTGTTTATTCTTTCTATAGAAACTTAATATTATTTTGTATTCTGTGCTTATTTTAAATCCACTTTTGGGGCACCTGGGTGGCTCAGTTGGTTAAGCGCCCGACTTTGGCTCAGGTCATGATCTCACGGTTCGTGGGTTCGAGCCCTGCCCCGGGCTCTGTGCTGACAGCTAGCTCAGAGCCTGGAGCCTGCTTCAGATTCTATGTCTCCCTCTCTCTCTGACCCTTCCCTGCTCATGCTGTCTCTCTCTCTCTATCAGAAATAAATAAAACATTAAAAATTTTTTTAAAAAATAGATCCACTTTTAAGGTAGAGTGTGTCTTTGTTTTTTGCATTTTGTTTTTTGTTTTTGTTATTTTGAGAGAGCAGGAAGGAGAAAGAATACTAAGCAGTGTCCACACCCAACAAGGAGACGTACAGTGGGTTTAATTTCATGACCTTAGCCGAAATCAAGAGTCAAAAATTCAGCCAACTGAATTTTTTCAGCCACCCAGGTGCCCGAAGTGTGTTTCGTTTTGTTGTGTTGTTGTTTTTTTAAATGAAAAACTCCTGTACATTCCTTAATTTCTCATGGTCTCTAATGAAAATTTTAGATAGCCTGTGTATTTGAAGAATTAATGAGTTAGAATAATTAGCAAGTGTTTTTATTGATCGAATGATGGATGTGTCAATGTAATGACTATAGAATGGAATATCAGAAAAGTGCTTTTTCTGATAAAATTGATATTAACAGTGATTTAAAACTTTTATTGCAGCTAGAACGAGTAAACCTGTCTGCAGCTCAGACGCTGAGAGCAGCTTTCATTAAGGTGAGGTACACATAATTTATTATGAATAAAATATGTATTATGTATAAACCTGAATACCATGTGATAATTGCCACTTTATTTCCTTTTAGTGAAAACCTCTCAGCTGTCTCGGGTTTTAGTATACTCTGTAAAGCTTAAAACACTTCCAAAATATGAACTGACACGAGTGCTGTTTCCTTGGCATTCATCTTTTAATCACTTTATGCTTTTGAAACTAAGTTCTTTGGAGTCTCTTTAGCTTTAGCTTTAGAGTGTGTTTTGAATTTCTTTTTCTGTTATTTGACTTGAAAGAAATTTCTTGTAAAGTTATAATTCAAAAAGATGTTTTTTATAGTGCTTATTACAGAACCTAAGTATAAGACAGTATTTTTGATGGGAAAGTAAGAACTGTGTGTCGGTCAGATTAAGGATACCTTGTACGTATACGGCTAAGTCCCTCAGAGTGAACTTTTTCATTGTCTCTAGATCTGACCTATTTGATAATTACTAGCCACATGTTGCTGTTGAATACTTAAAATATGTCTGGTTCAAATTGAGTTGTACTCCAGGTATAAAATATACGCTAGATTTTGAAGACTTAGTACAAGAAAAAGAATGTAAAATAATTCATTAATAAGTATTTTATAATAATTACATGTAGAAATAATATTTTGGTTGTACTCCTAAAATGATTTTATTTGTTTCTTTTTACTTTTCTAATGTGGCCACTAGGAAATTTAAAATTACAGTGAATGACATTTGTTGCTTGAGTTACATTTCTATTGGACAACCCTATTCTACATATTGGATGCGTTCTTTCATATAAAACTTTATTCATCCCCCTCCCTTTCCCAGTATATATCAGGGTGCCCAAACTTTAATTTTCATTTACTTCTTCTATTTGTGTTTCCATCAGCAGCTAAAATAACTTCTATTTCTGATAAAGTATTTTAATGTTTAAATCTAGAAAAAAAATGTATAGTTAGGTTTTATTGGAATAAAACCATAAAGCCATCCAGCTTGATTTCTTTTTATGGCAAAGATTAGTTTGTTGATGCTACTTTTAACTGGTAGCATAGAAAATGTCACTAGACATCTCTCTTATGTCACCATTAAGAATTTACGTTGTATATATTTGATTAGGGCTATTTTGATGTGATTAATACTCTAAAATGTACTGGCTGTATATCCATACATAGTAACTTAATTAAAATATGTTTTGACAAATCATTGGGTCAGTGACGAGAATGAATGAAGTAACACCACCAGTTTTGTTTTTCTTTTTTTCTTTGAGCTTCGGTGTGGTTTTGCAATAGCATATTTAGTTATTAGGGAGGCATGATGGAAACTGTTTTAAGCTGACTCTCTTACTATTTTCATTGTGTCCAAAGAAGGGAAGGAAAGGCAACTTATTTCACATTATAGTATTGATAAGGCAAAAGTCAGTTTTTCAACTTTTCTGATAGCAAGAATAGAGAGAAATTTCTCCTGCTCGTCTTAAAGAGGACTCTGTCTGAAGTAGTAGGTGATGTCCTCAATGTTTTTTCTAAAAGAGACAAAGTAATGAATTTCATTAAGCTTTTTCTTTTAATATATGTCTGTATAATCTTGTTTTAACACTAAAGTGCAATTTAAAAGTAAATTGTGTTTAAAATATGTGGATATAATAGATACGGTTTAACATATGGGCAAATTTTATTAGCCATGGCACTGATTCTTAATTGGGGAAAGTAGAAGTTATTTTGAGAGGAAAACAAATTAGTTTGCATTGCTATTATCATATTTAATTTGTTAATTTTTTTAATGTTTACTTATTTTTGAGAAAGAGACAGAGACCGTGTGAGTGGGGGAGGGGCAGAGAGAGGGGGACACAGAATCCGAAACAGTCCTCTGGACTCTGAGCTGTCAGCACAGAGCTTGAAGTGGAGCTCCAACTCACGAACTTTGAGATCATGACCTGAGCTGAATTGACTGAGCAACCCAGGTGCCCGTGATTTGTTAAATTTCAAATGGAATTAAAATCACATGAATTAAAAAGGTGAAGATTTTGTGTTTTTAAAACTAGAACTTATTTGACAAAATATTTTTGAGAGAGAGAGAGAGAGAGCAAGCAGGGGAGGGGCAGAGAGACAGAGAAGCCCAAGTACGCTCCACACAGCTTACAAACTGTGAGACCATGACCTCAGCCCAAATCAGAAGTTGGATGCTTAACTGACTAAACCACCCAGGTGCCCCTGAAAATGATTTTAAAAGCCTCACTCACCCATATATCCCTGTTAATATCCATAGTGTATATGCCCATGTATCCAGTTCTTTGACCACAACACAGTGTCATTTATCATTTATTTTTATTATCATTAGAAAAAGGATTAAAATACTTTTTCCTAAGATGAAATACTAATGAATATTATCTTTTAAGATAACTGTTTTTGTTGGTTCTTTTCCCCTCTGGAAAGTTCTCATAGGTTTTGCTGTTGAGGATCCCTGAATCACAAGAGTGGATGTTACTGCCTTTGGGGTAGTGTTCTCTTATAGTTAGGTTCTTTATAAAAATTGGACAGCCATAGAATTCAAGGTTGTATTCTGGGGGCAGACCTGAAGGTATAAATAGATAAAGTCACCAGTTTAAGCATAGATCTATTTATTTTGTCAGTCAGAAGAATTGGGTAGATTAAGGCTTTTAAAATTAAAAGTAAGTAGCTTAATTAGGATTTCAAGCAGAAGATACTAAGACTTTTATTTCCAGGCTATGTGCCTAAGCACCCTGTGTCCCCACAGCAAACTCAGATGGGTGCCGTGAGTTATTTTAAACATTTAAAGGAACATAGTGATGTTAAACATCTGTTTGACACTGTGAACTCTGCTAGCTTGAGGTAGTTTGCAACTCCAGCATTCTAGATTGGGCTGTATATATTCCTTTCAGTGATGTCATGTCTTTGTGAAGTTGGAATTTTGGCCATTGCTGTGATAAAAAGCAAGAACCTGGTGTTGTACACCAGAAAAATCAGTGTACAACAGGAAGTAGCGTGGCAGGGTCCAGTCTATTCCAACACTTGAGAATTGTACCATGCCCAACAGGTGCATGCATCTCAATAGCAAGTAATCTTGGTCATTTAAGAACTAAATAAAATCTTTTTCTTTTAATTTATGTATTTTTAGACTACTACGTTATTAGAGGATACAAGTACTTACTAAGTTGTTTGAACTTGACTACTTTAATACATAGCACCATTAAGGTATATTTCTGAGCACTAAGAATACTTGTGAGCTGAGAAAGTTCGATACTTCTGCAAGATTTCTGTAATGCTTCAGTTGGGCAGTTTGGGGCTCCAGACCAAATTGATATTGGAAACTTTATTCTCAGACTGTGAGCATTTAGTTCTTTTGGCACTGTGTTATAATTTAATCAGAGAGAGATTGTCTTCCTGCTGGCATTTTTTTGGAAACAGATGGAGAATGCTCTCCTGCCTCCTAAGACAATGCATTATATAGGTAATTTAATGCTACTTAGAAGAAGAAGATAAACCACGGTTATCAAATACTGACTTATTTAAATAGTGTCTGTAATTTTGTGGCAGTTCACCAAATTAATGATGACACCATCTTAACCTATATTTATACAACTTTTCTTTGAAAGGTAACTGATGTTTTAAAGGTAGATTCTATCTTAAATATATTCATGGAAGGAAAAAATCGAAACAAGTTATAAAGGGAACGGAGTTCATGTGATACACTTTATTGTTATTAATCATCTATCAAAATGATTTCCTTAAATAGCATATGACAGTAGTTAAAATAGTCCCAGGATCAAGATAAATGTGCATATTTTCTTTTCCCATTCCATCTCAGAACCTTCCAGTTTTTTTGATATTGGAAACCTAATGTAAAACAAGACGTTATAATGGAAAGAGCAGTAGGAACAGAAGAAAACTAGATGTGCAGTGATACCAGTATGGAATTGAAAACGCAGAGATTAAATGTGCTTGACACATAAGGAAGCAAACAGATCGCTGTCCAATTATGATCATAAATTGTGTTTCTATTTGTCATTTAATATTGGGCAAAAATGATAGGAAATCATCAGCATAATGATTAAAATTGACAGGCATCCTAAAACAGACCTAGAATGTCATTTCAAAATTTTTAAGAATAGTAAAACAGAACAGAATTACTGGGGAAACCCCAAATCTGAAAATTAACTTTGGTAAATGCAGAACTCTTAGTTCAGTCCTGAAATGGCTAGAAGATTTTAATGCCCTGGTGAATGTAAGTAACATAGAACCAGTGCAAACTCAGTAGTGAGACAAGCCCAGGAGGTAGCAAAAGGATTAAATGATGTTCTATAAGTTATTCTTGCTACAAATATTCTTGCTACAAAAGGAAATATTCTTGCTACAAAAATAAAATAGGAAATGAAAATTGTTATGTATGAAAGTAGTTAAGGGATTATATAGCTTAAATAAAACCTGCAAAGAGAATCCTGGTGTTTTGTTTCATTTTTTTGTGTTTTTGTCATTCTATTCATTTAAATGCCAAGTATCTGCAAAGTACTGGTAACATAAGTTATTACTTGATTCTCAAGTTGAAATATTAGCCAATGGAAAAAAAAAAGCTAAATATCCTCAGTATATTTAAGTTATTGAAAAGAGCAGTTGATGGATTACCAAAATATATATAACCTTTATTTCTAGTTTTCTTACTAGTTGGATTGCAAGTGAGTGTAGAGGAGAAATAGGAAGTGTTAAGTAACTTACGTTCAAATGGCAAAAGGGGACCATGGCTGTAATAAGGAGCCCCGTGTATAAGCTCTAAGGAAACATAAGTGAATGCCATCATGACACCTACATTACAAAGATTTCTACCCTCATAAGTTGATCACTGTAAGAAATTCCAAGCAGGTTCTAAAGATTAAGTTTTAGTTTTACAATGCTGATTGAGCTTCTGTATTTTAAAACTAGCTCTCTCCCTTACAGGCTGAAAAAGAAAATCCAGGACTCACGCAAGACATCATCATGAAAATTTTAGAGAAAAAAAGCGTAGAAGTTAACTTCACAGAGTCCCTTCTTCGAATGGCAGCTGACGATGTAGAAGGTAGTCAGAGAGTCTTGTTTAATTTTCTTACACTTGTTGAAGAGTATTTCCTCCAAATCTTTATTTGACAAAAAAAGGGTTTTCCACCCCTTCCCTTTTCCTCCCTTTCCTTACTGTTACCATTATTGTGATGATAGTGGGGAAAAAAATCTATGCAAACTATGTTTGTGCTTTAAGTGAGATTTCAAGAATGTGCTGAAGATATTAGTAGGTTGTTTGGGTTTTGGTATAATGAGCCAATTGCATATTAAATATAGAGATTTTTATTAAACTCTTCTTCCCCATTGACAGATAAATGTTACCATTATATTTGTTATGAATCTCATTACTGTAATGTTTTTTTGTGAACTGTAGCTTCAGAGGCCTGATAAACTTGACTGAGACTTTATTTATTTTAAGATTTCATGGGATTTCCATTTATCCCAAACTGGAAAATGTTTGGTCTTTCATCTTCTGATATTTCACTTGAAGAAGGCTCTACTACTGTTTCCGAACTAAGTTGAACTTGAATGAAATCTGCTTTGCAACCTCATCTTTCCTAATCATCTGGCCTTTGTCTCGCCTCACTGTCCCACCCCTTTAACCAATATTGAGAATTCTTGGACTTGAATTTGGCAGGGAATTGCATGATGCTTTTTATTATGTATTTTATCAGAGTATATGATTGAACGGCCAGAGCCAGAATTCCAGGATCTAAACGAAAAGGCACGAGCACTTAAACAAATTCTTAGTAAGATCCCAGATGAGATCAATGACCGAGTGAGGTTTCTGCAGACAATCAAGTAAGCAACTTTTGGCTTTGGTTCTTTTTTTGAAAATACTTCAGTAATTCCAAGTGTTTTATTTTGGTATGACATTAATATTAAATTTAAATGTTAATTTGAAATCAAACTTGAAATTTTTAAATACTGCATTTTGATTATTAACTTCTAAGCTGTGGTATTTGGCATTAGACTATAACATTTTTTAGAATGTTAATATAAAAAGTGAATGAAATGTACAAAAACTGGAATGCAGTTTGAACTATACAAAATAATGGAAAAATGTAAATGTTAGATTAAAGTGAATAGAGAATTTGGATAAATTATAGTATTGGTGATAGAGGATACCAGTATTATTTTTGTTTCAGAAGTGGCAGAAGTCATTAAGATAAGTTACGGACTCTTAGGGTTGAATAGCATTTTTTAATATTTAGCCAAATTGTAAACCTCCAAAGCCTTACCTTTGGGATACAGGTTAAATAAGACCGAGGATATGCGTGGGGCAAGGAGGCGGACTGGTGAGGAGCAGCAAGAGGGACCACCCTTGAGCAGTGGTTCTCAAAGCAGGGGCGCTCTCCTCAGGGCTGGGGGGGTGGGAGAATGAGGGGGAAACTCCAAACATGAGTTCCAGATGAGTCTCATAATTTTCTTCAGCCTCGCTGGATATAACATGAAGAAAATTGGGAATAACTAGAGTGGCATTATTAATGCAACCTTTTGGTGAAACCACAAGTAGAAAATGCTGAGAAGGAAAGATTTCCAGATGTTTTTTGTTTATTGGTTTGTTTTTTCTGGAAGAGGCTTCATCATCATACATTGTATCTTTTTAAAGAATGTAAAGATGTTCACTGGGCGTAAATATTAACCTTCATCTCTTAGAAGTAGTTTTGTTTGTAATTCACATTACAAAATGCTCTTTAAGCTAGTTAGGGCACCTAATATGAATGGTATGGGGGAGAAGTATCCCATTTCAGAAAATGATGGTTTGTGATGGCCGCTGAATCCAGCTCTCAGGGAGCGTCTCTCTTCTTTTAGGTCTTCTTCCCTGCCCCCCCCTTTTTTTTTTTTAACGTTTTTTTTATTTTTGAGAGGCAGAGAGAACACAAGCAGGGGAGGGGCAGAGAGAAAGGGAGACTTAGAATCCAGCAGCAGGCTTCAGGCCCTGAGCTGTCAGCATAGAGCCCCACACTGGGCTTGAACTCACCAACCATGAGATTATGACCTGCGCCGAAGTCAGATGCTCAACAGACTGAACCACCCAGGCGCCCTTCTTAGGTCTTCTCATTGAGAACCTGAAAGTATGAGAAAGACTTTTCATTGCCTACCTAAATTTTATGTCACAGGAACAAACCCTGAGGTAAATATTTTACCATTATAGGAAAGCCTCAACTTCCTTTAACTATTTTTAATATGTAAAAAAGGAAGACAGTCAACTGTGCATGAATTTTTATTTTTAGTCTAATATAAAATAAACATGTTTAGCTCATAAAAAGATAAATTGCCAGTGGTCTGAAGTACAGTTATTTACACAACTTATTTTTGGTATTTTCAAATAATGTAATAAGATTTTGTTTTGATCATATATTTGCTTATCTATTCTACATTTCTATGAAAATATGACATTTTAAAAATAATATTTTCAGCAGACTTTGCCTCAGGTCATTGAAGGAGAAGTTTATAGAATCAGTGTCCTCTTAATAATAATAGCAGTCACTCATTAGAATAATGTTCTCAGTGCTTTTTTACATTCTTTGTATATATTAACTTATTATAACACTGCTATAACAAGTGAAGAAATTAAGTAATTTTTCTAAGGTCACAGAAGTGGTAAGTTGGTAGATCTGGCTTTGAACCCAGGCAAACTTGCTCCATGGTGTTCTCTGCTGCTTCCCAATCAGAGATGCATTATGCTGATCTAACCTGGTGACTCAAAAAAAGGTTTCTACCATTCTTAAGAGGTGTGATAAAGGACACCTTGGTATGGGATTCCAGCAGGTAAGAGAGAGAACGAGGTGTGGTTGAAGCTGGAGTAGATACAATAGGCCCGGAGCCCTCATCCTGCTACTTTGACATGGTCCTTCCCCATGTGGAGACCCCCAGCATCCCTGCTAAACCCATTGTGGCTGTGGAGAGTCAGGTTTGAAAAACACTTTATAAACCACCAGATTTTAAATATAAGGAGATTGAAGTCAGGAGCCTACGAGTCTTGTCCGTAGTCCTTGATAGAGGCCAAATCAGGGGCTTGTTTCTCATGTGTAGGGTAATAGTAATATTTCAGTTCTGTTTTCTGAATGTACTCATACTCAGCGTGACTGAATTAAGAATGTTGGCAATTCAAATTTATTTCTTAACCATTTTAGGAAGTATAATGGCCATGTAAAGTTTGTGTTGATAATATATAGTATTTCTGAGACTAAAATTCAACCATGTAGGAATTAACATAGGTAAGGTGTAATTATCACTGATATAGATTGATACATCTTGATACATATCTTCCCCATGGTTAATCGTGTAACAAATCAGTGGGTAAAATCACATCAAAGTAAAAAAATGGCTTATCCTTCAGGTACAACATATTGTGTAGTTACAGTTGTTTCTTTAAAATATTTTACTTTTTTATATTTAAGATAGTTTTATCTTCATTTATTTTAGCAATATTTTTCAATAAACATGTATCAAATACTTTATCAAGTACTACACGTGATTTCATGGGTTATATTAAAGTGGAAAAAAGACTTCTGTCCAGTAACAAATATCCAAGTATTTTTGTATATGTTAGCAGACCTAGATTTTAATTTCCATTCCAGTATTTAGCGGTGTGACCTCAGATAAATTGCTTATCAGCTTCAGTCTTTCTAGTTTCTGCCTGTGAAGATGAGGGTAACAGTTGCAAGAATTGAAAGAAACAACATACATAAAGTGCCTCCCGCAGAATGTCACACACACAGCACATACGAGCATTATAAAATCAGGGCTTTTCCCCCCCTTTTCTCTATGGAGTTAATTAGGGAAAATGATCTGGCAAACAAATATGTTAAAAAATTCTTTTGATTAATGAACGTTTCTGTTTGACTACAGCTAAGCTTATACAAATATTTAATAAAATTAACAGGGTTTTTTTTAAGTCTGATACATTCTAATGACTAGTAGATACTTGTACTTTAATAAAGCAGAAAGCCATGCATTTATCTATTTACTCTTTATAATCTGCATTTGCATAATCAAATGCTAAAATTCACGAGTTTGGTTTTCCAGATGGCTTCAGAATAGTTTGTCCAGAGTTGTCCAGTCTAGACCAAACTAAACGTACAGATAGGAATTCCCTTCCTTTAAAGCTTTCACATAAACATAGGTTATATAAATTTGGGTGACATGATTAAAAGCTCTAGGATTCCATGCAAGTTTTGGATAAGATGTATGTTTACATTTCATCTGATGCCTGTTGTCCTCTGTTTCAAGTGTATGTTTCCCCAAAAATTGCCCCACTAAAAGCTACAAATTGCTAAAACTCCTTCCTACTGTAACCGTGTTGTATGTCCCTTTTCACAGAATCACTTCACTGCAGACTGTAATTATGCTGAAGTTATTTTATCCTCAGGTTTTCTCCAATTCTCGATCTGTTGCATTCTCAAGTATTTTTTAGTGCTGATTATTTTCTGTTGTAGGAAATGGAGTCTTAATTACTAACACAGTTTAGCTTCCCTGGTGCAAACTTAAGTGCCTTAACTGGAAAAACTGTTCTGTGTATATACAGATGATGTAATAGTTGAATAAAATCCACAGATTGTTTTTAGTTTTTTTTAATGTTTATTATTTTTGAGAAGGAGACAGAGTGTGAATGGGGGAGGAGTGGAGAGAGAGAGAGGGAGACACAGAATCCAAGTCAGGCTCTAGGCTCACAGAGTCCCATGCGGGGCTTGAACCCGTGAACCCTGAGACCATAACCTGAACCAAAGTCAGATGCTTAACTGACTGAACCACCCAGGTGCCCCCACCACAGATTATTTTTAGAGAAGGGCAGGCCTAGGGATAAACAGCCTTGATCATTCAGTAGAGTTCTTTACAAAGCTCTTTGGCCAGTAATAGAGCTAACCTTAGTTCTAGGCTCTAGGTTCCCAAACACTGGTTTCCAAATTGGGTTCCTTAGCAGAATCACCTGGGGGCTTATTTTTTAAGTTTTTTAAAAAATATAGACAGCTTCCGGGGAACCTGGGTGGCTCAGTCAGTTGAGTGTCTGACTTCAGCTCAGGTCACGATCTCACGGTTCGTGAGTTCGAGCCCCACGTCGGTCTCTGTGCTGACAGCGCAGAGCCTGGAGCCTGCTTCAGATTCTGTGTCTCTTTCTCTGCCCCTCCCCTGCTAATGCTCTGTCTCTGTTTCTCAAAAATAAATAAACATTAAAAAATTTTTAAAAAAATATATAGACAGCTTCCCAATATTCATTTGTAAGCCTGGAGTACTATTTCAATAAACCCTTGCTTTATCTAAGAGGTGAGTAAGAACTCTGGTCTCTTGACCTATACAATCCAGCCATTGTCATTATGTATGGAGCATATATTCATCTTGTTGATTAGCTCTGAAAGTACATTCTTATAATCCCTTTTTTATTTTTTATTTTTAAAAATCTTTTTTTTAAAAAGGTTTTTAATGTTTATTTTTGACACACACACACACACACCCCTCCCCCCCTCCCATGAGCACAAGGGAGTAGAGAGGGAGAGGGAGACAGAATCCAAAGCAGGCTCCAGGCTCTGAGCTGTCAGCACAGAGCCTGATGCGGGGCTCAAACCCACAAACCAAGAGATCATGACCTGACCTGAAGCTGGATGCTTAACTGACTGAGCCACACGGGTGCCCCTTTGTTTATTTATTTTGAGAGAGAGAGAAAGCACATGACAGAGGAGGGGCGGAGAGATAGCAAGAGAGAGAATCCCAAGCAGGCTCCATGCTCAGCCCGGAGCCCAGTGCGGGTTTCCAGTCTGATGACTGTGAGGTCATGACCGGAGCTGAAATCAAGAGTCTGATGCTTAGCCAACTGAGCCACCCAGGTTCCCCTATAATCCCTTTTATTTTTTTCTTTTTTAAATGTTTGTTTATTTTTGAGCAGAGAGCATGAGTGGAGGAGGGGCAGAGAGAGAGGGAGACACATAATCTGAAGCAGCTCCAGGCTCTGAGCTGTCAGCACAGAGCCTGATGCGGAGCTCCAACTCACAAAACATGAAATCATGACCTGAGCCGAAGTCAGACATTTAACCAACTGAGCCACCCAGGTTCCCCTAATCGCTTTTTAAAAATAGAATATTAAAGTATTCTACAAAGTTCTTGTGTATAAACACCTATTTGATTACTCTGTAATTTGCTTCATTATGTTCTGTTTTAAATGGGCTTGTTATGGATTTGGAGTACCTTCCAAATATTTATTTGCTGAAATCATAATTTTTCTCATGTCATGATCATACGATATCACTTTGTTAAGCAGTAATGAATTTATGCACATCACAGCAATACAGAAGGAGTCAACTTACTGGAAACCATAGATGAAAGGAACCGTTGTATAAGTTAAAACTGTTGTTCCTAAACTAGAGGCAAAGAGGGGAAAAAATAAGTGGACAGATACCATTTCTACCTAAAATTCATTGTCCTACTTGTATACTTAGTATTTTAATGTTTCAACCTGATACCAATATTTGACATACAGGAAGTAATAAGTAATATTTATTAAAATATTTTACTATTTCAGAATAGGCTAAAATACTTCTTTTATACCAAAATCCTACATACTTGTAATTCTTAGAGATCCCACTCGCTTATTTATGAGAAATATACTATGAAAGACATACACGCATACACACAGAAATCTGGACACAAAGCTTTTTGTTTTTTTTTCTTTAGTAAAGCAGAAATGTTTTAGTTATGAAATGCCTGAAATCTGACATTTGTGATTAAAAAGTAATAAAAGATTATGTTTGGGATGGTCTTGATTTATGTCTAATTCATGTCTTCATATTTGAATTTGCACAGCATAAGTTCAACTTCAGTTTGACCAGAAACATTGCTGTGAAGTTACAAGATGAAAGTTGAAAAGGGCATAGATATAAAAGATGAGAGTTTAGGGAAAAAAATGGTTTATAGATAAGAACATTCAACTCATGGGAATTACTGATTTTTTTATCTCCTTAAAAGGGGAGGAAGGGGTTGATGTATATATAGTCCAAGTATGAATGCTGAAAAGGTTAAGGTAGAAAAATATTCTGATAGTGCCTTTCTCAGAAATTTAAATACATTTCCCAAGGGAAATAATGACAACAAGGGTTTTGGAAGAGGGGTGTAGGTGTTGTTAGACAGAAGGTAAATGTATCTTAAGAGATGTCTGAGAAGGAAAGATTTCATTGTAAACATTCAGACTGTTAGGCATGTAACTTGAAGTACTGGTAAGTATAGGACTGAGTTGCATGTAAAGTAAAAATTTTATATAATTGTTCATGAGATAGCAAAAGTGGAGAATATAGTAGCTTGAATTTAGCTACATTAGCCAGAGAAAGGAAAAATCATCACTGGAAAAGATGAGAAGCAGAGATAATTCTTAAAAATTTGAGTAAGTAGTGCTGAATGAACTGTTACTGATTTAGTAGGGTTGAAGTTAATTATAGAATAAACCTAGACCAAACGGTCAGCAGTGCAAGAGAGGTCAGGGTCACAGAAGGATACAGGCCAAAATCTTCACTCAGTCTACTAGCTGGATGTTCGTACATGATGCAGGATTAGTGTGGTCATTAACAGCATGATTAGTAATCCTTAAAATATGTGTGTATATTTATATGTATATATATTGTACACAATAAGCACACACACAGACAGACCTCTTCCAAATATAACTGATTTAAAGAAGATTCTTTTTTCCTTACCCAACAGGGATATAGCTAGTGCAATAAAAGAACTTCTTGATACAGTGAATAATGTCTTCAAGAAGTACCAATACCAGAACCGCAGGGTAAGTTGAGTAGAAGCCTTATAAAGCTGCCACCCTAAATGTTGCTTTATACTTAGTTGTTTTATTGAATTAAATACTAAGATGGTTTGGTTTTTGGGAATTGTTTTGTATCGTGAACCACTGGCTTTGTCATTGAATTAAAATATGCTGTCACATATATTTAGGGAAATACTTCTCAAAAATCTAATCCATAATATAAAGTCCATCCCATGTTCTGTTAATCTTCCTGTCTTTGATTTTGGCTTTTGTGTTATTTCTCTTTTCTTATTTAATATTTTTTCTTCCTGTGTTTAATGTCTATAGGCACTTGAACACCAAAAGAAAGAATTTGTAAAATACTCCAAAAGTTTCAGTGATACTCTGAAAACCTATTTTAAAGATGGCAAGTAAGTAGTGTCATTTATCATCCTTGTCTTTTAAAATTAAATTATGTAGTTTTATATAATACTAAAACCATATAAATTAAGCCCTTTTACTATATTGTTAATACTCGAGTTAACTAGTAACAAAGACTGTTTATAAAAATAGAGGGTGTATGGTTGATAATCCAGCCATAACTAGTTGAGAGCAGAAGGTGGCAGACTTTTTCTGAAATGGTCCACATGGCAAGTATTTTGGTTTGATGGGCTTGCCAGAGCTACCCACTTCACCTCCACTGTTGTGGTTCAAAAGCAGTTCAGAGTATGGAAGCAAGTGGCATAATGGCCACGTTCTAAATAAACCTTATTGACTCTGAAATTCGGCTTTTGTATAGTTTGCACCTTAAGATAATATTCTTCTTTTCTAACCACTTAAAAATATAAAAGTGTTCTTAGCCTGACGACCATACAGAAACATGGGAAGTGAGATTGGCTTACTATCCTACTTTACCAGCCCCCAAAGCTGAGGTTCTTAAATTTTAGTAGCCTCAGAATCACCTGGAAGGGACATTAAAGAACAAATCGTCCATTCTGTATGCCTAAAGTGCACCCAAGCATTTTCATGTCTAAAAGTTTCCAGATGATACTAATGTTGCCAGGTCTGTTGAGAACTAAAGTTAAAGCAGTGGTTCTTAATCCACTTTGCATGTTAGAGTCACTTGGGTTTAGTTTTTTAAAATTTTAGTGCCTTGGTCCCAATTTCAGAGGTTCTGATTCAGTGAGCTTGGAATGGGACCAGAGTTTAAGTCTTTTTTAAAAAGTATTCCATGGGGCACCTGGGTGGCTTAATTCAGCCCAGGTCATGATCTCACAGTTTGTGAGATCAAACCCCATGCTGGACTCCGTGCTCACAGTGTGGAGCCTACTTGGGATTCTCTCTTTCTCCCTGTCTCTCTCTGTGCTCCTTCTCCACTCTCTCTCGCTCTCAAAATAATTAAAATTAACAAAAAAAAAAAAGTATTCCAGGTGATTTAAAAGTGCTGCAAAGGTTGTGACTTACTGTCATGGAAGGAGGGAGTAGTATACTAAAAAGGTTAATTAGACATTGTTTTTAAATTTACATATAGTTGTCTATAGAACACTCCAGAAAACTAGAAAAACTTAGGTATTTTACATATACATTTTATACATGCATAGAATATATAAGCAGGAAGGTCATGTCATCTGCAGCATCGTATCTTATCTTGAGTTCTCTGTACCTCAGGTAGCGTACTAGAACTTCTGTGAACAAGACCACTTTCTGACAGTGTTTTAAAGTCAGAAAAATCCTCTAAATAGTGATATTTCATTTATAACTGGCAGGGACCTCTAACAATTTATCCTACCATTTGAAATTTAAAGATCCCTAAATCCATGTCAGACTGTTACAATATTATCATAATATTTAAAAAATAAATACATTAGAATGGTCTGTTAATTTTCAATTATTTTTAGCTGGTCAGATAGGATGAAATCTTTACATTTATACTATGAATTAAAGATATTGAGCTACATTTTATTAATGGATTTGTGTTACTACATACTACTACTATTCAGATAGTCTAGGGAAAATGTTCCTTGATGACTTAGTTTAATAAGCTTGCAGGTGTGTTCTAGAAATAACCTTACATCTGTTTTTCCTTGGTCTCCACTGCTAAGCCCAAATAACCAAAACACATTAAAAGAATAATTTACATGATGGGATCATTATTTCTGATTCTCATTAAGAACTGTCCTGAAATAATCATATTGAAAGGTTGAGATTCCTTTAGAGCCAATTTTCATTAATCTGAAGTTATGTACTCTGCATATGGATTATTCAGGCTCCCTGCTACTACTTTTTCTCCATTCAGTAGCATCTTTAAATTACAATTACTTGTGTATGAATAATGTGCCACGAGTTTGGTGCCTGTTCTCTCAAGACTGAAAACTGTTCATAGAACCTGATCTTTGAGCCATCTTCCAATAGAGGGAATGTATTTGCATTAATTCCACTAATTCTTTCTGGTCCATCTTTTTTGAGAAATGTCTAGGATGAAGATACATGTTTTAGCTATGATACTGAGAAACTGCTAAGACCACACTATGGGACTAGGGCCTCAGTTCTTTGTCCCAAACACATAGGAGAAATGTGCGCAGCACAGAGTAATTTCTAAGAACATATATTTATATATTGTTAGTTTTCAAATACTGAAACCACATGATTTTAAAAGTAGATTTTTTCCAAAAGTAGTTTAGAATTCTCATAGTTTTTTGTTTTTTTTATAAGAAGGTAAGAGAGTATGGGATAAATCAGATTTGAATTAACTTTTTTTCTTGAGTATCATGTCCATTGACATAGAGCTATTGAGGAGAAGATTTTATTTTGGTAATTTAGATGAAATCAGAGCTGGAGACTACATTGAATCCTGCTTGGCCAATTGCTTGTTCAGCCTAGCCAGAGATCTGGTTGTGGAGGTGCCACCTGTCGTTAGCAGCCCAACACTTCATTGCCAGCCAGAGCCACTAGGGGGCACTAATTCCTAGGAGAGTTTCAGACAATGAAAGACCATTCAATACCTACTGGTATAAAGGATAGCAACCTCAGTACTAACTTGCCTTTCTTTTCTCCCCTAAATTGATTTCATTGTTACTGGTAGTAGATGGTATCAAGTATAAATAATTTTAAAGGATGATTTTTTTTGATAAAATTAATGCTTTTTTTTTTTTTTTTTTAAACAGGGCAATAAATGTGTTCATAAGTGCCAACCGACTAATTCATCAAACCAACTTGATACTTCAGACCTTCAAAACTGTGGCCTGAAAGTTGTATATGTTAAAAGATGTACTTCTCAGTGGCAGTATTGAACTGCCTTTATCTGTAAATTTTAAAGTTTGACTGTATAAATTATCAGTCCCTCCTGAAGGGATCTAATCCAGGATGTTGAATGGGATTATTGCCATCTTACACCATATTTTTGTAAAATGTAGCTTAATCATAATCTCACACTGAAGATTTTGCATCACTTTTGCTATTATCATTCTTTTAAGAATTATAAGCCAAAAGAATTTACGCCTTAATGTGTCATTATATAACATTCCTTAAAAGAATTGTAAATATTGGTGTTTGTTTGACATTTTAACTTGAAAGCGATATGCTGCAAGATAATGTATTTAACAATATTTGGTGGCAAATATTCAATAAATAGTTTACATCTGTTAAACATTTCTTTACTTGAAAAAATACATATATATATATAAGTATATATATATATGATCAGAAGACCAAGACGACTTGGTGTAATGTCTAAAGAACTTCTAACGGGAGCTTACTAGCAGTTTATCAGCTAATAAAGCAACAAGAATTCTATTTTTTGGTCCTTAATCACTCTGGGCAAATAGTAGTCAATGGAAATATTTTTGTTAGTTATTATATATGAGGTACTGAATATTTTTGCAGCCTGTTTTAAGAAACGTATGAGAAAGAAATGGCAGTTTATAGTGTCTTCACACTGTAATGTCATTTCTTGAACTCTGTGACAATGTAAAATTAAGTTTTTCTGGTATGCCTGGCCCTAATAAGCTTTGTACCTTTTTTTCCAAAAATAGCCACAACTGATAGTAATTTGAAGCTATACCAATGCTAGTTGGTTTGAAATTGTTATGAGTTATAAATGTTATACACACTCTTTAAATATATAGAGCTTTGTTTCATCATAGAGAAGTTTTACGGAAATTCTGTATCAGGTGATCATATTAAGTGATTTCATTTTTTAATTATGATAAAATAAAGGGAAACTCAGGATTTGTTTATCTTTTATAAAGATTTTAAATGTTAAGCTAAATTTCTGTTTGGCAATATACATATCTTTGCTATATTGCAGTTTAGGATTTTTTTTAACTTTCTGAAAATAGATTTTTAAAGAATTACTATCTTTGGCAACATAAGAGGAAATCGTCTTATTAGATATGAACAGGAAATCTATGGAAAGAAGCCAAAAAATAGACAATTGGATGAAATCTCATAATTTATGGACATTTTACTGAATTGTTTTCTTTTTTTCAAAAGTTCATAGTAAAAGAAATGGAATTGGTGATTTTAATACTATTTATTTTTGATATAAATTATTCACTCTTGGAAGTAGACAGATGGTTGTTTGCAAAATAGACTTGTGAATATATGAAGCAAAAATATACTGTTTTATCTTTTTCTGAGCAGCAGACTTTTATAACATAAACTAATACTATATTCCCTCCAGTTGTCTTGACCTCTTTAACAGAACTCACCAGTTACCAGCCATTCCCCAAATCATCTGTTTTTATAAGCCATCTGTCTTTCCATTTCCCTGCACTATATCTCTAGCTTCCATTTATATGAAGTTTACCAGAAAGTTTGCTCAGAAGGGAGATTTGTTCTCAGGATAATGCAGTTTCATGCATTGATCCTAATGGGGCGATGTTTGGGTCAGTGAGGAAAGGGCCATTATGGTCCCAGTCAGGTTCATCTCCGGAGAACAGGAAAAAAAAGGAGAAGACATTTGTTGAGCACCCATCTCTTTGCCAAGCACTATTCTAGACGCATTCATTTAATTTAATTCTCTTAACAGCCCTGTGACTTAGCTATCTGCCTTGCAGTTAAGGAAACTGACTAAGGGAACTTAAAGTTACAGAGCTGGTAACTGCTGGTATAGGGATTTGAAGTCAGTGTTCGCCTCCATGATTTTTCCACTAATCTGTACTTAATTCATTGCTGAAAACCCATCTCATTTGGAATACTAATTCTCTAACACCACCTGACAAAGCACTCCTCGTCCACCAGGAAATGAGAAAAATCAGGACTGTGAGAAGTTTTTCTCTTAAGCCTCAATTTCTGCATTTTAGAGAGCCATTCTTTTTTTTTTGGTACTATTGCTATGTTTTGGATGTTTAAAATGGCCTCTCTTCACGCTTTTTCAAACACAATGATATAATAGTAGACAGTAGTTTTTTTTTTTTAAAGTGATTGCAGTTTAAATAACCTTATTAGCAAAACATGAGGTTTACAACCCAGTAGCAGAATTCCTTCTAATTGTTTTTTTAAATTATCTTTCTATATGGAAATGATTTAAAATTTACCAAAAATTGGCAAGACTTAGGATAATACAATGAACATTAATACATCTTTTACCCAGATTCACCTATTTACAGCTTACCATTTTTTTTTATCATTTGGTTGTTCATTTGCCCTCAACTCCCCTTTAGATCATTTCCATGTCTGCCTTTGTCTTTATGGCATTGATATGACATGTTTTCGAAGAATGCAGTCTTTTTGCCCCCCCCCACCCCCACCCTCCAAGAATGTTCCTCATTTGAGATTTCCTCATTGGATTCAGGTCATGCATTCTCAGAATACTCCATCGTTGAAACTGTCATCAGTATCAATCACATCTAGAGTCTCAGAGTGTCCATCTGCTATTGGTGATGTCAGTTTTGGTCACCTGGTCAAGGTGCTCAGTTTCTCCAAATTGTAGTTGCTATTTTTTACCTTGTGTCTACTAAACAATATGAGGAAGACTCTTCCAAGTCCATGCTGACATCACCATTTTCCACCAGGGTTTACCAGCCTTTTCCAACTCTAGCCTTCTGTCCTCTGCTGTAAGCAAGAGCCTTCTCTGTCCCCCAACCATCCAGTCATTCATCTATGCTTATCTATGTGCAACTTTAGCTTTACTATAGTTTTGGACTCCTGGTTGTCTATTTTTTCAGTGGCTTATAATTCATTACTTATTTGGTGCTTAAATTGTCTTAAATTTGCTCAGTGGGAGGTCGTTCAATCTGGCTCCTATGTCCTTGTTGCATCCGTTTTAATTTTTTTTAGCATGTTTTCTTAAATAAAAGTTCCCAAAATTAGCAGTTTCTTCCAGAAACCCCTGGGGAGTGATATTAGACACACAGATCTAGTTGCTGGGTGTCATCTGTTTTTAGGCCTATTAAGCAGACAATTAGGAAATGTGCTGTACATACGTAAACATAAATATGAAGGCACCATGAACATTTCATGTGCATATACACACATCCTGTTTGATTTCAGAAATCATGAGTTCACACTGATAATTCCAGGTCCAGGCCATCCTCGGGGTTCTTTCTTTCTCCATTTTATATTTCTTGGTCTCTTTTCTTCAGAATCCGGGCACTCCAAAAAGTCCATTTATTTACTTGGTCAATCCTGTAGTACATCTAAAATAGTACTTAGAATTGTTCTGCCCACGTCACTATAAAAAACACTTAAAAGCTTGTTTGTGTTTCTCTCCCCGCTTGTACTCTGCCCGATTATAAGAATATATAATTACATTCTGTGTTCATAAATTACGTAGATTAATTCTTTTTCCCATCTCTCACTGTGATTATGTCATTTATTTGAAATAAATTGGGTTCATTTGTTTCAGTTTTTTCCAGGTTTAAGGTCCCCCAATCACATGCACACATACTTCATATCCTTGTTGATTTAATTTTTAAAATACATGGAATATTGACATGCTTCTAAAAGAACTATACCAAAGATATGCTGAGTATTACTCTCTCATATCCCTTCTGCCCCCTTCTCCAGCCCCTTCATAGGTATCCAACTTCACTGCTTTTTTAATAAAAGTAACAAATGTGTTTTCTTATTCCTGCCCCCCTTCCTTTTTTCTTACCTTAGCATGCATATAGAGAGACGAGCTCTTTTGCCCAAGATGAACTTTCCTGGTACAGAGGACTTGTGGTGCTAACACTGGGAGAGGTGGGCAAACTGGCAGGACTGACCCCTCTGTTTACTTGCTCTTTAAAAACAAAACCAAAAATCTCCATTGATGCATACCTTACATAGTATAAAGTTGAGATATGTGTCCTTAAAGAATAACTTTCTTGAGGTATAATGTCACAAAATTAACTAACTATAAAGAATTACGCAATTTGACCAAACTTCAGTTTTAGAACATTTTCATCATTCCAATAAACTTTATCATGCCTGGTTAGTTACTCTATGTTCCCACTACACCCTGCCTCCTCCCCTGTTCCAGGCTACCCTTGGCTACTTTCTTTGTCTAGATTTTCCTTTCCTGGACATTTCCCGTAAGTAGAACCCAACAGTATTCTCTTTTCAGTCTGGCTTTCTTTTAATTAGTATAATGTTTTTACGTTCATCCACGTCATTGCATATGTCAGCATTGCTATCAGTATCCTTACTGCTAAATAGTATTCCATTCTTACGGACTCATGTTTTGTTTATTCCTTTAATAGTTAATGGACATTTGAGTTGCTTCCTTTTTGGCCCTGATGCATAAGTGCTGCCACGATCATTCATGTGCAAGTCTTTTTGTTGTCTTCAGTTTCATTTCTTTGGGGTAAAATACCTGAGAGTGGAATTGTTGGGTTTGCGATTAATTTATATTTAACTTTTAAGAAGCCATCATACTGTTTTCTAAGTGGCTATACCATTTTACATTCCCACCAGCAATGTATGAGGGTTCCCGATTCTCTACATCCTCACCAACATTTGTTAATGACTAATTTTTATCACAGATGTTCTTGTAGATACAAAATTCTGTTTCATGTTTAAAATTGCATTTCCCTAATGACATAGTTGAGCATCTTTTCATTTGCTTATTAGCTATCTCACATATGCTTTTATGGACTTGCTTTTTCACTTGACATCACCTGAAGTCACTCTGTAAGTTCATAAAGTCTCTCTCTCTCTCTCTCTCTCTGTCTCTCTCTCTCTCTCTGTCTTTCTCTTTGTTGTGGCCTCGCCTATCCATTTTATGAGAGGTACGTAGTTTTATCCAATCAATCTGCAATGCTTGGGCATTCAGGGAGTTGTCAGTATTTTGCAAAATTACAGAAAGTGTTACAGTGAATGATCTTACATAGTTCTGTTTTGTTTGAAGTTTACTTTCAGGGTAGATTCCTAGAAGTGGGATTACAGAGTCAAAGGACATACACCTATGTACTTTTATTACTTATCGCCAAATTCTTTTCATAAAAGTTGTAATTCACATTCTACCAGGAATGTATGAGACTTTGTTCCCCCAAAACTTCACTGACAATATATTGTCAACCTTTTGCTTTTTGCCAATCTGATGGGTGAGAAATGGTATCTCATTGTAGCTTTAATTTGCATTTCTCTCACTATGAGTGAACTTAAATATCTTTCATGTTTAAGAACCATTTTTATATCTTTGTGATTTGGAATTTGCTCGTGCTTTTTTTTAACCATACAAACATTTTTTTTATTATTATGTAGACAAATTTTAACAATTCCTTCATGAAACCATCTGGGCTTGTTGCTTTTTTGTGGAGTAATTCTTTTGCAATTTTATTTCTCGTATGCAGATTGTTTTGTAAGCTTTCTTTCTTTACAGGAGTCAGTTTGTTTAACCGTATTTTTCTAAGAAAGTATTCTCTAGGATTTTAGATGTATTCCACTTGAAGTGACATCTTTTATGTTAAATTTTTTTTCTCTGTATCAATAGCTATTTGTTATTTCTTATTCTGTATATTTGCACTTTCTCTCCTTTATTTTCTTTATTAAACTAGGAAATATTTTGTCTATGTTGTTTTTATTTTTTCAGAACTCTGCATTAATTTTCTGTGCTCTGCCTCTTTAATTTTGATTTTTAAAAATTATTAATTTAATTTCTGCTCATGTGTTTATTTTCCCCCTTGGGTATGTTTTACTTTGTTGTTATTTCCCTAGCTCAATTGGGAATGTGATTGATTTTTATTTTTTATTGATACTGATATTTAGTGCTATGAAATTTTCTCTGATCACTGCTTAGAATGTATCCCACAGATTTATTTATTATCATTATTTTTCAGAAATTCTGTAATTTTTATCTCTATTCCCTATCCTGCCTAAGTTGTTTACTGCAATATCTTTTAATTTCTAAATGGAAGAGCCTTTTTGGTTCCATTTTTAATTTCTACTTTTATTGCACTGTGATCGGCAAGTATTGTTTGTAATAATTTTATAGTACCTGCTGATGTTTTCTTTGTGCCCTAATATGTGATCAGATTCTTGCATATCCATGTGAATGTTTCATGTATACTTGAGAAGATTGTATGTTCTCTATTATTAGGATGTACTATTCAAATATATCCAAAAATTCACCTAATGTTGTTTAGTTCTTATATATCCCTACTTTTTTTTGTTCATTTGGCCTGTCTTGTACTGTGTGTTAAAGTCTCTATTAGTAGTGTGTTTCTCTGTTTCTCCTTACATCACTTGTAGTATTCGTTTTATATAGGTGATTGCTGTGTTGTTTGATGTGTCGATATTCATACCTGTTACATCCTAAATGTGAAATGTGGATTTTAACATTATAAAGTGTTCGCTTTGTTTAGTGTAATGCCTTTTGACATTGTCTTTCGACCTTGAGTTAAACCCATTCACATTTATTGGTATGACTGTTATGTTTGGACTTATTCTGTCATATAATTGATTACAATTTTTATGTGCATTAAGGTATAATTCCTGTATAGCTTCTCTATGTGGTGTACTTTCTTTGCTTTAAAAAAAAAACAAAAAACTTCCTTTTAGTATTTAAGAAGGTTTCTATTTTGATTCTAGTCATGCCTATGTGTTAATATTTTGTAGAGATTTTTAATCCCCTGTTTTCTTAAACTCTTACTATGTGGGCATCAATTTTGTATCCTGTCCTTTAATTCACCTATTAGTAAATGGGACTCATTGTTCTTTTTCTACATTTCCCTTTTTCTCTCCTTTCTCTCATTTTTAATTGCATTTTTCTACTTTATCAAAACATAGAAGATGGTCTAAATTCTACAATTAAATAGATGGAATGCCTCTGAGGAGTCCTTTTCCCTAAGTTTGCTCAACCACCTATTGGTTGGATGAAGCCCATCCTCTAGGTGCTTTTATATTCCACAATTATATAGTATTACACCATATACTGCCATTATAGGTAGTAGTGTTATATTACATATTTATCTAGTATTCTCTGGTTTTTATATGTTCAACATTATTTTCCTTATAGTCTCGATACTTAAAGGGTATCTTGGTTGTATAAAATATCCATGGTCAACATTTTCTTTTCTTCAGTTTCTTGAAAATATAACTTCATTTTTGTCTTGCTTTGTATGTTGCTGTTCTGCATTTTATTTGTTTTGTTTGTTTTGAAAAGTCTGATATCAGTTGAATTCTCTTGTCTTTATATTACTTTACTTTTGTTTTTGTTTATATCCTGGAAGCTCTGAGAATTTTTTATTTTCAGAGTCTAATAAGTTTTATTAGGGTATGTACCAGAGTTCACCATTCCAGATCAATTTTCCTGGTATCTGATGTGCCCTTTCTGTGTAGACTGAGGTCTTCTTTTATTTCTGGAAAGTTTTCTTGGATTATAATTTTAAACATTAATCTTATTACCTTATTTTTGTCCTTTGGGACATCAATTAAACATATGGTGGCCCCTCTTTGCCTGTCTTCCATTTCAACTATTTTCTCTGTGATTTTTTTAAACTTTTTTTAATTTTTATTTGCATTTTCCCCCTTGATTTTCTTCAAGATCTTTTCTTAAATTTTTACCCAAGTCTGCTTTTCCTTGGGCACCTTGTAATTTAATTTTTTGGTATAATTTTTTTTTCTGTTTCTGCAATCAAGTCTCATTTCTTTCCCTCCATTTTTGTGCATTTCTGTTCTAGTACTTATGATTTAGTCCACTTTTTTCATATACCATACACTTACTGATTATATTTAATTTCGTTGGGGTGTACTGTTTACATTTTCCTTTAGCTTCTTGGTTTCCTCTTTGGAGGGAGGTGGAATTTGCAGTAGCAGAAATGAATTGTGTTGACGTTGGGGAAAGAGAAAACTAGTGTGCCTTGTTTCTTTTTTATTATACCAGATACTTAATGTTCTCTTTGTATTTTGTTTCCTTCTCCTGTCTCATTCTTCTCTGGATGCAATGCTTAACCAAAGTTGCCACTTCCATTCCTGCCTCTTATGTGCAACTAGTGTTGGGAATCATCCATCATGTACCCACCTGTGTTGAGAATTTTGTCATTTATGTTGTACTTTCTCTTTCTAGGGATGATTTTACCTTTGCTGTTTCTAACTCCTCTGTTTCTTTCTACTTTCCACAGAATCTTTTAAACTTCCCCTTACTTGTCCTATTCACTCATAGGCTTGCCATCAGCAAGAGAGAAGTGGGAGTCTTTTGGAATTGTTCTTTCTACTTACAAGTCATTTGGAGGTTGCAGTGTTCTCTGTCTCCTAGGAATACTGAAAGTATGTGTCACCTAAGGTCTAATTTTCTCTCCTTGCTAAATTTATCCTTTTATTTAGGAGGTTATGGGGATATTTAGAATCAGACAGGCACCATTATTCTCCAAACTGGAGTTTCCTTTCCAGTTTTAAAAATAATTTTTCCAGTTTGTGAGATCCAAAATTCCTGAGACCTATGGATTAAAAGACTGGGTCTTAGAGATATCATTCACTCTGTGTTTTTCTTTGGAACAGATTCAGCAGAAAGCTGTTAGTTCTCAGTTTTTCCTGTCCTCTTTGCCCATAAGTAGCACTAACAGAAAGTAAGCTCTGTTTTTCTCTTTTCCCTAATCTTGGTATTTTTGCTGTCAACTTGCAGGTTAACTTGGGGTACAAATTTCTGTTCTGAGAAAGTTCTACGTGGCATACTCATGTTGCTAAAATGGAATACTTGTGGGCTTTAAATTATTAAATAATGTGACTAAATTCAATGATTTCCCAGTCATCCAGTGAACTGTGCATACCAATTGTGATAAAAGATAGTATGCCTTTGAAGTAAAACCTAGTGTTTTTAATGATGTCTAAACCCACTGGCTGCCGCTGCCATTTCACAGTACCATACTCTGCATGGTGTAAACAACAAAAATGTATTTTCTCACATGTCTGGAGACTGGAAATCCTAGATCAGTGTGCTGGCATGGTTAGGTTCTGGTGAGACTATTTCTTCTGGCTTGTCTCTTCCTGGCTGCCTGCTAACTGTGTTCTCACATGGCAGAGAGATAGAGAGGAAGAGGGAAGGGGGGAGAGGAAGAGGAGACACCATCTGGTGTCTTTTACAAGGGCACTAATCCCATCATGAAGGCCTTACCCTCTTGACTTCATCTAAACCTAATTAACTCCTAAAGGTCCCTACTCCAAATACCATCACATTAGGGCTGCAACATAGGAATTGTGGATGGCACAATTCAGTCTATAGCTTCATTCAAAATATTGCCTGCTTGGAGCTTGGAATTCAAGATTTATGTGACAAGTAATGTCTGGTATCTACGGTTGAATAGAATAATGTTCTTGGAAACAATAAAACAAAGTTCTGTTGATATTATATGATAAAATTCACACAAGTCCCACAAAGAATTGAGAAAGAAAGCACAGGAGATACCTGCTAAAAGAAATAGAGTGCTCATTAATGAAGTGCTGTAAAACGGGTTAACACCACAAAAGAAAACAGTGAAAGATGAAGATGTAATGCTAGCATGCTAGTTCTTCCAGAAAAGGCTCCTCGAGGAAAAAAACTTACTCAGACATAAGGATATAGATAGTCCTTATTTCCAGGGTGTTACACTTACTAGAAGACTATTTGTAAATGGAAATTACATTGTAAATTTTATTTTCATAAAACTTACGGGTAGAATAACTTCTGCTTCTTACTAGCTGTGTGACTTTACATAAATTATAGCTTTCCGAATTTCAGTTTCCTCATCTATAAAATTTAAGGACACATAAGAGATACCCCAAAATATCAGACCCCTCATATCTTTTACTCTCTTTTAAGATTACCTTCATTGTATTTTGCCCTTGGCTCCCTCTCTGCTTTTTCTCCTCTAGAAGATGATGGGATGGAAGATAGGCAATAGGACTTTATATTAGTTAGAGTTCTCCAGAGAAATGGAACCGCTGATTATATATATATTTCGCAGGCTAGGGAAAAATATCCTGGAGGAGGAATCCAAACATTACCTTATAAATGTTGCAAAATCTTTTACTCAGCATGAAATAATTAAGATACTTGTTATTTTGTAAAAAGATGCTAAATAAGGAAGCAAACAGTGTTTCAGAAAAGGGGTCTATAGGGTTATATATATATATAACCAAATATATATATATAAAATCTGCTATTTGGATGTGTGTGTGAGAATTATTATAAGGAATTGTCTTATGTGATTATGGAGGCTGGCAAATCCCAAGTTGATTTCGCAGGCTAGGGACCCACGAGAGCCAATGATTTAGTTCCAGATCTAGTCTGAAGGCCTGAGAACTGGGAGAACTTTGGTGCACTTCCAGTCTGAGGACAGGGAAAACAAAAACAAAAACAAAACCTAATAACCCAGTTAGAATGCCATCAGGTAGGAGAGAATTCTCTCTTACTCAGGAGAGGGTTGGAGGTTTTCTTCTGGTCAGGCCTTCAACTGATTGGATGCTACAGAAGCAGCCTGTTCGAGGCAATCTATGATTTAAATGTTAATCTCATCCAAAAATACACAAAAGCACCTAAAATAATGTCTGACCAGTTAGCTAGGCAATCCCTGGTCTACTCAAGGTCACACTGCAAGGAGGGAGGAAGTCCATGGGGGGAAAATTAGGACTAAAGGAAAAATATCCTGGAGGAGGAATCCAAACATTACCTTATAAATGTTGCAAAATCTTTTACTCAGCATGAAATAATTAAGATACTTGTTATTTTGTAAAAAGATGCTAAATAAGGAAGCAAACAGTGTTTCAGAAAAGGGGTCCCTCCACCTGGGCACATTGCCTGGAAAGCTACAAATTAGCAGTAGGACATAATTCCAAAGGAACTTTGAAAAAGAAGAAATTACATAGATTGAACTTTAAATGGAATTAAGATTTCTATGGTGTTGAAAATAGCTGAATATTGCTCTGTTTCTCCAACTTTATTGATTGGCATTTGTATTTGACCCTTTTATAATGTTTATGCATTTCTCTTTTCTATTAAGCTTTTTCCAAAAATTGTTTGAGAGTTTTTATGATTTTGACAGTTTGACATTTATATTCCAAGCAAAAGTGCTAAGCTTTTTCAAGCATGTATACTAAGGTCTTTGAGAAAATAAACCTACTCATTTGATATCACTGCAGGGAAATAGCAGTCATCTTTCTAAATCAAATCAGCTATTCACAAACTTATTTAATACCTCATTGTACTCTGTAATTATCCTACGGTGTCTGGTTTTGTGAATATGAATAGGAAGTTATTCTCTGTATACCACTTCACTCACCAACATCTTTTTTATTCTTCCCCTTTTCCAGATGAGGGACCTTGGTTTCGTCCAGACTCCTCTTCTGAAGGAAACGGCCCCACCATGGTCATTGCTGAAGAAAAAGGATCTTGGCTATTTCTGTCACTCTTCCTAGCTATACTGATTGGAAAAGAGGCAGCAATTTTGTCCAAGGGCTAACATTTCTGGTGATGGCCTTTGAGATAGCCAATCCATAGTACAGCTGTGTTCAAACATGATGAGCTGGATCACTTCAGATTTTGTTCCAGATTCTAAACTATGTAATTCTAAAACTTGATTGGCAGCAGAAGAGGAAACCAAAGCTGTACAGTGAGGCTCTAAAGTAAAAGGAACACACATGAGCCAATGTTAGGAGGAAGAAGAAACCATGGGTAAAGATGAGGTGAAGCAAGTTGATCAGAGGGTAAGTTGTCAGTTTGTAGTGAAAGAGTGTAGAAATACAAAAAGAAATAGCTGTTGACTTGCCCAAGTTACATTTAGGTGAAAATTCAAGTGGTTGCTGTTGAGATAAAATAATCCAATTCCCAGCCCTTGTTTGGTTCCAGAATGATCTTCCATTAAACTTGGCAGTGCTGTAATTCCTTACTTATGAGTGTCCAATCTCTCTCTCTCTCTCTCTCTCTCTTTCTCTTCCTACTTCCCTCTCTCCTTCCACTATAAAACAAATCCCCATCCCTTGGCTACTTAAGTGAGCTTGCTTTTTATAACCAAAGTAACCTGACCTACATTTCCTCACTTCAGTGTTTGGGTAGCCCTATGGGTGGAATACTGAGTATTTATTTTCCTAATGCTAAAACACTAGATTTATTCTTTTTTCTAAGTTTTTTACGTTTATTTTTTTCTGAGAGAGAGAGAGAGAGAAACAGCATGAGTAGGAGATGGTCAGAGAGAGAGGGAGACACAGAATCTGAAGCAGCCTCCAGGCTCTGAGCTAGCTGTCAGCACAGAGCCTGACACGAGGCTCGAACCCACAAACTGTGAGATCCTGACCTGAGCTGACGCTTAACCAACTCAGCCACCCAGGCACCCCTAGATTTATTCTCTTATTTTCCCCATTTCCCCCAATATATATCCCCCCTCTTTCTTTGCTAATAATTTACCACTAAAATGAAAGAAAGAGAGGAAAAAAGGAAGTAGTGTAATTAGGCATTTCTCTTCTTTCTGTTGGTCTGCACAGTTACTAGCTAGAAGCTCCCCTGGCTCATCAGATTTTTCTTATAATTTAGAAAAGAATGATCCTAAAATTCTATCTATAACTAATTAATGAAAAATAGCTAGATTTATTTGTTTGTTTTCCACTTTTTCTTTCCTAAGAGAAAAAAAGTCAACAACAGATACTTTTCTGTTCCCAGGTGAAAGGGAAAAAAAGATATAATCTTTACCTATTCCTTTGCTGTCTTTGTGTTCAAAATACAAAAAGGCAGAGACATCTAGGAAAATGATTGCACACCTAAGAAAACACACTCCAGCATATATGGCCTGTTCTTGATCGGAACAACATATCACTTAGCTGGTTCTCAAAAACCCAGGTCCAATAATTCAGAAACCACACTTTAACCTTTTCACCTTCCACATTCACCAGTATTTCCAACAAGACAAATGTTACCTTCCTAGTTGTTTATAGATGTTATAAATATATTAGGTTATAGGTAACAAAACTGTCAGTAATGTTTAAATGAATAAGAATTTTTTAACATAAGAAACCTTGAAAAAAAAACAGTTGCTGATGTCAGTTAAGTGGCTTAACTTTGAATTTCTGACATTTTTGTAGCTATTCCAGTCATTATGTCAGCACACAGGGCACGATAAAGAGAAGAGGGAGCACCTTGCCTGTTTTATTTAGAGCAAAAGACTTTCCAACGTCCCAACAGGCTTCCATGGATGGTTTCGTTGTCCAGAATTGTGTCATTATGTCACATGGCCATTTCTGCCTGGAAGTGAATGTCAGGCTGTCCTTCCCGGTGTTGGGCACAACTTTCTTTTTATTTTTTTTAATTTTTTTAAAATTTATTTATTTATAGGAGACAGAGAGAGACAGCGTGAACAGGGGAGGGTCAGAGAGAGAGGGAGTCACAGACTGAAACAGGCTCCAGGCTCTGAGCTGGCAGTCAGCACTGAGCCCGACGCGGGGCCTGAACCCACGAACCGCGAGATCATGACCTAAGCGAAAGTCGGACGCTCAACCAACTAAGCCACCCAGGCGCCCCACAACTTTCTTCTGTATGGAGCAGGGTTCTCCTAGCAAGGCAGACGCAGGAGGGGGATGTTGGATAGGAAACCGAAATTGCTTGCAAGGCAGCTAGAAGGAAAATGTTAATGACTCCTTTAGTAGTCTTTCTGAGCCTCAGAAATGCCTTGGTATTTGACTTTTGCAAGCTTGCCCTTGCCGCATTAATTCCAATAAGAAGTTTACGTATAACTGGAACGAAAGGAAAATGAGAATCCAGCTAAGGAAACTGTTTAACAACCTGTACTTCAACGTTGCGAATGATTATCCTGAATAGCCGGTACTGTGTGAAACGAATAAGCAATATTATGAGAGGCAGACTCCACTGGAGAATGGGCACTGTTGTGGGCACCTAGGTGGGGAGGAGGGGTGCTGTGTGACTCCTAGATATAAAAGCTGAACTGACCCCAGAGCCAATGGCTTCCGAGAAGGAGGCTTGTCCTCATAAACTCATCTGGACATCAGTGGTGCTTCACCTGCTTGAGCTCAAACTCCGACATTTTCGTTGTTAACTTTTAGCTTGAAAACGTTTCAAAACTACATTGACTGCAAGAATGGTGCAATCATATCTATGTATGTGTGTGTTTTCATACTTATTATTTACTCTATATGATCATTATTATTGAGTATAGCACTGTGGGATAATCCTTTACCTATTTGTTTATCTCGCCCAGTACTAGACAGGAAGCTTCATGAGAATAGGGCCAGTTTGGCTTTGTCACGTTACATCACCAGTGTTGAACACTATGCTTGGCACACAGTATCAATGTATGAAAGGGAATGAATAGTTGAATAAAGAACTACATTTAAATTGTATTCTTTTCGGAGAGTCCACTTGCCATTAAGTGCTAAAATCCCCACTGGCAATCTAACAAGAGGAGCTGGTAGTTCAAGGTTCGACATCGTTTAAAAAAAAAAAAAGTACTTACTGCCAGTATGAATGCAGCAATATTACCTAGAACATAGCCTCTTTTCTTTTTCTGGGAAGCCCCTAACAAGCATTCTTATACTTCTGCCTCTCCCCACTTTTAAAACTAAGTACTGGAAGGGACTTTTACAGATCATGTGATTTAATCTTTTAATTCTTCTCATGAAGATTCTGAAACCAGAGAAGTTGAGTAACTTCCACAAGGTCATGCAGCTGGTTATTGTCATAAATTTGCATCATTTTTTTCTCTTAGTTGAGACTTGACTCACTTCTCTAAATGTAGCACCCTGCTTGGTAAATTCATCGGCCGGAAATTATCATCTTTGTATTTTCCCAGTAGGGGGCATGAACTCTTTTCCCTGAGATAAGTGCCCTCCACCACACACACACACACACACACACACACACGCACACACGCACACCTGATATGGCTATGAACACACATAATCAGTACTCCTACCATCTGCTCAACACATGTGTAACTCCCTGCCTCATCCAAGAGTGTATTTTTAAAGCTTGTCTTTAAAGGACCTCATGCTTTTCAGACATTGGCAAAAATGAATCTTGAAAATTACAAAATTAAAATATGTTGAGCAAATTAAGATCCAATTTCCCTGACAGTATTTGGTCTAGGCAATGATTGCAAAACTCCATCTGCATTTTGTAAGATGACTTTTCTGTGAGTACACTTGCAACAGCCTGATTTAGGAATGTACTTCTGATATTAATTTGACTATCATTGCTCCTGCCACAGAGAAATATAGCCCTTTGGTCGCCATGTTTGGGAGCACTGCGTTCTGTGGGAAATATTCATTGAGGTGGATTCTTTCTCAGGATCACAGCTTTCAATCTTTTAAAGTAGTTTGTCTCAGAACTTTGTTATAAGCTTTGAATTCCTTTTCATTGCCTTTTTTTCTCTTTGCTTTCTGAGACAGAATTTCCTAGAGTAAACAAAGGTAAAATGGCAGCATTTTTCATAGTAGTATGGATTTTTTTTTTTTATGTGTGTGTGATCAGTGGAAGATTGGCCCAGGAAAAAAGAATATATGAAACAGATAATATATATATATCGAAGCTCAGCTTCAATACAAAAAACCAATTCATTCTTTTTTCTTTGAGCTCCTTTTTATTTATTAAAGCATTCATTTGGAGCCCTGGGGTGGCTCAGTCAGTTAAGCATCTGACTTTGGCTCAGGTCGTGATCTCATGGTTTTGGAGTCTGAGCCCTGCATTGGGCTCTCAGCTGATAGCGCAGAGCCCACTTTGGGTCCTCTGCACCCCCCCTGCCCTTCCCCTGCTTCTGTACTCTCTCTCTCAAAATTAAATAAACATTTAAATGAATTTTTTTAATATTTATTTTTGAGAGAGAGAGACAGAGTGTGAGTGGGGGAGGAGCAGAGAGAGAGAGAGGCACAGACTCTGAAGGGGGCTCCAGGTTCTGGGGTGTTTGTCCAGAGCCTGATGCGGGGCTCGAACTCATGAGCAGTGAGATCATGACCTGAACTGAAGTCAGACATTTAATCAACTAAGCCATCTAGGTGCCCCTTAAGTAAACATTTAAAGAACACATTCATTCAATAAATATTTATTAGATGCTTACTATGTGCCAAATAGCTAGCTGTGCTAGGTGTCTAATAGATATATTATTATAATAATTGTATTTGCATTTTATATTAGCTTATACATAATATACATAATAAGCATGGTAACAAAGTGTCTTGCTTGACACTCATTTGAATGTCAAAGCAGGTGTTTGAAGTGGGCATGTAGGAATTATTATCTCCACTGTGGAATCTGGAGCCCAGGGAGAATATATGTGCAGAGTTACATGGATAAGAGGACTGCACGAAAATCCAGCTTTCCTGACTCTGACCTTGCAGCTCTTGTCCCATAGTATTTTACCCCTTTTGGAGATAGCCTTTGTGTTTTTTTTAAGCAGCCGGCTGAAAAGTGCCTGGACTTGATTGACAGGGGGCATATTCGCTTGTCTTTTTTTTTTTTTTTTAATTTTTTAATGTTTTATTTATTTATGAAAGAGAGAGAGCGTGAGCAGGGGAGGGTCAGAGAGAGAGGGAGATACAGAGTCTGAAGCAGGCTCCAGGCTCTGAGCTAGCTGTCAGCACAGAGCCCGATGCGGGGCTCGAAACCACCAACCGTGAGGTCATGACCTGAGCCCAAGTCGGTTGCTCAGCCGACTGAGCCACCCAGGTGCCCCACTTTTAGTCTTATCTCCACATTTTAATCCTCTGCCACCCCAGTTAGTGATCAGTGCCCACCCACAGCACTGTGGCTGCCCATGGTCCTCCCTTGCGAGATAACTCATATAAGAAGCTCCCAGTCATATACTCTTATACATCTCCTCTCTCCATCTCTGTTTCTGTCTCTCTTGTATATGTATATATGTATATGTATATGTATATGTATATGTATATGTATATGTATATGTATATGTAGTATCTTCTCTGACACTAAGCCACTCAGAGAATTCATATTGAATTAAAATCCACTTCCCTTCTAGAATAAAGTTTTTAATGCTTTATAAATAAAACATCTAATGCTGAAGATTTGGGCACTCAAACAGTCTAAGAAGGTCACATTATGACAGACAGTTGTTACATTGCTTTGGTTATGGGGAAAAAAGTTATTTCTGTTATTATTAAAAATAGATTCAGACAGTGCCAAAGAGATCAGGTCTTCCTAGAAAAAACTTTGATAGTTGCCATTAGCAATCCGAAGGCAGAAAATGTTATTCAAAGTGATAACACACACACACACACACCACACTAATTGTATTTCGTAACTAATCTTGAAAAAAATGATGTGACATTGTTCTCTCTGGGATGAATTTAGATGTAAGAAGTTCCTAGAAGCAATGAAAATGATTATGGAAGCTCAGCTTCAATACAAAATACCATAATGTGGATTATTTTGCTTCATTCTGTCTCACAGTTACAATATTCCAATCCCTCCATGAACTCCTACCTGATCTCCCTGAATTTGCAGGGAATTTACCTTCCTGGGACTATGTGCTAATATTAATGCTAATTCATGTGCATTATTTATAATTTATATATAGCTTTGACCCTATTATCTCATTTTAAACTTAAAACAATTCTGAGATAAACAATGTTGCTATCTTTAGTTTGAGTCATTACTCAGTTTGCTCAAGATCATAGTCCGAAAGTGAGAGAACAAAGACAGTGACCCTGGTATTCTGACTCCAAATTCTAAACTTCAGACTTCATTATCTAGTATATGCTTTCTGTCTCCTCACTTCTTATACCTCTCAGCTTTCAAAGTGGAATTGAATTTACCCTGGTGTTTAGCAGATTTCTCTGCACATGGCTTTACACTATGGAATACATAAAAGGATCTGGGTTTTCAATTCTAACTTTTCTACTTCTTTGCTGGGTGATCTTAGATGAATTATTTAATCCATCTAAGTCTCAGCTTCTCCATCTATAAGATGATGACCATAATAATGCCCACATCAAAGAATATCAAAGTGAATTAAATGAAATCATCGATGTGAAGTCTTAGCAGAGACCATATCATGGCATTATTATATTATGCAATTTACGAGTTGTGTAAGGTTGGGCAAGATACTTAATCTTGTTTAATTCCATCACTAAAAAAAGTTGGAAAATATTAAGTATCTTACAGGGATATCATGAGGTTTAAATAAAATAACATTTGTGAAAGTGCCTAACAGTCGTTGGAACTCGATAATTTTTCATTTTCAACCTACCTGCTTTCAGTCTTTCTTCAAAGAGAAAATCGATAAATGTTTACTGGATTTCTAGTCACTCCTTTCATGGCAATGATTTTATGACTATGCGTTAGTGGTTCTATACAAGGATGCAAGTGTTCGATAGCAAGGTGACTTTGACAAACTGCTCTAAAGCTCCTAGTAGAATAAAATGCAGTGTCCTCTCAGAGAGGTACCATAAAGGAACTTGGTAACCTAGTTCAGAGTAATTGCCCAGAAAGTGGCTCCCTAGTGAGCCTGTGCAGACAGGCCACATGTACTTTGGCCATGGACAGACTTCAAGGAGAAGGGCTTGTTAAACCAAAGAGGTGCTCAAAAAGGGATTAACCGTTGGGAATACCCATCATAGTTTGCATAAAAATATTGAACTTGAGAATATTTTTAAGCAGTGATTTTCAACATCCAGTTCAGTGGATCCTACGCGTCTACTGACACAAGAAAAGCACAGTGGTAGAATATGGTTTTCCAAGTGGTAGAAATCCTTGTCAATAATTAGAATGTGCTTAATTTTATTTTATTTATTTTTGAGAGAGAGAGAGACAGCATGAGCAGGGGAGGATCAGAGAGAGAGGGAGGCACAGAATCTGAAACAGCCTCCAGGCTCTGAGCTAGCTGTCAGCACAGAGCCCGATGCGGGGCTTGAACCCACAAACCGTGAGATCATGACCTGAGCTGAAGTCGGATGCTCAACCGACTGATCCACCCAGGCGCCCCAGAATGTGCTTAATTTTAAATTCCGCTTTAAATTTGGCTGCCACCGCCAAATTATAAACTGATCATAGGCAATTTATTGCAAAATTATATAGTTATTTTAGGGTATCATTATTTTATGAATTCTCAGTATTCAAATGATGAGTCTGAGAAATGCTGTCATGAAAATATGGTTTTGTTACTAGCGACATTGTGCAGCAGATCAAGAGGCAAGAGTTATATATATGGCCTAAGAGTTCGCTGAGGACCTGCTTTCTCAAAAGATAGGATTAATTTAAAACCAACCTTTTGCTCTGATGTTATGTCTCTGAGCAATGGTGGGTGTGTCTCATTCATCGCTGCTTTTCTGGCACCTAGAGCAGTGTCTGGGACTGAACAGGGTAGCAACACATTTCCACCTTGCATAGAAACTGTATGCATAAAAAACACTTTGTTGCAAAAGCACTTAAATGATTTGTTCTATGTGCTTTGAAGATGCAGTCTTTTGTTTCCCTCCTTCATTTTATTTTTCATGGAATCCTGCTTCTGTGTCTGACTCAGCACCACCTATTCCCAGGATCCTTCCCTGAAAACTCAGAGCTGTTGGTGAAGTGCCCTTTCTGCCCATCCCAGTTTACAAATGAGCCACATGACTGTACTGCCGTGTGGTTTATGCAAAGCTCCGTGTTGGCAATGTAAGTCCAGAGTATTAGTGAGGTATCATCCTTGTTCTTGGAGGGTTAATGTAGTAGGAGACAGAGATACACCGGCAACTAATTATACTGCAAGGTGGAAAGAAAAAGTGCTGTGCTTAAAGTATAAACAAAACGCTGCGGTTGCAGAGTGGAAGGAGTAATTAATTCAAACAGGAGGATCAGGAACAAGGAAGGAAAGACGCTAATATTTATTGAGGGCTTAAAAGTGGCTGAAGGCAAGCCTAGTGCTTTCCCTTGGACTCTAGCAGGAGGTTGTATTTATTTATTTAATTTTTTTTTTAATGTTTTACTTCTAGGAGAGAGAGACAGCGTGAGCAGGGGAGGGTCATAGAGAGAGGGAGTCACAGATTGAAACAGGCTCAGGCTCTGAGCCGGCAGTCAGCACAGAGCCTCTGCGGGGCTCGAACCCACGAACCGCGAGATCATGACCTAAGTGAAAGTCTGACGCTTAACCGACTAAGCCACCCAGGCACCCCAGGAGGTTGTATTCAAACCGAGCTGTGGGGTGTTTGGCCGCCAGGCCTTGTTGGGAAGGCATGGGTTCAAGAAGCAAGGACTCAGGGGAAGACAGCCTTCTGCCGTCCCCGCAGTGGGGACTGGGACAGCCTTGACCAGAGATAGTTTGGTAGAAGAGTGGGTTGGGGAGGGAAAGCTGTTTTCTGTCAACATGAGGAGGTGCAAGGAGATTCTAGGCAAAGATGAAGAATGCTAAGTAAGGATAGGCTTCAGTGTGAGGGGAAGGGGAATTGGAGGTAAGGCAAGGCCCACATTTGCCCTGGTGGGTGTAAATTACAGGGTGGACTGGAGTCATGATAAGGAACTTATGAGAATGTGTTCAGTGGGGAGAATGATTCGGCCCCAAGGTTCCAAAGGAAGCACAGGCGAGCGGATGCCTCAGCTTTTGGGAGCGCACCACCGAGGTGGTCGGCGGTGATGGGTCCCTAGAGGGGAGGAGAGCAGCTGTCCCCTAGCTTGGCAGCCTTCTCTCCGGACTGAAGCGGCCACGCCTGGAGAGCACAGACTGTCTTCATCACTGCAAGTTCGCCCTCAGAGCCCGGTCTTGGAGTGGGCGTGGGGCAGGTTTTCACACAAGCATAATTGATTCCTGGCAAGCAGGAAGGTAAGTTTGAGCAGAGTCAAGAGGCTAGTTATGGATTTTACAATGCGGTGGAAGTTTAACCTGAAAATTAACCACACAGTTACAAAGAACGTTAAAGCCATTTAAGACTTTACGATCAAGAATTATGTCTAACGCCGTAATTTTACCTAACGAAAACTGTGTCGATTGATTAACTTCAGCAGGAATTTATTAGCTCCTCATTATACTTCCCTGTTTTGACTAATGAAAACGTTTAGAGCTGCATCTTCATGGCAGCTAAGTAGGCCAGGCTGTTTGACTGTCTAAGAATAATTAGAGAATTTTGCATTGTTAGCCAGTGGGATGCCTACCTCTCCTGGTGCAGCTTCATAGAATGGCTTTTCTATTTCCTCAGCCTTCCCTCATTAGTATCTCTTCGTGGATAAAGCCCAGTGCTCCAGAATATCACTATAAAATATTTTACAAACATTTATGAGACTGATCCAAACTATCATTAGTTTTCTAATTAGGATGTTCAAAAGGACTGTTTTTGTTCCTATGTGAGATAGCTTAGGGGAATTTACAATATTAGGGCTTAATGACATTTTCCTAGCTTACATGAAGGTCTAAATCAGGAAAGGCCAATCTGTGGCAAACATGTCCCCTTTGCCCTTCTGTGCCCGTGATACATATCTGTAATGTATAATGCCACTCCTTTCCTTTGAGCCTAGATATGACTTCAGAATCTTTCTCGACACAGCACCATAAACAGCAAGCGGTTGGGATTGGCATGAAAGATGAACTAGCCAGGTAATTGCTCCTACAAGCCGATAAACCCCTCAGGTGCAGACACCAGGTCCAATTCAGGACATGACATACAGTAAGTTCGTAATAAATGGGTTTTGGAATGAACAGTGGACGGAGAGCAAGACGAATTAAATGGATGCATGAATGATATATATATATATTTTTTTTTTTTCTAAAATTGGTATAGGAATCCTTTAAGATGCGTCCTTCTCTGTGTTCTAGGATATGTACTGCATATCACCAGAGCCTTGTGAACACCAGCTCATAGAAATGACAGAGCTGGAAGGGACCTGAGAAAATGCTGAGTGACCTCCAGTTTTGCAAAGATGAACAAAAGGTGCAGAGGGGACATCATCGAGGGCACAGTTGCTGAAGCCTGGGAGCCTTCCCCTGTATTCCATACCGTATGCACTCTTGTGGCTTTTGGCATTTTCTTTTTCTCTTCCCCTGTAAAGTGGGGAGGGTGATCTTGTCTATCTTGTCTGCTTTGCAGGGTTGTTGTGAAGCTAAACAAGAAAAAGAATGCAAAGTGCTTGGTGTAGTGCCTAGCATATGGTAAATACTGAAAAAAAAAGTTAACTTTTATTCTCCCCCTTTCTTTAATAATAGCTGAACCATTGATGATACTGTAAGTACTTTTATTACAAAGTTTATCTGTTCTGTTGTGGTTTTTCCCCTTTTAGTCAATGAATTGACCAATATACCCATTTTTAGATACATAGAAACTAAGACAAAGAGAAATTAAGGATCGGATTTTTAAAAAATATTTTTATGTTTATTAATTTTGAGAGAGGGGGTTGGAGAGGGAGAGAATGAGCAAGTAGGGGAGGGGCAGAGACAGAGGGAGACACAGAATCCGAAACAAGCTCCAGGCTCTGAGCTGTCAGCACAGAGCCTGACGAGAGGCTAGAACCCACAGACTGTGAGATTATGACCTGAGCTGAAGTCGGACGCTCAACTGACTGAGCCACCCAGGCGCCTTGCATCAGATTCTTTTTAATTAAGAATAAAATGTCTCCTATGTGGAAAACATAAAATTCCAGAATGTAAATTACGTAAAATATATTTATAAACTTGTGTGTTATATATAAAAGCAACTTTAAAAGCTTGCTTTTAAATAACAGAGCAATGAAGTTTAGTTAAAAAGGAGGGAGCTGAGTGATGCCTTGGTTGCTCAGTTGGATAAGCTTCTGACTTTGGCTCAGGTCATGATCTCAAAGTTTGTGGGTCCGAGCCCCATTTTGGGCTCTGTGCTGACAGCTCAGAGCCTGGAGCCTGCTTCGGATTCTGTGTTTCCTTCTCTCTCTGTCCCTCTCCTGCTCGTGTTCTGTCTCTCCCCTTTTCTCTCAAAAATGAACGTTTAAAAATTATTATATAAAACAGAGGGCGCTGAATTGTCCTTAAAAAAAAAAAAACAACATTTACATCACACATTGAAATCTTCAGGTCAGTAATTAGTTGTGTGGGCGGGAGTGGGGGCTGGGGAGGGTTAGGCAAAGTTTTAGTTGGCTTTACTTTGGTTGCCAGGAAACACACAAAGGCAGCAGGAGCAGATGAAAACAAAGAATTCAACATTGCTGGTAAGGTGGCTGTCGGAGGCAAGCCCTCCATTGGGACAGAAGTCTTGCAGATGCAAGTCACACAAGAAAATGGAGTTTAAAACCCTGACATGTTAATACAAGCAAGGTTAGCCAAAGAGATTTCTTCAAGAAGTTGCTTTTCTAATGCGTTTCAAATGAGATTTACAAGCTGCGTTCTGTATCAGTTGGTATAAACAGGGAAGGTTTACCCATTTTTAATCAGTCTAGATTAAAGAGAATATAAGGAGGAGTGTTTTAAAAGGATTTGATTGTAGATTTTGAAAATGAACGGTGGGGTTAAAGATGTGGGGGTTGAGGGCTTTTCCTTCCTATCTCTTGGCTTGAACATCTTGCCTTTTAATTGTCTGCCTTGAAATGTGCTTTGATTTTGGAATTCTTTTGCTAAATTGGGTTTCTTCTCAAAGCCACCTGTTGAATGAAAAAAAAGTATAGAAATATTTGAAGGCAGCTGAAAAGAGGTGAAGCCATTATGAGTTACCAGAAGGCACTTGAGTTGAACAAGGGTCCACAGCTGCGGTCAAAGAGCCCGAAGGGAACAGGAGGTGTGGCCACAGATGAAGACCAACACCCCACCCTGCTTGAAAACCTACTCAGTGTGGGCGACTTTCTCAAAATACAGAGTGCCTTTGAGGTAAGCCTTAATTTTAATTACTGGAGAGTTTAAATTGCTCATGAAAACTAGGATGAAACATGTTCTTCCCTTAAAATTGTTTATGTATTTAATGGTGAAGACAGGGAATTGAAGGGTCACCTGGGTGATGCAATTGGTTAAATGTCTGACTTGGGCTCAGGTCCTGATTTCGTGGTTCATGAGGTGGAGTCCCATGTCGGGCTCTTTGCTGACAGCCTAGAGCCTGCTTCAGATTCTGGGTCTCCGTTTCTCTCTGCCTCTCCCCTGCTCACATTATGTCTCTCTTTCTCTCTCAAAAATAAGCAAACATTAAAAAAAAAATTAAAAGAACAGACAGAATTGAAAAGAATTGGTCAAAAAAAAAAAAAGGAATTGGTCAGGCTCGGATTTCACACAGGAGGAAATTTAGCCCTCAGTCCTGTGGGTCAAATAATATGACTTAGGTCAAAATTGCTGCTGTTGAATATCCTTGCTATCAAGGAAGTATTAATTCTTAGACAAAATTTTTCTCAGAGATCACCATCCTTTTGGAAACCCAAAGGTTATGGTTGTGAGTGGGGACCAAGGTGACTCCCAGAGCAACTGTCCTTACACGTAGCATGGAAGTGGAAGTCTGGAAATGCAAATAGGCAGTTTGTACACATTCTCCCCTGCTTGACTCCAAGTGACTCCATTTTGAGGGACACTTCATTGTCTCAAGATCCTGGCCAAGGGACTGTCTCCCACATTTTTTGGAAAATATTTGGTAAATACGCCAATCAAAACAAAATGTAAAGTTTTCATTTTATTACTACATATAAAATAGACCTTAGGAATTTTAACTATAAATAAATAAATTCCTTCTTGCTATCTTAGCTAATTAATCTGGAATGCTGCAGCTGTGCATGGTACAAAATGATTTTTAGTTTCTCATGCGAATACAAAGAAGTGCTCTTTCGTGCTGTGGAATTTAGGTAGACATGAGCCCCCCTTCTTTCTACTTCATTATGTTTGCTAAAATATGTTCTCAGGACTTGAGAAGCTCCTCTGAGGGTGCTTGGGAGTATCCACATTAATCTGAGACAGACATTCAATATTTTGGAATACCACCTTGAAATTAATAAAGCATGATGAAATGTAACAATTATATCAGTCTGTAATTGGCATAAATTTTAATCTTCAGCTATCTCCCCTCAAAAGAGTTGCTAACTATTGAAAAAGTCTGCTGTACCCTGTTTTGCATAACCAGTTAGATTCTACCTATAATGATAAATTAATGTCCTAATTATATCAATCATTTCTTTATAATATAATCCTTCATTTTTAGTAGCAAAGACATGCTCTCCCCTACACTTTCCTCATTTTAATTGCCATATATTTGCTATTCGCCCAACCCCATTTGCCTGAAAAATTTCAGTGCTGCTCATGTCCAATGCCCCAAATGGGTCTGGCATATTTTGATAGACATAGCAAACATTTTGACAGCTTGAGGACATTCAGAAAACGTTAACAGCACATCATGACAGCTTTGACTCTTCCATGAACAGAAATGAGGTGGTTTGTTCTGCTAGAACACAAAGAATCTGAATTCTAGGGTCTGTTAGGAGAGTCGACATCCTAAAGTTAATGCGTTCAAGAGTGAAACTGCTGCCCAAGAGTGGGGGTGGGTGTTCTCTTCAAACCACTGATCAGCCTGAAGTGAAGCCAATGAAACAGGATAATCAATCTCAAGACTTTTTTTTTTTTTTTTACTTTAAATGTTTCAAAGACTGGATCACTTATCTTGAAATTACCAGTTGGAAAAGCAGGTATTACTGAGAGAAGAGGTTGCATTTGGAGTTTGCATGAACATAGAAAATCTAATGACAGTTTTAAAAAAAGAAATTGAGCTTTGCAGATACACTTTTCAGAGAAAATGAAGTCTGTCCATTTTTCACAGACTCATCAGACACAGAATGGAATAATCCAATGGCAAATGTGTGCCCAGGACTGAAAGTGAGGCCCTTGAGATGGTATGATTTCCAAACACAGCATGGATACTTAGAGAAGGATGATACACTTGATGATTTCAAGGGAGCTCAGTCCATCTGTCATGAACATTAGGCCCACAGGCCACAGGCGTGGATTTCTGTAAAAGGAAAAATTGCCCTAAGCATCTGTCCTGCAACACGGAACTGTAAAGGTAGTGATTTATAGTCTAATCATTAAGGACATGCTCTTGGAAATGCCAAGATTCTGGCACTAGATCTCTTTATCTCCTCTTTTTTTTTTTGTATACAGATTGTTTATTTGAGGCTGAAGAGTTGTCAGATATTAGATAAAGTCCATATCCTTAATTGAAAAATGGGGAGTTGGGTCTTTGAATTGTGTATTGAATGCTTCACATGTATTTCCAAATGAAATGTACACACGGTATGAATCTTAGTACTAACATTTAGGAATAAAGCAAGTAATGCTTGCATGTGTTGTGAAGGGGTATAAATGACTCGGAGTCAGTGTGTAAGCTCTTTTATCAGATTTCATGGATTTAAATCCCACTTACAATGTGTCTTTGTGCACATTACTTAAACCCTTTGGGCCTCAGTTTCCTTTATTTCTAACATGGGGACAATAGACTTGTGGTGAAGATTAGATATTATCTGAAAAATACTTGGAAGAATGCTTGATATGGAGTAAGGGCTCTATTAACATCAGTACTATGCAGTGAGTAGATGTTGAACCACGTGACATCTAACATTCTCCTGATTCTATCTCATACATTTCCTAAAGGGATTTAAACTTTGAATAACACAACTGTGCTTTTACATTCCTTTGGGTTGCTGTAGGAAGTGGAAGCAATGAGTTGCAAAGACAAATTCACATAGAAGAGCACAAAGGCATCATTCTTCATCTCTTATTTCATATTTTATTAGCATTCAAAAGATTTTAACTGATGTCTTGATCCTCATCTTTATTTTTTTTAAATTTTATTTTAAATAGATCCTTATCTTTAGAACAAAGAAGTTACCTGGATAGAAGTACTAGAAATTTCCTTTCCTTTCAGGTGATGGTGTCCAAAAAGCCATATATCAACCACAACAGAATGAAACTTATATTCTTCAAAGAATTGTAAAATGGTTGTTACCCGATCTTTCCTGCTGCAATGCTTAGAGAAATGATATCGTGTCTGGATGTTCATATTATTTTGATGTCCACCATATTTTACATTTTCTTAGATACTTCAAAAGCTATAGCTATTATGTAAAGAAAGATGGCTGTGGTTTGATGATTTTAGAGGAATGCAAATAAGTGGAAATTATGGTCCAAGGGAAATGGAACTTTGGAAGAGCCCCACTGACACCTGTTACATATTGAGTTTCTTCTGAGAGTCTGGCTATGTAGATTTCTGAGTATTTCTTTCCTTGAATTCTGCATTGTTGACCTCTGCATGGCAGGACTTTCTGTTCTTTGGTCCTGGATGCCCTGCTGCCTGTTTGGCCTGGGACGGTGGTTTGCCTACCCTGCTGGACTGACCTCGTTGGGTCCTCACCTACCTCTGTCAACACCTGTGTCTGTATATCATCTCCTGGAACTTCTGTTCTGGCCAAGTATGTGGGCACAGAACGAGGGACTGGCCTAACCTATCTACTCCATGACTATTTGCCCAAGCCCTGTTAAATCTTTAGCTTAAATAGCTAGAAATGAAATCTAAACCACATGCAAAAGATGAGCTATTTATGCTCAAAGCGTAAAACATGAAGAAGGGTGTGGCAAAAATCCTAGCAGAATTTTTAACATCCCCAGAGATGTTCAGGGAGATTCTCAGAACAAATTCATCTCTGGGGTAAATGGAATCTGCACGGTGCACTTGTGCTAACTCCGTCTCAAAACACCAGAGAAGTCCAGAAGGCAATTCTGCAGTTCCTGAAAATTGTGCTTCAGATATAAGAAAAACAATTAAATCCATAGAATTTATGATATCCTTTCACTTGATTGTCTTTATAAAATTCCCTAGAGTCTGCCTATAGACAGATTCTAGAGCTGAGCCTATGAATGAGGGCTCCTTGCTCCGACAGGACAAGACTGAGTGTTCTGAGACCCTGCCAGGCAGTGTAGACTCTAAGGGAATATGGAAAGTTGGATTTAGCTCTTTTCTACTTTTGCTTATTTGCCCTTTTTTTTTCTAATGTTTATTCATTTTTGAGGAAAAGAGAGAGACAGAGCACAAGCATGGGTGGGGCAGAGACAGAGGGAGACACAGAATCCAAAGCAGGCTCCAGGCTCTGAGCTGTCAGCACAGAGTCCAACATGGGGCTTGAACGGATGAACCGTGGTCAGTTCATGACCTGAGTTGAAGTTGGATGCTTAACTGACTGAGCCAGCCAGGTGCCCCTATTTGTCCTTCTTTCTAATCTGTCAGAATTCCTCCCAGTTCCTTAAGGCTCCAGTCTTCTCTCAGCCTTCTCATTGCTCATTGCATCTTCACTATTAAAGTCCCCAACAAACAAGTCTTTTTGGGCATATCTCCTGTTCCAGAAGAATTCTTGCTTCTTGCTTCTTTCTTTTCTACTCCAGTTATTACCATCCCAAACACAAAATCCCCCATCTTTGTGTCATTCATTTTCCTTACAACTATTAGATTTTTCTTGTCTCTGACAAAATAGGAGACAGTTCAGGAAGATCATTTTAAAAAATATTTTTTTGGTAAAACTGATAGGTAAAGACTCTGTATCATGTTATCCAATACAGTTTCACATTAGACTATTTTTATTTTCATAGTATGTGCAAACTGTGTAAAATACATAATAGCTCATATACAATAGAGGTTTATTTCTTACTCATATAAAGTAGAAAGGAGATTATTTCTACTTGGTGGGCAGCTCCAGGTAAGGATTGGGTGCCCAGTCTCCTTCCATCTCTCACCTTCCATGATTGCCATGCATCAAGCTAGTAGCAGGAAGGAGAGCATGAAGGGTCACATGTAGAAGGTTTTCATGGACCCTGGGCACAACCCACTGCAAGGCCAGCTGGAAAGCATACACAGCTTGTGCCCAGAAAGCAGACTCATCCCCAATCCTTAGAGTTGGATGGTAGGAAAAGTTCCATCTCTCCTAATAAACCAACACGCTTCCTCTCATAGATTAAGGAGAGTCATGTGCTTAACAGTGTTTTGTGTTTTGCCTTAACTGCCAGGAGGTTTGAATTTAGGGTTCAATTCAACATAGATTTTTCTACGTCCACTCTTCTGAACATTGATTTTTCTGGAACAATTATCTGCTGTTTTCATTATATGACTCCTGTTCTTTTATTTTTGCTTTAATGATCTAACTGCCTATGTACCTTCATTGTAACTGAACTAAAACTCTTACTGGAAACCAGTGGAGGTCAAAATGATGAATAAAAAATTGAATATCTTTCAAGTATGGTAAGATTTTATAAAGCACTTCTGTAGGCTTTCTGTTATTTGATCCTCTAACCAGCCTGGAATTTAGGCAGGGTAGACATTTTTATTTCCCATTTACACACAAGAAGAATGAAGCTCAAAAATATTTAACTGAATTACCCCATGGGGCAGAGCCAGAACCCAGGAACAGACTGTCAACTTTCCAGCTCATTGTATGTATGGCCCGGCTCCCACTGGCCACAAGGCAACCTCTCTTTGGGATGTTGCTGTGAGAGGAACATAGGAACATATCCTACAGGAATCCAGTAGGATAAGGACTTGATTAACAAAACAAGCATGTTAAGTTAAAAACACACAGGTGCTCAGCCCTGGCAACTTGAGATTAATGGGCAATCAGCAAATAATCAGCAATAAAATGAATGTAGAGAAAAGGTGGAATAAAAAAAGAAAAAAAATAAGAATAACTTACTGCTTCCCTACCCCCCTCCCCTTTCTAAAGGCATATTATGGGACATCTGAATGGCTCAGTCAGTTAAGCATGTGACTTCAGCCCAGGTCATGATCTCATGGCTCATGAGTTCAAGCCTCGTGTCCAGCTCTGCTGACAGTTTAGAGCCTGGAGCCTGTTTTGGATTCTGTGTCTCCCTCTCTCTCTCTCCCTCTGCTGCTTGCACTCTGTCCCACCCTCTTGAAAATAAATTAACATATAGTAAAATTTTAAAAAATAAGTAAAAAAAGAAAGACATCTCAATGGAGGCTTATGAGAAGGTAAACAGGTAAAGCTTAATCTAGAACCTAGTTGTGCATTCAGCAGCCTCAGTCAATTCATGACCTTCTAAACAAAGGCAGTAGGTCAGAGCACTTCTCACCCCAACTCTCTTAGTGGAAATCAGAAAAACCATTTTTGATGGCAACAGAAAATCAGTGAAGCTCTGCGGGTCTCCCCTACTGCTCACCCAACATTACTGTAATCGCACAAAGCAAATCCAATACCACCGCAGCTGGCACAATAGGAAATGACTGAGATTCTTTGGAGGTTTTGTTTGACTTGCTAGAATTCATGGTTGAGATTAGCAAACGATGTCATCACCAAAACAAAAACAGGTAAAGTTATTTGTCAACACACTTGACAAATTGGCCTTCTTAAACGCTGCTGACTTTTTGCAGAATTTTGTGATGAGTTCTAACAGCTTCATGCCCTTTCCCATTTCTCTATGTGATTTTGGGGCAGACACTTATAAAAATTGATCTGGGTCAGAGAGGGTGATGAAGAATGGTTTAGGTGAACAAATATTTTAACGTTGAGCTTTGGCCAGGACTGGAGCAGAGAAGGCATCCAAGAGACTTGTGATAAAGGTGGGAGAAAGACAGTACAGTGCCCATTGCTATTCATTTGTAGTGTATCAACTTAGCCAGACCTCTAGACCAAGGGCATAGCCTACTTTTTCAATTTTCCTGAGAATTAAAAAAGAAAAATAAAGAAAGCAGGCAACTGAAGAACTGTAATCCATGCCATTTTGACCACACATTTGTCATGCTTTACCAAGGATATCACACTCAGTGATAACACAAGACCCCACCACCTCTGTTGCTAGAAATAGGAAGCCTCTGGATTGTCCCTTGGTGATTTCCAACTTTTCCTCAAGGCTCTGCTTTGCACTCCCACAAGCACCTCAGGGTCTATTCCTCCCTCATCATGTGTTACCACCATTTCATGGATATATGACTCTCATCAATCTGCACTCTCTGGGCACCAATGAATAATGAGGATTACCAGGGTCACTGTTTTCCTCTAATCCTCTTCCTTCCGTCTGTGCACTTGCTCTTCCCTAATTCTCTCAACAATTCTGAGGCCAGATCACCACACTGCTCCAGACCTGCATTGTCCAACATGGTGGCCATGAGCCCCATGTGGTTATTTAAATTAAAGTGAAAATGAAAAAAATAAGAATTTACTAAAATAAAAGGTTCAGTTCCTTACAAGCATCAGCCAAATTTAAAGTACTCAGTAGCCACATGTGGTTAATAGCTATCATATTGGATAATTAAGTTAATAGAATGTTTTTATTGCCAAGAGTCCTATTCAACAATACTGTATTGGATCCTTCTCATGGCATCCCATTAATTTGTTCCACTTTCTCATTTCTGGTCACATTTATATGGCAAAGGGGTTACTTCTTCTGTAAACCTACCTGGAAGTTGAGAAAATATTTTCTTTCAGAAAATAGAGCCTGGAAGCCAGAAAAGACCTATTTTGCTACATTCCTTCCCTAGGACTGTAAAGAATATGTAATATCTATTCCTTTCAGGGGAATCCTTACCTCCTCATCCAATCCCTTTCTACCTTCCCACAGGTGTTTAGTCTGGATTTATGGTTCCAACAGATCAGTCACAAAATTATCTAGCACTGGAACATTACCCAAATTATTGAAGTCATGCTGGTCATATTTTAATTATTTGAATGATTTAATAGTATTGCTATTTTAGGACCTAACAAATGCTGGGGTTGGCTTAGAATATTCCTGCCCCCTGCCCCACAATTTCCCAGCAAACTCATACTCATACTTCATATTTACATACTGCTCTCTCAAGAAAGTCTTCGCTCATGACCAAGGCTGGATTATCACCTTCCCAGGTTTCTGCTCACCTCTTGTAGTTTTCTGTATGTTCTTTTTGTTGTTCGAAATGCATATGCCCTGATTAAGTACAATGCTGTTATTTAAGGCCAAGTAGAAGGATCAGGCAGGCAGAGAGAAGTCAGTGTGAGATCAATAGATCCCAAAAGGTGGACATTATGGGTGCATAGGAGATATCAGGAGAAGAGAGCAGAGTGTCTGAGACTGATCTGAAGGAAATTTTTCAAGGGTGTAGAGAAACTGAAGTGGATACAATAAATAAAAGAACAAGGTTATTTCCTGGAAGTAGAAAGGAGAAAAGCAAATAAACAGAAAAAGAAAGTATAACCAGTGAAATACAATTTCATTCATTTTTATGTTCCTATTTCTTTAACAGTCCCTTTATTATTAAAACAAAGTTATAAGGAAAACATTATTTTTATTGTAAAAAGTTAAGTCACCCATGAAATTAGCTTCTTACCATGGCCCACCCTCAGCTGGTGCTCTGCCCCAGGTTAACTACTCTCATGTTGTATCTTTCCAGTGTATTTTTCACACATTTCTGTCCATAAATGCACATACCCATATCACATATAGTTCTATTTTACATAACTATGTTTGCATATTTTATGTATTCAAGGACAGAATGCCACACAAATAGCTGCTAATCGTATGAAAAGAAACTCATTAGGTATTTGATTTGAAACTCTAATAAAAAAGAAGACATCTTTTTTCATTCATCAGCTTGGCAAAGATTACTAATATATACTGTTGGCCAAGATTCAGGGAAATGGGTACTATTATTAAGACTGAATTGTCAAAGCTTTTTTGGTAGGCAATTTTCTAGATTATATCAGAAGTAAAATGCATCAAATGTGTACTTTCTGAATGAGCAGTTCCAATAATGTAAGCTATCCTAAATGAACTGTGACATGTGCAGGAAACTCTATGTACAAAGATATTCATTGTAATATTGTCAGTAAAATGGACTATTTTAAATGGCCCAAGTGTTTGTCAATGAATGAATGGATAAGGAAATTACAGTATATGCCCTACTATTCAGCTGTTTTTAAAAAGAATTAGACAAGCATATGAAATTGTCAAGATTTACTGTTCAGTGAAAAAAGGAAAATTGCAGAACAGTGCAAATCATATTCTAAAATGGAAAATGTGTGTGTCTGAGTATGTATTGAGGTCTCAATCATGGAAAAATAGAACCTTACTTGTAGCAGGTCAAGGCATAGCAGATGGCTTTGTGGGCACCTTATCTCTACCATAATTCAGAGCAAAGATAAATGTCATTAAAATGTCAGCATATGTTAGTAACCTTAAAATTCCATGGTACTCTCCTAAATGTGTGTCTAACAATGCTGACTTTAAGTAATGCTGAATATAAAAACAGCATCTTTTATAAATACATCTATCTTCTACTAAGTAATGTTTCTCTGTCAACTTCCTTTCACTGAGTTTTAGAAAGAGACAGACTGTGGAGACCTATTTTATTGCCTTCATTTTACATGAGAGGAAACAAAAATCTAAACAAAGGGATTTGTCCAGCTTCATTTGAGTTGAGGGCAGAGCCATAACATTGCTCAGAGTCATCTGATATCCATTTTTGTCCCTCTTCTCATAGGGGACAACCCCAAACCTTATTTAGAATTATTTCCAATTTTCCAACATTATTTTACACAGTATTATTCTATAACCTGACCATTGTTTATTACTCTGAGTTCCTTCTGAAACTTGCTGTTATCAGTAAAACTGATGAGGGTCTCTTCTGCAATCTGGAAAAGAATAGTAAAAATATATTCATCCATTGCCTCATTCTGGCAACAGGTATTTATTGAATGCCTACCCTGTGGGAGTTGAAAACCACTCAGACCCTAACCTTCCTTCACAGAAGGGTATAATGCCAACAAGTGAACTCAAAGTCGCTCTGTAATCACTCAGTGTTCTGAGGAAAGAACAGCCTTGGGAGAGCATATGGCTCACATTGGGGAGAGGTCTCCTGGAAGGCTTCCTGAAGGAAGTAAAGTCAAAGCTGCCATCTGAAGGAAGAGCATCACACAGGCAGGTAAATGTGTATTGGGAGATTAGTTTTCTAGAATGAGGACATGAAATGCAGAATTTGGTTGGGCAGAAGTAGTGTGGTGCTTTCAGGCATCCCTTTACCTGTGTCTTTGTTAGTCACAAAATTTTAACTCCATTCAGACTAGTGAGTCCTTGGAATCATGGATATCATACTGCAAATAAAAATTAAAACTGGCTAAAATTCATTGAAGCAAGCAAAAAAATAAAAAATAAAAAAGCAAGATGAACCTTGGTTGGCAGGCTAGTGTCTCCTGTTGTTCAGTCTCTCATGAATGTTGGTAGGTGAACATAGCCGATGATGACTTAAACTGATGCATCTGTTTTGAAATAACATATCTAATCTTCTGCTCCAAAAGATGTTCACAAGTTTGACAGCAAACACTAATACATATTCATAACCAATAGGCTTCATAACAAAGGGAAATTGAGGCAAACACAACAGAACGAAGCATGAGAAAGCAGCATGTTAATTTTAAATTAAATTATAGAGATAGGAGGAAAGGATGCATTTTGATAGTGCATACTCATTCAGTTGTCATGGAACATTACCCAAAAATCATGCCAAATATTTGACAGAAGAAATATTATTTTGGGTGAAATGCTTGATAAAACTAGCAGGTTCTGGGGAAAACGAGACTCTGAAACCGTATTAGAAACTTTTTCATGTAGAGAGAGGAAAAAAAAGCATTGCAGAATTTTAATAACATGAAGTAAAAAAGTAACAAGCTTTTAAACTAAGAAAAGGTTTTTTAACCTTATGGAAAGGAAACGTCCATAAAAATATAAAAAACTTTCAGGGCTCCTGCATGGCTCAGTCAGTTAAGCATCCGATTTCGGCTCAGGTTATGATCTCATGGATCGTGGGTTCAAGCCACGTTGGGTTCTGTGCTGACAGCTCGGAGCCTGGAGACTGCTTCAGATTTTGTGTCTCCCTCTCTCTCTCTTTCTAACCCTCTCCCACTTGTACTCTTGTGTCTCTCTTAAAAATAAACATTAAAATTTTTTTTTAAAAATTTAGACAAAGCTTTCAAACTCAGGAAAGGTTTCTGGTCCATAGAATATTTTTGACATGCGTAAATGCTAAATCAGTGTGAAATTAGGAAAGATACTTAGTGTGATTACTGTGTTCTTAATACTTTTGGTAACCTGGAACCATGTCTCGTTCATTGTGACGAGCATACCTAGGCTTTCTCCTGAAGTGTATTTGAAGAGTATAGATTTTATTGTCTTGTTCAAAGCTTATACCAAGGCTTAAAATAGTGTTTGGCATAGAACAATTGCTTAATAATTATTTGTTGAATGAATGAATAAATAAACCTACCCCATGCTACTTTGTATGAGGTACAAGCTCATTATATGTTTATTAATGAATAGGTCAGTGAATGGGTGGGTGGATGGAAGCATCCCTCTAAGTGGCTTACAACTTCCATTTTGGCATTAATTTACAGGATTCATTACTCACCAGTGAATGACGGCAGTGAACTTTGGGTCAGTGACATGTTAACCCACGGCTAGCTTTAGGGAGAAAATAGCTAGATTTCTGAGGAAATTGGATTGTCAGTCTCTCCATAGTTTTTAACTATGATTTGTATTCTTGTCTTGGGCAAATCCTTATTTACAGAGTTGAGGGAAAAAAGAGGAAAAAAATTCCTTCCTTATTTCATTATAGAGTATTTCTATAGGAAGAAGTTAAGGAAAAACAAACATAAATAGCACTTCTAAAAGTTGACAGAATTTAAAAAATTAAATGTCTGCTTTAAGAATGTATTTCTTTGTTTTGCCAGCAAGTATGTAAATATTTAGGCTTATTAGAACTATTTTTCAGCCACTGATTGGGGAATCTTCAGAGGAATGAGCTCAGTGAGGGTTTTGGGTATAGACAATCTCATACTTTGTTGATGGAAATGTAAATTTGTTCAACTGTTTGGAGGAGCATTTGGCAAGATATATCAAATGCTTTAAGAATACTTAAATTCTGACTCAGCAATTACGTTTCCAGGAAATTTCCCTCAGGAAATAATTGGACAAGTGAGCAAAGATATATGTGTTGGGATGTTTATTGCAGGGCTGTTTATATAAAACAACAAAGCATTTGGAAACAATTGAAATTTTTAATACTGGGGGCCATAAATCGTACGTCTTCTCCATAAATATTGTGCAGCTGTTAAAAATGAAGGTAAAGACCAATCTATACCGTACACGGCACCCTTCATGCTGTGCTGTAAAGTGAGAAAGCAGCACACAGACTGTGACACCATTTGAGAAAAAATACACAGGTATTTCTGTTTCTGCCCAGAAGAAAATCTGAGAAGTTAATGACATTATGGAGGATTTTAATTTTGGGCTTATTTATATTTTGTATTTTCTATAGTAAGCATGGACCATTTTGTGCAAAAAAAAAAAAATTTACAAATGGATTGGCACATTTATAGATTGCTCATTGAAAGCACATGATCTCTTCTTAATTTAAAAAAGGCTGTCAAGTTTTTTTACAAAGGGTATATTTTTGGAGGTTTGCACTTAGGTTTTAGTCCTTAGTTTTGACATAAGTTATAGTAAAAGCCAAATCTTACAAATCTCAAAGGCTGAAGGAAGTTTTACAGAATTCATGATTTTTTTTTTTAAGAATAGCTTATGACAACTGACTGTATCTCCAGAAAGTGCTTTCTAGGCAAAAGGAAAGAATTTTTAGAATATTCTTTGAAAGGTTTTCAGGAAGACGGGAAGATTTTCTAAATGTCGGAAGTTGTGCCCGCTAAGACAATCAAGCAGACATCCTGAGTATATTAGCTTTTTTGCAAGAAAAATTGGAAGCAATACTTGTTTTTTTGTTTTTGTTTTTTTGCTCAATAGTTAAATAGATAGCAAAATAAATTTACAAGCATTATCTTAGAAGGGCTGAATGAGAATATGTTTTCTAATAGATCAAACATTTTTCATGTTTATTATAAGAGAAGTTTCAAAAATACTGGGGTACTAATTTTTACCTCAAAAAAGATCTAGACAGATGGGGTGCCTGGGTGACTCAGTGGGTTAAGCGTCCAACTCTTGATTTTGGCTCAGATCATGATCTTGCAATTGGTGAGATCCAGCCCCACATTGGGCTCTGCACACTGACAGTGAAAGGCCGGCTTGGGGTTCTCTTCTCTCCCTCTCTTTCTGCCTCTCTCTCCTATCCCCCACCCCAGAAAAAAATAGAAGTGAAAGGGTATACTTTCAAAATCTGTTAGGAGTTTTTGTTTGGAAAGTCTATATTCAGATTGGAACAAACTGTCTATCAGAAGAAGGCTCCCAGTGCAGAGTGACATTATCAATGTGTAGAAAATTATAAAGTTGATTGTGTATGTTCCTTTCAGGAAGAACCTTTGTTTCTTGTTTATGGTCTAATTGCAATTCCATATTTTAGAAAATAAAAAAGACTGATTTTGGTATTTATCAGTCAAAACAGTTTCCTGTTTTTAAAAATAAAAATAAATCACTAGCTCATAGGAGGAAAATACTCTGAGATTCAGCTTTAAAATGTTTTAAACATAAGATAATAACGTAAATATAAGGTTGATTGATGTCCTTATATAACAGTTTAAAATAAAAGATCAACATTGACTTAGCTTTCAGAAACAGTTTACAGGCTCAGCTCAAATGGAGTGTTTTTAGGATCAGATTTCTTTCTCCACCCTTAAAATCTGGGTCACTGAAAAATTTCCATCTCTATAACTTTTTTGGGCTAAAAATAATTTAACAAACAAAAGAATGATGGACTTCTGAGTAGTTCAAAGGGCTGTATACTAATTTCTTCTCAGAAAGTCGATTTAATTAATTAAAAGCCTACACCAAATTCTATTAAACACTTGACTACTTAGTTTTTGCACACATAATACCTCACTTGATATTTTTGTTAAGACTTCATATTTTTAGAGTAGTTTTAGGCTAACAACAAAATTAACGGGGAGGTACAGAGATTACCTATATACTCCCTTCCCCGAAACATGCATAGCCTCCCCCATTATCACATCCCCCACTGAGTGGTGCATTTGTTACAGTTGATGAACCTACATTGACCTACCGTAATCACCTCAAGTCCACAGTTTACATGGGGATTCACTCTTGGGGTTGTATATTTTGTGGGGTTTGGACAAATGCATAATGACTTGTATCCACCATTATGGTATCATTCAGAGTAATTTCACTGCCCTGAAAATCCTCTATGTTCTGCCTATTCATCCCTCCCCCACTCCTCCAACCCCTGGCAACCACTGATCTTTTTTACTATCTCTACAGTTTTGCCTTTTGCAGAACTTCACATATTTGGAATTATACAATATGAAACCTTCTCAGAGTGACTTTTCTCATTTAGTATTATGCATTTAAGGTTCCTCTGGGTCTTTTCATGACTTGATAACTCATTTAATTTCAGCACTGAATAATTTTTTATTCTCCAACATGCTACAGTTTATTTATCCATTCACCCATTGAAGGACATCAACTTGGTTGTTTCCAAATATTGGCAATTATGAATAAAGGTAGTATAAACATCTGTGTGCAGATTTTTTTTTAAATGTTTTTATTTATTTCTGAGAGAGAGAGAGAGAGAGAGAGAGAGAGAGAGCAGGGAGGGTCAGAGAGAGAGGGAGATACAGACTCTGAAATTGGCTCCAGGCTCTGAGCTGGCAGTCAGCACAGAGCCCGACGCGGGGCTCGAACCCACGAACCGCGAGATCATGACCTAAGTGAAAGTCAGACACTTAACCAACTAAGCCACCCAGGCACCCCTGTGTGCAGGTTTTTATATGGACATAGTTTTTGGTTCATTTGGGTTAAGACCAAGGAGTGTGATTGCTGGATGATATAATAAGAATATGTTCAACTTGGTAAGAAACCACCAAACTGTCTTCCAAAGTATCTGTACGATGTTACATTCCCATCAGCAATGTATGAGAGTTCTTATTCTAGATACTTACTAGCATTTGCTGTTTCAGTGTTCCCGAGTTTGGCCATTCAAATAGGGTGGGTAGTGATACCTCGCTGTTTTAATTTTCATTTCCCTGATGACATATGATATTCTTTTCATATGCCTATTTGTCATCTGTATCTGTATATCTTCTTTTGTGAGGTATTAAATAAGGTCTTTGGCCCATTTTTAAGTTGGGTTGTTTTCTTATTGTTAAATTTTAAGAATTTTTAAGATATGTTTTGGATGAGTTCTCTATTAGACATAGCTTTTGAAAACACTTTTTCCCAGTCGATGACTTGTCTTCTCATTCTTTTCACATTGGATTTGACACAGCAGAAGTTTTTAATTTTAATGAAGTCTGGATTATGAATTATTTCTTTCATAGATTATGCCTTTGGTGTTGCATCTAAAAAGTCATGACCAAACTGAAGGTCATCTAAATTTACTTCCATGTAATCTTCTAGAATTTTATGTCTTACCTTTTTGTGTAGACATAACAGAAGACAAAACCTAAGTTTTGTGTCTTACATTTAGGTCTGCAATCCATTTTAAGTTAGTTTTTTTGAAAGGGAAAAGGTCTGTGTCTAGATTTATTTTTAATTATGTGAGTGTCCAGTTATTCCAGCACCAGTTGTTGAAAATATTATCTTTTCTCTATTGTATTGCCTTGGACCTTTTTCAAAGATCTATTGACTATATTTACATGGGTCTATTTCTGGGCTCTCTGTTCCATTGATCTTTTTTATCTGATCTTGTGCCAATACCACATTTTTTTGGTACTTACTGGAGCTTTTTAGTAAATCTTGAAATAAGTAGAGTCAGTCCTCCAACTTTGTTCTTGTCCTTTAATATCGTGTTAGCTCATCTGGGTCTTTGGCTTTTCCATAAAAACCTTAGAATCAGGTGGTTGATATCCACAAAGTAACTTGCTGGGATTTTGATTGGAATTGCAAGGAATCTATAGACTATCTTTGGAAGAATTGAGATCATAACAATATTGAATCTTCCTATCTGTGAGCATGGAATATCTCCAGTTATTTAGTTCTTCTTAATTTCATTGATTGGAGTTTTATAGTTTACCTTGTATAGATCTTATATATATTTTGTTAGATTTAATGCATTTCATTTTTTCTGGATGTTGATATAATGGTATTGTGCTTTTAATTTCAAATTCCACTCATTTGTTGTTAGTATATAGCAAAGCAGTTGACTTTTGTATATTTGCCTTGTATCCTGCAGTCTTGCTGTAATGGTTTATTAGCCCAGGAGTTTATCTGTTGGTTCTTTCAGGTTTTCTATATAGATGATTATGTCATCTGTGAACAAACACAGTTTTATTTCTTCTTTTCCACTCTTTGTACATTTTATTTCTTTTTCTTGTCTTATTGCATTAGCTAGAACTTTCATTATGATGTTAGAAAACAATTGTGAGAGGAGACATCCTTGTCTTGTGCCAGATCTTAGTAGGAAAGCTTCCAGTTTCTCACCATTGAGTATGATGTTAGATGTCCATTTTTCATAGATATTCTTTATTAAGTTTAGGAAGTTCCCCTCTATTTGTAGTTTAGTGAGAGTCTTTATCGTGAATGCCCATTGAATTTTTTCAACTGCTTTTTCTGCATCTATTGATATATCAATTAATTTTAAAGGTAATTTTATTGTAACTGATATTGCCATATCCACTTTACAGGCTGATTAAGCCTTAGCACTGAAGTAACTTGCCAGCAGTTCCTATAATTACTGGTGGAATTAGGGTTAAACCTGCAATTATTTGACTTGATTTATGATATGTTGCCTTCCAGTGCTTACTATCAATCCTGATTCTTTGGCTCCAATGCAGTAGGAAAAGAAGATTTCTCATCATGAATTTCACCAAACTAGACAACCTATTAAGTAGTAAAATATATACTTATCTGAAACATTCTTGCTTCAGATAATAATAATATTAAATGATATAGTATTATTCTCATTATTCACAGATTTTATATTTGTGGGTTTGCCTACTTACTAAAATTTATTTTTTAACCCCCAAATTAAGGCTGAAGACACTTTCATGGTCATTCACTGACATGTACAGAGTGGCAAAAGATTTCTGCTCTTAATGGGCATATTCCAGGCTGTGGTCAAATGACATCACACTCTGCCTTTTAATTCTAGTACTCACACTGCAAACAAGGGTCCTACTTGTGGTCTACTTAATACCAAGTTCTTTTTGCATGTTTTGTTTTTGTTGGTTATTTCACTATTTAAAATGGCCCCCAAGTGTGGTGGTAAAGTTCTCTTCAGTGTTCTTAAGTGCAAGAAGGCTGTGAAGTGGGGATGCCTGGGTGGCTCAGTTGGTTAAGCATCTGACTTCAGCTCAGGTCATAATGTAACAGTTTGTGGCTTCCAGTCCTGTGTCAGGCCCCATGCTGACAGCTGAGCCTGGAGCCTGCTTTGGATTCTGTGTCTCCTTCTGTCTCTCCCCCTCCCAGTTCACACTCTGTCTGTCTCCCTCAAAGATAAAGAAACATTAAGAAGGCTGTGATGTGCTCATATGGAGAAAACATATGCATTAGATAATCTTTGTTCTGTTGGTCATGAATTCAATATTAATAAGTTTACTGTGTATACTAAGTTAAGTAACTTTCAAGAGAAACACACAACAAATTATGAATTGATCAAATGATATAAATATTGTGACCAGTGGGTCATAGAAACATAACTCTGTATTTCCTCTCTGAACTATGGTTCAGTAGCTGCTAATTTAGTATTTGCAAAGACTTTATAGAACATAAATGCCACGAATCACAAAAATCAAACCTATATGGTGTCATTGTAATGGGTATTTGTAATTGTGTATTTATAGAAGAGGACTTCATGCTTATAGATTAAAGTTTCAGTGTGGTATAATTTCATTGGCTGTGCAAAACTCTGGTCATCTGTATTCTGTCAACCACTATACAAGTTTCCTACTGATGTTATAACAAATTGCCACAAAATTAGTGGCTTAAACACAAATTTATTACCTTACTTTGGGGGTCAGAAGTCCAAAATGGGTCTACAAGTCTAAAATCAGGGTGTGTCATGATTGCCTTCCTTCTGGGGTCTCTAATGGAAACTCTATTTCTCATTTTCCTGCTGCTTAAGGTGCTTGCATTCTTTGGAATATAGCCCCATGTTCCTCTGACTGCTGCTTCCATCATCATATCAAATCACTGACTCTCCTGCCTCCCTTTTCCAGTTATAAGGACATTGGTCATTGAGAATGTCAGCTTGTAACCCTGTCATTATTTGCTCCCCTGCCCAAATTAACTATAGTTAACGTAAATTAACTATAGTTAATTATTAAAAAATGTAAACAAGGTACCAAGCCTTTATAAATAAATTATTGCCTATAAAAGGGGAAGTTAATTAAGTAGAGTCATAAAGTAAAATATATATTTTTTAATATCTGGAAAGACTTGCTTATTAAGTCCACATTTGGGTGCGATATGGTACAATGCTCTGGTACTTCTGATGCTTTCACTGTTACCTTGTTTTTATTTCTGTTTCTAGCCCTCAGAACCATGTCAAACTGTTTGCATGTCCAGAGAAGAGTTTATGCAGAGGATGGCAGAGATTGTTGGTTGGGGCACAAAGGACGAATATGGGGAGATCTTTGACAAAGTGGATGTGGCCCAAGATGGCTTCATTAACTGGGACAAGTTAACTTCATTTATGCTGTTAACACTTTATGAGAATGATGAACAAGCAAAGGCAACTGTGGTTCCCCAGTGGAAAGACCTTGAATTCCTCCCAACGAAACACAAGGACATCATTCAAAAAGTAATTTTCTTAAAAAGCTCAAGTCGTTATCTGACCATCAGTAAAGAAGGTTTATTAGGAATCTGGGGAGAGAATTTAAAGCTCCAAGAAACACTTCCCATCATTTCAGATGCCACCAAGCTTAAACACCTGTGGGTGACAAGTCTGGTTTCTCTGGAAAATGTAAACAAGGTACCAAGTCTTTATAAATAAATTATTGCCTATAAAAGGTGAAGTATGTTAGGATGGGGCTCCTGGTCAATATCAGGTATAACACTAGCAGTGACAGAGTGCTTCAGCCCTGCTTTGTGCCTCTCATTGGACCTGGGGAAATGCAAGTAGAGAGCCAAGTGAGCTACTCAATTCCCCAAACTGTTTTCTTCAGGTCCTTTAAAGGACACAGCTGACAGTGACTCAGATTCTTGGCTCTGTCCCAAATGTGGCCATGCTGCATTACTGGCTGGTAAGACATTTCTGACTCCACAGTTTATAGTAGAATCATGGGTCTATATGCAGCGCTGAGAGGCTATTACAATGCATGGCACAACTCAGTGCAATTACAGGGAACTGCTTATCTGATTTTAACCACTGTTCAGTTTCCTAATTCTGATGGGTAGGGCCCACACCCTTATGTAACTCAGCTTATGAGCAAGATAACATACTGAAAGGAAAATCAGTGTGTGAGGGAAGGATGAAGATGCTTAAAGAATCCATGTTCTTAGTATTTTATATTAAGCAGATGGTAAACTTCACTATGAAAATTAAAAAAAAATTTTAACATTTATTCAGTTTTGAGAAATAGAGACAGATGATGAATGGGGAAGGGGCAAAGAGAGAGGGAGACACAGAATCTGAAGCAAGCTCCAGGCTCTGAGCTGTCAGTACAGAACCTGATGCAGGGCTTGAACCCATAAACCGCGAAAACATGACCTGAGCCGAAGTCGGATGCTTAAACAACTGAGCCACCCAGGCACCCCTACTATGAAAACTTTTAAGTGCACATACGAGCAAAGATAACAGTATTAAGAGCCAATATCCGCACTTAACCATTTCCAATTCACAGCCAGTCTAGTTACATCCATATCTCCCCTCTTTTGAAATCCAGAACGTGCAATTATTTAATATGTAAATGTTACATAAAAAAGTCTTCTTTTTTTTAGCGTAACCATAATACCACTATCACATTTAATAGCAACTGCAAGAATTCCTTATTATCCTCAAATATTCAGTCAAGTACACCTTTTATCTTCTTGAATTTTTTAATAGTTTGTTAATTCCTCATCTGATAGTTTATTTGAATCACGATCTGAATAAGATCGCAACCACTGTGAATTGTTGATATGTCTCTTTTGATCTACATGCTTTCCTCTACCTCTTCTTTATTATTGCTGTTCTGTTTTTGTTAGAGAAACTGGTGTTTGTCCCTCAGAGTTTCTCAGTCTGGATTTTGCAGACTGTGTTTAGATGGGGTTGTTTTCCAAGTCTACTTGTTTCCCTTATTTCCAGTAAATTGGTGGTCAAGATCAGTTGTCTTGAGCAGTTTCAAGATGGTTTGTTCTGGAATAGGTGTTCCTCATTCAGGAGGCACAAAATTCCTGTTCTCTCTCTTCCTGGGATGTTAACAGTTATTGCTGATTATTTCCTGATCTGTCAACTTATTAGGGTTTGCAAGAAGATGATGTTCTAATTCCATCATTTCTTCTTTCTTTACAAGCTGGAATACCTCTATAAAAAGAAATTCCACCTATCAATTATTTAGCTATAATGTAATACAAATCATAGAACAAAGGGAGGATGAATGGCTAATTCTTTACCTTTCAAAATCCTCTAAAGATGATAAATGAGTACAACTATCATTATTGTTATCAATATCATTACAAACTCATGAGTTTAAGCAATTTTATTTGTTTCAGCCCACTGGGTTGTTAACTCATCCTTAAAATTGTACCATCTTTGGACACTGGAATGAATGCAAGTCAGATTCTGAGTCTTTTCAGATATAACTGTATTAGTCTTTGAAAGCTTCTTTGTTTTCTGGTATGACAAGATGTTCCGGCATCATCTTGCACATTTATTATGCCAGAGCCAGAATCCTCCATTTCTCCAAAGACCCAGGTTCTTTTTGGTGGGAAATGGTATGCTCTACTGCCTTGAACATAAAGAATCACCATCATCATCATCATTAACTTCCGATGTGACACACCTGCTCTATTAATCTTCTCAAGATCACCACGAAGTGGTGAGGCACTTAGACAAGGAGAGGTTGTGGAATTTGCCCCAGGTCACACAGAATGCAATTGGTGTTGTAAGATTTGGATACAGAGGTAGCTTGATTGCAGAGCTTGTGTTTGAGTCGTTGCTACCTCTAGACTAGTAGCTGACATCATATCCAGTCTCTTCTTGCTAAGGATGTGGTGTTATTGTTAACTGTATGGATTGCGAGATAGCTCAAGCCCAGATTTCCTTTCATATCTGTGTGTAGCATTCTGTTATTATCACATAATGTTTATGTTGTTATATTGTGTAATGGTTATACTGCATTGTTTCTTCTTTCCAGGACTGATAACTAAATCTTAGCCTTTCCTTTGCACTTATGGAATGTAGAAGTTTAAAGAGTGTTGCTTTTTCCTTCTTTCCTCAAAGAGTTGATTGAGATGGAATTATACAAAATGCACTGCACATACTAAACATACCCAAGTTGATACATTTGTGTACTGTGAAAAATCAAGACTACAATGAAGATAATGAACATATTCATCATGCTCAAAAATTTCCTTGTGCCCTTTGTAACCCCTGTCCAACCTCTCCCATCTCTCAGGTAGCCACTGATAGGCTTTCTGTCACTATACAATAGTTAGCATTTTCTAGATTTGTATGTAATTTACATTATCCAGTGTATACTCTTTTTGGTCTGACTTCTTTAACTTGGTATGATTATTTTGAGATACATCCATGTCCTTGGATATATCAGTAACTTATCTTTTTATTATTGTGTAATATTCCACCATGTGGATATAGCATATCCTTACCAACAGATAATCAGAATTGATCATGGTTTTCTTACCCTCTTATTTTGCCCATTTTAATAGGTTTGTATTTTATCTTATTTCCCTAATGACTAATAATATTGAGCATATTTTCATATACTGATTTGCTACCTATATATCCTCTTTGGTAAAATGTCTGTTCAAATCTTTTGCCCATTTGGTTGTTGGTTTTATTTTACTGAGTTTTGAGAGTTTCTTTATATATTCTGGCTATATACATTTATCAGATGGATAATTTACAAATACTGTATTACAGCATGGGTTTTGTCTTTGTATTTTCTTAACACTGCTTTTAGCAATATCACTTTCAGATTATTCACTACTAGTGCATAGAAAAAATAGACTTTTAAAATTGATCTTATATCCTGTAACTACACTGAACTCATTTACTGGTTTTGATCATGTTCTGTTGCTGTTATTCTTTAAGATTTTCTATGTTTAAGATTGTGTCATCTACTAATAAAGATAATCTAACTTCATCCTTTCCAAACTGGGTGCTTTTATTTCCTTTTCTTGCCTAACTTCCCTTTCTGGAAATTCCAGTGTGGTGTTGAAGAGTAGTGATGAAAGTGAACATCCTCATCATGTTCCTGCTCTTAGGGAGAATATATTCAGTTTTCCATCATTAAGTAGATCATTTGTGGGTTCTTTGTATCAAGTTGAAAATGTTTTCTTCTATTCCTGGCTTGTTGAGCATTTTTATCATGAACATGTGTTAGAATTTGTCAAATGCTTTTTTGGGTACATTGAGATAATCAGATAGTTTTTATCCTTTATTTGGTTAATATAGTGTGTTACGTTGATTGATATTTATATGTTAAAGTAGCCTTGCATTCTGATGTAAATATCAGGTGGTCACAGTATGTAATCTTTATTATATGTTTTTGGATTCTCTTTGCTAGTGTTTAGTTGAAGATTTTTGTGTCTATATTCATTAGGGTTTTTCATCTGCAGTTATCTTTTGCTGTTTTTGTGTGGTTTGGTATTAAGATAGTGTTGGTTTCATAAAATGATTTGGGAAAAGTTCCATCCATTTCCTTTTTTTTTTTTAAGTTTGAGAAGAATTGATGTTAATTCTTTAAATGTTTGGTCTCATTTATTAGTAAAGCCATCTGGGCCTGGGCCTGGGATTTTCATTGTGACAATTGTTTTGATTACTCATTCAATTTTTTTTTTTACTTATATGTTTGCTGAGATTTTCTATTTGGTCTTGAGTTAGTTTAGATAATATTCTTGTTTCCAGAAATATGTGTAGGAATTTCATCTAGCTTATCTACTTTATTGGCATGCCATTGTTTATGATATTCTCTTATAATCTCCTTTTATTGTTTTCAAGTCGATAGTAGAATACACTTATTTCTGATTTTAGTAATGTGTATTTTCACTCTTTTTATCTTGGGTTGGTTTAGCTTAAGTTTTGTCAATTTTATCAACAAATTTACTTACACTTTTAAAAATAGTGTTGGGATTTTATCTAACTCGTGAAGGCTACTTAGAGTTTTTATCAACTGTTTTCTGTGAAAGCCTCTGCTTGTTTTATAAAACAAGATTTTTAAAGCTTCTGGTATGACTGCGTGATGCAGTAGCCTCTGTTTTTGTCTTTCCTTTGTGATTAATCATCTCATCTCCCATGGATGCAAGAGGTTGGCAGGTATGTGAAGTGGAGATACAGAGCAAAGTATGTTTAAATACCTTTAATGAGAAGAAGAACTTTTTCTTGGCTAGAATCCAAAGTTAGAATAAAGTCGACTTGTGCCACCATGCTGTGCATCTATAATACTGTTAGTGACCCTCAGGGAACAGTGTCTGATTTGGTGCTAAGAGTCGCATGTCTCCTTTGTATACTGATTTCACTAAGTTCATCAGAAAAATACTTTCTGATTTTCTATTTGTTAATTCAGATAGCAGTGGCTTTTACGAGTAAAGAGATTTGTTTCTATGATCTGCTGTCCAAAGGAGAATTTCCTTGTCAATATAAACTCGAAGGCCTGAAGGGAACACCGATTTGTATGGACTATTGGTATGACACCCTTGATGCCAATGAATCGATTCTTTCTTTTGGGGATACAACTGGAAAGGTAAGTGAGGGAAGGAAAGATTGAACACTATGGATTTAATCATGAAACTGTAGCTCAATATAAAAATAGAATACTATGAGTGTGACCTCCTAACTGAGCTACATTACAAATTATAAGGCTACCCATGCTGGATGTGGAAAAGAAGGATTAGGTCACAGTTCCCTTTGCTGCTTATGAAAAACACTCTTCATGTGATTTTCTTGCCTATGTGTAGTCTCATTTTCCTTATTTAGAAAAAAATTGCAATTTTTTTCACCATAGGATACTTGATCTCTTATGTCTCAATTTTAATAAATGTCAAATATTAAATGCTTAAAGTTATCTCTCATAACTTTCAAATTAATTATTCTGATTTTCATTTAAAAGGCTCCTCTGTACCAGCCTTCTGGGCAGTACTTATTTCCTGCATCATGTAACAAAGGGACAGATGCATCAGAGATGCGACACAAAAACCCAGACCCTGGATACAGTGATTCCTCTTTCTACATTCCACCTAATCGCTAAAATATTATTATTTGTTGAATGACATGAGAATATGCCCATGAACTCTGAAGTAGTCTAATTTTAACAATTTCCTTACCTAATTGTGAAAGCTTTTCATTCTTTGTGTTTTTAATCACAAGTGTATCATAAAAGCAAATAATGAACTGTCCTTGGTAATTGCTTTTACCAGCATTGTAGTTGTTCTGTCTTTTAATGTGACCACCTGTATCCTTTAAATAATATTGAGGAAACTCCCATTAATGCACTGTCTGTTCCTTATTAATCTTAAAGAACATAGAATTTTTTCCCAACAATGATCCTGTTCATGTTTGTTTTCTTTTCAATATCTCTCCCAAGATTCAAGCAATTGTTTTCACGATGGCCTTGATTTCCCTGTTTGAGCGTCCTGCTAATGCACATGAAGATAAAGAAGCTACGACGACTATTAACTGGACAGGGTTGCTCTCTGGATATCAAAAATCTTGCTATACATTACAGCATAATCTTCATCATGGAGATTGGGTCAGGCAAGGTACTGAATTTGAACAGTAATGAAAGAAATGGTCACCTTAGACTTCTACATTTACATTCTTTGATGAAATTGTGTCCCATCAAATGTTAGTCTCGAAACCAATAATTGATATTCTGAAGGTTTTGGCCTGGATGGTCTGCTGTCTCCTACACACCAGCAGGAATTCTTTCTGTATTTCTTGCCTTCTAAACTTTCATGCAATTAATTCAGGTGAACTGTGCACTCAAGACATCTCAAGAGAAGGGAGAAATTGTCACAGAATCCATTTAACTTCAATCCAACTCTGATCCTTAAAGTCTCATCTAGCCACATCCCCAGCTGCTTAGTGAAAGAATGTAATGAGTGCCCTCAAAATCATGCCTTTGTTTTCTTGAAAGCATATTTGTTGGAGTGTCTTCAAAATGGATCTTCTTCCCCCCCACCCCCTTTGTTGATATACTGACTGGTTTCCTCTATTCTAGAGTATTCAGTAGTATTTCTCTGTGTGATAGATTATGTCATAAAATAGCATCTCTTGAAAGCCAAAACATTCCTAATACCTTGTCACCAATGAGTTTATTAGCTTCACAATATATATAACTTTTAGAAAACTTGCCTGTTGATGGTCCAGGATCCACATGTTCAATATCTGTTCTGATATCTCTTAGGTCCAGACACTAGACTATGGTAATCTTCTCACTTCTAAACTGCCACATTAAATTATGCCCATTGAAAGGAATGGAAACTAACAGTCTCTTTGACTGTTATCTTATAGGTCTATTCTTAAAATACTTTGAAGGAGAGACAGCAAAATGGACCCAGCTATTGGCCCTTATAGTAGTTTTACGGTCTTTGGAGTTTAGAAAGTTGCACCTAATTCTTTAATTCATGGCCCACAGTGGTAATATCCAGAAGATTAACTATAAGTTCTGTATTTTTTTTCTTCACTATAAATCATATTATGTCTTTGATACCTTCTGCCCATCCTTTAATTCTGGCATGATGTTGACTGTGGGAAAAACAGAAGATGGTATTTTTTGGTTATCTACTGTGTGTCACAGGCACAAAATTCTGTGTTATGCTTGTATAACATGGAGATAAGAATCGCAGTACTAGCAACTGCAGAGAACTATTGCAGCTGCTTCCACACAAGCATGGTCACTGAAGTATAACTGACATGTGTTCATGTGTACAGTGTAGTGATTCCCAACTCTGTACATTATACTGTGTTCACCACAAATGTAACTAGTATCTGTCACTATATAACCTATTACGATATCATTGTCTCTATCCCCTACACTATACCTTTTATTCCTGTGATTTATTCATTCCATAACTGGAATCATTTGTCTCCTGCTTTCCATCATCAGTGTTGTCCATACCTCATCCCCAGCAACCATCAGTTTGTTCTCTGTCTTCATGAATCTGTTTCTGCTTTTTGTTTGTTTATCCATTCGTTTTGCTTTTTAGATTCCACATATAAGTGAAATTATATGGTATTTGTCTTTCCCTGTCTGATTTATTTCACTTATCATAATACCCTCTAGGTCCATGTGTGTTGTTGCAAATTGGAAGCTCTCATTCTTTTTTACGGCCAAGTAGTATTCCAGTGTGTGTGTGTGTGTGTGTGTGTGTGTGTGTGTGTGTGTACACATATATGTATGTATACACACACAAATGTATATATAAATATGCCATCTCTTCTTTATTTTCCATATCTTGGCTATTATAAATAATGCTACCATAAACAGAGAAGCGCATCTATCTTTTTGAATTAGTGTTTTTTGGGTTTTTTTTGGAGGGGGGTAAATACCTAGGAGTAGAATTACTAGATCATGGTACTTATACTTTTAATTTTTGAGGAAACTCCATCTTGTTTTCCACAGTGAATGTACGAATTTACATTCCTACTAACAGTGTATGAGAGTTCTCCACATCCTCACCAATACTTGTTGTTTGTTGTCTTTTTGATTCTGCCATTTTGACAGGTGTAAGGTGATATCTCACCATGGTTTTGATTTGTATTTCCCTGATGATTAGTAATGTTGACCAGTTTTTCATGTGTCTGTTGGCCATTTGTATGTCTTCTTTGGAAAAAATGTCTATTCATGTCCTCTGCTCATTTTTAACTTAGATTATTTGTTTTATTTTTTTTTTCTGTATTGAGTTGGTCTTTATATATTTTGGATGCTAATCTCTTATTGGATATGTCATTTGAAAATACCTTTTTACATTCAGCAGGTTGCCTTTTCATTTTGTTGATGGTTTCCTTTGCTATGAAAAAGCTTTTTACTTTATGTATTTAATACATAAAACAAAGACTAGATGGACTACAGTAATAAAGTAACAGTTCTTAATACCTACTTGTCATAGGCTTCTCAAGAGTAGGGTATTATTTGAGTACTATGACCTTAAATTTCTATGAATACATACAGAGAAGTAGCTAAGAGAATTTTGTTATTGAAAAGATTGGGGATACAACAAGTAAAGTTTTCAATTTGATGTTATTTTTTCTGAATGTGAGTAGTATATACTCTTCACAGTCAGTGAGAGAATGAAAAGTTTCCACTCTAGACCCTGTCATAATTTCATTCATACTTCTCCCAATTCAACTCTGCTGGTAAAGTAACTGCTTATAGGCATTTGTCTGTTAAATTGCAGGACAAAGAGTTTTGTACAGGTCCAGGTGAATTCATTGCTCATCATGTTTTCAAAATATCATTCTAATCTTTCGTTCCCTCATCTACTGACAAAAGAAAATGGACACTCAGTTTAGTATCAGCACTGTAATTCATGTTTATAACCTAAGCAATCCAACTTTGGAGTCTAGTCTCCAAATCACTGCGATTAGGAATTGGCTACAAAAATGTTTTACATATAAAAGAAATATCAGGGATATTTGCTATCCTATTGAGATTACATATTTCTTAGCTCTGTGAATCAAAACTCATTATAATTCAGTGGTTAATTTTTGGAAAAACAGCTGAAAAAATATACGGTAGTCAGTTTTTTTAAATTGTGGACTCAATGCATCAATCAGTCAACATTTACTTGTCTTTTATGTGCTTTACAACTGCTTTAGGCATTGGAGACTGTAGAAGAAAGATTAAGTATAATCCTTAAAAAAGAGTATATGAATAAGAATTAAAGACTCATGTAAAATAATTTATTAGAACATTGTACAATGGTACTGAAAATTAACTACTAAACCATATAAATGAGATATTAACTCCCCTGGTGACTCTTAAGCAGCAAGCATTGGGAGAAAAAGCTTCAAGGGTGGCTGGTGCTACTCAAAGGATGGATGGGAGGGGAAAAAAACATGGAGAACATGAGTAAAGGAAGACAAGCAGGCATAATGATGGGGGGGAGAGACAGACATGAATAGATGAGAGGCCGAGTATTGAGGAAATAAAAATGAGTAGGTCTAACAGGGACATATGTTGGAAATCTTGGCAACTAACCATGTTTGCACCTGATAGAAAATGAAACGGTGAAGCATTGAAGGCTCTGAGGATACTTGGACAGACCCAATGCACACAGCATTTAGGAATGGTTTATTTGATAATTCTGTCTGGCCTAAGGTGGAGGACAAAGAAAGAAACTGCAATCAGACTAGCTAATTAGAAGGCTTTTGATGATGAAAAAGTGGAAATGATAAAGCAAGCAAGGAAGGAAATAAGCAACCCGTTGAAACAGGAATCTTCAGGACTTGAGGTCTGAAAATGTAGAATGAGGAGCCGTTTTAGGATGTCCCACAAAGACATTAGTTTCCATGTAGGAAATGTTCTATTTCCAGATCACAGATGCCCTGGTCCTACCCAGTGCATCAGATTCTTCTCCATTCACCTTCTCAATGTGGACTACCTCTTGGATTCCTTTATTCTGGGATATTCCAGATCCTGCCACCAAAGAAGAGTCTTTCTTGCCAGCATTGACCCCAAAACTTCCCTTACCTTTACCAAACTCCTTATTTTCCTTCTTCTTCTAATACATATGGACTTTGGCTTACATGATTTGCAGGGTTCTCAATTTGGGCTTCTTAACAGTCTTGCTTTCAGACGCAGCTCAATCTGTGAAGCAATCCTAAACATTTTTGTACCTACATCACAACTTTTGTCCTGCCTGTCATAGCTCTTTCAAGCCCAGAGGAAATATGGATGCTTCACATGCAAATCACATGTATACGTAAACTGAAAGCAAAAACAATCTTCCTAGGGCATATGATAGGTCCTTTATTCTCCTTAGTGTCTACTGCAGCACATAGTACATGTTTTGTCCTATTTCCCCTTCACACTGTTTTTAAGCAACTTAATTGTGATGTGCTTCAGTTTTACAGGTATGTGTGAAAGAGAGAGATAGAGAGAGAGAATGTTTACACTGCTTGGAACTCATTGATATTCTTGGATATATGGGTCTGCAGTTTTGATTACATTTAAAAATTTTTTATTGTTATTTTTTCAAAAAATTTTTGACCCCTTCCTTTTTATTTTTCTGGGAGTCCTATTATGTGTATCTTAGATATTATCCTACAATAAGCTTTATACATTTTTATCCAATCTTTTAAAAATTTGTTTTAAATCATTACGTTTTAGTTTAGTTAGATTTTATTTCTATGTCTCCGAGTTTGTTTCTTTTCTTCTGAGATATTGCAGAATGGTTTCAAAAGATGGGGCTGCCTCTCTGGTTCACGTGGGCCATAATGTCCCAACCTAGCTCTGGAGGGGTGATGGCTCTGCAGAGAGTCATAGTATGGCCACACTCGGAGGAGCCAGCAGTGGGACCACCTCAGAGAGCTGCAGCCAAGGTAGACAGCACCCACCAAGCCATGGAGGTAGCACTGCCATTCTGGTGGACTTGGAAGGGAGAGCATCAAGCCAAAGAGAATTATTCTTGAGTGTTAAGGTTTCATGGAGTTTTTCTTGGTTAGACTTTGTATTTGCTTGGTATCTATTAGCCATTTATTCTTTCCTATTTCTTCCTTTTGGAATGGGAATGCTTATCATACGCCTATTCCACCACTTTTTTGGAAGCACACAACTTGTGTGATTTCCTGAGTTCACAGTTTGGGAAGAAATATTCCTCAGGATGAATTGTATCCCAAGTCTTCCCTGTATCTGATTTGGATGAGACTTTGACCTTAGACTTTAGAGTGGATACTGGAATGAGTGAAAACTTTTGAGACTATCGGGATATAATTTGCTTTCCAGAAGGTCATAGATGGGGGAGGGGCAGAACGTTATGGACTAAATGTTTGTGTCCATTTCCAAATTCATATGTTGAAATTCTAACACCCATATGATGGTATTAGAAGGTAGTACCTTTGGGAGGTGACTAGTGTAGCTCTCGTGAATAGGATTCATGCTCCTGTAGGAGACCTCAGAGAGTCTCTCACTTCTTTCCCATGTGAGAACACAGCAAGAACTCACCTATGAACCAGGAAATGGGCTCTTACCAGAGACTGAATCTGTTAGCACCTTGATCTTGGACTTCCAGTCTCCAAAACTGTGAAAAATTAACTTTTGTTGTTTAAGCTACCCAGTCTCTATATTTCATTACAGCAGCCGGAACCAGATAAGGCACTGGATAAATAGTCTGAAAAATATTTTAAAAGAAAACAGAGATACCAAAAGAAATCTTACTCAATATTAGTAGATATTTTTAATAGGAGTTATTTATGGTTAAAAAAGTGATTGGGGTAAAAAAGATTGCAAATAACGTATAGTTTAATACTATGTGAATAATATGGAAGAAAATGGATAGAGAAGATAAGAAGGATAAAGAGTCTAGAAAGGTGAAGAGTTTATAGCTTTTGTCTTATTTGAAATTTTATATTTGAAGCCCAAAGTACCTCGGAAAGAAGGGCCTAAAGATTTAGCAGTAGAGTTTAGAAGCTTAAATACAACTTTTTGTTTGCTTGCAGCTCAGTTAATTCAGTCTGAGGAGAAGGAAAGAAATGCTAAGCTAGGAGAGCAGAGAGAAAGAGGAGGGCAGGATGGAATAAAAAAATAGTACAGTGGCATTTGTAGTGCTCCCTGGTCCACAGACTCACCTACCAGGAGCAAGCAACCAACCATTGCTTTCACCGTATGTAGCTTTTTTTTTTTTTATGTATATGTATATTTTTATTTATTTCTAGGAGAGAGAGAGACAGTTTGAGCAGGGGAGGGTCAGAAAGAGAGGGAGACACAGACTCTGAAATAGGCTCCAGGCTCCGAGCTGGCAGTCAGCACAGAGCCCGACGCGGGGCTCGAACCCATGAACCGCAAGATCATGACCTAAGCGAAAGTCGGACGCTTAACCGACTAAGCCACCCAGGCTCCCTGTGGATGTACCTTTTTACCCCAGAGACATAAATCAATACTCTTAGAACTCTTCAGGAAATATTTTTGCTGGTTTTATTCTTAGTCTAAGGAAAGAATATACAATTGGGGAAAGAAAGAAATACATGAGCAAGTATGGTAATAAAGTTTCTTTGAAGCTAAGGATAAAATATTTATAAAACTGAAATGTCAAAGGAAAAAACTTAGTTTCAGACATAAGAGTATTAACTGACTGTTTTAAAATAAGGTTCAGATTTCTAATTTAAAACTTTGAAGGAGAAATATTTTCATCTTGTCTGAGTGGTTCTGTGTCATTCTTTAATAGAAAAATAATTACATTCTGAAATGCTTGTAAGTTAAGTACAAAGATTTTATGCAACAGGGGCAAGACATAAGTGTCTTGAGTCTCAGAGAAGTTTTGGGTCTCACGTAATTGCCTCCTCATATAGAAATATCATTGGAAACCTTGAAAACCGTAGACTAGAAGTAAGGCTTTTAAAAAGTGATCACTAAATTGTCAGTAATAAACACCATTGATTTTTTTTTTACTATGTTGAAAGATGTTTTGTCTCCTTTGTTTGACCATGGCCGGGAGAAGGTACAAAACAGTTTGGACTGATAACTAAAATCACTAACTGCTGCACTAATTAATGGAGGTGTGTCAGAGAATTGAGAATACAGGTGCCAGCTTATATTTCCTTAAGAAACCTTTGTAATTGATAGAGACGAAGTTTGGAAGAGAAGCTACATTTAGTCTGGTGCTGTGCTTTGTTACACTCCTCTGCATCTAAATCAGTCCAGACAAAAAGATGGTGCATTCCTGAGTTAGCTAGAACACCGTGTCCTTCCTTCCTATCAGTTCTCTCACTGTGTTTAAAGCAGTTGGAATCAGCTTTGAACTGGTAGCCCAGGTTTGCAGAGGTCTCTTCCTACAGCCTGTTTAATAGCATGGTGGAAGGTTAAGATCCATTTGTATCATGAACATGGGACTCTAATCAGCATTTTGAAAAGTCATTAAATTAATTGCACTATTATTTTTTAATGGGTCTAGCAGCACTGAATTAGATGCATTTTGATTTTTAAAAATGTAATAGAGTGATTCTTTCTTTCCTTCTTAAAACAATGATTGGTCAGAATATAGAAGGCCGAGTTGTGGTCTCAGAGAAAGGGAATCAAACTTCAAAATAAGAAATGCAACTAAAAACAAACTCTCTCAAGCAAGAGATCATCAAAGAAAGTTCAAGGTAGGGCATTTTCCTAGAGTCAGAGGACTCCTAAAGTAACAACGCTTGGAAAAAGATAATAAGAATTCCTAGTTAGAAATGGCCCAATTTTCTACTCTGCTATAGCTTCTGCCTGTTTGCAGATGATATCAAGTGGCCTCATTCTAGCTTATTTCAACTTCACCTAATGGCGTTACTTACTTGGTTTTTAGGTATCACATTCCATTTTCAGGTCACTTTCCCCACCTTAACTAATTGCCATGACACAGGTCATTCTGACAGCACACATGCCAGAACAGAGCGGGGATCAATGGCAGTTCGCTTAATGCCTTTATTATGACTAAGTGGCAGAACGGGAGCATGGAAAGTGAGCATCTTAATGGACAGACATGATCAAGTTGTCTTTTTTTCCCCTCACAATATTATCTAAAAGTAATTTACAAAGTATTTTTTTCCTCTACCAATCTTCAAACTCACTGAGAATATTAAAAACAAATCATTTATTTTATCAGCTCACCCCGTTCCCTAGCTTGATATTTTAAAAACTTTTCCATCGTAACCTATCATTTCCTTTCCTGTCTTCAAGAAAGTGAGGAAAACATTTTTATTTATCAGGTAATTTGATTTTAAGGAAATGGCTTTACCCTCACCTTTTACTTGGCCATTCACAGGAGCTCTGGCATTCCACAATCTAATCACATACAAGTTCTATCTTGGTCTAGAAGTAAAGTGTGAATTGTTAAGCCTCCAATATGTACGACTACAGACCCATAAATGTCACTTGGTAGCCTGCAGATTCAAATCTAAAAGCACTCCTTTGACTACCAGAGCAGAATGTACTTCTTTATATGTTTTTCTTTATAGCCTCAAAACTGAAGATGATAGTTGGCTGTAATGTGGGAACACAGGACAAAGTCATCTTCTGGGTAGAAATACTTTCTGTTGATTATACTGTAATGACATTATGAAATTTCCATGGATTTGAATATATAATTACAGTGTTTGTTATATACTTTAGATCAGAAACTTTTGCTTCACAGAGTCAAGCTACAGTAACCCTTAGCATTTTCTGTAAACAAAAGGAGTATTTTCAGCAAGGTTGCTTCCTAATGAAGACAGTTGTCATCAGACTTAGACTGGTGGCACTTCCCGTAAAATAGCAGCAGTCGTGGAGTGGGTGCTCCGGGACCTTTATTGTCATGAAATTAATTGCTTCCTAGTGAGGATCAGAGGACTCACCTTTGTAGGAGCTGATCACATCTTCTTCTTTTTTTTTTTTTTAATTTTTAATGCTTATTCATTTTGAGAGAGCGAACCTGTGCATGCATGCATGTGAGCGTGCATGCGCGTGCGCAAACACACCCACCCACCCACACACATGAGTAGGTGAGGGGCAGAGAGAGAGGGAGAGAGAGAACCCCAGGCAGGCTCCCACTGTCAGTGCAGAGCCTGAATGGAGCTCTATCTCAGGAACCATGAGTTCATGATCTGAGCTGAAATCAAGAGTCACATGTTTAACCAACTGAACCACCCAGGTGCCCCAGAAACTGATCACGTTTTAGGTTTGTTTTCCCTCCCTTCGTCTCTCTACTTTCTCTCTCTTTTTTTCTCTTTTGAAGGAAAGACAGGTGAGAAAAAAAGATAGAGAGGAAACAAGGAGGAGACAAGAATACTATTTGCCTTTTGGAGCCTGTGAGTCCGGCAGGTCCTCCTGGCAAGAGGCAGCAAGATCCTTGCTTGGGGAATGGGATTTTGCTCCACAGTATCTGGTGCTGGGTCACTGAGGACATAGGAACAGCCATTTTACCCGAGTCTCTGGCCGTGTTTGTGCCAGACATTGAGTCCTGGCGATTCCACTCTAACATTCTAGACCAGGCATGACTTAAATGAACCCTGGTTTGAGCGTGAGCTGGACCTTGGAGAGCAGCAGATGACTGCTAAGCTCCTGTTTGCCTGCTTCCGACCCAGAAGGAAGAACCCAGGAATTTGGCCTGTCACTCATCTTAAAACTCCAGAATCCCATATGATTATTGTGATTAATATTGTTTTGTGTCATGTGTGTCAACTGAAAAAATTGTTTTTCAAGGTATCCTTAGATTGGGGAAAAGGTCAGAATGCAGACTTCGCTGTAACTTCTCATTGTAAATTCTTTACTGGGGCAGGGAGGCATTAATGAGGTATTTTCTATGTGCTGGTGGTATTTTCTATGTATGGTTGTGTCATCATAATCTGAGTTTAATTTTTGACTTTAGGTATTAAAACAGTTTAATTTTGCTCATGTTTTGCGAGAAACCAACTAAATGTCCATTTCTGTTTTTCAATCAGTTACTTACAGTGCATCTTTAGATGCTGTCATTTCCAGTACAACCAGCAATACAAACACTGTGGTGCTGGCTTGGAGAGAGAAATCAAGAAAGCCTCTTAAAATGACATCCTTCAATGTTGCGGAGGGCATTCATGCTTTTGATTACCACTCTCGGCTCAATTTAATTGGTATGTAAAATAAATCATGGTAACTATGAGGGCCTCATAAATAGTCGGGATGTGTATTTGTATGCACGGAGCCTCTCCACCTTCTTGCTTTATTGCCAGAGAGACCAACTTGAACAGCTCACATTTTATTGCCTGAGAGTATCTGATAATGATGCATTATGATGTGCGGCATGTATGAACTACACTGGGGTGAAAGTAGGAGAAAGTGCCCCCATGCTTTAATTAGTGTTTTTATTAGAATGTGTGGGGGATGTCAGATGATATAGAGAGAGAAGGCAGTTTTTGTTCTGTGTGCGCTGTTCCTCCATCTTTCTAACGCCACCAAATGCTCAGTCTTCTGTAGCAGCTGTTGCTACTACCACCATCACTCCCGCTGCTACAGCCATGGCACGTATATGCCAGAACTGCAGAATGTAGAATGTTTGCGCCATTCACGATGCAACCCACACTGCTTTTTGAAAACTTTCAGATAATCTTAGTTTTAGTTTAAAATGAGAGATCTTTTTTTGATATAAAAGAGGATATTTTAGCTGAGGAAATAAGCCATAAAGTTTTGGGGCACTAACTAATTAAATAAAGTATATGACATTTTGAAAGCTGATATGGTATATACATTAGTTCAAACACTATGAAAAAGTGAGGCACTAAAACTTAATAGCATAGTTGTAGAGAGTGAACATTCATGGCCATTGGAATGGGTCATATTAATAACCCTCATTTAATAATTATCACTCACATAAAGAGTATTGGTATCAGCCAGGAGGCTGAGTCTCTAAAATCCCTGATAATCATGACTGACAATCATAGTACAAGATACCTTGAATAGGAACTCAGGTATATGCCAATGTTCACCTTTCAGAGAGAATTCTAGATCTATTAGAGAAGGCTGGGTTAGCGAATTGAGTTTGGAAGGACTCAAATATCAACCATTTCATTGATTCATTGATTGATTATTGACCCTTTACAGCGGTCACTACTTCGTACCTGGAATAGTGCTGGAAAGAGAAGAGAGAATAAGTTCAGCTCTATAGTTGGCCCCAAACAAAAGAAAAACAAAGAGTGCTCTCCGAGTTTCCACAGACCTGAAAAACCACTGTTCCGCACGCTCTTGATGTGCTCCCTGAATAAGACCAATTCAATTCAATGTTCAAAAATACCTTATTCCCTCAATAGAGCAGGGAAAAAATATAATTCTACTGTTTGTGTGCTTATAAATACTCAATTGTTTATATGACAGTGGAAATAATTTTTTCCGTATACTTTTTCATTAATTTGAAAACTTTAAATATTGGTTTAGTTATTTCTCACTCCTGGGATAACGAACCGTAACTTGGTCTATATTCCTGGGTTGTGCTAGCAGGCGAAGAAGAGCATCAGGACTGAGAACCAGGATTTTGTGGCCTCCTGGTTGGGCCACTGGCTGCCTCCTACCTGGGACTCTATTGTCCTGTCACCCCATGAATACTCATTCCCCGCTTCCCCCTCCATTTCAACCATTTCCAGTAATAGAACTCATGTCTTGTTAGCATGACACGATCTTCCTTTCTTCAAAGCAGGGTGCATTTGTGCTCAGAAAGCATTGAGCAACCTACATATGTGCGTGCGATATACACTCATTTCAAAACAAAAATGTTGTGGGTTATTCGTGTACTAAAAGCACCTTTCCTTTTCTCTTTCTAATTCTGATTAGCAACTGCTGGCATCGACAATAAAGTTTGCCTTTGGAACCCCTATGTTGTCTCTAAGCCAGTTGGTGTCCTTTGGGGTCACTCAGCAAGCGTAATAGCTGTCCAGTTCTTTGCTGCAAGAAAACAACTTTTCAGCTTCTCCAAAGATAAAGTAAGCAATATTGTACATTTCATTTATTTACTTCTGCCTCCTCGGTTCCTCCCTAAATCTATCCTTGGTCCTGAATTCCCCTGAGGGAGGGTGTGGATTTTTTAAATATACTGGCTAACTACTATATCTTTAGAAATCTAAATTAGGACAAGATATTTATGGTAACTTAAGCATCATCCTGGGCAACTAGACAAAGTATTTCCTTAAAAAAACCTTTTTTTCGATGATATACTCACGGATTTAATCTTTATAGCTGCTCTCTCAAAAGCTCACATCTGGAGAGTTTCCAAAGTTCTCATTAATGAAATAGAAAAACACAAATGGAGAGGAGAAAATGTTGCTTAGTAATTGTAAGATGTGGAATAGGCAGAGCTAATTAGTTATTCTTTTTTATATTGAAGAAACTCGGTAAATTAGACATTTAAGTTAATCTGAAGACTGTCAAGGTCATTAAGAACATTTCAGTTATGTAAATTGGTCCATTTCTATTTGGTGATGTTGATGGGGTCTTTTTAAAATGTTGGACAAACCATGGTACCACAACCAGGAAGTCGGGGTTGAATCCTGACCACGTTATTTACTACCCATATTCCCTTAAGAAAATCTCTTAATCTCTAATAATCTTGTCACTTGTTTCTCTGCAAAACTTTCATTTTACATATGCCTAATTTATAGATCCAGTTAACATGAGATAGATTTCAAGACACTGAGCTTTCACTGAATCTGACTTTTTATTTTACTCTAAAGTGATATGTGTGTATGTAAAAATTAAATAGAAACTCACCTTCAACTCCTTAGCCTCTTCCCACCCACAAGCCCTGCCTAACTTGCTTATTTTGCTATATTACCTATCGTGTCAATCTTCTCCCAAATCTGGTTGATTCTACCTTCAAAATATGTTTATTGGCCTCACCTCTCCCTTTTTGCTATCACCGCTCTAATTCAAAATCTCATCTTCTTTTGCCCCAAATATAACGGAAGTTTCCTAACATTTCTCCCTGCTTTCCAGATGGTCTGACTCCAATGTGCCCTTTATCCTGCTAATGATGCTGTTTGTAAAAAAATAAAAATAAAAAAAGCTTTTTTAGCACTTCATCTAATCCTTGGTCTAAATTTCAACTCCAGAATTCTTAAGCTTTTGCACAAAGCCCTCCCCAAGTCTGTCCCCACCCCGAGCAAATAGAGCTCCACTCTATTTGCTGCTTTTCTCTTTCATTCACTTAACGCTCCAGCCATATCCTGTGTGGGCTATTCCCACCACGCTGCCTCAGGGCTCTGCAGTATGCCCTTCCTTCTGCCTTTAGGTCCCTCTCCCTGATGCTCAGCTGGCAAATGCCTGTTTATCCTAAGTCTCAGACTTTCTGGAGTCTTTCCCCCCACACTTAGGTGATTCCTTCTCTGCACTGCAGTTGCACCTGTGGGTCTCTCACTGGAGCATGTATCCTCTCGTATCAAAATTGTTAGTTTGCTTCCTTAAGCAGGGGGCTTCTATACTTGGTATCCATCACAGTGTCTGGAACTTGTAGTGTTTGTTCTGTGGTTATTTGTTGGCACCTTGAAGGGAAGATGTGTTACTATGAATCTAAAGGATCAAAAACCTCAGACTGAAAACTTTTTTTTTGATGTCCTCGCCACAGTTAGTTGTTTTGTTTTTTTGAGATCTTTGAACATTCGGATATACCTTCTCGTACTGAATTTAACATAATGTGCTTTGTATACTCAAAGGTTATATATGTATCTTTTACTAGATTTTGGGTCCTTAAAAATAAAGATGATTCATTGAGTTCATTTTTCTGCTTCCCAGGACATAGCACATATTAATGTACATTAAACACATGTTGAATGGGGCATGTAAAGTAGTGTAACTATCAACTAATCGATGAAGTTCATGAGGTTAAGGATTATTATATCTTTTTTTGGATTCTGGCAAACACATAGCAAATCCTCAATAAATCTTAAATGAATGAGTCTTTATCAAACATAAGTACGAAACAAATAACAAGTATTTTATCATTACAGAGTTTCATTAAAGTGTTGAGTGAACAAAAAAAACACCAATCTTAGAGTGGGTTAGTAAAAACTTTATTCATCTTACTGAAGACTGTCGCTTGGGAGACAGTATTTCAGGATGTTCTGAAGAACTGCTCCAAAGTTTATCAATTTATGGGGGATTGTATACAGAAAGGGGGAAAGGGTACACATGCTTGCAAGCAGTTCTCCAAAGTATAATTGCGTGTCACAAGGCATACTGTGTTTGGTTGTAAAAATCAAGGTTTACTGATTTCCACATAGATGTGCGAAAGACCCCTTAGGTCATCTTAATACATTGTGTTCCCATCATATCTGATTGTTCAAAAATACTGCCTGCAAAAAAAAAAAAAAAAAAAAAATACTGCCTGCGTGTTTCTGCTTAACTGGTTTTCTGTGCTTGTTTTTGGTTTCTCCTTGAGATCATTTGAGAGCCATAGAAGGCTGACAGCAGTTACCCACTGCAGTTTTAGTGCTCAAAGGGTTTTATAACTTTTTTTTTTTAATGTTTTATTTATTTCTAAGAGAGAGAGAGACAGCGTGAGCAGGGGAGGGTCAGAGAGAGAGGGAATCACAGACTCTGAAACAGGCCCCAGGCTCTGAGCTGGCAGTCAGCACAGAGCCCGACGCGGGGCCCGAACCCACAAACCGCGAGATCATGACCTAAGAGAAAGTCGGACGCTTAACCGACTAAGCCACCCAGGCGCCCCAGGTTTTATAACTTTAAAAGCAAGTGAAAAAAAAAAAGTCATCAGAGTCAGAATTGATTGTGTATAGGTATCATCAATGTTAAGACTACCCAGCCTCTTCCAAAGCTGTTTTATCATTCTATTTTTGCTTTGACTTCTAAATGATTACATTGTAATAAAGCTTGTCATGCTGTCTTTTACATTAGTCTAAATCCATTTCACTTTGATAAAGGTATGGTAATATTAGTCTTTTCTGTCTTCACAACAAACAACAGAGCTTTCTACTACCAGGTTAAGCCTTTGCTCTATTGCTATACAATTCTTTTGGGCGTTTTATGGGACTAGGGTAAAGGAACAGGGGAAATAAAAGAAAACATCTTTTTTTTCCCAAAGAGCCTTTGAATGAATCATATTTTCGTCAATGAGTTAGAGACTTTCAGACCAAAGCAATTTAGATCTAAATAATTTCTTCCAAAAATGATCTGAGACTTAAGTTGGTTTTTTTTGAAGATTGCTCTATTACCATTTTCCAGGGATGGTTAAATAAATTTAACCCTATAGAATTTGGTAAATTTGGTATCATGCTAAATAATAGTCCATTTGCATTTTGCTTTAGACTCCTAAACTGTCACTGAGGACAACATCCTGCTAGGGGCCAGTAACCTGGGGATTTGGAGGAGGAAATACCCTGGAGAGTAGAAGGATTTTCAAAGCCTAGTGGAGATTTCTCTGCTAAAGACTGACATTGCCTTCAGCAGAGCTTGAATAGGCCCTTCTATTGCTCCTAACTCTTCTCTTCTATGCTGTTCACCCTGATTTGAACACCAAAATCAGATCACGTTGGAAATTAATCTTTTGTTTAAGGTTGTGATTTTTCTTCTTTTTTTTTTCTTCAAATTTTTACTTAAATTCTAGTTACATATATTGTCATGGCTTCAGGAGTAGAATTTAGTGATTCATCACTTATAACACCCAGTGCTCAACAGAACAAGCACCCTCCTTAATACCCATCACTCATTTACCCCATCGTCCACCCACCTCCCCTCTATCAACCCTGTTTGTTCTCAATAGTTAAGAGTGTCTTATGGCTTGCCTTCCTCTCTTTTTTCTCCTACATCCTCCATGTTCGTCTGTTTTTTTTTTTTTTTTAATGTTTTATTTATTTCTGAGAAGAGGACAGCATGAGCAGGGGAGGGTCAGAGAGAGGGAGATATAGAATCTGAAACAGGCTCCAGGCTCTGAGCTGGCAGTCAGCACAGAGCCCGATGCGGTGCTCGAACCCATGAATCATGAGGTCATGACCTGAGCCAAAGTCGGAAGCTTAACCGACTGAGCCACCCAGGCACCCCTGTTTTTTATTTTTTTAAATTCAATATATGAGTGAAATCATATGGTATTTGTCTTTCTCTGATTAACTTACTTTGCTTATCATAATACCCTCTAGCTCCATCAACATCATTGTAAATGGCAAGATTTCATTCCCTTCAATGGTTGAGTAATATTCCATTGTATCTATATACCACATCTTCTTTATCCATTCGTCAGTTGATGGGAACATTAGCTCTTTCCATAATTTGGCTATTGCTGATAATGCTGCTATAGACATCAGGGTGTATGCACCCCTTCAAATCAGTATTTTTGTATATATATATTTGGGTAAATACCTAATATACTGGTGCAATTGCTGGTTCATAGTATAGTGCTATTTTAAACTTTTTGAGGAGATTCCACACTGTTTTTCACAGTAGCTTTACCAGTTTCCCTTGCATTCCCACCAATAGTATAAGAGGGTTCCTCTTTCTGCACATCCTCACCAACACTGGTTGTTTCTTGTGTTGTAAATTTTAGCCATTCTGAAGGTGTGAGGTGGTAGCTGATAATTTTGATTTGTATTTCCCCGATGATGAGTGATGTTGAGCATCTTTTCATGTGTCTGTTGGTTATCTGTATGTCTGTTGCGGACGAAATGATACAAAGGACAAGACACACCACAGACACAACTCCGGCCAGAGGAACAATTCTACGCAAGCCCCTCTTGCGGTTTATTTTATACCCCGGTAACTGGATACAAACTGAAACCTACAGGATCCATTCCTTTACCAACTAAGGGCAAGTAGCCAAACACATTTCAAGGACAGGGGGGAGCAAAGGGAGGAAGCGACCACAACATGTTTACTAAGAGGCCTGCTCACAATTCCAGCCTTCTCCTTATTTCTAAGGAGGGCATGTTCCCTCGTGTGCGAGCGGACCGTTAAACTTGGATATTGTGTGCAGGCCTCCTGGCAGAGCACCCTGTTTGCAGGCATGCTTTGCCCAGGCAGGGAGCCCCGTGTGCAGGCACATTCCCGCGTCCCTAACCACGCTTTCTTGTGGTCACTGTCGGGCTCCCACATATGTCTTCTTTGGAAAAATGTCTTTTCATGTCTTCTGCCCATTTCTTAACTGGGTTTTTTTTTTTTTTTTTGGAAGAGTGTTGAGTTTGATAAGTTCTTTACAGATTTTTGATACTACCCTTTATCAGATATGTCATTCACAAATATCTTCTCCCATTTCATAGGCTGCCTTTTAGTTGTGTTGATTGTTTACTGTTTCCTTTGTTCCTTATCTTGATGAAGTCCCAATAGTTCATTTATGCTTTTGTTTCCCTTGCCTCCAGAGATGTGTCTGGTAAGAAGTTGCCCTGGCCAATGTGAATGAGGTTGCTGCCTATGTTCTCCTTTAGACTTTTGATGGTTTCTTGTCTCATATTTAGGTCTTTGATCCATTTTGAATTTATTTTTGTGTGTGGTGTAAGAAAGTGGTCCAGTTTCATTCTTCTGCATGTTGCTGTCCAGTTTTGCCACCACCATCTGTTGAAGACAGTGTCTTTTTTCTAATGGCTATTCTTTTCTGCTTTGTCAAAGATTAGTTGGCCAGAAGTCAGGCCCACTTTTGAGTCTTCTACTCCTTTGATCTATGTGTCTGTTTTTGTGCCAGCACCATACTGGTTTGATGACTACATCTTCACAATATACCTTGACATTTGGAGTTGTGATGCCTCCAGCTTTCTTTTTCTTTTTCAAGATTGCTTTGATTATTTAGTATCTTTTGTGATTCCGTAAAAGTTTTAGGACTGTTTGTTTAAGGTTCTGATTTTTTTCAGACCCTGATCTCTACATTGTAGACCCAAAGTTGGTAAGGTAAATACGAAGTGAGACTTTTGTGTTAGGACTGTATCTTACCTGCTTGTCTTCCTTTTCCTTCTGCATACTCTTCCTCCTCAACTTCCCTCTGTTCGTCCAGAAACAAAGCCACTTTGATTATGTTTAAATTACACAGGTAAATGAATTAATCCCTTTCCATAAAAATTATAAATGAGGAAAAATGTAGTGCAAAAAATGGATATTCATTTTGGTTACTTCCCCTTCAAATCAATTTTTCTCCCAAGAAATAGCCATTAACTCTTGATGTACATTTTCTCATAATTTTTATTATACATTTGGCCCTTAAACAGTGTGGGAGTTAGGGGCATCCATCCCAACCATAGTCAAAAATTGATGTATAACTTTTCACTCCTCAAATACTTACCTACCAATAGCCTACTACTGTTAACTAGAAGCTTCACTGATAACATAAATAGTTGATTAACACATATTTTATATATTTTATGTATTTTAGACTGTATTCTTACAACAAAGTAGGTAGAGAAAAGGCAATGCTAAGGAAACATAAGGAAGAGTAAATACTTTTACAGTGCCATACTGATTTTATTTTAAAAAATCACGTATAAGTGGACCTGCACAGCTTAAGCCCATGTTATTCAACAGTTAACAGTATTATATATTATATGTATATAATAAAACATTATATTATGTTACAGTTATTATATTGTTCTTATATTATATTATATTGTATTATCATATATACTATCCTATGTATGAGTACAAATATAAGGTAGTATTTATTATCAGTTTTTATGTAAATGGTATGACACAAAACATATTTTTCTGCAACTTGGTTTTTCTTAACTAATAGCTCCTGGAGCTCCTTCTGTGTGACTATACATAGACCTGAATTTTTACCTATTGCATAGTAATTCATTGTAATAGATTGTAATACTTTATTATCAAACACCTGTTGATTATAAAAGATACTTCTAATTTTTTACCTTTATAATCTTTGTAAAATTTTTTTTTGTTTATTTTTGAGAGAGAAAGGGAATGAGAGAGGGAGCATGAGCAGGGGACGGGCAAAAAGAGAAGGGAACAGAGGATCCAAACTGGGTTCTGCACCGACAGCCTGATGTAGGACTCGAACTCACAAACTGTGTGTGAGACCATGATCTGAGAAGCAAGATCCTGACCTGAGCCAAAGCCAGAAGCTTAACTGACCAAGTCACCCAGGCACCCCGGCCTTTATAAACCATCTCTATCTCTCACACACATACAAATACACACACGCATACATGCACACATACACACACACACACACTTTAAGACACTGTATGTTAACTTCTTTGTGATAAGTTCCTAGACATAAGCCCCTAGAATTGATGCTCTTGGGTCAACAAAGATGCATTCCTTAAATATTTTTTAAAAAATATTGCTGATTTCAGGGTGCCTGGGTGGTTCTGTTGGTTAAACATCCAACTTCAGCTCAAATCATAATCTCACCATTCCAAATTTGAGCTCCATGTTGGCCTCTGTGCTGACAGCTCAGAGCCTGGAGCTGCTTCAGATTCTGGGTCTCCCTTTCTTTCTTGGCCCCTCCCCCACTTGTGATCTGTCTCTGTCTCTCTCAAAAGTAAATAAACATTCAATTATTTTTTGAATATTGCTGACTTAGATCTAGAAATGTTGTACTTACTGGTATACTCATCAGATGTGTGTAAATGTGCCTGTTTCTCCACTTGTGTCAATAATGGATGCTATTAATGTGTTCACTTTTTTTTGTGAATCTGATGGGCAAAAACCTATGATGTGTTTCTTTTGCAGATTTCATTTTACTTATTTCTTTTGGGGGTGCATTATCTGATCATGCCCTTTATCTTACTAACTCTTGTCTTTTTCTTATTGATTTGTAGTAGTTTGAAAAATATTTTGTTTATCCTTTATTATAGATAATGCAAATATTTCACTAGTTTCAAGCAAATATGAAATGATTTTCTTTAAGGCTCTAGATTTTGTATCTAGCTTAGGAATGTCTTTCACACTTCATATGTATAAACTATGAGATATCTCCTTTGTTTTCTACCAGTAGTTTTTTTGTTGTTGAATATATTTTGCATTTACCTTTGCAGTTTACATAAAGTTGTTTTTTCCGACAAGTAGATATCCAAGTTATTTTCTGAATAATTTGTCTCTTGCTGGTTTGAAATGCTATTGTTATCATCATTGAAACTACCATATATATATATATGAATTCATATATATATATATGAATTTATTTCTGAGTGCTTTGTTATTGCTATTAGTCTACTTGTCTTTACCTACATAATATACCATTTAACCAACATAACTATTGTATGTTTTGATACCTGGTAGGTTGTTTTCTACTCCCTTTTTCAATTTTAACTATCTTCTGCCTTTTATCCCTCCGAGTAAATTTTAGGATCAATATTCATGTTTCATGAAAAAAAATACCCTAATATTTGGGTTGAAATTTCATTGAGTATGATGACATTTGACATCTTTTTTTATTCTTTCTTTCTTTCTTTATGTTTTATTTATTTCTGAGAGAGACAGCATGAGCAGGGAAGGGTTAGAGACAGAGGGAGACACAGAATCTGAAACAGGCTTCAGGCTCAGGCTAGCTATCAGCACAGAGCCTGACGGGTGGCTCAAACCCATGCACCATGAGATCATGACCTGAGCTGAAGTTGGCCGCTTAAGCTACTGAGCCACCCAGGCGTCCCATTTTTGACATCTTTAAAGTACTGAGAAACCACAGCCTCTATTTCACCATTTGTTCATTCTTTTAGCTGTCTTTCAGAAAAATTTCATGCACTAATTTCTTTCCCATTCATTGTTTAGATTTTTCCTACATATTTTAGGAATATTCTTGACTTTAATGTGAATGTTTATTTTTTTAATGAATTTTTTAATGTTTAATTTTTAGAGAGAGAGGGAGAAAAAGAGACAGAGAGAGAGAAAGAGAGACAGCATGAGTAAGGGAGGGACAGAGAGAGAGGGAGACACAGAATCTGAAAGGGGCTCCAGGCTCTGAGCTGTCAGCACAGAGTTCAACAGAGCTGGAACTCACAAACCATGAGATCATGACCTGAGCCAAAGTCAGACACTTAACCAACGGAGCCACCCAGGCACCTCTTTAATGTGAATGTTTCTAATGGAGGTGTGACCACTTTCTATATAACCCATTCATTGGATTTTTAATTTTAATGTAGTGTTTTTCTTCTAAAACATTTTTTTAACTGGTTGGTAATTTTGGATAATCATTTTGGGGATTTTGACTTCGAGCTCTTTAATTCAAGGTAATTATTATATGTCCTTACTTAGTAATTCCACTATCTGGAGTTCTGAGAGATCTAAATCTGATATTTGTTATTCTGGTTATTCTTTCTCATGGTGACTTGTTTCCTTTTTATGTTCTGTTATATTTTATGGCTACCTCATTTTTCACTGTTGCCAAACTCTACGCATTCTGAGGAACTAAATTGGAGATGCTTTCCTGCAGAAATATCTACTTGTTTCTGAAGGTAGAAATGAGGAAAGTCTCTTCCCCATGGCTACTACATTGTCCTTTTCTCTTGTCCAGTTTAATTGAACAGTCTTGCCTCAGTGCCTGCACCTTGCTGATGGTCTGGGGCTTAGGCTCCTGGCTGTAGGAGCTTTTCCATGTTAAGCCTGTTACATTTTCTCTCTTTTTTTCCTTTGGATCTGTGGAGATTGTTCCCACTCCCTGAAAACTCAGCAAGATGGCAGACATTATGTTTTCTTCATAACTGTGTTCCTTTAAGGCAGAAAGACCCCCTATAAAAACCGAGACTGTAATGATGCTTGAACCAGAGTTTCCTGGTTCTAGCCAGTTGTAGTTTGTTTACTTCAAAACTGTGATTAGTATAAATCTCAAGAGAGTAGAAAGAGAGAAAGAAAGAGAGAAAGAGAGAGAGAGGGAGGGAGGAAGGAAGGAAGGAAGGAAGGAAGGAAAATGAAAGAGAAAGAGAGGAAGGCAGGAAGAAAGAAACTTAAAATGTTGAGGTTTACTTTGTAAAATACAATAGGAATGGTGATCTTTGAAAAGCTAAATTAGAAAAATAAATTTTGAAGACTAAGAAAAATTCTGTAATGTTTTCATTGTTATATGAGTAGCGATAATAGCAAAAAAATCAGTTAATTGAGATTTTTTCAATTCCCCAAATAAACTTTTTTTTTTAAATGATAGGTTTCTTTATTTTTACTAAACAGGCAATTGACATACATGGCACAAAAATAAGTGGTAAGATTATTGTAAAATGAAATGGACAGAATAAATATTCAATTTAATTTTCCATCTGTGAGAATTTCACAATAAAATCATAGTTTACTTTGTATTATAGATGTGCTTGTTGGATCTATTCATCCTCGCATAAGGCAACTAAAAAATCCCTCAAGTTACCAACAGTTATATGGGCCAAATAAGCTTTTGTTATGAAAAAGGAAAGCACCTAAAATAAAATGTTGATATTAGTTAAGTTTATTAAACTTGAGTTTACTTAGTTTAAATTTATTAAGGTTGAACTGGGACATCAATGAGATTTTTCCAGAACAATTCACAGTGTTAGAAAGGTTTTGACGTTTTCAAGTTCGGTGATACAGTACACAAACCAACACTTAGCAGAAATCTGAGTCTTAGAGTTGTAGATCTTCTCTCATATTTTTTGGAAAAAAAACAACAGAGAAGATAATGGCTACCATAACAATTTAAAGATGGTTAGCTCAAGAGAAGATTTTAATTTCCAGCCAATATTTTGGGTTTGACTTCAGTCCTGGGGGAAAAATACAACTAGTAAAAATATTTCTTAAAGGAAGCTCTTTTCTGTGACTTTATGATAAAACATTATCTGAGGTATTCACTAGAATACTTTTGCTTGCATATATCATGTCAAACAAAATTGCCTTTAAGGGTTCACTGATGATGCTTTCATGGATTATCTAAAGGCTTAAATCCTAAATAAATAGGCTTGTTCAGGCATAAAGGAGTATTCAGGAGGCCCAATTCCATCAGATTCTGTTATGCTATCATCTGCAAGTAGGTTATCCATTTTTGTGGATTACCCTGGAGAGCTGAGCTGCTGTACTGCTGTCCTTAAAATCCCCTCATGATATATACTCTCTTTCCCTTTTTCTTATTTCATTTTATATCTTTCCCCTACAGGTTGGCAGGAGTTAGTAGCAAATGTTTGATGAAGCCAAACAGATCTCACTTTGATAGAGTTATCTGAGTCTGTTTTCTGCTTTTCCCTCACTTGTATATCATTATTAGGGAACTGTGAACCTCTTTTGTCTCCTACTTTGGATTAAACTTGGAGGGACACCTGGGTGGCTCAGTCAGTTAAGCGTCCAACTTGGGCTCAGGTCATGCATGATCTTGTAGTCATGAGTTGAAGCCCCTTGTCGGGCCTTCTGCTGACAGCTCAGAGCCTGCAGCCTGCTTCAGATTCTGTGTCTCCCTCTATCTCTGCCCCTCCCACACTCACACTCTGTCTCTCTCAATGAATACATGTAAAAGAAAATTAAAAGGAAAACTTGGAGATGTTGCCAATATGTAAACAATAGGGATTTGGTTTTAAAAAGTGCACTGAAAACAGATTCTCTATCTATCCATACATCTATTCATACATCCACCCATCCATGAAGTTACCCATTTACAAATATAATAGAGGACAAAATAACAGTTTTACTTATTTATTTTCTTATCTGTGTAGCACAGTTTTACTATGTCCACGTGATATGAATTCTGTCTCTTGCAGGAAGCAGGAAAAATATTCTTCAGCAACATTAGACTGAAAATATGGTGGTGTCCTACATTTCTTTAGTCAGTCTTCAAAGTGTACCTTCCTAAGTTTGTTTGAATTGTTGTTGTTTTGGAATCTACAGTTAATAGGTTGAGCAACCTCAGTATGTTCTAGACAGAATTGGCAGAATTTCAGAGTTGGCAGAGGCCCCTCTAGGAGAAAGGTGAGGAAATGAAAAGGTAAAATCACATACCTACCCTAACAAAATCTGAGTAGTATTAAAATGAGGATCTGGGTGTCTGCTCTCAGCCCACCGATTTCTTGCTCTAATGTATATGAATAACAAAGCATTTTGCTTTTATAATCCTGCATTATTAAAGGGCTAACAGTTGAAACAAAGTAAAGATAAAGCAGAAAAAGATGTCCTTATCATTGTATAAAAAGCTAAATTTTGTCTTGCTATTTGATCATAAGCTCGGGTACTTATTCCTCCTGATATAAAAATGGAGATGAAATAGAAACCCTCAAGCATGTCATTTCAAGAACTAGACTTGGGAAGGCTGAGTCTGGACACACATCACACATTCTCAGCCATTCCACATGGTAGAATCACACATTCCGCCACGTCATGAGGGAAACACAATATATAGTTTAAATGAAAATTTGTGGAAAATATTTTAAAAATACCAGTTGTTCAGTTGTAATTTTTAAGCTTAGATGTTTGTCAATTTATCTCTTTCCTACTAAGAATGAAGAAAACCTCTCTAGGAAATCTGAAATGAACAATGATATTAAAGATATGTCTTTCTGCACTGTGGCCTAATTCTATCCCAGAAGTCAACTTCAATGTAAGAGAGAAGAACCCGGGCTTCTCAAATACTAACTATATCTTTAAGTTTCATTTGTCAAAGAACGTGATTAGTAAAACTGAGTTAATGTGAGATATTTTCATGGTTATAAGCATAAAGACTGATTAGGAAAGAAGGGGAATGTAGTTATCTGGTTTAAAGCCAAGTCACATAATATTACCGGCTAAACTGAGAGAAAGATTTCTTGTTCAAGGGTATTAGCATTGACCTTAAAACCATGTAGAGAAGTCAGGGTTCAATGCAAAGAAAATGCTTGGGAAATTAAAACAAAACAAAAACCCACTAATGCCTGAGCTCCATCCTCAGAGATTCTGATTTAATAGACTTGGCAGAAGGGTCCAAATAGGGAATTTCTAAGGTGCCATTGGATTTTCTAATGTCAAGATAAGGAACCACTTGTATAGAATGTGGTGGTGTGGAAAAACTGGAAAACATGGTATGTGACATGATTTCTAGGAGAATACTAGAACACTGCTTTGTGCAATGATGGTAATATATCAGTATTGTTGCTTTGATTATGAGCAGACAGAAAAATTAGAGAATTAAAGATGTGAGAAATCACTAATTAAGAGAGTTAAGGGATCCTCAGAGGAAGAAGAGAAACCAGAACAATAAAAAGTACTTTAAGAAGAAGTAAGAGGGGCGCCTGGGTGGCTCAGTCAGTTAAGCATCCAACTTCGGTTCAGGTCATGATCTCATGTGGTTTGTGGGTTCGAGCCCCCCATCGGGCTCTGTGCTGACGGCTAGCTCAGAGCCCGGAGCCTACTACAGATTCTGTATTTCCCTCTCTCTCTCTGACCCTCACCTGCTCACACTATCTCTCTCTCTCTCTCAGAAATAAATAAAAAACATTAAAAAAAAGAATAAGTGAGAAATATACACATTTTGATGTAAACATATTTCTAGTTTTGATTGCTAATAGCAGGAGCTAACCTATCATAGACTAGAGGTTATTGCTCATCTATTTTTAATGTTTTCATTTAATTTATGTAACTAAGTGTCAATAAAATATTAAAGACAATATAAATTATTTGAACAACACAGTGGAAAATGATTCAGTGGCCATTATAGTCCATTAATACTGTTGAGTTGTAATTAATCTATATTCAACTATGCCCCAAATTATTATTCTGACATGAAGTTAGTTTCTACTTTTTAGAAGGGAGTCTATACTAAACAAGATGGGATTCTGAACAATGAGGGCATAACTGTTATAAGCAGTATGGGTATTTGAGAATGACGGAGATGTGTCTCATCCTGTGGCTTTAACATTCAAAATAAGTTTATCCATTCTATTTATATTTAGAATACATCGGAAAATATTCACAAGTCTTTGTTCTTATAGAATTTATATTTTTGAGGATAATCATATTCTGGAGTGTTGCCAGAATATTTTAAATAAAAACAATTCAGCACTGTTTAAGAACTAGAATGAGTGCTTTAACGAAAAATTCTTGCCACAAAAACCAATTTACTTCATAAATACATATTCCTGGAGTTACAAGAATTGGTAATGCTGTTTATCTGCCAGGTGTTTCCTAGGTCACTTTAAGTTTGTTATAATTGTTGGTAGATGGAGAGATTACCCTATACATTATGCATAATTATTACTAGAAGATGTTTGAAAAAGTTTCATAGAATGACATTGTGGATTTTATAAGATTTGCAGTTGGGTGAATAACCATACAGAAGTGAGGCAAGTTTTTATGGGGCTCTATAGTTTTTGATTTTATCCTAACTGATGAACTCCACCAACGAGCTGGATAGAGACATAGTTATTAGCTGAGCCACATTGTTCAACAAATTTAGAAAAATTTTATTGAACAGCTACTATGTCTCATGCGATAGTGAACAAATTAGGGAAGAACTGTCAACATAACTGAATTAGGATTCAAAGCTATATTGTCATACTTTGAAACTTTGAATAAAAAAGTAGGAGGATCCGGGGCGCCTGGGTGGCTTAGTCAGTTAAGCGTCCGACTTTTGCTTAGGTCATGATCTCGCGGTTCGTGGGTTCGAGCCCCGCGTCGGGCTCTGTGCTAACTGCCAACTCAGAGCCTGGAGTCTGTTTCAGTCTATGACTCCCTCTCTCTCTGACCCTCCCCTGCTCATGCTGTCTCTCTGTCTCTCCTAGAAATAAATAAAAATAAAAAAAGTAGGAGGATCCTAGTCTTAGCTTAAAACATCCGATTTTTGAAGGTAGGATGGTAGATGTCTGTCATGATTACTTGTTCATTAGAGTAAGATATAAGAGTTTTGCACAGACCCTCAAGGTAAGCAAAATTCCTGATGGGGTGCCTTAACCATAATACAAAAATAAGTGACTTTAAAGAAGTCACAGCACTTGTAACAGTGGTTGGAACACACCTGAAATATTGGATGCCTTCTGAGGACTGTGTTTATCTTACATTTTGTTGAGTAGAGAGATACTGTCTTAAATCGATAACGTGGTAATTAATGTGTAAGGATATCATTTTAAAGTATCACAACCAATAGGACCAGGAAAAAAAAGTTTAGATTGGGAGGAATGAAGAGGGAGAAAAAGAACGTAAGCAATCTTTTTTCATTCAAAGGAGAGAGTCACTAGATCAATATGTGATATTTACACACACACACACACACACACACACACACACACACACACACACACACACAGAGCTATTATTTGGTGTTAGGGAGAAATCCATAACTCAGGAAGAGTGAAAGAAATCGGTCTTCAAATAAATAAAAATTTAAAAAATAATTTTAAAAAGGCTGCCTCTGAGGAGTAGGACTTGAGGTTTTAGAGGCTTGGGGGATAGGCCGAGAATAAAACCCTCCAGTGCTATTGGATTTTACACCATTGACATATCCAACTATGGTTTCAAAGGTTAAAAAAAAATGGGAATGATGATCCTCCCCCGGGGAGAAAGTGCAAAGACCAAGAGAACTAAGAAGCTATCTCTACTAAGACAGTAGAACCAAAGGTAGAAGACGATATCTCTGGGTGAATGTACTTAATAGATTTCTAACCTGCAGATTTTCAGAGTCTGTACATATGTATGGGAGGTGTGTGTGTCTATATACCCAAAGAAATTATATGAAAAATTGTATGTATATATATATGGACATATGCATTTAGGAGGAGGGGATAGAGCATCATTTTGAACAGATTTTATTTTCCCAAAGGATTCTATGATTTAAAATAGGTTAAGGGCACCTGGGTGGGCTCAGTCAGTTAAGCACCTGACTCTTGATCTCAGCTCACATTATGATCTCACAGTTCATGAGTTCAAGCCCCATATCAAGCTCTGTACAGATGGCTCAGAGCCTCCTTGGGCTTCTGTCTTTCCTCTCTGCCCCTGCTTGTGCTTTCTCTCTCTAAAAAATAAAAGAATAAATTTTAAAAATAAATAAATAGGGATGCCTGGGTAGTTCAGTCCGTTGAGCGTCTGACTTCGGCTCAGGTCATGATCTCACTCACGTTCTTGAGTTTGAGCCCCATATCAGGCTCTGTGCTGACAACTCAGAGCCTGGAGCCTGATTCAGATTCTGTGTGTGTGTGTGTCTCTCTCTCAAAAATAAATAAACATTAAAAAAAAATAAAAAATATAGGGCACCTGGGTGGCTCCGTCAATTAAGCGTCAGACTTCAGCTCAGGTTATGATCTTGCCATCCATGAGTTTCAAGCCCTGGGTCAGGCTCTATGCTGAAAGCTCAGAGCCTGGAGTCTGATTCAGATTCTGTGTCTCCTCCCTCTCTGCCCCTCCCCCACTCTCTCCCTTTCAAAAATAAACATTAAAAAAATTAATAATACAATAAAATAGGTTAAGAACTGGGGCATGTGGGTAGCTCAGTCGCTTAAGTGTCTGACTCTTGATCTCCACTCAGGTCATGATCTCACAGTTCATGAGTTCGAACCCTGCATTGGGCTTTGCAGATGGCTGGGAGCCTGCTTGGGGTTCTGTCTTTCCTCTCTGCCCCTCACATGCTTGTGCTCTCTCTCTCTCTCTCTCAGTAAAATAATACACTTTAAATAAATAGGTTAAAAACTGGGGCATCTGAGTGGTTCAGTTGGTTAAGCATCCAACTCTTGATTTTGGCTCAGGTCATGATCTCATAGTTCGTGAGTTCGAGCCCTGCACTGGGCTCTGCACTGACAGTGTGGAGTCTTCTTTGGATTCTTTCTCTCTCCCTCTCTCCCTGTTCTTCTTCCACTTGTGCTCTGTCTCAAAATAAATAAACTTAAAAAAATAAAAACAGGTTAAGAACTACAGGGTTGCCTGTAAACACTCATTCAAACAGAGACCATTTTTTAAAATAGATAATTTAGAAATCTTACATTGGATAACACAGACTAGTTTATTTAAAAGAACCCTTTCTGTTCTTAGGTTCTAATATTTACACGATGACAAAATAATAAAATACACTTAATAATAAAAGCATTTGTTGAATACTTTTTAAATGCTGGTTATCATACTAAACGCTTGGCTTGGGTTCTGGTTCAGTCTTCACAGCATTGGATGAGGTAGCTACTACATCAACACCTTAGACGAGACAAATCAACTTACTAGAGGTCACTCTAGAATAAGAGACAGAACCAAGATTAGAACTCAAAAAGCCTAACTGTAGAGCTTGCCTGCTAGCATCTTTTGGAGGCATTTTTCACTGTCTTCACTGTGACTCTCCCTGCATGGCCTGAGTGGATGCTCTTCCATGAGTGAGAGCAGTAACACGTATACCTGCAAAGCTGCTCTGTTTTCTCCAGTGTTTGTCTCATTCCACCTGCATGTCATTTTTGTGTCTTGTGTTTGAATAAGAATCTGATATCTGTTGTTTATGTGAACCTGATTTCACTTAATACCAAGTCTTTCATTTCATACACATACACAATATATATGTATATCTATGTAACATCTATGTAATATACGTTATATACTCTTTGGCCATAAAGTAGGTTAATATGTACATATAATGTGTAACAACTATATAGAAAGCATAATATATAATATTACGTATATATTAGAGAGAGAGACTGTATTACTTTTCATTTGCTATTTTGACGAAATAACCACAAACACAGTGGCTTAAAACAACACAGGTGTATTTGTGTTCTGTAGGTTAGGATCCCAGTGTGGGTCTCACTGGCTCTTGGCTCCCTTCCTCCATCTTCACAAGCAGCAATACTAGATGGAGTCCTTCTCATACCCCATCACTCTAATCTCCCTCATGATTACACTGGACTCACCCGTAGAATCCAGGGTAATCTCTCCATCTCAATGTCCTTACTTTACTATATCTGGAAAATCCCATTTGCCATGCAAAATAATATATTCACACACTCCAGGGATTAGGACATGGGTATTTAGGAGGATTAGTATTCTGCCTGCTACAAGCATTTGCTAAATACAGCACCCTTCGAGGGACTGAGTCAAAACACAGTTCTTCCCTGGGGAAGATTACAAGTGAGGAGACATTTGGGGCACTTGGGTGGCTCAGTCAATTAAGTATCCAACTCTTGATTTTGACTCAGGTCATGATTGCACGGTTGTGAGACTGAGCCCCACATAGGGTTCCATGCTGGTTATGGAGCCTGCTTAAGATTCTTTCTCTCTCCCTCCCTCCCTCCTTCCCTCCCTCCCTCCCTCCCTCTCTCTCCTCCCCTTCTGCCCCTTCCCTCCCTCAAATATGTTCTCTCTCTCTCTGTCTCTCAGAAAAATAAAATACAAGTAAGGAGACAATTAAATAGATAAGGGATATACCAAAAAAAATGAAGGAGGTATAAATAATTATAACACTGTGGAAGAAATAACTATCTGCCTAGGGTTGAGAGTGAACTGAGAACAACTTTGGGCTAAAAAATTACAAGTATTCTTGACATGTTCATTTGACTCTGTCACTTTTTAACCAGGTTTTGAGACTCTGGGATATTCAGCACCAGCTGTCCATCCAGAGGATGGCTTGTTCTTTCTCCAAAAGTCAAGACTTCAGATGTCTCTTCCACTTTGATGAAGCCCACGGCCGGCTTTTCATCTCATTTAATAACCAGCTCGGATTGTTGGCAATGAAAAGCGAGGCCAGCAAAAGAGTGAAGAGCCACAAGAAAGCAGTCACTTGTGTTCTTTACAATTCAGTCCTGAAGCAGGTAATGATGCTTTTCTGTCACCCTTCTGACACGTCCCCATGTCCAGAGGCTCATTTCCTTAATTCAGTATAAGGCAACTGAGGACAAATAGGGGGAAAAAATGTGGGAAAGAAATGATTTAACAGCCATGTGCGTTTCTGCAATAATGTGTGTTCAGGTGGAATTGAAGAGTGATTTAGTTTTCAGCCAGTGGCCACAGCAGCACAGATAGAGTTATAAGGAATTACAATATTTCAGCTAAAACAAACACAACATGTAATATAATTGAACTTCTGTTTGTTGCTTGCTGCTTTGGGTCTGGATGCCAAATGCCAGCGAACCTGGTTGTAAAATTCTCTTTTATGAACACCATCCTCCTGTATCTCTGTGGAAAGTTCTGAAATATGCATGAAACGTAATTAGCAGGGATCCATTTTGCCAGGCATATTTTACACCAGTGGCTCGCAGTGGCAGCCCGGAATGTATTCATAATAAAATGATTCAGTTAAATGTGGCACCGCTTGGTATGCAGCACCAGCGTCGTCTGTCTCCCCACTACTTTTATGACACTTTGCAGCCTTTGCTTACGCGAGCGCTACCTGCATGTCAATGAGGATGCACTTGCTCCTCTGGAGCAGAGATGCCGTACAGACCACAGGCCTTCTGAGAGGATGGGGAGGGTCAGCCTATGGTGCTGTGGAAGGTGAGGCACCAGGAAAGGTTAGTCCGCTGCAGTGAGCGCCTCAGGCCTGATGGTAGCTACACAGCAGGACCCGAGCAGAGAGCCTGTATCCAACTTGCGGCCAATTAAACAGTAACTCCAACCGGGTCTTCCCTTCCCTTCCTCCGAAGCTTCTGCATTCGTGCAGAAATGAGTGGCTTGGATTCTGTGCGAGGGGTGGAAAGCCCTTTGTTAGTAATGAGTAGTGTGTCATGTCAGCACTTCCAACCCTTCGTTTCCTGGTTATTCTAGGAGATAAAAATCCTTTACAAAACAATCCATTTTGAATTCCATCTGCGGGGAACATTCTCCTGTAAATGTTTTACTGAAGTTTATGAAGGCAACCAGTTAATTCAGCTCCCTGGTGGCCACTGAGGGATGTTATTTATTTCCAGAAGAACATTTTGCTAATTGAGATCTGCAAAATTAAAAAGCGAGGTCTGTATGTAGATGTTAAGATCCTATGTTGTCTCGCCATTAGATGAGCAATATTCTGTGAGGAATTCAGGAAATGAGACACAAAGAAGAGGGATCGTCCATTTGGGATGTGAAGATAAAGCAAAGATAGTGCAAATATTCACAAGTTACAAGGAAAAATAGGATATGCACATATGGGGTCAGACGCAGGAAGAATCACTGTACAGTTGACTTGGGTCTTCACACCTCTACTTATTTTGCTGTTAACAGTATAAATAATTAAAAGCATTAATATGTATATACAGCACATAGAACTGTTCCTGGCATACATGAGTGTTTCGTAACTATTAGTGGCTAAGCTATAGAGAAACACTTCAATGTAGTATTACATTCATAACTATAAAAATATATTGGAGTTAAAAGCAAAGAAAACAAGATCACCCACAGTCCCATCCACCAGTGATAATTTATCATTTGAGAGCAATTAGACCAAGCAAATAAAGCAGTTTTGAAGAAGTCCGGGTGCCAGGAATGAAAAATCAGATTTGTATATTCCTTCCAGTAGCTCAGGGAGACTGAGGTCTGGGTTGTGTCGGTGTCCATTGCCTGGCAGGTGCTCCTTACCAGGATTGAGGGATGAAAGAAGGGAAGGCAGACACATTACTAATTCACAGCTTAAAAATGGAATATAGTAAAATGAAGTAGACATAAGAGCAAAGTGCTATGTCCATGGCAAGCGATCAGTTCTGCTTGGGGCTGGGGTGGGTGACAGAACAGAGCCCTGAAACTCTAGATGCTGGCGAGGTTGTGGAGAAACGGGCACCCTCCTACCCTGTTGGTGGGAATGTAAACTGGTACAGCCCCTCTGGAAAACAGTGTGGAGGTTCCTCAAAAAAATTAACAATAGAACCCCACTATGACCCAGCAATAGCACTGCTAGGAATTTACCCAAGGGATACAGAAATGCTGATACATAGGGGCACGTGGACCCCAAGGTTCATAGCAGCACTCTCAACAATAGCTAAACCATGGAAAGAGCCTAAGTGTCCATCAGTGGATGAATGGATCAAGAAAATGTGGTTTATCTATACGATGGAATACTACATGGCAATGAGAAAGAATGAAATCTGGCCATGTGTAGCAATGTGGATGGAACTTGAGGGTGTTATGCTGAGCGAAATAAGTCAGGCAGAGAAGGCCAGATAACATATGTTTGCAGGTATACGAGGATTAGGAGGAACTTAATGGAGGACCATGGGGGAGAAGAGGGGAAAAATAGTTGGAGAGAGGGAGGGAGGCAAACCATGAGAGACTCTTGAATGCTGAGAACAAACCGAGAGCTGATGGGAATAAGCTTGTGGGAATAAGCACTGGGTGTTATATGGAAACCAACTTGACAATAAACTATTAATAAAATAAATAAAATAAAATAAAATAATAAAATTAAACTAAATTACATTACATTAAAATGAAAATAAAATAAAATAAAAAAGAAACAGAGCCCTGAAGTCTTCAAGTGGGACTCTCTAAAAGGTGAAGGAAGCAGTTCCAGACAGAAGATACAGCATGAGCTTTCACAGAGGCTTGAGTACTCATAGGACTTTTTTTTTTTTTTTTTTTTAACAGGGAGATGATTTATTCTGGTGTTTGGAAGTACTTAGCAAATGTTGTGGGAGTTGAGGCAGTAAAGGGAGTTTACAGCCAGATTGTGAATGTCATTCACTGAATATACCACAGCCTGGTCTAGGAAAAATAAAGCATGGACTTGAGGTTAAAACAGCAATTTTCGGGGTGCCTGGGTGGCTCAGTTGCTCACATGTCCAACTCTTGGTTTCAGCTCAGGTCATGATCCCAGGATCATGGAATTGAGCCCCGCATATGGCTCTGGGCTAAGTTACATGCTGAGTGTGGAGCCTGCTTGAGATTCCTTCTATCCCTCTCTCTCTGCCCCTCCCCCAACTAAGATAAAATATAAACATTTTAAAAACCCAGCAATTTTCACAGTGTGATCTCAGACCCCTGGTGGGAGGAGGGGGGAGAGCTGAGGGGCAGGCTCAGATTCTTTCAGAGAATCTGCAAGATCAAAACTCTTTTCATCACAGTATTTAGTCCTTCACTTTTCTCACTATTGTCTCACGAGTGTACAATGGGGTTTTCTAGAGGCTGCATGAGGAGTGATGGCATCATTGCTCTAATGGCTAATGGAATATATGTTTTTGTATTCTTGTGTTTTAACAGGTTCTCAGTTTAAATTTCTAGTATGGTAAATATATAGTATATCTATCTTTGCTCCTGTCTCTCTGTCTCCCACATAAATGAAACCTGTTTGGATTCTTCAGCAATTTTTAAGAGTTTAAAGGGATCCTAAGATCAGAAGTTTAAAATGTATTTTTTAAAGTTTCCTTATTTATTTTGAGAGAGAGAGAGAGAGATCACAGGTGAGGGGCAGAGAGGGAGAGAGGGAGAGAGAAAATACTGAGCAGGCTCTGCAGTGTCAGAGCAGAGCCCAACAATGGGCTCAAACCCATGAACTGTGAGAAAATGACCTGAGCTGAAATCAAGAGTCAGACGTTTAACCAACTGAGCTACCCAGGTGCCCCCAAGATTGAGAGTTTCTAGAACCACTGAGTTAGATCAGAGTTCAGAGTCTGGGCAGATAGCTTATCATGTCTAAGATCCAGTTGATCGATGCTTAAAAATGTGTGTATCTCGTGACGAGGGTATGGGGTGGTGGAGGTGGGCAGCATAAATGTGAAATTGGTAACAGCACATACCTCTCCAGCATTGCTTTGCTATAGCCTGCCTCTTGGAAACAGCCAGCTTTAGTGAAGCTCCGCCTGCCCCCTATACCTCTCAAGTTAAATGCTGGTGATTTATGACACTATTTTTCTTATGAACTTCTTGATATTCCTTCATCTTTGTTTTAAAAATGTTTATGCGAAAGCAAGATGTTAGGAGGAATTAGAATGTCAGAGGGGATCCTGAATTGGGCTTTGTTCAGGAACGCCCTTTCAGGTGAGGTAGGTGTTCGTCCTGTCCCTTCTCACTTCAGTTCTGGCTCAGAAACATTCATCCCCAGAGCTCCTCTTTGGTCTTCGCAGCTCCTGAAGTCTGCAGGGACACCCCACACTTACCTCTCCCCTCTCTGCCTGTTGCTCACATTTCTAGTTGTTTCCCAGTCAAACACTTAACTACACTCCCATTTTTCTCTCCTCCTTTGATTTTGACGTCAAGGAAAGATCTTTGCTTTCCACTTCTGTATTTTCCTACAGCTCCTTAGCCTCTCCTGAGCATCAAATATATATCTCAATTGATAGATTTGGTCAAGTGTCTACCATTTCTCATTCCAGCTTCAAAAGGAACCCAGGATTTTTCAGTTCACAGTCACTTGCTCTTCGGTTATCAGTTTGGTGTATTTTTTTTTTTTTGGTGGGCTTTCTCTTTGTCTGAGTTTAATGAAAACCTTCCTTTCTGTTGTCATTTTAACATGTTGTCGAAGCTTTATTATTATTTCATTCTGTTTGGTCTTCAGTGGAGATCTGATATAATCCCCATCTTAAAGCAACTTGGTGCAGCTATGTGACTTTTCTTTATCTTCCTGCCTTTGGTATCCTTGCACCCTAGTCTAAGAAAGTGATATTACACCCTGCAAAATCTTTTAAAAGAAACCACATGCTTTACTTCACGCGGCAAAGCTTGCCCGCACAGCTCACAGCAGAACAGGTTGGGACAGGATGAAGGAGTCCCTGGAATGCCTAATTTTGAAAGAATCAAAGGAACTCAATATCCCGGAGGCAGTTCTAATGAACTGTCTTTGCACCGAGTTCTTAAATGTAGCTTTTATTAAAAACTCATGAAGGTTAGGAAACTTTAAAAAATGTATTTGTTGGTAGCATATAAACTGGAATAGATAAAATTTCTGAGTGATCACTCTAGCTCTCATCCTAATGATGTAGGCTTATGTGTTTTTGTAAAACATGGTGATGTTTCAGTTTGTCTTGCATCTAGGACATGTTTATAGTCAGACTAGATATTTAGGCATCATTGCATTTAGGCAGTTATTGCTATTAACCATTTTTTTTGTTTAAATAACTTATTTTTGCAAAGCACTACATGCTTATGAGAAATTAAGGCAATGCAATAAGCTCAAATAAGGAATTAAGTATTGCTGAAATACCACCAACATATTCTAAATATTTCTGTGTACATAGAATATTTTATAGAAGTATGGCTCTGTTAACTTCTTTTTTATTCTATAATATTTTGGGATATAGTTACTTGTAGATAAGTGTATGTAGATCTGCTAGATCATTTTTAAAAAGCAGCACAGTATCCCATTGTATGTGTGTATCATAATTTACTGATCCATTTGCCTTGATGAGAATTTTGCTATTATGATTTTTTTGGTGCATAAATATATTCACATTCATGAATTTATCTCTCTAGGGTAAAATCTTAGGAATGAATTTCTAGGGTAAAATAGATGCATATTAGATAATTTGATACACAAATTGCCTCCCAGAATCTTACCATTTTACCCAATCTCCAAGAGTAAACAAATTAATCGCATACATGGTTATGTAAAGAGACACGTCTGCGGCTGCCTCTGGCAGGAACCCTGAGATCCTTGCTGGGGTCCCATGTCTCAGCATGAGATGTTGACTTTGAACATTAGAAGACTAGACCTTTTTCGTATTAGCCAGAGTGGTGCTCTTTCTTGAGGACCACCTCTTCCACTATCAGCAAATCATAATGCCAAATCATTCTTTCGAAATAGGGCTGGGATATAATTTTTTAGTGACAGTACATCTCTTGTCCTCTCTTCTGCACATCATTTTCTGGGAATTGACATATTTGAGAATCTAACCAATTCAATTGGTAGTTCCCTTGGTAATCGTAAATCTGAGCAAAGGGAAGTGGACAAGCTTGAGGGAAATTTATCTCCACCTTACAAGACATTATACCTCTTTAGTCCTTGTATTCAGGTCAATATCAATGAGTTTCTCTTTTGAACATAGCTGGATGAACACTGATAAAAACTTCCTCCTTGCCTGCCTTATTTGCAGGGATCCAAGTGACCTTCCTTTTATCGACATAGCTCTTCTTAAGTGGTCAGCTTAAGGCTGTACTTGGTTATGTGTTGTTCCTGAGGCCATGGGCTCTGGTCACTTGGAGACACGGGGAGTACCCTAGTCTTAAGGTTACATTAAATCATATACATACACACATACACATGTGCATATTTAAATGTGATTAGTCTGGAAGGAATACCACATTTCAGTGTTACAAAACTCAAAAGGGTATACAGTGAAAATTTCCTCTTCTCTGTCTCTATACCCACTCAGTTTCCTTCCCTCAAGGCAACCAGTTTTGTGATTTTCAGGAGCTACCTTTAATGGCTATTCTATTCATACATAAGGAAACATATATACTCACTTTTAAATATGGATATATGTAATTCTTTTTTTTAATGTTTTATTTCTGAGAGAGAGAGAGGCAGCATGAGCAGGGAAGGATCAGAGAGAGAGGGAGACACAGAATCCGAAGCAGGCTCCAGGCTCTGAGCTAGCTGTGGGCACAGAGCCTGACGCGGGGCTCGAACCCATGAACCGGGAGATCATGACCTGAGCCGAAGTCGATGCTTAACTGACTGAGCCACCCAGGTGCCCCTGTAATTCTTATTTAGGAATTGGTATTATTTTATTTTAAATGCTGTTTACACAAATGATAGCGTATTATATGCACAGAAACACTATTCTGTACATTGATTTTTTATCTAACAAATACAGACTAAAAATCATCTCATTACCTAGAGTATCCTCTTTCTTTGTTATAGTTGCACAGTATTCCACTACATGGGTGTAGCGAAGTTTAATTGTCAGCTTTTGGGGATATTTATTGATTTCAGTATTTCTGTATTACAAATAATGGAGTCATTTTCAACCTCGAACACACAGATTTTAGCACTAGTGAGGAAATATCTGTGCAATAAATTCCTATAACTGAAATTATTGAGTCAGAGTATTTATGTCAGTAACCTTAATGGATATCATCAAGATTCTCCATAAAAGCCACGTTCAATCCATTGGAGGAGTAGGAAAGGATACTTTCCTCAGCCTCTCTCATCATCACAGTCTCAGCCTTTTTAAAAAAGAATTTGTTTTTTTAAGAGCACTTAGGTTCACAAGAAAATTGAGTAGAAAGTAGGGAGAGACCCATATACCACCCCTGTCTTCTCACACATATACCCTCCCCCACGATCCACATCACCAGAGTGGTACATTTCTTGCAATGATGAACCAGTCTTGACACATCATTATCACCAAATGTAACCACAGTTTACATTAGAGCCAGTCTTCATGTAATACATTCTAAGAGTTTAGACAAGTATATAATCCCATGTTTCCACCATTATAGCATACAGACTTTTCAGATTGGCTTCTATCACACAGTTATATGCATTTATGTTTTCTCTATGTATTTTAATGGACTGAAAGCTCTTTTTTTTTTCCTATGTTGAATGGCATTCCATTGTATGGATATTCCATCATTATTTTATCCATTCTCTTACTGAAGGACATCTTGGTTGCTTCCAGCCAAGAATGAATGGTCCTACTGCTCTCCATCCTCATCAGCATTTGATGTTGTCACTGTTCCAGATTTACATTCCAATAGATGTATAGTATCACATTATTATTTTACTTTGCATTCCCCCAATGCCATAAAATTTGGAACATCTTTTCATATGCTTAATTGCCATTTGTTCATATTCCTTGGTTAGCTGTCTGTTAAGATCTTTGGCCCATTTTTTAATTGGATTGTTTTCTTGTTGAATTTCAAGAGTTTTTTTGTATATTCTGGATAACAGTGCTTCAACATATATGTCTTTTGGAAATAATTTCTCCAAATCTATGCCTTACCTTTCCAGTATCTTGACAGTGTCTTTTGCAGAGGAGAAAAATTTTAATTTAATGAAGTCCAGCTTACCAGTTATTTCCTTCCTGGACCATATCTTCATGTTTTATCTAAAAGGTCATTGGCAAACCCAACATCATTTAAATTTTCTCCTATGTCGTCTTCTTGGTGTTTTACAGTTTTGTGTTTTATGTTTTTAGGTTTGTGCTCCATTTTGTTAGTTTTTGTGAAGGATGTAAGGTCTGTGTCTAGACCGCCTTTTTACATGTAGATGCCCAACTTTTCCAGATGATTTGTTGGAAAGACTATCCTTTCTCCATTATATTGTCTTGGTTTCTTTGGCAAAGATCAGTTGACTCTCTTTATGTGCATCTATTTTGGGGCTCTTTACTCTGTTTCATTGATCTAGTTGTCTATTTTCATGCCAATGTTACACTGTCTTGATTATTGCAGCTTCATGCTAAATCATGAAGTTGGCAGGATCAGTCTTCCAATTGTGTTCTTTTCCTATAATATTGTGTTAGTTCATTTGGGTCTTTGATATCTCCGTACAAACTTTAGAATTAGTTTGTCAATATCCACACAATAACTTGCTGGGATTTTTATTTGCATTGCATGGAATATACTGACTAAGTTGGAGGGAACTGAGATCTTGACAATATTGAGCTTTTTTATCTACAAAACATGGAATATCTCCATTTATTTAGTTCTTTGATTTCATTTGTCACAGTTCTATAGTTTATGCCATATAGATCTTATTCATGTTTTAGATTATATCTAAGTATTTAATTTCAGTGGATGCTAATGTAAATGATATTACAATTTTATTTTCAAATTCTACTTTTCATTGCTGCTTTATAGGAAAATGATTGACTTTTGTAAATTAACCTTGTATCCTGCAACCTTGCTGTAATCACTTTGGTTCCAGGAGTTTATTTATTCTTTCATATTTTCTACATAGAGGATCATGTCACCTGCTAACAAAGACAGTTTATTCCTTACTTTCTAATCTTTATACCTTTTATTTCCTTTACTTGTCTTAGTGAGTTAGGTAAAGTTTCTATATGATATTGAAAAGGAGTGAAGAGAGGGGATATGCTTGCCTCGTACCTGATCTTAGTAGGGAAGCTTCATGTTTCTCACCATTAAGTATGATGTTAGCTGTATGTTTTTTTGCAAATACTCTATCAAGTGGAAGAACTTCCCCTCTACTAGTAGTTTAGTGATTATTTTTTTAAAGGGAGAGGGAGAGGGGGAGAGAGAGAGAGAGAGAGAGCACAAGAGAGAACGTGCGGGAGGGGCAGAGGGAGAGGGCAAGAGAGATTCTTAAGCAGCTTCCATGCCCGGCACAGAGACTGACAACTGTGAGATCTCAGTCTGAGCCAAAATCAAGAGTCAGTTACTAACCAACTGAGACACCCAAGTGCCCCAAATGTACTGGTAATTTTTATCATGAATAGGTGTTGGATTTTGTCAAATGCTTTTTCTGCATCTATTCATATGATCACATGATTTCTCTTTTTTTGCCTATCAGTGTGATGGTTTGGATTAATTGATTTTCAAATGTTGAAGCAACCTTGCATACCTGAGATAAATATCCCTTGGTTATGCTATGTGATTCTTTTAATGCATCGTTGGATTTGATTTGCTATTGTTGTTAAGTATTTGTGCATCTATGTTTATGAGACAAAGTGGTCTGTGGTTTTCTTTCCTGTAATGTATTTGGTTTTGGTATTTTGTTTGGTTAGGGTGATGCTAGCCTAATAGAATGAGTCAGGCAGTTTTCCCTCTGCTTCTATCCTCTGAGCAAGACTGTAATAAATTGGTATCGTTTCTTCATTAAATTTTCATAGAATTCATCAATGAATCCATTCAGCCTAGTGCTTTCTGTTTTGGAACATTATGTGTTTTTAATTTTTTTTAAGTTTATTTATTTATTTTGAGAGAGAGCGGTAGAGAGGGGCAGAGAGAGAATCCCAAGCAGTGCAGAGCCCGATGCAGGGCTAGAACTGATGAACTGTGAGATCATGACCTGAGCTGCAACCAAGAGTCAGGCGCTTAACCGACTGAGCCACCCAGGTGACCCTGTTTTGGAATATTATTAATTATACATATTCATAGAAATACATACACCCCGATGTTCATAGAAGCCTTATCAACAATAACCAAACTATGGAAAGATTCCAAATGTCCATCGACTAATAAGTGAATAAAGATGTGGTACATATATAAAATGGCATATTATTTGGCCATCAAAAATAATGAAATCTTGCCATTTGCAATGACATGGATGGAGCTAGAGTGTATTATGCTAAGCAAAATCAGAAACAGACAAATAAATACCATAGGACTTCACTCATGTGGAATTTAACAAAACAGATGAACATATGGGAAGAGGGAAAAAGAGACGGAGAGGGAAACAAAACATAAGAGACTCTTGACAGTCAAGAACAAACTGAAGATTGATGGAGGGAGAGAGGTGGGGATGAGCTAGATAGGTAATGGGCATTAATGAGGCCACATGTTAGGATGAGCATTAGGTGTTGTATGTAAGTGATGAATCATTGAATTCTACTAAACCCAATATTGTACTGTTAAGAAACAAGAATTTAAATACATTTTTTTAAAAAAGCAACAGTATTAACTTAATTTTTTCTTTGATATAAGCCTATTTGGATTTCTCTTATGTCTGTTTTTTCTAGTATGTCTATTTCTTCTTGTGATTTTGGGAAGACTGTGTCTTTATTTTTTTTATTTATTTTTATTTTTATTTTTTTAATTTATTTATTTTTGAGAGAGAGAGAGGCAGCATGAGCAGGGGAGGGTCAGAGAGAGAGGGAGACACAGAATCCGAAACAGGCTCCAGGCTCTGAGCTAGCTGTCAGCACAGAGCCTGACATGGGGCTTGAACCCACGAACTGCGAGATCATGACCCGAGCTGAAGTTGGACGCTTAACCGACTGAGCCACCCAGGTGCCCCAAAATTGTGTCTTTAAATAAGTTGGCCCATTTCATCTAAGTCATCAAATTTGTAAGCATAGAGTTTTTATAGTGTGTATTCCTCTATTACCTTTTTAATATATATGGGATCTTTAGTGATGTTCCCTCTTTCATTTCTGATACTAGTGATTTGTGTCTTCTCTCTCTCTCTCTCTCTCTCTCTTCTTACGTAACCTAGATAAAGTGTTATCAGTTTTAGTGAACTTTTCAAAGTATCAGGTTTTGCTTTCATTGACTTTATTAATTTTTGGTTTTCAGTTTCATTGATTTCTGCTCTGGTTTTTTTTTTTTATTTCTAGAGAGAGAGAGAGAGAGAGAGAGAGAGAGACAGCGTGAGCAGGGGAGGGTCAGAGAGAGAGGGAGTCACAGACTGAAACAGGCTCAGGCTCTGAGCTGGCAGTCAGCACAGAGCCCGACGCGGGGCTCGAAGCCCATGAACCGCGAGATCATGACCTAAGCGAAAGTCGGACGCTTAACCGACTAAGCCACCCAGGCGCCCCGATTTCTGCTCTAGTTTTATTGTTTCTTTTCTTCTGCTTACTTTTAGTTGCATTAACTTTTTTAATATATGCATAAATTTTCCTCTAAGCATTCCTTTCTCTGCAGCCTAAAATTTTTTATTTGTAGTTTCATTTTAATTTAGTTAATATTTTAAAATTTCTCTTGAATTCTTCTTTGGCCTATATGTTATTTAGAAATGTGCCATTTACTCTCCAAGTATTATGGGATTTTTCTAGTTACCTTTCTGTTGTTGACTTTTAGTTTAATTTCATTATGGTGAAAGACCAGACATTGTATGATTTTTATTCTTTTAAATGCATTGAGATGTGTTTTATGTCCCCAAATATGGTTTATTTTGGTGAATGCTCCATACAACCTTGAGAAAATTATGTATTTTGCCATTGTTGTATGAGGTAGTTTATTTTATATTTGTATCCACTTCATTGATGATATTGTGGAGTTCAACTATATCATTACTGATTTTCTGCCAGCTGGATCTGTCCCTTCCTGATAGAGGAGTGTTGAAATCTTCAACTATGAAAGTGGATTAATGTACTTCTTACAGTTCTACCAGTTTTGCCTCGTGTGGTTGGATGCAGTTGTTAGAGTCATACACATTAAGGATTGTTATGTGTTCTTGGAGACTTGACCTTTTATCATTATTCTCCTCTTCATTCCTAATAACTTTCTTGCTCTAAAGTCTGCTTTGTCTGAAGATACTATAGCTACTCCTGCATCCTTTTGATTCATGTTAGCATAGTATATCATTCTTTGTCCATTTTATTTTAAATCTGCACATATTTTTATATTTAAATAGAGTTTCTTTTATACAACATATAGTTGGGTCTTGATTTTTGATCCCATCTGACAATCTGATTTGATTTGTTCATTTGGTGCATTTACATTCAAAGTGATTATTGATATAGTTGGGTTAATAGCTTTCATTTTGTCATTGTTTTCTATTGGTTGCCCCTGCACTTTGTTCCTGTTTTCATCTTCTACTTTTTCTGCCTTTTGTGGTTTTAAAGTGATTCTATTTCTTCTCTTTTTTTTTGGCATATCAGTTATATATATATTTTTTTAAACTTTGTTTTTAATGTTTTTTTTTTTAAATTTATTTCTAGGAGAGAGAGAGAGAGACAGCGTGAGCAGGGGAGGGTCAGAGAGAGAAGGAGTCACAGACTGGAACAGGCTCCAGGCTCTGAGCTGGCAGTCAGCACAGAGCCCGACGCGGGGCTCGAACCCACGAACCGCGAGATCATGACCCAAGTGAAAGTGGGACGCTTAACCGACTAAGCCACCCAGGCGCCCCAGTTATATTTTGTTTTTAGTTTTTAAAAATGGTTTCCCTAGAGTTTTCAACATATGTTTGTAACAGATCCAAGTCTGCTTTCAAATAACACTATATTACTTCACAAGTAGTTTCAGTACCCTATAATAACAAAATAATCTAATTCTTCCCTTTTTCCCATGTATTATTGCTGTCATTCATTTCCATTATATATTAGGATATAACTACATATTATCATATATGTATACATAAGCATATATAATTTAGTGTATTGTTGGTATTATTGTTTTGATCTATTAGATCAGTTAAGACCAAGAAAAAGAAGTTTTTATTCTAATTTTACTTCTTCTTCTTTAATGTTCTTCCCCTTTTATTTAGATCTAAGTTTCTGACTTAATTTATTTTCTTTCTCTTTAAAGAACTTCTTTTCACATATTTTGAAGGTAGGTCTACTGGCAACAAATTCCTTTAATTTTTGTTTGTTTGAGAAAGTATTTCTTCTTTATTTTCAAGGTGATTTTCACAGAATACAGAATTCTATGTTGGTGGGTTTATTCTCTCAACACTTTAAATATTTCACTGGATTCCTTCTGGATTGTGTTTTCTAAGGAGAAGTCTAATGTAATTCTTATCTTTGTTCCTTAGAGGATAAGTTATCTTTCTTATCTGGATCTTAAGATGTTATCTTTGACTAATATGCCTAGGTGTCCTTTTTTTTTTTTTTAATTTTGTTTCGTTTGTTTCTTTTTTCTTTTTCTAGCATTTATTCTGCTCCATGTCATGTGAGCTCCCTGAATCTGTGGTTTGGTATCTGTCATTAATTTGGGAAATTTTTCAGTCATTCCTGTTTCAAGTATTTCTTTTCTTCCTTTTTTTCTTCTTCTTGTATTCTTGTTGTGTGAATGTTATACCGTGGGTTATTGCCCCACAGTTCTTGGGTGCTGTATTTTATTTTTGCTTTTGTTTTCAGTCTTTGTCCTCTTTGCTTTTTCAGTTTTCAAGGTTTCTACTGATATATCCACAAGCTCAGAGATTCTTTCCTCACCTATATTTAATCTATTCATAAGCACATGAAAGGCATACTTCCTTACTGATCTTTCTAAGTAAGTTTCTTTCTAAGAATTTCCATCTCTCTGCTTATGTTACCCATCTGTTTTCACATGCTATTTTTGCTCATTAGAGCCTTTAGCACGTTAATCATAGTTTTTTCAAATTTCCGATCTGATAATTCCAACATCCCTGCCATGTCTGGGTCTGATGCGTGCTCTCTTTCTTCAAACTATGTTTTTTGCTTTTTAGTATGTTTTGTAACGTTGCGGGATTTTTTTTTTTACCACAATACTTGAGATTCGTTGTTTCACCGCTTCGAAGAATGAAGAGGTGGACACAAAATGAGCAGCAGCCCAATTTATTAGAGTATAAGATCAGAAAGGAAGAATAGTAGGAAAGTTCTCTTTACAGATAGGGGGCATTCGAAACTGAATGCCCCTGATAATAGGCAAGGGTCCTTGTTTTATAAGGTTTTGGTTAGCCTTTTCTCCTCTTCCCTTTCCCCTTGTTCTTTTCAGGTTTTACCCTTACTGGATGGTTAACTCTACGTGCTAGGTTGTCCATTCCTGGCTGGCTTTTTCCATTGTATGAGAGGTGGTCTATGGCCCTACGTGAATCTTTCTTCAAATTCTTGAGGTGTCTTAAACTCTAAGGTTTTTTTCTTGTCCAGCAAGAAAGCGAACACAGGATTCAAATGCAAGAGATGGCTATTGTCCCGAAAAACAAAAGAGCCCCAATTAAGGTCTGTGCTCCATTTTTATTGGGATCAGAAGGTTTACAAACATGGTAATGGATGTGCACAAAGAGACAATGAAACTGTGAATATTAACTCACGGATGTGAGAGAAAGGGGATCTTAAAGATATGCTGGGTTAGGGGGTTGGGTTAATACAAAACAAAATCCTGGCACCGGGCAGCCGGGTAGAAGGTTGTTTACAGCAGACTTGAGGCACCACCTCAATTTCCTAAACTGGTCTAGGGAGCAAGAATGACAGAGCAAGTAACCTCAGGGTCAGTAAGACACCTTTTTTTTGTTAATTATCTTCACCCCTGGCAATTTTGCCCTGCAGTGGTCTAAAGCCCTAATTTAACCCGTTTACCTAATTTGGTCCTTCCTGCCTATGAAAGCAGCTTTCTGCTATAGTGCTAAATTGGGGGGCACTTTCACTCTGAATACCTAATCATGTTTATTTTATATACCTTTGTTCTATCTTAGGGCCTTTGCTCCCCCCTTTCTATATTGGGGCCTCTGCCCTACCTTCTCTATACTCTTTTACCTAATCTAGTTACCCAGAATTGGGGGTAAGCATCCTGTGGCTTTCTAATTCTTTATGCCTTGTTAACCCATCAATGCAGGCTCAGGGAATTCCTAAGCTTATTCCTTACACTGAGGGAAACCTGAGGGGCAGTAGGTGGGGTCTGTTACATTCTTAAAAGGAACCTTAGGTCTGAGGTGGTTTGCTACACCTCAGACACTCCCGGCATTGTTCCAAAATATGTGTTTTTCCCATTCAGGGACTTCAGGTCCTAACCTTTCCCTCTCTGCCTACTGAATCCTATATCTTCTCCTATCAGTAATTTTTTTCTTCATAGTGGGACATAAGGTACCTTTAGAAATGTGGTGGCAGGGGCGCCTGGGTGGCTTAGTCGGTTAACCGTCCGACTTTCGCTTAGGTCATGATCTCGCGGTTCGTGGGTTCGAGCCCCACGTCGGGGTCTGTGCTGACTGCCAGCTCAGAGCCTGGAGCCTGTTTCAGAGTCTGTGTCTCCCTCTCTCTCTGACCCTCCCCTGCTCACGCTGGCTCTCTCTCTCTCCTAGAAATAAATAAAAAAATATTAAAAAAAAAAAAAAAAGAAATGTTATGGCAAGGTGTGGGGGTGGGGAAGGATTCTATAATCCTAGGATTAGGTCTCAGCCTCTTGTGAGCCTGTGCTTCTGGACATATGTGAGATTCACACATGCTTCCCAGTTGTCCTCCACCATTACGTCAAACAGAAAGGCTAGAACCGGCTAGAATTTGGTATTTTCCTTTCCCAGGTCAGTTAAATGCTGATAAAACTCCAGCAGGTGTGGCCCTGGTTAAGTAGTTTCCCCTGAGGGCAGACCTTGTTAAGAGGAACAGAATTACTCTAAGGTATTTTGAAATCCTTTCCTTCTGTGCCGCACAGGAGGCAGGAAGGTTTTTCCTCCAATATAACAGTAAAAACCTGGTCGATATCGTCAAAATAAAACTCATAAAATTGTGGGGCCCCCTATGACTGGCTCCCCCTGGAATTTTTAGTTCTCAGACTTGCCCACTAAGAGCCTCCAGCAATTCATCAATTATAGTTCTGGTTTTTCTATCTCAGCACTCTTTCCCGTAGAGTTTCCAGTTCATGAGTTCCTGCTCTGGTAAAGTGTTATTTTCTCTATTTGCTTGTTGATCTCCAGTTCTGAGGGGGTAGCAATTTGCTGTGCAACCTCATTTCTATTATTGATCAGAGAAGGGTTGTTGGTTTTTTAATTTTGTTAAGCTTTTTACTTACTGTTAGGATGGATGACTTTTTTTTTTTTTGTAATAGGATGGATGACTTCTTTTTTAAAAGCTTTTTTTAAAAAATTTTTTTTTAATGTTTTATTTATTTTTAGGAGAGAGAGAGAGAGAGACAGCGTGAGCAGGGGAGGGTCAGAGAGAGAGGGAGTCACAGGCTGAAACAGGCTCCAGGCTCTGAGCTGGCAGTCAGCACAGAGCCCGACGCGGGGCTCGAACCCACGAACGGCGAGATCATGACCCAAATGAAAGTCGGACGCTTAACCGACTAAGCCACCCAGGCGCCCCAGGATGGATGACTTCTAAACATGCAGAACCAGAACCCGGAAGTCCAATCTCGACTCCTTTTTGAAGTAGTGTTTTCTCAGCGCTTTGTTTAGAATGAGGGAAGTGGTGACGTTTTAGAGTCAGAGTTCCCAATACTTAGTATTGAGCAAGTGATTTTAACTTCTTTAAGCCAGAGTTTTCATATCTATAAAATAGGGATTATAATACCTCCCTTGTAGATGTTCTGTATGGGACAAAGGGTATTGTATATAAACATGCATGGAACAAAGCAGGAGTAAAAGCTGAAGAAATATTAGCCAAAAAAGGGGAAGTGATATTTTTCTGTCACCTAGTTCCTGGGGTTGCCAGATGATTTGGGGAGTGTTTTGAATGCCTGTGTAATGTGATCACAGCCTACCCCTCAGTCTCTGCCTAAGCCTACCTCCTTGCTAGTCCTTGAATGTGCCAAGGGCACTTTACCTCAGGGCCTTTGCATTACTCTTTCCTTTGCCTAGAACTTTTTTCACTTAGGTATCTATATGGCTCCCTCCTTTACCTCAGTCCTGCCTACTAATGATTCTTCAGGGAGGCTTTTTCAGAGCGCCCAGCTTTGAATTCACTCCCAATGATTTCTACCTCCTTCTCAGTTTTATTTTTCTCCCTAATGCTTGTCACCGCTAACCATACATTTTTATTTCATTTTATTTTCTCATCTGCTTGCATCTCTACCCCCACTAAATGTAAGCACAGGAATTGTTCACTGCTGAATCCCCAACGCATGGATCCTGGTCTTCCATATTGTAGGGGTTCAGTAAACTCAAGGAAATTCATTGAAAAGAGCAAATTACACATTACTCTAAAAAAGGTAATAAATAAGATTTACAAATGGAAAATGGATGCCTTAAAATATTTGAATCCTTTTTCTATACCAGTCTGAGATTTTATCATTCCCCTCACCTCCCGACTTATAGAGATGTAACTTCTAGAGATTTGATGCACAATAGAAATAAAGGAGGTAGCCTACTTTATATTACGGGGACGCACACAACACTGACTGAAAAATAGAACTATAAACAGCAATTAAATCAAATGTCCTCATCCCTGGGTAGCTAGCGATATCTGCTGCTGTAATTTTTGATTTCCCTTCTTGCTTAGACGTAGGGCTTGGAATGCATATAAAGACAAGTAAAATGCCTACTGCTGTTGGAATACAAGAAGACAATTAGGGGACATGGGTACATCCGCATATCTCTTAGAATTGCCTCATTGGCTGTGACAGCTTCAGATGAGAGAGACAAAAAGACCCATATATTCCTAAACGGTTATTAACTCGGGTACATAAGGTGGAGGACAACAATTTGCTCGGGCAGCCCACTTATGCTGGAGTGAAGTTATTCAGGCAGTGGCATTTCTGCTCTGCAGACTGGCAGGGTCCCATTGGTTGAGATCTCATGTGATAAGAAGCAGCCAGGAATGAACCAAAAACTTAGAGATTTGGTATCGTCAAAATCTGGCATATAAATATGATGCCAATACTAATCCTGGACTTTATTACTGAGAAAACCAGCTTACTAAAAATAAGGTGTCCCCCCCCAACACACACACACTCTCCGTCCAGTAGTCAAACACTTCTTTCAGCTGCCAAGTGATGTTAAATGCACTTCTCTCTCACCAAACTTTGAGAATCTTTTCACCTGCCTTGCTTTTCTTGTATTCTGAGATTGTCATAGTGACCGAAGAGTCTGGTTAGTCCTGGTAGTATGTTTGTGACACAGTCAGTCCTTGTTTTCCAGCACATTGTTTTCCTAGAGATTGCAGATTGCCATCAAATGAAATCTGACTGGCTATATACTGTTGCCATTATTGATTCTGATTTTGTGAGAAATTGTTAAATGAGCAGAGAAAGGTGCTGAAAAAGGAAGAATAGTGTGTTGGGGCTATGCCAGGTGGGCAGCGGAGGGAGAGTTTTGCTGGAAGCAGCAAAGTGTGGAAGTTACTAATTCTTGATTGAATGTCTACAGCACAGAAAAGCTATGCAGTTGATGATACTTTGTAATGTGGGAAATGCCAGTCTCAGACAAGTAGGCAAGTCTTCTCCTTGAACACGGTCACATTTTACTTTGCTTTTTCTGTTTATTTTGAATCAGAGGATGCCCATCTTTTACTACCAAAATGCCTAACATATAAGTGGTCGATAAATATTTTTTGAACAGAAATAATAAAACTCTTCACAACCTTTAACCCTTACTTTAAAAACACCATTGAAATTTTCACTCATGTTTGGAAAATTATATGTTTTCATGGTTTTCTTTTTAACGAATACAATTCAAATTGGTAGGTAATTATGTGAGAAATTCACAAGTCTGATTTAATTTGAAATTTCAATGTACATCTACAATCTGGCTTCTAAAATTGCAATTGTCTGTATTTGCTGTCATGGTTGAAAGAAAGCAAGATATTAAATATTTTTGTTGAACTGGTTTGGGTATGAAAAGGGATATCACCCAAAACAGACAAATAAAGCTTAACTAGAATAGTAACACTAGTTAACTTTTTTTTTTAATGTTTTATTTATTTCTGAGAGATAGAGAGAGAATGAGAAGGGGAGGGTCAGAGAGAGAGAGAGAGAGAGACACAGAATCTGAAATAGGCTCCAGTCTCTGAGCTAGTGTGAGCACAGAGCCCAACACGGGTCTCGAACCCACGAACTGTGAGATCATAACCTGAGCTGAAGTTGGCTGCCCAACCAATTGTGCCACCCGGGCACCCCAACACTAGTAACTTTTATGGTTATTTATTGTATGCCATATACTGTGCTAAGTGTTCTACAAATAATAGTTTAGTAAAACCTCTTAAAAATGGTTTGAGGCAAGTTACTGTGATTCTCTCTGGTTTATAAGTGAAGGAACTGAAGCTTGGAGATGTTAAGTGATGAAGCCCAAGGTCAGACAACTGACCTTCAAACTCAGGTGTCTGCACTTCAGACCTGGTGCTCTTGACCGCCTTGCATATGGCACAAATCAAAGCAAACGGAAACCTAGTCAGTTGATATGGAGTGGTAATTGAAGAAACAGGTCACATTATTTCAAGATTCAGGTCATTTGTCCTAGAAATTATGCTATTGTTTAACAATGGTAATGAAATATTTAAGCTATTTGATTTCATGAGAGAAAATGTGTAACATACATATAGTTTGAGATCATTTAATTTTTTTTTTACAAATAGTTTATTGTCAAGTTGGTTTCCATATAACACCCAGTGCTCATCCCCACAAGTGCCCTCCTCCATGCCCATCACCCCCGTCTCCCTCCACACCCATCAGTCCCCAGTTTGTTCTCAGCATTCAAGAGTCTCTCATGGTTTGCCTCTCTCCCTCTCCCCCACTATTTTCTCACTTCTTCTCCCCCACGGTCCTCTGTTAAGTTCCTCCTAATCCTCCTATACGTTCAAATATATGGTATTTGTCCTTCTCTGCCTGACTTATTTCGCTCAGCATAACACCCTCAAGTCCATCCACATTGCTACACATGGCCAGATTTCATTGTTTCTCATTGCCATGTAGTATTCCATGGTATAGATAAACCACATCTTCTTGATCCATTCGTCCGTTGATGGACACTTAGGCTCTTTCCATGTTTTAGCTATTGTGGAGAGTGCTGCTATGAACATTGGGGTACATGTGCTCCTATGCATCAGCATTCCTGTATCCCTTGGGTAAATTCCTAGCAGTGCTATTGCTGGGTCATAGGGAGTTCTATTGTTAGTTTCCTTGAGGAACCTCCACACTGTTTTCCAGAGGGGCTGTACCAGTTTACATTCCCACCAACAGTGTAGGAGGGTGCCCGTTTCTCCACATCCTCGCCAGCATCTAGAGTCCTTTGATTTGCTCATTTTAGCCACTCTGACTGGTGTGAGGTGGTATCTCAGTGTGGTTTTGATTTGTATTTCCCTGATGAGATCATTTAAGAAGTTGGTTGATTCAGAGTTGCAATTTGTAATTTCAGGGGGAAAAGGCTACAAGAGATCATGTGCTCACGATCAGTTCTTTGCTGAGCACAAATGTTGCTCTCTTTTCTCCTTTTTACCTCTGAACTGCTGGTCCAAGTAAACAGCTCTTGCCTGGACTATGACAGAAGCCCCCAGATGGTCTTCCCCCAACCCCAGCTTGTTCTCTACATCATTGCATGATTATCTTAACAAACCAACCCACAGAAATTGCTGTATCACTTTCACCCTCACCAAGAACAGTAATTGACACTGATTTTGAGGTGTACATGCCACTGACAGTCTAGTGAAAGCTAAGGCCCTACCCAGTAAAAAGCACTTTATACACACGATCCATTATTCTCTAACATTGCTCTTTTTTAAACATTTTAATTCCAGTATACCTGACATACAGTGTAATACTAGTTTCAGGTGTATAGTATAGTGATTCAACACTTCCATACATCACCTGGTGCTCATCACAAGAAGCACACTCCTTAATTTCCATCACCTATTTCGCCCACCCCTCCACCCTCTCCCCTCTGGTCCCCACCGGACTACTCTCTCTAGTTAAGATTCCAGCACAGCTCTGTAGGGATTTCAGTACCTGTCACAAGCTTGTGTCTTCACCTGCTATCCCACTGTTTATGTCCTCCTCTGGGTACTCTGGCTCCATTACACTTCGCATTGTTTCTCATGCTTAGAATACTCTCTAAGTTCTCTCTTCTAAGCACACTCTTAATTATCTGAAATACTATATTAGAATAGAGAAGGCCTTATGATGTGTCTGTCATAGAAAGCCCATGATTCAGACCTCATTATGTAAGCTTGGGAATGGTGGTTAGCTGATTAGAATCTCATTTTCATCACTAGTAGAATGAGGGCACAAACATTATTTACTTTACAGAGTTTTTATAAAGATCAAATGAGATAAGGAGTGTAAAGGGCGTGGCGTCCAATAAATACATGTTCCTATCTTCAATCCCAGATTGATCATCCTCACCTTTTATTCCCCATCCCCCATCCCGGTGAGTGAGTTTTGCAGTTTCCTCTCTGTGGCCCTGTGACATCCAGGGGAGAGACCTCTAGACCTGTAGTATTGTTTGGCATTTATCTGTTTCTTGTCTGTTTCTCCATCTATGCCAATAATGCTCACTTCACGCTGTACGTCAGTCACCCGAGAAGCTCTTTAAACAATGTTCCTTCCTTAGTTTGCTTAAAGCAGAGTCTCTGATCTGGTATACAGGCATGGTTTGTAAGGTTCCTCAGGTGATTTGAATGTTTGAGCCTACACTGTAGATTCCTTTGGAGCAGGGATTCATTAATGAGCCCTGCTGCTGTCATGGGGCTGGGCACAGAGCGGACATTCAGTGTTTGCACCAGAAACAAAGGAATGCATGCATGTGTGATGGCCGGCTATCGAGGTCTTCTGAATATACATTTGATAAACTTTAACAACCTATTATAAAGATGTGATACTCAAATTGACAGATTATTGAAACATTTGCATTCATACCATGATAATCAGTACCAATGCAGATAAAGACATGTTAGAAGTTCTCTCAAAGGCTACCTATTCTTCAGGCCACTTCCTATCTACCAATTTGTGTGTTCAGTGTTGTTTGTTTATTTTTTCATTCTTTTGGGTCCCAAAGTCATATGAGCGAGATGACTTTTTTAATAATGTGTATTTATTTATTTTTGAGAGACAGAGAGAAAGCATGAGCACTAGTGAGTGAGGGGCAGAGTGGGAGAGAGAATGCCAAGCAGTCTCCATGCTGTCAGTGCAGAGCCTTACACAGGGCTCGAACCCACAAACTGAGATCATGACCTGAGCCAAAGTTGGATGCTTAAACTACTGGGCCACCCAGGCGCCCCTGGGTGAGGTGACTTTAACCTCTTAAAGGGTGCCTAAATACCTAGAGCTAAAATTAGCAGTTGACTTGCCTGTATAACATTTCTCACCATCAGGCTTCTATATGTGAACCCATCCCTTCTAGCATTTGTTTTGTTATCTTCCTCTTGGGGTATCTATTGAAGATTCATATTTAATCTTCCTGTGGTTTTTTTTTTTTTTTAAGCAAGTCATCAATAACTGTATTTAAATGTAGAAATCTATACAGCACCTTGAGAAAGGAGGAAGGAGCTAATGGCATTAAAAGTGATAACTCTCGCATTTTGTTTAAATTAACTTTTTTCCCATAATGTCTGGTAGCACTTTCTTTTCTGAATTCTAAATAGAAGCTGATATATAGTAAAAATGCCTCTTTTCATATAGTAAATAGTGTCAGAGCACCGTGACTAATAAAATCAGCTTTCTCACTTAAATGCAGAAGATTTTTACGTTTATTTTCAATAGGACTCGATTTCAGTTTAATTTCAAATGGCCTCTAGACAGTAAGCTGAATGGTGGGTAAGGGAAGTAGATTCCTATCTTTTCTGGAAAAGGGAATCATGACTTCATTACCTCAGTTCTGGCTTAAGAATTAAAATGTTATCAGTTTAAGAAAGAGGTGGACCTCAGTAGTGGAAAGTCACAGATTAGATATTTTTATTGAAATAAAAATTGTGGATTCTAGGACTATATTTAATTTCTTTACAATGTTATTTTCTCTTAGGTAATCAGCTCTGATGAGGGGTCTACTGTTTCCTTCTGGATGATAGACACTGGGCAGAAAATCAAACAGTTTACTGGTTGCCATGGCAACGCAGAAATCAGCACCATGGCCCTCGATGCAAATGAGACACGGCTTTTGACTGGCAGCACAGATGGGACCATAAAGGTGAGAACACAGTGATGTTTTCTATCCACATATGAGGAGGCTAAATACGATGTGAGGAGACACAGCTATAGCTACATTTGTTTCTACCTTTTTGGCCATGCAAGAGAAAAGGTGAGACAAGATTAGAAGAGTTAAATAACCCATACCGTCTAATAACAAAGCTGTTAGGAAAAAAAAAAAAAAACTTTAGTAGAAAAATGAATGATTTATCTGAATAAGTTATTTAGAATAGAAACACAATGTGGCATACTTATTTCAGAAAGCCTTTCTCAGGGTCCTGGATACAGTACTACTTTGGGAAATAAGAAGTCCGAATAATTTTCCTATGCTTCAGCTAACATCCCTAGTTTCCCTCTTCTTAGTTTATAAAATGAGAAATCAGCACAACCAAGAAAACTTGTGAAAATGGCAGAGATGCACATTTTGGGGCAAATGAATATTTCAAAATCAGCTTATGTTATAATTAGCACATTTATGTGAAGGCAAGTGAGATGGTGAAGAAGGATAGGAGGAAGAACAATCATTATCTTATTTATTTTCATCCTGAACCTACAGTATTTAATACTTCCACTTTCATTATTTTGTAACTATTACTAATTTCTTTTGGGAGAAAAGTACAAAAATGATCAAATTTTCATGCCAAGCTTAGATATTTGCTGTCTGGAGTCATGCCTACCAGCGAATCTCCTCTGCTCTCCTCCGCTCTGAGACTAATGACAGTCTTTTGATTGGAGATGGCTTGTGACACTTTGAGGCAACAGAAGGCAGTTTCCCAGAATAAGCTTTGAATGGTTCTCAAACTTCTGTCATAGCCGAAATGAGAAGGGTATTAATTAGGTGTACCTTCCATGGTGGGTGTATGACGCATGCTGATAGCCTGCAAGGGAGGTTAATGGAAGGTTACCAGGATCTGTGGGAAGAACATGATGGAAGTGGAGTTCAGGGATATTCTAGGCTGACATCTGTCAATGTAAAGGAGGGGCTATGGCAGGTGGCAATGAGAATTTCTGAAAATCAACAGAGCCGGGCCTCTGGGAAGGTTAACAGCATGAGGTTAGGGACTGGGAGCTTGGGTTTAAGTAATCTAGTTTACGGGAGAACTGGTAAGGCATGTGAAGGTAATGGGACAATCCCAACCCCAATAGACAAGGTGGAATAAAACAAGAATGACTGAAACAGGAGTATCAGACAGGCTTAGTTAAAAGGAGCAAGTGAATATCCCACTTACCAGTCCTGGGGCATGAGACCAAAATGAGAAATGAAATGAATAGATTAGGTACAAGTTACACAGTCCAGAGTAGGGCCGACTTGCAGATAGTTGCAAAAAGGCTTGCAGATAGTCCCAGCTAAAGGACTTAATAGGACCTGGGGACAGTCAAGTCTTCACGATACCTATTTGTGGGTGTTATTCTAGGCGGGCTTGGTAAGAGCCATGTTTAGAGGACACCGAAGTGACATGGGTGAAGATGTTCACCCTTCAACATTTCAGCTCAAGCCTTGCCTCTTAGAAGTTAATGTGAATTTAGCAGTATAATCACAGCTTTTGAAAGTACATTTATCTTTATCATAATAACTCAACAGGATTCTGAAATTTGGCAACCTCTATAGGATGCATAAATCAGGGTTGAGCTGCTCTGGACATAGTCTATGAAGAGACAGGAATGAATGACATTTTCCAATCTCATTTATAATTTAGAATCCAAAACCAGTACCTATGTCATCAAACATTTAAAAGTATTGCCCTATTTATTATGGTTCTGAAGTGTCGGATTTTTAATTAATTAGTGTGTTGAATAATTAATGTATGCATACAGTAAAACTTGAAATATCAAAGAGTTATACAGTGAGAAGAAAGCCTCTTTCTCACCTTCCTTGTAGCTACCACTGTTACTGGTTTCTCAATGCATCCTTCTAATCCATGAGCACCATTTGTTTCACAATGGCCCCCTAGTATATACAAAGTTATGCATTTTGCATTTTCTGTCTTGGATACTGAGTCATATGAATGCATACAATAATAATAATGTAGCTAACTTTTATTGCATACTTACTAACAACCAGGTACTGTTGTAAGCACTTTATATGTACAAACACATGTGCACACTCCCGCAGCCCACCCCAACATATATATCTATATAGTTGTTATTATTATTATTGTTATTATACCAGTCTTATAGAGGAGGAAACTAAAGCCCAAGGAGATAAAGCAAATTGCTTAAGGTCTCATAGCTGGTCCAGTTTGTTTGTTTGTTTGTTTGTTTGTTTGTTTGTTTGGCAGAGCTTAGAAATATGGAAATGATATATTCTTCTTAATGGCTGCAGTATATGCTACTGTATAGGTATTCCATATTCTGATTGTTTAGTCCCTTGTTAATGAGCAACTGGGTTTATTCAGGTCATTAGCTTTTATAAACAGTGCTTCAAGAGAAGCCTTCAAGGGTGCCTGGGTGGCTCAGTCAGTTAAGCATCAGACTTCAGCTCGGATCATGATCTCATGGTCTGTGAGTCTGAGCCCCACATTGGGCTCTCTGCTGTCAGCATGGAGCCTGCTTTGAATCCTCTGTCCCCCTCTCTCTGTGTTCCTCCTCTGCTCATTCTCTCTGTCTCAAAATAAACAAACTTTTAAAAAGTATAGCCTTCGAAATATGTCATTTCACACGTTTAAGTGTTTCTGTGAGATCATTTCCTAGAAGTTGAATTTTTAAGTCAAAGAGTTTATGCAACTGAATTTTGGTAGTGCCAACTTGGTCTTTGTGTAGATGCACCAGCCATGTTTCATAGCAGGGCTTAGTTTTAACTGCTGGTGACCTAATGATGTTCAGGACCTGGGTCCTGCCTGAGGAAGTAAATTCAGAGTCCTTCTCCTCCATAGGACTGGAGCTGGCATCCACTAACAATAGGACATCTTACTGGGAACAGATGGTAAATCTATGCACAAGGACTCTGTTTCAGACTCTGTATTAGATGTTTAATCCTCCAGATATCCCAGAGGAGTAAGCTTCCTGTGTCATAAATGAGGAAACTGAAATTTAGAGAGATTTACTTAGAGAAAGAACCATAATCTCAACACTCCAAAATGTAGCTCTACATGATTTTGTGTCTCCCCCTTTAAAATGCATACAAATTCACAGCCTTTGAGTCAACTATTAAAATGGATTGATAGGGTTACAGGTAGAATTATAAATATAATGGGTTATTTAAATGGTGAGAGGATTTTCTTTAATTATTACATACCCTAAGTGAATCAACCTTACATAGTCTAGAATATAAACACAAAAGCTAAAACTAATCCTATTACACTGTGTCATTTTACTCACTGAAGAAGACATTTTCTTTTCTTGTGACTTAAATTTTTCTCTTAAAGGTATGGGACTTCAATGGATACTGTCACCATACCCTAAATGTTGGTCAAGAGGGAGCTGTGGATATTTCACAGATTCTGGTTCTTAAGAAGACAATACTGGTTACAGGCTGGGAGAGGTATGGTATGCTTCATGTAAATCCATAGAAGGCAAGAGGAGAGTGTTTTCATTTTAATCAAAATCTAAAACATAAAACAATATAGAAATCTTGACTGATTCTGAGTCATTAACTTGCTGGTGATCTAGGTGAGTGAAATTGGTTGGATTGACTGAATGCTTAGTGACTAAAACATCGTAAGATCATGTAGCTCAAGCAGCTTTGAGAGGAGTTAGAAGGCTGTCTTCTGGCTGTTGGAATCTTTTTCTTTAACCATTCCAGGCAGGGTTATAATACCACTTGCTGAGTATTAACTCCAAAAGTGTCCTAAATTTTATAGTCAATAAATTCTTAAGGTACAAATAATATTCTTTCAACTATCAAGGAAACTCATTTCTTCTTCTCTTGTTACGGAGTTGAAATTGCAGCAAAGAAGGAAATAGGCCACTGAATTCTGTGTTAGCACTTCCTCCGTATCAGGGCAGAGAGGGCTTTCACAGCTTGCTTACTGTTCTCAATGAGCAATTCTTCCATTTCATTAGAAGGAAAATTACTTTCCTTTCTTTTTCTCCTGAGAGAACTGAGGGATAATAAACAGGACCTTTTCTAAGGCATTGTATAAGCACTAGGAAAATTAAAGTGTGGTATTTTCTGAAAATACATTGTCCATGAATTCACAGTTCACAAAATATAGCTCTAATAGGTAATTTGCCCCACATTTTCACTATGGAATTTTAATCTTCATGATTTGAGGCTGGGATTAAAACCAGATTTTATACCTAGAAAACTAGCAGTATGTATTTGGGGATTTTTATCAATCAAATGAAAGGCTTTTACTTTTAACACAAATGTGCATGTGCAGACTAGAAAATATGCCACTTACAGCTTAGTTTTCAGGGGTAGTTTCACTATAAGGAAAGAAAATATAATCTACATTGTTCTACTTGAAATTAAGAATTAATTCAAGGGCCGCCTGGGTGGCTCAGTCAGTTAAGCATCCGACTTCAGCTCAGGTCATGATCTCGTGGTTCATGGGTTCGAGTCCCACGTCAGGCTCTGCTGACAGCTCAGCGTCTGGGGCCTGCTTCGGATTCTGTACCTCCCTCTCTGCCTCTCCCCTGCTCATTCTTTGTGTCTCTCTGTCTCTGAAAAATAAATAAATATTAAAAAAAACAAATTCAATTATCTTCACCTTTGAAAAACAAGGCTTCCTCACATCCTGGGAATAGTCATGATCCATTAATGACTTATCTATTAACAGACTATGGCCTAATTATTTCTGTTGGGCCATGGCAATAAATAAGTTTAATTCTCAAATATTATGGCATGGTAGATGTGAAGTATATAGCTGATCCAACTTACATTTTGAATATAAAATTCTTTGAAAAAGAATTTAAAAGTTAATCAGTGTAAGTCCTAACCTTGGTAGTACTGTTTTCTTAATTATATATTTTGAGACTTCCATAGAGAAATTTACATCAAAGGTAAGGTTTTTTTGATTGCTTATGCAAGTCCGTTTTAAAAGATTAAGTGAAGAGAGTCCTCTAAAAGTGGCCAGAAGAACACCTGGGGGTGCCTGGCTGGCTCAGTCCATAGAGCATGTGAGTCTTGATATCTGAGTTGTGAGTTCAAGCCCCACACTGGTCATTGAGCTTACTTAAAAAAAGAAGGAGGAGGAGACACCTGAGTGGCTCAATTGGGAAGTGTCAGACTCTTGATTTTGACTCAGGTCATGATCTCACAGTTCCTGAGATTGGGTCCTGAGATTGAGAGTGTGAGAGGTAGAGAAGGGCAGAGAGAGAGAGAGAGAGAATCTCATGCAGGCTCCATGCTCGGCACAGAACCCAACATGGGGCTCAATCCCACCACCCTGGGATCATGACCTGAGCCAAAATCAAGACTCCGATACTCAACTGACTGAGCCTCCCAGGCATCCCATTAAGCTTTCTTTAAAACCTAGAGGGGGTTTGCTTAAGTTAAGCTGTAGCTTTAACTTTAGGCTCTAACTAACTCAAGAGATTAGTTTACAATTTTTCCCAGGATAGGATAGATATTACCTTTATAGACTGAGGTACCTAAATAAGCGTCTGATTTATTTATAGTGCTTTCTAGCATTAGTTCCTTTACATATTATCTGACTTAATCCTGAGCTTCATTTGAAAGGTAGGCAATATTTTATAGATGTCTCGATCTCTGTCTTAAGGTGTTAGTTCTATCAGCTCATTTGCTTTCTGGACACGTCTGACTGCTATCTCAAATTCAACATATTCTAAACTGAATTTATTATTTGTTCCCCTCCTCAAAATCTGCTTTTCTCTCTTAGCTTCAGAGCTTTGGTTACCAGCCAGAGACCTGAACATCTACCTTGGTTCTTCCTTCTCACTCAGCTCCACAACCAAGTAATCTTACCTGTTTTATATTCTAAATATTTCTCAAACCTATCCCTATTACTACTACAACTGTATAATTCAGATCATCATTTCTACCTGGATGAATGTCACAGCCCTTTTCTCTCGTAATGCCCCCTTGATCTTCATAGATTCTGCACATTTTAACTGTAATAATAATTTCTACAACGCATTCCATCTATGTCACTTCCTTGGTTAACACCTTCCAGAGTTGTCGACAAAATAATTTGAAGGCCCATCTGGCCTGGGCCTATTCTTAGTTTCATTCTTGCCCGTTCTTGCCTCAAATAGGAACGTTCTGTCAGGGCACTCCCAGGTAAATTATACTTTTTCACACCCCCTTGCCTTTATTCTCTCCCCTTCTCTAGGAATCCCTCCCCAAACATTGTCCATAGGGCCAACATTTATGCCTATTTCAGGTCTTTGTACATTTATTCCCAGGTGGAAATACCCCCCCCCCCATTTCTCTTTGTGCTGTTCAGTTTCCTGTACTTTATTTAACATAGGACTGAATTATAACATTTAATAAGTGTGTGTGTGTGTGTGTGTGTGTGTGTGTGTGTGTGTGTGTGTGTGTGTGTGTAATGTCTCATTCTTAGTAGAGGCTCAATGATATTTGTTGAACGACTTAATTAATATTTATTAAGTAGAAAGGGAATCTGAGAATTAGATTAATTACCCATGGTCATCCTCTGAATTAAGAAGCAAGCAGGATAGTTATTCAAATCTCTTCTCTCTTCACAATAAACAAAGAATGTAAGTATTACTAGTCCTTCTGTACAAGGGAGAAAATGAGGTTTGAAGAGATTGGGTAGCCTGGCCAACATCACAAAGTTAGTAGACAGCTGAATTGGATTCCATGCCAAAGTCCATGCTCTTTCCACCATTCCTGAGTTACAAATGGAGTCATTAAATCATAGGAGAGCAACTATATTCTCTTAAGTAATCTGATTGAATTGGTTGGTTATGTCAATCAAAGCTAATGAATCAGTTTCATGTGTTTGAAGAAATCCATAAAAAACATGTATTATCAAATTAATACCTCAAGATTTTAGCTTACTATTATTTTTCCTTTTTCCTTCCCACAAATATTCTTAAACCGCACCTTGGTCGAAAGTGTTGAGTTAGGGACTATAGGGACTGAATGTGAAGAAGCATGATTCTTGCTCTCAAGGGCATCACATTCTAACTGAGGAGTCTACTCACACAAGGCAGGATATGATAAACACCACTGTGAAGCGGTCCTAAGCAAAACTTGAACTTGAGAGCCTATGTTGTTTATCTAGAAATACATTTGTTAGGGTCACCTGGGTGACTCAAGTGGTTAAGTGTCTGATTTCTGCTCAGATCATGATCTCATGGTTTGTGAGTTTGAGCCCCACATTGGGCTCTGTGCTGACAGCTTGGAACCTGCTTCAGATTCTGTGTCTTCTTCTCTCTCTGCCCCTTCCCCACTCACTCTTTCTCTCTCTCAAAAATAAATAAACATTAAAACAATAAAAAATACATTTGTTAAGATCTAGAGGATATGTTAAATCTGTTAAAGAGAACCCCTAAATTCAGAACTTGTAGAAATATGTTTCTTACCATTTTGAGCAAAATGTATTCAGAGATAAGGTTGTGAGTTGACATAGAGCCAATTAAATAATGCCTGGTTAAATATCCAGTCATATTTATACTGGTGAAATTATATGAATAGATGATCGATTAACTTTTCATTTGCATATAATATGCATAGTTCTGGTAAAATCAAATAAATAATCATAATAGTACAAGATTTTATCCTGCCCTAAAGTTTTATGATTCTGTGCTGTTTAAAACTAGACTAAGGCTTTTAGTTTCTCCCACTTTATTTCTTTCCTTCCTGTTAAAGGAAAAGCCTTTGTTTAAGAAGGTTTTATCTCTGTAAAATATCTAGACTCATACAAATATAAAAAAGAATCTTTTGTATAATTTCAAGTAGTTCTGAAAATATTATTGATAGCAGCTTTCACAAAGCTCTATAAAAGTAGGTGCTCAATAAATAGCTGTTGATATCATTCGATTTCTGAAAGCATTTTAAGTGAAATTAGATTAGGGATTTGAAGTTCCTCAACAATAAAACTTATCTATCAGAAGATATTAAATTCTTAATAATTGCTTTACTATGGTACTATACTTTCACGTGACTCAATTGGTTTCTATTATTAGGGAGAGAACCAGAATGAAATTTTCCAAAGTGTAACTTGCTCTGAATAACCATGTTGGAAGTCAGGAGGGGGCAGGTACGTTGGAAATTCACAAATAGCCCTCAAATCGACTTTTGTGATGGTTTTAGTGTCCAAAATTTGACTCCACAAATTTTAGGAAAACGAATAAAAATGAACTGATTTATACTGAACACATTCTCTGCCTCTGAGATATTGATTTTAAGCTTAAAAAGTGATGGACTGAACAAGGATAGATTCTTATCACTGGACTAACAACATATGAACAATTAGCCTCTAAGAGAACAATACAGTTGATTGTCTTCCTTTGTTTTCTTGATGACAATTTCTACACAATAAGTTTTGGTAAAAGTTAGTTTCCCAGCTCATTCATCTTAACAGAGGATTTTTTTTAATGTTTTTTTTTTTTTTGTATTTTTTTGTGCTTGTCAGGTAAACTAATTTTGTTCTCATAGAATTGGTCATTATATCTACATTCTGAATGAGAGGTCTGATCATCTTGACAGATGACACAGTGACTCAGCATCTCAGATGGGTATGAGATGAAACTAGTAAACTCCTTCTTCAATGTCAAAAGAACAACTCTCTCAGACTCCTCAAATGCCTTAAAATTGGCTCATTCTGCACTTCAATTTAACTCCTGGCAAAGGTACAAACTTAAAAAAAAAAAGCTGTCTTTGAAATGGACAAAGTTAAGAAATGCAGTGTGGATTCTTAAGGTATTTTAAGGATAACTGTCATTTCAATGGAAAGTTTCAGGTTAGGTTTTAAGGGAAAGGTGGCAGCTAATTAGTTTCTCAACATTTTGACACACAAGGTCAAATATAGTTTTTACACCATCTTTTTAAAAAAATTTTTTTTAATGTTTTATTTATTTCTGAGAGACAGAGAGAGACAGTGTGAGCAGAGCAGGGTCAGGGAGAGAGGGAGATACAGAATCTGAAGCAGGCTCCAGGCTCTCAGCTGGCAGTCAGCACAGAGCCCGACGCGGGGCTCGAACCCACGAACCGTGAGATCATGACTCGAGCGGAAGTCGGACGCTCAACCGACTGAGCCACCCAGGCGCCCCTACACCATCTTATGAGAAGCATTTTGAGCTTTTGGGTCGTACTACCTAAATATATCTAGTTAATATGGGTATCTTGGCAAAAAGACATTTGAAATTGAATTTTGACTGAGAGATAATAGAAGAGGTATAGGATTGATCTCTTCCTTCTCACTCCCACCCTGCTCTCTCCATGCCCAAACTTATCAATAGATAAAGAAACTTCAACCAAACTTATCAATAGGCAAAGAAAAAATTCAAACTATATACATGTAAAGCTCTTAGGAGATTTATGGCAATTTCAAACTGCAAAGTAACTTCTTTATAATATATTATTACCTTGCTAAGCCTCATATTAATATTATTAAAAGAATATTAGTATTAAAATTACTGATTTTTTAAAAGAAAGAATAATTCATACATTAATTCTGTAAATATTTATTAAATGCCTATTATGTGCTAGGTACTAGTCTAACCCTGGTGATACAGAAAAAAAAAAAAAACCAAAGTCCCCACGAACTTATTTTTGGTAGCAGAGATAATAAGTGCAGATAAATCTAAACCACAATATCACATTATAATAATAATTGTAAAAAGAGAAATGTAGGGTAAGGGATGAGAGACTCAAGGGAGTCTTTTTTATTTTATTTTATCTTTTAATTTATTTTTTAAAGAGTTGCTGTCTTTTTTTTATTAATAGTTAATTCATTTTTGAGACAGAGACAGAGCATGAGTGGGGGAGGGACAGAAAGAGAGGGAAACACAGAATCTGAAACGGGCTCCAGGCTCCTAGCTGTCAGCACAGCTCGAACCTGCGAACCATGAGATCATGACCTGAGCTGAAGTCGGACGCTTAACCGACTGAGCCACCCAGGCACCCCTTTTATCTTTTCATTTAAATCAAGTTTTATTCTGATTGAAAATTCCAAGTAATAGTGCTACCCACTTCAAATTTTCTTTTCTTTATTAAGTATGTTTACCATACAGTATTACCTTAGTTTCAGGTGTACAATACAATGATTCAACAATGCTATACCTTACTCTGTGCTAATTACAGTAACTGTACTCTTAGTCCCTTGCACGTATTTTACCCATTCACACCTCCTCCCCCCTCCCCCCCGTTTCCCCTTTGACAATCACTAGTTTGTTCTCTATATTTAAGAGCCTTTTGGGGTTTGTGTCTTTTTTTCTTTGTTCATTTATTTTGTTTCTTAGCATCTACATATGAATGAAATCATAGGGTATTTGTCTTTCTCTGACTTATTTCACTTAGCATTATATCCTCCAGATCCAGCCATGTTGTTGCAAGTGATGATTTCATTCTTTTTTATGGCTGAGTAATTTTCCATTTTATATATATGTGTTATATATGTGTGTATTTTATCCACATCTTCTTTATCCTTTCATTCATGCGTAGACACTTGGATTGCTTCCATATTTTGGCTACTGTAAATAATGCTGCAATAAAAATAGGGGTGCATATATCTTTTTGAATTAGTGTTCATTTTATTGAGTAAATACCCAGTAATGAAATTACTGGATCATGTGGTGATTCTATTTTTAATTTTTTGAGGAACTGTTTTCCACAATGGCTGTACCAATTTACATTCTTATCAATAGTGCATGGTGGTCCTTTTTCTCTACATCCTCACCAACACTTGTTATTTTCTATGTTTTTAGCCACTCTGACAAGTGTGAAGTGATAGATAATTGTGGTTTTGATTTGCGTTTCCTTGATAATTAGTGATCTTTTCAGGTGTTTGTTGGTCATCTTATGTCTTCTTTGAACAAATGTCTGTTCATGTCCTCTGCTCGTTTTTAGATTGGAATTGCATGGCTTTTTTGGTGTTGAGTTGCATAAGTTCTTTGTATATTTTGGATATTAACCCCCGAGGAAGAGTGTTTAGACAGGGTAGTCACAAAAGGCTTACTTAAGGAAGTGGCATTTGGACAGAGAATTTTTCTTTCATGTTTTTGACAAATATTTATTGAACACTCAATATGAGTAGGTCACAATGCCTGCTATTGTGGGATGGCGGAATAAGACAAGATTCCTTGTTTCTAAGAATTTACAATCTAACAGGGGGGTGTAGCTATATAATATGTATTAAATGTTTTAAGTACAATGTGAGCAGTGTACTTAATAATGAGATGAGAAGAAGGAAATATTTCTTTCAACTCTAGTTATGAAGGAAGTCTATCAGAACAAGATGCGTCTTAGATAATGGGTATATGGCTAAATACATGTGGGACTGCATGTGAAAGGAAATCCATAGAGGGACGGATGAGCACACCATGAATGAAAACAAAGCAGCTAGAAATGTGAAGGTTGCTTAGAGAACAATAAAGATATTGTTTGTGTTGAACAAGAAAGTGTGCTTCAGGGACACCTGTGTAGCTCAGTCAGTTAAGCATCCTACTTCAGCTCAGGTGATGATCTCATGGGTCATGGGTTTGAGCCCCGTGCAGGACTTTGTGCTGACAGCTCAGAGTCTGGAGCCTGCTTCGAATTCTGTGTCTCCCATTCTGTCTGCCCCTCTCCCATTTGTGCTCTGTCTGCCTCTCTCTCAAAAATAAACATTACATTTTTTTGTCTTAAATAAGAAAATGTGTGTCAGAAGCTTTGCCTTTGAATACCTTTAGTAGTTCAAACAGTTCCTGTAATCAAGACATTTATTTGAAGCCTTATATTCTACTTTTTAAATCCAGATGAACTTTGCACTCTGCTACATAAATTCATTTATCCTTATTTTAAAATAAAAAATATTTTCCCCAAACTCTTTTTAAAGAAAATTAACACTTTATCCTATGGCTTCCAGTAGCTCTGTCAAATATTAGTTGGACATTCATATTTTACTTTGAATATCAAGGATAGAAGATTAGAGAGAACTAATTCTAAAAAAGAAGATTAGACTCAAAAAGTATTGGGTCTTGAATATAGGCCCACACGTTTAAAGTTTGGCATGTAGAGAATGGAAAACTAGTAAATGTTTTCTTAATGGGGCATTAGCCTTATGTTTGACCAGGCTGTTCCCTCTGCCTAAAGTGCCATCTTCCTCTTCCAAATCCTGGCCTTCTATTATGGTCCAGCTCAAATATGATCCCTCACTCAGCTTTCTTTGATTTCTATACTGGGACCTCTACAGCAATTGATACATACTTACCTGACATCTACCACATTTCAGTTTTCATTTTAGTCATTTTATGTTCATAACTCTATCCCCTGCAGCACCTGAATATGGACTTCCAGGTAGAAACCAAAAATGCTAGTAAAATGAATATATATTAAAAGTTCCCAAATGGAATGATTAATCTAGTGGCAGAAAGGGTAGACTAAAGGCAATGAAATTGGTCAAGTGCCTGTGACAACTGTTCAACAATGAGCCCTGAACTGGGAAGCTATCATTGGCTATTTAAAATAAAAAGGAATGAATATGGTGACATCTCACAGAGGGGGAATCTAAGCATTTGATGTGACTGAGGAAGAGAAACACACAGGAGGCTGGAATGCTGGTCTGTTAACCAAGTTAGGGAATTCAGGATCTAGACCTGGTGTGGAGGAAAAATGAAAAATTTGGATTTCTTGATGTTGCTGATGGGAGCTTTATCTGGATTGTCACCTGGAAAATGAAGCTTCTCAACACTGGGAAAAGTTATGAATGTAGATAAATTTAAGAACCATTTGTAGAGAAGCAAGATTGCAACTTACAGTGGTATGTGGATTCCCTGCACAAGCCCACTTGAGTAGAGAGAGAGGAATAGAAGAAGGACAGTAAGGAGTGTCCATATTAAAAGAAGGGGAGAAAGAGCAGATAGGGTAATAGAGAATAGGGAATGAAAGATCAGGAAGGCAGGAAGAGAAGTGAGACGTACTAGAAAGAAAAGAATTCTCAGGAGGAGAAAGCCACATGCTTCAGAGGGAGGATTTGCTGTGACAGGACAATTTGGAGACCTTAGAGCGGTAGGAATAGAAGCAGGATTCTGGGTAGACGAAGAGAGAGTGAGGGTAGAAACTCCATGCCTGTGGCTATAAATGGTCATTTGGGATGTGTGTGCCTCTAGAAGGAGAGAGACTTGGCATAGTCTGGTAGCCAGAATTTCAATCATCAGGTGGAAAGAAGGTGGCATCGATGCCTCCACAGTTTAATTTTCATGTTCCTTCTTTACCAGGCACCAGGCATTTCATTTTTTGCCCATCCTGGCCTGTCAAATTCATAGCAGTGTCCCAAGATATTGGCCTTTTTAAAAATATTATTTCTATTCAAATTGTATCTGTCCAGAGTCCTATTCCCTTGGAGTGGCAGTTTCTAAGTGTGTTTCACAAATGATAGCTCTTCGAGGTGCTTTATGAAAGAGGACTCTGTGGTCGGGTAAGTCTGGAAAATGCCACAGGGAATGTCAGCATGTTAACTGTTCTGGAATCTCTTATGAAAAGAAAGCTTACTGATTTTGCTTAAACTGCCAAATACAATTTTTTTCATAGACTCATCTCCTTTTTTATTGTTACTGTCAAGTAAGTCTTTGTGGCTCCCTGTTACCCATACGGGGATATGTTGTTTAGAGTCTTGGTGGTGGATAATTGATCTGATAAATGCATACATGTTTAATGGTAATGACTGTGAAAAGGTAATTAACTTTCTAATATTAAATATTCATAATATACCAGAGAATTTAAGCAGAAATCTCCGCCAAAAAAGTTAAGTGTAAAGCTCAGGATTATGGATGATAAATGGTTGTTGATTACTCAGTGTCTACATCAGATTTGGTCTCACAGCTCAATTCTACTTCCTTTTTACTAGGGCTATTACTGTGTTTCGACTACAAAACTTCAATCAATACTTCATCCAGCCTGAAAAATGGAAAGGAGGAATACAGCACTGTGATGATATCTTATGTGCTGCATTTTTACCTCCACAAACTCTTGTTACAGGTTAGTTGAATCTTCACTTGACAATCACTGGTTGAAAGTTTGGTTTCTTTTGGCTCAGTCACTTCTAAAGAGTCTTTTTGGAACTACAGAATGGATAGATTTCTTGAAGAATCAGACTTTGCGCCCTCAGCTCTCCTTGGTCCTTATTTCCAGGGCAATATACTAGTGGCCATGACTGTCAGCTCTTGAGCATGGCTACCTGGCTTTAGATCCTGGTGCTACCACTTACCAGTGCATCATATTGAACAAGTTATTTAAACTGTAATCATAGCCTTCTCTGGCTAATAATAATATACCAATATCTTGGTTTACAGTGAAGGCTGAGTAAGATAATCTGTGTAAGGGCTTAATACAGTGTGTGACACACAGTAAGCTTATCAGTAAATGGTTAGCTTTTATTGTTATTATCCTCTTCCCAGAAACAGCATTAAGGATGATGGGAACAAATCACACTTCTGTGGCACTCAGATGTTTCATAATGGGAACATGCTAACCCTTTGGCACAATTTAGTCTAAGTAATGCTGGTTAAAGACCGACCTCACAAAAATGTCTCCAAATCTAAACCCCTAAAAGGATTCATGGGCATGCTTTGATGTGACAAATGAAAGAGGATCAGAAATTGTTGTATCATTTTTGGCCAAAGAAAGCAAGTTATAAAGATAGATTGCACCATGATATTATACAGCCCATAGTTTGACAACCTAATTTTTAAAAATAGAACCCAAAATGTCATCAATTAAGAGGAATTAAAGTTTACAGTAAAGAAGCCAGGATGTCTATGACATGTGACAATATGAGGCTTACAGGTCTGTGTACACTTAAATTTCCACTGTCTTCAGGACTTACCTGATCACTTTCCAGTAGGGCCGATATTCTGTATCAAATATTCTGCTGTTGAATTTGCTTTATAGCTGCTAAAAGTCCATCTCTGCAGGGAGGATCACATACTGAAATGTGATGGAGACAAATAAGCTATAAGGCTGTGTCTTTATATTGTGAAAGTCTCATAAGAGACCTTTGCAATTGGTAGATAGATGATTTTTTCATTTGTTCTCATCTCATCAGTCCTATGTGAAAATGTTTGGTCAAGCACCTTATACCATAAGAATTTCAAAATCATAGGAAGAAGATGGATATTCCCCTGTACAGCTAAGCCATGCAAATCCATAATCCTTGAGCAATATTTGAGTTACACAGGTTGCTCTTTCCAGAACAATACAGAGTTTAGTATGTATTACTCTCTTCTGTCTCCAAATCCCAAGAAAGATACCATCTGTACATCCCACTCAAATTCAGCTCTTCTGTGCTCCTCTTCACTTGACATTGATTCTCTGCTCAGTAGGGAACTTTCCTCACTGAGCCGCTAAGAGCAGCAGTCTGGTCATGCATTGCTTCTCCCCAGGACAAGCTTGGTCAGACTGAATCTCACTATTTGGGCTTTTCTGTATTCTCTGTGATGAGCAATAGGGAAGGACTTTCTTGAGGGAAAATTTTAGAATTGGAGAAAGCATTATTCAATAAAGAATATAGGGAGAGAAGGAAAAGAAAACGTGTGAGTGTACACACACACACACACACACACACACACAAGAATAGATGAATAGATGTGGGAAACAGAAACCTAGAATGATTTGATTTGCTTGCCTTCATCAATAAATAAAAGTATAATGATTATTAGAAACAGTACTTATAATATGCTAGGCACTATTCTAAGTACTTTGCATTCTTCATAACAACCCTATGAAATAAATACAATTTTTAATCCAGTTTTATAGATGAAGAAATTGTGGTACTAGGTAGAGTTAAGTAACTTGCCCACATTTGCACAGCCAGTAGGTGACAGAACTGGGAATCAAACTCACGTTGTTTAATCACAAAGCCCTTATTGTGAATGACTGATTACTATAAAATAAAAGAATATGACAGTAATTTCTATCATAGTGAATACACAGGTAGACTATGAGGACTGTAAGTTCTAAAGTTTAATAAAAGTGCTACTTATTATTCATTCATGTTTCCAAAAATACAGACTATCTACTATGTGCCAGACTCTACATAAGGTATTAATGATCATGACTTCTCATTGCTGTTGTTCATGTTTTCCAACTTTCTGACAATTTGTGTTTGCCATCCTGGCTCATATAGGGAGTTATGATGGAGAAATTATTCTATGGAACAACAGCACAGAAAACGCTCACTATGTCCTTCACCCTGATTACCAGAGGCTGCTAAAATCAAAATGGGGTGAGTGCAAGTTTGAAACTAAAATAATGTGGCTGAGTCAGACCACAGTAGGCTTAGCTGTTTATGCATGTACCTGATACAGCTTGCTTCTAAATTATAGATGATTGGCTATAAGCACAAGGGATTAGTGATACCGTTGTCTTGTCAAAGTGACTAAAAAGAACCTTGAGATTTCCTTGGCTTAGCAAATTCTCCATGGCGTGCCGTTTCTTGTCTTTATGCCACATCAGCTTTTCTGAATTACTGACAGCAGGGAGCAGGCCTCTCATTTCCATTTAGTTTTGTTTTTGCCAATAAACCTCACCAAATTGCCTTTGAGTGAACCTTGGTACCCCTTAGTAGGAAAATAGGAACTTGTGTTCACTTGATAGGCTGCTCAGGCTCAGTCTAGAGCTTGTATCAAGTATTATGCCACCTGGAAATCTTAAGTTATTTCTTACCTTAGAAACCTGTGAGGAGCATGAGACGGAAGTATATTGTATTTTATGAGTTTAGCAGAGCACATGAATATTTTATACTTAAGCAAAATGTCTTGACAATTTCACATTTTATTTCAGTTTCCTTAGATACTGAAGATTTTTCCTTAGACTTATTTATTTAGGTAATGAATATGTCATTCCTCACAGCCCAGTGAGATTCTATTGTCTCAATTGGATAAACTCACAGAACTGAATTGGACCATAGGAAAGGACAGGTCATCAGATAAAGCTTTTTTGTGTGTGAAAGCTTAAGGAGTAATTTGTTAAGAATAAGCCCTTAGGAGATTCAGGGCTTACTTGCCTGCAGGCACAAAGCTCTGACCTGTTTTAGATGGCAAGACCTAACCACTAGGGTTCATTGAAACCTCCACGGAGAGGGTGCTGTTCTGCCTCTTCCCCCCTTGCCGTCTTGCAACCTAATTGTGGCTACAATGAAAACCACAGAGAGATAGATAAGTAAGAAAAAAGGGTAATATCAAACTTCTAAAAGACAGAAGAGGCATTGCTATCAATGTCTTGCTTTGAAATTTTGAAGTTCTCCCTGTATAGATTTTTCATAACTATGTGCAGACTCTTCATCGATTCTGAATGTTCCCAGTTCTTATTAGTGTGGCCTGAAGATGATGTCACGAGATAATTAAAGGACCACTGGGAATGTCCTTTCCAGGTTAATTGACTAGCAAATAATACTGCTAAAAATGATCACTTAAATATATTTCTTTTTTCTTTTTTCTTTTTTCTTAAATAGTTTATTGTCAGGTTGGTTTCCATACAACACCCAATGCTCATCCCAGCAAGTGCCCTCCTCCATGCCCATCACCCCCCTTCCCCTCTCCCCCACCCCCATCAACCCTCAGTTTGTTCTCAGCATTCAACAGTCTCTCATGGTTTGCCTCCCTCTCTCCAACTATTTTTTCCCCTTCTTCTCCCCCATGGTCCTCCGTTAAGTTCCTCCTAAACCACCTATAGGTGCAAACATATGTTATCTGTCCTTCTCTGCCTGACTTATTTTGCTCAGCATAACACCCTCAAAGTCGATCCATGTTGCTACACATGGCCAGATTTCATTGCTTCTCATTGCCATGTAGTATTCCATCGTATAGATAAACCACATCTTCTTGATCCATTCATCTGTTGATGGACATTCAGGTTCTTCCCATGTTTTGGCTATTATTGAGAGTGCTGCTATGAACAGTGGGGTATATGTGCCCCTATGCATCAGCACTCCTGTATCTCTTGGGTAAATTTCTAGCAATGCTACTGCTGGGTCATAGGGGAGTTCTATTGTTAATTTTTTGAGGAATCTCCACACTGTTTTTCAGAGGGACTGCACCAGTTTACATTCCCACAACAGTGTAGGAAGGTGCCCATTTCTCCACATCCTCGCCAGCATCTAGAGTCTCCTGATTTGTTCATTTTAGCCACTCTTACTGACATGAGGTGGTATCTTAGTGTGTTTTTGATTTATATTGTCCTGATGATGAGGGACGCTGAGCATCATTTCATGTGTCTGTTGGCCATCTGGATTTCCTCTTCGGAGAAGTGTCTGTTCATGTCTTCTGCCCATTTCTTCACTGGATTGTTTGTTTTTTGGGTGTGGAGTTGGTGAGTCCTTATAGATTTTGGATACTAGCCCTTTATCTGATATGTTATTTGCAACCATCTTTTCCCATACTGACAGTTGCCTATTAGTTTTATTGATTGTTTCCTTTGCCATGCAGAAGTTTTTTTTATCTTGATGAGGTCCCAATAGTTCATTTTTACTCTTGATTACCTTGCCTTTGGGGATGTGTCAAGTAAGAAATCTCTGTGGTTGAGGTCAAAGAGGTTGTTTCCTGCTTTCTCCTCTATAGTTTTTATGCTTTCCTGTCTCACATTCAGGTTCTTTATCCATTTTGAGTTTATTTTTGTGTATGGTGTGAGAAAATGATCTAGTTTCCTTCTTCTGCATATTGCCGTTCAGTTCTCCCAGCACCATCTGTTAAAGAGACTGTCTTTTTTCCATTGGATACTCTTTCCTGCTTTGTCAAAGATTAATTGACCATACATTTTTGGGTCCAATTCTGAGTTCTCTATTCTATTCCATTGGTCTGTGTGTCTGTTTTTGTGCCAATATCATACTGCCTTGATGATTACAGCTTTGTAGTACAGGTTAAAGTCTGGGATTATGATGCCTCCTGTTGTGGTTTTCTTCTTCACTATTACTTTGGCTCTTTGGGGTCTTTTGTGGTTCCATACAAATTAGGATAGTGTGCTCTAGTTTTGAGAAGACTGCTGGTGCAATCTTGATTGGGATTGCATTGAATGTCTACATTGCTTTGGGTAGTAATAACACTTTAACAATATTTATTCTTCTGACCCATGAGTATGGAACATTTTTCCATATCTTTGTGTCTTCTTCAATTTCCTTCATAAGTTTTCTATAGTTTTCATCATACATATCTCCTATATCTTTGGTTAGGTTTATTCCTAGGTATTTGATGGTTTTTTGTGCAATTGTGAATGCGATCAGTTTGTTGATTTCTCTTTCTGTTGCTTCATTATTTATGTATAAATATGAAACCTATTCCTTTACATTGATTTTTGTATCCTGCAACTTTTCTGAATTCATGTATCAGTTCTAGTAGGCTTCTGGTGGAGTCTGTCAGGTTTTCTATGTAGAGTATCATGTCATCTGCGAAAAATGAAAGCTTGACTTCTTTGCCAATTCTGATGCCTTTTAATTCCTTTTGTTGTCTGATTGCTGATGCTAGAACTTCCAGCATAATGTAAAACAACAGTGGTGAGAGTGGACATCCCTGTCGTGTTCCTGATCTCAGGGGGAAAGCTCTCAGTTTTTCCCCTTTGAGGATGATGTTAGCTGAGGGCTTCTCATTAGATGGCTTTTATAATGTTTAAGTAAGTTCCTTCTATCTGACTTTCTTAGGGGTCTTTATTAAGAAGGATGCTGTATTTTGTCAAATGCTTTCTCTGCACCTATTGACAGGATCATATGGTTTTTATCTTTTGTTAATGTGATATATCACATTGATTGGTTTGCAAATATTGAACCAGCCCTGTAGCCTAGGAATGAATCCTGCTTGATCATGCTGGATAATTCTTTTTATGTGCTGTTGAAATCAATTTGCAAGTATCTTGTTGAGGATTTTTGCATTGGTATTCATCAAGGATATTGGCTTGTAGTTCTTTTTTTTTTTTTTTTTCTTTTTTTTGCTGGGTCTCTGTCTGGTTTGGGAATCAAAGTGATGCTCACTTCATAGAATGAGTCTGGAAGTTTTCATTCAATTTCTATTTTTTGGAATAGCTTGAGAAGAATGGGTATTAACTCTGTTTTAAATGTCTGGTAGAGGGGCGCCTGGGTGGCTCAGCGGTTAAGCATCCAACTTCGGCTCAGGTGATGATCTCACAGTTCGTGGGTTCGAGCCCCACATTGGGCTCTGTGGTGACAGCTTGCTCAGAGCCTGGAAACTGCTTCAGATTCTGTATCTCCTTCTCTCTCTGACCCTTCCCTGCTCACGCTATCTCTGTCTCTCTCTCAGAAATAAATAAAACATTTAAAACTAAATAAATAAATGTCTGGTAGAATTCCCCAGGGAAGCCATCTGGCCCAGGGCTCTTATTTGTTGGGATATTTTTGATAACTGATTCAATTTCTTCACTAGTTATGGGTCTGTTCAGATTTCTATCTCTTCCCGTGTGAATTTTGGTAGTGCGTGTGTGTTTAGGAATTTGTCCATTTCTACTAAGTTGTCCAGTTTGTTGGCATATAATTTTTCATAGTATTCCCTGATAATTGCTTGTATTTCTGAGGGATTGGTTGTTTTCTTTTTTTTCTAAATTTTTTAATGTTTATTTATTTCTGAGAGAGAGAAAGAGAACAAGGGAGGGTCAGAGAGAAACGGAGAGACAGAATCTGAAACAGGCTCAGGCTCTAAGCTAGCTGTAGGTACAGAGCCCGATGTGGGGCTCAAACCCACGAGTTGTGAGATTATCACCTGAGCCGAAGTCGGAAGCTTATCGGACTGAGCAACCCAGGCGCCCCTCTGAGGGATTGGTTGTAAAAAATCTATTTTCAATCATGATTTTGTCTCTTTGGGTGCTCTCTCTTTTCTTTCTGAGAAGCCTGGCTAGAGGTTTGCCAATTTTGTTTATTTTTTCAAAAAACCAACTCTTGGTTTCATTGATCTGTTTAACTGTTTGTTTTTTTTTCTTTTTTGGATTCTATATTGTTTATTTCTGTCCTTTTTTTTTTTTTATTTCTCTTCTTCTGCTGGGTTTAGGTTGTTCTCGTTGTTCTCCTTCTGGTTCCTTTAGGTGCATACTTGTGCTTTTTCTAATTCTTGAAATAGGCCTGGAGTGCAACGTCCTTTCCTCTTAGGACTGCCTTTGCCGCATCCCATAGAGTTTGAATTGTTGTATTTTAATTTTCATTTGTTTCCATATACTTTTAAATTTCTTCTCTAATTCCCTGATTGGCCCATTCATTCTTTAGTAGGGTGTTCTTAACCTCCATGTTTCTGGAGGTTTTCCAGACTTCTTCCTGTGGTTGATTTCAAGTTTCATAGCATTGTGATTTGAAAATGTGCATTGTATGATCTCAGTTCTTTTATTTTTATTGAGGGCTGCTTAATGTCCCAGTATGTGATCTCTCTTGGAGAGTGTGCCATGTGCACTTGAGAAGAAAGTGAATTCCATGGCCTCAGGATATAGAGTTCTAAATATATCTGTCAAATCCATCTGGTCCAATGTGTCATTCAAGTCCATTGTTTCTTTAACGATTTTCTGTCTAGCTGATCTATCCATTGCTGTAAGTGGAGTATTAAAGTCCATTGTTTCTTTAGTGATTTTCTGTCTAGTTGATCTATCCATTGCTGTAAGTGGGGTATTAAAGTCCCCTGCTATTAGCACATTCTTATCCATAAGATTGTTTCTGTTTGTGATTAATTGTTTTATGTATTTGGGTGCTCCTGTATTCAGTGTGTAGACATGTATAATTGTTAGCTCTTCCTGATGGATAGATCCTTTAATCACCATATAATGCCCTTCTTCATCCCTTGTTACTGCCTTTACTTTAAAATCCAGCTTGTCTGATATAAGTATAGCTACTCCAGCTTTCTTTTGACTTCCAGTAGCATGATCTATATTTCTCCATCCCATTACTTTCAGTCTGAAGGTGTCCTCAGGTCTAAAATGAGTTTCTTGTAGACAGCAAATAGAAGGATTTTGGTTTTTTATCCATTCTGGTACCCTATGTCCTTTGATTGGAGCATTTAGTCCATTTACATTAAGTGTGATTATTGAAAAATATGGGTTTAGAGTCAAATTGTGTTCTTTGTAGGATTTATGTTTGTGGTGTTGTCTCTGGTACCTTGTGTTCCTTGCAAGATTTCTCCCACAGAGTCCCCCTTATGATTTCTTGTAGGGCTGGTTTAGTGGTGATTAATTCCCTAAATTTTTATTTGGGAAGACTTTTATCTCTCTTATTTTGAATGACAGGCTTGCTGGATAGAGAATTCTTGGCTGCATATTTTTTTCTGTTCATCACATTGAAGATTTCCTGCCATTCCTTTCTGGCCTGCCAAGTTTCAGTAGATAGGTCTGTCACCACTCTGATGGGTTTCCCTTTGTATGTTAGGGCCCTTTTATCCCTAGCTGCTTTCAGAATTCTCTCTTTGTCCTTATATTTTGCCAGTTTCACTGTGATATGTTGTGCATAAGATCGATTCAAGTTACGTCTGAGAGGAGTTCTCTGTGCCTCTTGGATTTCAATGTCTGTTTCCTTCCCCAGATTGGGGAAGTTTTCTGCTATAATTTGTTCAAGGACTCCTTCAACACCTTTCCCTCTTTCTTCCTCTTCTGGAATTCCTATGATACGGATATTGTTCTGTTTGATTGTATCACTCAGCTCTCGAACTCTCCTTTCATGTTCCTGGATCAGTTTATCTCTTTTTCTCAGCTTCCTCTTTTTCTATAATTGTGTGTTCTAATTCACCTATTCTCCTCTCTGCCTCTTCAATCTGTGCATGACAGTGGACATCAGTGGATGCCTCCATTTTATTAAACACCTCACTTATAGCATTTTTTAATTCATCACAACTATTTTTAAGCTCCAAAGTCTTTGTAGCAATCCTTTCTCTGATATCTTCCATGCCTTTTTCAAGCCCAGTGATTAATTTTGTGACTATTGTTCTAAATTCTTGTTCCATTATGTTGCTAATATCTGTTTTGAGCAGTATTTTAGCTGTCATTTCTTCCTGGAATTTCTTTAGAGGCGAGTTCTTCCTTTTCATCATTTTGGCTAGCTTTCTGTCTCTTGTTAGTTTTAAAAGCTTGTTATGCACTCTGCACCTGCGAGTCCTGCTGTATTAAAGAAGGCTCTTTGACTGTCCAGGGCCTGTCCATTCAGGAAGTGTTCTTTGAATGGTGTCTCTAGGTCTCTCTTGTTGAGACTTTGGTTATTTTATTTCCCTACTCATAGTGGTATTTGGGACTCTCCACTATGTGTACTTTGGCTTGTTTCTTGAGGTAGCCTTATGAGGTTGCCTTCCCAGTGTACTCGGTCTCTTTCTCTTCCCAAACTCCTGTGGCTCAGTGTCTTTATGGCTTCAGGCCTTCTCTGTTGGAGAGACGGGTGCAAACAAAATGCACGGAGCTCCCTACTTCTCCGCTATCTTGCCTCGATTCTGATACTCCCATACTTCACAGGAGCCAAGGATTCAAGTGCAGAATTACAGTACCATGGTGCCCCAGTGGCCATGCAGTTGTGGTAGCGTCCCGGCACAAGGCTCCCTGCTCACTCGATCACTTAAATATAGTTAAATAGTCATTACAGCTCATGTTTATTATATTATTCGCAAGACTAATATGAATGATTGATAAGATGAAAATGCCATGATATTAGAATCGTACTTGTCTGGAACACGTCAGGATTTCTAAGATGTTAACAGTGACAACAAAATGAAGTCCCTATTAATTCACATCAAGGGAAAACACCGTAAGTGTGTATGTAATATACAAAACAAAAATAGAATCAAACGGTCCTTCAAGTTGGTGTTCAAGAAGTGAATAGAGGAAGGTGAGATGGATGTTGACTAGAAGCTTACTGTGAGACCTGATGGACTCACCAGAGATCATGATGGAGGCGGTCCTGATGTTTTTCATAAGCATCTGTGTGAAAAGCAGGTGTTTGTGTTCATCACAGATACAGAGCCTCAGAAGCTTCTCAATGCTGGGAGGAGCCACTCTGCCCACCCCAGCTCAAACCAGGCTACCCTGGGAGCCTACTCCTTTGAGACAGACACCAACTGCAATAATGCTGTTCTGAGGCTTTGTGTCCTTGAAGCAAGAAAAAACACTGCAGAGACAGGTAAAATGTATATTTCAAATTTGTAGATTGATATATTTGTAAACCATCGGAAAAGGGAGTGGTGAAGACAGTTTATTCCTGGAGCTTGACTTTGTGTAGCTAACAATCAGTACTGGGTCATGGGAGGTCACAGGCTACAGCAAACAAGCTCAGGGTTCAGGCGGAAGAATCCAGGAGCAGGAGCCAGACTAGACCCGATGTGTGATTTATACAGTTCTGTACAGGTCAGGATCAAAGTGCGAAAAACTCTGGCAAACTATTTGCTATGGGTGACCATCAGAATTAGTGTTCCAGCCATGACTTAAGGAAGTCTGGTAGGGTAGAGGGCACAGCAAGAAATATGCTTCAAATATATGAGCCAAGGCTTAGGTCTACATGTGCCAGAAGGGTAGAGTCTGACACTTTGCGAGCACCTAATTTCAAAAAGGGATAGGAGAAAATAGGAGGAAACTTGGCGATTAGGGCAATAGCAGAATTTGAAATAACTGCTGATCCTGAGTCAAGAGAGCTGCTTGCTTTTTTCTTATTTTTTTTTTCTCTTTGGTAATGCTTTGGGTATCATTACCAGTTATGCATACTTTTCAGAGTAAGTCAGAGTCTTGGCTTTTAGGATAGATTCCAGAGTACTTAGGATAGAGTTTCTGCTGAGCTGTATGCTAAAACTGTTGCCATCATATCACTTACCATAGTTGTCTGATATTATGTAAATTAAATAACCATTTGCTTAATTTCCACCTTGTTTTCAGTGGCTGTGTTAACATAATGCCAACGCAGCCTGCACCTTCCCCAAATAAAAATCTGCTTTTGAGAATAGTGCATACTTTTTACCTTTTATCTAAAATTTATCTTTTAAAAGCGTTTTTCTTAATATTAGAAATCTAGACATATAGATATTATACGTTTGGAAAAAATGAACATATCTGCGCTGCATTTTCCACATTTATTTTTTCATATTCAATTTGCAGCTAGAAAATCTGCATGATTTTCATATATATTTTTCACCCATTAAAAATCAATAAAGGTATATCCTTATAGAGTTTTAGAAACCTTGTGGAGTATTTAGGATAGACTTTGAAATGATTAGATTCCAAAACTCTCTATTTTCTAGAACTCACTTATATTCACAAAATGAACTATTATCCTGAAATTGCTCTCATTTCCTCAACACTAATTCTTCTTAATGTTATCAGTATTCCCAAATTGTTTCTACCGAAGCAGCTACATGCCATTATTTCTACCTTAAACAGATATGATTGTTAATCGGCAGTACATTTGTGAAGTAAATTGAAAGTCATCTACAGACTTATCAAATAATAATAGGAACTTTGCCACAGAAGAATAATTTAGGTAGAGTGCTTCTACAAGGCATATAATAAAGGAGAAAATGAAAAGGTTAGTTCTAGACCTATGAACCAAAAAAGTATTCCATAAGGGGTTCCAATGAATTCTTGATGAAAAATTAAAAACAAGCTGATACATAGAATCCTAAGCATGAAGCCACATAGAGTAACTAATAGCTTTGCTGCTCTAACAAAATGTATGCGTCCGGCTCTGTGCAGGAGGAATTTTACTTGTTTGGTATATGTGTCCAATAGGTTATTAAGAAAGATGGTTTATGTAATTGGAGTATTATAACATTTTTGTAAATTTATTTGTAACACATTAAGTCTATCTAACTTTAAAAACCCAACTTTATTGAAATAATGAATGAAGAAAAGGGAACTAAATGCAGTGGGCCCTCTTGGCTTTCCTATCTTGTTTAATGCTCTACACAAACCAGTAAGGGTGTCATAGGATTATCTCCATTTTATATTTGAGAGAATCAAAGTGCTGGAAATTGGTACCAGGGCTACCTACCTCTGCAACAACCTTATGCTTCCCACAGGGTAAGCCACTGAAGATACTTTTTCAAACAAAATGTTTGCTGTCACATTTTCCTAATTAGGTGTTCTCTTACACGTTAGGAGGAGCTAACCTGGTGTCATGTGGAGGATCTGGGTATGTCAGATTCTGGGATACATTTAAGAAGCAACTTCTGGCCGAATTTTTGGCTCATGGTGGAGTTGGATCCATTATTATGTCTACTGATAAGTCAAACCAATACCTTGCCACAGGAGCTCTGGATGGACAGTTGAAAATCTGGAATATAGAAGTAAATTGAAAGAATTCTCATATTGTGTTTATTATTTTTGCTTGCCTTTTATGGCAGATAACTATGAATTTGGTTTTATCTATTTCCTGGATAAGGGCAGACATGAGCAGCCTGAGTATTTAAATGGAAACATATACATGAGTTGAGCAGAGAAATTTCTTAAATAATTTATGGGGATTTTTCTCAATATTAAAAACCTTCTGTTAATATATAGTCAAGTCAATCTCCGAATTTAGAAACACAGTTGTCAGTAACATACTGCAGCATTGTTTGAGCATAAATAACTAGGATATACCTTATTTGAAATGAGATTGTAAACCTAATTTAGAAAGAGTACTGGCCTTTCATCCAACATTTATTGTCCTTTTGAATTAGTTTGGGATTTTTGTATCACTGATTAGCTGCTCAATTTTCTAATCATATTATAAAATTGTACAACATACATCTATCTACACATGATAAAGTTCATCTCTATCAAATAACTGACTCTTCTGTTCACTTTTTCTTCTTTTCATTCTTCCCCTCCCCCCCCTCTTTCTCTCTCTCTCTCTTTCTTTTCTTTCTTTCTTTCTTTCTTTTCTTCCTTCCTTCCTTCCTTCCTTCCTTTCTTTCTTTCTTTCTTTCTTTCTTTCTTTCTTTCTTTCTTTCTTTCTTTCTTTCTTTCTTTTCTTTCCATGTCTCAAGTTAGGCAAATCACTAAGAAACTTTTTTTTAAACTTTTTAAAAATGTTTTTTAAACTTTTTAAAAATGTTTTATTTATTTCTGAGAGAGAGAGAGAGCGAGCATGAGCAGGGGAGGGTCAGAGAGAGAGGGGGACACAGAATTCCAAGCAGGCTCTGGGCTCTGAACTAGCTGTCAGCACAGAGCCGACCCCGGGGCTTGAACCCACAAGTCGTGGGATCATGACCTGAGCCGAAGTCAGACGCTTAACCAACTGAGCCACCTGGGTGCCCCAGTTTTGTTTTGTTTTTTTTTTAGTTTTTTGAAACTTAATACCATTTTTCTAAGCTCCTTATTACGAACTATTCTTTTGTATTCGGACAATAGATTATTGTTCCCAAATGTGCCTTTTTTCATTTCCGTATCAGATGTTTTAAGAAAAAGTATTATGTTACTGCAAAAGTTTAATACTTGGACTTTTTAGAATTCTGGCATTTCTTTTAATTCAGGAGTACTGTCTTAATTCCAGTAAGAGCAAAATCACACTGGCTCCAACCCTGATAAGATCTTTCCGACCTCACGAAGACCGGATAAGTTCCTTAGAGATGTGTCAGCCCGGCGGCTGCCTACTGATTATCTCCTCCTCTGCAGACTGTAACATTTGTGTGACTGACGTCTGCGGTGCTCCTTTCTGGATTTTTGGTCAGGTAGAAGTATTGCTTCTTTATCATTCTAGTATTTACTTGACATTTAGTATGAACTTGGGCTGATTTCTATTTGAATCTCATGGGCTGTTAATGTTCATTAGTCATGAAAGAACTGACTTCCGTGTCTGGAGCTGTAGCTCCAAGCGTCTCTTGTCCTGCTTGCCATTAACCATGGCAGTTCCATCAAGTAGAAGACTCTGGAGACATGAAAAGATGGCGGCCCTGTACAGCTCAAAACATTCCATGATTGCTGAGAAAAATTTCTCCTCTAAAATAAATGGATTTTCTTCCGTGTCAATGCTTAGTAAAAATACAATGTGGAAAAAAATTACCATGTTATTCTTAAACAGATAGAAGACAATGTTACTTAATAATGAAGGTACTAATCAAATATGGAAAATTTTAGAAAAGGACAGACCTTCCTATTCTGTGTCTGGTTTACTCCTGCCAAAATAACAATAGCTAACATTTGCTGAGTATTTCCTATGTGAGTGAGGCTCTGTTCTACGGCCTCCACATGAATTATCCCGTGTAATTATAATTCCTCATCCAATGAGGGAGGGACTCTCATGATTCCCATTTTATAAATGGAAAACAGAGGTACAGAGAGTTTGAATAAACATCCTGAGCTCACAGAGGCTAGTAAGTAGTAGAGTTTGGCTTTTAAGTCAAGCTGGCTCATTTCAGAGCTCATGGTTTTAACTTCTTCCTCCTATGAAACTAAGCTCTCATTTATACCTGCCTATTAAGAGAGAGGGAAGTTGGGGGCATGGTAGAAAGGAAATATTTATTGTCTCACATTTCTTTTATCTTTTCCATTTGTTTTCATGGGAACTCTGGTCCCATTTTCTGTGTGATTTGGGGGGACAAAATAGCAGATCTGTTTCAACCAGTACTATTGAAGCATGGTGGCATCAGGTCCAGCTGAAACCTTCATTTCTGTCTGGCTGGTTGGCTGGGTTCTACCCTGCAGCCTGCATAGCCACTCATGCCGTGAGAACACAGCAACTATCTTCATTTGGTTGCTTGATTTTTGAATCACTTTGATGATGTCAAACAACTAAAAGAAGGTTATCCAACCGTTTGGGACACATAGGGTGATGGTAAATGAGAAAATAATCTGGGACAGTGGGTCCATGTTCGGCTGGGTAATATGGGAGTCTCAAGGCAACACTCAAGAGCTGTACAGTCTCTCCTGCCCTTTATATAAGGCAAGTGCTAGACTTTCCTCAGTCAGGAAAAAGAGCATCTGAGTGGTAACTCAAATGGGTCTGTGTGTAGGTGTGTGGTAAGTGAGAGAGAGGAGCACAGCTGGCAGTCTGAACACAAAATGAGTTGGAAAGATGCTTCTGTAAGTGAAGAAGTTAATGCGGTGCCGAATTGCTGTATGTCATGCCTCATGGGCTCCGGAGAGATGAGGTAGAGGTAAGAACAACAGGGAGAGAAACAAAGTGTCATCAAGTGGCTGATACCTGGAGTGTAAGTTCCTTGGACGGGGCTGAAGAAGGAAATAGCACCCCTGTATGTCCGGGGGCCATATTATGCCCACCAAACAGAATCTGCGGCTAAATTTTATTTTGATTAGGAAGCATGTGCTAATAAAACTGTTCATTTTTATGCCTTTGATATTTGTCCTTAGCTTTTATACAGCCTTTGTACTTTGAGGGATTTTAGCCTCAAAAAGCCTGTGTGAAAATAGTTTGGTGTTTTCCTTATGTTCAAGGCAGGAAAAAGAGCCACCAGAGCTGGGATAGTCTTAGAAAGTAAAGGCTGGCAGGCCTGGGGACAGCTGGGTTTTCTGGGCTCTTCGGCTTGAATTCTACTCCCTGCCCTGAGAGCTCACTTTGATCAAGCTGTCTTGAATATAGTCCCAAGGGGAAGGGGTAGGGTAGGAAGAAAAGAAAGGAGAGGGGAAGGGAAGACAATAAATTAGCTAGAAAATAGCAGCAGTGAATGTCCCTCTCTTGGTGTGTAAGAAGAGACACTCTTTTGGAGAAGGAACAGAAGGCTATGAAAGGCAGATGGTAATGCGTAGATGAGAAGGAGAAGAGACCCAATTAGTAAACATACTAGGATCAGAACACTTCTTACTAAACAGACTTCATGTGTACAGTGTCATGACTTTTGCCTTACATTTGAATGTTAAATTTGTTTTTTAGTCCAGTTTCTTTGGGTCTAGCAGTTATTAAAATAGGAACAAAAGCAGTGTTAATTTCACCCAGTGTTTAAAATTTGACATAGTTGCTCATTTTGTTTTGATATTGATTTTGAGAGAGAGAGGGAATGCATGTGAGTGAGGGAAGGGCAGAGAGAAAGGGAGAGACAGAATCCCACTTACAGTGCAGAGCGCAAAACAAGGCTCGATTTCATGAACCTGTGAGATCTTGACCTGACCTGAAATCAAGAGTTGGATGTTTAACCAACTGAGCCACCCAGATGTCCCTAAACTTAAGTTGCTCATATTTAAACACTAAAGATTTCATACAAGATCCAGATTTCTTGCTTCTCTTGAGAAAGAACATATCAGTCTCTGAGAATCACTATAATGGGTTCTCTCTAATTCACCATAGTCTCCACTTTTCCTATTGACGATGAACACTGGGGCTGAACTTCATTTGCTGTTTTCACCTTATATGAGGCTTGATTCATTCATTGACACTATCTTCCCGGCTCCTGTAGGCATTTTACTATGCAATATCTGCTGACAAGTTATCAGTTTATAGGCCACACAGATATCCTAGGGATGCCTAATTCCCTCATGTCACACATATCATGCATTCCTGTGTCTATAATAGGAATTGACATAAGACAAGGAAATTGATTCTGTTTTTCAAATGTTAAATTGAATGTCAATGAGAGCTTCTGCTAAGTGGAAACATATTAAGATTTATAGCCAAATTTTGTGAAAACTAGTGTGTAATATATTTTCTGGAAAAGAATGCTCAATAATTTGATTGGTTTTTTGAGATATTTTTAGAAAGAGGCAAAGAAAGCCGTTGTATGAAAAATTAACTGGTAATTTTTTGGTAAAAATTTTGCTTTTCATTTTGGTAAATATACATCTTGCTATTCAAGAATCTAAAGTGGGAATGTCTTTTTTTTGTAGTTCATTATCTTTTCAGAGAATCTTTGTTCCTTACAACTCTTATTCCTGTTTACCTTTATTAAAGTTACATGTAACAAATATCATATGATTTCGCTCATATGTGGAATTTAAGAAACAAAACAGATGAACATAGGAGAAGGGAAGGGAAAATAAGATAACAGATAAGAAGGCAAACATAAGAAGCTTAAAACAGAGAACAAACTGAGGGTTGCTGGAGGGGTGTTGGGTCTAGGGATGGGCTAAATGGGTGATAGGCATTAACGAGGGCACTTGTTGGGATGAGCACTGGGTGTTATATGTAGGAGATGAATCACTGGGTTCTACTCCTGAAACAAATACTACACTGTATATTAACTAACTTGAATTTAAATAAATTTTAAAAATAAAATTACATATATATGCCTCATCTCCTTTATAAAACTGTAAAGACTTTGAAGAACCCATGCTTCATTATTTTTGTGTGTGTGTACTCAGGACTTCAGTTATTAGTGTAGCACATAAGTGTTCAAGAAAAAGAACTGTCATAAAAATAAAATAATGCTCTGTTTTTTCAGGCAAAACATTGGCAAATTGAACACAGTTTTCCCCTTCTTAAAAGAGATACTAATTTACTGAAAAGTGAGATTCAAGAAGAAAGCATAAGAGGAATTCCTTTCTCTTCTAAGGAGGAATCATGTTTAGACCTACCAGAACTTTCTCTACTTGATAAGAAAAACAACGGTAGCTCCACATACAAGTAAGTAATTTTAAGTGCTACCTGGTTGGCAACGGGAATCTAGATAAGACCTAAGTAAGATTGGCCCAAACTTCCTTCTGTTCTCCATGGAATAGCCAATGACTGCTTCAAGGATGTATATAGAGCAGGGAGAATTTATATGCTCAGGATTATAGCTGGTTTGATTTCTTAACTCCATTGAACTCTTGATTTCTATTCAGGATCTTCTAGTCTTTTGTTTCTGCTTCATTACCAACCTAAATGTGGAAATTAGCCCCTTTCCTCAAAAACCGTATACTGTATGTGTGTATGTATTTATGTATCTATCTCAAAATGTATGTCAGATTTACTCCTAGTTTTGGTAATGTGCACAAGGGTTTATATGACAAAGGTTGAAACAGCTTACTTTGAATAGTAGACATAACTCTCTTTTTAACTCTTCTTGGCTTTTCTTCATTTGTTCAGACTTTTCTTCTCTTCACCCTACTCTGATAGATCCTGTTCTTACACATTCCTCTTACTCTGTAATGCCAGGCACTTTTACTCACTTCTTTTGTCTCCTATACTGTTGCTAATTGTGTTCTCCTAATTCCATCTTTCATGCTCAAAACTATTATTTTTGAAAAGATGATTTTATCCATTGTGTTTTCTTTGAAACAAATGAACAAATATTTTTTAACATGTGCGTATTACCTTTAGGAGGTTTATAGAAAAACTGCACAGAAAGTACAGAGAGTACATCCCCTCCTCCCATCCCACATTAGCATGGTTTATCTGTTACAACTTGCGCACCAATACTGATACTTTATTATTAGCTAAAGCACATAGTTTACATTAGGAGGTTGGGTGGGAGGTTCTTTAAAATGACTGTACTCAGGTACCTGTGCACTGCCCACTTCCAAATCAGTGCGTTCTTTGGCCAATCTCTTTGACCCAGCCCCACTAACTGGGGTTACCTGTGGTAATACGCATCCCAGTGTTTTTCTGTTACAGTCCCTCACAATGGCAGGCCTTCCCCCTTGCACCACTTCTCCTGAGTCAACTACAGTTTGACCCGTAGGAAGCTCACACCTTTGTTGCCACACCAATGGCTCCCTAGCTGCCTCTTCGTTCCTTGCTCACATGGGTTCCTCCAGCGACAGCTTTTTGCCTGTAGACTTTTGCAGGTATTAATGAGCCACTGATCCATTCTGTCCCTCTAAAGGTCACCTCAGTGGACATACACTATACTCTTTGACTGGTCCATGGGAGTGGAAGCTAATACTGAAGGGGAAGCGTTCCTCCTCTCCCAGGGGAGCGGGACTCCATGCATACCTACAATATACCTACAATGCTCTCCTCTGTTTATGGCGTCTTTGGTCTAGTTATATCCTAGAGTATCGGCAGGGCTGGGTGTCAGCAGGTTGGTTTCAGAGCTATCTCCTTGTCCTGCACCAGAAATCTAGCACCTCACTCTGGAATACGAGAATACTTTTTGCTCCTTAATTAATTAAATATTTTGCTTTCAGACTTTTTGAACCTCTGCTGACAGGGAGATAGGAGGACAAAAAAAAAAAAATCCCCTTTAAATATCCTGTTACACTAAATTACACTTTGATATTTGTTCTTCCATTTCCTTGAATTATGGTTTGCTGAAATGTCAAGTGGCATTTTACTTTCAGGCAGAAGGATCTTTTCAATTTAGAAATATAGCACGACCAATCCTATACAATAATAGAATGCTGGGAATAGAAAGATTTTAGACACAATAAAATGCCTCCCACCCAGCCACCCAACTCAATTTTACAGATGAGGAACCAAAGTTACCCTAAGGTAACAGAGATATAGATCATTGTTTCTCTTCCTGTCATACCTCTGGCAGCGTGAAGGCAACTATTAAAACACATTCTTCATGGGGCACCTGGGTGGCTTAGTCGGTTAAGCGTCCGACTTTCGCTTGGGTCATGATCTCGCGGTTCGTGGGTTGAGCCCCGCGTCGGGCTCTGTGCTGACTGTCAGCTCAGAGCCTGGAGCCTGTTTCAGTCTGTGACTCCCTCTCTCTCTGACCCTCCCCTGCTCACGCTGTCTCGCTCTCTCTCCTGGAAATAAAAAAAAAACAAAAACACATTCTTCATTAAGAATATTTCAGCTAATATAGGAATTTCCCATTCCTCTTGACACACTCAATTCTTCTTTTTTTCTTCATTCAGCTTTTCCTTAGAAATTTCCAGCAATAAGATGCAGAGTTACCTCTATATATATACCACATCTTTTCAAATGACAGTATTTTAAAAAGTACCTGTGATCTTTAAAATTTTTGCTCGAACTAAGTCAGATGACTGGATTGAAAAAGTTTAAGACTTTATTATAAGGAGATAGTACAGAATAACGTGACTTTGGAGCTATTGGACTAATTGAAAGAAAAGGGCTAAAAACATATCCTCAGAATTGGGAGGTGTCTTCCCTTTTCCCAAGAGCACAGCCAGGGATCCTCCATGGGAAACCTACAAGTGCAATGTAATTGCCAACCTGAAAATGTCCTCCATGGCCTCCATCCAATAATAAAGAGATTACAGGTTATATTCTCCTTAAGGAAATATTATTCTGAAGAATGTGCCTTATTCCTAAGAAGATTAGTAAGTACAAGGAGGGAGTCATGCTAGTTCTTGTCCATATGCAAAACTATTTTTAAAAATATGTGAAAGAATTTACTAGAACTAAGGAGAAAAAAGCACATCTGGTGAGTCTGTACGCAGGTGGGGGTATGTTCAGATGGAGGGGAAACAAAAAGAAAGATGACGACACGAAAAGGAAAAGCCAATAGAAAATGGGAGAAGCAGGAAAAAATAAAGGGAAAAATCAGATGCATTAAAGCTACATTCTCATCTTAGCTCCTAACATCCTCTCTCCAGGAGAAAAATCTTGGCATATAATATCTTCTGGCTTATGCATAAATAACAGGTTTCCATAACACTTAAGGTATTGTATCATGTTATGTGTGAGAAGTGGGTAGGTGGTAAAATGTCATTTTCAACTTAAGTCCTGGGGAGATGAAGACGAACATAGACTTTAAGAGAATAATAGAAACTCCTAATGTTAACAGTTAATACAGAGAAGGAAATTTTTCCTTCCTTAGATTTAGAAAAAAAAAAGGAAGAAATAAATGTAAGGATAAAATAGGGAACAGAAACCACAGTGGGCATGCATTTTTTTCTTAATTTATAGCATGTTTGTTTTCCAGAACCAAAATTATTCACACAAAATTATTCTTATCTAGAAAAGTTACAGATAAAATGAGGAAGTCCGACAATATAACTTCAGATATAACTTCTTTTTTTTTTCTTTTTTTTTTTTTAATGTTTTTTATTTATTTCTAGGAGTGAGAGAGACAGCGTGAGCAGGGGAGGGTCAGAGAGAGAGGGAGTCACAGACTGAAACAGGCTCCAGGCTCTGAGCTGACAGTCAGCACAGAGCCCGACGCGGGGCTCGAACCCACAAACCGCGAGATCATGACCCAAGCGAAAGTCGGACGCTTAACCGACTAAGCCACCCAGGCGCCCCAAGAATATTTCTTTATTACAAAAATAATACATGCCCTTTAGGAGAAAATTTGGAGGTACAAATAAACAAGAAGGATAAAGATGAAAAATTGCCTATAGCAAAACTGTTGCTGACACTTAGGCATTTCTAGCTCCAGGCAAGTAAACAATTAAAGGCACATTTTCTGAAAATGTAGACTCACATACATAGCTTATAACCTGTTTCGTCATTCCAAAAATCCATAGCAAAGGGGCACCTGGGTGGCTCAGTCAATTGGGCATCCAACTTCAGCTCAGATCATGATCTCATGGCTTGTGAGTTTGAGCCCCACATCAGGCTCTGTGCTGACAGTTCAGAGCCTGGAGCCTGCTTCCGATTCTGTCTCTTCCCTTTCTTTCTGCCCCTCCCCCACTCACACTCTCTCTTAAATATGAATAAACACTAAAAAATTGTTTTAAATAATAAAAAAATATCCACAGTGAAATTCTTTCTGTATGAATTAATAGGAGTGTCCAATACATCAACATTTGTAATGACTCCCTAGGAACTTATTATCTAGTTTTGTAACCATTTTCTTTTTTTCAAGCATTTAGGTTGTTAACAAATTTTAACTGGCAAAAGACTTCTTGAAACACTTTCATGCATACACATTAGAATACCCAACTGAATGCATCATTAAAATAAGTTCTTTGAAATGGAATTGCTGAGTCCAAAGTTTCAAAGGCCTTTGGGTCATCTTACTAAGTTGTAGTTCTGAGAGGTGTGGTTCTCCCAGGAGCGTGTATATAGGAACTGCTGTCTCTGAACCAACACTGGATGTTGTCATTGTCTTACAGCTGTTGCCATGGGATCTCATCACTGTTTGAAATAGAATTTTTTGATTATTTGTGAGAGTGAACATTTTTTCCCACATGGTTTATTAACCTTTAATAATTTAATAATGAACTTGTAAGAGGTAGTAGACATCCACTAGACTGATTCCTAACACATCCATAAGAGAAGCATATCCTGGACTCTTGTTGAGTAATTTCTGTGAGATGCACTCATCATCTTAAAGATGGCCTTCTCTGTTTTTTAAAGTTTTTAAGTTTATTTATTTATTTGAGAGAGACAGAGTGAGTGGGGGAAGGGTAGACAGAGAGGGAGACAGAGAATCTCAAGCAGGCTCTACACTGCTGGTGCAGAGCCTGATGTGGGGCTTGAACCCATGAAACTGAGATCATGACCTGAGCCAAAACCAAGAGCCAGATGCTTAACTGACTGAGCCTTCTAGGAGCTCCTGGCCTTCTCTGTTTTTGAACCACTCTTTATTATAGAATGACTCTAATGTTAGGTCAAATCTATTCTTTTATAGAACTCTCTCTATCATTGGTCTTCATTCTTATTCTAGGCAACAAAAAAGAAGGCTACTTTACCTTCTACTATGTGACACATTTCACTTTGGCTACCAGTATTACTTATGGGAAAAACATTAATTATCAGAAACCAGGATAAAAGAATCAGATGGGAAATGAAACAGAAATTTCTGTTAATTTCTCAGTAAGTTTCTGTGAGACAGAAGGCACACTTAAAATTGATGTTTCTTAGACATGAGAAAATATTATGATGTTCTAAATTCCTTATTATGGTTCGGAGAGAATTGATATTTAATATTATTTATATGCTGTTGATTACCTAATTATCCTGCCAGTCGATCTTATGTGAGAAATTAAGTTAGAAAATTTATGGACAGCTATAAGAAAAAATACACAAAACATTAAAAGCTCATTTTAAATTAGGCCTTATATGACATAAAACACTTGGAGGATTGACAGTCTACTTTTGCCAATAATCTGTGGCAATAACTATCCTTCACCCATGTATGACAAATGAAAGTCTACTCAATTTTTAAAATTTAAGTCTTAAAAATGCTAATATGTCAAATTATTATTTTTGGAAGTACCACATCTTCTTATTTTTTGTCTCATCATTCTGATAGTTCCCAAGACTATTAGAACTGTCCATGGGGGTGCTGGAATTCCTACTTTGAATGGAAAATATGTATGTTATTATTCTTGATTAAAGTGACAGTAGTCAGTACTTCCAGAGCTCCTACCATATTCCAGGCACAGTTCAATGGTCTTCATGTGTTTAATTCATTTAATTGTCCCTGTGATCTTCGGTAATAGTAACAGTTACAATCCCCATTTCGTGACTAGGAAAGGAAGGCAGAAAGACATTAAGTGATTTGCCCAGTGTCAGCCCACCAGTAAAAAGGTGAACCAGGGATCCCCAAGCAGGCATTCTGGCTCTAGAGACAGTGCACTTTGCCCCTACTCCATATTACCTGTCCAATAAGCATCATGTGACAATATGGAGCACTTATTGGATTCTGAGTCGAGTGGTCAAATATTTTATCAGGTACCTGCTATGCCCAAGCCATGACTCCAGTTGCTTTCATTTTCCTTTAATGCCTAGTAGGGCTCATGGAGACTTGTCACACATCATTCCTCCCTTCTATATCCTGAACCAAGAGATGGGAGATCAGTTAGAACCATTCTTTCTTATAGAATTGATGGTGAGGCTGCCAGAGCCAAAGGTAGGCGCCCTTGTGGCATCACCATGTGAGACTTTTTTGCAAAGTTTTAGCTCTATCCAGGCTCTTTCTTACATTATTCTGCATTTTTATCTTCTTTCAGTAGGAATATTGGAATCTTGGGAATATTCTTCTCTTTCCAGTTGTGTGTGCATTTTTGTAGTGACCATCCTCCCAAATGTCAAATGTCTATGGGAAGGAAGCAATATGTTGGACTTTGACCATGAAATTGATTCCACTGTCTAGTGGTTCAGAGAACTGCCCTTTTGTTAGAGCTTTATCACTGTGGCTGTATTTCCTTGGCAGTCAGTTCAGTAGTACAATTTGTTGTATTTCCCAGGAGAGTCTCTTCTAGTTTATGCCGACCCCTTTCCCTCTGTGGATTAAACTCTTTAGGGGAGATAGACAAAGTGATTTTAGTATCACTGGATGAGATCCAGGAAGCAAATGGCCTAAAAGTGGGAAAGAATTCAGAGTGTTTTGGGAAAATAAAGATCTGTTATTATCTAGTGCCAAGATAGGCCTCCTTACTCCTGGAACTCCTTCAACATTTTGTATCTCAGTTTACATCAGTAATACTTTTCTGGGGGAAAAAAGTATTCCGGACATAATAACAGCAAGGTGTAACTGCACCACACTCTACCCTTCCTGTACCCACCACCAACTTCTGAGTGTTAGAAATTCTCTTACTTAAAATGACTGTCTCTGGATCCTATCACAGTGGTTTTCCAACCCCAGATAGTGGCTAAATAATATGTTCCTATTCACGAGGGATAGCGCACTTTGATAAAGCTATTACAGGATGTTTTAGGGAAATCATGCCCCCTGCCCTTAGTCTTTTTGATGCCAAGTGTTTCCTTAAAAAAATCTATAATTTCAAATAGCTTATGTTGATACTTCACCCAGTCAAGGAAACCAAGCTTCATTCCCATTGTCATCCCCTCTTAAACATAGGCTGTCCTTGGAAAGTTGCTTCTAGAGAGTAGTATATGAAAAGGAAGGGAAAAGTAACTTTATAGGGCAGAAGCTTAGCAAACACAACAGTGGTGGCCGATGATAAGGTTAACATCAGTCATATCAGGCTGATAGCACGTACCCTTGATAAGATGCATTGAGAGTAGATAGCACTTCATCTCCATTGTCTTCCTCTCCACAACCCATAACTCCCATCTAACCATAGGAAACACATCAGAGAAACACAGATTAAGGGCCATTCTACAGAGAAGTCTGACAAGCCTCAAAATTATCAAGGTCATGAAAAACAAGGAAAGTCTGGGAAACTGCCATAGACCAGAGGAAGCTAAGGAGTCAGAAAGCTAAATATAATGTGGCATCGAAAAAGGACATTAGGAAAAAAGTAGGAAGATCCTAATAAATTATCGAGTTTAGTTAATAGTAACGTACCAACATTGACTTCTTAATTGTGACAAATGATAACATAAGATGTTAACAATAGGGAAGATTGGGTGAGGGATGTACCAGAACTCTGTGCTGTCTTTACAACTTTTCTGTAAGTCTAAAATTACTCTAAAATGAAAAGTTTATTTCTGGATAAAAAAATCAATATATTGCTACTTGAATCTGTATAAATAGAACGCAATATTAACTTTGAGACATATAGACTTAATTTCACTGGTATTGATATTTTAAACTCTTGTGTTTGGGAAATACAGTACAAATAGAGCAGGGGAAAAGAAAGGAAGGAAATGAACATTTATTTAATACTGTTATTTATTAGGCACATCGCTGAGCAGCCATCCATCTCCTCTCCTTTAAACCACAGTAAGAGTCTCATTGTGTAGAGCAGGAAATTGAGGCTGAGACCATAGGAAACACCTCCAGGTTCTACAGTTAACCAGGAGGCAGCAGAATTGAAAATAAAAGCCGGGGGTTGGGTGGGCAGTAATCACGAGGGCTAACAGATGCAAGGGAAGGAGGCCGCAGGGAGAGGGTGGCTGCAGGGCTCACGGTAATTGTGCGAAAAATGGGTGTGTTTTCTGACCTGATGCCTCCAAGAGAATAATAATGATTTTTTGGCAACACAGCTTGTCGCGATCAAGGTGAAGGTCTAGATGGTGGATGCTAACTATATTTAAGACTGTTTTCTGTTTTCTGGCAGGAATTATGGACAATTATATAATGATTACACTCCCTATGTTTTACTGAGAAAAATTTTTCAATGCAGTCAAGCTAGTCTAAACTTTGCCTATAGATTCATATGACAAGCCTCAAAAATACTGAACTTTTTTTGCATTTTGGATATCATAAGTGAAGATTCAGGCCTCACATTGAGTAAGTTTTTGACACATACCACCGATTAGTCCATATAATGTATACACAGGACAAGAAGAGTGTTTTTCTGTGAAATTTTCTTCTGGATAGTTTTTTCTCTGACCTTCCAGTTGCTATGGAAATCTTTGCTTAACTAGCTTCTTGGCCTCTCTAGTTATTACCCTTTAACATCATCACCTGGCTAGCAGACATTTTATTCAAAGGTATGGCTTGATTACTGTAAGCAAATGTCACCCCTTAGGTCCACAGTATAGAGATTATTTTTGTGTGTGTTGAAGTAAGGTATGTATTTAAAGACTGAAGGTGCCTGTTCATCCTTTGTGGTTGATATTTTATTTCATCATGTATTATTTTTTTCCAGTGTCAAACCATCAGAAGTCATAAATTTAGGTATAAAATATAAGGAAAGAAATATCTTGAAGAAAAAAATACATAACCTTTACAGTGGTGAAGTTATACAAAAATCATCCAGTAAGTAATCATTGTTGACATATTTTCATAGCGCTATTTTATAGATTAGTATGAATACAACAAATAGCTACTCTCTGTGCCAGGAGTGCTGGTGTTTCTTAAGAAACATGAAGGTAAAGTCCTGTGATCTCTATTTAACAAAGGAGAAAAGTAAGGCTTAGAAACATCAGAGAGACTGGCTTTTCTAAGGCTGCACAGCCTATAAATGGCTGAAGTGTAAGGTCTAAGTTAGAAAACACATATAAAGTGCCCATTATAGTATCCAAAATAGAGTTGGCATGGGACATTAATTCTTTCCCATAAGTATTTAAGAGATAAAAATGAATAAAAACTATTTTTGCCCTTAGGAAGCCCAAAGCAATATAGAGCGATATTAGTTTGGTTTGGGCTCACCAGAAAAAGAATTATTTAAAAAGTAATTGAAACAAAAGAGTCATTATCATATGGACGGGTATTACTTAGAAGTGTAATGAGAATAATTTCATAAAGCTCCATTATATGAAAATACTTTACTCATTACAAATCTTATTTCAACTTATGTCCAAGGGGTAACTGTACTTTGATTGAGTAAATACATTAATTTTAGAATTTCTACTGAAGTTTTGTTGCCAAAATGTACATTGTTATTTAATATTAAATGAATGCTTATAAACGAATCTACTTCATGGGCTTTTTGTCAGGATTACATGAGATAATGTATAAAGCATATTATACATAGAACAGGACCTGGCATATTATAGAAACTTTATACAGTTGTATTACTAATGTTACTCTTATTATTATTGCTGTTATAACTTGAAGCATGACCTGTGGAGTGAAACACACTTGAGCTTAAGTGAAGATCTGTCATTTACCAAATATGTAAATTCTAGGCAAGTTATTAAAGCATCTCGGGCTGTAATTTCCTCATCTATCAGAAGGGTGTAATGATACTTTACAGGTTGTGAAGTTTTCTCCTTTGGTTTGACATAACATATTGATTCTTAAAGTCTCTTCCATGTCCAGCAGCATGAGCATCACCTGGAACTTACAAATGTACATTCTGGGGCCCCTCACCCCTACCATAGTAAATCATAAATGGGAGTGATATACACCAGCTTTTGTTTTTTTTAAATTTTTTTAGGTTTATTTATTTATTTTGAGAGAGAGAGAGAGAGAGCATGAGCACGGTAGGGACAGAGAGAGATCATCACGGACCCTGATGCAGGGTTGAATCCACAAACTGTGAGAGCATGACTGGAGCAGAAATCTAGTGGGATACTTAACCTATTGAGCCACCCAAGTGTCCCTAGCAGCTTATGTTTTAATAAGACATCCAGGTGATTGTGATGCCTGGTAAAATTTGAGAACCGTTGACATAGCACATGACTTGTCCCATAGTGAGTGCTGAAAATGTATTCGTTCACATTTCTTAGGCGCTGAACCACCATGACAGAAGCACAGTTCCTACCATGGCAGTGCTAACAATCAAACAAACATAAAATCACATCTCAAGCAAAGCACTTTCCATTTATCCCATGAAGCAAAAAGAAAGCTTTCTCCCATTGTCCAAGACTTCGCTTTAAAGAGCACGAATAAGAGCTTTCCTTTCCATCGTCTGATTGTGCACATCTTAAATACAATGGCACAGCTCTGGTTTATGTGTTAGCAAAATTAAAAAGTACCTGCAATTTCAAATTTTAGATACATTGTTAAATGCCAAAAACAAGATTCCATCTCACAAAAGATGCAGTTTTCTGGCAGATGAAAGAGAACCTGGAGCTTTTCCAAAATGGCAGAATACACGTTTTCAAGGGAAAATAGCAAAAGAGTCCAAATAACAAAAAAAGAAAAAATGAAAGGGGAGCCTCGAGTTCCTTTTGGTCCCTTTGAATAAAAGGACCATGGATTTATCACGAACAGCTGTGTTTGTAGGGACTGCTGATCACTGCAGCTGTACCAGCTGAGTAAGAGCAAGGTTACATTTTAAAAAGTTAACTTGGAAATGTGCTAGCTCCTTCTGAGGAATTCATGATACCGTACTTCTTTTCCTGCCCTCCCCTAAAACCCACCATTGTCAAGGTGCATTTAGGTCATTAAGCATCGGAGCCCTGAAGGAGCTGCCTGAAGTGAAGAAGCCAGCTTTTCTTTGGGACCCGGAGAAATACTTCAGGGAAGAGCCAAAGGAGGCGTGCTCCCAAATTCCAGAGCCTCCCTTGCTCTCTGAAAGTGAGTCCTCAGCTACCACACTCCTCCATCACCTCCTCCCCATTCAACTCAACCACTTCCAAAAACAAAGTAGGCAAGTGTGGAAGTAACATGTTTGCCTTGTAGGTTGCAGTGAAAGGAAGCGTGGTTCGACTGCTAAGATTTATAGCTCAGCGGCTGATCTGTGCTCTCAAAAAGGGCAGCCAACAAACTGGAATACATAAAAAGAGTATTTTTGTTTTGTCAGTTTTCTGAAGTCAGTATGCCATGAAAATGTATTATGAGTCTGCCACTGATGAGAACCCCCTTCCCCCAAATAATCTTCATTTTCAAAACTGATACCAGAGAGAGAGAGAGAGATCCTAAGACCACTTTCGAACCGAGTCTCTGACAATCCGGTTTTGTTCTTTGCATGTGGAACACTATAAATAGAGGCTACTTAAAGTGCATTGTCTTTGAGACTTCCAGCTGCAGCGTGGGGCTAATATCATGAGAGGCCAAGAAGGCTCAGCTTAGAAAATATAAGGGAGCAATCTCCGGAGATTTAGAAACAAGATGTGCAAAAGAAGCCTCTGGTTTTCAGACCGTTTACAGGCTTCTGAGCTCCTAAGGATTTGAAGAACAGTTTCGGTACAGAAATCCTCCCCACATAGAGGGGCCCTACGGGAGCAGAGCCGGCACAACCTGAATCTCAGTGAGGCACTCAGAAAGCATATGGACCCTGCAGGGAACTCATTTAAAATAATTAATGAAAAGTGCACATTTCCAATTTGTCACAGTCAAAAGATCAGAACTGTACTCGAGCCATCTGAGATCTGTAGTCTCTAAACTCTTCAAATCTTCTGAGGTTTAACATCATCCCTGAGAAATAAGAACCCTTGCAGAAGGGAGGGGTTTGTTTGTTTGTTTGTTATGTCCACGCTGGAGGAAGTTTAAGCTTCTCGCCCCTGCTTGGTTCCCTATGGAAAAGGAGAGCAGCTGGTCAACATTTTTTTTTTTAATTCTACTTGTAAGCAAGGACAGCTGTCATTCCTCATTGCCATGGTTTCCAATCTAATTATTATCAGCTCCCTTTGCCTTTACTCAGTTTTTCTCTTCTAAACTTATAATCATTTATGTGGCCTCATGAGGGTCAGCTAATGGTTTCTGCTCATTTCTTTTAAAACCATGAATCCATAAACTTTAGGGCTCTAAATAGTCATTTGTGCATCTGATGGGGCTTTCAATCTATCATCCTGCTTTTATTTTCCCTCCCAGGATGATTCATCTTTTAAGAATAAATATGAGGAGCACTTATCTTATCCTTCTGAGTCACAGACAGGCAAGAAGCTGGGGAACAGACAGTAAGAAAAGATCCCCAGAGCCAGCAAAGCGTAAAGGCAGGAGAGACGTAGAACATGCACACAGTTAGAAATGAAGACGGAGCAAGGACTCAGGATTGAGGCGAGGGAAATGGAAGACAGGGAGGATGCAGATGCTCGGGGGCAAGAAAATGGGAGAGGGCAGCAGTGAGGGCAGCAAACACCTCTCCTCAGCTGCGTGAGCTCCTGCTCCTGTGAGGAGCCTTGAACATTCTGCAGCGGGGAGAATTCTCCTCCGGGCAGGTGGATGTATGTGTGCGGAGCAGGAAGGTAGACGGCTGGCTGGACATACCTAAAATACTCTGGTACATTTTCAAAGAAAAATTTTTTTTCTCCTGGATTTCACAGCATAATTTTTTTCCTGTAATTCCACCCAGTTTTTTTTTTTTTTTTACAGATCTTTTCATCCCTCTTTCTTGTTTAATTTTCTTCTTCAGCTTTTCATCCTTTGTTCTCTTTTCAGTATTTGCCCTTACTTATTTGCCCTACTCTGTGAGTGAAAATAGTTTTGTTTTTTGTTTTGCTCTGTTTTTTGTTTGTCTTTTTAGTTCCATCCACTAAAGGGAGAGACAGATGCAGACTTTGAGGACAACAGAATGCATGACACGTGACACCATATTCTGTGGAAGCATCAAGGGTGAAGCCAGATTATCTGTGGCTGGGGCACAGGAAGGAAGCAAAGTGGTGGTCACGTCTGAGCTGAGACTTAGGATGAGCAGGAGTCCAAAGGGTGGAGAGGCAAGTCAAGATTAAAGAAATAATGTAAGGAAATTTATCAGGGATGAAGTAAGGCAGAAGTCCACGTGATTCCAGGGTGGCTGCATTGGGTGACTTCAGATAGTGATACATTGAGTTTGACACACATGAGAGCAGAGTTGAGTTTAGAATGTGTTGAATTTGGGAGGCGCCTGAGTGGCTGAGTCGGTTAAGCATCCAACTTCAGCTCAGGTCATGATCTCACAGTTTGTGGGTTTGAGTCTTATGTCGGGCTCTGTGCTGACAGCTCAGAGCCTGGAGCCTGCTTCAGATTCTGTCTTCCTCTCTCTACCCTCCCCCACTCATGCTCTGTCTCTGCCTCTCTCTCTCTCTCTCTCAAAAATAAATAAACATTTTTTATTCTTTTAAAAAAAGAATGTGTTGAGTTTGAGCTACTGTATGCTATTTAGAAATAGAGGTCTTGAAGATGATGGAGGATTGTCAAATGCTTTGTATCATATTACAGAGTCTTCAACTAGCAGATAGGGAGATGATGTTTGCTCATTTATGTGTTTAGCCTTTCCTGAGGTGGATAGTGAATGCCTTCTCTGTGCAGGCCCCTGTGCTAGAGGCTGGAGACAGAGTCAACCTGTAGAGGCCCAGCCTTCAATGATCTTGAAGACTAGTTGGCAAAATAGATAAGGAAACAAATAATTATGTTTCACACCAAGGATTGTGACAGAGATATGCACTGGCCACAGTGAGACCACATGGAGATTCACAGAAGGGTTGGGGTTTTTTTTGTTTATTTTTGAGAAACCTGATTATGTCAAGCTGGATACTAAAAGTCAAGTTGCTATTAGTCAGGTAGGGAAAAGATGGAGATGATATTTCTGGCATAGGAGCGGCATATGCAGGTGTAAGGTGGTGTGAGTAACATTGTATGCTGAGGGAGCTATACGTCGTCCCAAATAGCTAGGTTCTAGAAGGAGCATGGCAAGAATTAAGGCTACATAGATAAATGGGGGCTGGATTATGGAGTACCTAGTATGCTATGCTAAAGACCTTGGCATATATTTTGTGAGAAACGAGGACCCATTGGAATGTTTCAATTAAGTATTTTGAATTATGCCATTTTGTCTCTACTGTTAATTCTTCTGTTTTATATCTCTTTGTATTATTCTTTCAGTGACTACTCAGGAGATTGCAATCCTCTCTTCCGAATCCTTTATTCCTTCTTGTGATAGTAGGCTTCCACCTGAAATTATTTTCCTTCAATATAAAGAATGTCCTGTAATATTTCTTATAATGTGGGTCTGCTGGGGAGTTATTTTATGTGTCTGAAAAGTGCATTTAGTTTTTTGAATTCAGAAGGATATTTTAGCTGGGTTTGAAACTCTGAATACCAGTGATTTTTTTTCTTCCTTTCAGCTCTTTAAAGATAGCATCCCATTGTTTCCTTCCTCCCATAATTCCTAATTAAAATGCAGTTTTTAATATGATTGTGGCTTCTTTGACTGTAATATCATTTTTTTAACCTGGCTTCTTTAAAGATTTTTTTCTTGATCCTTAGTTTTCAGCAGTTTTATCTTGATGGATATAAATATACTTTTCTCACTAGATTGCTTGGCATTGATAGGAATTCTTGAATAAATCTTTCTTCAAGCTTGGACAATTCACAGCCATTATCTTTTTGACTATTCTTTCTTTCTAATTCTTACTCTTCTGTCCTTCTGGGATTGCACTTCTGCACATGTTAGACATTCCTTATATCATAAATATTTCTTACATTTTTTTTTTCTTTCCATTTGATTTTCCTCTCTGGGCTTTATTTTTGGTACTTTTATAATAATTGTCTTTGTATTCACTAACCCTGTCTTTTGCCAGTCTGCTCTTAAACTCATGATCAAATCCCAATTTCAGATTTTTACATATATATTTCTTTAGTTCTAAAATGCCATTTGAATCTCTTTACATAGATTCAAATTCTCAATTGAAATTATTCATGTTTTCATCGATTTGTCCAAATTTTATCTCTTTTTTGTTAACATATTTATAATAGTAATTGTAAAGCCCGGGCCTGCTAACCTCAATATCTGGATGATGTTGGGGTCTGCTTCTAATGTCTATTTTTTCCTCTTGGTTATTGGTCACATTTTCCTTCTTTGCAAGTCTAGTAATTTTTTTAAATATTTTTTTAATTGTACAACAAGAATTATGTATAAAATATCTATAGAGGCTGAAATTAATGTTATTTCACCCAGAGATAGTTGACCCTTTCCTTAATTGGGCAGAGAACATGAAGTGTACATCATGTTGATTCAATTAGGAACTGAGCTTGGTCAGTACTTGGTTACAGTAGACTTAGTCTGCTTCTGATTTCAAATGTCTGTCTGTCTTAAGCCTCTCCTTTTATTGATATATTGTCTCCTAAGTATTGCAAGATTACAGGACACATTCCTCTCCAGTCGAATCCACAGTCTCCATCACCCATGCACTCAGAAAATAGCCTATAGGGAACACAGACCATAGTTATGGAATTTCTCTAGATTCCAAAATATCAAACCTTAAGCCACATCATTATCAAAACTCTTCTGATTTTACTTTCCCCTAGAAAAGCACCTTTGTCTATGGCAATCCTGTTTCTTAGCAATGCCCAGATGTGATAAATCCCCAGAGAAAAGAAAACATTGGCAATCTTGGCCCATCTATGAAGGATTCTACTGCCTCTGGAATTTAATTTGATAATCCTCCACTGCCCTCTGATAGCTTTAAAAATATTATTTCTGTAATTTACTTGCTTTTGTCATTGTATCTGGTGCAATGAAAAGGATGACCTACTGCTGGCTATTAAACCTATTCAGAAAAAAATTTCTGTTGAAATGTTTAAAAGAGGAAAGTGACATGACCAGGTACACATTTTAGAAGGTTTCCTGGAAACTGTATAGTAGACACATTACAACAGGGCTAGAGTGAAGGCAGCATATTATAGTAGTGGGAGCTTGTCATTTATAGCCAGCTATCTGCTTAGGAATCTGTACTTTGCCTTCTACTAATTGTTTATATCTGGATAAATTACACAAGCTACCAAGTCTCAGTTTTCACATGTATAAAATGGGGCTAATCATACCTGAATTTGAAGTTGTGTGGGCTAACTTCAGCACAATGACTAGCACATACTCTGCATTCATTAAATGGTATCTGTTATTATTTTGAAGCTAAGGAGATCCTAGAAAGGAAGTAACTAATTTGAGAAATGCTAAGGAGATTGAACTTAAAGGTTCAATGATGATATGTGAACACATGAATGACTATCAGGTTTCTAGCTTGGATAACTATGTCCAAAAAGAGAGAGAGAGAGAGAGAGAGAGAAAGAGAGAGAGAGAGAGAGACTATTATTGAGAGAGGAAATATAAGAAGAGAAGGGTTTAGAGTAGTTTTCAAAATATATTATGATGGAGGAGGCTGGGGACATCAACCAAGAAAAGCTAACATGTTTCCAAGAAATGACTGTAGTAGGAGAGAAAGACAGAGAGGTAACTGAAAGCAAGTACAGGCATGTTTCAGAGTCACTTTTAAGTTCACTGTCTTCTTCTGATTTTAATTTTTTTTTCTGAAATAGAGAGAGAGACAGCAAGAGCAGGGGAGGCTCAGAGAGAGAGGGAGACACAGATCTGAAACAGGCTCCAGACTCTGAGCTGGCTGTCAACACAGAGCCCCATGCTTAAACCCACAAACTGTGAGATCATGACCTGAGCTGAAGTCGGACGCTTAACCGACTGAGCCACCCAGGTGCCCCTGTCTTTTTATGATTTTAGATATAATCATGAGTATTATAGAAAGCTGGCTAGTAGGAAGTAAAGAGAACTTGAAAGAACTCAGGAATAGCAGATTTAAGGAACAGCCACTCCACCCTCAAGCCTGAGATAGACCAAGTAAAATGCCCATCCAAGCTAGGGCTGATACCTAGACCTTTTTTGAGAAGGCTTATCATATCACTGTATGGCAGGGTGGCGGAGCTGCTGCAGGTAGACGTGGCAAAAATCTCCCAGGGTGGCTCTGGGAAACCATCCATATGGAGGTGCTGCATCTCAGAACTCATTTGCAAAGCACCAAAGGAGTGCAGGGGAGTCTGTTCACAGAGAGGAGTCACAGTGGTGGACCTCTGCTCACCTCTTGGGGTGTTATGGAAAGCCATCCACTGGGTGTCACTAGATGAGTGGCACTTTTCTCAGGTAACAGGGAAAGCTGCTGGTTCTGGGCTCTGGAGAAGCCATGCCTGCATCATAGGAGTCTGGAGCTGGAAAAACCACTGTGGGGCTTGATGCTGGGGAGTACTATAGGGTACTATAGGAGTCCAGTGCTGGAGAAAGTGCCCTGCAGGAGTATGGTGACAGGAGCACCCACGCGGAAGAGAAGTCCACTTCTCCTCCAGTGTCCTGCTAGTGTCTCCTCGTCATGGGGCGTAACATCACACCAGCTGGCAAAAGAAATATTTATGGGGCTCCAGTCCATTATCACAAAGCAAACAGTGAAGAGTGGATTTGGAGCTGAGGGCCAGTACATTGATAACTGGCATCTTATCATCTTACCTCTATTTTTGTGCTTTCTCCCCCACTCCTGGCCCTTCACATTATTTTCTATCTTTTGAAATTGCAGTTATTATTCCTATGAAGTGATAAAGTGTTAATGGCTATGGTTATCTTTTGAAAGAATTTCCATTTATAAAAGGTATAAAACTTGGGAGATTCAAAGCACTAATGGTATAAAGCCAAAATTTCAAGCGTACATTTGGCTTCAAACCAAGATACTACCTCTTGCTAGCCACATGACTTTGAACAGGACAATTAAACTCTGTGCACCTTAGTTTCTTCAAATAAAAATGGGCATATCATATTAGTTACCATCCTCCTAATGTTGCTGTGAGCATGAAGTGAAATAATTCAGGTGACCCTTTAGCATAGAACCTGACACCTAATGAGCATTTGATACATTTTCTTTATTGATAACATTGTATTGTTATTATTCCGTTGTTATTGCACTAAACATCCCTAAATTCCTATTTTCTATACTAGGAATCAGTGGCATAGACTCTCTGGGCCCTAAATGAGACGTGCCAATGTTTTTTTTGTTTTTTTAATTTTTTAAATATTTTCATTTATTTGTGTGTGTGTGTGTGTGAGAGAGAGAGAGAGAGAGAGAGAGAGAGAGAGAGAGAGAGACAGCATGAGCAGGGGGGTCAGAGAGAGAGGAAATACAGAATCTGAAGCAGGCTCCAGGCTCTGAGCTAGTTGTCAGCACAGAGCCTGACGTGGGGCTCAAACCCATGAACCATGTGATCATGACCTGAGCCGAAGTCAGACACTTAACCAACTGAGCTACCCAGGTGCCCCAGAGACATGCCCATGTTATTTAGTTGTTCGTGTTGTTAATATTTCTAGGTGTCATCTCTCTTGTTCATATGGTGTTCAAATCATATTGCCTAGGAAGCCTATTCTTATGTTGATTTCTAAAATCAACCACTTTACTATAATAGTACCTATTTTTATCACTTTCATTTAACATTGTTCTTCTCCTTTTCAGGAGGATGCTGCTGAATTTTAAAAAATGCTGTAATAAAAGAGCACTTAAAAAAATCTCAATTACCAACGTATCCCCTGTCCACAATTTCATTACAATGGTCTGCCTTAAATCTCTGTGCTGCATTTTACACACACTCACGCCATCCTCATAATTACAGTGTGTGGAAGGTTATTTGGCAATTGTATGATGAGGGGCATTTTGCCAGACTTACTATCAATATTCTAAACTACCACTTTGGAACTGGGGACAGGTTTCCAACACTTCATAATCTCCTGGTGACTTTTTAGTCTTACCTACTGGGTTTTTAATGTCCTGTTATATTCTCTTTCTTTCCCTTTCAAGTTGAAACATCTTTCATACTCTCTCTCTGGCCTCCAAGCTCTTCCCTGTGGGTTCTCTAACAGCTTGAACCCCCTCTTTGATATGCCTTATTCAAAAACCTAGAAGTGACTTGGAAATGCCTCTGGGTCAGGTTTCACCAATAAATTCCCTAGAACTCATTCACACTCTGTCTGTAAAATCTTTAAAATTTCCAGTGTGGAGAAGATGCTTCATTGGTGATATCTCAGGTGAATTGTTTTGTTCTTGTTCTTGTTGTTGTTTTGAAAGACAAGATGAACAGGACAATTAAAGAGATGATTTTATTGCAGGCTATTGCATAGGGAGAATATTTGTCGAAGAGGAATGTCTCAAAGGAAAGGAAGGGGGCCTGAGCTGGTAGAGAGGCAGGCAGTGAATCCATGAGTCTTAGCGGACTTCTGGGGAAGGGCACAGAAGGCTTTATCTCATAGTAGGAGACCAGAGTCCTCCCTTGCTGGTATTTGCCTCCCAAACACAGAATAGTAAAGGAATTTCTCAACTGTCTCTGCCTTCCAGGAGTACAGGGCTCAGATAAAGTTCAATATTGTCAGCGCCTCTTCTTTTTTTCAAGAATAAGGAATATCTCTCATCATGAAACAACCCAGAGGTGATCATTAACTTCTGGGGAGAGGGTACAAAGCAGGGTCTCAAAAGTGGTCTCTCAGGGATTCTCATTGGTGGTTGTTCCTGCAAATTCACTTGAACCATATGTTGTGAGTTGGTGACAAAGGTCAGTTGTTCTGGATCCTGGAGATGCTGAGAGAAGAGCACAGCTACTGACAGCGTAGAGTTTAGATAGGGATTTAGGTTGTCAGGTTTTAGTTCTCAGTTTTAGTCAGGTGTGAGAAGAAAGGGGAAAGTTCATTTGGAGTATTGTAGTCAGATACTAAAGGGGACTGGAAGATTTGAAAATCTGTAAGAACTGACAATTTGTGCATGTTAAGTCCTCAGTCCAATCTGTAGATAGATTCCAAAACTGGTGTTTGCAAAGCAGGGGAGCAAGTCAATTAAAACTCTACCAGACTGGATGGCTCAGTCAGTTAAGCGTCCGACTCTCTCGATTCTGGCTCAGGTCATGATCTCACATGTGAGATCAAGCCCTGTACCAGGCTCTGTGCTGACAGTGTGGAGCCTGCTTGGGATTCTCTCTCACCTTCTCTCTCTGCCCCTCTCCTGCTTGTGCACATGCATACTGTTGCATGATCTCTCTCTCTGTCTCTCTCTCCCTCTCTCCCTCTCTCCAAATAAATAAATGTGAACCAAAAAAAAAAAAAATACCCTCTACCATATGAGATAGAGTTTGTGTATCCATTGGCAGAGTAACCTGCATTTCACAAAGAGGAGCAAAATAGCTCAACAATGGTGAACTCAGCAGCCAGACCCTGATAGCTCAGAAGGGTGTAGTAGAGGCAATGCATCATTTTCCATTGCAACACAAAATTCTCTGCATAGTTCATAAACTACAGGGTGAAAATACACACATATGCTTTTAGTAAAATCTAATTTACTGTATTTTTGCTTTAGAATATAGTCTTTTAAAACATTTTTTTAATGTTTATTTATTTTTGAGAGAGAGAGAGCATGAGTAGGGTAGGGACAGAGAGAGAGAGGCACAGAATCTGAAGCAGGCTCCAGGCTCTGAGTTGTCAGCTCAGCACCTGATATGGGGCTGAAACTCATAAGCCGTGAGATATTGACCTGAGCTGAAGTTGGATGCTTAACTGAGCCACCAAGGCGCCCTATACCATCTTAAGTCTAGTACCAATAAAGAAAGAAAATCACTGATATTGTGGAAAAGTTCTCACTGGAACAAATAATTAAAATACAAAAAGATGGGGCGCCTGGGTGGCTTAGTCGGTTAAGCATCCGACTTTCGCTTGGGTCATGATCTCGCGGTTGTGGGTTCGAAACTCTGTGCTGGCTGCCAGCTCAGAGCCTGGAGCCTGTTTCAGTCTGTGACTCTCTCTCTGACCCTCCCCTGCTCACGCTGTCTCTCTCTCCTAGAAAAAAAAAAAAAAAAAAAAATTAAAAAAATAAAAAAAAAAATTTGAAAAAAAAAAAATAAAATACAAAAAGAAAGCATGTATAGATATATTTACTTCAAGTAAGAAATGATCACTTCAGGAAATTTTAAATAACTAAAGAATGGGTGCAAAACAGGCATCTTAGAAATGGAATTCCTTCCTATCATTTTATATCTTTATTTATGTGATAACACTAAATCATCTTGAAAGTCAAACACACACACACACACACACCAAAATTTGGGTCCTAGAAGAGAGATATCTTTAATACGTGAAAAACATCTTTTAAAAGGTTCAACAGATGCTCTGCATACATCATCAGGGAAATACAAAGTCAAACAAAATGAGATATCACTGCTCACCTATTAGAATGGCCCAAATCTAGAACACTGACAACACCAAATGCTGACAAGGACATGGACCCACAGGAACCTTCATTCATTGCTGGTGAGAATGCAAAATGGTACAACTCTTTTGGAAGATAGTTGGCAGTTTCTTACCAAAGGAAGCATTCTCTTACCATATAATCCAACAACCGTGCTCCTCAGTGTTTAACCAAAAGAGTTGAAAACATACACACATAAAAGCCTGCCCATGGGTGTTTAAAGCAACTTTATTCACAATTGCCCAAACTTAGAAGCAATTAAGATGTTTTTCAATAAGGGAGTGTATAAATAAATTGTGGTACATCCAGATAATCGAATATTATTCAGCACTAAAAAGAAATGAGCTATTAAGCCATGAAAAGATATGGAGAAATCTTAAATGAATGTTACTAAGTGAAAGAAGCCAATCTGAAAAGGTACACATGGATGATTGCAACTACATGACATAGGTAAAACTATGGTAAAAAGCTGGGTGGTTGCCAGAGAAGGGGAGATGAGATGAATAGGAGCAGAGGATTTTCCAGGGCACTGAAAATACTCTGTATGACACTACAGTGAGGGATATAAGTCATCACTCTTTTCTCCAAACCTATAAAATGTACACAACCAGTAGTGAACCAGTAGGTAAACTATGTACTTTCGGTGATTATGACAAACCAATGTAGATTTATCCTTGGGGAAAAAAAATGTACCATTCTGGTGAATGATGTCAATAAAGGGGGAGGCTATTCATGTATGGAAGCAGGGGATTATGGGAAATCTTTGTACCTTCTTTTCATTTTTGTTTTTAACTTAAAACTGCTCTTAAAACAAATGAGTCTTTATCCTGTGTAAACTAAAAGGCAAATAAATTAAAATCTGAAATTTAAAAAAATTGAATCTTAGAAAAAGTTAACAGGTCCTGAACCACAATCATTTAAGAATTATATGAAGACTGTTAAAGCATTTTGACCAATCCTCACCACCTTGCCAACAACCTTTTGCTTTGCTACCAGAGTGTTATTCAATGATGGCTGAAATTGAATGACAACTTAGCTGTACTGATCAAGAGTCCATACGCAGGAATTAGAAACTTGGTCAGTGGATAATAGCATGGGCACCACCTGGGATCATGCTAGAAATGTAGCATCACAGACCCCAGCTCAGCTCTATTGAATCAGAATCTGCGTTTTAACAAGATTTCTAGGTGATTCTCACACACATCAAAGTTTGAGAAGCAGTTATCTAGAGGTCTTAGAATAGGATGGAGGATCTGAATTAGAAGATTTTCAGAATCCTGTGTATTCATCAACAGACAACAGCTGGTAATTGCAGTGCTATATTTAGATCATCATCAAGTCCTTTCTTGCCAGGATGCCTTTGTGAGCTTTGCCATTATTGTTTGTCTTATATGGTTGGTTGCCAGTCAGGGGACAAGGGAAGGATCAGATGATAAAAGATTAACTTTGCTTTATTAAGTTCACTGAATCATTTCATTTTAGTGAAAATGCTTTAATAGCTTCATGACTATCACATCTTTCATTTTCATTACTTTAAAAACACCTTTTGGGTATCATTATAACAAACTTTGTTGAGCAGCTACCTATAAAATGAATGTATAAATGTTGTGTTTTCCCAGGTATGAAATGCTAAGTGTAAATGGTTACCCATAACACTAGATATTGATTTTTAAGAGCAGGGGCTGTGGTAACTAGATGGATACATGGATACGTGACATGGAGAACCACCTTTCTCAGGTCCCTAGAATGCAAGAATTCCGAAGTTTGAGAAGTGGGCCCACCCCTTTGCATTTCTGGAGGTATCTTCATTTGTTCATTTACTTAAAAAATTTATATATACATATAGAATATATATATATATTCTATATATATATATATTTTTCTATATATATATTTTATATATATAGAATATATATATATATATAATATTTTCCATATACCAGACACAATGCTGGGTGCTATGAGTATATGAGGTATAAAGGCAGATGAGTTCTTTGCTTTTGTTGACTTTACCACCTAGGGGAGAGACAGACAATAAATAAGTAAATACAAGAATATAAGATTGGATAGTGATATTGGTAAGAGGTATGAAGAAAGTAAAACAGGATAATGTGATAAGACATGACTAGGGGGCATCAGCAAAGGTACCTCTGATTTTTTAGCTGAATCCTGAAAGAAAGCACTCCCACTAAATATTAGGTAGAGAATTTTCCAAGGAAAGGGTCCAGAAGTGTAAAGCTACTGAGTTGGGAACAAGGTTGTTATGTTCTGGGGGGCAGAAAGAAAGTCACTGTTGCTGAGGTAGTGTAAGAGAGATCGAGACTGCTACTAGATGAGATTGAAGAGGGATAGGGATCAGGTCATATGGGGCCATGTAGCCTGCACAAGGAATTTGGATTTAAGTGTGAAGGGAAATCTTTAGAGGCTAATATACATTAACTGTTACTAGCCCTTCTAAACAAACTACTCTCCAAGATTCTAAATAATTTGTTGAGGGCAAGAAGTTGGAGCCTTGAGGTCCCATATAATAATGTCCCATATAATAATGTGGGATATTGAGAGTGCTTTGAGATCAGCTGTATATTTGAATGAACATATTTTCCTTACATAGAATATGCCAACAGACTCTAGTCACAAACCACCAGAATGTTGACAAACCAGTCTGTTTGTTTCAATAAGAACACTTCACCCTTCACAATTGTCCTACAAGGAACGATGTACTTTATGGCAAGTATATCAGTCAGGGTTCATTCAGGGAAGCAGACCAGCAGGACCATATACTGAAATTTATGAGAAGGAGTTGGTTTATGAGATTGTAAGGGCTGATATGGATTATCTGAACAAATCCAAAATGCGTAGAGCTGAGTCAGAAAGGGAAGATCACGGGCAGAGTGGGCACAGGCTAAAGCTGTTGTCCACAGGCAGCCAGGAAAGAAGAGGATGAAACTCCATGGACACAGGAAGAAACTCTTGCCCAGTGGTAGAATATTATCCCTGTCTTTGGGGAGCCTCAGCCTCGCTTTTAAGCTCTTCCAACTGATTAAATCTGGCTCACCCAGATTATCCGGGATAATTTCTTTTACTTAAAGTCCATTGATTAGGGACTTTAATTATATCTGCAAAATCCCTTCAGAGAAACACCTAGATTAATGTTTGATTGAACAACTGGGAGCTTTAGCCTTGCCAGTTAATACTTCAGAAAAACAAGTTATCACAGCAAGGTTAAAGATATTCTTTTATAATCTTAAACAAGTTCGACAAATGGTTAATGGTCTCGGATATATCACACAATCCATTGCAGACCCACTCATATCATCATATGAAAACATTATGCCCTTAACCTAGCAGATGTTGTTACTTTGATTAGTAAGATGAATTGATTACCATTATCTACTGAGAAGGTGTTAGGTTAATTACACCATTTTTGCCAAATAAAGAGTTTGCTGGTGAAGCCAAGAAGGTTTAAATGGCCTCATCTACAAAGACCCTTGTGAGTATTAGTAGTTGTTGGAAGTTTTATTGTTTCTGGTTGTAGGAAGACCCACTCGCAAGCAGGAATCATTTCCGGGTAAGCATTTCCGGTGCCTTTCCTTAAATAATCTCAGAAATAAAGGACTCAACTCTATAAAACTCCAGTAGTTTGCTGAGATTTATTTTCCCATCCCAAATAAATAGCTACTTTTATGAATAATTATGTATTTATAGTTTTATATTTTTTCTTTAAGAAAACTCCCCAATTTGTAAGCTTTGGCCCAGGAAACAGGGATCCACCCTTGCATATGAGTTTTTTTTTATCATCTGCTTTTTAACTAAAAAAAAAAAAAAAGACTAATTAGGGCAAGATTTTCTCTCAAAGCCTTATCAGTTATTGGTATAACTCTCCTAAAACCCAGTCAGTTATGATGAAAATTCCTCATCAAGGTGAGAGACACATCTCAATAAAATGGCAAGATTCTCTTTCAAAAGGAACTTTCTGGCTTTCCTGGTGGATTTCAGGAGAACTCTAAGGCATTGAAAATGTCTCCTGATTGTCAAATGCTAATCCTCAGGCATACAGGGCAGAATCAATTGCTAATGTACAGAAATCCATATATCTTATACTGCTGTCATTAGACAAATGGAAAGTATTTTCATTGGTAGCTTTGCTTAAGAGGTAGCTCCAGGTTTATTCATATTTGTGCTATTGCTAAAATACAAAATATACACAGTCAAATATTAGAACTTAGGAAAAATTATTCAGTGAGAACTCTCCCTCCCCTCTATGACACTGGTTTGTTCAATTCCCAGTATCACTTATTTCTGGAGTCACTAGTATGAGTTTCAGTGCATCTTTGAGGGCTTCTGTATGCATTGGTGATTTTAGATTTTGACCTGGAATACTTTTCCAATCCTTCTATTTAAAAATTTTGAAGTCACTTCATTTTAGATGTGTGCTGGGTTTTGCTTTTGATCCAATTAAAAAATCATTTTTTTGATCATGAAATTGAGCACATTTAAATTTGTCAACACATATAAAAATATATATTATATATTATAAATATTTTGGTGTTGTATTTCTCATGTTCTTTTTCATCATTTATTGGTTATACACGTTTTAACATTTTCACTGGATCTGTAATTTTTTCTTTGTTTTTATTTGGGGGGTATTATATATTTGTTCTAGTGGTACTTTTATATTCATAGATTTATATAACTCTCCTAGCCCTTCAGTTTTCTAGGTCGACAGTATCCATGTCAACTGATGATAAAATGAGCGTGTTTCTTCATTCCCCTCTTTCTCTTCTGCTACCTAATTTATTCAACAATATGATCTTTCTTTGTGCTTATTTTATTTTGTTAGATTCACTTATACTGCTATTCCTTGACTTTTTGGTTTTAGTCCTTTGTCTCTTAGCTGTTTTGATTTATCATGAGTGAAGCTTCTTCTCCCTAATCCTTCCAGTTTCTGTTAATTGCATCATTTCAATATTGTCAGGAATGTGGCATTTATCGTCTATTTTGTTATCCTACACTTCATCTTATTTTAATCTCACTTCTACGTTTAAAAATATAGTGCTCACCAATTCGTCTTTTTCTAAATTTTCTTCAGTCATTCATCAGTTTATTTTGTAGTAGTTTTCTCGAAAAGGTCTCTTAGAAACAATAGTCCCTGAATTCCCTGCATGTTGAAACATATATTTTTAGATTTGAGGCTCAGCTTGAATGTATATAATATCCACACTTCACATGTTCTTTCCTTGATTTTCTTGTTGGTATTGCTCTACGGTCTTCTGGTATTGATCGTTGCTGTGAAGATATCTAATGCAAGATATGCATTTCTCTCCTTTTAAGCAACTTGATCATTTTGTCTGGCTGCCAAATGATTCTCTTTAAGGTCTAATAATTTGACTAAGATGTGCTTCAGTTTGACTTCTGATTTTGTTATTCCTGGTGCCATAGCACATCCTTCTTGTGCATGTCCAATTGTCTCTAAGGAAAACTTTACACATAATACCTTCAAATATTTGTTCCACTTTGGTGTTTGTTCTTAAAGGCTCATCTGATTGTTGTTTTGGCTGAATCTATTTCTTTTTCAGTGTCACTTTCCTCTCTCGTTTCTTTTCATTTTCACCTTAGTATATTTGTTTTTTTTTCAATTTGCAAACTCTGTTTCCCAGTATGTTACCACACAGTTTATTCTCACTTGTATGACTTTTTAAATTTTTTTTTTTTAATTTATAGGAGAGAGAGAGACAACATGAGCATGGGAGGGTCAGAGAGAAAGAGAGTCACAGACTGAAACAGGCTCCAGGTTCTGAGCTGGCAATCAGCACAGAGCCCGACACGGGGCTCGAACCCACGAACCGCGAGATCATGACCTAAGTGAAAGTCGGACGCTTAACCGACTAAGCCACCCAGGCGCCCCACTTGTATAACTTTTCTTGAGCTCTGCCAGATTGCTTTCCTCACTTCCTGTTGTGCCATTTCCATTTCCGGCACTCTTTCACTTCTGCACTGTGATCTTCCTTTACAGAATTAAGTGCTTTTGAGAGTTTTAAAAATTGAATTGTCACAAAGCCCTAAGTAACAATATCTATCTGGCCAATGCCAATATATTTCTGGTAGTAGTTCGTGTATTGATTTGTTCTTCTGCTCTTTGAAAATATTTTTAATGTTTTTATTAATTTTTGAGAGACAGAGTGCAGGCAGGAGAGGGACAGAGAGAGAAGTAGACACAGAATTCGAAGCAGGCTCCAGATTCTGAGCTGTCAGCACAGAGCCCAACCTGGAGCTCAAACTCATGAACTGTGAGATCATTACCAGAGTCGAATTCAGGCGCTCAACGGACTCAACAACCCAAGCGTTTCCTCTTCCGCCCTTTTTAAAGTTTGTTAGGTTTGTTTCTAATTTTGCTCACAGTACTTTGTGTCTACAGTATGACTTTTAAAAAAATTTCCTTTCTTAAGTATTTAGTTTTAATGAGTTGGATTGTTTTAGACTTGAAATTTGTAGTAGGTCCCTAGGTGAGAGTTTGTGGTGTGGGATTGGAGTGGCCTTCAGTTTTACAACCTACAGAGGCAAACTACTTTTAGCAAAAAATGGCTCAAGAGCATGAGTTTTCATGTAGCCCTGCTTCATCTGTTTCCCTGAACCAAACAAGATGTTGTGGAGGGCTTTTGCTTCCAGACTTGTTCACCTCTGTTTACATTCATAGACACAAACAAAAGATAAGCATTTGGGCTGCAGGTGAGCCCCTCACCTTTAGTGAGTGTCTTTTTGCTAGAACTTTCTGAGATGCTGTTGCTGCTGGACTTCTTAGACTTTCAGACCCATCACCTTATCTTGTGTAACAACTCTTTGGCTGCCCTTCTTCATGTTTTGCAGACTGCAGATTATCTTTGTCTTTGGGTTTAACTCACATGGAGTTTGTTTATCAAATTGTTTATTTTTTCATGTTTCCTGGTTGTTATTGTATAATATCCAAGAGAAAATGGTGAGAGATATTGACTTATACAGTCATGTTTATATGGGAAGTGGAGAGGTGTTTGGGTTCCCCTTCCCCAGTTCAGGTATATAAAGAGGGCAGTATACTGTGAAGTTATTTAATGTTTGTGTCATTTATTTCATATTCCTCAGTATTGGCATTTAAAGTATTCCTTTGCCCCGTTCCAACCTCAGTCTCTCTATATTTTGAACTTTGGTCATATTGTACTAAATTATTCAGAATTACCTGAACAGGCTCTTGTTTTTTCCCACTTTTGTTTGCTTCGTTCCCTCTAGTTGACATTTCCTTTCCCCCTTGCTAACCCTTCCTCACCTCCGTGGTCCTTCTTTTCAATTAAAATCCTATCTGGACTTCAAAATCTACCTCAAATAGTGTCTAATTCTTCAAGCTTTTCCTCTGATCTCTCTATATCGTTATAATCTCTTTATATTTTTAGCCACAATTTCTGTTGCTCCTATTTTCTCAGCACTGTGTCTTATCGTACTTGGTATTTTTGATTATTTGGGGCATGGCCCCTTCTTTCTACCAGTTGGAAGAAAGCCTGCAACTTAGTCATATTTGTGCCTCATTTATGTCAAGCATAGAACATTGTGCATAATATACACTCAGTAAACATTTGTTGAAATGATAAAATTAAGCAAAAGGCCAAAATTATTTTCTTGAATGCATGGCACAATTTCCTCCTACATCTCACTGATGCATAATACAGCCACTCATGGGGATAATTTGGCTCTTTTTTTCGGATGCCACAGATCCCTGCAGATCAAAGTATCTTCTAAGGATGTGATTGCAGAAGAGATTGCTTAGTGATGCAGACAGTCAAACTGTGTTTTGATTATTTTAATTGTCTTATTTCAATACAGAATAATTTGTTCTTGGCTTATTATGAGGCTTGATAGTTGTTAAGTAGATTAAAAACCAAAAATGGAAAACACAAACTTCTTTAGTCTTCTACAGTGAAGTGGTAGATCTCTATCATGGTATAAATACATTAATAGAACAAACTCTGTTAAAATTTAGCTTTTTAATTTAAATCGAAGTCAAAGGAATAGCAAGAATTTAAGAGAAAATTCCCCCAGATACACTCTTAGGTTTAGAAACACACAAATTTTCAGATGAATTGAAATGGGAATTTTCTCCCCATTATTTCATTTAATTGGGTCTCTTACCAAGTATAATTTACATGTCATTTTCTTCATCATTTTGTAGCTTTGAAAGCTGTATTTGATGAGAAAAATCTGTTCCCCAAAGAAATTCTGGATCGTGAACGAAGAGCCAAGCAATTATATCAAGAAACAAGTTGTGAAGTGAAGATTAAAAGAAATAAGAAGCAATTATAATTGAAACAAAAATAAATATTTCATTGTCACATAGAGTATGAATATAAAATGCAGATGAGGAATCAAGAATTCTGCACCATTCCTTAACTTTATATGTATTTTTTAATTTTTTAAATGTTTATTTATTTTTGAGAGAGAAATTAACAGAGTGGGAGCAGGGAAAGGACAGAGAAAGAGGGAAGCACAGAACCTGAGAGGGGGCTTCAACTCACAAACTGTGACACCATGAGTCACATGCTCAACCAACCAAGCCACCCAGGCACCCCTCTTTGACTTTGTATTTAAATATCAGGAAGTTTTGTTTTCAGACAATGTCTTAGTGCTGCTTTTATCCATCACCTTTCACTTTCTGTGCATCCTTAATAACAGATAGATTGGGCTAAAGAGGGGCCGATAGTAACTTGTATCATGTATTCCCACGTGGTTTCATAGAAAAATGTACTTTTTCAGAGCAATGTATTGTCACCAGTTGCCCTTCTGGTTGCTTCTACAGGCAAGTATTTTTGATCAATTACTATTATAAAACCTGCCTTGAAGTTAAATATGAAAAGTACTAACAATGAATATCTACAAACTTAACTAAGAAAGCCACTTCCACTTACTTACATACTATCTAGTTTTTTGAAAATGATTCTGACAGGGGCGCCTGGGTGGCTCAGTCGGTTAAGTGCTGACTACGGCTCAGGTCATGATCTCACAGTCTGTGAGTTCAAGCCTTGCGTCAGGCTCTGTGCTGACAGTTCAGAGCCTGGAGCCTGCTTCGGATTCTGTGTTTCCCTCTCTCTGCTCCTCCCACACTCATGCTCTGTCTCTCTCTTGGTCAAAAATAATAAACATTAAAAAAATAAATGATTCTGATAATACAGTCAGACCATGTCATTGCAGCTATTCCTATTAATTCTTACAGACTTATATTCATTCTTCTGTGTACCTATTGAGAAATTACTGCATATGTTCTACTTCTGTGTTTTGCTTTACTACATTCTTGAAGAGAATAGCACAACCAAACAGGTAAAAGACTCAGGAAAAGAAAACTGAAGAGACTGGAGCTATATATAGGACTCACCCTATCTAGAAGCTCAAGGAGGAAATGTTTGGTTCTGAAACACAATGCCTCACTGTTTTTATCCATTTTTTTTTATAAATGTCATCATCTACCAGGTCACCAGTATTTCTATGCTTTATTTATTATGTTCTGTAGGAGCAATTAATAAATGCATTCATACAACTTTAGGTATTTACTATGCATTTGCATTTTAAAGAGTATTTGCAAAAACATTTGTATTTTTAAGAAGAATTTTGCACTAACACACACAAGTAAAGGAAATAGTTAACAATATATTAGGAGCCTTCTCTGTTCAGTAACTGCAAAATTTCACTGTGCTTAAGCCTCATGGTAATCATATATCTTTTATAAGGTTAAAAGCTGAGATTTGGATTTGTTAGAAGAATGCCCAATTATCTATGGCAGAGTTGAGATTAAAGCCTGCGTCTGTTTTACTCCAAAGAGCATGGTTTTGCACTTTGACTTTCTGTTCACTCTCTTCTTATTAGTATAAAGGCAGTGGACTGAACTCATACAATGGAGTTTCCAGACTCAATGGAGCAAATGTTTTAGCTGGTGAGGAGAGAGGCAGAGGAAAGGTTTTCAGAAGACACTGCTTATTCCATCTACATTTAAGTGCATTCCCATCAGGCACTGTGACCCCTATGTATAGCTTTTCCCTCTCCTTGAATAACAATCACATATGGAAAGATTTAAGAGAAATATATATTTGAATGTAACAATCCACAAATGTTGGTGAATGTTATCTGAGTGACAAAGGCTTTGGAAACCCTATTCCAGGGAAGCAGGTAGAGAAACGGGGATGTCTGGGATAAGAAAGAGAAGTCATGGGAGATATAACCTATTTTCAAATATTTCAAAGCTGCAGTGAGGAAAAAGAGTTGAAGTAGAACCAATGGATGCAATTTTAAGAAGGCAGAGTCTAGAAATGCTTCCTCATACCTGCTGAGGAGTGGGTCGCAAGCCTCTTGCATGGCTATGAAAGGGAGAGGAAGAGCTGAGAGAAGTTGTATGCTCACTGGATGCAAGAGTATGGGGAGGGGGGTGGAGTGGGAAGGGCGTTTATGCTGTGAAAGACAGAGAGGGTGAGTAGAGGAGATGGCCGGCACAGTTGAGAGGTTGGTTACACTGAGCAAATAGATATTGAGTAAGTAAATGAATAAACTAGTGAATGTATTGAGGATGAGAGGCAAGGGTCTCACTTTTTAGAGGTCTTTATAATATTTCAAAGGGGGAAAGTTAGAAAGAACCCTGAGATCATTGATTGGGATTGAGATATAAGTGTGAATTCATGGTTTTAGAGAGAGAGGGAGAGGACGGAGGGAAGAAGAAAGGAAAGAAAGGAAATTTAAAAAGGAGGAAGGAAGGAAGAAATGTTTAAGAGTGATTAAAAAATATGTTTGCAGCTTGCTCACAAATGATTCAGAAAATATTAATTATAATCTACACACACATACACCATGTATATATCTAGTACATGTCTATAATGTATATGGCTTTTTATATAAGTACATATATATATTATGTATGAGAGAGGGAGGGAAAGATTAGATATATAGATTGAGCACACGTGTGGTGGAATGTTAACAATTGGGGAAACAGAGAGAAGGAGAGAGGGAGATGGCAGTTTTTATTATACCAGCGACTTTTCTGTAAATTTGGAAGTATTTCAAAGTAAATTGTTTTTTAAAAATGAAAAAGGTTGCCTTGGGGAAAAAAAAGATTTTTTGAGATGTTCCAGCAGAGGCTGAGTAACTCTCTCACGGGGATATTGCAGAGAATTCTTGTACTGGTTGGGAGGTTTGATTAGATAATCCATCATTTCAAACTTAGAGCATATGATTTATGAATCATAGATTGATGACAGTACAGTGGAGTGAAATTTGAGCCACATTTCTAGAAATTTAGAGGAATATTAAGATGTTAAAGAGAGAGAATATGGGTACCAACTACGCTGTGAAGGCTCTGTTTTACATCCACACATCCATCTGTTCATCCATTCATCCATCTATCCAAACAATTCTTCAAGACACATACAAGGGAATGTTCTAGACACCAGGTATATACCTATAAATACAATGCACTTCTCTTGCCGTCAGCTTCCTGGAGTGAAGGTACAGAAAATTCAGTGGTTGATTAAGCAAAGTTTGAATCTGTCCACTAATTTTTCTGGTATAAGTTGGAAATTCTTTTGCCAGACATATTTTTCTTTTTTCTTTTTTTTTAACTCTTGTAGATGACTTTGAAATGGTTAGTGAAATAGTCTGGTTCATACAGGCCTACCTTCTCTCTATAGCCTACCACACGTGTAAGGCACTGTGCTATGTTAAAACCCTAATCCCATCTTTAATTAACTTCAGAGCCTCTTCCAGGAAAGGAATTAAGAGGAGCTGTCTCACAAATATATTTAATGAGAACAGAGCTTTTAAAGGTATGGAGGTCTCTTTTAATGTTACTGTTTCTAACAGTTTGAAACAAAAATGCACACAAAAGAAAAAAAATAAAAAGACATTTAGTTATTATGTCTTAGTCTTCTATCTCATAACATCTAATTGTGCAAGGCAGGTAGCAGGGTCTCGCCTATTAAATGTTAATAGAACTGAAGACTTTATAAGCCATTTCTGAAATTAACACTTAGGTTCAATTATTTAAGATCCATTTTTCTACAGTGAAAAGAACTTGTCACATTAAAATAGAATGTGCCAGAACTTTCAATAGGCTATTTTGTTTGTAGTATGTAGATTTACGCTAAATATAATTTAACCTGTTATCTTTTCAGAACATTTTCCTCTTATCACATGAAGTATATGGAGCAAAGTGACAGAAGAACAAAATGCCTGAAATTAATCCATGCTCAAATAGTAGAATTAGCTTTTAAGTGCTATTTTAATGAGAACATTTACTTGTATGTTTTCAAAGTTGGGAATTAAATACAATTTTAATTTAAAAAAACTAAAAAATTCTAAGAAAGAAAATAAGATTTAACCTCTAACTTCTTGCTATTATTTTTTTAATACATATTCCCAGATTTATTTTCTACAGTGAGGGAATGATGGCGCTTAAATATATACCAAGAGACTTTGGCTCTCACTAACGAATATATATATATGTATGTATACTGCTAATATACATACATATATATATTGCTAATGCTCTAGGGGCACAATGAGGTTGAAGAAGGAACAGATTTGTGAAAATATTGAAAAGGTCTGCAGTAATATTTTATGTACAATTGTGGTATCTTCATTGTCAATTAAAAGAGCTTAGACCAGAGAGAAGAAATTTATGGCCATTCTTTTTTACTCCTCAAGAGACAGGAAAACGTACGTTGTGCTTGAACTGCTCTAACATAAGGTCCTTACGGAACAACTTCATTAAATGATCTTATGAAGACAGAGTGTCTATCTCTGTCATTGCAAGGAAAAGTAATGGCCTGTTGCTGGGTAAATCACAACATGATCTGAGTAATATGGAGAAATAATTATTTGGTAGCTAAAGGTACTTGTGATGGATGTTTGCTGGTGTCACTACAGGGGTAGGAAAACATTGATTGAGTGATAGTCTTGGACATTCAGGCTTATTATTTATGAATTGCATAGTAGAACAAGAAGAAGGATAGCGCTCATGTGCTGCCTAACTCCACTTTTGGAAAATTACCTCTCACAGTGTTAAGTTAAAAGCTGGAAATGAGTTCGCTTATGTTAGAGCAAGTAATATTAGGACATAACCCAAGACTTAGAAAACATTTAGAGATGCCTAGCTGGGCAATTAAGAGTTTTAGTGAATTAGGATATTATGGTCTGTAGCAATCATCAAGTTTCTCATGGCTGTCGGTAAGCTCTAGCCCTGCTAGGACATTGAAAGACATCACAGGATTCTTGAAAAAGTTGTTCTAATGAATTCCTTATCAGGTATTTGCATCCACTTTATCTAATTTTTTTAATGTTTATTTGTTTTTGAGAGACAGAGTGCAAGTGGGGGAGGAGCAGAGAAAAAGGGAGTCATAGAATAGGAAGCAGGCTCCAGGCTCTGAGCTATCAGCACAGAGCCCGACACATGGGGCTGGAACTCACAAACCGTGAGATCATAACCTGAGCTGCAGTTGAATGCTAACAACTGAGCCACCCCGGCGCCTCCATTTTATTTCTTTTTTATAATTTATCAGAGGTGACATTACATTTAGTTATCAATAGTGTCTATTTGTTTAATTACATCTGAAACAAATTTTCCATTTCTCTTCCTAGAGGACATTGATGAATCAGTGTGTTTAATATCTGATTGCCATTGAGGTGATTGATTTGAACTAGAAGAATGAGATCACAATCCATTCAACTATGAATCCAATTTTTATTAATGAGCTATTGGTAGAGAAAATTATGTAAAAGTTTAAAAACATGTAAAAGTAACACCGATGTGAATTATCAAATTACCTATGTTTAATAGTATTGTCGTCACATTATTTAGTAAATCAATAATCTTCATCTGGTCTTTTGATTCATCATAGAGAGTATATTTCTTCAATATCCACCCTTTTTCCTAAGGATTAAAATGGGCCTTGTAACCACAGGAAATTCCTTTGACTATTGTATGATTTGATGAATTGTTGAGAACTTTGTAAATGCAGCAGCAATTTGTCTCTTCATTCTGGACTTGATTTAGCTTTATCTGTTTTCTCACAGGCTTTCTGAAATATTTATGATGGTCTACAGTGGTAATCTGATGCGGAAGTCCTGTGAGAAACAAAAAACTAATTACTAGCAAATTTACAAGCCCTGGCACATTCTTCCAAATTCTGTTTCTACTTACTATAAAAGAAGTGGAATAATGGAATAAAGAATACAAGCTTAATGCTTTTTTAAAATTCTGTTATCGTTTCCTCTCTCAATTCTTTTTTTTATATATATATATATTTTTAATTTATTTCTAGGGGAGAGAGAGAGAGAGACAGCGTGAGCAGGGGAGGGTCAGAGAGAGAGGGAGATACAGACTCTGAAATAGGCTCCAGGCTCTGAGCCGGCAGTCAGCACAGAGCCCGACGTGGGGCTCGAACCCACGAACCGCGAGATCATGACCCAAGTGAAAGTCGAACGCTTAACCGACTAAGCCACCCAGGCGCCCCAACCTTTCTCATTTCTTGACTATTGTATCATTGATCATTAACCGATCATATTAGTCCTTTTATGCAAATGTAGTGAACACCTGCTTTGGGTTTAGAGGAATTAATCATACAGTGTTCAAGATAAGTAAGTTTGGCCTTGACTGATCAGGTATTTTATGTACTAGTGGTTCCCAGCAGGCACATTTCAGTTATAACATCACAGTGAATAATCAGAAGCCAATTTGGGGTAAGTACCTTAAAATTAAATATCTTTTGAATGAAGTACATGTTTAATAGAGCAGGGGAATGGCATTTCAGTTCACTTTGGTACAGATCTTATTTAAATTTATCAAATTAACACATTATTTTTATTCTCCTGAAATAATGTCATTATATATTTGAAGGTCAAATTCTTACAGGACTATTCATTATGTTGTTTAGTTCACCAGTACTTCATACTTTCTAATGAGACCTGATGAGGTAGGATCCAAAACCCAATGAGGTTAAGTGAATTTTTAAAAACATTTTGCGTGTGTGTGTGTGAGCTTATAATTTATTAAATGCCTAGAAATTTTCTGGGAGAATTAGATGCTCGAATAATATAAGTTTTAATTATTAAGATTATTAGTATAATGAGAGGATACCCCTCAGATTCTACCATAAGGGAAAAATTGTATCCTTCATAATGTTGTTTATTATTGTAATACAAACCAAATACATAATGATGTGCCTTAAGAACTATACTTGATGACTTAAAAGTGCTAATTACATTGTGACTACTTATATATCTACAAACTGCTATTTTTAATCAGAAATTTTCTGAGATATTGAATATATTAGAAAACAATACACAGAGGCATCTGGGTGGCTCAGTTGGGCAGTCTGACTCTTGATTTCTGCTCAGGTCATAATTTTATGGTTCATGAGTTTAAGCCCCATCTGGGCTCAGTGCTGACAGCTCAGATCCTGCTTAGGATTCTCTTTCTCTTCTCTCTCTCTCCTCCCCTCCCTCTTGCATGTGCGCTCTCTCTTTCTCTCTCTCTGCCCCCAAAATGAATAGATAAACATTTTAAAAAATGGTACACGGAAATTTATTTTGTGCATAAAACTTTTCTTACTGGCTTTTACTTTTGTTGCACGTCCACTCACAACCTTATGTACTAACAATTCTCTAAAAGCACTGATAATATATATTTATATTTACAACTTACCAAAAGGTTATTTTTTTAACAATTGTTTTAAATTGTATGTTGAGGTATTTTTCCTTTGCAAATTGTATATCTAAACAAATAGAGTTTAACTACAGATATTAGAAAGCAATTTCTACTTGCTAGAAGTAGCTAGATAATGACTCCACAGATTAGGTTTAGGGAGTATTTGACTATTAGTAATGTTTATATGTAATAGTGACTCTTACTCCATTTATGGGTCATGGTGACCCTTCTAATGGTCTGCAAACACACTTTGGAAATACAGTTCTTCATTTTTTAGGCTAACAATACATCATTTTGGAGGCTTTTATCTTTACCCACAATGAACAATTACTTCCTAGAAACCTATTAAACTAGGAGTTCCTAAGGGTTTCCAAAATATATTTTTTTGGAAAGTAAAATTCGTGTTACTAAAATTTATAAGGCTTTCAGAGTCAATATTCCATGAAGTCTCAATATTCCATGAAGTCTGTGGCAATATTGCAAAATTCATTCTCAAGACATAATAGATGGTTGAATTTCCTCTACTTTTAGTGGAGAGCACATTAATAAGGTGTCATTTATATTGTAAATTGGCTAAAGTTTTCACCTGCAGCTTTCTTATGTGTTACTTTGTCAAATTATTGCTTGGTTTCTTAAAATAGGTACTTTTTTCTTTTGTTATTGTTGTAGAGGTTATATTTAATTATAATTGTGTTTTTTTTACAATTTTTCTGAGTTTTCCTTCCTTTGAAAAAGTACACGGTGAATTTTAGGTTATTTCACCATTCAGAAGTGAGAGTCCATAAAGTATGAAAATTTGTACCATAAAAACTTTGCCAGATCACTCAAACTGATTTAGAATACATTAACTTTCTAATATTACAGGTTCAAACCCACACTGCAGTGTCTCTATTTTTTATTCCATTTCTCTTTTGATCTATAAACCATTTTAGAGTAGTGTGGACAGAGGATTCCCTTGATAAAAGAATGACCAGTATCCCACTTAAAACCATGGGAAAAGATAGGAAAATGTATCCTGTAACTATTAAAGGTCATATTGCTATTAACATGATTCCAGAATTACAATTTCTCCTTTGCTTGTAGAAGACTGCCTTCTGTTTTGGACTAGTTCTTGAAGGAATAGGAAAACGCCAACAGCACAGGCTTATTTCTCCTAACAGCTAAGGCTTAGTCTGGAAACTAGCATGAGAATCTCCTTGTAATAATATGTTTGAATTAAGACAATGAGTTCTCATAGGCAGAAGGTTGTCAGTTGACCTCAGTATGGTAAACTCTGGTGATTTTGAAAACTAATGAATTTTGAATCAATGCACAGAAGTCAAAATGGATAAGATCCACTTGTGGAGTCTTCTGTTGCTTTTTTCTGGAAGTCAAGCCTCTCGACCCTTGGCCCAAAGAAGTATCGAATTTTCAGTGGATCTTTACCAAGCTATTTGCTTATCTCATAAGGACAACATTATATTTTCCCCCCTTGGAACAACGTTGGTTCTTGGGATGGTACAACTGGGAGCAAAAGGGCACGCACGGCAGCAGATAAGACACGCGTTAAAACTTCAGGAAAACTCAACTGGTAAGATTCTTATGTACGATTATTTATGCTGGATAAGATCTGCCCAAATTTATTTTTAAAGTTAGAGAGAAGCTCGGGGTGACACAACTTAAATCAACGGAGAATGCTATCAAAAGTGTACAGTTATAATACAATGGAGAATTATAAATGATAATCATTGCAATTGTTCCCCAATGAAAATGTTACCAAAAGAATTTAATATTTTTCAAATGGATATTTTTTAATACAAATATAAAGCTGTGAGTGTGACACTATATTTTCTTCTCATCTGGTTTAGCCAGGTTTAGTTACTTGAGACTGTGTTGTGTGTGCATGAATGTGTGTGTAGCTATGGTTTTTTGTTTGTTTGCTTTTATTCCCACTATCATGATGCCGTGATCATTTTCTCACATCAGTTTCAGAATATGGTTCTTACTCGTTGCATTTTATGGCCTCTTACGGAAATATCATTACTTCCTTAACCCTTCTTTATTAGGTTGTTTCCAGCATTTCTTTTTCATTTTAAATTTTTTAAATGTTTATTTGTTTTTGAGAGATAGAGACACACAGAGAGCTCAAACAGGGGAGGGGCAGAGAGAGGGAGACACAGAATCCTAAGCAGGTTCCAGGCTCTGAGCTATCAGCACAGACCCCAATGCAGGGCTCAAGGTCACGTACCGTGAGATCATGACCTGAGCCCTAGCTGAATGCTTAACCAACTGTGCCATGAGTCGCCCCATTTCTAGTAAGTATTTCTCTTATAGAAATACTTCAGTGAGCATTACCCAGAAATCTTTGTGTTCATCTTTCATTATTTTATTAACTTTTTAAAGTTAGTTTTTTAAAGTTAGTTTTCTAAAATCTCACTTTTTCACTTAATGAGACCAAGAAAAGGTATTATTTTATACATTTTGAAATCTTGTTTGGTTAATATATATCTTTTTTAAAAAGCATTTACATAAACTATTTAAGGCCTTTTGGCATTTGAGGGGCTGATGCCTTGGAGTCTCCCAAAGGCCTGAGATACTGAGTAGAGCTGTGGTGCTGACATCCTGTTTGAAAGGGTCGTTTTCTCTTTCTCGGGCCATCCTGTGTTCTCAATTTCCATAATAATTTTTTTTTTAATTTTTTAATGTTTTATTTATTTCTAGGAGAGAGAGAGAGAGAGAGAGAGCGTGAGCAGGGGAGGGTCAGAGAGAGAGGGAGTGACAGACTCTGAAACAGGCTCCAGGCTCTGGGCTGGCAGTCAGCACAGAGCCCTCCACGGGGCTCGAACCCACGAACCGTGAGATCGTGACCTAAGTGAAAGTCGGACACTTAACCGACTAAGCCACCCAGGAGCCCCTTGATTTCCATAATAATTTTAATTTAAAACTTCTACATCACTGTCAGGTAATACGTCCTAAACATCAGAACAAATTTCCAGAGTTTTAATTTGGAAATTTAATTACTATAACTGTAACTAATTTCAGTATGTTTTCCTTAGAATAGAGTGCTTGTATTTAGGAATTTGCTTTTCCTTTTTTACAAAGTCTTATTCACTTCATTTTAAATAAAGTCAGTTTTATGTTGAAAAGAAGTTGGTGATAGTAAAGTTAATTGTAGGAATTTTCCTTTGTGAATAATGTGAAGTGAAGCCATGGTGTTCCAGATTTAGTCTTGACTGTCTAGATTAATTTCAGCAAATCCCATAAGAGAGTTGCAGAGCATTTCATCACTTGATACTGCTTTGAAAAGTAAGAGTACATTTATAAAGATATGTAAAGTTGATTCTATGATAAATTAGCAAAATTAGTGCCTCTGAAATCTAAATTACTCTAAATGGATATATCTTGTAGAGAAACAGAAATCTTAACAACTCTGGATTGTGAATGTAATGCTAATTGTAGCAATAATGATGATGACACTATCAAACATCCATATGACATAGCAGTCACTTTTTTCTGTGCTTGATATCTGTTATCCCAATTACTATTCACAGTTACTCTGTGAGGTAGACATAACCCTGCTGTTTAGGTGAGGACATGGAGACAAAGAAAAGTTAAAGTAACTTATCCAGAATTAATTCCAAAAATGAGTCATTGAGAATTCTGAATCAAAAGAGCAATATATTATATTTCCCTTGGGAGAATATAGATGGACAATTAAACATTAGCATTCTAACACATGTAACAAAATCTATCAAAATTGCTTTCTTTTATGCTTTGTGAAGGGAGGGGGAACACAGATGGAAGGTAATTACAGAAAGAAAAGAAAGATGAACCAGAGAGAGAAAATATGAAAAATAAACTCTGAGTAAAAAAAGGAGGAAAGAATTAGGGGACAAAGAAAAAGGAGACAGAGATAAGGATGGGAACAGAGTAGAAGAAAGCAAGGAAATGGAAAAGAGGCCCAGATGGCCTAGAGAAAGAAGAGCAAAGTGGTGTGAAGGGTGGAAAAAGGGGTAAGACAGATCAGAAGGTAGTGCCTGGTAGGGCCACCTTGGAGCCCAAGATAAAAGGGAAAATCATTAGTAATGATCCTGTCTTTATTGAGCATTTTTACACTTGTTCCTCATGGATTTCTTTGCATTGATACTGATTTTTTTTAATGTGTTACAGTAAAATATTATCTTGATTATTGAGTCTGTTGATTATTGATTATTGAGTCATTAAATTTTATGCCCAATATAGATGTGTCATTGGCTCATCTTCTTCCTGGCCCTACCTTCAATTCCCAGTGGTTATCAAAAGTTACTGTATGTCATATTAGTCTGTATTTTACTTTTCCTGCTACTAGGCTGTTTTATGTTAACACCTGTCTTATTCTACAGTTGGTCATACAGTTCCTGGCATCCTATCCCCACAGGGCTCTCAGTGTTCCTTCTTTCCCCCAACTGTCAAAACATCTGCTCAGAATTTACCTTCTCAAGTCTACTGAGCATCTGATAATGCTCCATTTTGCTTTGCCTCTAATATACTGCTTACTAATCAAAGACAAACCGAGGTCCTCCCTTATTCTAAGAGTGTTATGGAGAGAAGGTCAGCCTTGAATTCTGATCTTAGCTCCGAAACCAAATAATCTTGTGATTTGGTACCTCTCAAGTGACTGTATGTCTCTGGATTTTAGATTCCTCAATATAAAAAGAAGAGTTTTAATAAATGATTTATATTTATTTGGACCTTTTGGCTAAAATAATCTATAATCCAATGACTGTCTTCATTTTCATTTTTGGATCTCTCATATTTTACACAGTTGGCCTTTGGGTTCTTAATAGCAGGAGAAGTAAACACGAATTGAATTTTAGAACACTTTCTGGAGGACTAGTACAATCAAACCAAAAGTTATATTCACCCCCTGACCTGTAGGTTTTCTATGGCCCTCTTTTAAGAAATGAAATAAATTTCTTCTCAGTGCTTATTAGGAGCCATGTATACATATTTGTTTTGATCTGTGCTAGAAGAGGTTATTAATCTGTAAATTAAATGAAATTTATAAGACAGATAACTTTATATTCTCCTCCAAACTTGTGCTACTTGATGACATTTTTCATTGACTTCTGAGCCCAGTGATTTATCAAAGGGCAACTGACTGTCACAAAGTCTTAGACCTTAAGTACATGACATAAATCTACTTGCTCTGACAAATGAGTTGGAACTATTTTTTCTTCCCCTCTCCTTTCCCCCATTCCTTTAAAGATGTTCATAAATTGCAAATTTCTGAAGATTGGTTTCAAATTCTGCCACTTCATTTCTGACCTTAATTAATTCTTTTGAAAAAACTCCCATGCCTCAACTCAAAAGTCTTCTCTGTCACCTCTCTTTATTGAGATATCTCCCTCAGGTTCAAATAGCAAATGATTGCATCTAAAACCATCACAGAAACAAATTACATAGATTAACTTTGATCCCTTCCTTAGGTAAGAATTCTAGGATTGTAAAGATTTGCTGAAATTCTTCAAATCTGACCAGAGGGAAGTAAGTTTTTATGGCTAAAATTATTTATGTTTGTATCTAAATGCCCAGAATGCAGCATCATGGAGTTTGAAATATAATGAAATATACCAGAGCCTTTGATATGGTTATGTGGGTTGTACCCTCCCCTGTACAAGAGCAGGGGAGGACAAGGAGACAAGTGGGAACATAAATGTAGCCTCCACTCAGCTAGGTGAGATATGAGGGCATGGGGCTGAAGCTCTCCTCCTCCCCCAGCTGTGAGGGAAGCTGTTCTTATTTATACAAAGATGCCCATTGACTGCTATCTTTCTGCTAAAGTGCACTTGCATGTGCACCTGCATGCACATGCGCACACACACTTATTTCCATTGGACAACTCAAGACAAGTTTTTAGTAAAACTTTTCTATTTAGTTGGTATCTTCTAATGATGAATGATTTATATTTTCTTCAATAATGATTAATTGGATATACTCAACGTTGAAGTTATGGAAGTGGTATTTTTAGTATTTAACTCAAAATAGAACAAACGCCCTGAAAGAAACTTTGATTTGAAATACAGTTCCTAGGCTTCATGATTGAGTTCTAGGATTAAGCTAGAACAGAATGAAAAAGCATTATATTTTTGGTCATGGATAGGAAACCTCTGAACAATGATCAAACCTGAATTCTCTCATAGACACATGTATCTTCCCAACAATTGTGGTCAGAATAATCCAATGGTAAGTAAATAATAGACCAACAGTGATTCTTAACTGACTCTAGTGGACTCATTTGGCTAGTGGTAATGGTTGGAATGGTTAAAGACTGTTATTGTTCATGTAGACAGTCAAAGGACATACATTCATGAACCTGAAGAAATAGGCGAGTCTGATTCTTGCACATCTCTAGAGAGATGATTTACCTCATAAACTTTAAAGCTTGGACAGGTGCCATTGCTTGTCTCTTATGAGAACTTTCTTAAGCTGACATAAAAGCAGTAATGAAAAGGATTGCTCATCGCTGTCAGCAACCCCCATCAGTATTCATTCGTATTCTCCTTCCATAAATATCATATGTTATGCAAAGAATGAGGTTCTAAAGATAAATTTCCAACAAGTAAGAATGAGCTAAATTTGAGTATAAAAAGGGAATTTCCTTCAGCTTGTTTAAATGCACATTCTTGTTTTTGACACATCTTAAATTTACATGGACATTCTTTTCTCCTATATAAGAACTGAGTTCTTTATAAAATGCATATTCTATGAAGATAAATGCTTAAAATATTTATACTAACTTAGAAAGGATCGTTACTGTTACCTAAGGGTGCAAAAAACGGTGATATGAATCAACGCCTAGAAGTAAAGCTGAAAAGCTGTTGTTTTTATGTTGTTCGATATGTCAGTATACATTATAATTATTTTTTAGGAGAAGAATTTTCTGTGCTGAAGTCATTTTTCTCTGCCATCTCAGAGAAAAAGCAAGAATTTACATTTAATCTTGCCAATGCCCTCTACCTTCAAGAAGGATTCGCAGTGAAAGAACAGTATCTCCATAGCAACAAGGAATTTTTTCAGAGTGCCATAAAACTGGTGGATTTTCAAGATGCAAAGGCTTCTGCAGAGACAATAAGTACCTGGGTAGAAAGTAAAACAGATGGTAAAGTTTCCCGTTTCCATAAAATCATTATTTGCTATTGTATTCATGGTTTTTAATATCCTAAAGTAAAGAATGGTTGAATCTTTTCCTGCAGCCTGTGGCTCAGAGGAATCACACCTCCCATTTTGCTTCCCTCTTATTCAAATTAATACTAACTTATAAAACTGAGAGAAAATATAAGCTGCTTTGGGAAGCACACAGATTTTTAGAGAGACGCCTATTTGGACAATTTTTAATGAAAAATTTTTCATAATAAGTTTTGTTTAAGCATAGGTTTTTAATCTATGGCAGCTGAAATAATATCTTAGGTGAGGTTAAAAATCAGATCTGTCAGCCTCAAGTGCCTTCTTTCCCACATATACTGTAAATAATTACCACATCTCAGCTGGATGGGTTAATGTTTAATAATAAATGTTGATAATCCTTTCATAAACATGATAATCTAGACTTTAATCGCAATACAAGCTAGCAAAAATTCCTCAGGGACTATGGAGTGACATAGCACAAAGAACACAAGCTTAAAGTCCTCCAGATCTGAATTCAAATCCTAACCAGTTCTAAGCCATGGCCCTATCTAAGATGAGGATACTAGTAAAATATTTCAGGTTTATGAGAAGATTTGATAATAATGTATGTGAAATAACAAGCATATATCAGGTCCTTGATTAACGGTAGTTTGTTTCATTGCTCATTCATTCTGCTACCCTAAACTATGATGGTATATGATGCCACCATATTCCTTATAGGAAGCCTCATACAGAAAGGCATGGTTGAAAATGTGAGATGGCTGTTTTAAGCAGCATTCACAGGGAAGTTCCATTAATGGGACACAAAATGAATACCCTTAGACAGCTCCACGGCACTCGTTCATGCTTTTATCTCTTAACAGAAATAGTCACTGAACATAGAAATAGCAAACTGGTTGTATAGAAGAAGAAAATCATACTAACTATTCCATCCTTGTCTCTTCCCAATGGTCAGTGGCTGTAGCCACAGGAGTAGAAGGTTTGAGTGTACATTGACTTATTAATTCTGATTGACCTGCTGGAGAAACTTGAAATAAAGTTTGAAAAACATCAATAAATATGCTGGAAGAGACATTTAGTTTTCATTCTTTCTGGTTGAAGAACGATTTACACAAACAGTCTTGCTGAAGAGAGTCCGATGGCAGGTCTGTCCAGGTTTGCCCAAGACAACCTCGTATCTCCTATTTCCTAGTGAGATGTCTTTTGTAGCTGTTTCTAAGCCAAATGAGTAACAGTGCTCCTCTTTACTCTCAAAATTGCCAAGGTTAGATGATAAAGGACCCTGTTTATGATGATCTGCAAAGAAATTTTTGCTTGAATTCTATTTAAAGCTGTTCCACTGAGTCACCCTTACACATCTCTCCCTGCCTCCTCCTGCACCCCCTTCACAGGGAAAATTAAAGATATGTTTTCAGGGGAAGAATTTGGCCCTCTGACTCGGCTCGTCCTGGTAAATGCTATTTATTTCAAGGGTGACTGGAAGCAGAAATTCACAAAAGAGAACACGCGGCTGATGAATTTTACTAAGAAAGATGGTGCAGCGGTCAAAATTCCAATGATGAAGGCTCTTCTGAGAACAAAATATGGTGAGATGAGAAATCACTCTTTGAAACATGATTTGGGGAATTGTCAAGAATATTTAATATTTTATTTCTCTGTTCCAGGCTATTTTTCTGAATCCTCCATGAACTACCAGGTTTTGGAATTACCTTATAAAGGTGACAAGTTTAGTTTAATCATCATACTCCCTGCAGAAGATGTGAACATAGAAGAAATGGAAAAGCGAATTTCTTCCCATCGAATCCTAAAATGGGTCTCTGAGATGCAAGAAGAGGAAGTGGAAATCAGCCTCCCTAGGTTGGTAATGTCCTTTTATTATTCCAGTTCTTAGCTTTTCACTTCTGGAGGAATTTGAATAGCTGGCTGAAAGATAACAAATACTTTAAAAGGCTATTGTCGAAAAGAAAAATGCATTTGGAAGCATAGGTCTACTTTAGGGATCCAAAGGCAAGTCTGAACATTGCCAGGACTGCTTCACCATGAGGAGGCACTGAATTTAAGTGCCTAACATTCCCTGCAATAGATGAAGAGGTGTAAGTGTTCCAGCCAGAACATCAGGATGAGAAGGACTTTTTATTCTTTTTATTATACAAACGTATCTTTCTCTCATTTTTTTTTCTTAATTGGAATTTTAAATATCCATGTTCTGTTACATTTAAAGAAAATATAATCCCCCAACCACTTATGGTACCAGATAATTAAAGATGTGTTACATCAGCTTTAACCACCGGTGCTCCAACAGACATTGAATTTAAAGAGAGTCCTATGGACAGTTTGGGGTAGTTAATGCAAAAGATGGGAATTACAAAGGCTTATCTCAGGAAACAAGAATTATAAACACTGATTTCTAAATTTTTTAATGTTTTTTTTTATTTATTTATGAGAGAGGGAGAGAGAGACAGCGTAAGCAGGAGAAGGTCAGAGAGAGAGGGAGATAACAGAATCTGAAACAGGCTCCAGGCTAGCTCAGACCCAATGTGGGTCTCAAACCCATGAACCCCATGAACCATGAGATCATGACCTGAGCTGAAGTTGCATGCTTAACCGACTGAGCCACCCAGGTGCCCCAAACACTGATTTCTAAATACCATGCTTCTAGCCGACAGGAGAAACTTCAGGTAAGTTATGCCCAAAGAACTCAATTCATACTCTACCTCAACTTCTTAAAAGAGGGAGATGTCTAATCGATGATATCTGTTCTTTCATTTCTAAAATTTTCTGCAAACCCATCACATCCTGAATGGTCTGTGCACCCCACTTCCAGGCTTTTTGCCACCTAAATGTCTTGGCTTTTCCTTCGTTTTCCAATTAGCTGGGATCCAGTCAATCATTTCAATCATATTCACAGATATTTTTTATAGCTTTTTGTTATTTTGTCTTCATCCTGCTCTGATTTCTCCCTAATCATCCTCGAACCCCCAGTCTACTCAAAAAGCCACTCCTGCTCCCCAACTATTGATTTTGTTAAGCAACAGCCCAAGAAGCAGTCCCTTCCAGCATCATTGAGGCTGGAGCTGGCAACTCCTTGTTTCTCTTCAAAGAACTTTCTTTTTTTTTTTTTTTTTAAATTTTTTTTTAATGTTTTATTTATTTCTAGGAGAGAGATAGAGACAGCATGAGCAGGGGACGGTCAGAGAGAGAGGGAATCACAGACTCTGAAACAGGCTTCAGGCTCTGAACTGGCAGTCAGCACAGAGCCCGACGCAGGGCTCGAACCCACGAACCGCGAGATCATGACCCAAGCGAAAGTCGGATGCTTAACCGACTAAGCCACCCAGGCACCCCAAGAACTTTCTTTTTTAATACACACACCACACCAAAACTTAACTTCTGTTCCCCAGGCACTACTTTATGTTGATTTGTTTTACTCTTAACATATGTCTCAACTTTCTGTTCCTTAAAGAAAACATCATTAAGCAAATCTGTGTCTCTCTCCTTCACCCCAAATTTATATACATCTTTGATAATCTTCCCTTCCTCTACCTTCTTTGTCATCCTGGAGAAATAGGTGTCCTATGCTTTTCTCACCCTCACTCTAGATTCTTGATCCTAATATTATTTACTATCTCCTTTTTCTTGAAAAATCTTTCGTTCTTTAACCCCTGGAGCACTCCTCATTCTGTTTATTTTTCTCTCCCCTGGAAAATTGTGCTTCTCCCTCACCTACATTTTTTTTCTTTCTGTTCCCAACTAATGTTTACTAGAATTTCTTCTTCAGAATTCTCTCCTTCTTACTCTCTTTTATTTGTCCCTTTTTATTCATGTCTCTAAAATCTGAATTTCTCCTCAATCTCTTCCAATTCCCTAGTATCCCTGCATATCTCTACCTGAATATTATTCAGTCTTTCAAAGAGGGTTTTTTTTTTTTTTTTTTGGTCCTACTACGTGTGAAACATTGGAAATAAAGGGGATGTGACAGATAGTTTATCTTCTAAAAAGGGATGTGACAGTTTATCTTCTAATAACAATTTAGGGGATTAACATATTTATTTTCAATCTCTCTCTTTTTCCATTGGAAACATCACTGTTTGGGGCCAAAAACACTGAGTTTGAAAATTGTTCATGTCTTGTACTAGCACTAGGGTCTTACAAGTTGCGGTTATATTAGTATGAAGTTCGAATAATGACACTTGTAGCCACAGTGGGCCCAGCATCATCAGCCTAGTTAACAAATGCCTGGATAATAATGCATAAGTCTCCACAACTCAGTTGGCAACAGGAAATACAGGCTTTTTCAGAATTCCCTTCTCCAACATTTTAGGAATCTCCACAAGAATGTTGCATAGCCTACACTTCCATCCAGGCTACTGCAGTCTGGACAGCAGACTGTTTGGTCTTATTATCAGCTTCTCTGAACTGTAGCCTCACTCCTCATACAACTTCTCTCATAGTGTGGACACAGACTTCTCTTTTGATTCCTCCAAGAACAGTTATGAGTTTGCATTATGTCCTTCCCAATCCATAAGTTGAAGTCTTCACCGCCACTACACCCAAAATATGTGAGATTGTTTTGTGACAGTCTTCGTAGAGGCAATCCAGTTAAAGTAAACTCATTAAGGTGGGCCCTAATCCAGAACTGCTGACGACCTTATAAAAAGGAGAAAGTTGGTTAGAGAGATACATACAGCAGGAAGGCTATGTGAAGAGACAAGGAGAAGATGGCCATCTACAGGCTAAGAAGAGAGGCCTAGAATAGGCCTTTCCCTCATAGTTCTCAGAAGGAACCAATGCCCACACCTTAATTTTAGACCTCTACAATTATGAAACAATACATTTCTGTTATTTAAACCACCTACTTTGTGGTAATTTGTTGAGGTAGCTCTTGGCAAACTAATGCAAGTAAGAACAACTTCAATGTTTAACCAAATTTTATTGCCAACTTTATGTTAATAAAAGGGGACAATAAGGTGGAAATTTAAAACCCAGGTGACAGGGATGAGTGCTCTGGAGAGCAAGCCAGGGAGTCTTCTCCTGTCCATTGCTGACCTCAGTCTGCCACTGTCATGGTACCAGAACCACCCTCACCCAGAGTCTTTTCTGCCCCCCTCCAACCCAGCATTTGGAGTCCTCCAACACCTGCCAGCAGAAAGGAGGTGACACACAGACTTTCTCCCATCTCCTCTGAGACCAAAATTGCCAGTCATGATCAGAATCGACAACAGCAGGTCCTGACCTTCAGTGGACACCTTTTCATATCATGTAGGACACATTATACCCTCATCATTTCAAACCTCACTGTCTCCATCCCACTGGTTCTATCTGCGTTATGGAAATTACATTGTGTTGCTTTTCCCCAAAAAATAAACACTCTGTCTTCAAGGCGAATGTGGATCTTCAGTGATATGAAAACAGAAATACTAATTGGCAGTTGTACTCCCTTTTCTCAAACAAATTCCAGGCACCAACAATTAAAAAAAAATTTTTTTTAAGTTTCAGTTACAGTACCTCATTACATAATTATATTCATAGCACAAAGTCTGGCAAATAGAAGATGCTAAATAAGTGATGACTATTTTTCTTTCTTTGTTAAGATTCCTGCTGAGTCAGTACCAAACTAGAAAGTCTTCTCTGACTCAGTCTCTCTCATGCCTGTCCCCTCTGTCTGGCAGGCCCTTATCCATGGTGACTAATCAGGAAATTCTCATTCATCCTTCAACATCCCTTCACAATGAACTCTTTAGTGTACATTTCTCCCACATGCTTACTTAGAATCAAGCATCCCTTATCTTTATTTCTAGAACATTTTATACAAATTTACATTATAGCACTCATTATATTACATTTCCAACTCTTGCTCGCGTTCTTATCTATCCTGTTCAGATGCGAGCTCTGGGGGTGCCTGGGTGGCTTAGTCGGTTAAGCATTTCACTTCGGCTCAGGTCATTATCTCGTGGTTTGTGAGTTCGAGCCCCACATCAGGTTCTGTGCTAACAGTTAGCTCAGAGACTAGAGCCTGCTTTGGATTCTGTGTCTCCCTCTTTCTGCCCCTCCCTCGCTCATTCTCTCTCTCTCTCTCTCTCTCTCTCTCAAGAATAAACATTAAAAATTAAAAAAAAGATATGAGCTCTGGAACAGGGAATTATGTCTCTGTCATTTTGGTTTCCGCAGTCCTTAGGGCATTTCATAGAATATAGTATGTGCTAAATGAATATTGTTGAATTAAATTATATCAATAATTTCAAAGAAAAACTCTATGTTATTTCCCTTTATCTAAGTTTATACACTTCAAAAACCAGAATTCAACTTTCCAGTTACACTTTAATTTATTCCCTGTGAGGATCCTGCAGAAACTTTCCCATACATGTAGCCTAATGAAAGCTGGGACAGCAACCATTTTCTTGGAAACCTCCTTAGAAAAATAAAAAGGAGTTTTTTAAATTCACAAGATTGAAAATTTTGTAATTAATTATTCAACCACATTAAGATGACATTACATTTAAAATGCATTCACTTTTCACAAAAGGATGAGTTTTCTTTTTTTTTTTTTTAATGTTTTATTTATTTCTAGGAGAGAGAGAGAGAGACAGCGTGAGCAGGAGGGTCAGAGAAGAGGGAGTCACAGACTGAAACAGGCTCCAGGCTCTGAGCCGGCAGTCAGCACAGAGCCTGACGCGGGGCCCGACCCACAAACCGCGAGATCATGACCCAAGCGAAAGTCGGACGCTTAACCGACTAAGCCACCCAGGCGCCCCTAAAAGGATGAGTTTTCTGATCGATTAAAGGAATGATTTGCTTATGTGTTAAGTTCGCAAACAATTTTAGTCCATCAAGACACACTTTTGAATTAAGTTTCCTGAGCAGTAAGATCGTGGGTTGGAAGTTCTGACATACCCTTTCCCCCAAATGAATAATTTCTTCACAACAAAAAAATACCTATTTAAAATCTGTGTTCAGTACAGAGAGGGAAAACCATAGAGGCTGAGTACAATACTTATGGATGGACTGACAAGTTTAGCTTTTATTACTCAATGCCATGGTTCTTTTGTATCTGGATGACTTCATTATGCTTTCAAATTGATAAGTAAAGACTTTGGTAAAACCAAATAGTTTAATCAGCTGTATTCATTTCCTTGGGCTGTTGTAACAAATGACCACAGACTAGGTGGCTTAAAACAACATAAATTCATTCCTTCCCAGCTCTGGAGGCTAGAAGTCCAAAATCTAGGTGTTAGCAAAGCCACCCTCCTCGAGACCCTGTTGAATCCTTTCTTGCCTCTGTGCCCAGTTTCTGGTGGTGATCCAGAATGTTTGGTGTTCCTCTGCTGATAGATGCACTACTCCGATCTTTGCCTCTATTGTCACATGCCATCTCTCTTCACATGGCATTCTCCTTTCTTACAAGGACACCAGTCATATTGGATTAAGGGCCCACTCTCTTCCATTATGACCTTGACCTAACTAATTGCATCTGCAATGACCCTATTTCCAAATAAGGTCACACTATGAGGTACTGAGGGATAGGACTTTAACATATGAATGGGGGTGCACAGTTCAATCCATGACACCAACTATACTAAGTTCTGTTAATGTAAAGCCAAATAAAAGCTTCTTTGGTGGCAAAATTTAGTAAATGCCAAAAAGAGAAAAATTAATCGTAAGAATGCCTGTATGTTAGTAACACTAGGAAGGAACATGTAAGTGACTATTTAGATTTTAGTTACTATTTAGGAAACACTACTTTTCCTTTGATATATGACTAGTTTAGAATCAAGGCCAATAGGATAGAGTATAGTCTAAAAATGCTCGAGTGCTTTCTAGTGTTTATTATTTGTAACATACCAGATATCTAGTTTTGAAATTAACCCGTGTTACTTATCAGCTAACTTTGTCTAAATATTATGTGGGATTCTACAAACATCAGAGCAGTCAAAATTCCTCAGCTTGAAGAGTCTGACACATGTTTTCTATGTATCAGATCTTCTCTATATAAGAAACATTCTGAGAACATGCTCTTATGATTAAGTGTATGGGCAAAAGTGATAATTTATACATGCAGATAAGGTGAATAAAGAAGTAACTTTCATTATGCAGCATTTTAACTTTGTAGACCGTTTAAAGTATTTTTTTAAGTTAATTAATTTATTTTGAGAGAGACAGAGATGATGCAAGCAGTGGAGGGGTAGAGAGAGAGAGAGAGAGAGGGAGGGATAGAGAGACAAAATTCCAACCAGTTTCCACTCTGCCAGTGCAGAGCCAGATTCAGGGCTCAAACTCCGGAACCTGTGAGATCATGACCTGAGCCAAAAGCAAGAGTTGGACACTCAACTGAGTCACCAAGTGCCCCTAATTTAACATATTTTAATACTAAATGTTGTGGCTCTACAGTCTGACTTGGTTACATTTTGCATTTTACAGAGAAGGAAACTGAGTCACTCAGTTATGATCTTACTGGTTTGCTACTCCCTGAAAATTTTATCTCCTGCTCCAAAGCACAGATTTATTGAGACCCCACTATGGACAAGGAACAGGAACGGATGCAAAGTGATGGACATGTTCCTTATGGATAAGATGGTTACCACTTAGATGGAGTGGTGCAACATCTGTACAAGAAATTTATTAGCAATATACAGTGGTACACAGTAAATATTAAAAGAAAGGTCTGATCAGTAAGCACTAAGAGGTTTGTGAAAAAGAGAGAGAGAGAGAGAGAGAGAGAGAGAGAGAAGAAGGGTAAGGGAGCATCAGAAACTGGAGTTATTAAGAAAAAAAAAAGCCTTTATGGAAAAAGTAAGACCTTGAACTGGGCTTTAAAGGAATTGAGGAGAATGGGGCACCTGGGTGGCTCAGTTGGTTGAGCATCTGACTTCCGCTTAGGCCATGATATCACAGTCCATGAGTTTGAGCCCCATGTTGGACTCTCCTGTCAGCTCAGAGCCTGGAGCTGCTTAGGATTCTGTGTCTCCCTCTCTCTCTGCCCTCCCTACCCCCCAACTCACAGTCTTTCTCTCTGTCTCTCAAAAATGAATACACATTAAAGAAAATTTTTTTTTTAAAGAATAGAGGGGCACCTGGGTGGCTCAGTAAGCTGTGTCTGGTTCTTGATTTTCACTCAGGTCATGATGTCACAGTTTGTGGGTTTGAGCCCTGCATCAGGCTCAGTGCTGTCACTGCAGATTCTCTCTCTCCCTCTCTCTCTCTCTCCCCCACCCTCACCTGCATACACACTCTCCTTCTGTCCCTCTCTCTCTCAAAATAAATAAATAAACTTTAAAAAAAAAAAGAATCAAGAAGGTTTAAGTCCCATATATAAAGGAGTGGCTCAGTTGGTTAAGTGTCCGACTTCGGCTCAGGTCATGATCTCATGGTTCATGAGTTCGAGCCCTGCATCAGGCTCTGTGCTGACAGCTCAGAGCCTGGAGCCTGCTTTGGATTCTGTATCTCCCTCTCTCTCTGACCCTCCCCTGCTCACGCTGTCTCTCTCTCTCCCTCAGAAATAAATAAAATATTAAAAAAATAAAATAAAATAAAAAGTTTTCTTTACATTTATTTTTGAGAGACAGAGCATGAGTGGGGGAGGAGCAGAGAGAGAAGGAGACACAGAATTCTAAGTAGGCCCCAGGCTCCGAGCTGTCAGTACAGAGCCCAACAAGGGGCTCGAGCTCACAAACACTGAAATCATGAACCAAAGTCAGATGCTTAACCGACTGAGCCACACAGGCACCCCAATTCTCACTCAGTTTTAATATGTATCGAACATCCCTTATAGTGCCAACACTGTCCTAGATGCTGCCTCTCTTCACCATCTCATTTAATCCCCAAGATAAATTTGATAGATATCAGTTTTTATATGTACATTACAGATGAGGTACAGAGAGGTAAACACCTTGCCCATGGTTACATAGCTAATACATGGCGGAGCAAACACTATGAAAGTCAGAAAACAGGTGTAATATAGGCAAGCATGAGGGAGAGCACAGAACAGAGCAAGTGTTCGTGACACAGTGAGCAGTATGAGCTGTAGAGTGGCAGTGCCAAGGAGATAACACCTTCCATAGGACATGAAGTATGTTCTTACTGTGCTAGAAATCAATCCCAGGTCTGGCCAGCTTTGGATCTCTAAACAGGTGAACGTGAACTGTATGGGTGAAAGAAAGTGATCTCAGGGTCAATGAAGCTGAATATGAGAATAGAAGTGTCATGACCAGCTGCAGCAGTGATTACAACATGCTCTCTTACTTTAACTTATTGGACACTGATACCAATTGGAATCTTGACTTTATATTAAACAGTGTCCACATGTGTTTTGTATGTGACAGAAGGCGTTTTTAGTTCACCCCTTGAGACTAAACAGAGTATTTTATACATAGACACACACAGACACAGACACATAGATACACACACACAAATATACTCTAGGTAACTGGTTAGAGAGTGACCAGAAACTACCATGTACTCATACAGTAGTCTAGGCTCACCAGTGTCCAAGATTATGTTATATTTTTATCTTCATGGGCAGACCAGAGATTTGATTTGGTTGGCTCTAAACCTGGACATCCCAAGGATGACTCAAGCCCACTCTATGAAGACTGGGATTTCAAATATTGAGGATAGGAACCCCAAGAGAGATCCATCCAAAAGCTTTGTGTCAAACAAGAGTTCTGGGTGTAAAGGGTAAGGAAGGAACAACACCAATCCACGATAGGGCCTGCAGACCAGAAGTGGATCCATCTTAAAATAGAAATTCTCATTTTTTTCCTTCATTTTCTGCACCTGTTATCTATGTTAAACCCCTTTAAGCCCAATGCTTCTGCCTGGCAGTAATTGCTGGCTTTTAGGCAAATAGAGAATGTTTACATATGCTAAAATATTCATTTCATGATTACTTAATTGTTAATTGTCTATCCAGTCTTTTTGTCGCTTATTCTTTTTTTCTTTAGATGTATCCTTTGCAATTTTAGATGAGGGTCAAGGGAAAGGGGAAATGAAACCACATCTAAAATAAATATTAGGACTCACAAAAATTGGACGAGGTACATAATTAACACTGTATATATATTGATCAAGATTATGATTTGAAATTATATTTTGATGAGAAGGCAATGTGGGTTAGCACATTAACTTTGGCTTGGAATGGACCTGAATTTGAATCCCAGCTCTATCTCCTATCTTGAACTTGAGTCTGGAAACCATCACCTTCTCTTCTTCACTTTCTTAATTAATGGAAATACTCACTTTCTCAGGTTTCTGTGAAGATTAAAAACTGTAATCTATATTAAATGTCTGACACATGGAAGTGCTACTTCACACCTGGCTATTCATGGCTCTAGTAATTATGGACAATTAGAAACTGGCTGTAGATTATACTTTTATTAAATGGTTGAATGGGTTTCTATTGCTGTAGGTTTCATTGGGCTATATTACAAGCAGGACTATAGCTTCAATGACTGTCCACTGATAATTAGGCATTATTAAAAGTTGTAATAAGTCCTGCAGTATTCTTGTCATTATCCTTAAACTATTATACTAAAAATAGCCATTTTTAGGTGAACTAGAACATTTATTTTCCACCTGTTAGATGCCTGTACTCCATTTAGTTGTTAAAAAGAATGTGGTAATAAAAACAGGAAAAAAAATGAACACTTCAAACCCATCATGTTGCATATTATCTTTCTTAGCTGGAACTGAGAAGAAAGAAGCTGATTTTAAATCACTGTCCATAGATTTTAATGTCCATGTTGTACCCATACTCAGAGCTCTGAATAAGTTAATATTTTCCAAAAGTATATAATATTTTACCAAGATATAATTCAGGCCCAGTAAATTTCTTACATAGCATGTTCATCATTTTCAAGAACTATAATTAAGAAGCCTGCTCAGTATTTGGCAACTAAAACAGTGATCTAATTGGGCTGATTGTTCAAGCTAATTTCTCACCCCTGGTACGGGCCTACCTATTAGCAAGCAAAGATTTCATCCTTGACCAGCTTTGTCTGTCTCCAAACTGGAGAATACAGTTCACAGACTGAGCTCCTCAGGCAGAACCTGGTTTGGAATTTCACTGATGTAAGAAATACACAGAAATCCCTGTTCTTTTCTTTCATAAAGTTTCCAACCTGGTTTTAAAATGCACATGGATGCTTCTGGCATCTATAAAGTCGGTAAGGACAAGTTTTCCTTTTTGCTTCCTTTTTAGTGAAATGGTAAAGTGAGGTTCAGTGTTCTGTTAACTTGGAATCATACATCAGCCGGAGAGACTCTCTGAGAGTCTCTGGATAAGGTCTTCACATCAGGCAAACTGAGGTTCAAAGACTTGTGTGGAAGCTAGAGCCCTGCATTGGAAGTCGTGGCCAGCAATTTTTTTTGCCTCCTATAATTTTTATCTTTTATTTTATTTAAAAGAAATTGAATTCCCTTTCTATCTTTTATCCCTTTACAGAACCTATCGGGAAGACATTAGATGTGTCCATAAATTGAAGGACGTCATATCAGCTATGACAATGGTTGGGAAGAACAACAGATTATTAATGCTTCTCTGTACTTCAGTAGCCAAAAGTTCAAGGGCTGTTGGTTCCTCTTCTCTTTCCACAGTATTTTGGATGCATGCCAGGAACCATCTTTGATGGTGTGAAAAACACCAAGTAATTGAAAACTTAGAATTCTCACCCTGTTTCGTTAGATAATTACAACTTCAAAAAAATAAAATATTTTCTTCCCCCTTCCCACCAACCATTTATCTGGGAAGCAAGTTATTAGCAACTTCAGAACTGCTCAGTGGAGCTCGGGGAAAATGGTATTGTATATGAGGAAATGCAATTGGGATAATAAAAACAAAGACTTCACATTATAATCTCTTCCACGTCATCCATTTTATAGAAAACATTTTGGTAGCATAAAGGTGCACAGGTTTTCAAGATTTTCCTCTTCCTTTTTTTTAACAGATTTAAAGTCGAACAAAAATTAGACTTCAAAGAAGCTTTGTATTCTTTGAATATAACTGAGATATTTAGTGGTGGCTGTGACCTTTCTGGAATAACAGGTAGTATGATAAATACGTCTTATATTATTATGTTAATATGTTTTCCTGGTAATTCTGTTAACTGACTGATCTGAAAGAGCATTCGGCCCCAGAAAACACATACACGATGACTAAATGTCATAGTCATGTTGAGCTGTCTGTAAACAAGCACTTTATTTTGCATTTAAGTCGTTTTCCTTAATGGAAGTCAGAAAGCATTTTGGAATGTGAGATAAGCAGTCTAACCATGCTTGTAATAAAACTGTGTAGGAAGTATTATAGGGGCTTTTATTTCAGCCCTGTTTGGATTTCCTTATCTGAATAATGGAAATTACAACTTCGAGTCTCTCCTCTAAGCAGAGCTAATAAAACTCTTATAAACCCATTTGCAAATGTTAATTTGGTAATATTGGAACCCATGAAATAGGCACCCATAAGCTGCTGGATGATGAACGTAACCTAGAAACTGTAATGCCACAGCTTGCAGATTTAGCTGGAAACTAACCACACATCCGAGGAGATGGAGCCTTTATGCTAACTCACACCTGGGAAACTGCACTTGGATAAGAAGCTCACTCACACAACAAAGCCCAAGACAATCTTTTATTTTTTCTTGTCCTGGCAGTACCCACTAGTTCAACAATAACTAGCTAAAAAGAAAAAAAAATGGACAAAGAGGGCCAGTATGTCTCTAGTTTCTTACCTGCTTTTAAAGTCAGGCTTCAGTTTTATAAAAAAGGGCCTAACCATAAAATCTTGTCTGTCTGATGGGGTTTTGTATCATCATATGGAAATATTGTATATTCCTATGTAAATTTCTGGGTTTTAGAGAAGTATTCATTAATCTATTCACTCATCAATTATGCAGGTAAATGAATGGAATGAATGCGCTTTCCTGGTAGAGGAGGTGGGTGGGGTATACTGGTGACAGATGTTCATTATTACCTTCACACATGATTTAGCTACTTGTTCTCACACTGACAGATAGATCTGACTTCTCTGACAGTTTCATCAACATCAGGAATGAGGCAGTCGACGTTTAATACTGTAGCACGATGCTATCTAAGTGTGCCCTGGAACACAGCCACTTTGCCAACCTAAAATAAACCAAGCCATTTGTCAAGCACCTCTTCCTGTTAGACTTCTTTCTGGCCTTCTGAAGCTCCCTTGCTATATCTCAGATGTTTAAAACAGCCGCTCATCCTGCATATCTTCAGGGATTTGTGACTTCTATAAAATTTCCTTTTATAGGCAGATTTATCACGAAAAGACCTCCAAAATGCTTTATAAAAGAATTTGTGCAAGCGGATAACCTTAAGTAGAGAAAAACAAATATCTAACACTTTCTGCTCTTTCTCTCCTGAGTTGCCTATTTGAGTTGCTTTAACTGCTTTGGTTCTGTCTTGCTGCCTGAAATAAAATAGCCACTGGCCCTACATTTGGACATTAGGAAAACAGTAAATTCCCTGCTATCCCTACATACCATTTGTACAATAAACATTCACTAAAAGTCCAACACTAGTGCCGTGGGATATTTACACAAGAGCTACTCTTCTAGACTTATGTAATTCACAAGTTTTGAGTGAAATGTTTTCAGACAGTTACTTTGTAAACCTGGAGATATATTTGACTTCACACAGTTATTACTTCTTCCATTAACTTTAGTAAAATATTTAACCTTTCTGAGCCTCAACTTTCTAATTTGTTAAATGAGATAATAAATTCCAGTGGTAAAAAAAAATGGAAGGATGTATGTAAATCTCCTCATTCAACATCTGACACAGAGTAGATGCTCAATAAATGCTAAATGCAAAAAAAAAAAAAAGTGGGCACACTAATTTATTTGGATATCTTCTAGCAAAGCTGTAAAAAGTTTCTCCTCCTCTTAATCTAACAAAGATGTACTTGGAATTTTCATTGAAAAGGAAAAAATAATATTACAAACCTGAGAAATCAGTGAATTTATGGAGTCCAGATTCCTTACTCATCTATTGTCTGTCAAGTCCCATTGTTTTCCTGAGACCAGGCCCACTTTGTGGTCAGACAGGATACATGAGACCAGAAGCCTAGTCTAATAGCCATGAAGTCACTTGATCTGGTACCAGTGCTGAAGTGGGTGAAATTCTCTGCTCCATCCCAACATGCTTTTTGTTCTTCACCCTTGCCTCGGTATGGGGCCCTAGGTCATCTACTCTGGGCGCCATATGTGAATCTTGCCTTATTTCAAGTAGCCCTCAGGAAAGAACACACTTAACTTACCCAACCTTATAATAGACCATTCTATTGCACTTCAAGATGTGCATGCTCCCCTTTTCCATCTCACAGGTCTCTGCCGCTGGATGTATTCATATCCTTTGATTTATTTGTTTGACAAGTATTAATTCTTTGCCAAATACATGCCAGGAAGTTTTCTAGGGATGCATAAAATGGACAGAATTCCCCTTCCAGTGAAGTTTATATCTGCTGATGAATAATTAACAAGTAATTAGTTAATTAAATAGTGAGGTGATGGATGCTGTGAATTAACTAAAATAGCATCATGGAATAAAAGGTGATCAGGTCAGATAAAAGCTGACTTAGGGCCGGGAAGAGAACACTGGATTGGGAAGTAACATTTTGGGAGGACCTAAAGAACAAGGGAGCTAGTCAAGGAAAATTCTGGAGAAGGGGAGTTTATGTAGGAGAGTTAGAGTTCATGCCTTCATACCTGACCTTGAGCTGGAGCTACTGCCTGAGGAGAGGAGAGTAGCAGAGATAATCAGGGGCCCAGATAAATTCATCACAAGCAATTTGGAGTTTATTTTTAGGGAGCCATTTTTTATGTAAATATCCCTTTGATGACTTCTCTCTATCTTACCTGAGGGCCTCTGCCTTTCTGTAAGCTGTCACAACTGGTTCCCCATTAGTAAGGTATTTCTTCCTGAATCCTTATAAATCTGGTGGTCTGGCTGGAGTCTGACTCATCACATCAGCTTTCTCTCTCAAGAGAGACAGAGCTCCCTTTTCTCCTTTCTCTTCAAGATTCCAGGCCCTTCGTCCTTCCTCCACCTTCTGGCCCCAACTGAACGTATGACCATGTTTCTGTGGTCTCTCTGGGGAACGCTATCGAACCTAAGTGGTCCTGACGCAGCAGGAACGGCTGATGGCTTCTGAACTTGTGGCTTCACATCCCCTTTCTCAAGGAGACTAGCCCCACAGGTCACAAGATCAGAAACACTTCACACACACATCATTTCCACCAAGGGGAGATGAGGGGCATGTTCTCTCAGCTTGTATCCACAACGGAAGAGAATGTTGTAAGACACTATCTTAACACTGGGAATTTGACAGGTTTTAAAGCATAGCTCTGAAGTGATTTTGTAACAGATGACACAAAAGCTCTTTAGACTTTCATAGCCTCACCAGTCTTGAAAGAAAGTAAATTTTGTTTTAAAGTCAGATCAAAACTGAGTACAGAGTTTGAAAGGCAAGTTGGCTTTGAGGTTGAATACATAGGGTGGGATTAATTCAAATCTGCAAAGCCTCTTTCATCTTGTCTGTAGACCATAGCTAAGGGGGAGGAAACCTTCTGTCCATACAAATATTTCACTTAGTGGGATACCTGATTTGAGGCTTATACTGTTCTGTCTTTTCTTTTGTATCTGGGCTAAACTTGATCTCTCTCTCTCCGGGTCTCTGTACCATTTCTGCAAGAGCTAAACCTAAACCACCATCATCTATAGCAAATTAAGTAACTTGGAGTGAGTTTGGGGCTTTTTATTTTCTTCCTTTTCTTTGTTCATTTGAAAATGGGTCCCAACAAGTAGTGGCTCTGACATTTTAATCCTTAAATACACTCTCATATTTTCCAACAGATTCAGCTGAGGTGTTTGTTTCCCAAGTCATGCAACACGTTTTTTTTGAGATAAATGAAGATGGGAGTGAAGCTGTGGCATCAACTGGTAGGACAAATGGTTTCATGAGCAGCCGTGAGAAAAGACTTGGGGGAGAATTTGTGGCATTAGGGCACTGGCGTTTCTGCGGTACTCAGATCTCCCCTCCTGCCGTCTAGTACATTATAGGAAAACAAAGAGAAATTGGTCATATAAACTATTTTTGCATCTCTGCAGCCACCACTTAATAAAAAAGGAAGAGAAAGGATTTGGTTAGGAGATGAGGCCCATCTACTGATATTTGCTTATTTGTAAATGGGATTTTACCTGCCAGTGAGGAGATAGGACCTGCGGAGGAAACTGTGGGCTGGCTCAAACATGAAATCATTATTGTCCAGGAATGCTTACTCTTAAGGGATTGTATTAATTTCATTCTCCTATTACATCAGGTAAGTCCCTACTCTTCTCATATGGTTTTCGTCATTATCTCTATGCCAGTGGCTCTCAAACTCAGCTGCACATTAGAATCACCTGGAAAGCTTTTTAAAATCCTATGCCCAGTCCACCTCCTAAAATAATTAGTGTCTCTGAAGATGCAGTCCAAACTCTGACATTTTCCTCTGTTTCCCTACATGGTTTAAATGTGTATCCAAGATTGAGAACCATTGCTCTCCAGTGGCTTCCAGCCACTTGCTCCGGCAAGAGTAGTGCCTAGACTGGCCACATCAACATCACTTGGGAACTTATTAGAAATGCACACCCTCTGGACCAACCCCAGACCTACATAATCAGAATCTTTGTTTTCCAAGGTCTCTAGGTGATATGTGTACACATTACACTGTGAGAACCACTCCGTTTGATAGATTTCCTTGAATGAATGGCATTTTGAATAATATCTAGGCTGCATACACATGATACTCAAAAATAATTGGAGGAAATTTCATTAGAAATGCAAAAGCCACTTTGATGAATGTCTCATAAGTCTGTTTTAATTCTTCACACTCTTCTGATCTTATCTAATATGTAAAAGATAGGCACCCTTTAAACCATCTTATTGATACATTTCTATAGATTTATATCCATGGCACTAATTTCTTGGTTAATTTGTAATGCTGTGTAGTGCTAATGGATTTTGACATCTGAATGGGTCACATTAGACTCCCACTACCATTCTGTCATCTCCTGAAGGACTTTGCATTACTGTGCTCGAGGAACTTAAATTGGAGGAGATGGGGTATTTCAATCTTGGAGAAATAAAAAAGTTGCATTGAATGAAGTGTTGGCTTATGTAGACAAATTTTCCAGCTGTTTTTACATAAAAGTCCTGACAGATCATCATCTGATCCTCTCATTATATTGGTGAAGAAACAGGCCCACAATGTGAAGTGGTTTGCCAAGGGCCATACTGGTAATTGACAGCAGAGTATGAACTCTAATCAGGTTCCCTGACTTCAGGTTCAGAGCTCTTTCTAGTATCACCCAGTGCCTCTATTGTTAAGTTTAGAGTTCTCTAAGAGGCCATAACAATCATTCAGGGATCAGCAGGCACCCTGATGTATTACACATCCAAATAGTTTTTAAGTGTGAGCATTTTGACTTTTAGGCATCTGCTCAGTGGAGGCTCAAGAACAAAAAAAGCTCCAGCTTCACCCAAATGAGAACAACAGTGACACTGACTAGGCTTTTTTGTATTCTCTCATCAATTCAGCCATAATTTGCTTGAGTACATAATTGCTTGCATTTGCTGATAATTTGGGCATCATAGCCCCAATATTTCAGGTAGGAGGGTGCCATGTATTTTGTATTTTGTGCTTGATTTTGAAGAGGATAACAATATGACACCCCAAAATTAGCCACTTTGTCAGAAGGGTTGTTTTGAGCTGGAGAAAACTGAGAAACAGCACATTAAAAAGATCTCTCTGCTCTCCCTTGGTCTGCCCAAAAGCAGGACGTGCATTTCCTTGTGAAGCTATCTCTTTTCTTCTCTCCCATATCGGGAGAAGAAGAACAACCTTTACCACAGAAGATGAAAACTGGCAGTGAAATGAGTCTGCATAACAAACCCTACTGCATAACCCTCTCATACCATTAATTTTCCCTATGTATTTACCTTCCCACAAGTTATTGCCCCCAGAAGCAGAAGCATGCCCCACTTCTGTTTTTTGTTTGTTTGTTTGTTTCTTTTTTTTGGCCGAGTCTCTTCTCCACAATTTACCACACTTTGTTAAATGGGTAGATAAGCTCTCAAGGCTAACATTTTTGGGAGTATTTACTTCTTCTCTGTGAAGCTCCCCTGGAGACATATAATGAACCATTTTTTCTGTTAATGTCTTTTGTCAGTTTAATTTGCACACCCCAGTCACAAACAAAGAGTGTAGAGGAGACATTATTTTCCTTCTCTACCATTATTTTTCAATGCTGATCATTCATGTTGTATTTCTTAAAATGATTTTTTTTTCATGACTCTGAAAAACTTGTGTGAAAACATTGCAGTATTGGTAAAGAAAACATCTGAATTCAGTGTAGAAATAGGAAAATATCCAATCATTTAAATTTACCCACTCTAAATGTTGGCAAATGCTACAATGGAGCCACATGATATAAATTATCATAGTAAATAATTATTAAAGGCAACAAATCTCTGTTTCTAGTCATATAATAAAAACCCCATATTTATAGTACAAAGCCTAAAAGCTCTGAGCAGAATGATTCTGGAAAAGTTTTAAAAAAATAAATTTGAACTCAGATGTGATTACCACAAGCCTGAACAGCAAAAGTAAAGTACAAACATATCTGGGTAGGAATTAAGAGTTGAAACCTTATAAGAATAAATCATATAATATAAATAAAAAGTGAGCAGAAAATTACTGTTTAAAAGAAGAAAATTTTCAGCTGCTTTCACTAAATTGAATCGAGTATCTGGCTTTCTTCTTCACTGAACATAAATGTGAAGTTAGAATTATTCCATGAATAATCCAATATTTGTTCTTCTGCCCTTTGATTTTTAAATTTATTCTAAATTCCTCTGCATTTTGAAAATGGTTCTTTTTTTCCCCTACCTGTTAACTCCTAAAGCAAAATTACTTTTCCTGTCTACAAAAAAGTATTATGGATATATTTTCTTTACTCATTTTTAATGTGAACATCTAACTATCTGTTGTCTCTGTTTCATAGGTGTGAACATCCCTGTGATTATGAGTCTGGCTCAAAACCAATTTATAGCAAATCACCCATTTCTGTTTATTGTGAAGAATAGCCCAACAGGTATCTTTTGGAGAATTCTCTGGGGGTAACTGCTTACATTAAACAGACCTAGTTCTACCTGCTTTTTGGTTTTTATTTTAAGTTTATTTATTTATTTTGAGAGAGAGAGAGAGAGCTCTTCTGAGATGCAGAGGGACAGAGAGAGAGAGAGAGAATCAGCACAGAGCCTGATATGGGGCTTGATCTCTTGAACTGTGAGATCATGACTTGGGCTAAATTAAGAGTTGAATGCTTAACTGACTGAGCCACCCAGGTGCCCCTGGCTGTTAACTGTACTCTATATATCTGAGATCATTTATTGCTTCAATTTATTAAATTTATTGCAATTTAAAAAATTTATTCTTTCAGTGGCTATTTGTTGAGTGTTTCTTTTATACCAGGTATTAGATTTTAGAGGTGACAGGGGTTTAAAATAGGGTAGCGGTAGTAATAGCTGCCAACACCGCTATTATATACGCTAGCCATTTTAAATACCCATCTAAGCTAACACCATCCCAACAGCTTAGGTATTTGACCAATAACAACACAGAAGCTCAGAGAGAGGTTATGCCATTTGTCTGAGGTCATACAGCTGGAAAATGGCAGAGGGGAGATAGAACCTGTTTGTCTTGGAAGACAACTCTCTGTGATGTCACTGCAGGAGTGGAAATTGGGAGTTGCACAGTTGTGAAATTTTCAGAGGTACATTCCCAAAGAAGAAGTGACTAGCTATGAACTCTGAGTGGGAGGGAGAGGTCAAATATATGCAAATATATACAAATCTCCACTGTGGGCTATTGGTGAAAGATTGCAGTTATAGCCACAAAAGGTAGAGGTAGTTGTGGATTGGATTGCATTTAACACAATCGCAGCAGGTGGAGTGTTTGGTCATGGGCTCTGCACACAGTGTCAGTATCCCTGGAGACTGAGTGTGAACATGGGCATCAAACTGGGCTCAAGTTCCAGCTCTGTTAACTACTAGTTGTAAGACAGGTCAGTTATACCTCCTAAGCCATATGCTCTCCACCTCCAATTTAAGCATGATATTAGTACTCATCTCCTAAAGTAAAAGAACATATGAAGCTTGTAATACTATGCCTGACACATAGTATTCGTTATGAATAAATCAACAACTATAGATGACTGAATGACTGAATACATGAAGGAAGGAAGGAAAATGGAAAAGTTGCTCTGTATAAATTGAGTTACATGGGGAAGAGACATAGTTAATTTCAGATCTGAATCTGTTAGATTAGTTAATGATGCTGCTGATACTTTTGGCCCCCTAACAGATATTCCAGTGTCTATTTTTAGGCTCCATGAAATCAGTGCTGAGTGATCCTTTCAAAAGTTATATCTTGGAAACAAAGAGGCAGTTTTAAATTTGCTGAGACTGCATTAACACAACTTTAATCCCAGTGGTGAATGTGTCAGTGTTAAAAGATATTCTAAGAATGTCATTTGATCTATAGGTCTTTAACCTTTGTACAACTCTAATTTCTTACAATTAGTATGTAATTATCAAGTATGGAGAACAGAAAGAAATGGAGCTGCGTTGGACATCAGTGTGTAAGGAAATAATTTAGAATAATGATGTTTGACTCTCAATTTTCTAAGTTGATGACCACGGCCATGTAATAGCTATCCGTCAAGCAGCAGTGAGAATACAAAACCCCAAATAATCCATTTATTTATTTTTTTATGATAATGCTTAACCGTCAGACCTTAATGACAGTTTCTACTGTTTCGTGATCTTCATTGTAATGAGACTTTCTAAACTGGGGTTACTCCCTTAAAGTATTGTTTAAAATGAATGGCTACTCATTTATTGGGGGCTGTAAATCGTTGCCATATAAAATGTAGATTGGGCTATTATCTTAAGACAATATACATTCAGTGATTTATTTATTTTCTTCTCACAAATGAACTGAAGAAATTATTGATGTTGATGAAAATGGTGCCTTAGCATAACATAGTAAACTACTAAGTGGCTTAACACGTTACATAAAATATATTCATTTGATGATTTCTGAAGTATGAAGATGAATGATTTTAGATTTATATAATCGATTTTTATCTAGATTTAATATTTTCTTTCATTCAAACAGTCCTCTTTTGCAAAATCCAAACATTATTTGTATTTTTCTATCATGTTAGTCTCATATTTCAGTATATTCACCCAAAGCTCCTATTAAGCCAAACTTGCAGGGGAATGAAGAATACTTTTTCTTCCTTTAGGCTGAGGGTGTAGACCTGCGTTAGAGATTTTCAGAAGAAAATTGTGAAAGATGCTACATGAAATGTGCCATTTCTTAGAAAGTGAATTATGATTCTAAAACTGACAGTACTCCACACACAATAAAAAGTATATTGTGTTTAGAATTCTTTCAGGTTTTGGGTTTGAAGAAGCAGACTGTAGTAAATCTGTTAAGAAACACTCTTCTGGCTTTGGTTATGCTGTTGTATTTTAGTATTAGGTGATAAAAGTTGCTTCTATCTGATGGTGATGTATGAATATACTGATTAAATATGGGGGACATCTCTTTGAGAAGGGAGAATGTAGAGAAACATGAAAACAATGATTTCTGCTTCAGCCTACCTCTATATCCATTCCTGTTATGTCTGACAAGAGTTAGCTAATCCATCCAATTTAGTGGAGAATAGATTGGTGACTTCATATGGACTGTATGCAAAATGTGGTTCTCTTTGGTCAAAGAAACAGATTGAAAAGACTGAGACAAAAGGCTTTTATGTAATGTCTTCTGCTTCTGAGTATTTAAAATTTTAGATTATTGCCTTCAATTATGAGGTTAGTTTCCATAAAAGTGACTTTAAAAATTTCCCAAACAATTCCAATAAGCATTTTAATGCTGTAGAGTTATAAATAAACAACCATCATTGCTGATTCCTATTGTGACAAAATCCTGGGAAAGTTATTTATGTGTTTCCATCTATCTGAAAAACAGGAGTATTTATTTTATTTTTCTTGAAGTTATTTTGACAATTTTGAGGTTAACTATTATTGATTATAATCATAAAATGAAAAAACCTACTGGAGATTATATCTATTTCCATGTACTGCCTCTTCTAAGAATGTCTGTCTTCGGACTTAACACTGTAGAGTTAATGAAAAAGAACTATTATTTCAAATACATTTCAGTATAATTTTCATTAGCTTTAAACTTATGTAAAATTTATTTTATCGCTTTTGAAATTCACATTTATTAGTTTTCTCTCTATATATGTGTGTTTATAATTATATTACTATAATTTATTATTTATTTATTTGATATATATTTGATATATATCAAATAATTTATTTGTTTTATATATATATATATATATATATATATATATATATACACACACACACAGACACATATGTACATACAGTGTGCTCTTGGGTTTGGTGGTAGATTATACACACACACACACACACACACACACACACATACAGTGTGCTCTTGGCTTTGGTGGTAGATTCCCGTGATTCATTGCTTACATACAACACTCAGTACTCATCTCAACAAGTGCCCTCCTCAATGCCCGTCACCTATTTCCCTCTCTCCCCTACCCCCACATAAACCCTCAGTTTGTTCTTCATATTTAAGAGTCTCTTATGGTTTGCCTCCCTCTCTGTTTGAAACTATTTTTTCCCTTTCCTTTCCCCCATGGTCTTCTGTCAAGTTTCTCAAGTTCCATTTATGAGTGAAAACATATGATATCTGTCTTCCTCTGACTGAGTTATTTCACTCAGCATAATACTCTCCAGTTGCATCCATGTTGTTGCAAATGGCAGGATTTCATTCTTTCTCATTTGCCAAGTAGTATTCCATTGTATATATAACCCACATCTTATTTATTTATTTATTTATTATTTATTTCTGAAAGAGAGAGAGAGACAGTGTGATCGGTGGTGGTGGGGGGCGGTCAGAGAGAGAGGGAGATACAGAATCTGAAGCAGGCTCTAGGCTCTGAGCTAGCCATCAGCACAGAGCCCAATGCGGGGCTCGAACCCACAAACCATGTGATCATGAACTGAGCCAAAGTCAGACGCTTAACCGATTGAGGCACCCAGGCACCCATAACCCACATCTTCTTTATCCATTTATCAGTTGATGGAAATTTGGGCTCTTTCCATAATTTGGCTTATTGAGAGCACTGCTATAAACATTGGGGTACATGTGCCCCTATGAATCAGCACTGCTGTATCCTTTGGATAAATTCCTACTAGCGTTATTGCTGGGTCATAGGGTAGTTCTATTACATATGTCTGTAAGGAATGTAAAAGGCAAGGCAACACTTGGCATTGATCCATTCAAGCTACTTCTCTTACCCTAATTGAAAAGAAAGGTGAATGGATTTTTGACACATCCCTCATTTCTGCTTTTTCCTCTAGTTCTAGGTTCCCTTTCACCTGCAAACACAGAATGGTTGGATTCAGGTGTTTATGTGTGTGCTGTGTATAATATCACCTCAGTGAGGATTTGAAAGCACTAGCAATAGAAAATACTGTTTTTTGCAATAAGCTTTGATTCCGAGCTGAAGGAAGACATCTGAGAAGCTGCACTCTTAACCCTAAGGGCTTACGTTACATGCATAAAAATGCCTTAAATTTAAAACTGCAAGTGCCTTAAATTTAAAACTCTACCATGCTCATCACCATTTCATTATATTATGTTTGCCTCTATACTTAGAAGAACACCTCTCTGCTACTCTATTTTTGCCTTCCTGTATGAAAAACAGGACTAATGCATTTTCCATGACAAGCTGTTGTCGGTGTTAATTTACTTCATAAATTAGCAGAAAATTATTAATAATGATATATTTATGTATTTTAGACAAAGGAGAGGGTTTCACTGTTCAACATTGCCTATTTATCTTACAGATAAATAAAAGACTAAATGATTTGTTAAAATATAGAAAGACTAATTACTATCAACTTTTTCTTCAGTAATTCCTAGGTTTTTTTTCCTTTTCCTAGACTCAATTTTGTTTATGGGAAAGGTGACAAATCCTGACACCCAGAAAATGAAGGGAAGAGATTTGGATTCACTGTAAATGAAAAGCACAGCCTCAGAATATAAGGTGATTCCTGAAAAATCGTTGATCAGCGAAATATCATCGCCTTGCAAATACTTCCTACACACCTTTTTCTGTTTTAACTGTATCTATATTAATCTGTACTAACATAGACATGCATTAATGAATAAGGGAAATTACTAATAAATGATATTGTTCATTTAATGTTTCTGGTCTTTCTGTATGTTTTATAAGGTCTATATGAGTCAAAAGCAGAGAATTTACATAAAATGTTACTTATTAGTGTGTTAGAACAATTTTGTCCAAGATATCTTTGATATCAGATTCCTATCTTAGGTATCAAAGTCTCTGTATTCCTCAAAAATTGGATCATCTGACCTCCATGTATAGCAGAATCCAGACTGTGCAGAAGTAAGGTCAAGATACAGAATAGGCCTGATGTGTTTCTCTGGGTGCCATTTAAGACACAGAGATCTAGTATCTATGACCAGTAGATACACTTTAAGTATTTTACTAATCTTAATTTTTTTTTACTTTTTATTTTAATTCCAGTTAGTTAACATGCAGTATTATATTAGTTTCAGGTGTTCAATATAGTGATTCAACAATTCCATACATCACCCAGTGCTCGTTGTGACAAATGCACCTCTTATTCCTCATTATCTATTTCACCCATCAACTCATTCACCTCCCTTCTGGTCACCATCAGTTTGTTCTCTATAAGAGTCCATTTCTTGGTTTCTCTCTCTCTCTTTCTCTCTGTCCCTTTCTTCTGATGAATGGATAAAGAAGATGTTATCTATATAGAGAGAGTGGAGGAATATTATTCAGCGATTAAAAAAAGAATGAAATATTGTCACTTGCAATGATATGGATGGATCTAGAGAGTATAATGCCAGGTGAAATGAGTCAGAGAAAACAAATGCCATATGATTTCATTCACATGTGAAATTTAAGAAACAAATAAGCAAAGGGAAAAAATCTTGATCTTAACTCCATGTATTACATTTAATATTTGCCATTGTTTCAACTCCTTTTAGGGCATATCAATTTTTTTCTTCTGATTTATGCTTCAAATGTATAAGTAAAATAATGAGAACTTTTGTAAAATTTTCCTATACATGAAAGTGGCAGCTAAATTAGTGTGATTTAGGGAAGTTGACCTTCTAAGATTTCATAACACTGAACAAAAGAAGTATTTGGGCCAAGATTGTAATCTGTAAAAATTAAATGCAGAACTCTTTCTCTGCCTACTCTGAAATGTCAGATCCAAATATTCAAAAGAATACTACATTCCAATGACTTGATAGAACAGGTTTCATTGTTTTTCCATTTTCATGTTAATGATGTAAAGTGTCCTTTTGTTTGTCTTGGCAGCTCTTAGCAGAGAATTTAATGAAAATGGCAACCCATTGTTGAGTTCTAATTACCTGTTAGGCACTGAAGTCAGCATTTAATCTACATTATGTTAAACATACTAAAAAACCTTGTTTTTATAATGTTACCCATCTTACAGATGAGAAAACTATGGCTCAAAGCCAGCACATAAATTAGTCAGGGACATATAGCAAAATAAATATGGTGGCCTTTACTGTATTTCCAAGTTTGAAGCCAAGAATATCTGAGCTAGACACTTGTGACCATAATCACTGAGTCATACTTCTTCTAGGTAAACCCTTCCAAGTAGTACAGATCTTCCCCCTGAAACATTGTGCTAACTAGTCTCAAAAGTCTAGGTTTCTATTTACAGAAAAATCTAGAACAATACCCAAGACATGAAGACCAACTTTATAAGTAATTGGGATTGAATAAAACTATAACATAATTGAAAGCAGTGTTCCTTTTTCTAGACTGTCAACTTGAGCTTACTTAGCTATAGCATAGTAAGTGCTAATCTACATGTTAATAATATACCACAAGTTTGTTGCTCATCATGGAGCTGGTTTAAAAATATACTTCCACAATTCGGGAAGAGAAGAGTAATAGGCTAAGAGGAGAGGGGTTGTCGTTAAGTCTGTCCACTTTCCTGACTCCTTTGGACTGATGAGCCTTAGGATCCTCTCCATGTGTAACACGTCAGTTTGCTCTGGAGAATTATCCATTCTTTCCAGAAGTATTAATTGAGCTACCACCTTGTTCCAGGAATTGTTCTGGGCACAAGGAATATACCAGTGAACAAATCTGATGAAGGTCTCTGCCTTCATGGAGCTGACATGTTACTGATGGCAGAAAGATAATAGCCAGTGAACAAAGAAAACAGGAAAAGGAAATAAGGGATTTATAAATGAGACTATGTCATAAGGTGACTGTCCAGGCTTTAAGTTAAATAGTTTCATAATGTTTCTAATGTATTTGCTTTTATTTAGTAAGATCTGGCAAATGTCTGCCTCAGCTTCCCTCGTCTAGTGCCTGATTTTGCGCTGTCAGATTTCTCTTCCCTGATTTCATGCTCTGTATCAGGTAGGTGTTACTTCTGCTTCAAAAGGAAAGCATTTAAGATTCTTATAAAAGAGGGTGTAGCTTTCTGGTTTGGGTTCAAGCTGAAAATCCCCTCTTTCCTCCCTTCCAGGTTCAAGAAACATAGTTGCCAAAGCACTTTTAAGATTAAAACCTTTAATCTTTACCTTCAAGGCAATTAACCCAGTAGTTATTATAACTCCATATCACAAAGGTTAGAAATTTCTGGAACAGGGGCACCTGGGTGGCACAGTTGGTTAAGTGACTGACTTCGGCTCAGGTCATGATGTCACGGTTTGTGGGTTCAAGCCCCACGTCAGGTTCTCTGCTGACAGCTCAGAGCCTGGAGCCTGCTTTGGATTCTGTGTCTCCATCTCTCTCTGACCCTCCCCTGCTCACCCTTTGTCTGTCTCTGTCTCTCAAAAAGAAATAAATATTAAAGAAAAAGAAATCCCTGGAACATATTTATAAAAATATATGTGTATATAAAATAAAATATATATAATAAATGCTATTTATTATATATAAACATATATAATAAATAAGTATGAAATTATTTTCTTTGCCAAGCTATATAAAATCTTTAAGATTCACAACAGTACAGGGGCGCCTGGGTGGCTTAGTCGGTTAAGCGTCCAACTTTCGCTTGGGTCGTGGTCTCGCGGTTCGTGGGTTCGAGCCCCGCGTCGGGCTCTGTGCTGACTGCCAGCTCAGAGCCTGGAGCCTGTTTCGTTCTGTGATTCCTTCTCTCTCTGACCCTCCCCTGCTCACGCTGTCTCTCTCTCTCTCTCCTAGAAATAAATTAAAAAAAAAAAAGATTCACAACAGTACATAATCTATGTGGGATAAAAATATTGTCAAATACCCCTTAAAAAAGTCTAATCCATCATGTACATATCACATACACATTTTTTTTTCCTCCTTGAGGCAAAATGGCTATTAAATGGAGTAGTATTTGGTGGAACTGTGGAGTTGGGTTTATTGACTTCACATAGTTGTAATTCATGGAATATTTTAGGGGAAAGAGTCTATTATTTTGGGCAGTGGGACCTATAAATCAAAGACCTGAGATTTCTGTTTTGTGATAAGATCTATAGAATTTCATGAACTGGGTCATAATGATCTGGAAAACTTGAAAGACAGAAAGATTAGGCAGATTTCATTAGAAGTCAGTGATTTGGACTTCTGGAAATAAGATATTTAAAAAAAATTTTTTTTTACCATTTATTTATTTTTTGAGAGACAGAGAGAGACAGAGCATGAGCAGGGGAGAGGCAGAGAAAGAGGAAGACAGAGAATCTGAAGCAGGGTCCAGGCTCTGAGCTGTCAGCACAGGGCCTGACATGGGGCTCAAACTCACGAACCACAAGATCGTGACCTGAGCTGAAGTCAGATGCTTAACTGACTGAGCCGCCCCTGGAAATAGGATATTTTCTTATAGGTTGCCCTCAGACCATTGAGAAACACTCAGTGAAGGGCTGATCCCTGAGCTGGGGATCCTGAGGCTGACTCCATCCATAGGATGGAAAAGCGGGCCTACTATAATCTGTTTGCTTGTAAAAGCAGTCCCCCCACCCCGCCACCACTGCATTTCTTTTTCTGGCTCCATGTGTGATCAACTCTAAATAAAGTCTAAAATTCTAGAGGTCAAAATCTGTTATTTTTTTTTCTTTCTCTCTTTGATGCCTCAAGTGACCACCCTGATGGTATAATATAAAGGAAATGGAAGATGAGACATATTTCACTTTATAAAATTGTATTTTTGGCTTGTCACCTACCTCAGCTCTCTGGGGCTTCAATGTCCTCACCAGTACAGTGAAGGCTTGGACAAATCTTATTTCAAGTCTTTATTCCAAAGCCCTATGTTTGTAAATCTCAGACTTCTCAGCAAAGACACATTTATGGAATAATGTCTTTTGTCATTAAGTGGTATGGAGTTTTTATGAAACAAACAAAAATTCTAGGATGTGCCTCTCACTAGGATCCTGGTATGTTATATTGTCCTTAATGTATTTGCAGTTGTCTATTTATAGGTTTGAGACTGAATTTTTAAGAACAGAATACATATAAATATTTTGCTATTAGAGACCTCTATCTGATGATTTTTTTAGGTTTATTTATTTATTTTTGAGGGGGGTGGGCAGAGAGAGAGGGAGAGAGAGAGAATCCCAAGCAGCCTCCACACTATCAGCTAGAAGCCCAGTGCAGACTTCAAACTCATGAATGGTGAGATCATGATTGAGCCAAAATCAAGAGTTGGACACTTAAGCAGCTGAGGTGCCCTACTGAAGATGTTTGACCGTGACTTCCTCAGTGTAGAGCTTCTGCTGGATGGTGGTGGCCAATCAGGGACTTCATTTCATCCATCATTTATCTGAGTGGACCCTTGCAATCGGTTTTCATTCATGGAATTTGAGTGGAGATGAGTGTGTCACTTGTGAGCCCAAATGATTCAGAAACAAGTATCCTTTTCTGTACCATTTAGACATCAATGCTGAAGATGTCAAGTACTGACTTTGAAGGCTCTACTTAGGTGACAGAGCCTCTGTTAGCCTGGGTGCCTCTGTTACTATGCATTGCAGATCCTCTCTGCTACCAAAGCAACCACGAATACCCATTGGCATTACACTGTGATGTGAACAAAAGTTATAGTTTCATTGAAATTTAAGGGGCTGTTAGTGACAATAGTAAGTTAATTTGGTATTTTTAATGGGATGTTTCCATAACAAAACCCAAAGTATGTGGAATAATTTGATTGGTAGCAGCAACAGCAACACAAACATAACAGGCTGGAAGGCAGGAACGTTTGTGAAGCTGTGGAAATATTTAGTACAAGTGTTGCCTGTAATAACTTCAAAAGTAGATCATGTGTATACTGACCCCACATCCAGCCAGAGACTACATTCACATCTCTCTTGAACTTGGTAGACCGCTTGGCCTCTCCTTAGCACACAGAATATGAGCAGAAATGCCATGTGTTACTTCTGGCTGCAGTAGTCCAAAGCCAGTTTCTCTCCTTTTCTTTTTCTTCTGTCCACTCTGCTGGCTATATATCAACACTAAACGTGACCATGGAAGTCTTATAAGACATCTGGAAAATGACAGAGGCTGGGTTTCTGAATGATTGCAGGGATCACATCCATCTTATCCTCTGCTGCCAACACTGACCGGGGATTCCCACCCTGGACTCTACTGGGAGCAAGAGATAGACCATATAGTGTTAGACCATACGAACTAGGTAGTTAGTGCTCTGCAAAATAATACAACTTTGTTCCTTAACACATGGTTTCCATGCTGTATATTTTCTGTGGTGTATATTTTCTCATCTGGTGCCTGACACCTGGTAAAACAATGTTCTGGAATGCTATTTCAATTTTCCTAATTCTGTCAAAGAACTTCAGGATTGATGTTCCAATGAATTTTACCATGCAAATTGCTCAGCATCATAGTAAAAATGTATCTTCGTCAAAAGAGAGGAAAGGATGTAAAATTTAGAATGGGGTACTTTGCTGACTGCCACACAGCTTTTCCAGAATAATAATAATAATAATAATAATAATAATAATAATAAATAGCCTTTAACTTCTAGTTACTGTGTGTGTGTGTGTGTGTGTGTGTGTGTGTGTGTGTGTGTGTGTCAGAGGTAAGAGAGCTAGAGGTTGAGGGTATCTTCCTTAAAGATTTGTCCTAACAGACTTCTAACTGACATGAAAATTATACCTACTTATAAGGGATGAGAGCACAGGCTTGCTAATGATCTTTAAAAGCATGTTCTCAATGCTTCGCAGAAAATGACAAAAGAAAAGCTGGTCTTAGGAATTCTCCACAGGCATTTGAGGAGACCAAAACAGATCCTTCTTTTGGATTATATATGCATATTAAATTTGAAGTATTTGGTTTGGTATAGCTTGTATACCATTATTCATATCTTATGTCCATGAAAGTATACAGAGAAAAAATGGGAGCAAGTAAGTTCCTATTTAGTAGTTACCAACAACTTACATTTATAGGGATCTTACTATCACTCAGTAGTGCCTATATGACATTTTATGTAATCCTCCTGTCTCTGTCACATCCTTTATAAAATGAGGAATTTTGAATCAAAAGGTGAAGAAACTTTGCTCCAGGGTACTCATGGATTATAAATGGTAGAATTGGTACCTGAACACTGATTCTCTGACTCCAGATCCTACCTCTTAGTCACCAAGCCAGCAATTCTCATACTTTAATGTGCATCGGATTCACCGGGAAGACTTGTTCAAACAGACTGGGCTCCACCTCCAAAGCTTCTGATCTGGTAGGTCTTGATTGGGTCCCAAGTATTTACATTTTTAACAAGTTTCCAGGTGATGCTTATGCTGACAGGAAATCTACCCTGAGAAGCCATGAAATAAGGTAGACTGCTTTTCTTCTGTAAGGTTTCTTTGCTATGCTCAGAATAAGCTGATATTCTATAAAATAGTATAGAAGCTACCAAAATACAAGATTCAATGACGAAAGAGGCCAGTGAGAAAAGATTATGTTAAAAATCCAAACAAGAAAGGTAAGTGAGAGGCACCTGGGTTGTTCAGTTGGTTAAGCGTCCAACTCAATTTGGGCCCGGATCATGATCTTAACGGTTCCTGAGTTCAAGCCCCATATCAGGCTCTGTGCTGACATTGTGGGGCCTACTTGGGATTCTGTCTCCTTCTTCCTCTGCCCCTCCCCTGCTTGCTCTTTATTTCTCTCTCTCAAAATAAATAAAAATAAACTTTAAAAAGCTAAGTGAATTATAAAGATGATGTCTCCTTATTGCATTAAGAATAAAAGCAAGACTCTGTAGTCAATGTTTAAGGTCTTCCGTAATTTAATCCCACACTTCTAGACTAATCTTTACTCACTGGTACTTGGTTATGCAGCACATCTCCAATCTCTCATGTTGGGTGGATGACTATTAAATCTGCTTCCTCTGCCTGGAAATATTGTCTATACCCTCCTGCAAAATGTCTGTCAAAGGTCTAATTTTGCTTCAAGACCTAGTTCCCAAATATTTCCCTTTCTAATAATGTCATCCAAGTTTCTCTCAATTGCTACTTCTTTCCACTGACACTCTCTTCTTATATCACAATAGATCATTGTTTGGGCTGATCATTGTTATGGAACAGTGGGCCCAGGAAGATTTACATAGTTTTAACTGTACCATAATGGAGTCTTATTCATCTTTATGTTACCCATAGGACCTACAACCTGTTGTATTCTGGCAGTTGCTCAATGAGGAGTCCTCAAACTGAAATAAATATAGAACTTTGTTTGAGCCAACAATTGAGGTATGTTTGCCTTATCAGTCTATATAAGGCCCCCAAAGTTGTAAATAATTGTATAAAGTATAATGTGTTTTAACTATAACAGTGACTAAGAAAAAGTGGCTTAAGATGACAAAAGTTTATTTCTCTGTCAAATAAAAGAAGTTTGGAGGTTGCCAATCCATGGCTGAGATAAGGGTTCCATGGCTCTGTCCCTATAGTATTGTGTCTTAGCTCAGGGGACTACAACAATATATCATAGACTGGGCGTGGGGACGGGGAGGGGGGAGGTTGTTAAACTCATTTAATTCTGATAGTTCTGGAGGCTGGGAAATCTACCACCAAGGTGTGCTCTTTAGGTAATGTGATTCTATTCTCTACCTGCTTTTCAGCAATTTGATTAGAACATGTTGTGGGTATATTTTTGCTGTGTTTATCCTGCTTGGTGTTGTTGCTCTTATTGGACCCATTGGCTAAGAGCTAATATCAGATTTGAATATTTTTGGCCATATTCTTCAAAACAATTTTCTTTCCTCTCCCCACTTCTGTCTGGAATTACAGGTAGGATACATTGTATCACATCCCTCTGCAGGACACTGTAGCATTGTTTACATCCTTCTGTATGCACTAGTTTGCATAGTTTCCATTGTAATGTCATTGAGTTCATTAATCTATTCTTCTGTAGTGTCTAATCTTCACTGAGTTCCATCCAGTAAAATTTTCATTTTACATATATTTTTTAACTCTAGAAGTTTCATTTTTAAAAATATCTTCCATTTTTCTCCAAATTTTATTTAGGTTTAATACTTTATATATTTATTTAAATTCTTGAATATATTTATAATAGATGTTTTAAGTCCTTGTTAGTTAAATTTATAATCACTGTTATTTGGGAGTCTGGTTTTTTATCGATTGATTTTCCTTTTACTTATGGATCACATTTTCTGCTTTTTTTGCATTTGTAGCACTGTGATTGGATGCTGGTCACTGTAATTGTTGTTAGTATGTTGCAGTGATTCTGAGTTTTGTTGTCTGCCTTTAAAGAAAATTGAGTTTTGGGGTACCTGGGTGGCTTAGTCAGTTAAGCAACCAACTTCAACTCCAGTCATGATCTCGCAGCTTGTGAGTTTGAGCCCTGCATCTGGCTCTGTGCTGACAGCTCAAAGCTTAAAGCCTGCTTCAAATTCTGTGACTCCCTCACTCTCTGCTCCTTCCGTGCTCTTTCTCTGTCTCTCTTTATCTCTCAAAAATAAATAAACATTAAAAATTTTAAAGAGAATTTAAAGAAAATTGAATTTTATGTTAACAGTCATAAAATTACTTGTAGATCAGACTGATCTTTTTGAGATCAAAGACCGAATATTCAGCTCTATACAGACGATAGTAACATGAAAGTGGAGAATATGATTTGTATGTAAAAGGGTTCAGTATTGGAAGAACTTCTGGAAACTGCTGAGCAGTTGCTATTTCTGCTGATTGTTAAAGTTGTTATAAATATTTACTTATTTAGTTTTGTATCCTCATTTTCTTACCTTGTTTCTAACTTGCCATCACTTCTTGGAAGAAAGAAGCCAAAATCTAGAGCTTGGCAGTAAAACTACAGATATATATTCTCCCCCATTGCCTTGTGTAATGATTTGCTGCAATCAAGGCAGCCTCATCCTTAACTTGGTTTCCTTACTTTGATCCTAAACTTGATTTCCTTTTCTTACCCATATCACTTTAAGGGTTCTACATGTGCCTCCTGAAGAAGAGAACAGGGAGTTAACTTTGGATAACTTTGTAAATATGGAATTTGGCATGGAAATAATCATTTAAGAACAGATGGAATATGATTAAGTGAGTTTTGCTCTGGTGCATTTTCAAAAGATTAGAAGAAAGATACTTTTATTTGATCAAATTATCTAGAGATTATTGAAGAAAGAATTTAGAAGTTGAGGTGTTTGAGCTTTCTCAGATATACCAAATCACAGCATATATTTTCAGCATACATTCCTTTCCTTTTAGAGATTTGTACAATTCTATGATTTGAATTTGACTCTTATATTTACTTATATACTTATTATACCAGTAGGTTAGGATAAAAATATATCAAAACTAAACAATGCTGAAAACATCTATTTCTATATGTAGGTGTTCAAAGGAAAAAGTAATGTTAGTCATCTAAGACATTTAAGTAAGTCAGTTACTAATTTATTCATTCTACCTACATGATGATGGAAAGTTAACAAAGGAGTCTACCACAGAAATTGATATTTAAGCTTTTTCAGATTCAGTTTAAATTTCTCCAAAGTATTTTATGTGTCAGCAAAATTAAAATAGGAATGTGATTTTCTCTTCTGAAGTTATTGGTATAGGATGCCCCAGTATGTGAATTTGGTTGGTTCAGTTAAAAGCCACAACAAAAAGATACTTTATGTTAAAATATTTAATTGTTTACTTCTTGATTGTTAGGTTAATGTTGCAATTGTATAATTCATAGCAATATTTCTTCAAGTGGCTGAGACTTTATGAAGTCAAACCATTTTCATAATAATATGAATTTGCCCATTTCACATTAAGTCTCTTATGACTGTACAGCAAAACTTCCATGGACTATACTATGTATGCCATTGCAACAGATTGAATGAAGAGGCAGATATAAGGCTATTGATGTTGTCAATTAATCAAGGCGTAAAAGAAATACAAAAAATATAAAGACATACTACTGTTCTCTACAATTTTTTTTCAAACTGGAACACAGTTTTTAAAATAAAAATACATTACTTATATAAATGTGTAATAATTTTATTACTGCCATTTTTAAAAGAATTAATATATTTTTGTCTCAGTTTTATTTCCTATGATGACAAATATCTAGCTCTTTGGTGTGCTAAATGATCAAGTATAGAAAGATTTCTTCATATCAAAAAATTTGAGAACCCCTAGTATATATTTATATAGGCCATAATGGTATAAGACAGTTCAACATTACACAACAACAAAAAATCTAGATGACTAATGGGAGGGAGATGTGGAAGAATGAGTCTGGGAAACAGGACTATATGATACTGTGAAATAGACACATCGCAGTCAGAGATATGTGCACAATGTGGGTAACTATTTCAAGTAATACAGCACCTCCTCAATATATTTCTCACACCAGAAAAGGAAACAGAATAGCTCTAAAGTCTTTTACATGATAACAGAACAGATGTACTATACACCAGAATGTAGCCATAGGGACGGCCACAGAGAATCAATGCAAATTAAAAAAAAAATACATGCATACGTGTGTGGATAATGTGTGTGTGTGTGTGTGTGTGTGTGTGTGTGTGTGTGTGTAGATCGATCAGTCTATCTATATATCTATATCTGTATCTATCTGTATACCCCCTCCTGGTTTTTAACAGAACATGCATTAAGAGAGAAGCAAAACTCGTTTCTATTTTCCCAGTGTTTGCAGAGATCTTTGCAAGGTAAATGAGAAATTCAAATAATGTTTAGTCAAGGCTCTTTGGCTATAGAAACCCACCATGCTGAACCAGGAAAGAGGATTTATTTGAGGATACAGGGATATTTTGGTTACCCAGGGAGAAACTACACCCAAGTTTCTGGAGGAACCAGAACATAGAAATGACAGACATCAAGCCTTCAGAATGTTATTAACTTATTCTCCTTCCTTTTAAAAACATTATGGTTCCTCATCTTTGGTTCTCTCTGGGATCCTAATAAATTCATGTGTCTGCAGATGGATGTTTTTGCTGTTTTATGCATGTGGTTAAATAGGTCCCACATAAGTTCTCATATTTACAAGCCAAGCCACCATCATTTTAGTTTAATTCCAAGTGCTTAAAATAATCTGATTGGCCCAATTTGGGTTATATGACCAGCTCTGATCAGGAGAGTTATCATCTAGAGTTAGTTAGCAGCTGCTGCTCATGAAAGAATAAGTTAGCTCTCCGAGAAGTGCCTTGTAAACTGGACAAACACTGTCTTTCAGTGGAAATGAGGTAAGTAAATATATCTAGCAGATTTCTCTTTATCTCTAGGTAACTTAGTTACCCTACTCATTATCTCAGGCAATCACTCAGGCAATCACAGTGCCTCATGATTTCAGAACATAATCATCACAGTTTTAGCAACTGGTATAAAGACTCTTTTTACATAACGTTTTAAGCTAACTGTTTTGATAGAAATCCCCTGGACGGTTTTCCTTATGAAACTTGAAGCTCTCTAAGCAACTGCTACATTGTAATGAAATGCCTTACCTTGGGCCCCAGGCTCCAACCTAAATTAATCAAGACCTATATATAAATGGGTGCAACCTGAGAAAATATCTGTGGATAAACATAGGTCTGCACTGGAAGCATAGAGTTGACTTTTCGCACCAGGATCAATTGTGAAAGTAGTATTCTGTTCAGAATGCTCTTTGTCAGATTGTCTCATCACTGTTGCTGATGTTAGAACTACATTCAGTCACAGTCATAAAATGGAAAGCCTCCAGGCCACCCCTCCCCTGCAGCCTGAGTCAGTGAGACATGGAGCACCTGTTCTGACATGCAATGATGGACCTCTTCCGGAACGGCCAAAACACAGATCGGTTTTTTTAGTAATGCAACTCACTTCCATTGAGTCCTACCTAGAGGGCTGAGAAAATGTGACACCCAGCTCTTCTTTGGCCACGTACTGTGTCTTTTATTGCTCTAGATAATGGGAGAAATTGGAACTAGAATTCAAGCTCGACTATATCTGATGGGTACTGAATCACATGTGTCTCTATGTAAGTTCCCACTTAATTAAAGGGGAAAAAGTAATTTCAGCAGGTCCACTCTTGGGACTAGAAAGTTAGATCTTAATTAGACTAATTTAGTAAGTGGGGCAATATGATATGTGCTTCAGTTACAGTTCTTTTATAAACAATTCATTTGAAATCTCCACTCAGTGCTTATCATGGCTGTACCCAGAAGTAATTTCTTCAAATCTTTTACAGATCCTAAGGTCCTGATTTGATGTTCTCAAATTCCCTGCCATCATCTAACATAGCCAACAACTGATGTACTCAAAGGAATACTTACCCGAATGTTGAAACTGGGTGGTGGTATTAGGAAACAGGACCAAAACCCAACTCCCAGATCTTCTCCTGGCTGGTTGCCTATTGCTGCCCTAGATTCAATATCACCCTTAGAACCAGGTAAGAGAGTTCGGGTCCCCTGTTATAAACCTACTCTGTCCATGCTTTCTCTCCAAGGAGTTAAAAGTCTGCAAACAAGGGGTATGCCCATCTAAAACTTGGTAAAATCCCACAATTCACTTTCTAAACAGCCCAAGCCTCCTTCCAACATATATGTAGGGCATTTCTAGAGTCTGTTCTCTCTAGGAAATAATGCGCAGCTATAGGGCCCTCGCCAAGACCCAAGAAAGGGCCAAAGGACTGGTTTTTGCAGGAACAGAGATGAAACTTAGACTTACAGATTGGGATAGTCATGTAACCAGATCCTCCCTAGGGTGGGATAGAGGCAGCAATAGAGGAGAAAGGAATGGGTTACCTCCTTTAGGGCACAAGGGACTGGCTCTCCTTATGCAGTCATCTATTGTTACAGAAACCCAATAAATTCAAATATTTTAAATTCAAACCTGGCCTTTTAGGTTATTATGAAGGTTTATTTTTCAAAGTAGGAGAATAGACTTATTTTCTTTAAATTATTGGCTTAATTTATAACTTTATTACTTGGGCATATGGTATGTGGGCCTCCATTTGTATTCTTCCCAGGGACTAACAAATGTTAGAGGTTAGCATGCCCAGAGTCTTAGAAGTTTCCAGAAAAATGCAAATGGTTTTTCAAGATATGACTTTTCCCCCTAACTCTAAAGTATTTGTTTGCTAGGCTAAGTTGGACAGGAAGAGACAAAAACAAAATCCTCTGTCAACTTAAACTGGAATCAGATTAGGCAGCACAGCCTGTTTATGTCTCTTCCAAGCCCAGAGCTACATTTCTTCTCTTTATATTCAATCTTCAAAACCAAGGGAAGGTGAATCTAAGGAAATGCCTAAAGAAGGGGAGTGGAAGATACAGGGTTGACTTTAAGACTTAGAGAACATCAAACTAAAACCGTCTCTAGGATTCTTGTATCTGACACTGACCATGGGACCTGAAAGACATTTTCTCTATCTACACTTGACTATGATTTCTTAATGAAGAGACACTGAAAATTACCATCGAGATATTATTTGTATTTCTGGGGCACAAAAAACTATAGGTTGAATACTTTGTTCTGTGACTCATTTTGCTGCTATGCTTAAGTCCAGAAGAAAAATCACTTTCAAGGGTTGTTATAAACTGACATCTAGACTTGGAAGACCTGAAGCTAAGATTATTGTGGGAGAGTGGACTGAGAAATGTTCTTGAGCAGTGCCCTTTAGAGAACCATGCTTCAGTGAGATCAGCATGTGCCCAGGTGTGCCCTAACTCACAAACACAGCCTTCAGTGATGCCCCAGACAGAGTAGGGTTGCTGTTTCACAGCATTCAAGTAGCAGCGTGAATGCTAAACATTCAAATTTCTTACTATCCTTCCTCTGGTAAATTAATCCTGCAATATTTTATTATGATTATGATTATGATTATTATTACTACTACTAAGCACCTAGGCACCTAATATGAGCGTATAGTTCAGATGTTAGTAAAGTTTGTAATGTCAATATTATTCACTGCTGATCTTCTGATCAACTGCCATGTTTTCTGGCAGGTCAAAATGTGGAAGCATTAGCCATACGGTCTGTTCTCAAGCTCGATGTTATATCCAGCTACGTGGCAATGTAAATGCTTATAACGCCTAACCTTCTCAGGGCTCACCCTGTGTGTAAGCAGGTTAGGTGGCTGCCTCAAAGGCATGATTTTGGAGGCTGCAAACCCTCCAAATATTTTGGGTATTTTAAAAATATGCGATATTTTTAAACATCTACTTTGCACCCACTATTGTACTAAAACGTTTGCTAAATGCTAGAGCTGGGAAGACAGAGACTTTGCTCTCCAAATCAGCAGCGCTGTGAATGTTGCAGACATGGTTGACTTGCAAAGGTGTGTGGATTTCTTGTAGGAAAGGTGCTTTTTGTCATTAAGTAACTAGGTCTCTATGTTGCCTGGGTTAAAAATGCAAACATGGAAGATAAAACTCAATGGTCTATTAATATCTGTATTAGTTAGGTAAAGGCTAAGCTGCCATTAAAAATATAGGTCCCAAACCTAGTGGCTTTACCAGATCTGTCAGTTCTTAGGACATGTCTTCATCTGTATGAGCAGAGCTAAATGGCATATATGTCCATGTTCTGGCTCAAGGCAAGGGAAAAGAATACATTATGAGGGCAAGCAATGTTTTTTAAACCAATGAAGTAGGCATTGCACTTACCATTTCGGCTCGTATTCTCTTGGTGATAACTAAGTCACATACCGGAGTCAGCTGCAAAGAAGGCTGGAAAATATAGTCTTAGCTGTGCAGCCACATACCCAGTTTGAACTCTATTACTATGGAAGAATATGAGTGTGGATTTTGATAGACAACTAGCAGTCTCTACCACGGGATCACTCAAAACGTCAGCTTTTTCTGCGTAGTCCATTCAATAAGGTAGCGATTGCTTTAGTAAAATCTTGAAGTTATGGGATGTAGAGCAGGAATATTTTTAACAGGGAGAGAGTAAATAAGCACTCTGCAGATTATGTGAGCCTGATGGTGAGTTCAGTGTGGAGACAAGACTACAGGTGCCCAAGATAAGTTTGGAGACCCTGTGAGGGACCCCCTTGGGACGTAGTGGAGCAGGCAGTAGCGCAAGATCAACATTTTCCCAGAGCTGTCTGCCAGCACATCAGTAATGATAATACACACACATTCACTTTTTGCAAACGATGTTGCACCTATACTTGCCTTTCCTACTGGAAAAGTAATATAGGTATGGACATTCCTTTTGGGAATTTCTATATATAAAGCTGTTTTAGTATTATCAGAAAAAAATCATTTTAAATTAATGTATTTACACTTGAGAGATTTCATATTCCCCCCCCCTTTTGATATCCTCATCTGGATTCTTAAAGAAAAATTTAAAATATACAATGAAAATTATAAGCATATATTTATGCTTATTCATTTGAAATGCTTGTGGTTTCTGGGAATCAGTAGTTATGTGGTGGTCTGGCGCCACCCAGCAGACTAAGCAAACATTGACTTTGTTACCTCTTCTAGCACAGGGCAGAGAGTGGAACTGGCAGACGTTCCTGATGGTGGCCTGAAGCAGCTTCCACCAAAACAGCCTGTCTTCCCTGGTCCACTAGGCAGTCAGGCCATTCAGAAACTACTGGGAAATAACTGATCTTTTGAATTAGATTATTTTTTAAATTATTTTTATTATTTTTTATGTTTATTTTTAAGAGAGAGAGGCTGTGAGTGGGACAGGGGCAGGGAGAGGGGGACAGAAGATCTAAAGCAGGCTCTGCACTGACAGCAAAGAACCCCATGCGAGGTTCAAACCCACAAACCATGAGATCATGACCTGAGCTGAAGGCAGACGCTTAACCGACTGAGCCACTCAGGCGCCCCAGATTTTTATTTTTTAAATGCCAATTTCTATGCCCCAAATTAGAATTTTTCCACCTTGTACTATTTCCATTTCCCCCCTTCTTTTCAGGAATAAAGTTGGGATTTGACTCTTTATTGCCACTCCTTAAAGTCCTTCTTCAAGTCCTAAAGTCTTAAGAAGAAACATCTTATTTATAGGATTGTAGTTTAGACTTCCATAATATTTACCTCTTTTCCACACAACCTTTCAATCTCCTGAGTTCCCTGGAGAGTACCTCCATTTGTATAAATTACAAAGAAAAGTGTATTCAAACTTTCTACTCTTTGTTGTGAAAAATATTAGTAGGCTTTTGCCCAAATTGCCTTTAAGTATTATTGCATTCTTCTTTATAAATGTATGCCTTTTTAGACCCTTCAGACAGTGCTGTTGATCAAAATATAGTACCAAGGGCTAATTATCTCTGAAGATGTCACTTAGGTCAAAAATTAACATAACGTAAAAGAAACTATGATAATCTCTCCACTTGGGAAGAGTTTATTGGTCACTTGAATTGAACAAAGGGCCTATGGCATCTTTCTTATAGCTTGTAGTAGACTTTTTAATTATTTGTGACACGGGTTATTGATTTCAAGTCAGAAGTTCCTATTCAGCTTAAAAGTCAAGATCCCTGAAAGATTAACCTCTATTAACTTTTTCTTCACCTGCACTTCTCATTCAGTTTTCAGTTCAGTACAATCAGGTTTCCAACCCTTTTCTTCATGAAAGTCATTCTGTTAAGAGTCGGGAGAAATGTTCCATTTTCTAATTTTTTTAAATGTTTTTTTTTAATTTATTTCTGAGAGAGAGAGAGAGAGAGAGAGAGAGAGAGGAGAGAGAGACAGCATGAGCAGGGGAGAGTCAGAGAGAGAGGGAGTCACAGACTGAAACAGGCTCCAGGCTCTGAGCTGGTTGTCAGCACAGAGCCTGACATGGGGCTCGAACCCATGAACCGTGAGATCATGACCTGAGCCAAAGTCTGGCGCTTAACCAGGCACCACCAATGTTCCATTTTCTAAATACAAGGAATGTGCTTCAGTCTCCACTGTCTTGTAGCATTTAGCTCCCCTGGCTACTATCGTCTTTTTGAATTCATGTCTCTCCTTGGTTTTCTCGACATAATTTTTTCTGATTATTATCCTATCCTTTCCTTCTTTGTGTCCACCACAGTTTCCTCTTCCTCTACCTCCTCTTTCTGAGACAGAGTTCAAGGGTCTGTATTTGGCCTTGTGCTTGTCTCTTGGTATCTTTTAACCATTCCACTGACATCAGTCACTATGACTATTTCTAATCTGAACTATTCAGTTGCCTATGGACATTTCCCTCAATGTCTCACAGATCAAAAAAGTATCCAAAGTGAAGTCATTGTCTTTCTTCTCAGTTGTGATTCTCTTCCTTACACTATTTTGATGAAAATCATCCATCCAGTCTCCCAGCAAGAATCCTTGAAGATTGTAGGAGGCTTCCTACCACCACCTCCTACCTGTACCAAGCATCCAAGAAGTGACTATAAATTATAGAAACTAATAAATTTTATAATTTAAATACATCTCCAGTTTATTACCTTTTCTCTACCCCCACTTTTTTCTTCATTAATTCAGCCCATCATCATCTCTTACTTGGTGACTGCAATAATTACTAATATATACTCAATCTCTCTCTCTGTCTCTCCCTGCCTCCTTCAAAACTTCTTTGACAATTCCACCAGAGCAAAACATGCAAATATGATCTTACTATTTCCTTATTATAAAGTTGTTCTATTAATTATTGGCCAAAGGATAATGAAATATTCTACTAAAATTATAAATTCATCCATTTCTTTTTGCAAAAATGTTAAAGTCTTCTGTGAATTTGTCTATATTTCTGTAAAGTTTTGCTTCACTTACTTTTAAGCTTTATTATTGGGAACATGAACATTTAGACAATTTAGTTCTCTTTGGTTAGTCGACTTAGTTATCATCTGAGATAGATATCATCTCTATCTCTGGTAATATTCTTTGTTTTGGAGTCTACATTATCAGATATTAATATAACCATGCCAACTCTGTTCTGATTGGGATTTGCATGGTATGTCTTTTTCCATCCTTTTACTTTCAAACTATTCATATTGCATTTAAAATGAGACCCTTGTAGAGACCATTATTAGTATTAGCAATTTTTAAACTATTATCAATTACTATTAGCAATCATCTTTAGTCCTTCTGACAATATCACTTTTTATTTGGCATATGTATTCCACTTACATTTAATGTAACTATTGGTATGGTTTTTATTTGTTTAAACACATTTCTTTACTTTTTAAATGTTTATTTATTCTTACAAGAAAAAGCATCAGTGGGGGAGGCGCAGAAAGAGGGGACAGAGGATCTGAAACAGGCTCTGCCCTGACAACAGCAAGCCCAATTCAGTGCTAAAACTCACGAACCTGAGTCATGAACCCTGAGATCATGACGTGAGCTGAAGTCAGATGCTCAGTGGACTGAACCACCTGGGTGCCCCACTGTTGTATGGTTTCCTTGGAGTTTGACACTTTACTTTTATTTTCTATTTGTTTTTCCTATTTTTCCTTTGATCTTACTTTCCTGCTAAATTAATCTAAGGTATTTTAGTATTCTATTTTATCTAATCTGCTGGAGTTTTATTTTATCTTTTATTTTTTTAAGAGGTTGCTCTAGGTATGCATCTTTATCATATTCTATCTTAAATTAATGTTATTTGGAAGCTCACCAAATTATAATTCCATGTACCCCATTTAATCATTTTTATAATTCTTATGTATATTGCTATTATATCTTATAAGCCCCACAATATAAATGTTGTTTTTGATTTAAGTATGCAGATGTCTTTCAAAGAAATCAGAAGAGAAAACATAATTAGAGTCATATTTATTTTCTTTACCATTTTCAGCATGCTTCAAGTCTTCCGGCAGATCTGAATTTCCAAATGGTATCATTTCTCTTCAGACTGAAGAACTTCTTTTTGCCTGTCTAGTAGTGCAGGTCTGATGGCAACAAATTCTCTCAGCTTTCATTTATTATTTATTTATTCATCTAAAAATGTATGCAATTTACCTTCATTTTTGAAAGCTATTTCTGCTAGACATAGGATTCTAGGCTGACATTATAGTTTGGTCACTTTCTTTTAGTCCCTTAAAGATGTCAATCCACTGTGCCTGCCTTGCAGTCCTTTTAATGAGATGGTCATTTCTCCGTGTGTGTTACACATTTTCCTCTGGCTCCTTTTAGAATTTTTCTCTTTGCGTTTGGCTTTCCGTAGTGTGACAGTGATATGCCCAGGTGCACTCTCTGCGAATTTTTTTTCTACTTGAGATTCTCTGAACTTCATGGATTTCTAGCTTATGTGTTTTAATCATAAGAAAAAATCATTTCAGTCATTATTTTGTAAGTCTCCCCCCCCTCCCCCCCGCCCTATTCACTCTTTCCTATCCTTCTGGAATTCCAATTACACATATCATTGACTGCTTGATATTGTTTCAGAGTTCAACGAATGCTTCTGTTTGGTGTATTTTTTGGTTTTTCTTTTGATGCTTTACTTACCAGAAAAGTGAGAATTGAAAAACAATACTGTTTTTTTTATTAATAATACTGTTTTTGTTTTTCCTCCAAAGATTTTAATTTCTTTTCTCAGCTGTTAATTATAGTCAGGAGATTTTTCACATTTCAACAAGGTTTCATTTGACTGGGACTGAGTTGCAGCTCATGTCTCATCCACTCAAGCCCCAACACCCAGTTTCCTACAGAAGGGCTAGTATCTTCATTCTTTCCAGGATTGGATGTGGGGCCCCCTTTTGGATTCCTCCATATCAGGCATAGGGAGAATGTGGGAGATGAGACAGATGATATGTTTTCTTTCTCTTTATCGGTCCTCCCTTCACTTGCATTTTTCACAGTAAATTTGGGATGGGGGAGAGAGAATTTACTGTGTTGAGCAAATTCTTCTATTTATAGCTTTTCAGACTCCCAAGCTTCCAACCTGTCTCCACCATTGCCAGGAGCCCGGGTGGCTTCCTGTCCACTCAGTTAAGTTCTGGATCTTGAGCAGCTCTCTTCTCTCCCTGCCTCCAGACTATCCAGGACTCACTATTCACTTATGAAGGACTCCTCTCTCTGGAAATAAGTTCATCAAGACTTCCATGTTTCCATTGTTCTTTGATAGTTTCACATAAGTATGGTTTTTAAGTTATCTGTATATGTATAGATTTTATGTTTCCACAGGAGCTAAGGTTTTCTCTGTCATACTTGGAAGCAGAAAGTACCTAAAGAAGTTTTAAGGATTTTTTTGAGACTCTATTCAGTGTTACCTCTCAGAGGTATATACTGAACTTCTCTTTTGAAACTAATTCTTCTGTTGTGGCTCCTGTATACAATCCTATATCAGCTGTGATTCTTTAGAGTACCTAGTTGTTTATAAGATCTATCTTTCCATAAAATAGTAAAATATTTGAGTCCAGGGCCACATTTAATGCCAATAAATAGTGTAGATTGTGCCTCACAATAGACACATAATGCATGTTTATTGAATATACCGTATTTTCTATAGCCTCCCTGACCATGAATATGCTGGCGTTTTCATGTTGCTGTTGTTTGTTTTGTTGTTGTTATGATTCCCCTCATATGAAATTTTCTTCCTTTCCTTTACCTAGGAAACTCAAGCTTATGCTTCAGCATCCAGCTCAGTCAATCTCGTTTTGGTCAGATTTCCCTGAGCCTCTTTAAGAGCACTTACCACATTGTATGGGAATTTTAATTATGTTGCCATCCCCAGCCCTAGAGTGCAAGCCATGGAAGACAGTAAAAGGAAGTAGCTTAGTGTGGTTGAAAGAACATTGGCTTCGGTTTCAGATGGGCTGGGGTTTAAATGGACCAGATTTGTACTTAATAGTTTGGAAATCTTTACCTAGTTTCTTAAATTTTCTGAAACTGCCTGTGTACAATGCCTGACACATAATTGGCACTCTATAAATGGCAGCTATTATCACTGTGTGGTATTAAAATATTTGGCGTTACAAAGTATTCACCAAATATTTATTGAGTGACCTAGTGAACCATAGCTGTAGTGATTTAATTAAACTTTCAGCAGCTTTTGCTCTTACTTGGGTTATCTCTGTAAACTACTTCTGTCTTGTATCTGAGATTTCTCATTTTCATCAGTTTATCAATGCCTCTTAATTAACTGTTTTCATATAGATTTTGAATGAAGTCAAGGTGGCCTGTGATAATACCCTGCCTATTTAAAACAAATTTATTTTTGATGTCTCACATTCTCAAATTTTGCTAAAAGTTTGCAGTTATCAGATATCTAAAATTAAACCTTCTTTCATGTGCTGTCATAATTCCTTAGACGAAAAAAGAAGGGTTCGTAGTAAATGCCAGCCAGTTGTGATAATAAATGTTCATTAAATCTTTATACAATTGATATGTACATATTTCATAATAAATTCACTAAGTGTTGAAAATATTTTCTTTAAAATTTTTTTAATGTTTTATTTATTTCTGAGAGAGAGAGAGAGACAGCGTGAATAGGGCAGGGCCAGAGAGAGGGAGACACAGAATCCAAAACAAGCTCCAGGCTCTGAGCTAGCTGTCAGCACAGAACCCGAAGTGGGGCTTGAACCCATGAGCTGTGAGAGCATGACCTGAGTCGAAGTCGGGTGCTTAACTGATTGAGCCACCCAGACACCCCAAAAATATTTTCTAGCTAATACAACATACATATCACAATTTATGATGTATAATTTTATTTTTTTCTGCTTTTCCTCCTTTTTTTCCAGTTTTTATTCAAATTCTGGTCAATTAATATATAAGGTCATATTGGTTTCAGGGGTAGAATTTAGTGATTCATCACTTACATACAACAACACCCAGGGCTCATTACAACAAGTGCCCTCCTTAATACCCATCACGCATCTAGCTCATCTCCCCCAACCTTCCTCCGTTAACTCTTAGTTTGTTCTTCATAGTTAAGAGTCTCACGGTTTGCTTCTCTCTTTTCTGTTTTTTTCCCCACCCCGTATGTTTTCCTCTTCCTCCTCGGATGATTTCTTCCTTCTTGGCCTGGAGCCACCCTTCACAGTGCTTGCATGCTTCTGAGGTCTTAGATCTGTGGGCTTCAGCCTGGTCAGACAGAAGCTTCTTGCGGGCCTTGTCTGCCTTCAGCTTGTGGATGTGTTCCATGAGAATCTGCTTGTTTTTGAACACGTTACCCTTCACTTTCAAGTACAGGCTGTGATACATGTGGCAGTCAATCTTAGCTTCGTGGTATCTTCTGAGCAGCTGGCCCAGATTCTCATCCTCCTCATCCAACCTGGTCCAGATAACTCAGGCTACCTTCTGAGGCATCCAAGCATTAGCAGTACTTTTTCTCTTACCACTGCTCATACGCCCGCCCTTCCAGCAGGCCACGGTGCTTTCCCAGCACTCCCCTAGTGAATAGACAGTCACAAGCTTCTGGATGATCAGCCCATCTTTCATCACTTGCTGGATCTGCTGATGGGAGTTGGCATTGGCAATTTCACTGGGATCATTGGGGTCCAGCCAGTCCTTCTTTTTGCCACAGCGGAGGACCCTGGAGGCAAGCCTCTTCTGAAGCCTGAGTGCACTCATGGGTGCAGCTACAAGGGCAAAAGGAAAGCTCAACCACACCTTCTTTTTTTTTTTTTTTTAATTTTTTAAATGTTTTTATTTATTTCTAGGAGAGAGAGAGAGAGAGAGAGAGACAGCATGAGCAGGGGAGGGTCAGAGAGAGAGGGAGTCACAGACTGAAACAGGCTCCAGGCTCCGAGCTGGCAGTCAGCACAGAGCCCGACGCGGGGCCCGAACCCACGAACCGCGAGATCATGACCTAAGCGAAAGTCGGACGCTTAACCGACTAAGCCACCCAGGCGCCCCTAAACCGCACCTTCTTTATCCATTCATCAGTTGATGGACATTTGAGCTCTTTCCACAATTTGGCTATTGTTGATAGTGCTGCTACAAACATCGGGATGCATGTGCCCCTTCAAATCTGTATTTTTGCATCTTTTGGGTAAATACTTAGTAGTGCAATTGGTGGGTCGTAGGGTATTCTATTTTAAACTTTTTGAGGAGCCTCCATACTGTTTTCCAGAATGGATGCACTGGTTTGCATTCCCACCAGCAGTGTAGGAGTGTTCCCCTTCCTATGCATCCTTGTTATGGCCTATAATTTCAAAGTTCATAAATCCAGACTGAATATTTTTCTGAAGGATTAGGGATTTTTTATTTCCTGTAGTAAAAATATATTATTGACTATGTTATCCACTTCTTCAGAGAATCTTATTTTTTTATGTTTGTTGTAGACCGACAATAATATATTTGACATGGCAAGATAATATTAATTTGCATTTCTCAGTTATAGTCAAGTCACTTCTCACTGTGATAAGATATTGAAAGGGTGGGGAACCCAGTAAGACATCCTGACACAGCTGTACATTTCTGAAGCATAAACAAAATGAAGAATCTGAGAATCCACAAATCAATTCTTCAGTGTAGATATTCATTATCTGCTATCTTGCTTGACTGAACAACTCTGTGACTGAACCAGAATTAGAACTCATTTAAGTTTTTTCCACTTCTTGTAGCACATTCATGAAACAAAGTGCCAGGATGAAATGGGCACACTACCAACTTCATGGATTTTTCTCCTGTATATCAGGATGCTTACCAGCCCAAATATGCCTTGTTTCTGTTCTCTTCAACCCCTGGGCTTGATTTTCCTCATCTGCAATTTGCAGTTTGCTGAGCCTAAACTCCATCTCGTTTTATATGCAATACAACCTTTCTTCTTTGTTTTGCCAGTGAATTCGTGCTTGCTATTTTGAAAACCACGTAAGATCCAACACCCCTCCCCTCCCAACACACACACCACTGCCAAACACTGCTGATTCAGCAGGGCACTTTTCCCCTAGAAAGGCAAAGCCATTTCTAGTGAAAGTTCTCCTAAAGATGATTTGTTTCTTCTTAGCATTATAAGTTTTGTCATCGTCTGCATTTCTCTCAGCATAAAACACTCCCTCCTGCCTTTTCCTTTTATTTATTGGCTGCTGTGCTAACAATAGTTTTCCTGGAAGCAGGGGCATTTCTTTCCTTCTGACTTCTTGCTGGTCAACACAACTCTTCACTTTGACATGTTACATTTGGGAATGAAATATTAATATACGAGACTAGGCGGTGTTTCAAGGAAGATGAAATAAGGAAGTAACACATAATTGATAACTTTTTGACATGGAAAATGTATGTGTGTGTGTGTGTGTGTGTGTGTGTGTGTGCGTGCACACACACACATGTTGTAATGGGATAGGGAATAATTTCTTTATTTTTAAAAGATCATTATGGGGGTACCTGGGTGGCTCAGTGGGTTAAGCCTCCGACTCTCGATTGTGGCTCGGGTCATGATCTCAGGGTCATGGCACCAAGCCCTGAGCCAGGCTCTGCTCTTAGCATGGAGCTTACTTAGAATTCTCTCTCTCTCTCTCTCTCTCTCTCCCTCCCCTTGTCCTTTTCCCCTGCTTGTGCCCTTTCTATTTCTTTGAAATAAAAAAAAAATAATAAAAGAGCATTATGAGCCACCATATAGTTTTTATGAGGTGATTTGCGTATCTTTGCAAACCTAAAGCACTTCTCTTCCTTATTCAAATGGAATTTAGCAATTCAGTTGGTAGCTGAAAAACAAAAAAATCTGAAAAATGCAAAGGAATTGGAACCAGAAAACACAAGTGAGGAGTAGAAGGCGGTGTTGGAAAGGAACCAAATTTCTACGACTGAGAATCTTCGTGCTTAACTAACATCTCATCAGTTCTGCACGCAAGTAGCTGAGTTTTTCATGTTTATAAATGAGATACTCAAGGATTTAATGATTAGGAAAGGGAAAAAAAGGTAAACAGTGTTATGCTTACCATGTGAGATGGGGGACAGTGTCTTTCTCCCTGGTCTTTCTCCTATAATAACAACAAGCAGATCTGACATTATTGTGTCTCGTGAAAAGCAGAGACAAATGATGATAGTTTAAATTTCCTGAAGATATTTTGTGATATATGTTTGTCATCACCCTTTGTTCTTATCAAGAAAAGGGCAAGAAAAATTGTTCATGTAATTTTTTTCCAATTAAAATGTTCATTGACAAAAACTTGAAGACTTTAGTGTATCACCATCATGTTTATTTTGAAAGGACTTTGTCATTTGCACACTCTTATTCATAAATTATAAATATTTATAACATGCCCAGGCATTCGTGACTAGTTTTGACAAAGCAAAGCAGAACAAAATGAGCTGTTACTTCTTAATAATAAGTCAAATCTGAGTATAACAAATAAAAAAAAATCTCTAAGCTCATGACCACAATTTTACCCACTTATTTGAAATTGTGTAAGAGTCCATTTGGGGGCACCTGAGTGGCTCAGTCGGTCAAGCATCCGAATTAGGCCCAGGTCATGACCTTGCAGTCTGTGAGTTGGAGGCCAATTCAGGCTTTGTGCTAACACCTTGGAGCTTGGATCCTGCTTCGGATTCTGTGCCTCCTCCTTCTCTCTGCCCCTCTCCAGCTCACAGTCTGTCTCTCTTTCTCTCAAAAATAAATAAACATTAAAAATTAAGAGTCCATTTGGATATCTTTTTAATATAAAAATAAATATAGGGGCGCCACTCTGGTGGCTCAGTCAGTTACACGTCCAACTTTGGCTCAGGTCATTATCTCACATTTCATGGGTTTGAGCACCACATCAGACTCTGTGCTGACAGCTTGGAGCCTGGAGCCTGCTTAGGATTCTGTGTCTTCTTTTCTGTGTTCACCTCCACTGCTTGAGCTCACTCTGTCTCTCTCTTTCTCAAAAATAAATAAACATTAAAAGTTTTAAAAACATAAAAATATATAAACATATATGAATACTATTCCTTTGTTATACACCTAAAATATGCTTGCAATGTGATCAAATTAAGATTTTCTTGGAACTTAGTAGCATATTTCTTTGAAATTTGGTTTCTGGACTATCTGCATCAGAACTATCTAAATCAGGGCTTCTTAAACTATTTGGGAGAAAGGTTTTTTAATATTTTTTATTTTTCCTAATCTGTAGAGAACTGAAATTTTTATTCTACACTCCGTGCAATGAGGCCAGTCCACTAATTATGGGGCTTGGATGTAGCAGCAATGTCAGATTGTTCATAAAGTTTCTAGGCCTTTATTCTCATTATCAGTATTTCTTTCTTCCAGGAGGGTAACAAATAATTTGCAAACTTGTGCTTGGCTTCAAAGCACATGTCGAGTAACCCTGAGTGAGCAAGCTCATGAAAATCTGAATCAGAGTCTTGTGAGGTGGATCTTAAGGATCGGCATGTCTAACAAGTCCCTAGGTGATATTTGTGTAAAAGTCTAAGAATTTTGCTTTCAGATAAATACAAATATCAACATTGGTTTCAATCACAAGTCCATGCAACTTAATGTTAATTATAGTACTTTATGGGGCAAATCAATTTGTAACCGGAATTTCCTCCACAGCCCAGCACATGGCCTCCCCACAGTGTCTTCAGCGGTCAGCATCCAGGGACTTCATTCAGTTTTCATCATCTGAAGACCCCTAGTTTTTGTCCCTTAGACACATGTGGTCTTTTTTCCTACCTTGGCTTTCAAAGTATTGCACCAGAGGATTCATCTCTCCTACTTCTGCATTTCTTTTACTTATTTTTTCCCTGCTTATTCTGCCCATTAGCCTTGCTCCAAGTTCAATGTTATTGTTGTTATATATATATATAAAATGTTTATTTATTTATTTTGAGAGAGAGAGGTAGAGAGCAAGCAGGGGAGGGGCAAAGAGAGAGAGAGAGAGAGAGAGAGAGAGAGAGAGAGTCCCAAGCAGGCTCCACAGCTGTCAGTGCATAGCCCGAACTGGGGCTCAAACTCAGGAACCATGAGACCATGATCTGAGCTGAAACCAAGAGTCCAACACTTTACCGATTTAGCACTCAGGTACCCTTCCTTGTTGTGTTTTTATACATACTTTCTTTCTCAGTGATTTTACTCATTGTGATGACTTCCTTCTATCATCTCTATATTAACAATTCCAGTTTTGGTAATTAAAATTTTTTAGTGTTTATTTATTTATTTTGAGAGAGAGAAGAAGTGCAAGTGGGGTACGGGCAGAGAGAAGGTGAGACAGAATCCCAAGCAGGTTCCACACCGTCAGTGCAGAGCCTGATGTGGGGCTCCAGCTCATGAACCATGAGATCATGATCTGAGCTGAGATTAAGACTTGGGTGCTTAATTGACTGCACCACCCGCCCCCTCCCCCCACCAGTTTTAGTGATGTTAATCCAGTGTTTTTTCTACCCTTCCACTCTGCCTATAAGATTATCATCCTTGAAACTCTTATGTCATTCATTTCTATCTCTGCCAGTGCTATCTTTTGACCCGTGCCTTGAAAATGGCCACATAAGTTATATCCTGTACAATTTTGTTTACATGCCATTCAATTATTCTTCAGTGAATGCTGTCCCCTGGAGTTGGGCGCCATAGTAATCCCAATTCTCCCAATCACCCTTGGCTTACAATCATGCAGACAGACTTCTTTACACTGTTTACAATGTCGTTTGTTTCTACATTCAGCAACAGAGCGCAGCTGGGAGCAGCTGACAGAGAGCCAGGGAAATGCATCCGTCAGCAGTCAGCTCTACTGCGTGACAGCATAGAACAGAGAACAAAGATGGATCTGAGGGCAAACAGACCCAGGATCAGCATGCCAGTATACATATATTCAGGAAATGTATATTTGCCTAGGTTAGAGTGGGCTGCACTAAGCAGAAGTTTCTCCAGGATGGGAAGGAGTTCTGAAATCATGTCATGGCAACTGTCTTCCTCGTGAGATAATCCCCGAGTAAGCTATAAAGAGGTAAAGCAAAACAAAGGAATACCTGACTTTAACTGAGGTATGGTCACCAGCCTTAAAGAAGAACTCCAGGAAATGAGGGTGAGCCATGCAGAAAGCTCCTTTTGTACCAACTATGCCAAATCCTCAAACCAAAGTGGACTGCATGGCTTTCTCTCTTGATTCTATCCTTTTGCTTGAGCTCTTCTGAATTTGTAACTCAGGATACCTATGGGCAAAAGGGCAAAATGGGCCAGAATCAAAGAGAGATATAAAGAAGAATAAAGAAAGTGTGTGTCCTGATATGAGACAGCTGGCTAGCACTGCCTTGCAAGTGTGGCTCAGGACAGGCCATGGATCTAGACTCAGCAATCATGTGGTAAAGGAGTGATGAGAAGATGGAGGGCTCACGGTAAGGGAGCAGGCCCAGGCCTGCTGAGCACAGAACAGCCTGTGCTGAGTGGAAGACAAGGGAGACTGGGGGGGTGGGCACCCAAAATAATATGTTGACTTTCAGCCCTTTCAAAACCTCTTACAACATGACTCAAGTCCATCTTCTATCCTCTAGATTAGGGGAAGGAAGTGCAGTTCTGTCTCTATGCCAGAGCAAAGGGGGCTCAAATTAAAAGGAGTCATGGTGCCTGCTCTGAGGAAGCTCACCCATGTGACTAGGGGAAGACAACCTATAGCTATTCCTGTTCTTTCTGCAGTGTCTGGCATGGGCATGGCAAGTACTTCAAAAATGGCGATGTAGGTTGACGTCATAAAAATAAGAAAGTAAAAAGCTTCCTGCTTTTTGATATTTATCATTACGGAAGAACATAGATGTGTCATGCTATCCAGACCAAATATTATTCTGGAGTTAGACACTTACATATTTTAAGTATATCTTTGTCAATACGACTTTGACCAAAGGTGTCCAGCACATAGTGTCAATGTATATCATTACAAAACTCACCAATTATAGTGCTTGCTGCTATGGCTTGTGTGATCTTGTCTTCCCAACTCTTCATTAATTGGAATACTGTAATGGAATATATTACCCTTTGAAAACGTGAACTTGAGGCACCTGGGTGGCTCAGTTGGTTGAACCACTGACTCTTTTCGCTCAGGTCATGATCCCAGAGTCGTAGTAGGGTCGAGCCCTGTGTTGGGCTCTGTGTTGAGTGTGGAGCCTGCTTGAGATTTTCTTTCTTGATCTCCCCTTACTTCTCCCCTGCACATATGCATGCTCTCTCCCCTTCTCTTTCTCTAAAAGAAAAAAGGAAAGACAGAAAACGTGAACTTAACCAGTGTTAAAGGGTGTTCTCTGAGCGATAATTGTAGGAGTTTGGAAAAAAGTTGCTTAGAAACAGTTTCCCAGGTTTCTTCTGATCATAACAATATCTTTGCATTTATTGTAGAATACAGATTCTCAGGACTCTCGGAGATTCTGAATCAGTAGATCTGATGAAGGGCGCCAGGAAATTGAAGTTTTTAACAAGTACCCCATGTGAGTCTTATGATCAAGAAACACAATTGTAAGGTATCTATCTCTGAAATCTAATATTCTATAATTCTATTGTAATCTCTTGGACCACACTGAACATATCTCTAATGGCTGTATCAGAGTTAGAATTGCACCAAGAACAAAGAGGGTATTCAGTATTGATTTAATTAATCATTGGTGAGCATTTGACACATTCTTAGCCTTCAATTCATATGCATAGTTTATAGCCAGTGGTGTTTGGATGGTGACTTGTAGGTGAAAGTGGATCATTAGAAACAAAGTTATTGTGATTTTCAAAACATTTCACATTTCACAATGTCTTTTTATTATGGGCTCTCTTGCAAACCTCATCACAACCTGATAAAGTGCTGTTACTGATATTTTGCAAATGTAAAAGTCATGAATGTTCAGAACCTGTTCCTTTTTCCTCAGTTACTGCATGTGGAATTAAGATTCAAATTCTTATTTCAGGGTTCTTTATGATCTTTATGATCTTTCTATCAGGCTACTCCTCTAACACAGGCAATCCTGCCTGTTCCTGTAAATCCAGCAGAAGAGAATTCACTACTTTATTGTTGCATATAAAGACTAGTATTTAAAAGTGAAACCAGCCAGTACCAAAATTGATAACTATTATATACAAAACATGAGACCAAAGTGGAATATTCAACTTTTGAGAGTTATCACATCTCAAAAAAAAAAGGACTTTAGTAATTTCTAATGAGTTCAAGAAAATATCCCTCTGGTCCAATCAATACATCCTCATATCTCATCATTTTCTTACCCCAGTACTGGCCTTCATTCTTCTAAATGACATAAGTAAATGGTGTACTTTTGAGAAGGTTGGGGAATGAGTCCAATGAGTTAGCAAGAAATTTTCAAGTTTCCCTTCAGAGGATGAATTGAAATTAGAAAGATAATTGAACGTCCATTGTAGGTGCTTGTAAAAGGTACAGATTCTTGAAGTCCACCTCAGACTGATAAAATCAGAATTTCTAGGATTGGGTCCTTTTTAGGATATTTATGCACAGTTATACCAGAAATACTGCTGGAAAGAGCTTAACCTGATTGTTTACATAGAGATAAATCTTTTTTTGAGGAGCTAGTTCCCTACGTACATGTCAAAGTTGTGGCAGCTTTTGGTAGCACCTATAAGAATAGATCAACATTAATGAAGAGTTGCTTGTTTGGGGCACATAACGTTTTGTCTCAGAGGAATTGAGATATCAGATACTTACCTCTCTTAGTTTTTAAAAATGCTTATTTATTTTAGGAGAGAGCAAGAGCACTAGTGGTATAGGGGCAGAGAAAGAGAGAGGGAGAGAACCCCAAGCAGGCTCATGCTGTCAACACAGAGCCAGATGCAGGGCTCAATCTCATGAACTATGAGATCATGACCTGAACTGAAATCAAGAGTCAGATGCCCAACTGAGTGAGCCACCTAGATGCCCCATATCTCTCTTCTTCATAGCAGAAAAAAAAAAACATGAGTTTGAGAGATGAAAGGATAAAGCAGCATTTTTTTTGTACCGAGTTAATTGTTATTTTCTATTTAATCTCATACTCTGCATCTTTTTTTGGAAAATAAGCAACTGTATTCTTTGCCAGTATTATTAAATCCTAAATTGTGTCCATTTGTTATGTGGCTTGTATTTATACAATCAGAAAAGAAACTAATGCTCAAGCCAGCAATCTCCAAACAATTTCCATTGGAAATACAATATTTTTAAAATCTACAGATAGCAAATGTTGCTTGGCCATGAGCTATATCAAGACTGAGGAAAAGTTAAAATGAAAAAGTTGAGAAGCACTGAAATGTTAAGTTATAGTACAACTCCACCCGATGGATAGCTGTTGAATTTCACTTGTGTTGAGAAATACTATATGTATGAGATGCCATCTGAACTTATACTTGATCACAATATGTGAAGATTAAATAGTTAATGATATGGATAGAGAAAGGGCTGGAAGAAAATGCATCCAGATATAAACAACTTTTGATAGGTATGGAAAACTTAGAGTGAATATGTTTTCTATATTTAAAATTTTTCCACGTTTTCATCTGTCTATATCTATATCTCTCTATATATGTAAACTTATGAGTGAAAAAGTTCAGCAAAGTACATTTTTAAAAAGTAGGAAACATTTTACAAAGTGCCGACAGGCAGTTTTGTGGGGCTGTCTCCATGATAAAAAGGTTATGCTGCTTAGCTCTTGTATCCTGTTTTTAATTGGTTGTGACTTGTAATCCAATAGTTCAATAAAAACAGAAGTGAGATAATTGCATTTTACTTCCACCTTTTCCATTAACTTGGTTTGCTATTATGGGCAAATAATTTAATATCTCTACATTGGTTTCTTCAGTGAAATGAGGACAACCACATTAGCTTTTTTTTTTTTTTTAACTTTAGCATCAAGAATTAATTGAGGCAATGACTGGAAAAAATCACTAGTACATGAAGAAAATATTCATTAATATTCTGCAAGATAATATCACTATTTCCTCGAGCAGTTTAGAAATACTAGCAACCTAAAGCTTTTTTTTTAGTAAAATAAAAAATGCCAAAAAATAAAAGTGGCAATGGAAACTTGTTTAGTTGAACATAAAAATGAATATGTTTCATGAATAAGTTAACCCTAAGTTGCTAAAAACATTACATATAGTAGCTTAAATAAGGTAGAATTTAATTTTTTTAAAATTTATTTTGAGAGAGAGAAAACACAAGTCATGGAGGGGCAGAAACAGAGAGGGAGAAAGAGAATCCCAAGCAGTCTCTGTGATGCCAGTGCAGAGCCCAATGTGGGTCTCAAACCCACGAAACCAGGAGATCATGACCTCAGCCAAAATCCAAAAGTCAACAGATGCTTCACTGACTAAGCCACCAAAGGCACCCCATAAGTTAATTTTTTTTTTGGTAAAGTCTGGAAATGGGCATCCAGACTGGTAGGGACACTATCACTAACATCCCCTTGAGTGATAAGAATTTAGTCATAAAGCCACATGCAGCTTTTAGAGGGGCTTGGAAATGCAATCTCTAAGTGCTTACTGTATTATTAGGGAAAAGGGTTAAAATTTTTTTATGTTGTTTGTTTTAGGCTAACTAGCATTCTGCTCATTATATTTACACTTAGCTTGGTTTCTGGTAAGAGTTTTTGAAACCATTGCATCATTGTAAGGAAATGATATCCCACACTTACTCCTTCATCATCTCATCCCATCTGATTGCTTTAAATTACACCAAATGTATGATCCTTGATGGAAATACACCAAAATAGTATAGTGAGCAGTATACTCATCCATCCACATGGACACCTAACATCTCAAATTTAACATGTGAAGTCAGTTAATGAACCAACATTCACCCCAAATCCAGAAGCTGGATTTGATTTCTCCCCTTCACAAGAAGTCAATCCATGATATTTCCATTTGGTCTTTCTTCTGCTGCTAATAGAAACTCTGTTTTAGACAGGCACCTGGCATCCCAGCTACAGACTATTTTTCCAGCTTCTATTGCAGTCAGATGTGGTTACGTGACTAAGGCCTGTTTTATGGGATAAAGACTGAAGCCACCCATGCGATTTCCAGGTCACGCTCATAAAAGAAGTGATAGCAAATGGAAATCTCATACTTGTACACAAATGTTTATAGCAGCTTTATTCATAAGAGACAAAACTAGACACAATGAAATGTCCATAAAATGATGAATGTATAAGCAAATTGTGGTATATCTATTCAATGGAATAGTTGTCAGCAACAAAAGGGGATAAACTGCTTATACACAGCTCAACATGGAAAATTTTCAGGATCATTTGGCCGAGTGTAAGAAGCTTTACACAAAAGAGTACTAATGGAATGTTTATATTTAGAATGAACACTAGAACAGGAAAAAATATTCCAACCTCCTTCCATAGTAGCAGAAAGATGAGTGGTTATCTGGGAGTATTCACTGCAAAGGGGCAAACAGGAACTGTTTTGGAATGATATATATTTTCCATATCTTGAGTTTATGGGTAGTTACACAGGCATGTACATTTGTCAAAATTCACTGACTGTAAACTTAAAATGTGTATAATTTATTGTATGTACATTATATATACCCCAATAAAGCTGGGTAAAAGAAAAGATAGCCTTATTTGCAGTAGAACTCAAACGGTAGCAATTAAAAATTAATCATGTTGAAAAGAAACAGTTCTCAGAAACAGAAATACCAATGGCCATTAGAAAATGCTCAAACTCATTAGGAGTAAATGTAAATTTAAGATATGATTTAGGCATATTAATTATTGAAAAAACAAAGAGGGTCCTTTCTGATCTGGCCTTTTCTGAAGTAAGAAGCTTTGGAGTCACCATTCAGTTCTAATAAGTGAAAAGTTGAACAAACTGAAAAAGCAACAATGCTCCTTAGATCTGTAAGAATAGTAAGTTCACAGGGCAAACCACTGCCTCTAAATAGTAGACGCCTATAGACAAACACAGAGAATCACAGCTTGCTGGAAGAGAAACTTCTTTGGGAATCAGTGGCAGGGTAGGGAAACTTGAACTGTAATTGAGGAATTGCTGGAGGCGCAGTTTAACTCAGAGTTAAAAACTCCAGAGGGATGCAGTTACTGGAAGGTTGCCACACTTTTGTGAGTTTTGCCTCCTGAAATTCTACCAGGTTCCTGCAGTGAACATTGGGTGAAAATGCCCTCACACTTCCAGTAGGGGGAATGGAAATTTTTTTTCAACTACATCAAAACATTCTGTTCTAAAGAAGGCTTACCCACAGGGGGTGCACCAGGGTGACTCAGTTAGTTAAGCATCTGACTCTTGATTTCCACTCAGCTCACGTCTTACTCTCAGCTCAAGTCATGATCTCATGGCTCGTAAGATTGAGCCCTGTATCAGGCTCTGCACTGACAATGTGGAGCCTGCTAGGGATTCTCTCCCTCTCTCTCTACCCCTCCCCTGCTCGTATGCACATGTTTTTTTCTTTCTCTCTCTCTCTCTAAAAATAAATATATATATATTTTTAAAAGAAGGTCTACCTGCAGGAGAAATTGTTTAACCAGAGTCTAACCTGCTGGCATTTTTATTAAAACCTAACTGACAAGAGTGAAGGGAAATATCCAACTCTAGCTGACTTTGTCATCATGTCCCCCTTAAATGGGAAGCAAAACAACTGAGAAATATATGAGAAGTCAAAGTCCTGAAGCAAAGACTCAGTAAAGAACTGAAACATAATTACAAGACTTGAATGTTTCCCCTCCTTCCACACTTTCCACCACATTACTAAAGCCCTTATAGCAATTCCTTTTACCTAGTATATCATGGCCAACTACCAAGAAAAATATACTAAAAGACAAAAATAAACAAAAACAAAAACATAGTTCTAAGACACAAAGCAAGAATCAGAACCAGACTCAGATACGGCAGGTATGTTTTGGAATGATCAGATTGAGTATTTGAAACAACTATGGTTAATAAACTAACGTCTTTAATGGATAAAGTAGACATCATGCAAGAACAGATGGGTAATGTAAGTAGAGAGATAGACATTCTAAGAAAGAACCAAAAAGAAATGCTAGGAATCAAAAATGCTGTGGTAGAAATGAAGGATGCCTTTGACTGGATTATTAGTGGACTGCATATAGCTGAAGAAAGAATCTCTGAGCATGAGGATATCTCAAAAGAAACCTAAAGTTGAAAAACAAAGGGGTAAAACCTGAAAAATGAAAAACAGAACAGAATATCCAAGAGCTACAGAGGTACAAGATACATGTGATAGAAGTAACAGAGAAGATAGAGAGAAAGGAATAGAAGATTTGAAGCAAGAGTGACTGAGAATTTCCCCCAAATTAATGTCAGACTTGAAACTACAGATCTAGGAAGCTCAGAGAATACCAAGCAGAGTAAATGCCAACAACTATACCTGGGTATATCATTCTCATATTACAGAAATCAAAGACAAAGAAAAAAAGCATAAAACAAGGCAGAGTGAAAAAACACCTTACCTAGAAAAAAAGCAAAGACAGGAATTATATTGATTTCTCCTTAGAAATAATGCAAGCTATAAGAGAGTAGAGTTAAATACTTATTATTTTTAAATGTTTATTTATTCATTTTGAGAAAGAGAGAGTGGGGGAGGGGAGGGGAGCGAGGGAGAAAGAGAATCTCAAGTGGGCTCCACGCTCAGTGGGGAACCCAACATGAGCTCCATCCCATGACCATAAGATCATGACCTGAGCCGAAATCAGAGTCAGACACTCAACCGAATGAGCCACCCAGGTGCCCAGAGGTAAATATTTAAAGTGTTGAGAAAAAAAATTCCACAAACTTAGAATTTTGTATCTTTAAGAATTTATCTACTGTGTTAGCACTGAGTGTTATATGTAAGTGATGAATTACTAAATTCTACTCCTGCAACTAAGATTACACAACATGTTAACTAACTGGAATTTAAATAAAACTTGGGAACTAAAAAAGAGAGAGTCAGAGAGAGGGAGAGTGAAGCCTATGGAAACAACTGTATGCTTTAAAAAAAGAGTTTACCTAGAATTATCTCCTTCAAGAAGGAGAAATAAGGAATTTTTCAGACACACAAAAATTGAGGAATTTGTTTCTAGTAGACTTCCCTTGAAAGAAATGTTAAAAGTTCTTTAGAGAACTTTTGATGATATTGGCAAGAAACAGATCTATATAAAGAAAAGAAGAGCACTGGAGAAGGAATAAGTGACAGCAAAAGAAAAACTTTTATTTTTTCTTTTCTTATTCTAAATGGAGTTGACAGATAACAGTTTGTTCAAAATGATAAGAGTTGACTTTACAAACTTATTTATAATATATATATGCATATATATGTATAACATATATAACATATATGCATATATATTTATACTATATATATGCTTATATATAAATAAAATGAATGACAGCAATGGTATCATGAAAGTGTGGGAAGAATTAAGATTATTTTGTTATTGTGAGGTACTCACACTACCTATCAAGTGATACAGAGTTATTTGAAAGTGGATTGGGATGGGGCGCCTGGGTGGCTTAGTCGTTAGGCGTCCGACTTTCACTTAGGTCATGATCTCGCGGTTCGTGGGTTCGAGCTCTGCATCCGGGTCTGTGCTGACTGCCAGCTTAGAGCCTGGAGCCTGTTTCAGTCTGTGACTCCCTCTGTCTCTGACCCTCCCCTGCTCACGCTGTCTCTCTCTCTCTCTCCTAGAAATAAATAAAACATTAAAAAAAAAAGTTTAAAAAAAAAGTGGACTGGGATGAGTTGTAAATGTATATTACAAACACTAGGACAACTACTAAAAAAACATTAAAATTTTTTTAATGTTTATTTATTTTTGAGAGAGACAGACAGAGACAGGGACAGAGCATAAGCAGGGAAGGGCAGAGAGAGAGAGATGGAGACACAGAATCTGAAGAAGTCTCCATGCTCCGAGTTATCAGCACAGAGCCCGATGTAGGGCTTGAACTCATGAGCCATGAGATCGTGACTTGAGCCAAAGTTGGCTCCCCAACCAACTGAGCCACTAAGGAGGCCCTAAAAACATTTTTTTAAAACATAATTGATATGCTAAGAGGAGAGAGATATTGGGGTCATAGAAAATGCTCAATTAAAGCTACAAAAAGAAAAAGTGGAAGGCAAACAAGAACAAAGAACAAGAGTAACAAATTTTAAGAAGTACCAAATGTTATAGATATTAACCCAAATGTATTAAATCACTTTGAATGTCAGTGGTCTAAATGTACCAATTAAAAAACAGAAAATGTCAGAGTGGATCAAAAAACAAAACCTGGGGAGAGAGGGAGGTGGTGGCAACAGAGGAGGGTCCTAAGCTTTCCTGGTCCCACTGCCCCAACTAGATCACTATCAACTCATCCTAAAAACCCCAGAAATTCACCTGAAAACTGACAGAATAAACTCCACAACTAAAGGGAGAGAAGAAACCACATTAAAGAAGGAGAAGGAGACATAACTGGATTTTTTAACATATAGAAAGAGGCAGAGACTTAGACAAAATATGAAGATGGAAGAATTTATCACAAATGAAAGACCAAGATAAGGCCACTGCCAGAGATCTAAGTGAAATAGATATAAGTAAGGAGACTGATGGAGAATTTAAAGCAACAATGATAAGGATGCTTACTGGGCTTGGGAAAAGAATAGAAGAGATCAGTGAGGCCCTTACTGAGTTAAAAAAGAATCAGAGATGAAGAGTCCAATAAATGAGCATGGAAACAGGCTTGATGCAATGAACAGCAGCCTGAAGAAGCAGAAGAACAAATTAGTGACCTAAGCCTCTTGCTCTGGGAATGCAAACTGGTGCAGCCACTCTGAAAAACAGTATGGAGGTTCCTCAAAAAGTTAAAAATAGAACTACCCTAAGAGCCAGCAATTGTGCTACTAGTTTCTTACCTAAACAATACAAAAAATGCTAATTCAAAGAGATACATTCACCCTGATGTTTTATAGCAGCATTATTCCAATAGCCAAGTTATGGAAACAGCCCTAATATCCATCAATAGATGAATGGATAAAGATGTGATGTATATCTACAATGGAATATGAATGAAATCTTGCCATTTCCCACAACATGGATGGAACTAGAGAGTATTATGCTAAGTGAAATAAGTCAGAGAAAGACAAATACCAGATGGTTTCACTCATACGTGGAATTTAAGGAACAAAGCAAATGAGCAAAGGGAGAAAAAAGAGAGAGAGGGAAACCAATAAACAGGGTCTTAACTATAGAAAACAAAGTGATGGCTTCCAGAAGAGAGTTGGGTTGGAGGATAGGTTAAATAGTTGATGGAGATTAAGGAATCCAGTTGTGATGAGCACTGGGTGCTCTATGGAAGTGTTAAATCACTATATTGTACACCCGAAAGTAACGTTACACTTTTTGTTAACTAACTAGAAATCAAATAAAAACTTAAAATAATTAAAAAAATAACAAAGAAAGATAAAGCCAACTATATGGTGAGCTGCCAACAGCTCAGATCCTGGAGCCTGTTTCAAATTCTGTGTCTCCCTCTCTCACTGCCCAACCCCTTCATGTACTACTCTCTCTCTCTCAGGAATGAATAAACATTAAAAAATTAAAAATTAAAAAAATATAAATGTAAAAACACATACAGATGAAAAGTAAATGGATGGAGAAATATGAAACATGCTAGGCAACTCAACATAAAACAGGAGTATTAAATTCAGACAAAGCTGACTTCAAAGCAAGGAATGGTATCGGGAATTAAGACGGGCATTACATAATGATAAAAGGGCCAATTCTCCAAGGAGATGTAACTCTTAACATTTATGTGTCTAACAATAGGGTGACAAATTATGTGAGGGAAATACTGGTAGAGCCATAAGCCAAAATACATGAATCCACTTTCAGTTAGAGATTTCAACAGCCTTCTGTCAGAAATAGATCCAGCAGGTAGAAAATCAATCAGGCAATAATTGAACTTAACACTATCAATCACCTGGATATAAAGGACATCTATTGACTACTTTATCCAACAACAGCAGAATACACATTCTTCTAAAATCACATGGAACATTCACCAAAATAGATCACATTCTAGGCCATAAAACACACATTAACAAATTTGAATGAATAGAAATCATATAATGTTTGCTCTCAGAACACAGTGTGACTAAACTAAAAATCAATAAAGCATGATAACTAAAAAATCCCCCAAATACTTGGAAATTAAACAACACTCTTCAAAATGACACATGGGTGAAAATAGAAATCTCAAGAGAAATGAAAAAAAATTTTGAGCTATGTAAAAAAGAAGACACCACCTTTCAATATTTGTGGGACATAGCAGTGTTTTGGGGGTAATTTATAACATTGAATGTATACACTAGAAAAAAGGAAAGATCTAAAATCAGTCATCTCAGTTTCCACCTTAGGAAACTAGAAATAAGATCAAATTAAATCTAAGGTCAGCAGAAGAAAAGAAATAATAAGAATTAGAATGGGATCAATGAAATTGAAAATAGGAAAACAATAGAGAAAATCAGTTGCTGGTTCTTTGAAATAATCAACAAAGTCAATAATTCTCTACCCAGGGTACCTAAGGTAAAAAGAGAGGACACAAATTACAAATATCAGAAATGAAAGAGGGGAGGATCACTACAGATCTATTGGTCGTTAAAAGAATAATCAATGAATATGATGAACAACTCTAGGCCCACAAATGTCATAGCCTAGATGAAATGGACCAATTCCTTGAGAAACATGATGTGTTAAATACACATGAAGAAACAGACTATCTGAATAGGCCTGTATATATTAAATAAATTCAATCAATAATTAATAACCTTCAGAAAAGGAAAATACCAGGCCCAAATGGATTCATTGGTGAATTACACTAAACATTGAGGGAAAAAATTATACAAATCCTGTACAATCTCTTTAAGAAGATAGAAGTAGATGCAGTGATTCATTCTATAAGGCCAGCATCACCTTAAGACCAAAACCAGACAAAAATATTATAAGAAATCTACAGACCAATATCTCATGGGCATAAATGCAAAACTTTTATCTTCAGTTTCATAAATAGTAAGGATCACCTTTCATTCCTCAGCTTTCTCTCTAATCAATTCCAAGTCCACTTATGAATTTTTCAATGTGAATATTGGATCCTTTCACTTTCCTTTAATATTGCTTCTAATACCTAGGCCTGGCCACCAGTATGTTTGACTTGACTCCAGCAATAACTTCTTAATTAGTTTCCGTTTTGCCAGAGTATGACTCTCACTTCTTTTCTTCCCCCTTCCTCACTTCTCCTAAGCCCTTTTCGTGTTTCAATAATGCGGGAAATTTTTAGATTCCTTAAACTTACTATATTTTAACTCACTGTGGGGAAGTTTGCATGTTCTTTTTTTTTTTTTTACACCCAGAATATTCCCTAATTTCAGCACCTCCCCCCGCCCCCCCAAACCAGTCTGGAGCTCCTACTCCACCATCTGGCCCAAAGTTAGATAGGACATCACTTGTGTTAAGAAGCCTTTCCTGAGCCTCTACTATTGGGTTAGTGTTCTCCGTCTGTGCTCCCACAGATTCACAGTTTTAGCAGTTGTTATTCTGAATTCTTCTCTGTATCTCTCATCTAGACTATTTTTTTTCCTGTAAAGACAGAATAAAATTCTGTCTTATTTATGTTCATAGCCATTCTGTATCAAAGGACCTGGTGTATAGTAGGTCCTAAATAAGTATTTGGTGATTGTCCACGGTTTCACAAAAACTGGCTACATTAGATGCACATGGTTTTCTGGGTTAGTGTGAAGATGGATTCAAAGATCATGTTAACTCAAAGTGGGCATAAGAACAGTAAATCTAGATTGTTCTGTAGGAGAGAGATGTGACAGCCCCTTTGGAATGTTTTGGGAGCAACTTCTCCAAAGGTAAGGTGGTTATAAAATGTTTCATGAAATCTGATGAAAAATCTGCCCTTGGGGATGAGAACTGTAGGAGAATAAAGTTGATGAAAGAAAATTACTGTTAGACATCTCATGTCAAATAAACCTTGTAACTCTTGTTTTGTGCCTCCCAGCTTGAGTGCATAAGAGAAAAATGCAAATTTTCCAAATGAAGTACAGCTAACAGTGCATAAATCTCCAGAAGACAGTAGGATACACTTATTAAAACTTGGCAAGGATCAGAAATGAATGACTTTTTCTCTGAAATGCCAGCTTTTTTCTTTTTAAGATTAGCTCTTCCCTAAAGCTACATCAATTATAAATAATTGTCTGCTAGCAAAACTAGCACAGCTAAACTTAAAGCAAATAAACTAAGAAATTAAATTGATTAAAAAATAAACAAGAGATTTTAGCAGTTTTTGAGAAAATGCCTTCAAAAGAATGCCAAATGACTTTCCTATCTTTGCATACATAGGGATATTCATTTAAATTATGAGAGACATGGATTAATATTCTACAGCTGTTTAAACGAATTCTCTGGGAATCTATACTTGGACTTATAAAGAAAGTTACTTTTTATTGCAATTCTTCTGGCACTCATTTCAGTCAAAGTTCTTTGTTCTGAACAACCAAAACCAAGCTCTGCTAGTTTAAGTTACAAAGGAGAATTTGTTTTAAGGATACAGGGGTGTATCATGAAACTCAAGGGCTAGGATGTAGCTACTTTTTAGGGAAACAGATAATCTCCTCTCTTCCTATCTTCTTTTTTTCCTTTTGTCTTTTCTTTCTTTCTTTTTTTTCTTCCTGTGGTCCAAATGGCAAAATATTCAGTCTCAGTTTTACACTCTTGCAAGAGAAAATCTGACTGGTCTAGTTTGGACTCCTGTCAGATAAACCATCATAAGAGGGGGCTGGGTTCCATAGGAAAACATGGCTGCCAAGGCGCACAGATTGCTGCCAGGCAAAGGGAGGGGATGGGTAGGCCATTATTGGTGGCCACTAGTGTTGTTTATCAATCTCTGGACAGAAGCAAGAACATATTAAACTCATATTAAATTAGAGGGTGTAGTGTGAGACGCCTGGGTGGTTTAATCAGTTAAGCATCTCACTTCGTCTCAGGTCATAATCTCATGGTTCATGGGTTCAAGCCTGGCATTGGGCTCTGTGTTGACAGCTCAGAGCCTGGAGCCTGCTTTGGATTCTGTGTCTCCTTCTCTCTTTGCTTCTCCCCCACTCATGCTCTGTCTCTCCCTCCCCCTGAAGAATAAACATTAAATTTAAAAAAAAAAAAAGAGAGTGTAGTAAAAAAATAAAAGAAAATAATGTTATGTTCAAATAAAGTGTCTTTCTAAGTACCTTATGACATGAGTTCTAGTTTAGCTTACTCTGGACCTGTTTACATGAATTATATGTAAACTCTTCCTTTATCTTTGGTTACTTTCCACATGCGGATGACACCCTAATGTATATGACCAGCCCTATTCACTTTCCCTATATCAGACCTATATTTTATTTTTTTATTAATTCTTATTGCTATCACAAAAATAAAAACTTCAAAACTGAACTACTTTCTACATCACCTTTTTGGTCCCTATTCCTTGACAGGCACATGTTTTCATTCTCCAAGTGATGTTAGAGTTTAAGAATTCCCTTTGAATCTATCTCATTTGGCCTGTCACCTCTGTATCAATTTATTCCACACTCACCATTTCTATCTTCAACTAATATAGGTGTATTTTAAAATTGTCCCTTTGTCTCCATCTTCTCCAGAATTACCTTTGAAGGATGTTGCTATATGCATACTGGGATGATTATTTTCTGTTTTAAAAACAATTTGGGGGTTTCCATTGTGAATTGTATCATGTCCAGGATGCATTTATTTATTTATTTTTTCTTAAATTGTTTATTGCCAAGTTGGTTTCCATATAACACCCAGTGCTCATCCCCACAAGTGCCCTCCTCCGTGCCCATCTCCTCCTCCCTTCTCCTCGACCCCCATCAGCCCTCAGTTTGTTCTTGGCATTCAAGAATCTCTCATGGTTTGCCTCCTTCCCTCTCCCCAACCATTTTTCCCCTTCTCCCCCACGGTCCTCTGTTAAGTTCCTCCTAATCTTCCTATATGTGCAAACATATGATATATGTCCTTCTCTGCCTGACTTATGTCACTCAGCATAACACCTTCAACTTCTCCAGGATGCTTTTAAATTTGACCACAGCACTCTTTTTTATCCTTACTTCTCTGCCTAATATACGGCGTTTGAATGACTCAGAGATTCTAGCCATGCCACAAACCTGTCACGACCCCCTATCAAAATTCATTCACAAATGAATACGGTATTTGCTGCATTACATATCAATTGTCTGTAAACTCTCAGGTCTCTCATTAGACAGAGAGACCTCCAGGATGGAGATGCTGTCTTCATTCCTCTTTCTACCCATGTTGGGCAGTGCCTGGGATAGAGCAGGTATTGAATATAGGCTGATTGAATGAAGCTGTGCCCGTCCAACAAGCCTGTACATTTCTTTTTCAACTGAGAAAGAACTGCACACTGCAGGAGGCAGAAATTTATCATATGCCCTGACGATTTTCCTCCACTTGTGAAACATCAGTAATAATTGCCTGTGTTAGGGAAATTTATTTGCTGAAGAATTCTGTGTCATTGGTGACAGCCAGAAATTACAATGCTGAGAAAAATTATAAAAGGACAAAGTCACCTCCTAACTACACGTTTCTTCTTCCTTCTTTAAGTTGAGCCCTTCAGATGCACTTAAATATATTTATATCATACTAATTCAGGGTTCTGAGAAATCTTTTTGTAATTTTATGTTGCCTCTGAAGCTCACTGTCCCTGACAATTTGAAAAATCCCATCCATATGTAATAGGATTTATTATATTCAGTGTCTGCCAGGGCATGAAGAAGTAGATGTTCCATTTCAAAGTAAGGTTACATTGCAGGGTTTGTACAGTGGAGATGGTAGAAAACTTGTAGTCCTGAACTGACCACCAGCTTCTTACTAGAAAAGAGTTTGAGCAGCCAAGAAGTAGAGTGAAGGTTGAGAGAGTTCTTTCGGAAAGCCACTGGTATGCTGTGACCCATCGCCCTTTAAAAGAGAAAGGCCTGGTAATATCAACATGTAGTTACAGTAGATACGAACACGTTCTATAAATATAGAATGTATATGCTCTGCAGTTTATTTGATTCACTCCAAGAGAAACCACCAGGATGGAAAAGCTGGTTCAAAAAATTTTGAGAGGCGAATTATATATAGACATTGACACAAAATATTGGTATGAGATTTCTAGGTTAGATACCAGACTGGTTAATGCACTACAGGGTGATAAAACCACTCTGGAATTATTTTATCTAAAGTAGGGATCTTATCTGCATATCTAGATGCACATAATATGAAAGACGTAGATGAAAAAACCTACCAACTAACATGCATTTTTACACAGGCTTATGAATAGAATAGTAAATGATAAGCACACTAGGCACTTTTCCTAGACAATAAGGTAACCTTTGAGTGGGCTCTTAGAGTGGGCATTGAAAAGATATGTAATTATTCCTTTACCTTATTTTCAAGTTTTGGACATGTCTGTTAACAGTCTCTGACTGTCATTTCAACTCTGGTAAGACATGCGTCAATGGGGTTCCTGCAATTGGAGATGAAGCAGACCCGTTTTTTACTTCCATCTGGGGAGTTATAAGTGCAACTAAGTTGACTGGTTGCTGGTGTAAAACAGAGCGAAAGAGAGGGGATTGGATTTCCTGTAGGTCAGACATGGGATATGCAAAAATGTAAGTGAAAACGAGTCACTTAAAATTCTGTGCAGAGGATCACTGAGACCCCACATTAGAGAGGCAAGAATGATCACTTGATGCCTAGGGGCTCAGTAACCAAAGGCATTGAGAGAAGGCATCACCCACCTCTGGAGGTATGTAGGTGAGAGGTCCTTCGTGGGTAGGGGTGGGGTGGTCTCAGCAGAATGGACTACTCAAAACACCTGGCAGGCTCAGTACCAGCTGGTCTAGAACTTTACTGGTTTAAGTCCTTTCCCGTGATTTCAATGTAGGCAATTCAAAAGACCCAAACAAGAATGGACGAGGAACGGAAACACAAGCCTCTTTTCACAGTTCTCGACTCCAGGCATCCCTGTATTCAGAAGGCCCAACCACCCCAAAGGGGAAGGAACTTAATCCTACATTGCATGCAGAATTTTGAAAATTATATGGAACTGGACATTTTTGCAGCTCATCTAAGAACTTTTATCAGCTGTGAGTGGCCAGAAATTCCTGAGGCCTGCCACACTTTTCCTCCAGACAGCAGCCTATCAAGTACAAAATAAGGTTACTTACTGAGCAGGGCTTGCTTAATGCAGGTGTGTGTGTGTGTGTGTGTGTGTGTGTGTGTGTGTGTGTGTGTGTGTTACAGAGAGAGAGAATGTCTTTGTAAGCATGACGTTGTAGCTGCCCTTTCAATTCAGTGAGTCTGTGCCCTCGGTTTTTTCAATGTGGGTAATTTTTACCTTTTTACACTGAATATCCTTAGTTCAGAAAACTTGTGTTCAGCTCTTGTCTTCACACTGGTGCAATAGGCACGCATTTGCAAAACCCTCAGGAATACTGTGCTCCTGATTCAGATGTGGTAAACTATTCGCAGAATTGCCGGTGTCAGTTAAATGCACTCCGCTTCGGCAAAGAGGAAATCCTATCTTTAGAGGTGTCATTGTTTTTACATGTTTCATTTCATTTTGTCACTAATCATGGTTCTGATAGATAGGCTCTTCAGAATTTTCATTTTACCCTGTTACTTGGCATCGGCTTATTGTTTGGCTCTGTTTTGTTTTGCGTAACTGGGCATAAGCTAAGCTATTTCTCTAAATATAAGTAAGTTAATGTCCTTTCAGTGCTTTTAACAAGTACCAGAATATTTTGTGTCTTATTTTTATGAGTTTAATTTTACAACTGCACCAGTAAATGCATTGTAAGAATTCCTTTTTAAAGTAAAAATGTGTTATACAGAAGTAATCAGAGATTTTGTGCAAAATACTGCTATTGATTGGGTCCAAACTGAAGTTTGTTTGCTCTTCCCTCTGTCTGGAATGTTCCTGGCCCTAACTGTCCTATGTCTTCCTCTATCCCTGCATTCTGGAACTTCCCTGACCATTTAACCTTATATTATATTTATTTGGTTTTATATTGTCTTTCTGCCTCTATTAAAATACAAGTTTTATAACAGGAGTGCTCCATTTTCGTCACTGCAGTATTTTCCAGGTGTAGGAGAGTGGACTTTCAATAAGTATTTGTTGAATTAATAAATGAATGGATGAATGAATGGATACACACTGAAAATATCTTTCCTGGTAATTTATAGAGCACATCTGGAAAACAGTCCTGCATAAGAAAATTCTAGTACTATCACATGTCCATTTGAAAGTTGACTTTGTGTTAGATTTAACAAAAAGACTTGGTGAATTTATGCCACAAGTACTTAGATAACAATCACCGTAGCTACATCACTACCACCATTTGTTTTTTTTAACCATTTATTAAGTGCCAACTGTGGGCCTGGATTAGTGTTAAAGACTTCCTATACATTGTTTCATTTACTCGTCCATTCTATAGGATGTATGCCCTAAGTGTATTATCTCATTTAACCAGTCAAACTGAGTTTTATATCTCACTCAAGTTCACACAACAGGACCAGGACTCACACTCAAGTCTGCCTTAATTTCAAAGTTCAGAATCAAAGCCACACTATTGTCTTTTCTTATATATGCTAGTTAAGTGTATACAACTGAATTTGCCAGGGGAAAATATTAATGCGTTCTTAAATGTGTACTGGCAGACACATTAATGTGGAAGGCAATGGTGCAAATTTAGTATCTTAACCAAAATAGTTGAGGTCATCAGTCCAGTAACAAGATAGATAACACTGTGGATAAGCATAGAAGTTTTTAGACCAACTAACCGCAGAACCAACCACATATCCTACTTGAAGCAAATAAAGATTTAAAAATAAACTACAGCATATTTAGGAAGCAAAAAATTTCATCACAGGTCACTGAAACAGAAAAGTTTGAGAAGCATGGGCTGATTATCTCTTTCTCCATCTCACCCTATATAGTAGACTCCCGCATACCCACGGGTCATTTATTTGGCATAAAGAAAAGAAAGCTCTTGCGACCTGGATTCTAGTGCTGACTTTACCTATTGTGACCTTTGATAATCAATTGAACAGAGCATACATGTGGGAGTTCTAAACTGCTTGGGTTGTTCTTCTTGGGTCTGCCATTTTCCAGCTTTGTAATTTTGGGTCATTATTCAAACTTTCTGTGCCTTGGTTTCCTTAGGTATGAATTGGGCTATTGTGAGGATGAATTAAATATGACAGACAAAACTCTTAGAATAGTGCTTGGAATGTGGCAGGAGCCCCTCCAGCAGAGAGCCTTCATGGCCTGCTGGGTTTCTCAGCCCTGTCGTTTCCGAAAAGATCCCAGTCGCTGCTTTCCTGCACGCTCTCCTCTCTCTTCTCTCTTCCTTCAGCACATCTCCCCGCTTCCCACTCTCGGCAGGGCTCCTTTATGCCCTCTGCTGGTCAGTGGCGGCAGGACCAAGAGTTCTGGTTGCTATGGCTACCGAGGCAACGCGGTAACCAAGAAGACCGAGGCGGAAGCCCGGGATAGCTCTAGCCGGAGGCGGTGACGCAGGCGGCTGGGGTCTCCAGGTGGGTCGGCCCGTTGCAGACGACGGTGGCGGGCCTGCGGCGAGGTGCAGGGCTTCCGGGTTGGCGGGGAGGGGCGACCGACGGGCCTGCGGGGTGCAGGGAGCATGGCGGGGCGGAGGGAAAGGAGACGGGGTTCCCGGGTGGGGCTGGGGCGCCCGCCCAGTAGGTGTTTGCTGAGCGCTGCCGTGTGCCCGACCCAGTGCCAGGCCCACGGGCGACAGGATACGGCCTTGGCCTCGGGATAAAACTCTTTTTCTATAAACAAAGAACTTTCCAGCCCGTGATGTGAACCGAGAGTGAACCCGCAGGCAAGGAAACCGGGGCCTTGTCGGTTGAACCCCGTCTACAACCTGACCTTTTCAGATGCTACTCATTTTTTTTTTTTATCCTTTGAAGTCTTGGGTGCCTTATGAGAAATTTGTTGCTGTGGCAGTCCATTCCATGTCCCCTTTTGTAGCCTGCTTTCTGCCTGGATGGCCACATGCACCCGCTGTAGTATAGAAATCTGCTCTTCCCAAGTAGAGGTCAGGGTGAGGGGTGGCAGGTTCCTAGGAAATCTGAAACTGTGGGAGTTTTTGCTTCTGTCCCCAAATCAGCACGAGAGGTGCTCATATATAGGTTCAGTTATGTATTTTTTTATAATCTGCCTTTTAAAATCCAGAGTTACCAAGACTCATTAAAAAGTTGTATAAATTTGAAGCTACACAGGATTAAAACTCTGCAAACTGTATGCTTATGGAAAGTGAAAACAAAAATAACAACAAACCCTCTACCACCTCCATCACCTTATTTTATAACCTACATAGAGGCTTGCCCTGACCTCCCATAATATTTCCAGTTGTATTATTACACATTTATTTCTAAGTACCTCAGTCCTTCAAAAACACTTCATACTTCCCACAGTTATTTTATTTGCTTTTTAAATTTTTTTCCTACCTTTTTTTTTTTTTTTGCACCAGAGTACAAGTTCAGTGAGGATTGGTACTATACCTGTTTGGCTCACCCTGTTTTTCAGTGCCTAATCTGATACCTAATCTGATAATCTGATACCTAATCGAAGAGGTGTTCCTATGTTTGTTGAATGTTCACCAAAGTCTGGTAGGATACATGGAAAAAAGAAAACAAAAAGATTTGTTGAAGTGGGAAAGAGAATATGTTTAAATTTTTTTCATAAGATTGTGCAGTACAAAACAGGAAAAAGCTAAATATTTAAAAGTTAGCATATTATTACTGGCAGTGCATTATGTGTAGGCACTCTTCTAATTGTGGAGGTTTCACAGATCAATGGCAGGCCTGCCCTCAACTATTTGGGATGCTCAGGGAAACAACACCTGTAAAAGCAAAGCAAGAAAAAAATAACATAAGGCAACACATAATAGCAAGTGAGTGTAATGCACGTGATGTTCTTACAGGAAGAGAAGTTCACTTTTGATGGAAGAAATCTTCATGGTAGAGGTGGCCTTCCAACCTGGCACTCAATGGAATAAATCTTGGTGAGCAGAGAAGTGGAAAATAAAGCATAATGTGTAGGAAGATTGGAATGCAATAATTGAGGCTCTCAAGTATCAAACAGAGCAGATGAGTAATTTTTTTTCTTCTGGATATGAGGAAAAATTTTAGAGAAAAAATTTTGTGACCTTATATTACATGGGGGCAATTTGACACCCAAATGTTTTTCACCGGTGTCTAAAAACATTACTGTAAAATTTAGAAGGTAACTTGAAGCCAAACAGTTCTTTCTCTAAATTTCCTTTTAATGACAGGTTAAGAATACAAAAGGGGAAAGAATATGAATGTTCTAAATTTGTCATTTTAAGTATATAGAACAATTTAGATTTTAAGTCTTAAGAGCTAACAGGACTGGGAATAAAATTGTAATTTCTGACTTTGTCACCAGACTTGCCTTAATTTTCCCATTTCTAAGATATTCATAAGAGACCACTTAGGGTAATGGTGGATTGTATGAGAATGGATAGGGTAGATAAATATAAAAGGGCTTAGGATTCTGAATTTATGAATTAAATACTTTCCTTGCTATTTGTATTCATGGGAAGTTTTCAATTGATACAGTAATAATAATTGTATATTGATTTACTGTTGTGCTTTAAAGCATGTTTTTAAGCTATTGAGGAGTTTCTTTGCATTAAATCTGACCCAGAGGCTCCTTGTGTAAAATAGATGAAATCCGAGAAGCTGTGGCTTAAGAAAAACCTTGATGCTTCCTCATTGCCTCTCAAGGTACTTTCTAACGCTGCCCCTTCTCTGAACCCTAAACTCTCTGGTGGCTCTTAAGGAGCCTGCTGATTTACCAACCACAAATTAGAGTCCTTTTGTTTGATATCCTGCAAATTAGGTGGGAGTGGAATTCTCATCATTTAATACATGGATAAACAGGCTCAGAACCACTCTGACACAAAGGTCCTCTGAACTTAAACCTAGTATCTTTTAACATTACTTATCATTTTTAGTTGGCAACTATTTTAAACAGATACCTTAAGAAAGCAGACTTTCTTAATTGTTCTCAAGGGAACCTGCAGATACAAGGTAAGAAAAATGGGTGACATGGGCACTATTTAATGCCCTGAAGCAGGGTTTATCAGTGATGTTGGTTGGGTGAAAGATTAAGTGCAGTCGAGAAGTCACCACCTAATTTACTTTCATGGCCACTGAGAGGAGAAAATGGGATAGACTTATTTAGTGGTCCACTAAAGCACAAGATATTATGCCAGGGATCATGTATTACCAGTCTTTTCCTTAGATTTTAAAAACAGATTTTAAAAATATATGTATATATTTAGAATAAGAGTAATATCAGATAGTGGAAATATTAAAAATACCATTCTTTTTAAGAGTTTAAAAGTACTATTTTTATTGAAATTCATTTTAATATTTCTTGCTTGGATATCTGCTTTCTAAATATGATGGCAAACATGTTAATCCATCCAAAAGAGTTTGCTTTCAGAATATGTGTCAAAGTAAGGAAATACGTGTCAAATATGTGTCAAAGTAAGGAAAAATTCTGATTTATTGGCTTTTAAGTTTTCAAGTCTAATAAGATGATTCTGGGTCATTAGACTAATCAACTAAGATTAGCTTTCAGTTACAAAAATTGTCCTATCTTGAAAACAGTGGTTTCCCCAAACTCTCAGTGGTGTCATGGCAAATTCTAGAAGTCTAGGGCAACTCTTGATAAATACTCTGAGTTTCTAGGAGCACAAATTATCATAATTATCTTGTTTCCATTCTGTGGTAGCTGGCCTTGATGTTTGGGTTACATTCCCGGGATGAGAACTTATGTAGAAGAAGAATCAAACCATTATGGACAATATTGAGTCATAGTATGTGTATATGTGTGAAGAACAAGTTGGAGACAGAAAAATGATGCAGTCTAACAAATCAGTTAGCAGGAACATTTTCCACATAACTATTAGACTTTTGGTAGTTAATTATCAGGAAAAAAAACTGAGTCATCAAAGCACACGTGGAACTACAAAGTTTGCATAATAGGGAGTTTATCTCTATTTCCCTGATTCCATTAAATGACTAAAGTTTTGTGCTTTGCTATTCTTCCTGCTGACATTATTATATCCTTGCTGTCCCAAGAAAGGTGACTAATTCTCTGTTGGTTTTATGAAAGGAAACGGGCAGAACAGCATGACTCACAATTATAATCTTGCTTTTCTCTTCATACAAGAAAATTGGCTTATGTGTGTGACTTGATAAAACATTTAACTGAGAAGGAGCCTTACTAATTGCATTCAGTGAAGTGAAATGCCCCCAAATAACACCATTTATTGGTTAAATCACATTACCAGCAGAGCTATAAATCTGAACCATCTTGTCCTAATGAAATTTAGACTTTTTTTTTTCATTTCAGTCTTCATGTATTAGTTCAGTTTTATGCATATGTACATATACAGCTGACCATTGAACAATGGGGGGATTAGGCGCACCAGTAGCCCACACAGTTAAAAACCCACGTATAACTTTTGATTATTTTTTTTTGATGATGGTGGCGATGATAACAGTATGGAACTTTTCTCGAAAAATTAATCCACAGTAGACTAGGGTCCAGCAGTTGGATTTCCAAATAATGATCGAAAAGAGAGACTCTTTTTGAGTAGGATTATTCCGGAAGTCTTTTTTAAAGGGAACTTTAAGGGAGACAAAGTTTTCACCTACAAGGACAGGGTAGAAAATGATGCATCCTCCCTCCCCACAGGAGGAAAGCTTTGAGAGAGAGGACTTGGTACTTAAGAAATGAGTCTGAGTTAAATTAAATGTCCCTCCTAAGTATTTCCCTGTTGGAATGTTCCGTGATGTTGTCATTGTGTGCTTTCCCTTTGATTTTGAGTTCTTAGAACGAAGGCACTTTATTTAGCATTGTGACCTCAGTACCCACAAACAGGTCAGGAAGGAGTAGCTACATAAATGTTTATTGGGGGCACCTGGGTGGCCGAGTTGGTTGAACATCCAACTTCAGCTCAGGTCATGCTCTCACAGTTCATGGGTTCAAGCCCTGTGTCGGGCTCTTTGCTCACAGCTCAGAGCCTGGAGCCTGCTTCTAATTCGATTCTGTGTGTCTCTGTCTCTGCCCCTCCCCGACATTCACTCTCTCTCTCTCTCAAAAGTGAATAAACTTAAAAAAAATGAGTGTTTATTGAAGACTCATATACACTTAGTCTTATGATGTATTTACTACATTGCTTACAATATAGAATTATTTTGTATAATCCTATTTAGAATTATCATCAGAAATAAATTCCTTCAGAATTTTCTTCAGGGTAGTAAAAATCTACCTTTTCAGGGTAGATTTGATTTTTTGGAGGTAGAGTAACTTGAAACTAGATTTGAATGAATAAAGTATTCGCTCCTGGCAAACAATATAATTTTTAATTTTAAGTGAGGCACAACAAAGTAGGTTTGTGTGTTTGGTGGGCATATGATGGGCTCTGCAGAAGGCTTCACGGAGGCATTCCAAAAGTGATTTGATCAGTGGTCATCATTGAAATTATGATACAGTCCCAAAGGAACAAAACTGTAGAACTGCACATTTGATTATGTAGACTTCCATGTCACAACAGCCTTCTGTTTGGTTATTCCTATTCTGAGGCCTTCTCTCCTTAAGTTTTCAAGGAAAGCTTCTAGACTTATTTTCTGTTCTCCCTCTAAAACTTTCAGTGACTCTCATTAGCTACAGAGTGAATTCCAAATGCCTTAACTTGGCATTTAAAGCCACTTATTATTGGGCCTCAGCCTAAACGTCCAATCTTATGCCTACTTTTCCCCCTTCCATGTAACCTGTATTTCAACCAAATGGAACCAGTCATTAGTCCCCATTCAAGAGCTGTTCTTTCTCATAGTGTAAAGTGTTCACCCAGTCCATCTTTTTATACAAGCCGCTATTCTCCTCAAAACCCCACTTTAAATGCTAGCTTGCTTGAACTCTCTCTCTCGTCTTATATTATTACATCTGTAAGTTTTATGGCCTTTATAATTTCTACCCTATTTTATGGCTTTTGTATATAGGTCTTATATGCCCTTTTTGACTTTATGCCATTTGCGCTAGTCAAACAAATCTCCTTGGGCCTTGACTCCATGCCTCTCAGCACAGTGCCTTGCATAAAGCAGAGCTTTAGTAAATATGTATAGGGGTTTTAAGTACATAGAAACACATCTGTAAACCAACAGTATCAAATGGTTTGGCCATTTAAGCCTATGGACTCTATGACAATGACCCTCTTATTTCTTTAAGGGCATTCAGAATTTGGAAATTTTTATTCATATAAAAATCTAATAGTTGTGCATATGATTCAGTAATTCAGCATTACAGAGTAAATTATTATAGAACCATGAATAATTGGGATACTAGGAAATAGGGTGTTCTGAATAATTCAATTTTCTGGTTAACTTGGAGTTAGGCAGAAAATCTTCTTTGTTTCATTTCTTGTTGAAAAATTCTTTCTAAATATGCTAATTTCTGATCTTAGGCAAAGAGCATCATTAAAATTTTCTTTGATGAATGAGGATATTAGAATGCCTTTGGGTAATTATTACATACCTTAATTCTCATTTTATATTACCATATATGAACAAAAAAGGTTTTGAGTTTGGATTGTATCTCTAAAGTTCTTTTCTTTTCCCTGTATTATTTAGCCTTGGATATTATTTTTGGATGAAAACAAAACCTCATATATATTTTTATACTCTTCACCATAGAAAGAACCAGAGTATGTGCTGGTCTTTATGAGTGCATTCTTCACTTTCAGTTGACTATTTCCAGTCTTTTGCTATGTAATTATTGGTAAAATTTTATTTCCATCATATATGCTATATTTATAACTTCATTAATATTTAAATATTTGTGAAACTTACAATGTATTTAGCATATATGTATTTATTGTTTAGCCTCTGATTCAGCTTTTTTCCTTATAACAATTCCTGTTTTTTAAAACATGCCTGGGAGCTCCTGGGTGGATCAGTTGGTGGAGCGTCCCACTTCGGCTCAGGTCATGATCTTGTAGTTCGTGGGTTTAAGCCCCACGTCAGGCTCTGTGCTGACAGCTCAGAGCCTGGAGCCTGTTTCAGATTCTGTGTCTCCTTTTCTCTCTCTGCCTCTCCCCCACTCACTCTCTGTCTCTCTCTGTCTCAAAAATAAATAATCATTAAAAAATTTTTTTAAACCTGCCTGAATTGCATGTAGTTTTGAATTTGTAATTTAATTTGAATTTGTAATTTAACTAACATTATTCTTTTGCCTGTTACTTTTTCAGATGTTTTTGCAAGTCTTAACGATTTTTAGATAATATCAAGACAGTGGGGGAAAAAACCCAACAGTGATCATGAACACCAAAGATTTTGTAGTTCTTCCATGGGGGAAACCTGGAAATTCTGTAAAACTAAAATACAAGTAAGTGCATATATATTTATTACTTAAATAAAAATAATTGCTAATGTCTCTGTAATTTTAAGTTTTTTTTTTTAATATGAGGCTGTGTAGAGTTGAACATAAATTTGTGAGTTCTCATCTCCATTTCTTTACACTGGTGCATTTTTATCTGTAAGAGAGTAGGTTTGAAGTATTTTAAATCCATCATAGTTTAAAAAACGAGGGCTAAAATTATTTGTGCCACAAAATTGAAATGAAAAGTTATAAATGAAGTTTGAGTTTATTGACTATCGAAGCAATTGAAGGGAAAGTTACAAATAGTTTTGTGACATTTATTCACAGTTAAAAAGGATCACCCTAAAGAAACTAAAGACCCTGAAATTTGGGGAGACTGTTGGGCTGAGAGACCTTTAAATAGAGAATAGAGAGTACTAACTATCCCAGCACTTCACCTATAAGAGACAGTATATTGAATTCAGCTTTCCCTTGGAAGGGCACCATCTGTCCTGGATTGCCTTGGGAATGTATTCAGCTAGAACCAAGCAATTCTGGGTATTCTGGGAACTTCATGACATGGCAGAGGTATGGGACATTTCAAAATACTGCTTCCCTTTGAGATCATCTAGTGTCACTGGAAATTCCCAAGGCCTTCCTCACAAATATAAATAAGGGCTACCCAGTCTAGGTTAGAGACATACTGTCAATTTAAAAAATTATGTTTGTATTTTTTTATTTTTGAGAGAGAGAGAGAGAGAGAGAGAGAGGGTAGGAAGAGGAGGAGAGAGAGATGGAGACACAGAATATGAAGCCGGTTCCAGGCTCCAAGCTGTTGGCACAGAGCCTGATGCAGGCCTTGAACTTGGATGGTGAGATCATGACCTGAGCTAAAGTCAGATGCTCAACGAACTGAGCCACCCAGGTGCCCCCAGACTGTCAATTTTTCATCTTAGTTTTGAGTTCACTGAATCAGATCAGTAGTCCTGTGGTTATTCAATGTCTCCAGAGCTTACCTAATTCTTCCTTCACTTTTGAGGTAACTGTGTATAAGAGCTGCAAATTGTTCTACAAATATATGCCATTCTCAGTACAGTTCACCCTTGAACAATAACAAAGGTTAGGGGCATTAATGCTCTAGCAGAGTCAGAAATCCACATAGAACTTTTGACACCCCGAAAGTTAAGAACAATAGCCTGCTCTTGACTAGAGACCTTATGGGTAATATAAATAGTCAATTAATGCATGTTTGTATGTTATATGTGCTATACACTGTATTCTTACAAAAAAAGTAAGCTAGAGAAAGGAAAATGTTATTAAGAAAGTCGAAAGGAAGGGAAAAGATAATACAGTGCTGTATTTATCAAAAACAATTGTGAACTGACCCATGCAGTTCAAACTCTTGTTGAAGATCATCTGTATTAGTTTTACATTTTTTTTTGGTGGGGACTGGAGCTATCCAATTGCTACTATTACCAGTTTTCCTATTGTGTGTAAAAAGAAAAGGGGACATGCATAATTTGATTATGGTCCTATGTTTCAAGTTTGTGTTTTTATACCTATAAACCATTCATCCAACAAACATTTATTAATTGCATGTATTCTACGCACTGTTCTGGGGAATAGTGGATATAAAAGTAAGAAGACACAACCTTCGCTCTCAGGTAGTTTGTGGAGGATGTGAATAGATAAAATCACATTTACAGTATATTGTGAAGCCTGGTGTGATGAGAAAGCACAAACTGAGGGGGGCAGGCCGAGGAGGTCTCCAAGCTTTTCCTGAAAGATGCAGTTATTTGGGTAGTTACTGGGGAAAACCCGTGCAGAGGCACAGAGGCCACATACTTTAGGAACTTTCAGACACACGCAGTGATTTATTGGACAGAGATTTATAGATCAGAGTTGGAGAGAAGGGCAGGATCATATAGATCGTAAATAACGTATAGTGTATGCCACACTAAGGAATTTGGAGTTTATTTTGGAGGGGAGGGATGGTCACTGTTTCATAACCTATAGGTTTCTGGTCACCCATGATCAGCAACCTACAAAAGTTGGGATGAGAACCCTCACTCTATGGTAGTTGCCCCAGAATTCCCTTTCTTGCCCTTTCCTTATTCCAAGCTTATGTTCATTTGACATTGTCTTAATGATTATCTTGACCTTGTCTGACATTTTGCTGTTCTTCAACATTTGTCTTCCTTTTCCCCAGCCCTCAGCTCATTTCAGTAGGTTATTTCTGGCCTGCATTTGTTGAGTTGACCTGCTTTCTGCAGGATCAACCTTAGTTTTCCTCAGTGGCACTGCCTGCACCATGCACTCCCCACCCTCCCACGCCCCCAGCCTCTGTGTCTGAAGCTGTCTCCAGGAGGAACCCATGTTTTGTTTCAGACCCATAGCATCCCATCAACTTGACCACTTGGTCAGTAAGCTTGTCTTTTTTTTTTTTTTCCCCCTAGTCTTATTCCTTTCCTCTACCACAGTGGGGACATTAAGAGTTTTCTAAGCAAGTGAGTAACACAATCACATTGGTACTCTCAAACTCTTCCTCTGGAAGCCATGTGAAAAGTGTTGTCAGCCATTGAGACTTTGGGCGGGGAGACCAGCTTGTGTATCAGTCCTAAACTGGGTCCCCATTTCATGGCAAAGTGATCTAGGCATCATTATCCTCCTGGTGGCCCGAGTAAGAAACCCATGATTGTCTTAGTTTCCTTCCTTGTCTCTTTCCTGGTGAGTTGCCTGCTTCTGGTCAGTCTCCAAGTCCAGTGAATTCTGTTCCCTTATAGTTGTCAGATTCTCCCATTTTTCTCTCCGCTGTCTCTATCCAGTCAGACCAGCATCATCTCTCTATTATTAGGCTTCTTGAAATAGTCTCCCAACTGGCAGCCTTGCCTTGCCTTTCAAGCCTTACATCCTCTAATTTTCCATTCTGTAGTCAGAGTGATCTTTCTAAAATCAGTTCCATTAAAAACCATTGATGGGTCTCATCCCTTATAGAATATAAATCCTCATCACGGCCTACATGGCTCTTCATGATCTGGTCACCCTCCACCTCAGCACATCCATTTCTTGCCACTTTTCCTCTCCTGCACAGAATGCCTGGTCACGTGGAACCTCTGGTGGCTTGGCCCACACACACATCACCTGTTTCTCCTTGTGCCCAAACTTTTTTTTTCCTTCTTAGAATGTTGCTCTCAACACTTCCCCTTGACTTCCCCTAGGTCCTTTCATCCCTCAGGGCTCAGCTCAGACCTCACTTTCTCCAGGATCTATCTGCTCCTGCCATCCCTCTAGCTGAGCATGCACCCTGTGTGTTCAGGTACCTCCAGATTCTTCTCCAGTGACGGCACCATTGTAACCATATTTCGTTTGCCTGCATGCGTGTCTGTGTTTCTGTCTGTACCGGGAGCTCTGCAGGGTCTCATGTCTTCTCACCTCCTATCCCATAGCCTATCACCACAGTACTTGTTTGAACTAAGGGCTGAAACACTCCTTGTGGAGCAGATAAAATGAAAATAGTGCCTCTCCATCAGTATCTTAGCCAGCTTCTCTGAACCCACCGGCAGCCTTTGCCTCCTCTCACTTTCCATGTATCTCTCTGGATTATGTCTTATTTGGCCCACTTGCTTTTTGGTGACTGTTTACATAAATTAGTTGCCTTTTCTGATCTCCATTATTCTTTTTTTAAAATAAACTTTTTTGTCAAATTGGTTTCCATACAACACCCAATGCTCATCCCAACAAGTGCTCTCCTCAATGTCCATCAGCCACTTTCCCTTCTCACCCACCCCGCATCAACCCTCAGTTTGTTCTTAGTCTTTAAGAGTCTCTTGTGGTTTGCCTCCTTCCCTCTCTGTAACTTATTTTTCCCCTTTCCTTCCCCTGTGGTCTTCTGTTAAGTTTCTCAAGATTCACATATGAATGAAAACATATGGTATCTGTCTTTCTCTGCCTGACTTATTTCATTTAGCATTGTACCCTCCAGTTCCATCCACCTTGCTACACATGGCCAGATTTCATTCTTCCTCATTGCCATGTAGTATTCCATGGTATAGATAAACCACATCTTCTTGACCCATTAATCAGTTGATGGACATTTAGGCTCTTTCCATGCTTTTGCTATTGTTGAGAGTGCTACTATAAACATTGGGGTACATGTGCCCCTATGCATCAGCACTCCTGTGTCCCTTGGGTAAATTCCAAGCAGTGCTATTGCTGGGTCATAGGGGAGTTCTATTGTTAGTTTTTTGAGGAACCTCCACACTGTTTTCCACAGTGACTGCACCACTTTGCATTCCCAGCAACAGTGCAAGAGGGTTTCTGTTTCTCCACATCCTTGCCAGCCTCTATAGTCTCGTGATCTCCATTATTTTTATTTTTATTTCTTGTCATTGAATCCTTGGGGATGCATACTACTTGATTATAGTTAAACATTAATGAAATAATGAAGGAAGAGATTTAAACTCATGACAGATAATAAAAGCTCGAGAATGAGGTTGGCATAGACCTGTTGGAAACAGAATCAGTGACTAATACTGACAAGAGCCCAGAACTATAAAATGAAGAAAATGGCTTGTGTCAACAGTTCAATGGGCTTTGGATATTATCAAAATGTCGTGTGCAAGAATCTGTAAGGGGGCTCTCCTCTGTCCTCAAAAAGTTTCTTTCTTTCTTTCTTTCTTTCTTTCTTTCTTTCTTTCTTTCTTTCTTTCTTTCTTTCTTTCTTTCTTTCTTTCTTTTTTCTTTTTCTTTCTTTTTTTCTGCTTTCTTTCAAAAAACAATAGGTAGGGCTTGGCCCAGGTCATAGTCAATCCTTTTGATACCCCCTATACCAAAGCTCTCAATGGGTACTTTCCCCCTAATAGGCCCCAAACAGGTTCTGTTCACTCTCATGGGTGCTCTCTCTCTCTCTACTTTTCTTTTTGCTTTGCTTTTTCTTTCCTTCCTTCTTTCCCTTGCCTCCTTCCTTCCTTCCTCCTTCCTTCTCTCCCCCTTTTTTCTTCCCTCTTTTTCTTTCCTTCTATTTTTCTTTCTTTCTTTCTTTCTTTCTTTCTTTCTTTCTTTCTTTCTTTCTTCTCTCTCTCTCTCTCTCTCTCTTTCTTTCGTTCATTCACTCTCTTTCTTTCTTTCTTCGTATTATATAACATAGAGGTAGAAATTTATTGAAGGTTTCTAAAATGATCAGGTCAGCAAAAATGTGTATTCTGTAGAGAAAAAAAGTTAGTTACAGTATTAGTTTAAACAGTATGCTTCCAACAACTTGAATTCTTTAGAAGAAAGACAGTATGAAAATTAGAAAATGTTTTTTCTTGGGGTGCCTGGATGGCTCAGTTGGTTAAGTGCCTGACTTCGGCTCAGGTCATGATCTCACAGTTTGTGGGTTTGAGCCCCACATCAGGCTCTGTGCTGACAGCTCAGAGCCTGGGGCCTGCTTTGGATTCTGTGTCTCCCTCCCTCTGTGGCTCTCCCCTGCTTGTGTGCTGTCTCTCGTTCTCTCTCCCTCTCTCTCAAAAGTATTTTAAAAAATTAAAATGTTTTTTTCTTTTGCTTTCTGTTTATATAACATAAATATTTGTGCATATATAAAGACAGAGTTCATATGGAAAGTGAATTTTGATTTGAAATCTCTAGCAGTGTAATAGGAAAAACAAAAATCTGACATTTGAATAGATACATACCTTAAGGAGAATGTTAATGGGAGGCAAATGCTAACTTTAGAAACTGTATTTCACAGAATGCAAAGGAAGCAGTTAGAATACTTCATCACATATTTACTATTCATAATTTTAATTAAGAGTGAAGGATTATAGAAAATTATTTTGCCTTGTTTTTGTTTATTTGCTTACCATGAATGAACATTCTGTGTTTAACTGTTACTCAGAAATGCTCAGGAGCTGAGGATGGAGAAGATACAGTTAGAGCTGGAGAACCAACAAATGGAAAAGAAACTACAGGAATTCCAATCAATTCGTAGCAGAGGAAAGGAAGAAAGACAGTAGGTGGCATTTTCAGGGAATTTGAGAGGAATAAATTGAATTGTGTAAAGAACTATTTCATATATTACTGTCATTTCAACAAAGATCTGCCTTGAATGAATACTTTATGGCTTTTCCTGTTGAACAAATAGTATGAAATTTCTCCTACTTTCTCTATTTGTGTCCCTTATATAAGGCATGTTGCTTTTTAAAATTACCATTACTTCTGGGGGTTTTTGAACCTTATTTGGTCTTACACTTTCTTAATTCTCTTCTTACATGACCCTTCTGAGCCATTAATAGTTGGAATGTTTAGCACAGCAATATAACCTTTGCTCTCATAAAACTACCATCCACAGGAGATTGCCAGTTTATGTTTAAGGTCATTTTTGTGTATAAAAAGACTTGGAGGGGTCAGAACTTTACATGTTCATATATAAGAATAATTCATGCATTCAAGGAAGTGTAAGATATTTTTAGATAAATGTGCTTTAGCTGAAATTTTATTAATGAGCACTCTCTAATATTGTGCTTTATGTCTGTGCTAACTTTACTGAGAATTGCCATTTTTTATAAAATAATAAGTACATATAATACAGGTCAAACAGAATTGATAGTTATGTAATAGAAATTATTTCTTCTTTGCTCTGGGCTGACTCCCAGCCCATTTTGAGCACTGCTTCTAATAATTAAAATTCCCCCCCCCCCACAACAAATATCTTATCTTTGTATAAGCATCTATCTGTCTGTCTATCTATCTATCTATCTATCTATCTATCTATCTATCTATCTATCTATGTGTGTGTGTATGAATGTGTGTTTGTGTATATCTGACTTGTCGTTTATGTTTGTACAAGTGAGGTTATCTATAGAATGATTCACACTCTATCTAATTTTTTACTTAATATATCTTAGTACTATTGCTATATCAGCACACAAGTGATCTCATTCTTTTAATGGCTATATAATATTTCTTTGCCTATTTTTTCACATCTTTATTTAAGTTTTCTCTATTTTATAATTATAAATGCTGCCATGAATATGCTTCTATATATATTTTGCTTACATATGCAAGAGTATCAAAGGGTTAAATTCTTACCTGTGTAATTTTAGGTCAAAGTATATGTACAGCTTAAATTTTGTAGATATTGGAGAAATTGTCTTTCAAATAGGCTTCAAAAGTATATAACTTTTTCCTACAGAGGATGACAGTTCATGTCTCATGTGCTTTGGCTGGTGCTAAATAGTTCAGGCTTTTTGTATATTAAACTTGCTTTGTTTGGTATTCAAAAGGATGATCTTGAAATATCCTTGAAGTACCTTCTGAACCATTAAAGAATATTCAGATATTTACTATAGCTCCAGTAGTATTTATCTGTAAAGTATGATTCTTTGGAAAATGTTCATGACACATACACACTCTCTAATAACCAAAATGGGGATTTAATCAAGGATGTCAATGTTATATGTCATCCCAGGTGACAAAGTATATTGTATATTTTGTTGCTCTTCTTTTAATGATCCAGTGAACTTAGTTTGCACTTCTCAATGGATCGTGAAATATCTGTGAATCAGAGTTCCTGAAATCAGACTCAAGAGTGGGTTTTCATTAGCTGAGGATGTTTTCAAAAATGTTCTATAGCTTGATGGAGTTTTCAGTAGAGTTAAGTGTTTTTCTAAGGTCACATAGATAGTAAATGTCATAGCCAGAATGAGAGTCTGTCACTCGTTGGTCAGGAAGATAGAAGTCCAGTGTTCTGACCTTGACTTTATTATTTATTGTCTGTGTAACCTTGGGCAAGTTTTTGTCTCATTATTTTTTAAGTGAGAATTGGACTTCTGCCCTGTTGACTTCAAAAAATTTTGTGAGACTCAAAAGTGCTTTGAAAATCATAAACTAAACAGTTTGCTTTCTTTGCCATCGCGTTTACCTTTCAGTATGGGAGCTGATCTGTAGTCTTATAGAATTCATCACTTAGTAGACCTGCTGACGGTTGTGGGTGTTTTGCTTCCTTTTCCTCTTTGCATTTGTGGACCCTTAGCTTTTAAAACTGCATGACAATCTGTAAAATTTCCTATAAATTAGTAAAGGTATCTTTAGTCACTGTAAATGTCCAAAAAATGAGATTCTTCATCTGTTTGGACATTCAACTTTTATTCATTTCTTCTGAAAAGTTCCTAATATGGTAGAGCTATATTTTAGAATTACCAAGGCTATCGTGGCATTATTGATATTTTATTTTCCTTTTGTGGTGATCTGTTATATGTTAATGACTGAATTTCATTTCTTCAAACAGGGAAAATGTATTTGTTTTCATTAAAAGGAGAAATGTATTTAGTAATTACATTTTGTTCTCTGTTATATATATTGAAGGTCAAGTGGATATCACTGGAAGTCGGGACAAATGGGAAAATTGGGTAATCAATCACACATAATGTCACAAAATAAAGGAAATATTATTAAGGTAAGAAAATACCATTTGATTCTCAGAGAATTTACCGAGTAAGGAGATATAAATTAATTTTTAGATGTTGTATTCCTTTCCTTGCTTAAGAACCCACTATTCCTATTTTAACAACTTCACATATTATTGGATTTTGATTAATTTTTATGAGTTAATATGTAGCTTTCTTTATTCAGATGTATTTTGTTTTTCATCTATAAGTCAATTTTTAAAATTCGCCTTGCATAGAATTTTTCTAAACTGAATTTTTTCATGCAGTTCAGTTCTGGTTTCAAGTATGTGAAAGCTAGGTTATTTGATGTGATGAAGGATAGACTTTTTTCCTGCCTTTTTATTAGATCACATTTGTTTCATGTGTTTATGTTTTGCTTGAATAATAGTTATTATTTGTATACTGTTGATTCCGTGTGTGGAGATACCCAAGGAAAAGCTGCTTTCAAGTTTCCCAACTATAGAATCATGTTATCTTGTCTGTGTATTGTAAAATATAACATTAGATTATATGTAAGATTAAAACCAGATGAGTGACTTTATGTGAGGAAAGCTGTTTTGTTTCTGGATTGTTTAGTACAAGATCCATGACTTTGTAAGTTTTAACTTATATAGCTCTTTCTTTTTTATAAACCTATCACCCAACTTTCTTTGGGCCAGTTGGCATCCACAGACATCTTACTTGGTGCTTCTAACGTTTTTGTTTTCAAAAAGGCATTTTATTCTTTACTGTTATTCTCTTATTGAGATATGTTTCTTCAGTTTTTGGATTACAAGTTTTATAGTCCACTTCCCATTTTTCATTATCTTTCTGAGATAGTGTTCCATGTTTCAGATGTTATTCAACTATGACACATTAACAATGCTCACTTTGTGATTGTTGACTTATTTATTCAATAGCAGTTGTTAAGTGCCTCCTTTGTCATGTAGTGCTTTATCCTTGTTCACAAGGAGATCCTCATCCAGTGTGAAAGATAATGCACATATGAAAATATTTATAGATTAAGTCAGATAACCATTTAATGTGTGAACCATCTGTGCTTGGGGAAAAAATACTTTAGTTCTGCAAATATTTGAGAGTCTCCTAGATGCCTTTGTAAGGAAAAAGTGATGAATAAATCATAATGCCAGTCCCCACAAACCTCATAAGTGAGTTAAAAGATGTGAAAACCTGGAGTTTAGGGAGCTGTAGAAGGTGGGTGTAGAATGTGAGATTGCTCAGGAGGGAAGGCCTTGAAAACCAGAGTTCAGAGTCTTGACGGTTTCACTGTGGGAATGGGATTCCCTGACAGCTTCTGAACAGGAGGAAAGTACGATTAAGGTAATGACTTATGATGGCTGATCTTATTTAAATAGGTAGTGTATTTGGAGTTTATAATTACAGAGTACAGAACAAATGATATCAAACTGTTTTGATCATGTCCACATAAATCAAGAATGTATTTTGAGCATGTATTTTTCTATGTGATCCTTTTATTTATTAATGAGTAGACTTTATTTAGAGACATAATACTTTACTAATATACCATGTGCATTGTGAGACAAAACATAGATATTAATTAAGGGTGACATAAACATAAATAGAAATTCTTTTCTACTTTCTGGATTTTTCCTGACCTCCCTCAAGCATGCATACATGCTTTGGAGGCCACTACTATAGTAGAAGACTTTTTTTTTTTAATTTATTTCTGAGATAGAGAGAGGGAGACAACATGAACAGTGGAGGGTCAGAGAGAGGGGGAGATACAGAATCTGAAGCAGGCTCCAGACTCTGAGCTAGCTATCAGCACAGAGCCGATGTGCGGCTCAAACCCACAAATCGTGAGATCATGACCTGAGCTGAAGTTGGACGCTCAACCGACTGAGCCACCCAACTGTCCCAGTAGAAGACTATTAAAAGAATCTAAAGGTCAAATGAGAAGAGTCTGAATTAGAATGTAGCAAAAGAAATATGAAAAAAACTATGGATCCTAAAAAGCAATGAGAAAGAAAAGGAGGAATTCAAGTGAATAACTGATATTCCAGGCTGCACTGACTAGGAAGTAGAATAAAGAAGGAAGTTGGAAAACAATTTGGAATTTAGAGATCCCTCCCTCTCTCCCTCCTTCTTCATTCCTTTTTTTTATTTCCTTCTTCCCTTCTTTCTTTCTTTGCTTTTCTTTTCCAAGCTTTAATGTGGTATTGACAATTAGGATTTTAAGATAATTTAAAATGTACAGCATGATGATTTGATGTATGTATATATTGTGAAAATATTTCATCCACAGGTTAATTAACACATCCATCACCTCACCTATTTACCTCTGTTTTGTCGTTGTTGTTGGGGACATTTAACTTCTGTCTAGCAATTTTGAAGATTTAGGGTTTTGTTTGAATTCTCGTGTGTTAGTTGAAGCCAAGGGAATAAATGTGCTTCCTAAGAATTTATAAAAAGTAGAAGAAAGATATAAAGGATGAAGCTCAGAAAGGGCAAGCGTGAAGGATAAATAAAGCTCAAGGAATATGGAGGTAAAAGAGAACTTTAATATTTATTCACTATCTATTTTATACCAGTCAATAGTTTAGCTGCTTTTCCTGTTTTATCTCATTAAGTGCCTCTATCACATAAGAGGCAGTTGTTATTTTTCCAATTCCATAGATGAAGTAATTTAACATCAAAGAAGTTAACTTGCTCAAGGTCAAGTGTCAGGGCCATGATTTGGAATGTAGGCTTTCCCACTGGTTCTAAGGTAATTTGCCAGCTCTCCAGTAAAGGGAACCTGAGAAGAAGAAGAATGGTAGTAGTAGAATGAAAGTAATGTGATTTCATAGAAAATGAAGGTAAATGAGGGTAATTTTAGAAAATATAGAGAAGTCAATATTGTTCTCTACATTGTGTGGTGAGAAAAGTTTTGACTGATTTTTGTACCGGTGTTTCTCAAAAAGGGGAAGCTTTGCCCCTCAGGAGACGTTTGGCAATGTCTGGAGACATTTTTAGTTATCACCACCAAGAGAATTTTTGGCTTTTGGTTAATGATAGGTGGTGGCTATAGGCCAGGGTTGCTGCTGTGCACCCTATAATACACTGGGCAGTCCCATAACAAAGAATTATTTGGCTTAAAATGTCAATGGTATCCAAGTCAAGAAACCCTGTGTTAGTCTATATAGATTAAGATCCTGACTCATTTTGACTCATTTCATTGGTTCTATGATTTTAGGCAAGTCACTTAATTTTTCTGGGCTCCTGTCATCATATTTGTAAACATACATAACAATACTTGCTAACTACTTCATAGAGTTTTAAGCAATATCGAGGTTATATGTGTGAAACCAATTGTAACATTGGCTGTAGATCACACTAAAAAATGATTATTTACTAAGAATGAGAATTTTAAAAAGCCTGATTTGATATTTGGGTTATTAGATGGAAAAATATATTTCAAGTGTTGAAAAAGAAAGGTGGATGGTAATGAGTAAAGGCAAATGTTCCAGTGAGCTTGGGAACAGAGGGTGACCTCTCAAGGACTTAACAGGATCAGGAAAGACTTTCTTATAGATGATCTTTGAACAACACAGGTTTGAATTGTGCAGATCCATTTGTATGCAGATTTTCTCAAGAAATGTATGTACAGTACTATAAATGTATTTTTTCCTACCTTATGACTTTCTTAATAAGATTTTCTTTCCTCTAGCTTACTTTAGTGTAAGAACACGGTATATAATACATATAGCATACAAAATATGTGTTAATCAACTGTTTATGTTATCTGTAAGACTTCCAGTTAACAACAGTAGACTATTACTAGTTTTTGGGGAGTCAAAAATTGGTGCTCCAATTCCCATATTGTTAAAGAGTCAACTGTGTATTGTTTTTCAGAATCAGAGAGATGTGAGTCAGTTTGTAGTTGAGGGATGGACTCACTAGTGAAGGAAAGATTGAAGATGCAAGAGAGAGGTGCCAATTGCTGGGGGTTAGTCTTTGAAGAGACTGCTCATTAAGGAGAACTTAACCGATGGAAAGAGAACAGATTTTATCTGATAGAAAAGATGGAAGAGAAAATAAGTGACAGTAAAGGTGAATTTTTAGAGATTGCATTTGACAAGAGGTAGGGCAGGAAGCTGTGGAAAGATTTTAAGGGAAGACCTCAACATTCTTAGTAAATTTGGAGGCAAGATCATCTGCTCACAATAAGGAAGGGAAATAGGGTAAATGTGAGTATTTTGGAATGAAGAAAGTTTGAAGTAGCCACCATGGGAATCATGATTGAAGTTTAACACAAACAAAGTAAATATACTACTAAATAGCCACAAGAGCATGGATTTGTAGGGGATCCAGTCAGGATTAATTTCATCACAATGGTAGATAGATGTGGGAGGTCTAAGAGGAAGGAGATAAGGTGATCATGGTTAGCTCTGAGAAGCTCTGCATTTGGAGCTTTTGAAGGTGTGGCCATTCAGATTGCTGCTTAGGTTTAAGATTTGGTCATAATGGTCAGGTGGCTGAAGAGGGACTTAGATGGTCAGAGTAGTCAGCAGGTTGGAGGGGTTTGAGCATCAGGGTGTCAGGTGAACCTGAACGCTGAAGTCTCCATGATCATCACCCAGAACTCTGATGGAGGGAAATACTGAGCAGATTGCTGAAGTTCAGATGGAGGAGGATTCTGGATATTGATAAAGGTGATAAGCAAGTGGTAAGGAGCTTTAGTACAGGCAACTTTGCTGAATGATGAGATCAGAGCAATATTCTGGAAGCAGCACTGAGGACCAAACAGGAAGAAATTTCTTCCTTTCTCCTGGTGAGTGAAAGGGAGTAGAAATGGAGTTAATTCCTCTGGGGAGTTTTTCTCTGGAAAAAAGTTGTGTCTGAGGAAGGATGTGTCTCAGGAAGGATGGGTCCAGTTAATGTGAATTTTTGCAAGATATATTTTTAGGAATGGTTTTAAAGCATAAGATAAATGGCTATTTCATAAGGGCTCTATGGAATGGTAGGGATGGAAGGGCAAACAGTAGAAAACGCCCAAGTTTAAGGAGCTAATTAGATTAAAAATGAGAATATTTTAAAAGGTGGCTCATGGGAGGAGTGTGGAACCATCATGGCAGATTAGGATATTGGTGGGACTTTGGAGGCATCTATCAATGTCAAGGAGGCTGATGGTGACAGCATCATCTGACTCTGATAGTCCAGGTGATATGTCTGTATGGTACTGCCACCAAGCTGCCCTGGACCCTAATGGTACTCCTTCAGCATCTACTGGTGGAGGCATAAGTGGTTAATACAGCATAGGCTTCAGTATATTGGATTCCTGATGTTTTGGATATACATGTGTGTGCATATACATATATGTTTATTCATCCATGCATATATGTGTGTGCATTATGTGTGTATCCCTGGTCTAGCCCTACTACCTCCTCAACTTTTCCCAGATAAAAATTGGACTTAAGAGGAAACTCTATTTGCCTAAAAATTAGCAGCTAGCAGTTTGTTCACTGAAATCTTTTTATGCAGTTTGAATCACTTGAAGTAAATATGGCCATGTTTATAGAGCAGAAAAATATTCATAATAATAAAAACAAATTATGAAATTTCCCTAATAATGGGTTCAATTTGCTTTGGCATATCCATTCTGCCCAGGTAGCGCATAACCATATTGATCATGTATCACTAAGGTAATAATATCGGCCAATTTTGTTATGAGAAATTAGATTAAATTATCTGTAACTTGTATAACATTTTCAGTTTAAAAATAAAAGTGTGATTCACACAGAAATTGATTATTTCAATCCTGTTTTCTTTTCTGCTGTGTTTGGTACATAGCATCTGAGCAGCTTCTTAAAGAATGTGAACAAAAAAAAATGCCCTTTTAAAGCAAAACCACTAGATTCACTGTGAATAATTATGCCTGAATTTTCAAAGATGACTGCAGTTGGTACAGCCATCGACATAGAGGCAGCCGTTGTTCTCATATTCTCATGTACAAAGTGGGCAATTGAGCATGCAAATTGCAAATTGAAAACTAGACATGAATTGACAGTGTCTGTATAAATGTGCACCATTCCTCCATGCTCATTTGTGTACTTTGAATGTTGGTTTCAATAAGACCAAGGCAAGTATGTACACTTGGTGAGTCTGTTTCATGTCTTAAAATCTGAAGATCCAAGAATTTTAAGTGACTATTTGAAACACCTAACAGTGAAGCTTATTTACTCAATATTTTGGCTACATCTTAGGAAAGTCAGGGATCACAACTAATATATTGAAGGTTAAATCTATGATGCTTAAATATGTGGTTCTTTAAATTAGACAAATAAGATAATATTGGCTTCTACAGTTATGTAAGCAGAGTAGCTCAGTGAGAATTCAGTTTAGATTTGGTCTATGCAAATATTAGACCGTGTATGTTTCAGAAAGATCAGAAATAGAAAAGGCTTATGGAGCCTTTACAGTATTTGAATATTAGTGCTTTTCTAAATAACATCACGATGATATATAATGATTTTTGTTTAAAACATAATTTATGGCATGTTTTAAAAACTGGTTTATATATTTCCAAAATTTATTTTCTTTTTTTTTTAAAGTTTATTTATTTATTTTGGAAGAGAGAGAGCATGTGCACACACATGCGAGGGAGGGGCAGAGAGAGAGGGAAAAAGAGAATCCCAAGCAGGGTCCACGCTATCAGCACAGAGGCTGACACAGGGCTCAATTCCATGAACTGTGAGATCATGATGTGAGCTGAAATTAAGAGTCAACCAACTCAGCCCCTTGAATTTCCTCTTAATAAAAGTTCTATGTATGCTTTAATAATGATATTCTATTAATATTGTATTTTTCTTTCAAAGTGTTTGTTTTACTCATGATGCACTAAAATGTTATGGCTCTCTAATATTTTTGTTAGTAACTTAAACTTTCTTTGAATAAGGGATATATCCCTGACAAGGAATATGTATTTCATTAATACAGCTTTCTGCTGGAAAAGTGAAATTAAAATTACTAAAGGAGCAACTTCAAGGTAAGCGGTTTGCTACTGTATTATTAGATGCTAAAGATAGAATTTATTTTCTTTTACATTTGAATTGCATAGAAAATTAAAGTGCTAGAGTTGCTCATTTGGTATAAAGATTCTGAACACTAAAATGATGACTACTTTTGATGTTGAAATTCATTTTATTTATTTTCTGGGAGGGGCAGCCTTATTTTATGTCAAAAATTTTAACTTAGAATATCAGTATAAGAAGAGTGTTTTTTGAAGGTGAGGACTTTCATAGCACTGTTTCTTAAATTTATATTAAAGTTTTTAACCAGGAAGATAACTTAGCAATGTAATATTATAAATTGAAATGTCATCCTGGGAATGTAAAAGAATATTGAAAATGGCTTTATATTTTATATTATTTTTAAAAATATTTTTTAGCGTTTTATTTATTTCTGAGAGAGAGAGAGACAACATGAGCAGGGGAGGGTCAGAGAGAGAGGGAGACACAGAATCTGAAACAGGCTCCAGGCTCTGAGCTGTCAGCACAGAGCCCGACGTGGGGTTCAAACCCATGAACTGTGAGATCATGACCTGAGCCGAAGTCGGCCACCCAACTGACTGAGCCACCCAGGTGCCCCCCAAAATGGCTTTGTAGTTTAGTAAATTATTTCACAATAGGAAAACCCAAAAATCAATTGGAATTCACAGTAGTTCCAAAAGAAAAAAATTTTATAGAAGATAAGTACATTTAACTTGAATGGATAAGATAGTTTGGCAGAACAAATTCTATAAGTATATTTAACATTTATTATAGAAGTTGTTATGTATGAGCTTTGTTTAAGTTGATCTGGAGATGGGGCAGAGTGCCACAGAGATTCTATCAAGAGCATCGTTTTTAACACTTGTTAATTTCACTTGTCCAATTCAAGTGAGTTTTAAGCAGAATGGGTGTGGGCAGAAATATGTGACCCTGTGGTCAAAGGGGCTGGGAGGGGAAATGTGGCTTTCCCAGTTTCTTGGGAAGAGTAGACCTAGCTACACACCATTTTTATTGGGCAATTAATATTTATGTGCTGATAGAGAATTTAGAAATGTAAAGTAAATTCATTACTTTATCAATCAGAAAACTGAATATCATGTTTTGATGTGAATGGCCGGACATTTCTTTTTTCTTCCAGAGCCAGTGAAACAACCACTTAATCATAAAATGGCCAATTCTCCTGAAAGTGAAAAATCCAAAATAAAAGGCAAAGCTTGTGGACAGTGTGAGAACAGGGCTGCTGTGCTGGTAAGTGCACTATTAACAACATACTGGTACATTCCCATGGCCTCACCCACCTCTCCTAGCTCAGCCTGCTTCTGTAGCCAGATGCTTGTCCTTTGCCACTTTTGCTAAGAGGGAAGTGTGCGTGTTGCCCTGTTCAGCCAGCATCTATGCAGTGAGCTGCATCTCATCCTCTCACCCTCTCACCCCCATTTAAGGATGGTACCTCACTCTTGTCCTCTCTCTTGGGATCATGCCCAGCAGCATGCAAACATGCCACAGTACTTTCCAAACCAAAACTACAACAAAAATTCTCCTTTGATCCCCACATCGGCTACTGTACCCTTGTTAGCAAAACTTCTAAAGCGTTGTCTACACTTGCTCTCATCAGATTCTCTCTTCCTGTTTCTCTCACTCTTCTTTTATTTTTACTGAACTATAATATACTTTCTATGAAATAGATCTTTTTTTTTTTTATTTCAGGAGAGAGAGAGACAGCGTGAGCAGGGGAGGGTCAGAGAGAGAGGGAGTCACAGACTGAAACAGGCTCCAGGCTCTGAGCTGGCAGTCAGCACAGAGCCCAATGCGGGGCTCGAACCCACGAACCGCGAGATCATGACCCAAGAGAAAGTCGGACGCTTAACCGACTAAGCCACCCAGGCGCCCCTCTATGAAATAGATCTTAAATGTATACTGTCATGCCATTTGACAAATGGATACACCCGCATCAAGATAATAGAATACCCCTGGAATTTCCCTTGCGCCTTTTCCAGTGAATTCCCACTACGGAGACAACTACTGGTCTGATTTTTAGCACTGACACTTAGGGGTGCCTATTCTTGAACTTTATGTAAATGGAATGATAGGGTATATATTTTTCTGCATAGGGCTTCTTTTGCTCCTCATGGAGATTCATCCATATTATCACATTTATTGGTAGTTCATTCATTCAAATTACTTCATTGTATTAGATAAACCAAAATTTGTTTATTCATTGACATATTGAATGACATTTGGATTGTTCCCAGTTTTTCACTACTATGTTTAAGGCTGCTGGGGACATTTATATGCAAGTCTTTTTTTTAAAGGCAAAACAGTTATGAAGGGAAATTGAAGAAAAGACCCCAAAAAGATGGGTTCTGATAGTTCTCTAACTTCTCATTATTGCTGATTGAGTGAACTTTTCAAAAAACATGATGGTAAAACACACCATAATTTAAAATTTACCTTTTTAGCCATTTTAAGAGTATAGTTCAGTGGCATTAAGCGCATTCACATTGTTGGGATGCCATCATCGCCATCCACCCATGAAACTCTTCACCTCACAGAACCAAAGCTCTGTACTAATTGCACCAGGACTCCTATTTACCCTCCTGTCGGCCCCTGACAACCAACATTCTATTTTCTGTCTCTATGAATTTGGCTACTCTAGGTGCCTCATAGAAGTGGAATCATACAGTATTTATCCTTTTGTACCTGGCTTATTTCATTTACTATAAGGTCTTCAGGGTTTGTCCACATGGTAGCGTGTGTCAGAATTTCCTTCCTCTTTAAAGCCAAATAATATTCCATTGTATGTAAATACCACATTTTGTTTATCTGTTCATCCTTCGCTGGACACTGGGTTGTTTCCACCTTTTGACTTGTGAATAATTCTCCGATGAACATGAGTATAAATATCTGCCTGCTTTCTTTTTAAAAAAATTTTTTAATGTTTTATTTATTTCTGAGAGAGAGAAAGACAGACAGCAGGAGCAGGGGAGGGTCAGAGAGACACACACACACACACACAGAATCTGAAGCAGGCTCCAGGCTCCGAGCTAGCTGTCAGCACAGAGCCTGATGCAGGGCTCAAACCCACAAACCGTGAGATCATGACCTGAGCAGAAATTGGACGCTTAAACGACTGAGCCGCTTAGGTGCCCCAATATCTGCCTGGTTTCTACTTTCATTTCTTTTGAGTATATGCCCAGAAGTGGAACTGACAAATTCTCATTCTCTCTTGAATCCTCTCCACTCGGGATTGGGTCTCCACTATGCCAGCTACTGCTCCTATGAAGGTCGCTAGTGATTTCCATATTCTTAAATATAGTGGCCAATTCTCAGTTCTTATATTAATCTACCAGTAATATTTGATACAGTATTCCTCTTCTCTTCTGTGACTCTTCACTCGGCTTCCTCTAGGACATGATTCTCTCTTGGTTTCATTTTACTTTGCTAAGTCTTTTTTGGTTTTCTGTATGCTTGAGCCCTAAATGTTGGGGTGCCACAGGGCTTAGTCTTTAGCCCTCTTCCCTAGACCATCTACTTACTCTTTATAGGTAATTTCAGCCACTCTCTTGGCTTTAAAGACCATCTCTACATGGATGGTTCCCAAATGTACATCTTTAACACATCCCTCTACCCTGAACTTTCAACTCAGACTGCCTGTTTAGCACCTCTATTTATGTCTCACAATAATCACTAACTCACCATGTTCAAAATTATACCTTTCATATCTCTCCTCCCCACCCCCAACAGTCTCATAAAGAGGGTCAATTCAGATGTCCCCTGCCCTGGCAGTCCTTTGTAAAGGACTAGCAGCTGAGTTGGCCTCTCTAGTGTTTTGGAGCTGCTCAATGCATCCACATTGCGTTTATTAGCCCTTAATATATATTTACATGTTTTTTTCCCCGCCCACCTGTGTAAAGTTCATGCAAGCAGGGATTTAGTTTTGCTCACTGCTGTGTACCCCCCACCTAGAATTATGCCTGAAATTTAGTAAGAACTCAACGAATATTTGTTAATGGCAGAATTTTTTTTTCCTGTAATAAAACCTTCAGATATATTTTCCTGTTAGTTTGTATTAAAAGTACTCTAATACCTTTTGTAATTTAAAATATTACACACACTTAAGAAGCAGTTCCCCCTCCAAAGAATTTAATGATTATAACTAATATTTGTAGATTACTATAATGGATATTTGTTACAGTTTTAGAGAATTTGGCCATGATCATTTCTGATTTGAGACTATATTACTGTCCTTATTTCATGGCAGTTTTAGCTGCTCTGAGAGAGTTAGAATGCCCTAAGTCTAATAAAGACCTAATAGCAATATTTAGTGTAAAATCCTAGCTCTTGGTACAGAGTTCTTACTATTATATCATGCTGTTTTCTTATCTTATATGATCTAATGATGGACATAATTTAAGTAATCTTCACAAACTATACCTATTTAGAAATGTTTAAAAAATATAAACAATGGTAATATTCCTGAAGTTGGAAGTATGAAAGCTAAAAGGGACTTACTGGCTGAACTGAATTGTTGGGGTTTACGGTTCACAATGTGAAGAAAGTATGTAGAAGCTCTCAATATTTCTATGTTGAACACTGTTTAAAAGCCCTGGAATTTGAACAAAACCACATACATAGGTCAGACTTGAGCTGGAAATAAAGGCTCTGTTTTCCCAAAGAAAAGGAAAGCAAGAAGGGGATGTTCCCGACAAGACCACTGGCCTGCAGCTTGGCTCGAAAGCAGTTGAGAGTGACAGTGTGGGGAGCGGTTAAAAGCCTGATTTGCCTGAAAACTGTCACAAATAGAAGCAAGGATTTAGACAGTATACATTCTTAAAGAATTTAGCTGTGAGTTTCAGGAAGTATGTTCTTTGATTTGAAATGAAAGTCATGTCCTATGGTATTTTTCAAGCACAACAGTTATTTATTTATTTATTTATTTATTTAAGTTTTTTGTTTGTTTTTTGAGAGAGAGGAAGAAGTGGGAGGGTCAGAGAGAGAGAGAGGGAGAGGGAGAGGGAGAGAGAGGGAGAGGGAGAGGGAGAGAGAGAATCCCAAGCACCCAAGCAGGCTCCACGCTGTCAACACAGAATTTCAGTTTGGGGCTTGATCTCACGAACTGCAAGATCATGACCTGAGCTGAAATCAAGAGTCCCACATCAATGAGTTATTTAAAACTGTGGTGTCCCACATCAGTGAGTTATTTAAAAACCCAAGCGAGGCACATCTAATGAAGTAAACCATGGTGGTGGTAAACCCTGAAGGTACCTTATGCTCTTAGCTCCCATCATTCCAGATGGTAATGCCGGGTTGTGTAGTGAGAGTAAACCTTCTTATATCTGGTGATAGGGTCTACATCAGGGAAAAGTATATATGGGAGGTAGGGGGTAAGAGCTTGCATTTTGTATGTTTGAATCTCAACTTTACCTGTGATTAGCTATGTGACCTTTAGAAATGGCTTAATTCCTCCGTATTTTTGTTTTCTCATTTGTAACAATGGGACAGTATAGATAACAGTAGTCTGTACTTCGGAGTTATTGAGGACAGTGGTTCCTGCATGTGAAGTACTTAGTGTTGTGCCTGGTACATTGAGAGGAGACAGAAAATTGTGTGTGTCTTGTTATTGGCACATTTTCATATCTGTTACACATTCACATACACTGGTGGTAAAAATAAAACCCCAACCTCCAAATTTCATATTTTTAAAAGAAATTCCAGGAGCTTTAGGCTGTTTGTACATGGCAAAAGTGAAATGGATAGTTAAAAATTACATATTAATTTGGCAAATGTAGATAATTTAATTAAACTCACAGGGATTCTGAAGGCTTAGCACAACTGATCTAGGCTTGATCAAATTAGAAAGATATTTGCTAAAACTGCACTTGGGTATTCCATCATTGAAGAAGCATCTGTGGTGGAATGGAGTCCTTATCTACATTTTTAGTACATTTCTGCCAGTTATACAAACTGCCTAGAAAGATTTTCCAGTTGGCGGTCATTTTAACCCAATTTAAATCCAAATATGCTTGTATAACAAAATATATAAGCTTACTCTGCAATTCCAGCTTTGATCTTCTAGTCTACAACATCCATTTGGCTACTTTCATTAAAAATCTGTTGTTAACAAATACTTGCTTACAATTTTATGTTGAAACTGATTTCCAGTCTTCTATATTACATTGTGAAAACAAGACCAAGTATTTCTAAGAAATTTATTAAGATATTAGCACATATGCTAAATAAATATTATGCAGAATACATTTTGAAATCTACATTAATTTGATAGTACTGCCATGAATGTATGTGAAATTATAACTTATTTGATTTTGCAAATATTTAAATATTATAGATCTAGATAATGCTTTAATCATCATTTCTGTAAGAGACTAGTTTTTAAAACATGAGTTGGAAGTGTAGGGCTCCTTCTGATATTAGGGATAGTGTTTATTTTTTTTAACTTGAATGAAAAATCAAGTTCTGTATAGCTAATCACATTTGAAAAAACATGCATTTGGAGTTTGATAGATACCCTATCATGCAGTGATTTGACATATTGGATTTTATTTAATTGCAGATTTTATAAAGATTTTTCAATAAATGATTAGTGCTGCAGTAAATGGTAAATGTGATTTTTAGCAATTTGTGTCATGGGTGAGAGCTTAAGCTTAGAGTCAGACTGTGGCATTAAAATCCTGGCTTCATTAGCTGTGTGACTGGGCAGATTTTCAATCATTATGTTCCTTGGTTACTTTATCTTCACAATGGAGACAATGGTTACATTGACCTTATAGGGTTGTTATGAGGATTCCATGAGATGTAACATATGCAGCCCTTAGAACAGCGCATGCATGCTCAATGTGAATATTGTTATGTGATTCTGACCTCCCATTTTAGTTTCATTTACTAATGCAATTTCTTACTCCTTTAACCTTTGGTTGTTATTGTTGTTTTAATCATTTTATATTTAATAAATCTGGCCACATTATTGAGGTAACAATGTTGTCAAATGGAGACTTGTAATACAATTTTAAAATATTAATGGACTCCTGTTGGGTTTTTGTAATGTTAATTTTTGAGAGAGAGTGGGGGAGTGAGTGTGGGACAGGCAGAGAGATAAGGAGACAGATTCTGAAGCAGGCCCCATGCTGTCAGCACAGAGCCTGACATGGGGCTCAAACCCAGGAACCATGAGATCATAATCTGAGCCAAAATCAAGAGTCAGATTCTCAACTGACTGAGCACCTAGACACCCCCTTGTTGGGTTTTTAATAAGAGTTTAGTCTACTTTCCCACATCCTATCCCACTGTACATTCTAGTGCCTGTTACTTACCTGTGGTCTTCACACTGGCAACTCCATGGATGTTAGCTGGGAGCTTGTTAGAATGCAGGATCTCTGGTCCCATTCTAGATTTCTTCCACCAGTCTTCACGGTAACAAAATCCCAGAAGATTCATATGCACAGGATAGTTCTGGGAGGCAGCACTGTATTGCACGTTTCAGTCAGTCACTGTCTAGTGCAAGTTAATGTCTCCCCAGTCTTCCACAGCTGCTTTCTGCTTATGATTCCTTGATAGGAAGAGAAAGGAAGGAAGGGAAGAGCGGTAGCGGGCACACTAAGCGGGGAGAAGGGAAATGAGAAAGGATCAAAGTGAATGCGGGCTCTGTGACATAGACCTTCTGACATCGTGGCTCCAAACCCTCATGTTTTCTTATTTGTGCTACTGGCATTCTTAACCTAGGCCAAGCTCAAGAAAATGGGGGGTCTTAGCCGTTTGGCTAAGGTCATAAAGGGTGTTCATGTGGCTGCTCAACTGCACAGAAGTAATTGCACTTGGAATAAAAATTCCATTTTCTTTCCTCTTTAAGTCTTACTTGATGCTATCATAGGTATAGGGACATCACATCAATTTATCCATTAATTAAAAAAATACATTTTAACAGTGTAAAGACTTTGAAAGATAAATATAAACTTGTCCATAGTCATTTGGGTAGTCATAAAAATTGCTGTGTTGATGTAGCTCCATTGAGTTCTTTTTCTTATACTTCCTTTGAGAAATCTTTCTTTTAACTTAAAAAAATTTTTAATATTTTATTTCTGAGAGAGAGAGAGAGAGACAGCATGAGCAGGGGAGGGTCAGAGAGAGAGGGAGACACAGAATCTGAAGCAAGCTCCAGGCTCTGAGCTAGCTGTCAGCACAGAGCCTGACGTGGGACTCAAACGCACGAACCGTGAGATCCTGACTTGAGCTGAAGTCGGACACTGAACCGAGTGAGCCACCCAGACACCGCCACTTTGAGGAATCTTCTAAGAATGCTTTTAAAACTGTATTTTGAGAGTCACCAGTGAAGTAGTGCTATTCAAAGAAGTGTATGGAGATTTTTGGGGAAAAATAGTATATGCATTGTGTGCCATGTAAATCAAAATGAAAGATTAAATAACTCATGAAAATGAAGTAGTTTTGACTCAGAGAATGCTGCTTAGTTTTTACCAGGTTAAGAAGTTTGGCCTGAGGTTACTGTTTTTTTTTATGATTTATTCAGAAATTGTAGATACATATATGCATCTAATACATATCTTAAACCTACTTGCAGCTATTATATTTATTTTGATATGAGAGTAATCAGAGTTAACAAGTTAGTTTTTCTCAGTTACATCTTAATGGGGTCAAATGGTAGTTTCAGTGTCCTGGAACTTCTCAATTCCTGTGACATCTAGGTATGTCATTGAGGAAATAAAGATGAGAACAATGACTTCTTCATGCAAATGTTTTCTCAAACTAATGTTTTTATAATATTGCATGATGTTTTAATGTCTTTTAAGGTATGCCTTGAATGTGGCGAAGATTATTGTTCAGGTTGCTTTGCTAAAATTCACCAGAAGGGGGCACTGAAGCTCCACAGAACAACTCTTTTGCAGGTATGATTTTTTAAAAAGCTTTACTTGTAGTGTATTTATAAAATATTTCAACACAAAGACATTGAAAACATGTTTAGTTATCTAGAATTTAGGATGACTTATATTAATTTCTAAAATCCTATTATGTAGTCTTCACGTATCTTAAAATTATTTTACTGAATGCTAATCTGGGTTCTATTTTGCTATTTAAACTGTTTTAATATAGTTCTGAAACATTAGCTTGATTAGAGTTTTTAGATCATGCACTTTATCTGTGAACTTGACATTTAAAAATTCGAGTTTAATATTTATTGTGGTTTCAAATGAATGTATGGTTTTAAGTATTATTTCTATATAATTTATAAATAGAAATCTCTAATATTTTCTTTTCATGTATTTTAAAATTAGTCTTTTATTTGTCCTCACTGATTATCATTTAAATAAGCTTATCTCGTCAGTTTCTACCTTTTCTTCTACATAGTAGAAGCTTTTATTTTTCCTTATATAGTCCTTGTTTTTTGAAATGCCTAAACTCAAACTCTGTCAGATGGCTTAAAAATTCTAAGATTGAAGCAATAAATATGGCTAAATATAGATATGACATATTATGTCAGTTACATTTAACAATGGACTGTTATAACATAGATTTCATTTATTGCATAGTAAATTACTCAATAAATATTTATTGAATACCTTTTAGAAATACCTTTTAGAAAGCGGCACTACCTTGCTAGGTAGTACCTTAAACAGAAGAATAACACTAGGATCCTACTCTTAAGGAGCTGAGGATAAAAGTGATAAACAAGGACCTTGTTTAATGGATTAAAGATTTTAATATCTAGTAGACAAAAGGAAGGAGATGATCAGATCTGTATTTAGAAACATCACTGGTAGATTTCACTTTTTACATGTGACTTCAGTATAACTCTCAAGGATACTGATGACCCAAGTCATAATAACCACAAACATAAAATAGACCTTACTCATATCGGTATTTACCAGAGTCCATTACTTTTGAGTGGCTGGCTGCTCAATGTTTAGAGCCTCCTGGTAGAAATGATGCGGAAAATAAAACAATGCCTGCTACTTCCTGCCTCAGGAAGGTTTGTACAACTGGATGGTTATAGAAATGAACATTGATGTCTATAGATGTGAGTGTGATTATTAACATACAAATAATACAGATTTTAAAGACACTTCACCTAAGGGTACAGAGTGTACCCCCTGTGAGCTCATGTTAGGAATTGTCCATTCAGTGATTTTTTTTCAGCATATTTTCTGAGTTGTTGCTCAGTGAATTAGGTACTGTGATAGCTGGTATGGAAGAAACAAAGAAAAATGAGACACGGCTTCTTCTCTCAACTTCACTATTTGACCTTCAAGATTTATCCGTGTCTTTCTCTCCTCTCTCTCCCTCCCTCCCCTCCTTCCCTATTCCTGTCTCTCTCTCTCTCTCTTTCTGTCACATATACATGACACAAACACACATACACACCATCAATTTCAAAAGACAGTCAAACTTTGCTGTGATACACCTTATTGTTACCCAGAGACAAATGGGATGATATCTGTCAAATCATGCTTACTAACACAACATAGTGTATGCTTTCTAAACATTTAGCATTTTCCTATTCCATATTAATGTTATTAAAATTGATGACTTCTATATCTTAAACCAAAGAACATTATATTTGTAGATGAGATTCTTATATAATCCTAAATATAGAATGGATAAGGAAGAGAGAATTAATATTTCCTGAAAAAATACTTTGTATCATATACTGTTCTATACTACCAGCATCACATTTTCTAGTTTTGATTGCAGGGGAGGAGAGGTTGGTAAGTCAGAAATAGTAAAATGGTATTTAAGTTCTTAGTGAATCTCAAGTTGTGGAAGACCTGTTCATCTCTATAAGTTAACATGGTGAAATTTTATAATATGTATACAAATCAAAGGGAATAGCAAGTGACAATGAATACAGGGGTTCCTTTATGCGTATATTTTAAAGTTAAATACTGATAGTGAACTATATATTTTCCACATTCATGTTACTTCTCTGTGTTGCCCTCCATTCTGTGAAGGCCAAAGTCGCAACTTGATGCTATTTTGAGGATAGTCCTGGGGTTCATTGCCTATCAAGTAAATCAAATTAGGAGGCAAACCTTATGAAAAAAAAGTATAGAGAAACCATCCATGTTGGATGCTAAATGTATATTGTTACTCTTTTTATATAACAGCATTTCACTCACCCAGATTGCTAATTAATGCAAAACTTTGCAGGAGATTGTTTTCCAGATATATCATGTAAATTTGACCATTGATTCATTCAAAAGAATTTAAATGAAAAAAGGTGGTTTTTTTTTTTTTGAAAGGAAACTTTAACAAAATGTGTAACATAATCCCTCCCATCTTAGTAAAGGGTTCAGTGAACACAATCTCACTATATTTTGGTAACACCTTTCCTTTTGACCACTAGCTGTTACAAGAGGCCTCAACTAGTAGTATGTGTAGCTACACCTTAAGAGATTTGCTCTCCTTGTTAGTACTTCACTTTTCTTCTTTAACATGGTCCCACCCATTCTCTGCCATTACAATTTAACCAATTGTCCCATTAGCTGTGCCATTTTCTTATTTCTGTTCCCTGTTTGACCTTTAATTTTTTGCAGTCATCTTGTTTTTGTTTTGTTTTGTTTTGTTTTGTTTTCTTGCCTTGTTTCTATCATTCTCCCTGGTCTTTCCCTATAAGTAAAGGTTCTTGATGCTGTTTTGTGCCCTGGCCTGATGACCATTGGTCAACAGTAATGGTGTCTCTCTCTTGTTTAGCCCTCAATAACCATTGATACAGTATTTTTAACTTCCCACTCTTTTGGCAACTGTCAAAGTCATGAGATTTTTTTTATTGACTACTGAATTCATACTGAATTTGAGAAGTTAAAGCTGGCATTTTATATCTGACTGTTAAGCATTGCTATATGAAAAACAAGTACTCTGGGGCACCTGGATGGTATCTGACTCTTGATTTCAGCTTAGGTCATGACCTCACAGAGCCCTGCTCCAGCTCTGTGCTGACATCACAGAGCCTACTTGAGATTCTCTCTCTCCGTCTCTGCCCCTCCCTTGTTTTCTCTCCTCCTCTCTCATTCTCTCAAAATAAATAAATATTAAAGAAAATAAAAAGCAAGCATTCTACTTGATATTCTTTATGCTGACATTTCTGGATATTTTAAAGCATAGCAAATTTGATTGCTATAAACTGTTTCAGCTGCCATCCTACAGCCCAGTGAATCTTTACGAAGTTCATGGCCAACAGAGACCATTTTGTACTGCATATCTTGTTTTACTTAAGAGGTAAATCCTTGAAAAAAATTGAAGGCAAACTATTCCATTTCCATCTTGACTGACATTATCATTTCAAAGGGCCTTTCTTTTGATTTATGATTGATTTATACTTGGCAGTGATTCCAACACAAGTTGTTTTTTTTAACCTCTCCAATCCCTGTTAAATAGTTAATTATCTACAAAATAAAGTATAAATGCATGAGGGAAATTACTAAGGATGAAAATCCTATTTCTATATTTAGAATGATTTATAACACTTTAAGAGTTGAAACAAAAGTGTTTTTCAGTAGGTAAGTCTCACATTGATGAAAAACAAGGTCTTAATCTATCTGGCATTTTCTATTTTCCTTTAACAACATATGATCAAACAGATGAGACCAGGTTATCCAGAGATGATAGAAGACGGGGGAGAGAGCAAACAAAAGGTTTCCATTATGAAATTATGACATGCGCAAGTGGGTGGGTTGGATTAGGAAAATCATTCATAGATTCTGGTATGTATATTTTCTTAATTTAAATGGAGATTTTTCATAACCAGAAAGGAGAGACCTTGGCAAAGGGGGTGGTTCCCATTAAGAGAGAAGAGATAACTGAGGTAGAATTTCCATGTTTTCTGGTATAAAGTCTTTACACATACCTTCTTTACTTTTTTTTTTTAATCTCCAAAGAAAGATATGCCTTTATAGATATAAATGGGGATATATGTTTACTTGAAAATATTTACGGGAAAATCTTCAGAATACTATTTATGCTTACTGACTTTACAGTAGTCTTTTTCTTTTAGTTGACAATGGTCAATTATCAGCTCTTAGGCTCACACTGTCATTATTCTGTTACAGTTCAGAATAATACGATATTTTTAGATCATAGCTCATCCTTTGGATAATATCATGATTACCCACTTGGATGATCTCAGTGTACCCATTACAAATGCTGTGCATACACATATTATGGATGCAGTGGTGTACCACCAAGATCCTCTTGAGAACTGAGATGCTCATTTCCCCAGCTCTCTGGAGTGTCGCCTGCAGATAGATTGCATTTGGATCTCTCCTTCTCCAAGGTGACACTCCTGTCCTGGGGGCAGTCCATTCTATGGTCCCGTATCTGTTTTGTGTGGGGACACAGACTTCAGCAGACCTCTGCCGCTGATGACAGAAGCTCCGACAGCTATCACAGCTGCCACCCCCCACCCCCCACAACCCCGTGGATCTGGCAACTGCGTCAAACCCAGCTTTCCCCATTGCCCACATCTGCCTCCGTTTTCCATCACACTTGTTCTCCTTGGAGTACTTCCCACTGAAAGTCAGGCAGGCAAGCCTCAGTATTTGTTTCCTGGGGAAGCTGACCCATCAGTAATGTCATTCAGAGTGGGGCTATAGATAATTTTCGGCCTGATTTCAGAGTGTGCTGCAATTTTTGAAGGTCAATGTATAACATCTCTTACTTCATTTTTCAGATTCTGAACCAAGGGAGGAATAGATATTAGAGTGAAAAAGTAGAAATCAAAATATCAATTTTATTATTGCTGCAATCAGAACCAGTGGTTATGGCACGAATGTTCAGACACATTCAGCTTCCTGATTCTCTCTGAAATTCAGCATTTTTCACCCCCACCCATAAATTGCAGTCATATCCCTTTGGCCATGGAAGAGCCAACCCAGTAAAACCTCTTACTGGATATCTAGATTGGAATGTGTGCTTCTCTGGATAGGCAGTGCTCAGAGGGAGAACCCAGAAGGTGCAGAGGTGAGCATGCTCACCTCTCTCTCCGGAGTCTCAGAAATAGGATAGATATGAAAGGATGGGACCAAGTGTTCCCTTCACAAAGAATGATCATAAGTTCTCATGATTTTAGAGTCCAGGTAATGTAAACGTCTTGTGTAAACTTGTTACTTATAAATATTAGTTAATATTACACTTGATAAAAACACAAAACACTTAAAAAATATGTGAACAACTGACATGTGGCATGTTTTTCTTCTATTTCTTAAATATGGATCATGTTATTAACAAATATCCCTTATGCCAACAGTCTGAGTTTATTGCCTTTCGGTATGATTATCACTTCATACTTCTTCTATCAATGTTTTTTTTTAAATTATGTTGTTATTGACTATTCATTCCTTTTTATATATTCTGATAAATTTCAAATCTTGTTAGGAAAGGGACTATTTCTGTTTTGTTCATTACTGTATTCTCAGTGCTTAACATTGTACCTGACATACACCTATCAAATTTTTGAATGAATGGAACATGAATGAAACCCTAATGATCTGATCAAGCTCCTGAAATAATTTAAAACTGTATTTTCACTAGCAAAGTTTATTTTTCTCTGAATTTTGAAAAGCAAAGATTGGGTAATTAAAGGAGTTTATGGCATGTTAATGTGTTCTGTTGGTGAAGGACCAGCAAAAGCCTTTCCTCTTAAGTCTGAGAATTTGAACTTGAGTTAAGTTTTTTAGCTCTTTCCCTGGGAAAAGATGAAGGTAGTCAGGTCAGGTATGTCCCTACACACCATACTTAGGATAAACATGAGTCCTGATCGCCAACATGCATTGAAATGGGAGAACTGTAAATACTTGGAGTATTTGTATTGGTGGTGAGTTTTGTTCTGGTGGCTTCAGCTGTGAGACTCTGGATGCCATGCAAATGGGGATTGACTCTTGTGGAAAATAAGGCTTCTAAGTATCATCCTCGTGTATTCAAGTTGCTACCTATTCATGAACTGTGTGGCAAGACTCCCACTAAACAAGAGTAACTGATGCTACCCGGTCAGCAAATTGTCCCTGTTCTTATTCATCTCAGTAGACTAATGCCAAGACTGTTTGATGGCAGCTCTGTGAGCCTGAAAATCAGTTAACCCAGGCAGACTCCCTCGGTAGGCATTGCAGAGCCTCAAAAAATAAAATGGTGGGCTACCCAAAAGATAAATGAAGACACTTGTACAGGCATCATTGACAGGAATACTTTTTAAAACAGCCCACATGCTATTTATCAATTCAGTTCAGTGGATTTTAGTATATTCACAGATGATGTGTAACTATCAACACGATTGATTATGGAACATTTTCATCACTTCTAAATAACTCCCCCCCCATACCCTTTTGCTACTACTCCATGTCTTGATACCCTCTTTCCCCCAGTCCCCTAGCAACATGAATCTATTTTCCGTCTTTGTAGATTAGCCGATATTTAATATAAAGTGAATCATACAATATGTGTTCTTTTATGACTGGCTTCTTTTACTTAGTAAAAGTAAAAAGTTTTCAAGGTTCATCCATGTTGTACTTTCATTTATGTTTACGGTTAAATAACATTTCATTGTACATATTGATATGGACACATTTTGTTTATCCACTGTTGGATGGACATTTGGTTATTTACCCCTTTTGGCTATTATGAACAGTGCTTCTATGAACACATATGTACAAGTTTTTATATGGACATATGTTTTTATTTCTCTTAGCTCTGTCTCTAATATTGGAATTGCTTGTTCATATAAGTCTGTCTTTAGTTGAGCAACTGCTGAAGTGTTTTTGAAAGTGGCTACTCCATTTGACACTCCAATCAACAGAATTTGAAAGTTCTGATTTCTGTGGGTCCTAGCCAACACTTGTTTTTGTCTCCCCCCTTTTTTTTTTTTAACATGCAGTGCTATATTACTTTCAGGTGTATAATCTAGTAAATCAACACTTCCATATATCACCCTAGGCTCAAGACAAGTGCACTCCTTAACCTCCACCACCTATTTTACCCATCCCTTCATCCTCCTCCCCTCTCATAACCGTCAGTTTGTTATCTATAGTCAAAACTCTGTTTCTTGGTTTTGCTCTCTTTCTCCCCATTATGTTTGTTTGTTTTGTTTTTTAAATGCCATGTATGTGTAAAATCATATGGTATTTGTATTTCTCTGACTGACTTATTTCACATAACATCATACTCTGAAAGATTTTATTCTTTTTTATGGCTAAGTAACATGCACATCTTATTTATCCATTCATCAAATGATGGACACTTGGGCTGCATCCATATCTTGGCTATTGTAAATAATGCCACAGTAAACATAGGGGCGCAGCTATCCCTTTTAATTAGTATTCTTGTATTCTTTGGGTAAATACCCAGTAATGAGATTGCTAGATCATAAGGTAGTTCTATTTTAACTTTTTGAGGAACTTCCATCGTCTCACTTCTTTGACTCTAGAATCTTAGTGGGTATGAAGTCATATTTAACTGTGGTTTTGATTTGCATTTCCCCGATTACTAAGGATATTGAACATCCTTTCATGTGCTTATTGGACATTTGTATATCTTCTTTGGAGAAATATTGACAAGAAGTTTTAAGAAGTCCTAGATATGGGACAATTAATAGCCAACACTTCAGTGAAACCACATTTGTGATGACTTTTTCAATGCTAGTACTAAGAAAAGCTAGAGAAAAGGAAAAGATGACACTTGAAAGAGGTATGGAAAGGGAGAGTAGGGCTTCTTTTATCACCAGTGAGGAGTTAGAAGAACATAAATGGTTTAGGGAGTATATTACAAAATCAAGTGACAGATGGAGCAACAGATATAGTGCAGAAGGTGGATGCAGTTGTAAGGGTTTAATGCAGATGTGGTTCAAATCATTCTCAAAGGGGAATAAGGATGTTTCTGTCATATTTATGCTAAGGGGATCTGTAAGATAAAGCTCATATATGCAAGCTCAGAAACTTGAAGGGTGGCTGTGAGGAACAGATTAAATGACAACAAATATAAATATGTTCAGCTTATAGCAGGTGCTCCATATATTAGATTTTATTAGTCAGGCTATAGGATTGGGAGAAATTCAACTCAAATCTACATTTAAAACTTAGAAAACAAAGTATATTAATGATAATGCATCTAAAGAATTAATGAAATGGTTACTTTTGGTTTTAGAGCTATTTTCAAATTATTATAGTAATATATATTTTGAAAGGCTTATGTGAAAACACAATGAACTAAAGTTTTAGAGAAATACAGACCTTCTCATTTTCCAAATAGAGAAAATAGAATCTCAATTTTGGAGGGGACCATAAAGATTATTAGTCTAATTACATGTCTGAAACTTTAATCAATCACATTGTTGTTGGATATTTGAGAAGCCTTTATAATTTGCAGGTGCTAATAATACTATCTTAGGGGCGCCTGGGTGGCTTAGTTGGTTAAGCGTCCGACTTTCGCTCAGGTCATGATCTCGCGGTTCGTGGGTTCGAGCCCCGCGTCGGGCTCTGTGCTGACTGCCAGCTCAGAGCCTGGAGCCTGTTTCAGTCTGTGACTCCCTCTCTCTCTGACCCTCCCCTGCTCACGCTGTCTCTCTCTCTCCTAGAAATAAATAAAACATTAAAAAAAAATAATACTATCTTAAACTTTTTTCATGGAATTTGACAAGTTTTACAATAATTTATGTTTGCTGGTCTTTATAAAATAAAAGTATTCAATTTTGATGTAACAGCATTACTATATATAAAAACCAAATATGACAAATTATTGATTGTTATTTGTTAAAGAGTTTATTCTGCTCTGCCTCAAAATCTGTTATTCAGAGCATTGCATAGCAAATCATTTCTTTCTCATGTAGCTCAAATATGAGTAATTACTGAAAGCAGCTAACTCATCTAGATGCATTATACATGTAATATTAGTTGAAAACAATAGTAAGTACTTGCCAAGATAATTAATATAGTACATAATTATATGGCATCAAAGCTGCAAATGGAAAGATTGCAGGTGTGAATTTCCTATGTTATTTTTTTTTGTTCCCAATCTGACTCACTTTTAAGACTGATCTCTAAATAGACTTTTTTAATGTTGTAATAAAATTTGAAAAAACACAGTTCTTTAGACCAAGATCCTATTTTATTATTTATCTGGATACCAAGTGATTTAAAATTTTGAGAATATGTAATACATATATGCTTTATTTCCTGATTTTAAAATATTTTTCCTGCATTAAGTGTGTTTTATTTCATTATTTCATATTTATCAAGTCCAGATTAGTTTTATTTGACATTTACTACCTATTGAATAGTAAACCACATTTTTTTAAATGTTTTATTTATTTCTAGGATAGAGACAGCATCAGTGGGGGGGGGGGTCAGAGAGAGAGAGAGTCACAGACTCTGAAACAGGCTCCAGGCTCTGAGCTGGCAGTCAGCACAGAGCCCTACACGGGGCTTGAACCCACAAACCGTGAGATCATGACCTAAGCGAAAGTTGGATGCTTAACCGACTAAGCCACCCAGGCGCCCCAATAATAAACCACATTTATTTTTATTTTTTTAATTGAGATAAAATTGGTGTGTAACGTAATATTAGTTTCAGGTGTAGAAAATAATTCCATTTTTGTATACACTACAAGTGATCACCACAATAACTTATCATTTGTCACAAAGAAATTAACCACCTTCATCCATTTTATCCAGCCTTCTTCTCTCTGATAACCACCAACCTGTTCTCTGTACTTATGAGTTTTGTTTGGTTTGTTCGTTTGTTTGATTTTTTAGATTCTGCGTATAAATAAGATCATATAATATTTGTCTGCCTGACTTACTCACTTAGCATAAAACCCTCAAGGTCCATCTATATTGTCACAAGTAGTACAATTCCCTTCTTCTTTATGGCTGAGTAGTATTCCGTTGTGTGTATATAATATTATATATATGTATATACATATATGTACATATATATGTATGTATACCACATCTTCTTTATCCATTCATTAATTAGTAAACACTTAGGTTCCCATATCTTGGCTATTATATATTAAGCTGCAATGAATATGAGGGTGGGTATATCTTTAGAAATTAGTGTTTTCTTTTTCTTGGGATGAATACCAAGAAGTGGAATAAATAGCTGAATCATATGATAGTTTTATTTGCAATTTTTTAAAGGGTGTTATTTATTTATTTATTTTGAGAGAGAGAGAGCATGAGAGAAAGGTGGGGAGAGAATCCAAAGCAGGCTGAGCTGACTGCACAGAACCTAACATGGGACTTGATCTCACAAACCTCGGGATCATGACATGAGCCGAAATCAGGAGTTGGACACTTAACCAACTGAGTCACACTGGTGCCCCTCTCTTTGTAATTTTTAAGGGAACCTCCATACAACAGTGTATGAGAGTTCTCTTTCTTCTACACCCTCACCAACATTTATTTCTTGTCTTTTTGAGTATAACCATTATAACAGATGTGAAGTGGTATCTCATTGTGGTTTTGACCTGCATTTCCCTGATGATGAATGATGTTGAATATTTTTCCATGTGTTTGTTAGTCATCTATATGTTTTTGAAAAATATGCATTTGAATCTTCTGCCCATTTTTAAATCAGATCTTTTTTCTTTGGTATTGAATTGTTTGAGTTCTTCATATATTTTAGATGTTAATTCCTTACTGGATATATGCTTTGAAAATATTTCCTCCCATTCAGAAGATTGCCTTTTCATTTTGTAGATAGTGCCCTTTGCTCTGCAGAAGCTTTTTGGTTTGATTTAGTTCCACTTATTTACTTTTGCTTAAATTTTTTTTTAAATATTTGTTTGAGAGAGAGTGAGAGAGAGAGAGAGAGAATGTGGGTGGGGAAGGGCAGAGAGAGATGGAGACACAGAACCCAAAACAGGCTCCAGGTTTTGAGCTGTCCGCACAGAGCCTGACACTGGGCTCAAACTCATGAGCCATGAGATCATGACCTGAGCCCAAGTCAGACGCTTAACCAACTGAGCCAGCCAGCTGTCCCTTTAGTTTTGCTTTTGTTGCTTTTACTTTTGGAGTCGTATCCAAAAATCCAAAACCAAGACTGACATCAAAGAGTTTACTGCTTGTGTTTTCTTTTAGGAGTTCTAGGAGTTTTGTGGTTTTGGATCTTGTTTTTAATCCACTTTGTGTTAATTTTCATGTGTGTGGTAAGGTAATGGTGTAGTTTCATTCTTTTGCATATGGCTGTACAGTTTTCTGAACACCATTTATTAAAGAGACTGTCCTTTCCCCATTGTATATTCTTGACTTGGTTTTATAAATTATTGACCATATATGTGTGGGTTTAGTTCTGGGCTCTCTCTTCTTTTTTATTTGATTTACAAGTCTATTTTTATGCCAGTAGCATTTTGTTCTGATTAGTGTAGCTTTGTAGTTTGTTTGAAGTCAGAGAGCATGATATCTCCAACTTTGCTCTTTTATCTTAAGATTGCTTTGGCAAATCTCGAATCTTTGATATTCGGGGTTGTTTTTTGTTCCATATGAATTTTAGAATTATTTATTCTAATTCTGTGAAAAATATCATTGGTATTTTGATGGGGATTGCATTGAGTCTGAAGATTACTTTGGGTAGTGTGGACATTTTGACAATATTAATTCTTTCAATCCAAGCACAGAATATCTTTCCATTTATTTGTGTTTTCTTTAATTTGTTTCATCAGTGTTTATAATTTTCAGTGTACAGTTCTTTCACTTCCATGGTTAAATTTATTTCTAAGTATTTTATTCATTTTGGTGCAATAAATTTTGGTAGAAAAGGGATTGATTTCTTAATTTTTCTCTCTGATAGTTTATTATTAGTGTAGAACCACGACAGATTTCTGTATATTGATTGTGTATCTTAGTACTAATTCATTTATTAGTTTTAACAGTTTTTTGTGGAGTCTTTAGGGTTTTCTATATATAGTACTGTGTCATCTGTAGATAGTGATCATTTTACTTCTTCCTTTCCAATATGGTTGCCTTTTATTTCTTTTTCTTGCCTAATGCTGTGACTAGGATTTCCAGTAATATGCTGAGTATAAGTCATGAAAATGAGCATGTTTGTCTTGTTTACAATCTTAGAAAAAAATGCTTTCAGCTTTTCACCATTGAGTATGATATTAGTTGTAGGTTTGTCATATATGATCTTTATTTTGTTGAGATACTTTCTATATCTACCTTCTTGACAGTTTTTATTATACATGGAAATTGAATTTTGTCAAGTGCTTTTTTTGCATCTATTGAGAAGATCGTAATTTTTATCCTGCATCTTGTTAATACAGTGAATCATAGTCACTGATTTGCAGATATTGAGCCATTCTTGCATCCCTGAAATAATTCCTACTTGATCATGTTATATGATCCTTTTAATGTATTGTTGAATTTAGTTTGCTAATATTTTGTTGAGAAATTTCACATCTGTGTTCAGTAGGAATATTGGACTGTAATTTTCTATTTTTGTGGTGTGCCTGTCTGGTTTTGGTATCAGGGTGATGCTTGCCTTGTAAAATGAGTTTGAAAGTACTCCTTCCTTTTCAATAATTTGGAAGAGATTGAGAAGGATAGGTATTAACTCCTTTTTTGAGTATTTGGTAGAGTTTACCGATGAAGCCATCTGGTCATAGACTTTTGTTTGTGGGGAGTGTTTTGATTACTGATTCAGTCTCTTTATTCTAGTAATCTATCATGATTTTCTATTTCTTAATGATTAATCTTTTTTTTAAAAAAAGTTTATTTTTTATTTGCGGGGTCTTAAAGGATCCAAAGCAGGCTCCACACTGACAGTAGCCATCCTGATATGGGGCTCTAACTCATGAACCGTGAGAACATCACTCGAGCTGAAGTTGGACACTCTGACTGAGCTACCCAGGCACCCCTCTTCATGATTAATCTTGGAAGATTATGTGTTTCTAGGAATTTATCCACTTCCTCTAGATTGTCCAGTTTATTAGTATAAATTGTTCATAGTATTCTCTTATGATCCTTCATATTTCTGTGGTATCAGTTATATTTTCTCTTTCATTACTGATTTCATTTATTTGAGTCCCTTTTTTCCCTTAGTGATTTTTAAGCTAGATATCTGCCAATTTTGTTTTCAAAGAACCAGGTTTTAGTTTCATTGATCTTTTCAATTGTTTTTCTTCTCTCTATTCATTTATTTCTGTTCTGATCTTTATTATTTTTTCCGTTCTACCAACTTTGGGCTTCTTTTATTCTTTGTCTAGTTCTTTAGGGTGTAAAAATTAGATTGTTTATTTGATATTTTTCTTTTCTCTTGAAAAGAGAATTTCTTGAGGCATGCCTGTGTCATTATGAACTTCCATCTTAGAACACTTTTGCTGTATCTCAGATTTTGGAATGTTATTTAAAATTTATTTTTCTCAAGGCAGTTTTTTCAGTTTCTTTTTGACTTTTATCATTGTCCCATCAGTTCAATAGCATGTTTTTAAATCTCTGTATATTTGTGACTTTTCCAGTTTTTTCTTGTAATTGGTTTCTAGTTTTATACCATTTGGGTGGAGGAATGCTTGGTATAATTTCAGGCTTCTTGAATTTGTTGAGACTTATTTTGTGGCCTAACATATGATCTATCCTGGAGAATGTTCCATGTGCTCTTGAGAAGAATGTTTATTCTGATGCTTTTGGATAGAATGTTCTATGTATATCTGTTGTCTATTTTGTCTAATGTTCATTTAAGGCCCATGTTTCCTTACTGATTTTCTATCTGGATGACCTATCCACTGGTGTAACAGGGGTATATTTTATCACTGTCAGTTTCTTCCTTTAGGTCTATTAGTACCTGCTTTATATATTTAGGTGCTTCTATGTTGGATTTATAAATATATTTACAAATATTCTCTTGTTGTATTGTCCCCTTTATTTTTATGTAATGTAATCTTTTATTAGAGTTTTTAAGTCTGTTTTGTCTGATATAAGTATAGCTACACCAGCTTATAGTTTTCATTTCCATTTGCATGGAATATCTTTTTCTATTCCTTCACTCTCATTCTGTGTATGTTGTTAGTTCTGAGGTGAGTGTCTTATAGGCACATATAGATGGGTCTTTTTTTAATCCATTCAATCATTCTATGTCTTTTTTTTAAACTTTGTAATGGTTTATTTATTTCTGAGAGAGAGAGAGAGAGACAGCACAGATCCCAATGCAGAGCTCGAACCGACGAACCGGGAGATCATGACTGAGCCAAGGTTAGACACTTAACTGACTGAGCCACCCAGGAGCCCCTCATTCTATGTCTTTTGATTAGAGAATTTAGTCCATTTACATTAGAATGATTATTGATAATTATGTCCTTATTGACATTTTGTTGTTCTTTGACTGTTTTTCTAATTTCTCTCTGTACCTTTATTCTTCTGTTGCTTTCTTCCCTTGTGTTTTGATGACTTTCTTTAGTGTTATGTTTAACTTCCTTGCTCATTATCTGTTCGTATCTACTATAGATTTTTGCTTCTGCTCTTTGAACTGCTGGTTTTGCATGGGGTCTCAAGGTGAGCCTGCATGCAAGCCCTTTAAGAGGAGACTTTCTGTTCTCATAACCTTTTGGGTTTCCTGGATGTAAACCCCATTGGTTTTCAGAACTAGACATTTTAGGGGCTCATCTCTCTGGCTCTGAAAAACAATGGGGCTTACATCCAGGAGACCCAAGGTTTGAGATGCCTGATGTAGGATATGAACCCCTCACTCCTTGGGGAAAAACTCCATAGCAGGGAGATATCTCCTGATTGTGGGTCTGCATCCCAGGGATGAGGAATTTGGCAATAGTGCATCTCTGTTCCTCCTACTCATGTCATTGTGGCCCTTTCATCCTTTGTTTAGCTAGCTTTCTGGTCTTTTTTGGGAATGGATCTATACATAGCTGTAGATTTTGTGTGTCTATGGGAGGAGGGGTGAATTCACAATCTTCCAAGACAGCAGTCTTGAACTGCTGTCTCAGCAAACTGCATTTATAATTAGGAGCATGTGTCCAGGTCCTCATTTCTTTTTATTCTCTTTATGTGTCAGGGAGGAATGATAATACATGAATCTTTGATTAACAAAACCTGTGGGTTTCATTAAACTTTTAGAGGAAAAGTAAATCTAGGGGTCCTTTAAGTTCTACTTAAAGTAGAATAAGCAAGAAGTTCCACTTAAATGATGCTGGAATAAGCAATACATTTCAGCCACATGAATTTCACACTTCCAGAATTTGATTTTTATCTCACTTGCAATACGCAGATTTTTTTATACCATTGATATTTTTGTCCCACTCATGCAAATACCATATCTGTTTTTAGAAATATGATGAGCAGAACTGTATTTAAAACATGATTCTGTTGTGAGTTCCCCTGTTGCAACATTCTTTCACCCTGTAAATATTTAGTTTTCTACTGTTTCTTCATGAATTTATATGGGAACTTCTACTCAAATTGTCTTTCTTTTCAGGTTTCTACTATACGGGAATTCCTATCACTTGCTTCTTTGTCTTTCTAGTTTCCCTAAAGTTAACTTTTTTTCTTTCTGTCTTTTGATCCTAACACTAGATGAAACCTTTGGTCAAATCATTTGTGGATGACTTCCTTGTTTGACTTTCATAGAAAATTCATAGTTGACTCTATGGTAAAGCCTTAAATTTTTAGGGAACAAACTTGAACTAAGACAGTAGGTGGATTAGGAGGAACTTAACGAGGACCGTAGGGGAGAAGAAGGGGAAAAATACTGGGGGAGAGGGAGGGTGGCAAACCATGAGAGACTCTTGAATGCTGAGAACAAACTGAGGGCTGATGGGGGTGGGAGAGAGGGGCAGGGGAGTATGGACATGGGGGAGAGCACTTGGGATGAGCATTGGGTGTTATATGGAAACCAACTTGACAATCAACTATTTAAGGGAAAAAAAGACAGTATGGTACTGGTACAAAGACAGTCTATAAAGATGAATTCATCAGAGAAGCAAACTAACTTTTTTTTGCAAGAACAAAAGATATATTTTAGTGAGGTATAAGAATTGAGAGAAAAAGCTCATCTTTTTCATTTTTGTTTAATGGATTAGGACATTTAAGCTTAGTATAATATGTATGAGTAAATTTTTACTTTGCAAAACTATTTTTACTAAGTGTAAATTTAATGGGCTTATTGCATCTTATCATAGATCCATGATTATTTGAGGAATTTATCTGTTGTAGTTGCTAGTCCCTTCTTTCTATGCAGTTCCCAACTCAAAGAGATGTAATTGAATTATTATTGCTGACTTTAGGGGATCCTTAAAATGTCATCATGAATGTGGTTCTATGCAATGCATAAAGAGAACTATGATGGCAAAATAATCTGTAGAAGAAGTTTCTTTGGATAAATAATTATTAAGCAAATGTTTTTATGAGTTTTAATGAAAAAGTTTATTTTACCATAAATTATATTCACTGTATATGCGTTTCTGGCATAATATGATATATGATTCCAGAAAAAAATTTCCATTGTGGAAAATTGCCCACTTCAGGAAAAATTAGAGTTAGGGGAAGGACACTTAAATCTTATGAGATTTTGTAACCAGAGCCCTAACAAAAACAGTTAACATACCACTGACACACATACCTTGTGAAATTGTGCTTCCTTCTCTGTGATGAAGATCTTATAATAATCCACTTCTAACAGAGAACATTTTCATCAAAATGGACAAATCTGAGTCAAATTGTTGCCTCCTTAATAATCCATTGTTTTTAAATCAGTGGGAGTATCTTTATAGCTCCCCTGTCTACACTCACATTTTTTTCCAGATAGATTTATTTAGTAGAATGCATGGTGGTTAAAGCCATTAAAATAATTAAATAATTAAAATAATTCTGCACAAAGGGGGAGCTTTATATAGATTTTCAGCTTTTTTCTTAAGGTCTTCCTAGATTGGTTAGGTTTTAGCTTTAATTGTGAGACAGCTTGGCCATGATCGTCTCAAAAGAGTAATGTGCTGGAAAAGAGAACTTAAGGTTCAATAAAACTCTGTAGTTATACTGACATCATTCCCCTATTTGCCATTTGAGTATGAGGTAATTTACATCAAAGAAACCAGAACAAGCTGTACTTAGGAAAATATTCCTGATTTGGGAAGAAATGGTTTTCTCAAAAGCCAGGTCAAAGAAAAACCTATATATGTAATATACAATATAACATACACAATTTTTAAATTCCTTTAGTGCATAATTTGGTCTTTCTGAAATAATTTAATAGTTAAAAGGTATCCAACTTCCACCTATATTGCATGGTCACTGTAACCAATGAATTTATAATGGTTCATAAGTTCTGCTTAACGCAACATTTTCGCTGTTTATATGTATCTCTATAACTACATGCCTACCAAATATAAATGAAATAACAGACTTCAATAAAAGCCTGTGGTTGCAATTAATCTCCTCTAAATTTTGCAACTGGAAAATCAATGGAAGTTAACACTATGAAAACAGACATTCCAGCATTCCCTCCCACCCCCCCCAGGCCCCAATTTAGGAAGTAACATAGGTCAACATTGCCTGTGAATTTCTTTGAGCTGAAACTTCTGGATCACATAAGGAGGTATGGCTATGTCAACATGATCATTAATATTTATTGCTGAATAGCCAGGGTTTGGGATGGTAATGGCACTTAAGAGTTTTGAAGCACTGACACTACCATAAAGTGTATCGTTTTTCTAACTGAACTAAAACTTTTACTCTTAGACCTAAACTTACAAGGTGCCATCCACTCCAAAATGCTATAAAATATCAACCCTCTTTACTTTTGATTAATGATACATTGTCAGAGTGATGAATTCTTCTAGAGTGTAATTTGAAAGATAATATCATTCTAGGGAGAAAAAAGTTCAGGTGAGAATTTAGAACAGTTACCAGATGAAATCCTACCATCACACAGTGTAGTGAAGGATGGGGGGGTGGGGATCTGAAAAGACTGGCAGTAAATCACATTCTTTGGCTTTAGTTTAAGCTTCTATCCTACAGTGAGATATATGATTTACTAGGCGCCCCGAAGGCTGTTTTGGTTTGAGTTTTTAACATTTTTAGCATGTAGAAAAGTTACACAATAATTTTATTCATTTTCAGTCTCCCCCCCCTTTCCTACTATTACCTATTAGTACTGTTATGTATACATTTTCATATTTAGAAAATGGAAATACAATTATCTTTGAGTTTTAAAATTTGATGATATTGGGGCACCTGGGTGGCTCAGTCGGTTAAGTGTCTGACTTCGGCTGAGGTCATGGTCTCGCGGTGCGTGGGTTCGAGCCCTGCATCGGGCTCTGTGCTGACTGCCAGCTCAGAGCCTGGAGCCTGTTTCAGATTCTGAGTCTCCCTCTCTCTCTGATCCTCCCCTGCTCACGCTGTCTCTCTCTCTCTCTCTCTCTCTGTCTCAGAAATAAATTTAAAAACATTAGAATTTGATGATATCTTATTAATTGATATGGTACAGTGTTTGATCCTTAATATGCATGGTTCTCTATTTTTCGTATTTTGTAACAATAACCTTTACCTTCTTGTTCACTTAGTAAGTGAAAGGTAATATGTTTTGTGTTGCAAATATAGATGTAACCTTCTAAGCAGAAACCAAAGACTGAAGGGATATAGGCCAAACTGTTAATAGTGGTTATCCCTGTGAAGTACTACTCACTAATTGGAGGAAACATATTTATTACTTTTAAATTATTTTTTTTAATTTTTAATTTTATTTATTTATTTTAAGAGAGAGAAAGCATGCATATACATGAGCAGGGGTGGGGCAGAGAGAGAGAGAGGGAAGATCCCAAGCAGGCTCTGTGCTGCTCCAAGCCTGGTGGGCTTGATCCCACCCAACCATGAGATCATGGCCTGAGCTGAAATCTAGAGTCAGATGCTTAACCAGCTGAGCCACATAGGCACCCCTGCTTATTACTTTTTAATATGGTGGCATTATGATTTTTTCCTACTGGGTTTCTGTAATTTTAAAAAATGTTACGAATTGAATGCTAGCTCTGTGTTAACTATTTCTCAATGAGGATACTCTTGAGTATTTTGGGCAGGAACTTTTTTTCTTGAGCTCCACCATTCCTCAGATTTCAGAATACTCTCTGAATCTGGTTATCACCCATTAAATACTAGTAATGCTCTCCAGTGAGCGTGAAAACCCAAACACCTACCCTCATTTTCAAATTTCCTTGCTGCAGTTAGGAAGCATGGGTCCTTAGATTCCCTTGTACTTGCTTTAGCAAAAAAGATTTTTTCTTCTTGTTAAAGGCCTCATAGGTGTATAGGAGTAGGGATGATGCAGCAGAGTCATCCTAAGAACCAGTACTGGAAATTGGAAAGCTATTGATAGCCCAAAGAAGACTTCTTTTGACTTTTTTCCTATGTATTTATTCTTTTCTTATAATTAAGAAATTATGAATTAGATAATAGAGTATCAGTGATAGAGAGAACAAATGTTGCTTTGTTGATTCCAAATCTAAATTCTCATGAACTCAATGAAGACTAGGTGCTTACTACTTGTCCAGTGAACCATGGCCCAGAGGACAGAAATATCTTGAGTAATTTTGTCTCCCATGGTGGGGCTGGTGGGGATGAGCATTATTGTGGGGCAGGGAGAAACTACCATAGAAGGGGACATTACTTGAAATTGAGTATTCACTTTAATACAAGTCTGCTGCAGTTAGACATAGTGATACAGGAAGCTACTTGTCTGTTTGTTTGTTTATTATTTTTAAAATGTGTATTTATTTTTGAGAGGGAGAGGGAGAGACAGTGTGAGTGGCCAAGGGGTAGAGAGAGAGGGAGACACAGAATCTGAAGTAGGCGCCAGGCTCCAAGCTGTCAGCACAGAACCTGAAGCAGGGCTAGAACTCATGAATCATGAGATTATGACCTGAGCTGAAGTCGGATGCTTAACCAACTGAACCACCCAGGTGCCCCCTGCAATATATACTTTCTTAAGTAAATTTATAAACCTGTGCAACAATCACCACAATTGAGTTTTAGAACATTTCCATCACAACAGAAAATCTTCTGGTGCATTTTTTGCAATCAACTCTTGCTCCTACACCTAGCCCTAGGCAACTATAGGTCTGCTTTCGGTCAGTATAGATTTATCTTTTGAGAAATTTCATAAAAGTGGAATCATTCCCATGTAATCTTTTGTGTCTGACTTTTTTTTTTTTTTTTTTTTTTTTTTTACTTAGCATAAAGTTCTTCCATATTATTGTATGTTCATTATTGGAGGTTATCCCTTTTTAATGATAAATACTATTCCATTGTGTGGATCTATCATATCTTGTTTAGTCATCAACTGATAGATATATAGATTGTTTAGGCTTTTGGTGTTTTCAAGTTTGGGCTAAGACACAAAAGGAGTTTGGTCTAAGAAATAAATTAATAGACAAGCAGCTTACTGCATCAGCATAGAATAATGCTGTTATGAATATTTATTTGTATACAGATCTTTGTATAAACTGTTTTCATTGCTCTTAGGTAAATATCTGGGACCAGAATTGTTGATTCCCAAGATAAGCATTTGTTAACTTTTTAAGGAAATACAAAACTGTTTTCTGAAATATCTGTAACATTTCACATTTCCCACCAGCAACATATTAGGTTTTCATATTCTCCACATCCTCACCAAAACGGTATTCTTGGTGTTTTACATTATAGCTATTCTAATATGTGTCTAATTCTATCTCATTATGGTTCTAATTGTACTTCTTTAATGACTAATGATGTTGAACACCTTTTCATTTGCTTATTAGCCATCTCTATGTCTTTGGTGAAAAGATTATTTAAATCTTTTGGCCATTTTATTTTATTAAATACTTGTTTCTTTTGAGAGACAGAAGAGAGAAACAGAGAGGGAGAAAGAGAGAGAGAGCAACTATGAGTGGAGTAGTGCAGAGAAGAGAGAGTGAGAGAGAATCCCAGGCAGGCTCTGCAATGCAATGCAGAGCCTGATGTGAGGCTCCAGCCCATGAACTATGAGATCATGACTTGAGCTGACATCAAGAGTCAGACATTAACCAACTAAGCCACCCAGGCATCTGTTGGCCATATTAAAATTCCCTAGTTTGTCTTTGTGATACTGAGGTTTAAGTGTTCTGTATACACTCTGGATGAAGTCTTTATCAGATATATGATTTTCAAATATTTTCTTCTAGTCCAAGTCTTTATTTTTTAAATGCAAATTAAAAATACTAATTTTAGATTTTTTTCATTTCCATGTGCATTTTAGAATAAGGTTGTCAATTTTAGGATAAGGTTGTCAATTATTACACAAAAAAACAAATGCAAAAACTGACAGAATTTTCATATAGTCCACAGATCAAGTTTGTTTTGACAAAGCCTTAATTTATCCATTGTTTATTTTATGGATCATGTTTTAAGTGCTGCCTTGAAAAATTTTGCCTAAAATGTTTTTAGAAAGAAATACTCCTGTATTTTCTTCCATGAGTTTTATAGCTCTAGCCCTTGGATTTAGTTCTATGATACATTTTTTTTTTTGTATTTGGTATGAGGTAGAAGTCTAAATTCATATTTGTGCCTATGGCTATCTAATTGTCATAGCACCATTTGTTAAAAAGACTATCATTTCCCACTGAATTGCCTTGATATCTTTATTAAAAATCAATTGAACATAAGGGCTTCTTTCTTCACTATATATTCTGCTTTTTTGATCTGTATACCTAGCCTTATGCCAATACCACACTCCTGATTACCATTGCTTTATAAGAAGTTTTGAGATTAGGTGATATAAGTTTTCCAACTTTGTTCTTGTTTCAAATTATTTTGCCTATTCTAGGTCTTCTATGTTTCATATACATTAAAAATATTTTAATTGTAAAATATACATAACATAAAATTTACCATCTTAGTCATTATTAAGTATATATAGTTCGGTATGTTCACATTATAACGTAAAATTTACCATCTTTGTCATTATTAAGGATAGTTCAGTATGTTCACATTATTATGCAATCTTGAGAAGTTTTTAATCATGCAAAACTGAAACTCTATACTCATTAAACATTCTACTTAGTATCAATTTGACTACCCTAGAACCTAATGTAAGTGTAGTTATAGAATATTTGTCTTTTGGTGTCTGACTTATTTAGCATAATTGCCTCAAAGTTCATTTACACTGTGGCATTTGTCACACTTTTTCTTATTTTTCTTTAAGACTGAGTAATATTTCATTTTGTGTGTGTATTCATTTTGTATCTTGTATTATGTATTTTGTTTATGTATTCATGTATTGATGGACACTTGCATTGTTTCTACTTCTTGGCTACTGTGAAGAGTTCTTCTATGAGCATGTGGATGCAGACACTTTTTTGAGACCCCACTGTACATTACTTTGAATATGTACCTAGAAATGGATTTAGTAGATATGTTAAGTCCATTTTTATCTTTTGAGGAAATTTCATTTTTTTACAGCAACTAAACCATTTTACAATCCCATTAATAGTACACAAGAGTTCTAATTTCTCCACATGCTTACAATTAACACTTATCCTTTGTTTTCTATTGATAGTAGCTATCCTCATGGGTATAAGATGACATCTCATTGTGTCCATATACATAATAGGGTAAGCTTATCAATTGTGAAAAAAAGAAATATCCTGATGGGATTTTGTTAATGATTTTGCGTAGTATACAGATTGATTTGGAGAAAATTACCATGTTTACAATATTGAGTCTTTAACATATTCAGTCTAACACATTTAGTCTTTCAGTCTATAACATCATTTTATTCATCTTATTTAATTTCTCTCATTTTTATTATTAAAATCATATACATTTTTTGTTAAATGTTTTCATGAGTATTTTATTCTTTTTGACATTACTGTGTGTAATCCTTTTTCTTAATTTTATTTTTGGGTTGTTCATTGCCAGTATACATAAATAAAATTGATTTTTTAATATTGGCCTTGAATCTTGTGACCTTGATAAACTCACTTATTGTAATAGCTTCTTTTTGATACCTTAGGATACCTACATATGACAAATTCATATTCTCTACATGTGAAAATAGTTTTACTTCTTCCTTTTTAATCTAGAAGTTTTTATTTATTTATTTTTTCTTATATTTTTATTTTAGCCAAAGCAACCAGAGCAATGTTAGATGCAAGTGGCAGGTGTTCACATCCTGGACTTGTTCATGATTAAGGGGAAAACATTTAGTCTTTTCCATGAATTGTGATGTTAGCTGTAGGTTTTTCATAGATGTTCTTTCCAGGGAGAGGAAGTCTCATTGTATTTTCTGCTTTCCCCACTGCTTTTATTGTCCCAACATTTATCATGTTGTTTTGTTTTTTTCTTTTATTGATATGGTTTTTACAAGACTTGAGTTTTAGGTGTTAAGATTGCATTGCTGGATACAATTTCACTTGGTCATGATTCATAACTTAGGTATTCCTGGATCAGATTTGCTAATACCTTGTGAAGGAGCTTTGCATCTATGCTCATATAGAAAATAGTCTGTAGTTTTGTCTTCCTGGAATGTGGTTGTCTACTTTGAAATGGGATTGTATTGGCCTCATAAAATGAGTTTAGAAGTATTTCTTCCTCTTTTTTCTTGAAAGTGTATGTGTTAGATTGGTATAATTTCTCCCTTAAATATTGGATAAACTTTACCACTGAAACAATCTGAGTCTGGGATTTTTCTTTCATAGGAAGATTTTGAATTGTTAATTTCCTTACCTTATTCAATTCTGATTTCCTATTATCTAATGAGCCAGTTTTGGTGTTTTGTGTTTTTAATTGAATTTATGCAGTCTATCTGTCTAATTTGTTGGCATAAGTTTTTTAGATTCCTTTATAATCCTCTAACTTTTGTAGGTCTGGAATAATATTCTTTCTTCGATTATTGATTTTGTTAATTCTTATTTTACTGTTCTTTTTTCTAGGCCAGTTTTGCTCAAGGTTTATACATTTTCAATTCTTTTTAACAAACTCAATTTTAGTTTTATTGATGTGTTTTCAATTTTGTTATATTTCATTTATTCTGATATTTATTTTCTGATTCCTACCTACTTTTGGACTTTTTTTCTTTCATTTTTTCCCCTACTTTCTTGAGTGAGGATTAGACTAGATTATTGATTTTTAGACCTTCTTCCTTTCCAAAACAAGCATTTGAAGCTATAAATTTCACATTAACCACTGCTTTAACTGTATATTATATATTTTGATATGTTTAATTTCAAATCAATTCAAAATTCTTTTTTTTTTCAAGGTTATTTTCTGATATCTCTTGTAGTTTATTCTTTCTTGAAAGGTTATTTAGATGCAAGTTGTTCAATTTCTAACTATTTTGTGATTTCCCAAAATTATTTGTTGCTAATTTCTAATTTTTTTGTTGTTGGGATCAGAAAACATACTTTCTATGATTTCAGTTCTTATGAATTTATTAATACTGGTCTATCCTAAAATGTCCCATATGAACCTGAAAAAGAATCATATTCTGATGTTGTGAAGTCAAGGGTTCTTTAACTGTCTCTTAGGTTAAATTAGTTCATGGTGGTATTCAAGTTTTTTATATCTTTAGTGATTTTCTGTCTAGCTGTTTTATTAATTTCTGAGGAGGAGGTTGAAGTTTCTAATTGGACATTTTAACTAGATTTTTCTATTTTTAGGTGTGTCTGCTATTACTTTATGTATTTTGGAGCCCTGTTGTTACATATATAATTATTGTAGATATATTCGATCATAAATATAAGGATAGCTTCCTGTTTAATTGGCTTTTATTATTATAAAATATCCCTCTTTGTCCTATTGTATTTTTTGTTTTATTAATATAGCCTCTCCAGCTTTCTTATGGTTCTTAATTTCAAAGTATATATTTTCCATCTTTTTTTTTTTATGTTTTATTTATTTCTAGGAGAGAGAGAGAGACAGCGTGAACAGGGAAGGGTCAGAGAGAGGGAGTCACAGACTGAAACAGGCTCCAGGCTCTGAGCTGGCAGTCAGCACAGAGCCCGACGCGGGGCTCGAACCCACGAACCGCGAGATCATGACCTAAGCGAAAGTCGGACGCTTAACCGACTAAGCCACCCAGGCGCCCCTCCATCTTTTTATTTTTAAATTATTTGCCTTTGAATCTAAAGTCAGGCTCTTATCAATGGCATATAGTTGGGTCTTACTTTTTTCCTGCCAAATCTGACAATTTTGTTTTCTACTAGTGTGTTTAGTCCATTCACATTTAATATAATTAATGATGTGACTGGATTTACATCTTCCATGTTGCTATTTGTCTTTTGTATGCCTTTGTCTCTTTTGTTACTTTTTCTCTTACTACTTTCTTTTGTGTTAAAGATCTTTTTAAAATTTTTTTTAATGTTTATTTTTGAGAGACAGAGTACAAGTGGGGGAGGGGCAGAGAGAGAGAGGGAGACATAGAATCTGAAGCAGGCTCTAGGCTCTGGGCTGTCAGCACAGAGCTCGATGCAGGGCTTGAACTCACAGACTGCAAGATCATGACTTGAGCTGAAGTCAGATACTTAACTGACTGAGCCACCCAGGTGCTCCTAAAGATGTTTTTATTGTGCCATTGAAATTACCTGTGTGTGTGTGTGTGTGTGTGTGTGTGTGTGTGCGCGCGCGCGCGCGTGCACGCGCGTGCACGTGCATGTGTATGCATGTATTTATATATCTAGTGGCTGTTCTGAGTATTACACTATACATCTTTAACACTTTACTTCATGTTAATACTAACTGTGGTAAAATATTGTAACCTGGCTCTCTTTGTAGCTCTATTTTCTCTCCAATTCTTTGTGTGGGTTATATATTATATGTTAATGGTATAAATCCACAATAAAGTGTCAAAGTTACTACTGTATGTAACTTTATGCATTTAAAAGAAGTTAAGAAGAGGAAAAGGGAAATATTTAAATACCTTTTATATTTACTCATATATTTACGTTTCTGGGGATCTGTCTTTCTTCTGTTGGATTTAATACCTTTCAGCCTTAAAACCTTTCTTTAGTACTTCTTGTAAGGCACATCTGCTTGTAATGAATTATCTCGTACTTTGCCTATTTGTGAATGTCTTTGTGTTTGCTTTTGTTTTTGAAGGACAGCTTTCCTGAATATAAAATAATTTTTCGTAGTTTTTTCCTTTCAGCACTTTGTATCATTCTACTTCTTTTTGCTCTCTCATTTTCTTCAGATGCAAAAATCAGTTTGTTATTCATATTTATGTGCTTTTCAATGTGATAAGTAATTTTTCTCATTCCTTTCAAGTTTTTATGTTTACCTTTGGCTGCCCATAATTTGGTTATGATGTGTTTTGGTATGGATCTCTTTATATTTACCTTTCTTGGGACTTGTTAAGCTTCTTGGATTTTTAAGGTAATAATTTTTATCAAATATGAGACATTTGAGACAATTATTTTTTCATATGTACATTTTTCCCCACTTCTCTCCCCCTGACACACTCACTCAATATATATTGGATGATTGATGCTGTCTCATAGGTCTGTAAGGGTCTTTTCATTTTCTTTAATCTTTTACTTTTTGCTTTTCAAATTAAATCATTGATCTCTATCTTTCTTCAAGTACATTGAATTTTTCTTCTTCCATTTCAAATCTTTTGTTAATCTACTTAGGTCATAATTAAATATTTTCATTTGGTTCTTCTTTATCATTTCCATTTCTTGAGCATCCCTTCTGTAGCTCTCTCATTTTCAGAATCATCCCACTAAATGTTCGACTGGTCCATTGCTCACTCTAACTGGGACCAACACTTCAGGCTGTCAGAGCTGTAGGTCAACTTATAACCAGATTTCCTAGCTCATTGTTAACACCGCTTTAAGATTCTACCCTCTTCCAGGAATCAAGCATGTTCCCTGTTCAGCAAGGCCAGTCTGGCCCTAGTAACATTGACCAACTTGGGAAGGGAAATATAAGATAGGAGCAAACCCATGTAAAAAAGCCATAGATTCTTGCTATTCTTCAGTAATTGTCATAGTGGTTTTTCTTGAGTAAATACTTTTCAACTTGTTGTTTGATTTTGGTTGATTTCAGAGCCCTGAAGCAGTTTAAAAATTTTTTTATCCAGTTTAACGTTTGTTTTTTGGGGATAGACTTATTTACTGACCCCTTCACTGCACCATAGTCATAAATTCCCACTTCTGCCTATTGAATTGAGCAGAAATTGTTTTCTGGATATTTGAACTATTTCTTTTACTTACAGAGAAATAGTGTATTGTGATCTAGATAAAATGGTAGCAGTCATTTGAATGCACTACTTTGTGTCATCACTCTCCTAGGTGATTTTCATACAGGATGTATATTTTTTCACAATAGCTCTGCAAGGTGGATATTGTCTCCGTTTTATAAGTGCAGAACACTTAGGCATAGAGAGGTAAATGATTTTCCCTTTTGTGCTATTATTAACAGTGCCATTGATTTTGCCTGTATTGACGTTGACTTAGAAAGCTTGAGTATATGGAAGGAATGTTCAAATAGAATTTTTAGTCATTTTTATCTCAGTAAGTCAGCAAATTTTGATTCAATCAACATTTCTCAAGTACTTAACCAGTGTCAAGCAATGTTCTAGTTGCAAAGTGTGAAGGATAGGGCCGTAGGGAGGAGAGTCGAAAGAAGGCGATATAAAGCATGGTATATAAGGAAGAATAAGGCCTGGTCCCCTCTGCCAAGGAATTCATAATCACAAAAGGGAGGACAGATGTATTTAACCAGTTGTAACATAATTGAGTGGTAAGTATTAGGACACAATGATTCTTAAACCTTAATGAGCATTCAAGTTGCATATTAAACTGCAAGTTCTGATTCAGTGATTCTGAATGGTACCTGAGATTTTATATTTTCAACAAGTTTCCGGTTGATGGTGATGCTGCTGATATATAGATTACACACTGAGGAACAAAGTTCTAGTACTGATGTGTGGAAGGAATTATAAGGGCAGATAGAAAATATATAAATTTTGCTGCAGTTACTTGAGGAAGAAAACTCATTTCAGAGAGATTAAATAATTTGCCCTTCTGAGCTATTTTTTAAATAATGCCATTGATATACATTGGAACTGGATAACATTTGATCTGGACCTAAAATGATAAATAGAATTACAATAGGAAAGCTAGCTTTTCCAAATAGAGAGGAAAACTTTAGCAAAACATAGAAATAAAATATTTATATGTGTTTTTAAATAGGAAACACTTTTAAACCTTTTTCTCTTTCCCTCTCCTTCCTTCCTGCCTCTCCTTCCTTCCTCCCTTCCTCCCTTCCTCGCTTCCTCCCTTCCTTCCTCCCTCCCTCCCTCCCTTCCTTCCTTCCTTCCTTCCTTCCTTCCTTCCTTCCTTCCTTCCCTCTAGCTGAAACAGAATATTGATTTAGGAGTAATTTCCAAACATGAAGCTACATATTAAGGGTAATGCTTGCTAAAGTAGAAGAACCAAATTTCAGTGGTTTAAAAGAGTAAAAGTTTAATTTTACTCACACAGAATTCAACATGGATGTTCCTAGGACATCTGATTTTAAACCTCCCTTCCCTCTTGATTTGGAGACTTCACTATGTAGTGCCACCATCTTAGTTAGATGTGTTACTTCCAATGTCACTGCACATCCATTTACAAAGCTTGCTGAAAAGTAAAAGGCATAGTTTCTTACTACCTTGCCACTGGAAATGAAATTCATTACTACTTCTCACATTCTGTTAAACCATCACAGAGTTCCACCCAGGTTCAAGGGAGAGAACTTGTGTTTGTGGAGAGGTGTGTCTAGTATTTAGTTGTAGATTCTTCTCTGGAGTAAGTATGGGAGACTAGATCTAGGCAACAGGAAGTTGCAAATAATTAACATATCTATGATATATTTTTCACATACCTAGGTAGTTATAAGTATTGTAAAATAGTATGTTATAGCATGGTGGTAAATTTCTAATCTTAATGATTTTGTTAAATTTCATACCTTTTAATTTAAGAGCTAGATGTTTTAAGTTTGTCCTATAATTCTACTCTTAGAGAGTACTTTTAATTTTGTTGTTCATATGTTTTATTTTTTGCAAAGTTCACATGCCTCCCCACAAGTAAAGAAGAATCTCTATTTCTGCCTTCAATTTGCTAGTGCTTAGTAAAACACGAAAATAAACAAGCAGAATAAGTTAGAAACAAAAACTAAAAACAATCTAATACTTGCATAAACAACTATGTATAGGTTTATAGGTTTTTTTTACATTAAAAAATTTTTAATGATTCATTTGTTTTCGAGAGAGACAGAGACAGCAAGCGGTAGTGAGAGAGAGGAAGACACAGAATCCAAAGCAGGCTCCAGGCTCTTGGCTCTCAGCACAGAACCTGACTCAGGGCTCAAACTTAGAAACTGTGAGATCATGAACTGGGCCAAAGTTGCCCAACCAACTGAGCCACCTTGGTGCCCCTGGAATTAGAGGGTTGTTTTTTGTTTTTTGTTTTTTTTTAAGGTGATATCAAATTGTAGTTTTAATTTACATTTTCCTTTTTTTTTTTTTTTACAAATAGTTTATTGTCAAATTAGTTTCCACATAACACCCAGTGCTCATCCCCACAAGTGTCCTCCTCCATGCCCATCCCTCCCCCCACATCCACCAGTCCTCAGTTTTTGTCAGCATTCAAGAGTCTCTCATGGTTTGCCTCTCCCCCTTTTCCCCACCATTTCCGCCCTTCTTCTCCCCCTTGGTCCTCTGTTAAGCTCCTCCTAATCCTCCTATACGTGCACACATATGATATTTGTCTTTCTCTGCCTGAGGACCTTGAGGGTGTTATGCTGAGCGAAATAAGTCAGGCAGAGGGTGTTTTTTTTTTTAAAGGAGGGAAAAATGTTCATATCTATTGAGATAAAAATTAATATATTGTAAGTCTCAGGACTTCAAAAGTAAAACACATTATTTGTGTTAGTGTAATTTAGTAGGGAGAAGGAATTAGGCTGGAGGAAGACCTTAGTTCTAACTCAAGCTCCAATATATTGTACCCATTTGGTTTCGGGTAAGCTTTAAGAGCTTGAATTTCCTTGTCTATGTAATATGGATCATAATATCTATTCCCTTTCCTTGCATGTTTATTTTAAGAATAAGAAAAATGACATATACACTCTAATGACTGAGAAAAGTAATATTTAAATGTAAGATGGTCTAGGAAAGAAAATTCCCATTTGTTAGCATTTTGTTTATAACAAATTAACAGAATTTTAAGATATTCAATTGTAGGACTTCATTTTATTAATTATCCATGATTTTAATCTTATTTTTTAGAAGCAAATTTAAAAATGAAATCTTTTTGTGTGTGTGTGCCATTTCAGAGTCCCTTAATATCCTGCCTAAAAATGTTATAGCAATTAATTGAAACATTGATAGCAAGATTCATTTTAGGACAGAAATAATCTTGTTTATGTTAATATATTTGAAAATAATTATATCTTGATAATTTTATTTAAAATTAATACTATTGTTTTTACTACTTTTAAAAACGTGTAAAATGAAAACTAGACATCCTAATCATCTTAGAAATCAATAGATCTCTATTCTAGGGAATTTGAAATCAGGCTTATCTTGGATTACTCCTTTTAAAAAAATGTGTTAAAATACAGATATTTCTGGAAGGGTAAAGGATTAACCATTGTCTTGAATTTCTGTTGAAAATAAGGATTATATAGACCTATATAGACTTTGTGATGATCGTTGGGACAGTTTGGAGCAAATACCACAGGTATTTGTGCATATATGTATTTACATATATATCAATCATAGATCACATTAGTCATTTTCTTTTTTTAATGTTTATTTATTTTGAGAGAGAGAGAGAGAGAGAGAGAGACTTCATGCATATACAAGCACGTGGCAGAGAGACAGATGGAGAGGGGAAAGAGAAAATCTGAAGCAGGCTCCTTGCTGTCAGTTACAGAGTCCAGTGCGGGGTTCGATCTCACAAATGGTGAGATCATGACCTGAGCCGAAATCAAGAGTTAGATGCTTAATTGACTGAGCAACCCAGCATCCCCACGTTAGTCATTTTTCATATATAATTCATTAATTCAGTGTGAAATACAATTAATTTTATCTTCACTGATTTATTCTAGAATGAGATTGCACTGAAGTTTAACAGATCCACAAAGGTCATAACTAGAAAGCTTCAGTGTAACCTTAGTTATTTAAACAGGTAACTAGATGAATATTTAAAAATAGGAATATTTCCATGGGAAGGTACAAAATAATTATTTCAAATCCCTGCTGAAGTTATTCTCTGTCTTGAGGACATTTGCTAACAGAGTAAGACCTATTGCTTGATTTTCTAATACCAGGTATTCAGAGAGCCTCACCCTGGCAGTTTGGTTCAAGCCTAGGTGGGATCTAGAATCCTGCAGCATCCTTGGGCAGACCAGGGTAGTTGCTGATAGGAGACTAGGGTCAGAGACTAGGGTCTTTCCAAGAATTGCCTGTTCCTTTTCAGTTACTCTGAAAGCATGTGGAAAGTGTTTTTTAATCTTTTACTTAATTATATATTTTATTCTGCAGTTATTCCTCTCCCTCCCTCTCCCACCTCATTTTTACTGTATATGCCAGGCACCATGATATCCATAGAAAGACTTAATAAAACACAATTATTTTCTTCTATAAACTTATGTGGTATGATGTAATAGACAAATACCAAAAGGTGATGTAAAATCAATATTCTATGAGCTGGTAGAGATCTATTTTGGGTATGAAGAGGGTGCAGAGGATGGGCATCGCACACAACCAGAGGTAGCAGAGCAAGGAAAATTTCCTGGATCTTGGGAATAACTTGGGATGAATCTAGAAGTAGGAGTTTGCCACATAAAGAAATGGTAGAGGAGGAAAGGCCTCTTTGGTCATTGAAACTCATAAGCAAACATATGAGGAACAACTTGGAATTTACCAGGGAACCTATAGGTAGAGGCACTTCCTGACGTGCACTTCTGAATAGTTAATACTTTCTAAAGATGTTTTATCAACAAGGGATGCTCATTACTGCTTATTCAGACTCCTACTAGATTGCTATATTTAGTTCTTTAGCTATGTTGTGCACAAAATGACACATCTATCTATTTGGGGTTGACATAGTGGAAAGGCTGTGAGTCATTAGAATTATACACACCTGGGGTCATTTCCCAGCTCTGCCACCCACTCACCATGTGACCAGGCCTAAGTTATTTAAATCATCAGAGCTTTTCTTTACCTTTAAAACAGAGACAAAAATAGTTATGCTTTAGAGTTGACCTGAGGATTAAATGACATGTTTTTAAGGTCCTTAGGATAGTAAGAGCACAAACTAGCCCCTCAGTAGATGGAAGTTATCACTACTATATTGGTTGATATAAATGTTAATTTTTATTTTGAAATATAAATAAAATGTATTGAATTATACTAATCCAAGAATAATAAAAATATGATTTAATGTATCTAAGTTACATAGGCTGACATACTAGTCTTTTAAGTCATATTCTACTCCTTTTTTAACAGACAAAATCTCAAATACTATCCAATGTATTGGACGTTGCCCATCGGTTTATCAAGGATATTAATCCAGATAAACACAAAGAGGAGACTCATTCTACAAAAGAGATGAGTACAGGTCAGCATGAACCCAAATCTCTTCTTCTGCAGGGGAGCAATTCTGAGGTAAGCTAAGGAAAATATAGTAGACATTTTCTGTCATACGTGATCACGGAGACTGGCATTCATAGACTTAGCTAGAGCTGTAGAGTTTTGCAGATTATTTTACCACATTGTTATTTAATGTTTGAATATGTTTCTTTTTATGAATCAAAAATATATTGACTGTAAAAATCCTTTTTTAAAAAAAAATTTTATAGTTTATTTTTGAGACAGAGACAGAACATGAGCAGGGGAGGGGCAGAGAGAGAGGGAGACACAGAATCTGAAACAGGCTCCAGGTTCTGAGCTGCCAGCACAGAACCTGACATGGAGGGGGGCCTTGAATCCACAAACCGTGAGATCATGACCTGAACCAAAGTCGGATGCTTAACCGACTAAGCCACCCAGGCGCCCCTGTAAAAATCCTTTTAAGGAGATTACTTTGATTCTACTGAATGGTAATTTTTTTTTTTTATGAATGATTCTTTGACCATGTTGCTTTCTGGGGATTTCTACCATATCAGGAAATGAATGAATATTTGGGAGAAACATATTAAAAAAACAATGCAATATAACAATTTTATTGTAGTTGGGACTTCAGAGAGACTAAAAATGCAAAACCTTGTCAAGTTTTAGGTGACAGGCAATTTACACTTATTTAAAATTGGATATATATTAAATTCATAGTCATTATTCAGATTGGCTACTGATCCCGTGATATACTTGGTAAGCTTTCATCAGCTGATGTCTGTCTATATTTTATATTAGACTTGTTGTATTGATTCTTTAGTGAGAAACAAGCTTCCCCAAACCTTAAGCTATGTAATAATCCTCTCTCTTGTAGATACCACTCACCTTTCTTTCCACTGTACTTCAGAAATACTGAGAAACTTGGTGGAAGTCACACAACTTGTTACTTAGTGATAAAGTCAGGCTTGAACTTCAGTTTGTTGAGTTATACCCCATGCCTACAGAACATAAAAGAAAGCATGTTTTATGCTAGTAGGACCTCTCTCCAGCAAAGAAACTGTGTTTGAAGTCAGTGTTTTTACACTGATTTCACTTTCTAGTAGACCTGTCCAAAGTGATTGTGAAGAATAACAGAACAAATTATGGCTTCATTATTATAACAGTAATGTGTTGAGGACTGTGTACCAGGCACTGTCCTATATATTTTACATGTATTCTCTCTCTTTTAAAATTTTTAATGTTTATTTTTGAGAGAGAGAGACAGAGTGCAAACAGGGGAGGGACAGAGAGAGAAGGAGACGCAGAATGTAATGCAGGCTCCAGGCTCTGAGCTGTCACCACAGAGCCCAGTATGGGGCTCGAACCCATGAACTATGAGATTATGAACTGAGTTGATTTCAGATGATTGATTGAGCCACCCAGGTGCCCCCCATGTATTCTCTCTCATTGTCCTTTCTTAGTTTTTCTCTTTTTTCATCAGATGAGAAAACAGTGACAAAGATCAGTTTTTTTACATTGCTTAAGTTCCATTGATAGTGGAACTTAGATTTAAGTCCAGGCTTTGTGACTCCAAATATCTTTTTTTTTTAATTTTTAATGTTTTATTTATTTCTAGGAGAGAGAGAGAGAGAGAGAGAGAGAGAGAGAGAGAGCGAATGTGAGCAGGGGAGGGTCAGAGAGAGAGAGAGTCACAGACTCTGAAACAGGCTCCAGGCTCTGAGCTGGCAGTCAGCACAGAGCCCGACGTGGGGCTCGAACCCACGAACCGCGAGATCATGACCTAAGCAAAAGTCGGATGCTTAACCAACTAAGCCACCCAGGCACCCCTGTGACTCCAAATATCTTGCTTTTAACCACTACACAGAGTCTGGTTTTAGGGGTTTCTCCTTCCTGCCTGCCATTTTATCTGATTTATCTTATCAATAAAAATAGTGATAAATGAACAGCTAAGATTTGTTAAACACCTTTCACTAGTCATTGTGCTTAGTCTTTTAATTTTATCCAATAATCACAATAATCATATAAGTTTTCCATTATTATTACCCAATATAATAGATGACAGAGGCAGAGAGGAACTAAGTTTCTAGTTCTATGAGAAAGCTCACTCCTTTGCTATGTTTTTTTTTTTTTTAATTTTTAATGTTTTATTTATTTCTAGGAGAGAGAGAGAGACAGCGTGAGCAGGGGAGGGTCAGAGAGAGAGGGAGTCACAGACTGAAACAGCCTCCAGGCTCTGAGCTGGCAGTCAGCACAGAGCCCGACGCGGGGCTCGAACCCACGAACCGCGAGATCATGACCTAAGCGAAAGTCGGACGCTTAACCGACTAAGCCACCCAGGCGCCCCTCCTTTGCTATGCTTTTAATCCCTACAAGAAATGCTACCTCTTGTCCCCATAGGTGACGGTATATATATTCTACATAGACCCTCCACTTTTTGTCCCAACTTAAAAGCTGTTAATTCAAGGGGCGCCTGGGTGGCTTAGTCGGTTAAGCGTCCGACTTTCGCTTAGGTCATGATCACACAGTTTGTGGGTTCAAGCTCAGTGTCAGGCTCTGTGCTGATGGCTAGTTCAGATTCTGTGTCTCCCTCTCTCTCTGACCCTCCCCTGCTCACGCTGTTTCTCTCTCTCTCTCAAAAATAAATGAAACATTAAAAAAAATAAAAGCCAATGTCCAATCCTCTGACTTTTCTTATCCTGCCAGTGAGGAACCCAAGTATTCAAAAGGCTTAACTGTAAGATGAAAATGTCTTATCTCTCCAATTCATTGGTTGGAAAGGAGCTGCCCTGGAGACTTCCTGGAGTCACTGCATATTTAAGCCATTTTGTAGTAAGCACTGAGATTTCAGGGTTTCTTCATTAGTGCAGCACACATACATACACACACATGTTGGTTACTGGATTCTCACATACTTCTAAATTCAATATTTTCTTTATTTTTTTAATTTTTTAAAATTTCTTTTTGAGAGAGAGACAGAGCACAAGCAGGGCAGGGGAGTAGAGAGAGGCAGACACAGGATTGGAAGCAGGTTCCAGGCTCTGAGCTATCAGCACAGAGTCTAATTCAGGCTTGAACCCACGAACCACAAGATCATGACCTGAACCTAAGTTGGAAACTTAACTGACTGTGCCCCTAAAATTCATTATATCCAAACTAAATTTACCTCTCCTCCTAAACCTCTATAGATGTCACCATTGGTGGCAGCCTATCTTCTAGCTTTCCATGTGAGCCAAGAGCTGTTATCTTCTATAGTCCTTTCTCTTCTTCCTCTGCACATCCAGTTGATTACTATGTCTCATGTAGTCTACCATCTGAAAACTCTCTTGAATATTTGGTCACTTCTATCCTCATTTCTATTCCAAATGCAATAGGCTTGTAACATGGAAAATGGATTTAATTCTTTACCTTTCTAGAACTCAATAATTATTCCAATTTTGTTTGTATGTATTTCTTTACAAAAATATTAATATGGGACGCCTGGGTGGCTTAGTCAGTTAAGTGTCCGACTTTCGCTTAGGTCATGATCTTGTGGTTCGTGGGTTCGAGCCCCGCATCGGGCTCTGTGCTGACTGCCAGCCCAGAGCCTGGAGCCTATTTCAGAGTCTGTGTCTCCCTCTCTCTGACCCTCCCCTGCTCACGCTGTCTCTCTCTCTCTCTCTCCTAGAAATAAATAAAAATATTTTTAAAAAACTTTAAAAAAATATTAATATGTTACATGCTGCTCTGAAAATTTACTTTTTACACTTAACAATATAGGTTTGGTATTTATATAAGTACATTCTATAGCCTTCTCATTCTCCATAGTGGTTATGAAACACCCCATTTATTAGATAGTAAATGACTGTAAAATCTTAAAATTTAAATTTTAAAATTTTAATTTAAAATTTACAATTTCCAATGACCAACATTTATGCTATTTGGATTGTTTTTTGCCAGTACAAACTATAGGATAAAGAATAATTTTCAGAAATATTGTTTTACATATATATGTGTCTCTGTGTGTGTATTGATATGATAAAATCCTGAAATTCCTAGTTGAAGAGGGCCATACATTTGTAATGTTGATAGATATTACCAATTCACTGTAACATTTTAATAGGTTACCTTGAATCTAAACTCACTCGTCCTTAATTTCTCTTTCTGCGACACTACTGTGTAAGACTCTTCTGTGGCTTTGCGTTTTCATTATGTGCAAGTCTAAATCCCTCTGTATGGTAGCAGGAACCTTTATGATCAGCCCCAGATTATATTTTGCACTTTATATTCTCTCATATCCTACTTCTTACTCTGGCAGTGCCAACTACTGACAGTTCCATGCCACTATGCTGTTTGACTCCATGTTTTAAGATATATACCATTCCCTGTCTCTGGAATACTGTCTCTGCCACCTCTGCCCACAGCAATCGTGTTTATCTGAATTCAATAGCCTGTTTCTAGCACCTGTTGCTATTGTGAACTTTTTAACCCGTGTTACTGTGGCCTGAAGCTGGCACAGCATCTTCAGGTTCCCAGATGCTTTTTGTTAATATTTAAGATTTTGGACACATATTTAATGCCCTTTTTCCAATTATACTCTAACAGTCTGACTGCTTATTTTGCAATTAAGGGGTGAACATAGAGGATTCTACTTTTGCATCTAGAAGGTACACAATGGAGATTTAGCAATTTGATCAGTGTAGGTAAATTCACATTGCTAATTCAGCCTTGGTATGGACTTCATTTGGCTTTATTTTCCTAATTTGGCTGTTTTCTCTGAATCACTGGTTAACTGCCAAATGCTACCTTTATTTCTTCTGTGTTCACAGTGGATCTATATTTTGTACTGAATTCATCATTTTCTCATCATTATGCTTAGAAGCACATAACGGTTCATATATATTAATTAGTTTGTTCATTTATTCAACTGGCTTTTATTTTTATTTATTTATTTTTTCTTAAATAGTTGATTGTCAAGTTGGTTTCCATATAACACCCAGTGCTCATCCTCACAAGTTCCCTCCTCCATACCCATCACCCCCCTTTCCCTCCCCTCCACCCCCATCAGCGCTCAGTTTGTTCTCAGCATTCAAGAGTCTCTCATGGTTTGCCTCCCACACACCAACTATTTTTTCCCCTTCTTCTCCCCCATGGTCCTCCGTTAAGTTCCTCCTAACCCACCTATACGTGCAAACATATGGTATCTGTCCTTCTCTGCCTGACTTATTTCACTCTCAGCTGACTTTTAATAAGCCACCTACTTTGTTCCAGGCACTGCTGTTGGTACTGAGGAAAAAGACAAAGGATTGGATCTCAGGACATTCTAATGGGAAGAGACAGACAATAAGTATATATAAAGAGAGAGTAAATTTACACAGAGATGTTATTGGGAGAAAAATATAGCAGATAAGGGAATAGCAAATTGGGGACAAAGGGACTATATTTGTAGGGTCATCACCTACTGGGAGAGTAGCTACTTGGACAGCTGAACAGAGACCAGCTGAAATGAGTGCATGGCTAGGTGAAAATATGAAGTGTCATTCCACGTGTTGGATATGACTGGGGTGGGGCTTTCAAGTGGATTGTGCTTCATGAGTTCCTAGAGCTGCAAGAATATAAATTTGGTTGGAGCCCAGTGGAATGAAGTGGGAATTGAAGAAAAAAAAAAAAATAAAAATAAAACAAAACAAAACAAAAACAGTGGTTATGAGGTCCGTAGGGTCTTCTAGTAGGAAGTTTCACAGAGTTTCATACAGTCATTGGAAGGTTTTGAACATAGGAGTGACATGATCAGATTGACATGTGAAAACAACTGCTCTCTCTCCTGTGGGGAGATTGCAGGGAGCAGATTAGAGGAGCAGGGGAATTAGATTCATGGCTATTGCCGCCTTCCTGGGAGAACACTGGTAAATGACATGATGATAAATCCTCAGTTGGAAGCTCTAGTTTTAATAATTGTTGAAGAGACCATTTATAATTGCTGATATGGTTTTAAAGAAAGTAATAAAGCTTTTACATAAGTACAAATTAAAAACATTCCATTTTTAAGTTTAAAAGTAATGTATGATTCAAAATGCCTATAATTAATGCTGCCTGTTTTTTAAGATACGGAAAATTTAGTAAAGCACACTTAGATGGACTTTTAATTGGTTTAGGTAGAAATTCCGACCACAGAAAGAGCAGAAGGTTCAAATCCAAGAGACAGGCTCTTGTGTGAAGGGTCATTTGATGAAGAAGCATCTGCCCAGTCCTTTCAGGAAGCTTTAAATCAGTGGAGAACCGGACACCATGATGACAACGAGAAACAGAACTTACGTGTGGCAAAAGCAGGTACAGATTTTTTATAAAATGAATGTTATAAAATAAAGCTGAGTTTGTTTTATCTCTCTCCATTCTCTGTGAATATAACTGCAGTGTTCAAAAACTATTGGAATTAGGATAACAGTTTGATAAAACTCCGTAAAGGAGTATTCGCTATACAACCAGAGGTTAGTGGTTTAATATTTCTGGAACCCTGACCTGAGCCCTGGGGAGATTTGTGTTTGTTTCCTATGTAAATTCAGACTGCCAGATGAAGGGGGAACTGGATGCTCTCAGCTCCCTGACTCCTGGAAGAAAGTCTTGTCAGGACAACCACTCCCTTATGGAGCTGTAATTATATATAGAACTAGGATCTGTGAAATAGAGAAGTAAATAATTTTTATATCTGTCTTGAAAAAATATATTTCAAGGATCACTATACATTTACAATTTATCTTTTTTGTTTTTGTTTTTGAAGGGAGATTTTTTGTTTTTATTTTTCCTTGATGATTTTTGCACCTATTTTCTAGATATTGAAAGCTGGGTGACTGAGGTACATACTGTCTCTGCTTTACATTTCCCGGTATCTCTTGAGGAACATCATACTTTTAAAAGTATTTGGTTTATTAATTTTATTACTCAGAATCTTGTAGAGACTTCCAGTAGCTTTTCACTGAAAATAAAATGTTAGATAATAAATTTCAACCATGTATCTTCATTGACAGCATCAAATTTTATTATTTTTATTTCATTTTTTTTCTAGGCAGGGACTCTCCTGATTATCCATTCTTTATGTCAAGGTATCACATACCATCTTCTAATTAGAATTGGATTTTTTACTAAGTAATCTTCTCTTTGAAACATTTCCCCCCATACTTGTTCATGCTACATCAATTTTGTTAATATTTCCAAGATTTTATTTATATACTCTCTTTGTAGCATGTACCTTAATATAACTTTCATTGACTATGTTATTTTATGTGCTTCTTATTTGAACTTTCATATTTTGATGTATTTTTTACTTTTCTACTCTGAAAGAGACCTAGTCTTCTATAAAAGTACCTTTCTGATTGTCTGCTTTGAAAGACATAGTGCTTAAAATAATAAAAGGACCGATTTGATAAATCAGATAAGGATTTCGTACTGGAAATAACTATAAGAATAATATAATGATTATTTAAATGATTGGTTAGAACAAAAAGTTAACCAAGAAGAAAATGAAAATAACCCAATCCAACCGTCTAGAGATAATCAGTGTTAACATGTTACATATTTTTCAATAGACACAGTGGCACAAACATACACAAGCATAAATGGGGTGAAACTTTATATGTTATAAGTAACTTTTTTGCCTAGATTCTGTCATGGGAAGACTTTACATATGAATGCAATTATACATCATCATTTGTAACTGTTGCATAATATTCTGTATGCCATGATGTACTTAATCAGAGATTTTGTGATGGATGTTTTGTTTCTGATTCTCACTATGAGAAAATATGATGACCATCTCAGCTATTCATTTGCTGTACAATTACCTTAAAATAAATTTATAAATGTAGGTGTTAGTGGTTGCTGAGGAGAAATCATTAAGATGAGGACTTTTGTTGCTGTGATAACTGTGTATCTATTACGTGTATATGTTTATAAATGTTTTTCTTTTCCTAAGATATTAAGTAGATACAAAGAACATTTACAAAATGTTGTATAGCTTATGGAGAAAAAGCAGTAAGCACCGTTCTTTCTCTTCTTTCCTCCTAAAAGATTGTCACTAACCTGTATTGAGAATTTCTTCATTTTTAAAAAATTTCCTTACAGTTTGCTGCATATGTGTATCTCTAAACAATATATGGTTAAATTTGGATGTAGCCAATGGAAAGTTAGTATATGTATTCTTTTGCAGCCTGTTTATTTCACTCACTATTATTTACTGACATTTACCCACAAAGATGTGCATAGTTGTATTTGATTCATTTTTACTGTTCAATGGGCTTTTTGGAGATGAAAATATCACTATTTGTTTAAATGTCGATTGTTTGGGAAGGTGATTCCCATGTTGCCATTACAAACAAGGCTGTTATGAATACAGGTCTCCTGGTATGTGTGCGCACACATTTCTAGGATGTCTGGTCCTGGGACTGGAATAGCTGGGTCATGGGATGTATATGTCTTCGACTACACTAGATAAAACTGAATTATTTACCAAAGGATTTATATCAGTTTATACTCCCCTGCAGTATTTAAGGGCTTTGTTTGCCTCCTGTTATCATCACTTTGTCAGCTTTTAAAATTTTTGCTGGTCTGATAGAGATAAAATTATATACTTACTCTGTGTAACTCATTACAAATGGTGTTATCTATTTATATGCTTCTTGGCCATTTAGCTTAGGAACACGCTTTGAATTTCCAAGTTTTCTAGTGATTTCTGTTACTGATTTATAACCTGAATTCATTTTATGTGAACTCCAAAGGCTCATTTCCTTCAATGTATGGAAGGCATGTACTTACAATGTCCAAGGAGGTTCATCGTAACCTGAAGTCCATTATCTCTGTCATCTCACTTCCTTTTACTCCCCTCCTGGCTTTTTCTGTTTCAGCGACACAGGCTGCCTGGCTGTTCCTCAAACACCTCATCAAACACGTCAATCAAAACATATTTTCACCTTAAGAGTTTGGCACTGTCTATTGAGGAAAACACCCACCATCCCACTAATATGAATGAAGGGCCATCTCACACAGATTCTCACAAAAGGTAGCTTAGAAAACCATGAAACAAGGGAGCAACCCAAAACCTAAGTTATGTATGTGGCTCCTTTTCAGGGAGCTGAGTTTCATAGATTTATGTGTCCTCAGTTTGCTTTCTATAGGCAATTCAAAACAAGGGATATCCTGTTGAATGCATTAAACAAACAGATAGTATTATCCTTCCATAAATAACATTAATCTATTTGCCAGAAGGCCCATTTATTAACATATCCACAAGCATAGTAACCCTGGTCATCTGCCATCTTTATTTCCTGGGAATGTACCATTAATAATGGGCCAGCTGCTTTACCTTCTTCATACTCATCACCTGACAGGTCCGGGGCCATCTCTCAAGCACAGTGGCTCTTCTCTATGACTATACAGAAAAAAAGCGAGTCCTTATTTTTAGTTTCAGCTTTCCTACCAAGGAATAGTTTGTTTTGGCATGGCAAGGGGGACCTGTAGTACAGGGATTTCCTTTCGTTCCTGTCTGTAACTCCTTTTCTTTCAGTTTAGTGCATTCTGACGGTTTCTCGGAATTTCCCCTAATTGCTTTCTTCAACACAGCTCTATTTCATGGGAAGATGGGGTAGTGTGACTTATATACTTTTGGTTTATTTCTCTTGCCGGTATTAGGCTATGTCTGGAAACTATTGATTAAAGGCTATGGTATGAGGTTGGGAGTGTTCTCTAATTTCAGTCTTTGAAAAATTTCCCATCCTTACTACTTCCCTTTCTTCTCCTCCAACACGATGGTTGGTTTGGAGAGAGGGGTAGTATCTAAGAGGGTGGAGAGACTGGTAATATGGGATTTATACTGCTTTCTTTCCCAGAAATCTGCATCACTTTAAAATATCTTCGAATAGTGGTTTTAATTTAGAAGTACTTCAGAAACATCTTAAGCATCTGGAAGTGAATTGCCACATAGATATAAATTCATGAGGACAGTAGTCTCCTCCAGGTGCCATTCTGAGTTATTTATTTTCTGTTTCCCATAATGTGTAAATATTATTGTCAGTGGCTATGATACATACCTTTATGTGTGTGTGTGTTTATAGAATATATAATGAATCTGTCTATATTTATCTTTATCATTTAAAAGAATTAGTTGCTTTTAAAATGTTATGAATCATAAGATTCTTTCATTTCAAGGGACTATTGAAGAAAACTGTCTATACAGTCATTTAATAAATCACTAACATTTAATACTTATGCATTCATTAAGCCTAGAACTATTGATTACATAAATAAATATCAAAGCATATTTGTTCAAAATTGGTGTGTGTTATAGCTTGAGATATATGGTAATTTATAGACTAGTTTACATTAATTTTTCATATGATACTTATTTTTATAGACTCATTGGAAGAATGTGAAGTACAAACTAATATGAAAATTTGGAGAGAACCACTCAATATTGAATTTAAAGAAGACAGTCTATCCTATATGGAAAAATTATGGCTTAAAAAACACAGGAGGTATTTTCTGAAATTTTGCATTATTAATAAGAAATATAAAGACTGTTTATGTTCCCAGTTTGTGTGACATGCCTTTTTTGTAGCAGTTTTATATGTGTGCTTCACATTTGCATAAATAATTTTAAAGCAATATTAAATCCCTGTGAAGCTTCTACTATTCTAATAAGAATTTAAATTTTACTCATATATGTGATGCATCATTAACTTAGAGTTTGCTATAAGAAATGCAAATGTGTATGTGAGGAAAAGGTACAAGTATGGTATAGAATTTAAGAATAATAACAAAAATAATGCAATAAATGAAAGATTAATTTGAAAAGGTATTGCTCTCACTTTTTACATTAGCATAGACTTTTGAGGCTCTACTTTTCAGAATCTACTTTTAATTAGATCTTTAATATTATAGGTTTATTAACAGTATTCAATTATTTTATTCAAAACTATATCATTAGCTGTGACATTTCATAAATTGTTTAAAAGTAAAACTATTAAATATTAGACTAGAATTATGACTGATTTCATGTTAGAGTCATTCATAGTTTTATAGTCATATAAGATCTGTTTTAAAGGCTCAATTTGCCCTATAGTAGTACTGCTCACACTTCATTGTGCCTAAGAATCACCTGCCAACTGGCAAAATACAGATTCTTCTTCAGTAGGTCTGGGTGGGACTGACACTCTCCATTTCTGAATTTCCAACAGCTCCAAGCTGATGTGCGTGTGGGGGTAATTCTGCATTTTGAGGAGCAAAGTGTTGGAGGACCAGTCTAGAAGGGACCTGAGGAGGGGTCATGAAGCCCTTGCTTCACCTTCAGTCAAACAAAACTATCTCCTGGAGATGGCCCATTCCATTTTTAGAACATTCTGTCTGTTGTAATATCTCCTAGCGAGCTGTAATTTGTTTCTGACTAGTTTCTAAACATGGTCTCAATTCTACCAATTAAGTCAATACCGAGCAAATTGAATTCTTTCTCTCCATGGCATTCCTTCAGGTTTTTGAAATCGGCCCTCATGTCTTCCTTGAAGCTACTGTTTGACAGGTTAACATCTGCCCCCATGTGCCTTTAAACTGTCTTTCATGTGGCAGGTTATTTTTTTTAAATTTATTTTGAAATAAGGCATACAGAAGGGTTGTACAACAGTATGAAGATTTCCCACATATCATTCATTCAGCTTTCCATTATGGCAGCCTCTTACATAACCATAATGCATTTATGAAAACCAAGAAATTAACATTGGTGCTCTTATTATTAACTAATTTACTGACTTCATTTGGATTTCACCAGTTGTTTGTTTGGTTGTTTTTGTTTTTGCTTTTTACTGTTGTCCTTATTCTACTTCAGGGATCCAATCCAGGATCTCACATTGCCTTTTTTGTCATAGCTCCATATCCATTACAGTTCCTCAGTCTTTTGTCTTTTAAGACCCTGACATTTTTAAAGAGTACTTGGCAGGGTCTTTTAAAGAATATACTCAACTTGGGTCTATCTGGTGCCTTTTCATAATTAGATTGAGGTTATGCATTTTAATGAAGGATAACAGAGAGAGGATGTGCCCTTCTCAGTGTGGTTTCACAGGATCACGCTGTGATGTCAGTGCATCTTACTAAGAGAATGTTAACCTTGAGCCCATGGTTAACGTGGTGCTCAGTGAGTTGCTCCACTGTACACTCACTCTTTTCCCTTTGCTATTAAGGTCTTGGGCTGTTATACAGAACACCATAGATCAGATAGCTTATGAACACAAACATTCATTTCTCAGTTTTTAAGGCTGGAAATTCCCAGATAAAGTTACCAGCAGATTCGGTATCTGGAGAGAGACTGTTCCCCGGTTCATAGGTGGCCATCTTCTCACTGTGTCCTCACATGGCAGAAGGGACAAGGTGTCTCTCTCAGGCCTCTTTTACAAGGGCAGTAATCTCATTCACGAGAGCTCTAGCCTCATGACCTGATCACCTTCCAAAGGCCCACTTCCTAATACCATCACTTTGGAGTTAGGATTGCAACACATGAAACACTCAGAACAGAGCTTTTTGCCCTGGCCCCAACAAGGTTCATGAACTCATGTGCAATATATGTTCATTCCATCCAGAGAAACCCAACATTTTCACTTATTCTAGCATCAACTCCAGTCTAAAGTTCATAGTCTCATCTAAATATCATCTAAATCAGATATGGGTAAGGGTCAATGTGTGAGTCATTCTGAGGCAAATTGTTCTCTAACTGTAAACTTATGAAATCAAACATGTTATGTGCTTCTAAAATATAATAGTGGGACAGACATGGGATAGATATTTCCATTCCAAAAGAGAGAAATAGGAAAGAAGAAAGGAGTAGCAGGTTCTAAGCAAGTCTGAAACCCAATAGAGCAAATTCTATTAACCTTGAGTCTTGAAAATTAGCCTCTCCATCAATGCTCTGCACTCGAAGGCCTGCTGAGATGGAGGTCCCACCTTCCAGACACATGAGAGCAGGGGTCCTGCCTCTCAGACACACTGAGGCAGTGCCCCCACAACTTTGTTAGGCAGGGCTGGGCCCCCAAGGCTCTGGGTGACTGCCCCCTGGCTTTGGGTGGTCCCATTCCTATAATGGTTCTGTCTGGGGTCACATGCTTGTGACTCCCTTGAGCAGGAATCATGCAGCTTGGCTAACTTGGGGCTACAGGGGCACCTTTGCCCCCACAGTTTCACTGGGCATTGTGCTAATGAGTTTTCTCTGCTGTGTGGCCTGGACTTTCTTTGCCTGTGATGGGAGGGATAGCTCCAATGATTTTCGAATTGGAGCCTTTAGAATGGCCTTTAGAGGTCATTTTGCCATGGTCTCTGATAGTGGAAAATGTGGCTTCCATTTAGATGGCTGACTAATTCCCCTGTCAGATGACCATTTGGGCGTATACTTCCTGTTTGCCCCTTAATAGACCCTCTCATTTTCTCAATGTGTACATTCTGAGAATATTGCAAATGTTTAAGTTTTGTTTCTCTTTTGATTAATAATTCTGTCTTTAAGGCAGTTCACTCTTGCATTTTACTATTGAGCAGTCAAGAGAAACCAAGCCTCTCCTTCAATACTTTGCTTAGAAATTGCCTCTGCCACATAACTAATTTAATCCCTCTTAAATTCTATCTTACATAAAACACTAGGACACAAACACAATGCAGCCAAGTTCTTTGCCACTTTATTAAGGAAAATAGCCTTTCTTCCAGTGTCCAATAACATGCTCCCTATTTCCATTTGAAACCTCAGCTGAATGGTGTTTACTGTGAGACCTATTTCTACTGACACTCTGTTCAAGATTACTTAGATACTCTATAGGAAGACTGAGGCTCTTCCTCAGTTCTCCTCTTTTTGAGTCCTGACTTGAATTGCCTTTAAAGGTTCTTTCACAGCTATATAGGTTTTTTTTAGTGCCAACTTTAACCCCCATTCAGCCTCTACCTGTCATGAGTCAGTCAGTTCCAAAGCTGCACCCCCGCTTCCATACTAGTTTCTTTCTTGGTCCATTTGGGATGTTATAATGGAGTAACATAAACTGGGTGCCTTGCAAACAACATTTATTTCTTAGAGTTCTGGAGGTTGGAAATCCAAGGTCAAGACACTGGCTGACTCCGTGCCTAGTGATGGACTGGTTTACAAGAGACCATCTTTTTGCTATGTCTTCACATGGCTCTTTCAGAATCTTCTATAAGGGCATCAGTCCCACATAGGGGCTGTGGCTTCATTAGCTAATCACCTCCCACAGAGCCCACCTCATAATGCCATCCCATTACGTATTAAGATTTCAACATATTAATTTTGGGAGGGGCACAAACATTCATATCAGAATGATTAATGTTTTAGGGGTGATGCCTTGAAATGATACAAAATCCTCTTTTTCCTTAAACTTTCTTCTACTAATTTTAGTATTTATCCATGGAATTTGCCAGCAGCAAAATAACTAGTGATTGTCTATTTCTTTCATTTCTTCTATATTTATTTATAATCTATATATTTTAATATATAAATATATATAATATATAATATATAATATATATCTATATATTTATAATTAGAATTTTTCAGGGAAGAATATCCCTTATCCCCATTTCATTTATTTATTCAGTTGTTTATTTCTCTGGACTCATGGATATGCATTTTATTTTTTAGTTAATTTTCAACAATGTTGTTATTTTTTTGTAGCTCACATAGTTCCTGCTTTGACCCCTGAGAGCTGTTTCAGGTTGACTCCTCTCTTCTTTCAAAGTGTCCTCATCCTTTTTGGTTTGTTTGTTTGTTGATTTGTCTACTATTAATATCCTTCATTTTTCTGGCACCCAAGGTGCATTTCTGTGCCCTAACCCAGAAATAATTTCTCCAAATAATCTTGATTCCTTTTTTTAATGGTATTAAGAAACCAAGATCTGGAGTATAGATGTGCTCATGGCTACACAGGTACCACAGAGCCTAGATATCCTCATACAACATCTAGGAAATATATGTATGTATAGTTACTACTATATCCACATAGCCAAATTGATTTCTGTATCTATCTACCTGAGTGTCTCTTGAGGTAAACATGTACACTCCTGCCTCTGATTCCAAACCAGCAAACAGCATCACATCCTTTCTTTGCTTATTTGTGGTTTCTTTCCCCTACAGTGAGAATCCTGGCTCTCATTATCTATGTATATTTATTCATTTATCAGCCCGTGTGTGTGTGTGTGTGTGTGTGTGTGTGTGTGTGTTTGTACAGTAGTTCCAGAATTTCAAAGTAATACTACTGTGAGAAACAAATTTACCAACTAGAGTACATTATTTGTATATAGTGCTTTTTATCTTTAGCCCACAGTATCTAGTCAAAAACTTTTTCTCCAAAGTTGCTGAGGCCATGGTGCTTATTTCTTTCCTACCTCCATTAGAGTAGCTGTGCCATATCCTGGGTTATATCCACATCCTGAGTACTTTTTAAATTTGAATAGCATAAACTTGTGTACAGTTCTATGGATTTTTACAAATGCCTGAAGTCAAATATTAGTCATAACACCAAACAGCACAGTTTCATCGCCCCCAAATTCTCTTCTGCTTCCCCTTTATAGTCAACACTTCTTCCCTAACACATGGCAACCATTGATCTGCTTCCATCCTTATCCATTTGCCCTTTTTTTCTGAATGTCATGTAAGTGAGAGCATACAATAATGTAGCCTTTTGTGTCCTCTATTTAGCAAAATGCATTTAAGAGCCATTCATGCTCTTCAGTGAATCAAAATCCATTTCTCTTTGTTGTGGCCTGAAATTTCATCATCCTGATGTACAGTTTATCCATTAATCTGTTGAAGAACATCCTGCTGATTTCTAGTTTTTGGCAATTATGACTAAATCTGCTAGGAACATTTGCAAATGGGTTTTTGTTTGAATATCAGTTTTTAATTCCCTGGGCAAATACTTGGGGCTAGGCTGGCTAGATTGGTATGTGTATGTTTATCTTTATAAATATACTAGCAGACTGTCTGCAAAGTGACTGTACAGCTTCCACCCCTTCCGGCAATGTATGAGCTCTAGTTGCTCTCCATCTTTGCCAGAGCCTGGTATCTTCAGGATTGTTTGTTTGTTTGTTTGTTTGTTTGTTTGGTGCTGGTCATTTTCAGAGGTGTACAGTTGTATCCCATTGTGGTTTATGTGTCAAGGCCTATAGTTCATTCATATACTATTCTAGTCTAGTTATTTGTATGTAACTGCTGTCCAAGCTGACTATAGCTCTTGTGAAGTGTAATGCCCATCCCAGTCTTTTAGGTCTGAAGCTCAGTAGTGTGTACATGTCAGTTAGTCTTTGTTCAATAAATACTTGTTTACATTTTCAGAAAAATATGGTAAGGGAATCTTACTCTAAAATATGTTTCATCCTTTTATTTATGTGGCATGATCTTTTGAGCAAGCATAGGTGCCAGGGTCCTGATATCCAAACTACAGACCCAGTTCATTGAGTAACTAGCTGTTTGTTCATGGGAAGATCATTTAAACTCTCTTTGTCCTCTGTTTTCTCATCTGCAAAAATTAAGTTTAGAATAAATAGTTAATAGTTCCAATACTCTGTTGTCTAGATTCTATAAGTCTTTGGTTCACAGCTTTGCTCATAAACTTAGATAAATTTCTACTTCACAAAGAAGTATATGAATCAGTATATTTATGTGCATCTGTGATTGAACTTTTTGTATAGTATATCTGTGTCAAACTGGAAACAGGTTTCTGGTGGCCAAGTGCCAGTTCGTTTTGACCTTTACTCTTTATGTTTTCCATTACTTGATTAAATTATAGATGTAAGATGGTATGCTCATGAAACTTATCAAGACACAAAGCTGAATAATATATATAAATATTTTGGAGTGTTCTGATATATACATTACATATATTTCAAAAATTCACATAGCCATAGATTGCCAGATTATCAAATTTTACTGCCTTTGCAAATTGTGAAAGAGGCCATATAGAGAGTAATGGTTAAGAATATTGACTTGGGGAAGCAGACTCCTTGTGTTCAAACCTCTTCTGTATTTACTACCTAAATGACTGTACACATTGGTTTACTTCTTTGTGCCTCACTTGTGGCTATTTAATATGGCTATTAATATTTAATACCCCAGATTAGTTAGAACAGAGCCTGGTACATTTTAAGCTTTGTATCGATGTTACCTGCTAATATCATTAAGCAGGCCCTGAGTTTTACATGGGGACTCCATGAACTGGCATGGTCTGGAAGGGCTACAGCTATTTGTATTCTTGATTAAAAGGTCCACCGTACCAGTTATTTGGGAATGTCCTTTGGAACCAGTGCATAATATTGACCTCTGAGAATGCCTGTGTTTTGTTGCCTTCCATCTCAAACCTCATTAACTGGGTGATAGATGCCGCAGCCAGAACACACCACATTTATATTGTGGGTGCATATTTTATCACCCTACTGGCTTGGTGAAAGTCTAGAGAAATGTCTTTAGGCTCCCTTAGAACCTATCAACATAACACCTAGGCTGTGATGTAGAGTGCACATTCATAAATTAGCTTTTTAAATAGTGTGGTATGTCATGGACTCCACGTGTCTTCTGTAAGAACTGATTTTTGTCTTAACCTTGATTTTCATCCTAAATGAAAAACAGTAGGACATGCGATTGAAAACTCTTGTGTGACGTTACTTTGATTTACAAAATTATTTTCAGTCTTTTAGTATTTTAGTCTTTTAATTGCTTCTCGTTCTATAGAACTCCACAGGATCAACTTCGAAACATGCTGCCGGATACATTCATACGTCAGTGTAAAACTGCTAGTGAGGCACAGTGTTCTGAGAATGAAAGTGATGAAGACAGTGATGGTTAGTTCAGTCTTGATTAGATATTTTCTGATTTATTATTTCACGTTTTAAACACTAAGCATTAGTCAGCATCTGCTTTTGTGTTTTGTTTTGTTATGTTTTCTTTTACTATATTATCCTCAACTGGACTATGCACTCTTTATCTGTAGATCGAAATCAAGCACACTCTCCTTCCCATATGATAGATTTACTTTGCCTTAAATTAAATAGTTGTATTTTTTAAGTTTGTTAATTTATTTTGAAAGAGTGTGTGAACAGGGGAGCAGCAGAGAAAGAGGGAGAGAAAGATAGATAGAGTGAAAGAGAGAGAGAGGGAGAGAGAGAGAGAATCCCTAGCAGGCTCCATGCCTAGTGGAGCACAGAGCCCAATGCAGGGCTTGATCCCTGACTGTGAGATCATGACCTGAGCTGAAATCAAGAGTCAAATGCTTAACTGATTGAGCCTCCTAGGCACCCCTAAATAGTTTTTACTTAAAAATTGAATGTTAAGAAAATTGTGTGTTTTCTTTGAGCTGGATAAATTAACAGCATTATATGTATTAGTGTGGGTGCACAAGAGAACATTTTTCTTTTATTGTTGACTAAGTTATTTGAAGATAGGGAATTATCAGGTGTATATTCTTTAATGGTATTATTTCCTAATCTTCTTTCCTAGTTGAGGAGAACAAACAACACCCAGCACTTTTTCTGCCAGTAGAAGAATTAAACAGAGAGAGACCCGAACCGTCTCTAAAAATAGTTGAACTGGATGATGTGAGTGCATAATTACTACCCTATTACTTAGCCAACAAGAAATTCATAACATATACTTACATATGTTATGTATATATGTAACATTATGTATTGTTTTCAATAAGATTATTGAATATAATAATATTACATATTATTTTCATTAAGATTTTTTTAATTAAGCATTGTTGGGAAGAAAATTTACAAGAGTTTGAATTTAAACGTGCTGAGAGGAATAAAATAGTATTATTTTTAATGTAGGCAGTAAATTTGTGAGCTGAATTGATACTGTGCTATTTTTTTAAACATGTAGTATGGGAGATGAGAAGACATTTTATTCTTTTAACTTATAGAAATATAGTTTAGTGTTTGTTTTATTTAGTCCTTTATGCTATCAGAATTTTAAACAATAATCAGTTTCCTTATATGGCATCTAATTAATATAATTTGTATCCATGTAGTTTCTTGAATGTCACCTAATATTATTTTCTATTTAAAGAAAAAAATAGTACTAGGATTTAAGGGAGTTAGTGTAATAACTTGAACACAAACCTCTAGAAAACATAAAATAGTATCAACTGGAATTCAAGCCTGTCAGAGCTGGAGCTTTAGGATGAAGTTTTAGGTTGGGACAAATTCAGCACAATTCTAGTTTTCTAGTCATCTAGGAGCTGAATATATTAGTTGCTCTGGATATTTCTCTTCCTGTAATTGTCACAGAGAAAGACTAGAATGGAGAAAGTACCTCTTTAAATATTACTTTCTTCTTTAGGTTAATAGCTTCTGCTCTGTGTGTTCTGTGTGCTCCTAGCCACCTTTTTATTTCCCCTCTGGATAAATTTAAGATACTGAACAAGTAAGCACACATGCTTACATATGTGTGTGTGTGCTTAGCAGTAATTAGCTGATGCACAGAGAAACCTTGTAACATGCTGGCCAGAGAACTAAAAAGATCTCGGTCACTAGCCGACTTGGCACTCAGTGGTTACATAATAAAACAGCTGTTATTGTTGTTTCTTGGACTAATAGTGGTGATATAATGACTGACACAGCAAATGCCCTCAACAAATATTTATTTAATTAGTCCTGGAGTTGTATAGTGCGTAGTCAGAAAGCACATGATGTTATTTGTAGGGAGAAAATTCTCTAAATATTATGTACAAGTTAGATGGTTTAATGTGTAATACATTTATTAAGCATAACTAATATTATACTACATGCATTTAATAAGACTTATGAAGAAGAATGTGAAGAACCAGGAGACGTGGTGCCCTACAAAGTTGAGTTAGCAAGTATAGACAGTCAAAAAAGGTAAGATCTTTCTATATCATTTTTGATGTTTATTTAAAAACCTACCAAAAAATCAACTCTCTCTCTAAATGAGAAATTAATGATGTAAAAAACACGTGACTTCAATGTTAGAATATATTTTACTAAGGCCATGTTTAAATTTGTGCACAATATTGCTAATATTTGCCAATATTGGAAAAGTGACTATAATGGTATTTTTATAATCTTAGCTAATATCTGGAGTATTTAATAGATACTTCTAAATTTAGCATTATTGTTTGAAATGGCTTACCAAGGATGATATGTTACATATGATCTTTCTTTTTTTTCTTATTTCAGTTTGTTATGAACCCTAAATAACAACAGATATATTAATGACTAGTTTGAGAGACAAACATGTCCCAGACTATAGATTACTGCATAGGTAGAGTTCACTATGTAATGAATTAAATAAATGAGGTGTAATGGTTCACTTTGTAACTATTTTTAGAATTTTGTCATTTCCAAGTGAAAAATAACATCTAGCTAGCTGTAACTGGCAGTAATGTTAAAAAGTACTCTAAGTCTCCTTTGTTGTTGAAACTTTAGGATTTCACGTATTTTGACTACAAAGTATTAAATTGGGTAATTTAATTGGGTAAACAGTAGAGTGAGGTTCCTACTAAGTAGCCCCAACACCAATTTTTTGTTTATATATTCAGATCAGCTTAGACCCTTGCAGCATTTTGGAGTGGCAGTGGGCCTATGTGATGCCCCTGGACCTGAAAAGCCCCATGTTTGAACACATAGACTCACATATCTAGTAGCAAATGTGCTTTTGGCAGGAGACAAACTTCTGGTCAGTAGATAAGAGAGTGGTAGGGACTACTGTATCCCTTAGGAAATGAATGACATTTCTGCTCTCTAATTTGGTTCCTTTATGTATCTGATCACAAGTCTTGCTTTGACCTCCATGTTATAGAAGCCAGAGAAAGTTACTGATCATGATTTGGCATGAGTTTTGTGTTTTGGGTTTGGAAGTGTCCATAGAGTTTCTTCTTTTCTAAGAAGAATCATAAAGGATCATAAGTGACACACGAGGATAATCCAGGAGCTTTTATGGTGGTACTATGTTTGCTTGCATAAATATTGGGTCCTATTAAATATATTATCAGATTTATAGAAAATGTTTCAATTACACATATGTTAGTATATACTAATCATCATTAAAAACTGAAAATAAATATCACATATAGCTTTTTGGCTCTGACAGTTCATTGATGAGCAAATAAAAAGTTTAAGTAATTAAACCTTAATTTTATCAGATTTCAATGAGCTTGAAAGGTAACTCTCCATTTTTAGAAGAAAGAATATAAGGAACTAAATTTATTTCAGATTTTTTTTAAAGAGAGAGAGAGAGAGAGCAAGTGAGTGCAGGCAGGGGGCAAGGGAAAGGGTGGGGAGAGAGAGAATCTTAAGCTCCACACTTAGCACAGAGCCTGTAGTAGGGGGCTCAATTCTCTGACCCTGGGATCATGACCTGAGCCAAAATCAAGCAAAATCAAGCAGTAGACACTCAACTGACTGAGCCACCCAGATGCCCTAGAATATATATATATTTTTTTTACAGAAGCTTTTAGTTGACATTGTTCAGTTAAGTCTGATTTGGTACAGTTACCTGTATCTTTAAACCCCAATACTATTTAGTTACATGTGGTTTAGAATATGTCCAGAGTAAGATAAAAAAAAATTAAATTAATGTGAACAACCCCTTTCCCTAAAGGTTTTATTGTATTTGTTTTAATAAGCTGGGAGTTTTTACTTTTTTTTAAATTCTTTCTTTCAACTCTTTTCTTTTGCCTGTCCTTGACTGTAAAAGTTTCACATTTCATGATTATCAGAATACTTTTCTGTATGAAAATAACATTCATCAACATCATGGTTTCACCAAGGGAAAAGCAGACCTATTACATCTTCATCTAAACAACAGTTCTTCTTACTGTAAAGATAACTCAAAAGGTAAGTTTTTTTCTTATGGATTAAAATTATTAACAATTAATGTTAGTAATTTAATAAAGCCAGTAGATATCGCAGTGTGTACAATCTTTACTTATTATGCTATTCATTTAAAACACACAAAATTTGGTATTTAGAAAACAAATTTATAATTTTCTAGCAAATACCCTTTACAGTCAATGGACAACAGTATTTGTATCCAGAAGAAAAAGCAGCCTGTGTTGGTTGCTACCTCTAAGAGTTATTATGGACTGAGCTAGCAGCATTTAAAAGATTACATGGATACGCTTTTAGTGACAAAAATCTAATTGGCATCCTGTTGCCCTCCTTTGCATTAAATCTTCTCCCCAAATATTCAGATTTGATGTAAAGTTTTACATAAGTGATAAAACCAAACCAAAACAAATCATCCTGTTTATATGTCTACATTATTACTGGTAGATTAGAATTTATAGATTAGAATGCTGTGTGCAAATGCCTGGTTTCAATTTCCAGATGGTGAGAGCACCATTTAAAGATAGTCATAGTAAATTATTTGGCTTGGGAGTCAGATTTCATTTCTATTTCTGCCTTAAATCATTGCGTGACCTTGAACACGTCACTTGCTTTCTTAGAGCTCATTTTCCTAAGATTAAACATAGGAATTAGATTACTTCTATTCTGCTTTTCAAATATTATTTTTAATCTATTTAGGATTTTCAGAAAAACTAAAATATATCTTATATGAGGGACTTGAGAGACACTTGAGAGCATTATTTAAAGTAACTAGTTATAAAATTGATGATTACCTTCTGATTGGGTAGTAGATGGTAGAGAACTGCGATTTGTGGTAATCCTGTTGGACTTGACATCTTCAACCAATAAGCCTATAAATTATTATTATCAACAATGAACTATATCCATGTGGGAATTTAGGACTTTACAGGGCTCCAGACCTAGTCCAGAAGATATTTTTTGGAACATAAATATTACCTGGTAAGATATTTACCTGGAACATGGTGTTCCAGTTACCTTTAGGGAAATGCTGAATATAAATACCCATTAAGTGTTACTTTAAGGGGCGCTAGGATGGCTCAGTTGATTAAGCGTCCAACTTCAGTTCTGGTCATGATATTGTGGTCCGTGGGTTCGAGCCCCACGTCGGGCTCTGTGCTGACAGTTCAGAGCCCAGAATCTGCTTCAGATTCTGTGTCTCCCTCTCTCTCTGCCCCTCCCCACTCCTGCTCTGTCTCTGTCTCTCTCGCTCTCTCTCAAAAATAAACATTTAAAAAAAGTGTTACTTTAAGATGCTTGATTTATTTATAGACTTTGTTTTTTAGAGCAATTTTAAGTTTACAGCAAGATTGAGCAGGAAATACAGATTGTCTCCATGTATATACACTTGCCTTCTCAAACTCATAGCTTCTCCCACAATTAACATCCCAGAGTAGTACATTTGTTACAATCAAAAAACATGCATAGACACACCATTATCACCAAAAATCCGTAGTTCACAAGGGTTCACTCTTGGTGTTGTATATTCTGTGGGTTTGGACAAATTTATAATAACATGTATTCATCATTATAGTATCATAAAGAAATAGGTTTAGTACTTTAAAAGTATCCTGTGCCCTGCCCTTGCCCTTTTTATATTACCTCATTCCTCCTAATTCCTGGCAACAACTGATATTTTTACTATCTTTATAATAAAGCCTTTTCCAGAATGTCATGTAACTGGAATGATACAGCATGTGATCTTTACAGATTGGCTTTTTTCACTTAGTAATATACACTTAAAGGTGACTCCATGTCTTTTCATGGTTTGATAGATACTTTTTTTTTTAATGTTTATTTTTGAGACAGAGAAAGAGAGAGATAGAGAGACAGAGACAGAGCGTGAGTGGGGTAGAGGGGCAGAGAGAGAGGGAGACACAGAATCCAAAGCAGCTATCAGCACAGAGCCGGATGCAGGGCTCCAACCCATGAATGTGAGATCATTACCTGATCTGAAGTCAGAGGCTTAACTGACTGAGCCACCCAGGTACTTGATCCTTTTGTGTGTGTGTGTGTGTGTGTGTGTGTGTGTGTGTGTGTGTGTGTGTGTGTGTGTGTATGCAAGTGCATGTGCTAAGTAATATTGTATTGTCTGGAAATACCATAATTTACTTATAAATTAAATAAATTTATTAAATTATTGAATACACTTATTAAGAACAACTTGGTTAATTCCAGGTTTTGGCAATTATGAATAAAGCTACCACAAATATAAACACCTATGTGTAAGTTTTGGTCTGAACATAAGTTTCAACTGATATGGGTAAATACCGAAGGTTGCAATTATTAGATTACATGGTAAGAACATGTTTTGTAAGAAATCACCAAACTGTCTACTTAAGTGGCTATATCATTGTGCATTCCCACCAGCAATGAATGAGACTCCCTGTTCTCCATATCCTCGCCAGCATTTGGTATTGTTGGTGTTTTGGATTTTTGTTACTTCCCCAATAGTGGAGTGAATTTCATTGTTGTTTTAACAACTTGCAATTCCTTAGTGGCATATGATGTTGAACATCTTTTCATATGCTTGTTTGCATCTATTTCTCTCCCTTGGTGAAGTGTCTATTAAGTTCTTTGGCCCATTTTCTTATTGTTCAGATTTTAGATTTTTTAATATTTTGGATAATATTTATCAAACATGTGTTTTGCAAATATTTTTCCTAAGTCTGTGGCTTATCTTCTCATTCTCTTGACAGTGTCTTTTACAGGTCAGATGTTTAATTTTTATGAAATTCAGCTTATCAATTATTTCTTTCATGGATCCTGCCCTTGGTGTGTCTTAAAGTCATCACCATACGCAAGATGATCTAGATTTTTATGTTTTAAGAGTTTTATAGTTTTCCATGTCACATTTAGGTCTATCATTCTTTTGAGCTAATTTTTGTGAAGGGTATAAGGTCTGTTCCAGATTAATTTGAGGGCATGCAAATGTCCAATTCTAGCACCATGTGTTGAAAAACACTTTCAGTTCTCCATTGTTTTGCCTTTGCTATTTGGCAAAGATCAGTTGACATATTTATGTGTGGCTGTCTATTAGTTCTCTGTTCTGTTCCACTGATACGTTTTCTTTACTTTTACTAGTACCACATTGTCTTGGTTACTATAATTGCACATTCATTCTTGAAATTGTGTAGTGTCGGTCCTTTGACATTGTCCTCCTTCAATTCTTCTCCTTCTTCTCCTTCAAAAGCCAGTATGTTGGCTTTTCTGGGTCTTTTGCCTCTTCATATAAACTTTAGAATCCATTTATCAATATCCATAAAATAACTTGCTGGGATTTTAATTGGGACTGCATTAAGTCTATAGATCAAGTTGGGAAGAACCATCATTTTTGCAATATTGAGTCTTCCTAGCTGTGACCATGGAGTATCTCTCCACTTAGTTAGTTCTTTGCTTCCTTTAATCACAGATTTCTAGTTTCCCCTCATATAGATCGTACATATTTTGTTAGGTTGATTCTTTTAATTTTTGTGTTGATTAATTAAATTTTGTGTTGATTTCATTTTTGTGTGCTAATGTTATTGTGTTATTAATTTTAAACTCCACTTACTCATTTTGTTACATAGGAAAGTGATTGACTTTTGTATCTTGACCTTGTATCCTGCAACCTTGAAATAATCAGTTATTAGTTCCAGAAGATTTTGTTGTTGTTGTTGATTCTTTCAAATTCTGTACATAAACAATCATGTCTTCTGTGAACCAAATTAGATTTTTTTCTTTGTTCCCAATTCATATACTTATTTCCTTTTCTTGTTTTATTACATTAGCTAGAAGTTCTAGAATGATTTTGGAAAAGAGTTGTAAGAGGGGACATCCTTGATTGTTCCTGATCTTAGGGTTAAAGCATCTAGTTTATCATCACTAGGTATGATGTTAACTGTAGGGCTTTTTTTTTCTTTTATAGATAGTCTTTATCAAGTTGAAGAAATTCCCTTTTATTTCTGGCTTGCATCTATTGATACGATCTTGTGATTTTTCTTCTTTAGTCTGTCGATGTGACAGATTAGCTTAATTTTCAAATGTTGAATCAAGATGTCTAATTTTTATGACTTAATGGGGCTTCCAATGAAAAGACTAAATTAAATTATACCTCTATTTTCTGCATCAGATTTTAAAGATTAATAAAAAGGCTGCCTTGTCACCTCTTTAGCAGTAGTGGAATTCCACAATCTTGCAAAAATATTACAGAGGTTAGTTGTAGGTATTTACACATGGAAAATGGCATCTCTTTTTATGCCAAAAAATCAACTAATTTCTATTCAAGTTTAGGTGGAAAATACAGCATTATCGTGCAAGTTTCATTAAACTGAATAGCCTTTATAAAGTTTTCCATTTAGAAGTATTTCTGTGACATACAAGTTACTGCCTTTCTTATAGTACTTGTGTGATTTAAGAGGTGATAGTTGTTCTAAATGGAAGTTCTAAATACTATGTGTAATTGCCCAGCCGTACAAACATTTGATTGCAACGAGTAAATCCTCTGGGCAGCAAGGCAGAATGTACATCACCGGAGAGTATTTTAGTCATAGCCTTTACTATTTTCTACCATCTATTTATAGAGATAAGATATTTATATTGGGAAGAGTAGAGGGACAATCAGATGAAGCTATACTCAATCTGGGTAATGATATACGTATTTTTATTTAAAATGAATGCAGTGTAGCGCAAAGGTTGTTAAAGAATTTTTTATTCTTCATAAAATTTAGACCAGTGTTTCACAGTCCTGGCTGCACGTTATAATCACCTGAAAAACTTGGGGGGGGGTTGGGGGGAGGGGGGTGCAGAAACTGTGCTTAAGTGCTCCCCCCAGTGTCTGGTTTCATTGGTTTGGGGTCAGGCCCATACATTGACAGTTTTAAAGAGCACCTTCAGATGATTCCGTTCCGTTGTGCACCAGGTTGAAGACCAATGATCTAAACCAACTCATTTATTTAAAGCAGACTTAATGAGGTGGTGACTGATATAATCTTCCTCATTTTGTAGCTTTCCAGAGGCAAGTGTCCCAGCTTAAGCATTTTTTGTCCCCTAACTGGTACTGCTCTTTCATCTGGCAGATTTCCCTTTCCCCTCACCCCATCCCTAAGCATTCTAAGGAAGGGAAGAGAAGCAAAATGTGGAAATAAGGTTCTTTGTGTATTATTTTTCATAAATTGCTGTTGTAAAACTTGGGTGAGAGAGGATGTAGGAAAGTGGGACTTGAACCACAGGCTGAAATAAAAATGTGCATCAATTTCAAAATTTCATTACAAAGTAAAATCTTGGCTCTTTCTATTAGTCTTGCTCATTAAGGTTTGAATGTGTCAGTAAATTATGATTATCACTCATGAACATAAGCAGGGTAAAAGTACTTCAGCACTGAGATGTCAGTAAAGAAATGTTGACAAAATAGTGCTAATTGATAAGAGTTTACACCATATAAGTTTTCATTTATTGACAGTTTGATCAATTCATTTAACTTTGTAAATAATTGTTTTCAACAGCAGGAACTTCAGATACAAAATCTGACACCATTGTCGATCCTGACGTTTATTCTCCTGCCAATGAAAAGTTAGGGGAAAGCAGCCTTTTTGAAAGAAATTTCAAGGAGAAAACTATAGATATGGAAAGTAATCAAAAGTCTGATGATTCCTGCATATCCCTTGAGAGCAAGGATTCTTTGCCAAGTCTACATCTAGAAAAAACTTCCATTAAGGAGCAATTATCTCAGGACGTCAAAGAAGCCTTGGAATTTAGCAATCTGCATGAGAGACCAGACCCTGAAGATTCTAAAACTACAGAGCCACCACTGGTAAATCTCTATTATGTTTATTATCCGAAAAATACTATAAGAAATGTCACAAGACACAATATATTCTTAAAAATTACTCCCTATTGAAGGTAAAATATGCTGCTTTATATTATCATGAGATAGCTGAAGAATGACTCATAAGGGAAAGAATATTAATTACTTACAGGACAAATTCTAATATGGTAAATGCCATTATAACAAATGGTTTTCTATGACAAATAACTAAGACCCACCTCATGCACCATAGTAAGAGAATTGTTAGGTTTCTAAATGAAATTTATTATTATGAATAATTCAGTGTAATAAATCCTTTCTAGTTTTTTACTGTATAGTCCCTGGTTTAAATGAAATAAATGCAGATATGTAGATAGAACCAGTTTTTGTGGCTTAATGTAATTATAAGGTTTTAAAGATAATTCCTTCAAAAGCATTGCTAATAAAGATATAGGGATTTGGTTTTCATTTCCTCTTAGAGGAAGAGTAAAGTAGCTCATTGTTGCATTATTGCCATGTTTTGAAACTGTATTTGAATCTCTGTTCTATATATTAAAAATCTTAGGTAATCCTGATTACCTAATACAGTTTTTGGAAATTAGGCAAGTCAAATATTTGAACAACCCTTCAAAGTCATATGAAATGAATCTCCATGATGCCTAAACTGACGGGGGGACCCCAAACTTGGAAGAATGAGTGTTGAGCTGCCAACACTTCTACTGGGGAGATAGGTGTTTTGTGCCCACTTTGTGATGGGTCTTCTTACCTTTTGAAGTGCAAAACTGGGCTGAGATCTTTGCACAAACTTGTGATCCCTGGATGTCTTCTGAGTCACTGAAGGACTACCTGGGAGACTTACTCACAGATGCAACAAAAGGAAGGGCAACTGATTTCTGCAGATGGTCTGGGTTAAGTCCATAAAACATCTTCCCTGAAAAACAGAAATCTTGGGCTTTCATTGAGCATAGGTTTATAGTTTAAGGATATGTTTTTTACTTACAAGCACCAAACCAATAACTTAACACTAATTTTAATTCATGTCTATTGGTACCCTAATACATCTGCCAAGGGAAACCCATTCCCTTCTAGAAGACATTCCCACAATTTAGCCAATAATAGATTCTCAAAAGTAAAGCCTCATCACAGATGAGCTTTTCCTTCTCCTCTCCCAATGAACAAAACAATCATAGAATAAAAGTCTGCCACAGAACTCTGATTTTCTGATGTCCACGTGGTGTCATGGGTAGGGCTAGATGACGCCCTGCACGTGCAGTGTCTTATGCTATGGGGCAGGAATCCTGAACCTATGGACCCAGTTCTTTTATACTGGGTGCAAACCTGCCGATCTTTGCCCTAGGGGTAGATGTTGTCTTTGGTAATCTAATAAAAGTCATTTGGTCCAAACTCACAGACATGTAATCTGTGGTAATTTGTATAATGGAAAGCAATCTAGCAGTTCAAATGAATGAAATAGAATTGTTTTTATTTACATGGATACATCTCAAAAATATGCCATTAAAATTTAAATGTACAAGGGTACCTAGAGATAAGTCAGTATTTTTTGAAACATTTTTGACAAATTTAACTTTTTATGGATACATTCAGATCCAGTAGTCAAAAACATGCATCTGAATAGAGTATGTCCACTTTAATGCAATAATACTATATCTAAAGACTAATTTTTTGGTATGGATATCTGAAAAAAATATTTTAAATTACTGATATTAAACTATGTGATCAAGTCATGTTCTATGTAATACATATCTACATATTTAAAGTATTTTATAATTAAAATTGAAATGTTGAAAAGCTACTAATCATATTTTTATCCCTTATACTAGACTTGTTAAAAAAAAACTGGTAAATGATCATGTCATAGAAAATGGTGCCTTATGCACAGTGCTAGAATCAACTTTATTTTCATCCCTAATGACTAGACACAACTGTTTTTATTTTTCTTCCTGCTCCTAGTAGAAGTCATTCCTTGAGCAGAGACTACTTAAAATTTTTTTTTTGCTGCAGTAGAAAACTTAAGAATGATCAGTAGGAGCATTATTTAGCAGTAGAATTTCTTGACTTCCCTGTGGGTACAAGATAGTTCATCTTGCACTTTAGTTTTTGGATACTGAGTCCTTCATAAAGGTGGAGTCTATGGAATGAAGTACCAAGCTTTGGAGCAGCAGCAGCGGGATAGGATAGGGTGCTAGGGAGAACACGGTCTAGTTAGGAGCCCTGGGTTCTGGCTCTGAAACCACCAGTAGTTAACTTTGTAAGTTTGGGAAACAAGCAAGGAACCCCCCCTTTCTTTGTTCTTATCTGCCAACTGGTGCTTTAAAACAAATGTTCCATAGTGGCAGTTGTCTAATCAAAGTAAGAGCTGCACTAGAGCTGAAGGGTGCTGTGTAAATTGGTAGTCAGTGTCTGGGGGGGCCAGCGAAGATGCCATGAGTAGAGCCAACTTGGACTTGTCTCTGAAGGAGATGCTTTATTGATCACTATCTTTGTTTTGCAATATTTTATCATTTACACGACTCAAAAATTTGGATAAAGTTATAATACATTTGGTGTTGTTTACTCCCTTCAAACAGACTGAGCTTGGGCATTAATTAGGATCCTTTAAGGAGCTGTTAAATACTGAGAGCACTCTGATTATATTTTAAGCCCATCTAGAGTCTCACTTCTGAATCTCTAATCTGTTTCTTACTAGACTTATGTATATTTTAGCCCCATTAATATTCTTTCCTCAGATGAAAGCATATCATAAAATGAATTCATAGGGTGGGGAAATAAACCTACTCTTCAAATCAGCAGGAACCTAATTATACTAATTTCTAGCTGCATAAACTTCTCAAGTTACTTAGCTCGCTCTTGCCTCAGTTTCCTACATGCATGTTTGCTTCACAAATAAGTATTTTGTTAACTTGGACTTTGTCTATGACCAGATCTATTCTCTCAGTATTCTACTTTCATCTTTGAAATTAGTTTCTGTACAGGCAGAGATATTAATGCAAAAGCACAGACAGCATATAGGGGACATTCTGTTTTTCAGAGTGACTTATACACAAAGACACTAAGGGAAGAAAATAATAGAAAGGAGAAAAGAAAACTTTATTTTGGTTTGTGAACTTCTGTCTTCCCTGGGTTAATGGCAACTTTCAGATAATTACTATATTGTGGTTTATATATTTTGCTGAATTTTTACTCTATGTAAATATTGTGTTATTGTCATCTGTCTTCACTACTAGACCCTAAATTTGATGGGGGTAGAATCTGTGCCAAGAACGAAGTAGGTGCTCAATGAATGAATGTGCAGTTTTGTGTTGATGAGATAAAATAAACTTAACTTTGTTGAATATTTTGTTTCCTAGTTGTTACGAGAAATAGCCCTCAGAAGTAAGCCTATAAATGAACAATATCAAGGACTTGAAAGATTCTTTGTTTTTGACAAAAATGAAAGACTCAACTTACTTCCTTCTCATAGCTTAGAATGCAACTATTCCAGTACTAGGATTACAATTGCAGGTAAATTCAGACATGAAATCAGATGTCCTGTGGACCAACCTAACCATTTTATGACACTTTGTTTTTAAAACAGTTAGTCCTCATTTTAGGAAATACTGGGTAATTCTGTGCAATGACTAAAGCCATTTTCTTCTTCTCTAGCTGAAATTATTAACCCTGTGTGAATTGCTGCATATTTGCATTTGAGACCACTATCAGAATGTGAGAGAACATAATTATTATGAGACCGAGGAGGGATTATTTTTAGAATTTAGAATGTAGCCCTTACTAAATAGTGAAAGAGAAATTCTTTGAATCACTTCATTAAGTGTTAAGTATTGTATGATGATTGTTAAATACCATCTTAAAAGCAATCTCAAAATCTCCGGATCTGTGAGATTTCTGAGAAATATCTGTAGTTTCCTTCTGAAAGTTACTGATATTCTTAGGTTTCCTAAGAATTCAAATGTGCTTATTCAGGTACAAACTATTATACTTTATGTTATATTGTTACATACTTAAAAACATATTTGTTTCTATTCAAAGGTGTTTGTGCAATATCTTTGCAACTTAGAGTTTACTTCATTTTGTTAAGTTATGCAAATCTAATGTTGTTTATTGTATAATTATGAGATTCTATCTCTTATAATATATGTTCCCTGTTATCAATGGTCCTCACTTAACTAAATATTATCCAGTAAGGCAATAAACAAAACAAAGCCATAATATGGATTTTTCTCCTTTTCAAGATTGAAATTAGTTTACAGTTTTTCCATTTCAGGAGACAGAGAGTGGATGCCAGGCCACAGCATAAGTGCATCTGCTGATCACACAGTTCTCTTAGGTGTTGTGCAGAGTGCCCACAACCCATCCACAAGCAGAACACAACATAAGAGGGGTAAGACCAGCCTGAAGGCCACAGCACCATAGTGATGCCTCACTGTGTTTTTTGGTTTGTCTCTTGGTACTTTACGAGGTACCTGAAAATTAGTCTTGGTGGTTTCATAATGTAAACTTATTCACTTTAAGTGACTGCCTTACATTTTGCCTACAAAACAAAACAAAACAAAAAAGCAAGAGGAGTCCTGATTCTTCTCAAAAGCACTTAGTTATTTTTCCAACAGTGTATTAATGAATAATATTTTTTAAGTGTAGCTCAGGGTGTGTTGTGTATTTTGAACAATCCTTATAAAATATATACTCGGTTTCATTACACTCTCCGGATACTCTATTTGTACTAGATTTTGCATATCATCCACTTGGTTCATATTATTATCATTTTTTTAAAAAATGTTTATTTTTGAGACAGAGAGACAGAGCACAAGCGGGGGAGGTACAGAGAGAGAGGGAGACAGAAAATCCCAAGCAGGCTCTGCACCAGCTGTGCAGAGCCTGATGTGGGGCTCAAACTTGTGAGTCACGAGATCATGACCTGAGCCAAAACCAAGAGTCGGATGCTTAACTGCCTGAGCCATGTAGGCACCCTCCTTGGTTCATAGTATGAACGAAGCCATTTGTGAAAGGAATGGCTTAGGTTAAGATTGATGCTTGTAACTGTGGTTAAGATACCTCTGTTCTAGGGGCGCCTGGGTGGCTTACTCGGTTAAGCGTCCGACTTTCGCTCAGGTCATGATCTCGCAGTTCGTGGGTTTGAGCCCCGCGTCGGGCTCTGTGCTGACTGCCAGCTCAGAGCCTGGAGCCTGTTTCAGCCTGTGAATCCCTCTCTCTCTGACCCTCCCCTGCTCACGCTGTCTCTCTCTCTCTCCTAAAAATAAATAAAACATTAAAAAAAAAATTAAAAAAAAAAAAGATACCTCTGTTCTAAACCTAGTGCTGAATGTGTTAACTCTGGAATCTCGATTTCAGTTCAACTCCATTCTCTAACCAAGATAACTGCAAGATTGTCTATAGGGTAACTCTTTAGATGTGTTGAATCTCATGGTAATATTTTCCTAGAGAGTATATGCAGAGAATTTTGACATCATTAAAATCAGTAATTTTATTAGGTCTTAACTGGTATCCAGTAACACCTGCGGCAATAAGTTTGTTTTATGCTGAATGTCGTGTGAAGTTGCTGTCGACGACTAATGAATTAAGGCAGTTTGTACAGACGTGTTGAATATGTAGGCATCAAGCTGGGGTCCTAGGAAAAAAGGTTGCAGGAGTCATGTTCCCTGATCTTTGGGGACTCACAGGTTTGGGAGGAACACTTGACAAAAGGGGCTATTTACCTTCATTTGAGGGCCATCTTCAAGCTAAAAAGTTAATTACACGTGACTTGTCCAAATATGCAAAATTGATATGTCTCTCTTGCCCTAAATCCTATGGCTAAAACTCCTTGGCTAGCTTAGATCCTTTCCATACGCATTTATGTTGCGAATCTGCCAGATTTAAAAGGTTTTTTTTTTTTTTTAGTGGAAAAACCGTCCATTTATGATAAATGTGTTTTGGCTCTGTAATTAGGTACCTATTCTCACATTAAAGTCTCGAGCAGCTTCAAAAATTCTAGTTGCTTCCTTCTGAGGCAGTCAAAGGAACTTTTATTAACAAATTCACATGCATGCCATGAGGAGTTTGTTACTAAGACAAATCTATATTAATAAGTAGTCAAATGCCTTTTCGTATCAATTTGGAGTGATCCCTTGAAATCAATAATTTACTATCAAAAACATTTGTAGGAACACTTCCTTTAGGGCAGGCACTGCCAGATACTGGTGATATAAAATAAAACCTCATCCCTGCAGTCCAAGAGCTTAGAGTCTACTGCAGAGGTTCTCAAACATTAGTGTGAGCATAATCACCTGGGAAACCTCTTGTACTATGAATTTCTTGACCTCATTCTTTTTTTTTTTTTTATGTTTATTTATTTTTGAGAGACAGAGCGCAAGCAGGGGAAGGATAGACAGAGAGGGAGACACAGAATCCAAAGGAGGCTCCAGGCTCTGAGCTGTCAGCACAGAGCCAGACGCTGGGCTCAAACCTACAAACTGTGAGATCATGACCTGAGCCGAAGTTGGATGCCCACCCGACTGAGCCACCCAGATGCCCCTCGACCTCATTCTTAACATTCTGATACATTAAAGCTGAGATAGGGTCTAGGAATTGACATATATTTTATCAACAGTTCCATGTTATGCTGCTGTACATAGTCCAAAAAACATACTTAAGGAAAACTGCTATATAATAGAGACATAAACACATAAATGACCCCATATAAAGTACACATCTTAGAAAAGGACATATTTTTGGAGACTGACAGGCGATTAATAATAGTACATGTGATCAGTTATACCATTCCATTTTAGGAATGGAGGTGGTAAAGTAATTGCTTTGCCATTGAAAAGTGTGGATCATCAAAGTGTTAGGGACTAGGTGACATTTCAGCTGAATCTTAAAAAATGAATAAGATTTACCATTCAGGGGCAGAGGGAAATGACTTTCTGAATAGAAGCAGTGGCCTGAAATAAAACTAAAAATTTCTTGGCTATGCCATTAGTTACTGAAATCTTATTTTCTGAACTGATGCCAGTGTATAAAGGAATTCTTCCGTAGGATGTTTTAAGTTTGTGAATATAAAAATACGATAGGTGTGAAATACAGCTGTGTTTAGCAGCAAGCCCACTGATCCTCCCCAGCCCCTGCCCAAAACCTCCTCCTCCCCCACTCCATCTTCCTGTCTCTGCACAAACATATAAGCATCGGAAAGTCTCCGTGTCAGGAGCCATCTGACCCACCACAGCCTCTTCATCCCTAGAGTCTTCTAATTTCAGTTCTAATATTGATCCCGAATCTAACTGCTTCTACAGTTATTGCTCATGTTGAGCCCAGGCAGGTTGTCCATCATCTCTCATTTATCTCTCAATTTCACTTCCTGCCTTTCCTGAAAACGAGTTTCCATAATTAATTTCCATCAAATTCTACCATTTATAGTCTGTGAGTGAATTGTTTATAGTCATAAAATTGTTTATAAGGAGCTGACCATATTTTCTGTAAACTTAAATCATTAATTGCATCTTCCCAGTCTCCTGCTTAAAAGCATCTTGTAGTTTGATTGAAGGCAGGGAAAAATTGTTTCCTACCAGGCATCACCCAGCAGTACTGAGACAGCCCGCCCATCTCCCCTAACCGCATCTCCCACATTGCAGCCACGCTGGCTTTCTTTTCCTCACACAGGTCATGCCCTCTCTTGCTTGTTAGCTTCAGAATTCGCTCTTCCATCTACCCTGGTATGGTCTGCAGCCTCTTTCTCCATCTTCACCCCCTTTTTCTTATGACTGATCCTTTCCCATTTTTCCATCTCAGCCCAGACGCTGCCTCCTCCGAAAGGCCTTCTGAAACCCTCCAACCTAACCTACTCTCTTGACACCCCCAGTCGTGTTTGCCTTCTTTTGTCCTTCTCATAGAACCAGTCACCAGATGAAATCATTTTACTTATTTTCTGCTCGTCCTGCATTTGGTTGGAAAGAAAGCAAGGACCCAGCCTGTCCTTGTCATTGGTGTATCCTCAGTGATAGAACGCAGCCTGGCCTTTTGTGAGCACTCAGCAAGTGTGTGTGCATGAGCACAGCAGCACGCAGGGCTCCGTGTTGGTTTGGAGGACCAGTGGAGGGTAGGGGCAGGGTCTCGTTCAATTTTGAGTGCCCTGATCCTGACACAGGGCCTGGCAGCTTTAGGATTGGACACGTGATTTTTTAATTTAATTAGATTAGGTATTAATTTATAGGTTCTCAGAGTTAGAGGTGACTTAGGACATCATTCTGTCCAACTCCTAAATTTTCAGGTGAAAATATGAATTTGCCTATCTCAGGTCACAAGGTGATTTCTAATTGAGTGAGACCAGACAAGTGTTTTCCACTTTACGAGCCCATGCTGCTAAATAAAATGTCGAAATAGATGTGAGAAGTCATAGAAAATACATTTTTATTTTTTATGTATAAATTCTTAGTAATTTACACAGTGGAGCAAGAATATCAAAAGATACTGCTATTTTGATGTTCAGGAATAAAACAGTGGCTCTTTGCTCAGAAGTTATTTATAATTGAAGCACTGTGCAAAAAGCATGTTGCTCTACTTGTGTTTCATCCAGTTCTAATGTTTTTATTTAGGATTGCAATGACAGTTATTGGTTAAATAATTTTCAGTGACTGATTCATGCTTTCATATCTGTGTCAGCATTCTTATGCCCTTTGATGGAGCACAGAGTACCCTTCTCTTTAATCTTTTTTATATGCTGTAGCCAATACCAAGGATAATTTCGATATTTAGAGTATAACTGTGGTTAGTGGTAATTTCTAGTTTCCTAAGATTACACTGCCAGTAATGGCACAAGTTACTCCAAAAGCAATTCTTATGTTTATAACCTACAAGCTGGACTTTAAAAAGTCATGGAATGATCCCTTCAATCATGACATTTTTCACTGGTGCCAGTTTTTTTTTTTTAAGTTTATTTGTTTATTTTGAGAGAGAGAAACAGAGACAGAGAGCAAATGGGGGAGGGGCACAGAGAGAGGGAGAATCCCGAGCAGGCTCTGCACTTTCAGCGTGGAGCCTGACGTGGGGCTGGAACTCACGAAGCGTGACATCATTACATGACCTGAAACCACAAGTTGGACGCTTAACTGACCGAGACACCCAGGTGCCCCATCATTAGTGCCAGTCTTAATGGTGTTCCAAATCTTAACCCTGGCAATAACACTAATAAGCTTCTAGAGAGAATGATGTACTCACCTAAATAAACAAGAAAAAAGGAATAAAATCAAGGACCAGACTGAAGCTTCCTCTGTCTCTATGTTTCAGGTACTTTAAGTTATATTTTATACATATTTTCCATTAAAAAAAATGGTCTGTTTGCTGCGTGCTAAGCATAAGTCTGGCCCGCTCCTGGTGTACTAATTTTCTTCTCAATTGGGATCAATTAACCTCTAATACTTTGGCAACCAGATGTTACAAGAGTTTGGCAAGTGTTTGTATTTTTCTGAATTTTCTGAAGGACACCTGCATTATGTTAAATTTTTCTGAACTCGTATTTAGCTATGTTAGCAGAGGTCCAGTTCTTCCTCATAACATCTTCCATTTGTTTCATTTAATTTTTTAAATATTTATTTATTCCTGAGAGAGAGAGAAAGAGAGAGAGGGAGAGACCAAGCATGGGCGAGGGAGGGGCAGAGAGAGGGAGACACAGAATCTGAAGCAGCTCCAGACCCTGAGCTGTCAACACAGAGCCTGAAATAGGGCTCGAACTCACAAACTCGTGAGGTCGTGACCTGAGCCGAAGTTGGACACTTAAAACAACTGAGCCACCCCTATTAGTTTTATTTTAATCAGAGTTCTTCATTCCTCTAAATTTTACTTGACTGGAACCCAGCACAATACAGATAGAAAGGTGGAGTTTTCTCCATAGATGTAGAAGTTTCAGTGCATACAGTTGAATTACTATTATACTCGCAGACCTATGCTTCTCTGATTGCTGTGCTTACTTCTACTTCCTTATATAGGAATGGCAAGTTTGCTTTTTTTTTTTTTGTATTATGTATGGTTGTGTATTTGTGTACTTATGTAGTTTTAAGGATTACAGGTAAAAGGGGAAATTATTTCCAAATTCTGGTCATTAAAGTAATCCACAGGGATATTTACATTTATTTGTCTTAAAACGTAGACACATTTTTGTCAGTAACTTTTCTTCAGAATTGTCTCTGTGTGTGCAGACACAAAAAGGTCAGAATCTTATTTTAATTTATTCATAATTTCATTCCAACAGAAATGTTTTCAAAATTGATTTCTGAAATGTTTATTAAAATTGGTGCCCTTTGGGACTTACCTTAGTCAGTTTTAATTGCTTAAATAATTAACATACTGTATTAGGATGCTTCTTAGGGTAGTAGCTACATTCCAAGTAGATTTTCACGTTTAAAAAAAAAAGACAAACTCGGTAGTCATTAAATGTTTAATACATGACACCTACCTGTAGTTACTCTTCTGAATCTTACATTTTCCTTTGAGTTGAGTGGGCATAATGCTATAATGGCGTATGTTCAGGCAAATCATGATTTTCATGAAAATGATAATAGCACTTCTTTAAAGGATTCAATATTTTACACAAACCAATTTGTATTAAATGAATACAAGGTTATCTTATAAAGTACTTATATTTAATATAAATATGTTTATTTAAATCTGGATACTGATTCAGTACATATAAAAATATACCTGCACTATTAATTTCTAAATTTGTACTGTGAATATTCCCTTGGCCTTCATTAAAGAATCTTGTGAGCAGTAACAAAAGACATCTACATCTATTATCTATCTATATCTATGTATCTATATATATCTATATATCATCTATCTATAGTTAATTTATGTTACTGTAAGATTTGGAAGGATTTTTTTCCTACTATGAAAGAAACACACATGTTGAAGAAACCAACTAAATCAACCTTCAAAATAAGTCAAGACAAAGTTGTGACTGCCTTAGTGGAACAAAATAATAACCTGATTTAATCTACATTTCTGGAACTTTTCCACTAAAGTGCCCTATAAAGCAATAGGGAGTGAACTCATATTTAGGAAAATAAGACATATGATCTCAATTTCTTTTTTTAAAAATTTTTAATGTTTTATTTATTTCTGAGAGAGAGAGAGAGAGACAGCATGAGCAGGAGAGGGTCAGAGAGAGAGGGAGACACAGAATCCGAAGCAGGTCCCAGGCTCTGAGCTGTCAGCACAGAGCCTGACACGGGGCTCGAACCCACAAACCATGAGATCATGACCTGAGCCAAAGTCAGACGCTTAACTGACTGAGCCACCCAGGCGCGCCGATTTCAATTTCTTTAAAGCATGTATTTTCTAAAAGATTTGGCATACTAATATTTTGTCTCCATATTTGTTTTAATAGACAAACATTAAACACCATCAAATAAAATTCACTAGGTTCACTAGGAAGAGGTGCCATGTCTATTTTATGGGTTTTTTCTCTCAGAAGACAGAGTGTGGTATCATCCTAGAATTTAATAAACACCACAGTTTGGGATGACTGTGGGATACATTATAAGATCAGATATTGAATTGTTCTGGAATTGACTTGGTTTACAGAAGTTTTGCTTTAGTTAATATTAACATTAGCTTGTCTTTTTCTAATGTAAAAAAAGAGAGAGAAATAACCCTAAAGTGTTCTTTACGACTTAAGGAAAGTAACTTGGGATTAACTGCTCTGGGTTCAAGGGGCTGTTATTTTGTATCTTTATGCATTCTTTCAGAAATTTTCAGAAAAAACAGTTGATTTAAAAATTTTTTTTTTCATTTTAGGCCAGATATCACAGAGACCTTCAACAGCAAATTTACCTCTTTCCAGCTCTGTTAAAAAAAACTCCAGTTGCCTTTTCTCTTCCCATCCTCGATCAAGAAGTGTAGCTGTTCGATCATTATCTAGAGCTGCTTCTGAAATTTCAGAAATTGAATATATTGATATTACTGACCACAATGAACCTTTCCTAGATGGCGTTGCTGATCGGCAAACCTTAGACAGTTTGGAAAAAGAATTAAATGCACTGAGAAATCTTGCAGGTAATGCTATTTTTTTTTTTTTCACTGTAGACAATGTTTTTTCACTGTAGACAGACAACCTTCTGCTTGGTTCTTTATATCATCCTCCAAGAAAACAAGCCTTTCCCTTTCCCTTATTTAACCATTAACCTTTGTATTTGTTTCCTTGGATACCTCCTGATGTCTTCCTGATAATTTTATCAAATCCATGGATGCCCACCCCAGAGATGGCCCCGTTAGCCTACATAATACACAGTTAAAATGTGGCATAAGGAGGGGCATGTGGTGGCTCAGTTGGTTGAGTCCAACTTCAGCTCAGGTCGATTTTATGGTTCTGGAGTTCAAGCCCCTCATTGAGCTCTGTGCGGACAGCTCAGAGCCTGGAGCCTGCTTCGGATTTTGTGTCTTCCCCTCTTCTCTGTCTGTCCCCTGCTCATGCTCTGTCTCTCTTTACAAAAATGTTTTTAAAAATGTGACATAAGGAATTTTATGTGGGCAAAATATCATTTTTTCTCCTTTCTACAAACCTACAGAGTGACTAATCTTTGTTGGTTTATGAAAACTACTGCCTAATACCCTTGTGGGAGAACTGAGCTGTTAGATCTTTTAAAGCAGTATTTGGCAAGCTTCAGTGTGGGATCTTTTTAAAATACAGATTCTGGGGTGGGGCCCAGGATTCTGCACATCTGACCAGTACCTAGTTGATGCCAGTGCTGTTGGTTGGCAAATCAGTTTGAGGAGAAATTATATTTAGGCAGTCCCTTTTCTCAATCTCAGTGGTTGTAGTCTAGCAAATCAGAACATACGAGGGTCTGGTTCATATGAGGGTCTGGTTCAATAACAGACCTCAGAGGGATCTGTCCTTTCAATTTCCGTCAGGAAGTTGTTCATGCAGTTGTTCATGCTGCACATGCAAGAGGCAGGCCAGAAGCTTCCATGTGTGCTTGCTTTTTGGTTTTGTGTGTGTTTGTTTGTTTGTTTGGTTGGTTGGGTTTTACTGATACTTCTTCTGTTCACCTCAGAATAAAAACTTTGCTATTTGCATAAAAAGAACATATCTTGGTTTTGAAAAATTCAATAAATACCAAAAAATACTAAAAGGAAAGCTAAATTCCTCACAAAATCTTAATCCTCTGAAAACAACCATATTATTTCATGAGCAAGTATTATTATTTTAAACATCTGTTTATATCATGAGTATACATATAAAAATACATAGTTACAAGGGTGAATAGATTAAAGGAAAGACAGTAGTAATTTTATAAAAAATAGATTTGGGCTCTAGATTTTTTTTTAATAGTTTATTGTCAAGTTGGTTTCCATATAACATCCAATGCTCATCCCCACAAGTGCCCTCCTCCATGCCCATAACCCTTCTTACTCTCCCCCCCCATCAGTCCTCAGTTTGTTCTCAGCATTCAAGAATCTCTCATGGTTTGCCTCCCTCCCTCTCCCCCCCCCCCGTTTCCCCCCTTCTTCGCCCCTACGGTCCTCCATTAAGTTCCTCCTAATCCTCCTATATGTGCAAACATATGGTAGCTCTCCTTCTCTGCCTGACTTATTTCTCTCAGCATAACACCCTCAAGGTCCATCCATGTTGCTACACATGGCCAGATTTCATTCTTTCTCATTGCCATGTAGTATTCCATCGTATAGATAAACCACATCTTCTTGATCCATTCGTCCGTTGATGGACACTTAGGCTCTTTCCATGTTTTGGCTCTTGTTGAGAGTGCTGCTATGAACATTGGGGTACATTTTCCCCTATGCATCATAGGCCCTAGGTATTTTTAAGTAATTACATATTTACTTAATTTAACAAAAGATAAATTGAAATGAAACTAAAGGAAATTGTATATTTCAGGTAAGTATTTTTTTACCACAAAAATATTAAGTTGAAGTATATGAAATTGCTTTTTGTAGACAAACAGTGGGATATTGGAAATTTTATATAGTCTGTCTCGTACTTTTGTATAAATATCCCTTTAAAAAATTTAAAAAGGTCAAAAAGAAATAGTAAGCCATCAAGGCCATTTATAATTATATATGATTTAATTTTAGACAATAATTATGAAATCCCTGTAATAAAGATTAGAACTTATTTGTTGTTTTCTTAACCACATATAATTATAAATAATATTGAATACATTACTATTGTAGTTACAATTTTTCATTTTAAGGTTTCCTTTTACTTCCTTTTTCTTAGTGAAAATTCATAAAGTTTAAATGATCATTACCAGCATTTTCATTTTGGCTTTCCAATTTTGAACCTTTTATTTTAAATATATTTTTTTAATGTTTTATTTTACTTTTGAGAGAGAGAGACAGAGAGAGGGGGACAGAGCGTGAGCAGGGGATAGGGCAGAGAGAGGGAGACAGAATCTGAAGCAGCCTCCAGGCTCTGAGCTGTCAGCCCAGACTTGAGGCTCAAACCCATGAACTGTGAAATCATGATCTGAGCTGAAGTTGGACATTTAACCAACTGAGCCACATAGGTGTCGCTGGAGCCTTTTTAAAAAATTTGTTTCTAGAAGATTCAATTGTGACATTCCTGGGAATTTCTGTTTCATTTTTATGGTTGATTGATTGGGAAGTTAGTAGATTAATCTAATGGATCACATTTTTCCCCATCTGCATTTAGTAGACATTTCTCCACTGTCTTCTGTGCCTCATTTTGATGCAAGTTAGTACTCAGCACACTTTTTCCATTTAACTTTTGTTTGGTTGAATTTAATTATCAAATAGTTTTTCACCCCAAATAGGGCTCATGGTAGTTCTATTACTCAAGTTCTTTCATGTTTGAGAATGTGTGCTTCCTTTACATTTCAATGGCAAATTGGCTGAGGGTAATTATACTTGGGTCATTTTTCTTGTAAACATTGTACATATTGATTCTTTGTTATCTGGGTCTGAATTCTGTTATCAAGTAGTCTGAGATCACCTTGATTTTTTTCCTCACTCTCTTTCTTGCATGTGACAGACTTCTTTCCTGAATGGATGTTTGAAGAATTTTTCTTAATCTTTGAAATTCAATAAGTGGACCAGGACTGTGTTTCAATATCAATAATTCAGCATTTCTTAAAGCAGAGAGATCTTTCTGTCTGTAGAAAAAAACGCTCCTTATTTTCAGAGAAGTTTTCCGCTGTTGTATATTTGAATTGCTTTTCTGCTGCATTTGAAATTACCCTGCTGACAAACCTATTTTGTCTATGTTGGATCTTCTTTGTGCAATGTATTTACTTACATTTTCTTCAACTCTTTTAACTAATTTTTTTTTTTTGCATTTACTGCTTTATCTTCAGCTTGTCTTCTATGTTGGGATTTTAATTTTTAGCTACAATTATAATCCATTCTTTGTTGATTGAGTTAATCCATTAGTTTTTAAAGGTATTGCTTTGGTATTTTTGGAGATTTTTACTTTGATGCATTATAAACTTATGGAAACTTTGCAAGCGTGCAAGAATAGTACAAGGAGGGGTGCCTGGGTGGCTTAGTCAGTTGAGTATCCAACTTCAACTCAGGTCATGATCTCATGGTTTGTGAGTTTGAGCCCTGCATCGGGTCCTGTGCTGACAACTCAGAACCTGAAGCCTGCTTCACATTTTGTGTCTCCCTCTCGCTTTTCCCCTCCCCCACTCATGCTCTGTCTGTCTCTCTCTCTCAAAAATAAATAAACATTTAAAAGTTTTTTTAAAAAAAGAATAGTACAAGAAACTACTGTATACTCTTTACTGAGTTCACTACCTATGTCTTTTGCCCTATTTGGATATATGTGTACACACACACACACACACACACACACACACTTCTTGTGTGTGAGCCATTTGAGAGGAAGTTATAAACATTATGAGCCTTGATCAAAAAAATACTTGACTGTAAAAAAAAAATACGTCAGTCAGTGTGTGTTACCCATGAACAGCGACATTCTCCTAAGGATCATAATACAGTGATCAAAATCAGTAGATTTGACATTGATACGGTATGATTCTCTACTCCACAGTGCCTAATTTTTAAAATTTGCCTCAGTGGTGTTCATTATAACTTGTTTTTTTTTCTGGTACTGGATCCAATCCAGAAACAGGTAACCACTGAACATTTTTTTTTCTTTTTTTTTCTTTTTTTTTTTTAATGTTTTATTAATTTCTAGGAGAGAGAGAGAGAGAGACAGCGTGAGCAGGGGAGGGTCAGAGAGAGAGGGAGTCACAGACTGAAACAGGCTCCAGGCTCTGAGCTGGCAGTCAGCACAGAGCCCGACGCAGGGCTCGAACCCACGAACCGCGAGATCATGACCTAAGCGAAAGTCGGACGCTTAACCGACTAAGCCACCCAGGTGCCCCTTTTTTTTCTTTTTAACATCTGACCTGCTGTTGTTTGATCTTTGAGATTAGTTTTGCTATTTTTAATTAATTAAATTTTATTGAAGCATGATTGACTTACAATAACCTTTTAGTTTCAAGGGTACATAATAGTGATTCAGTGTGTTTATACATTATGAACTAATCCCCATAACAAGTTTACTTTACCATCTATCACCACGCAGTTATTACATTATTATTGACTATATCCCCTGTGCAGTACATCTCCATGACTTATTTTATAACCGGAAGTTTGTACCTCCTAATTCCCTTCACTTCTTTAGCTCACACCTCTCCTTTCCTCTCTGGTAACCAACAGTTTGTTTCCTATATCTATGAAACGGTTTCTGTTTTATGTGTTTGTATTTTAGATTACACATATAAGTGAGATTATATGGTATTTTCCATCCATGTTGTCACAAATGGCAAGATTTCATTCCTTTTTTATGGCTGAGTAACATTCTGGTGTGTGTGCACATGTATGTGTGTGTATCTCACATCTTTATGCATTCATAAATTCATGGACACTCAGGTTGCTTCTATATCCTGGCTATCGTACATAATGCTGCAATGAACATGGTGGTGCAGATCTCTCTTTGAACTGGTGTTTTCATTTTATTAAGGTAAATATCCAGAAATGGAATAGTACAGTAGTTATGTTTTAAAATTTTTTGAGGAACTTCCATCTTGATTTCCATAGTAGCTGCACCAATTTACATTCCCACCAATAGTATACAAAGGTTTCCTTTTCTCTACATCCTCAGCAATACTTGTTGTTGTTTTTGTCTTTTTGATAATAGCCAATCTGAAAGGTGATATGTCATTGTGGTTTTGGTTTGCATTTACCTGATGATGAGTGATATTGTTTCATGTGTTTGTTGTCCATCTGTTTATCTTCTTGGAGAAATGTCTCTTTGGGTCCTTTACTCATTTTTTAAATGCATTGTTTTGTTTTTAATTTTAAAATGTTTGTTTGTTTGTTTGTTTGTTTATGAGAAAGAGAGCAGGGAAGGGGTAGAGAGTGAGCCAGACAGAGAATCCCAAGCATCCTCTGCACTGTCAACACATAGCCTGACCCAGGGCTCGATCCCACAAGTTGTGAGAATATGACCTGAGCCAAAACCAGGAGCTGAATGCTTAACTGACTGAGCCACCCAGAAGTCCCATGTTGGGTTTTTTTGTTTTTTGTTTTTTTTTTTGGTATTAAGTGGTGTAAGTTCTTTTTGTATTTTGAATATTAATCCACTATTGGCTGAATGATTTGCAAATATTCTTCTCCCCATTTAGTAGGTTGCCTTTCCATTTTGTTGATGATTTCCTTTGCTGTACAAAAGCTGTTTAGTTTGATGTAACCCCATTTGTTTATTTTAGCTTTTCTTGCCCTTGCCTGGGGATACTGGTCCAAAAATATATTGCTAAGACCAATGTAAAAGAGTTTACTGCCTATGGTTTCTTGTATGAGTTTATGATTTTAGTTGTTATATCAAGTCCTTAATCCATTTTTAACCTATTTTTGTATGTGGTATTAGTTATTGGTGCAGTTTCATTCTTCTGTATGTAGCTGTCCCATTTTCCCAGGACCATTTATTGTACAGACTGTCTTTTCCTCATTGTATATTCTTGGCTTTTTTGTCATAGCTCAATAATCATATATGGGTGGGTTTGTATCTCACCTTTCTGTTCTATTGATCTATATGTTTTCATGCTTTATAGTATAGTTTGAAATAAAAAAACTGTGATACCTGAAGCATTGTTCTTTTTTCTCAAGATTGCTTTAGCTCTCTGGGATCTTTTGTGCTTCTGTACAAATTTTAGGATTCCTTGTTCTTGTACCAATCTTTTGTGGTTCCATACAAATTTTAGGATTCTTGTTCTTTGTACCAATATGCCATTTGTATTTTGATGGAGATTATCTTGAATCTTTGAATTGCTTTGGGTAGCATGGATATTTTAGCAATATTTATTCTTTTGATCCATGAGGACATTATATCTTTCCATTTATTCATGTTGTCTTCTTTCATAAGAATCTTATAGTTTTCAGAGTACAGGTCTTTCACTTCCTTAAATTTATGTCTAGGTACATCATTCTTTTTGATGCAGTTGTAAATGGGATTATTTTTTACATTTCTTTTTGATATCATTTTACTATGTACAGAAATGCAACTGATTTCTGTATGCTAATTTTGTATCCTATGACTTTCCTGAATTCATTTATTAGTTCTTAGAGTTTTTTGGTTGAATCCTGGTTTTTCTATACACAGTGTCATGTCATCTGCAAATAGTGACCATTTTACTTCTTCCTTTCCAATTTGGGTGACTTTTTTTTTCTTTTTCTTGCCCTAATTGCTATTGTTAGGACTTCCAATGTTGAATATGTTGAATGAAACATGAAAGTTCAATAAAAGTGGTAAGAGTAGCCATCCTTATATACTGTTCTGATCTTAAGCTTTTCATAGTTGAGTACAATGTTAACATTGGGTTTGTCATATATGGTCTTTCCTTCTATACCCATGAGTGGGGTTGGCCCAGGGTCTACCACGCAGGGGTTGTGTTGGGGAAATGGCTGGAGCTTTTCTAAGCTAGGGGCCTGGGACTTGTTGGGTCAGTTCTAGGAGGCCAACTATAGTAAGTACCTGGACCCTGCTTATGTCTGTGCAATCAAGGTGGACGGGGAACATAAAAAATGGCACTTTCAGGGCAGCTGGGTGGTTCAGTTGGTTAAGTGCTGATTCTTGATCTTGGCTCAGGTCATGATCTCATGGTTCGTGGGTTCAAGCCCTGCATTAGGCTCTGCACTGACATTGTGAAGCCTGCTTGGGATTCTGTCTCTTCCTCTCTTCACCCCTCCCCCACATATGCATGGTCTCCTGCCCGCTCACTCTCACCCTCCATAAATAAACAAATAGATAAACTTTAAATAAAAATGGCACTTGTTGGTCCTTTCAACCCCAGAGTGATTTCTAGTAGTTTTCCACCATTTGGCAGATGCACTAAGGTTAGTAAACAGATTTCTTTTGCTTGCAGTCAATTTGACTTTTAAACAACTATTTTTTCTTTGTGTCCCAAGGTGAGGGAGTCTGTACAGGGACTCTTCAGTGATATTCCTCCCCACTTCAGGTTGCCACACTGAGGATGAAGTTCCCTTCATGACTGTGTCCTTGTCTCTTACTCTTTTCTGTGTGGTCTCCTTCTTATTTATTGTGCAGAAGCTGTTCATTCAGTTCTTTGGGAAACATTGTACAAGTGTGGATTCAGTGAGTCTGTGGGAGGAGGTGAATTCAGGGTCTTCTTATACCACCATGTTGGACTGGCTTCTTAAAGTTTTATACTTTTTTAATTTAATTTTTAATGTTTTATTTATTTCTGAGAGAGAGAGCGAGAGAGAGACAGTGTGAGCAGGGGAAGGTCAAAGAGAGAGGTAGACAAAGAATCTGAAGCAGACTCCAGGCTCTGAGCTAGCTGTCAGCACAGAGCCCGACGCGGAGCTTGAACCACAAGATCATGACTTGAGCCAAAATCAGGAGTTAGATTTTTAACTGAGCCACTCAGGTGCCCCAGTTTTACACTTTTAAAAAAATGTCATTTTCATTATTTCTTGTGTAGCTAAAGGACTCATGAGGAATCTTGTTATGGTCTTGATCTGTTTTCTACTAGACTGAGCTTTTATTTAATCATTCTCTACATGCTATGGATTTTTGGATTCTAGTTTGTTAGTCTGCATAGCTAGTTGCTGTCATGTCTTTGGATCTTATGTGTTCATACTTTGTGGACAGCCTTGATCATATGCTCTGTCTTTTCCGATATAGTGAGATTATATTTTCCCTAAAATGCTGTCCACCTGTAGCGAGATATGCCAGTCTCCTCTTTGGAGCTACTATTTGTGGGTTGATTATTGCATTGTTTTCTGTATCTTGCCAGCTCAAAGGCATGGGAGGATCGATGAAGGACTGGGGAGCTCATCCTCCTTTATTGGAAGGCCTGGGCTCACTAGTCTTCTACTTGATTACATTAAACCAGGTTTAATCTGGTTTCAGCCATGTTCTGTCCCCATGGAAACACCTGCCGGTTTGTAATTTTCTTGCCTCCGCTAAGATCTTCCAGTGGGTACTTAGGGGGTTTTACAAATATTTCAAATAATTTCTTCTTCCTTCCTTTTCACCTACTTTTCTCCAAATTGGTGTGGTATTGATGAGACCTGTCGGTGCTTCAAATGCCCCTGCCCTTTTCCTATTATTAGTTTGGTGTTCGTATCAGCGGGGGAAGAAAGTGGGTGGACCACAGTAGCACCCAGCGACACCTCAGTGAATCTTTATTTATTTGGGTGCCCCTTGTCAAAGTTTATTATGTGGACTTACATTCCTTTCTTTGTCCGATTCCTTTTATGATTTTATTTTAGTTTAGCTCTTCTGCTTTTTCTATTTATTTCATTATGGGTTTGGGGACAAGAGCCTATGATCCGTCTGTACCCATCATCCATTTGCAAAAATCAAATGTAAATCTCCTTGGAGGTAATCCTCACATTAAAGACCAATCCTAAAATGAAGCATGACAGGCCTGAACTGGATGTAAAAAGGATAACTATACAGCTTTCAGTCAGAAAATGAAGGGCTTCTTATTTTGATAAATTGGTGAGTTCCATTATTTACAAACAAAACACAAGACATAACAAGCAATAGTCTCTTGTGTTTGTTTCTAACCATCAGCTTTCCTATTTCCTTTATCACCTTTTTTCTTACATACTTCAGTTTCTCCCCCTGCCACTCATTTTTTCATACACTGATACCAGTATTTTCACTAGGGTACGTAACTTTCATATATGAAGGCAAGCACACCCTGCGTACTCTGTGAACAACCAGGGCTTCTCTGACGGCCCAGGAGCAGAACGAAATCACTTACACACTGTTGACCCATGAACAGCTCTCTTTCTATTTGGGAAGATTGGCTTTGGATCAGTGCACAGCTTTGGAGACATTCACCTGGAACTGAGGAAGGAAGAGTGTGGCACATCAGCTGAATAAACCCAACAAACAGTCAGTGAGGTGACAGATGCTGTGGTGTAATCAGCTGCTATTCCAGAAAACTCACTGTTTGTATACAAGGCTTTTGTATTCTGTTAAGCATCAATGGGCAGAAAAATTCCACCCACCTTTCACTACTTATGGTGCAGCCTGGGAAAACTCTGCATGAGGTTTGGTTGCACAGAAGCACAGCTACACAATTTGACTCTTATACAAATGCAAATGTGTTCACCTCCCTGTGAAAGCTGAAATTTTGTGAGCACCAAATGTGATTTGTTTTCTCTTAGCTCTAGGATACATCCATTTCCTCCAAGTTCTATGGGAAACAACTGTGCCAGGGAGCTGGGAGAAGAAAAGACAGCAAATAACTATATTAAATGAAATGTTTCCCCTTTCCTTCAGATTGCCGTGGCTGATGTGAGAGCCTTTTCAGAAGCAGGCAGGGCAGGCAGATGGGCGGGCGGAGGTACAGTTTCTGTGTATGAAAGTTGGCTATCATAGGCCCTATCATAAAATTGTTCAATGATTGAATTTAATGATATATTCAATATTATGTTTATGAAAAAAATTCTTTTTCTCTCTCTCTCTACACATATGTATACACACATTCTCTCTTAAGAGGTAATTGCTTAGCACATAGTAAATCCTGGTGGAAAAAAACTTAAATTATTTAAGGAACCAATGGTTGGTGTTTTCCACATAAAATATAGGTAAGGTTCTCTTGGTAAGTCTAATTTTTAGGCAAAAATATCTAAAACCTATTTCCATTCTTTTTTTTTTTTTTTAAATGTTTATTATTTCTAGGAGACAGAGAGAGAGACAGCATGAGCAGGGGAGGGTCAGAGAGAGAGGGAGACACAGACTGAAACAGGCTCCAGGCTCTGAGCTGGCAGTCAGCACAGAGCCCGACACGGAACTCGAACCCACGAACCGTGAGATCATGACCTAAGCGAAAGTCGGATGCTTAACCAACTAAGCCACCCAGGCGCCCCAACCTATTTCCATTCTACAGTGATGTTTTCTTCTGGGCCACTCTAAGGGTTATAGTTAGCCTTAGCTCATGCCATACAATTATTTCCTCCACAAATATCCACACTATAGTCACTTCCTTAGTGGGCTCAACATATGGGCACATAACTTACCTGCCAAGTTACTTTGTCAACTTTTGAATATTGTCATAGCCTGAAGAAATTTGAGAAACATCAGAAGACATGCATTATGAGAAAGTATCAGTAATAATGTACATTAAGGCATTCACATTTTCATTACTTAAAAATGATTCGTGTGTTCAAACTTATTTTGATTTGTGGTTTAAGAGTTTGTGGTTTAACACTTACATTCCCATGGCAACCCTGTGTTTGCACAAGTCCACAGTAGTTAACTAAGCCAAGTAATTAAAGAGAGGAAAGTACTTTTTCTTAAATAGGAAAGAATAAAAATCTACCTGATACTAGCAGATGTAGCTATACTGTTGGTGAAATAAATAGTGAGACAGTGAATAACTGAGCCTCTCTTCATATGTTGACCAGCAAGCAAGATATTATACTATACAGGGCTAATCAGGATTTACAGTTATCAAATTAAGTAATTTTAAGAAATAAAATGACTGCCACATATAAATGAAAGTCAACGTATTTTTAAAATTTCTGATATAAGGAATATGAAGCCTTTCAATGAGTAATAATCACTGCTTGTTTTTATATGTAATGTTGCTTCATTTGATCTTTATAACTACTCTGTGAGGTAAATTAAGCAGGTATGATTTTTAATCTCCCCTTTGTGAATATGGTAACTGAGGCTCTAGGTAACAGAGTAACTACCCAGGGTCTCCCCTGGGTGCTCAGAAAAGCCCAGGCACAAACCTGTGCAAGTCTGCCTCACATTCCTTTGTCTCACCACCCTACCACTTAATTAATGTGATATCCTTACTTCTAATTAGTATTGTGACTGCGTAAAGGCAGAGGGGTGGGCAGAGAGAAGGTAAAGGGAAGAAGGTAAGAAGGGGTAGACAAGGCAAGACACAATGGCAGAAGGGAAGAGATGGAAAGGAAAACAGAAATCTGAAGGGTTGGGGATGGAGCTCACAGGTTACTGGGTACGTGTCCCGGTTGTCACACCCTTCTAAACATTGGGATGTCATTGGTAGCTTTACTAGATAGTCCTTTTAGATGGTGATGGTGGGGTGGGGGGTGGTAGTGGTTTGGGCTCCTTATAAGAAAGTAGCCTGTCTGCTTTGTCTATTTCTTTGAAGTTTTTATATTTATATTTACTTTATAACTGTCTAGAAAGTGGGCTATTGAGGAATGGATTGAAGTTAAACCTTTTTCTATCCCTGGAGTAATAGTGCATGTTCTCTGATCATTGAAGAATCTCTTCAATTCAATAATAAAGAATGGCAAAGGGGGGGGAATGACAAAATATAAAGTTTTAAGGTGTATTTCTAAAACTCAAGTCATTTAAAACATATACATAAAACTTTACAGGGAAATGAACATTTAGATGAGTAAATATTACTTACATGTGGAAGCTAAAAAACTCAAACTCACAGAGACAGAGACTAGAATAGTAGTTACCAGAGGCTTGGGGGTGGAAGAATGGGGAAATATGGGTCAAAGAGTATAAGCTTCCAGTTAAAAGATGAATAAAAGATGTAATGTGCAGCATGGTGATTATAGTCATAATATTATATTCCTGAAGGTTGCTAAGAAAGTAGATCTTAAATGTGTTAGCTATGTATAAATGTTTACCAAACCATTGTAGTGGTAATAATTTTGCAATATATAAATGTTCCAATCAGCATATTGTACATCTTAAAATTACACAGTGTTACATGTCAGTTATATCTCTATAAATCAGAAAAAAATAAAATTGGGGAAATTCCCCCAAAACAAAACAAAACCAAAACCAAAATCCATCTGATTCAAGTGACTTGATACCCATACCCTAATTTAGAAGCCCAGATCAAACTTCCTTCATCTTCTGCTCACCCCCGAAATACTAGAAAATTTAGATGATTAAAAATCTATACTTTCTTTGTACTGCTTATAGTTTACTCTAGGTAAACTCTCAGCACCATATGCTGTGTGTTTGTGTCTTGAATTTATGTATTGACAGTACATGGAATAAAATGTTTCAGATCCTTCAGAAAAACTTTACAGCCTAACCTCAGAAGAGTTACCAGCCATCAACGACCATTTGCTGGATGTAAGTCAGACTACCCTAGATTTCCATAGGAGCTCAAGTACCAGAGGCCTCGGTGGAGTTGAGGAACAGAGGTAGGTTGAGCCGGCAACCCATATGTAAAGAGCGCATGGTGAAACTTTTGACAAGCCCCAAATAGTTATCTTTACTATAGAAAAAAAAGATTGTACTCACATGTATACTTTATATGGCCATTCTTTGTAAAATGTTTGGGTCCTTTGTTGACCTATTATCAGGATTTAGTAGAAAGCTTATGAAGTTGTTGTTTTAATGTGAAAAGACAATTCTCTGCTGCACAGTGTATGTCAGAAAAATGAAAAGGCATTTGGAATTTTATAATCCTTCAGCATTTCTTCCTATATTGAAAAACTGTTGCTTTACTTGCATTAATTAACTTAATAAATTCAAATACTTTGCACTAATAGAATCTTACTCAACGTGAATAAAGCTTTTAGAATAGAATATTGAGAAGATTCTTTCCTGAAAATAACTCAAGATTGTTAATGATAGCATATTTTAAAATAAGTCCTTTCATTCTTTCCTCACATGAAAAACATTTAGGGTTGATCAGTTTATAAAGAATATGGATTATACTAATAAATGCTTCAAAAAAGTAGTTTATCATGTCAGTCTATTATTGACATGCTGGAATTTCTTGAAATAGGAGAAAGGATCCTTCTAGAAGGATTAAGATGAATGTAAAATAGAAAATCCCTTGAGTTGTAAATTCCTTTGATTGGCTTGAAGTCTAATATTGCATTAAAAGGGAATCAAGAGTCCATTATTACTTTGTCTTTCTAAAGGAGAAAGTCATTTAGCTGTGACTCTTGGATTTTTGTATTTCTAACATCACTTACATTTTTAAAAAGAGGGACCAATATAAAGTTGTTGTTTTTTTTCCCTAAAAAGCTCTTTTAAAACAAAGTAACTAAACCTATCACATACTCTCAGCATCATTTCATAAAAGAAACAACATTTAATACTAAAAATAATAAGGGGTACAAAAAGAATAAAGCAGTTCTTTAAAATTAAAAATATCATGAAAAAGTCCTTGCTTTGTCCTTATTTTCTCTTCTTAGACCACTGAAACTGTTTATCTCCATCAGATCTGCCCTGGTCCACAGATCAGAGTTTAGGAACTGTTGATTTGGCCTCTGTGGGTCATAAAAAAAAAATCCAGATACCCATCACAGGATGAAGTATTTTATATTATTTAGTGGCATAGGATGGGCTGAAATTCTAGATAACTTGGGCAAAAAAAAAAAATAAAATAAAATCTGAATTATACAAATTCCTTTCTGTTGCCCCACACTACCTCCTTCCCTAAACCTGACACGTGTACACTAGAGTTTCTACCAGTTCTTCTCCACAATAAAATGTAACAAAATAAAATAACTAAATAATTGCTGCCATGAAGTTTGGCTTTGGCATATCTTGACTGGCTATCCACATCGTCCTAATTTACAGTACACAAAAGAGGTGATTTATCTGGCAATCTATTCATTGGGATTCTATTAAACAGCCCATGTAATGATGAATGTTCTTAATGATGACCGTGAGGCTCTGCAAGTTTCTGAAGTACTTCTGAATCATCAATGCAGGACACAACCAGAGACCATAAAATCTTCTCCCCTTGGTTCCACTGTGGCTTTATTTCTTAGGAGAGGGAGAATGATGAGAATTTCTCATTAAAAGGAGGCTTGGTATATTGGATACTTTGAAAATTATGGCCCCAGTCTGAGACAGCCCCTCACATCTGCCTGCCTCCAATGACTTCAATGCATGTAGTATTGATCAGAAGATGAATGAAGAGTTGAAACTGGGTTCTGTATATTGTGTATTGATCTTTTAATGTATTTCCAGCTCTTCTGAAAGATATACTGAAATTCAGTCTTTGCTGACACTTTCTGAAAGCAGCACAGATGAGGAGGAAGAGGATTTTCGTGACAAGCAACATGTCATCACACTACCATAATCAAAGAGTGCCTAATGAAAATGATCATTTGTTCATTATGTTTTCCATTTTGTACCCAAACAGCTGTAAAAAGCAGACAGTTGAAAAAAGTAACCAAGTGATTACCTGTCCAGGTGCCAGAGATTTTGGTTATTAATGTTTCTGATATTTCAAGGTTTACAGACTAATAAAAGTTAGTGAAATTGTAAGTTTAAGGGCTTTTTCTTCCAAATGATTTATTGTATGTCAAACACTACTCTATATTGCACATAATATTACTAAAATTTGGTGATTTTAAAAAATAACAGTTATAATTGTGTCCCTAGAACCTATTATAGATTAGAACATGATTGCATTTAAAGTGATATTTAATTGTTGAATTATATTTTAAATAGCTATGCCATCAATAAGAGCATGCATTTGATGGCCAAGTCATACTTGACAGTAGCATTCATTGAGCCTAGAATCCATATTTTACTTTGATAAATTACTGTTTTGTTTTGTTTCTGTTAGGGTTTTTGACATTTACACAAGTTCTGGTAGCTTCAAAAGATGCTGCCAGAAGAGAAAAAAGAAGACACAAAATAAAGCAGGCATCTTACTTTGGGAGGGTCACTGTGATGGTTAATTTTTATCAGTTTGGCTAGGCTGTGGTACACAGATATTTACTGAAACTTTAGATGTTTCTGTGAAAGTATTTTTTAGGAAAGATTAACATTTTAATCAATAACTTTGAGTAAAGCTGATTGGCCACAGTGGTATGTGTGATCTCATCTAATCGCTTGAAAGTCTTAAAAGAAAAAAGATCCAGGTCCTCCAAGGAAGAGGGAATGCTGCCTTCAGATTGTCTTTGGGCTCAAACTGTAACATCAGCTCTTTCCTGGGTCTCCAGCCGTCTGGCCTGCTCTGTCGATGTTGGATTTGCTAGCTGTCACAACTTGTTCTGTTTCCCTAGACAGCTCTGACTAATACAAATATAGTTGTAGGACTGTTGCGACACCCCAAGAAAATAACATATGTAGAAGTGTTTTACTAGTCTTGAGTAGTAATAGATCTTGGGGTTGGTGGGTGTTCAGTGCTTTACATGATTTTATAATTCAGGAGTTTAAAAAAAGAGCAGAAGGAGATATGGGGAGGGATAGTTTCATGGTGGTCACTTCATGACACTTTAGGACAGTTTCCCCTTAAAGAGTTTGTTGACATCAGGAAAACATGTGCAGGTTGGCTATGCCATCATCACGGCATAGCCAAATCCCAAGGTTCAGACTCTTTTTTCATCCCTATGATTCTGGGTAATAGCCCCTTATATAAGACTGATGATTTTTTAGTGTGATTTATCTCTGATACTTTTTCCAAGAGATCAGTACATTGTACTGGTCATCTACTGGCAGGATAGGAAATAAAGACCCCATTTCTATGCCTTTCAGTATAAAAATGCCCTTCATTAAAATTGCTTCACATAAATGAACAATAAGCAATAAGGAAATCCAATCATTCTATCAAAATAAAACTTCTCAAAAGAAATTAACATCTTAAAATGAAAGTGTGACTCCTCCAGAGTGTTCACTCTCCCCTTAGCACTTCTTCTGTCACCATCCCAGGGAGTTAACAGTGAGTCACCTTCGAACCCACATCATTTATGTTAAAGGCCCTTCTGGCATCTTGTCCTGAGGCTGATGGCTTTCTGACTTTCAGGATTTATAGTTAAAATGGAGGTTGCCTGTTCATCAGTTAAAATAGGAAGGAAGATACATTAGTTTTGTTTTTTGCATGTCTGCTCAGGTTTAAAGTTTCTTGACTCTCCCTACCCTCCTTTGCTGTAGGACATCTTTTTTCTTCTGATTTATAAAAGTCCAGTGTTTTTCTCAGCGTGGAAGGAGGTGTTTTCTTATTCTCATTAAGGAAGAAGGACTGCTGTTATTCCTTCTGTGTAGCCGCACATAGCTTGAGTCTTTTATGAACTAGCTCATAAAGAGGTTTTATAAGATACTGTTACCTTTTACAATATAAGAATTTTAAAATAAAAATAAATCTGAGAATTAGTTGTCATGAATGTATTTCTGGCCAGAACATGAGATAAGGCATATACTGTTGACTTTGTCATTTGACTTTCAATATGACATTGAAATTAAACATGAGGGTCCTCAGTGGCAGAGCAGACTCCCTTCTGCCTTTATTTGCTTCCCATAGCCACACATTTAGAAAAGTTCCTTAATTCCTTTGCCATTAGTCTAATGAGGAAATTAAAACTAAATAAGATTAGAGCCTTTGCCTGAAGCAGTTTCAATGTGTTCTCTCATTTTGAAGTTCAAGCTTAAAATCACTGTTAAAGGCATGCCCCTCATTCAGACTGTGGAATTCAGAGAGTTACAGACATTCTGGAAGAATCACAACCATATTCCCACTAATAGAGTTATCACGCTGTGCCTCTAGTGACCCCTGGACAAATGATCACATGGCTTTATGTGCATGCTGGGATTTAGTAGTTCATATGCAAACATGTTTAGTGGTGTAATAGTCATATGAAATTATATAATTTTGTAATTCTGGACACACATAATGGAAACAAACTGACATTAAATTATATTTGATACCTTGAATATGTTGTTTGATTATTTATTGTCATTTGCACCTAGTACGCTCTGAGTGTGTCACACTAGACAGGCCAGTGGAGTGCGTTACCCTTAAGACCACTTAATGCTGTATCTTATATGTAAAGTGCAAAGTAAACCTTTCTTGAACAAATGAATATTACAAAATGGCTCCATCTCTGTAACAGGGCACTCAGATATTTTAAGTAATTCCTTGACTCAGGAAAAAACAGGTCTCTATGTCCTTATGATTCATTGGTTGGAAAGATCTTGAGCAATGCTTATTTCATCTTGTTTTTTTCTTTAATTTTATTTACTTTTAAAGACACAAAGGGAGTGTGAGTAAGGGAGGGGCAGCGAGAGAGGGAGAGAAGGAGCTCCCAAGCAGACTTCACACCATCAGCGTAGAACCAGAAGCGAGGCTCAAACTCATGAACCATGGGACCATGACCTGAGCTAAAATCAATAGACACTTAGCCGACTGAGCCACCCAGGTGCCCAGCAATGTTTATCACATCTTAGTTTTGGCCACATGGTATTTCTCATCTCTAAGTTCTCAAAATGTACTTTGTGGTTTTTTTAAATGTTTTGTTTACTTTTGAGAGAGACAGACAGAGCGTGGGCAAGGGAGGGCAGAGAAAGAGGAAGACACAGAATCTGAAGCAGGCTCCAGGCTCTGGGCTGTTAGCTCAGAGCCTAATGTTGTGTTCGAACTCGTGAACCAAGTTGAAGTTGGACTTTTACCCGACTGAGTCACCCAAGTGCCTCTCAAAATGTGCTTCTGAATGAGACTTTTTCTTTTTTTTTTAATTTCTAAATTTTTTTAAAAAAATTTATTTCAGAGAGAGAGAGAGAGAGAGAGAGACAGCGTGTGCAGGGGAGGGTCAGAGAGAGAGGGAGACACAGAATCTTTAACAGGCTCCATGCTCTGAGCTAGCTGTCAGCACAGAGCCCGACGCAGGGCTTGAACCCACAAACTGAGAGATCATGACCTGAGCTGAAGTAGGATGCTTAGCCAACTGAGCCACCCAGGTGCCCCTGAAGGAGACTTTTTCTAATTTCTGTCTAAGTTCCTGTGTTCCCTTTTCTTTATTATTTCTCCTAGCATTCCTACTTTTCCCTTCATAGCACCTCATAGCGCAATAATTTAAATGTAGACCATACATTTCAACTGAACATGGATTATATCCATGCTTTTCACCTCTACCTACAAATCTTCTCACTATTTTGCAACATAGACGAGTTCATCCTGTAACGATTGTTCATATTTTGTTTACCACTGTACACTTAGCCTCTAGCATATGCCTAGCTCTCACTGATGGTCATTAGTAATGAATGAGTTAATGAATGTGCAAGATCCAATGATAAGCCATCTCAATCTCTAAGTTTTCCCGAGGTGGGGAGACACATGTATAATGAGAGAAACATGGGTTGTCAGGTTATATATTTACTAGATGGAAAATCATTTATTTGAATGTGTTTCTACATCATGAAATGAAAAAAAAAAAGAAAACACAACTGACTTTACTCAGCTCAGAAGAACAGTGTGAGAATCAAATGTACTAGTGAATGTGGAAACACTTTGGGAATTAGGAAGTGCTCTGTCATGCTTATTACCATCACCTTTCATGAGTTCATGCCACACTCATTGAATGTACAGGCAAATGGATCAGTTAGCGAATTTAGGATCAAGTTAATGATACACAAAAGTCAATCTCTAAAGTGGAGAAAGCTTTCAGTGAGTTGGACAATTTGATATAAAGTTGTTTAGTTGGAAGCTAAATATCTAAATTTGTTTTATTAGAATTATTTTTGAAACATTATCTCCTATGTTTAGATTTCTTCTGTCATGTGTAAGTTCAGAATTTTTAAATATTAAAATTGCACTGATACTTTTATTATAAACACTTTGATCATCGTACTTTCAGGGAGGATAAATTTTTAAAACATACCATTTATACCTCCCCAAATCTGTTTTTATAGGATATTCTGTTTCATCATAATTTTCATCCCTGGTTATTTATTACTAGCCACATTTTCATGAAAACAATATTTCCTCAGAGTTCATCTGTGCCTGTAGTTTTTCCCCCACCTAAAGTCATAAGTCTTTGTTAGTGACACCCTGATTGTTTGCTGGGTAAATGATTATGATGTTGCAAACAGGATTATGACTTTATCTGGGGAATAACCAGCAGGCAAAGATGAACTCTAAGGAAATAAAATCCTCCCTTTTTAATGCAAATGTCTTCCATAGTTAAGGAAAAGGAGAGGATATTTTTAATGTTCTCCATGAGATGACAGTTATGTTTAAAATGAAAAGAAGTAATTGATTGATGGGGTTAGCTTGTATTTTTTTCAACTAAACGTAATATGCAATACCAATTATGGAAACAGTTCTAAGCATCTCTATGCTCTTGTTTCTGCCAGAAGGAAGCACTATCTGTATCGCTTTCTATCCAGAAAACAAATAGACATTATTCTAGATACAAATGTTTAGGAAAATTTCTGAGAGGGGAAATGTACTTCATCCTGATTTTACAATTAAGACTTAGACATTCATAAGTTAAGTATGAAAGAGATGTTTTGGGGTAAATTTTGGTATAATTCCACATTTTTAGTTAATTGTCATATTTTTATAGTATAGAATTTTGTTGTTTACTCAAGTGCTGGTAGACTTCATAAACAGTTTCTGCACTTAAAAAGTGAAAGTGGCAAGTGCAGGCAGGAGATGAACAGATGCACATTTGATTTTTTAAAAGTAATTACCCCATTTACTTTCTCCTCTGGCTTACACCACAGCCCTGGAAGAAAACCTTGTAAATTAGGCCATTGCATCAATCAGGATTTGGTTTAATTTTATATGACAGGAAACTCCAAATAACAGTAGACTAACATAGAAGATTCTCTTGTATGTAAAGTCAGGGAGTACACGGTGTAGCGCTGCTGTGGCAACTACATCTTACTGTGTTGTTTCTATCCTCAAGGTCACCTTGTCGTTCAAGATGGGGGTAGATCTCTAGCCATCAGAATCTGAGTTCGAGGCCTCAAGAAGTGGGGAAGAGGGGAGAATGAAGTAAACACCTCCTAACTGAGGTAACTTCCTTTAACTTCCTCGAAAGCTTACAGAACACCTTCACTGACCTATCATTGGCCAGAACGTAGCCATTTCAGATGCTAGAGAATTTGGAAATGTAGGCACTTAAGTGGGCACATTGCTACTCAGAAGAAAATTGGGGTTGTGTTACAGGGGAAGATGGGGTGGGTGGATATTGAAGGCACCTGACATGTCTGTCACAGCCTCTAATGTTACCTCCATTACTGGTCCACCATGGCTCGCTTCCAGGATATATACATTTTGTAGTTAATGTGGTTTGAAATATGTGACAGAAACCAACCTTTTAAGATTTAAACAAATCAAATTTAAGAGACACTCCTATACTTAAATCACTCAAGTTCATGTATAAACCATACCTTTCTTTTAGTCTGAAAGACATGCTTTAGTTACACAAACAGAGACCTCATCATTATTCAACTTCAAGTTTTCACCTTAGGACTTCTTGAAACACATTCCACAGCTCTTTAAAGTTCAGTCTTTGGGCTGATGCCCAAATCCAATCTGCTTTGGCAAAGACTTTCACTGCACTCTGTTAAAAAACACTGTGATATGAAATATTTGTCTCAAATGAATGTTCCAATATTAGGATATTTTGAAGCCTATGATGGAAATTTTTATGAGAATATACAGAGAACAAATATAAAATTGTTTCTTCTAATAGGAACATTGAATACTAGTATAGGAGAGCCAGAGATTACAGATGTTCTCATGTAGCAGTGTTTAAATCCTTTGTAGTTAACAGATCAAATGAGAGATTAAAGGCTTTCAAGCCAAATTCTGGGGACTCATAAGGTTTCTTGTTGTAGGGAAAGGAGTATGAAGGAGGATTGAGTTCTTCAACAAAAGAATCTCTGCTGGGATATTTTTTATGTAAAAAGAGTCTGTATGAGATTGAAGAAAGAATATTGCCACAAAAGTTAGAGATCTATGGCCTAGAGTCCTAGATCTCTGGGCCCCTCTCAGGCTGATATTCTGGGATTTATATTGTAACAGAATGTTATATGCTGTTAAGATGTTTGACTGGATTTACATCTCTTTGCTATAAGACCAGACTCCAGAGAACAATGAAGGAAGATAGTTTCTTCTTCTCAATTCACTGAGAACTATTAAACAATGGATACACAACTTTAAACAGTCGGCTCCATTGCTGACTTCTAGTTACATGTTTGTTTCTTCAAGTACAGAAACCTAAACAAGATACTGAGAGGAAAGTGTGTTTGTTTTAGTGAGAAATGGAATTATATGGAAATCCAAGAACAGAAGCTGTGGAAGAGTTGGCCTTACGGGAATTTATAGAGTTCCTGGACCTGAGACAGTTCTTCTCTGGATGGTCTTGATCCCTCATGGGTTCCTACTTTCGGGGAGCACATTAGCACTGTTTCCTTGCTGACTGGCTTCTGTTCACTCATCCTTTCTGCTTATACTCAAGGATTTAACTTATTATGGCTCATTCAGGCCCCTGTCTCATGGCCTCCCTCTCAGTTTCACTCAAACAGCTATACCAGTCTCGAGTTGGTTTTTCAGTTCTAAATCCAGAGACATTGGATTGGTCTGGCTTATATTTTCAAGCCGGACAACAAAGTGGTCTAAGGAGGGCTCAGGCCTGGGTCAGAGTCAAACAATTGTTGTCAGGCCATGGTGAAAGGGAGTGGAGAGAAGAAAGGACAGTTTGTCTTGAAAATGATCTCTGCTTCTCAGCAAGCCAGGAGCTATGATTTCAAAAGTGAGGTGGGGGCTGGTGTGCCATGGAATTCTCTAAACAACCTTCAGGGAAGGAACTGGGTGTCAAAGAGAGAAGGTTTGTAGCACAGAGTTGTGATGTTGGAGGGAGTGTGAGGAAAGAGACAGGAATGAAAGGGTGTTAAGAGCTGACGGTGGCTCAGGATCACCCTGACAGTGTGAGAACCATGCAGGTGGTACTTACTGTCAGCTTCAAACAGCATCAACCCAGAGCGCAGGCTCTCTTACCTGGCCTCCTCAAGGCCATCCCCTCACTTGTGACTCACGTGTCAATCGTACTCTTATTCTCAAAGAGCCAATGCCAAAAATGAGTAATCTGGAGCCTCATTGTAATTTTGTTCGCTAATGTCCTCATCATAGGCACTTTTTCATTTCTAGGGCTGATCTACTTGACAACTATGATGTGAAATTTCACACCAAATTCCCCTTGGGGCAGAGTGCTCTTCAGAGGTCTCAGCAGAGTTTCAAAAGCAATATTACAAATGTGGCAGGTGCCTTTCCTTGGCTTGTCTGGCATCCCCGGCCAGATGATTCTGATGGGAGCTCAAGCCTGTCTCATAGATTCCCCTTTATTGGTTCTTGAAATGGCCCCATTTTCTTCATAGAGGAGGAACTAAACCTCAACCAGATGCTTGTGATTAAAATAAGAGAAAATGATGATAGAACTTTTACCAAGGATATATCTCCTCCTGCGCCCGGATAAATGCCAAGGTGAAAACAAGCCATTTATCTGCAAATAAACCTTGCCCTGAGGGTAAATGGTTTATTTTCCAAGTTTGAAACAATTTTACTTTGACAGCATCACTCTCCTCTCAAGATTTTAGGTTTATTATAACATCATTAAAAACACATTTAGTTGGTATTAGTGAAACACAGTTCACAGCACTGTTATGTAAAAGACAATTTTGACACCAAGATAGTCAAAAGCAGTCTCAATCTAATTTGCCATATTTCTAAAAAAATATATTCTTATCTTTTCATAAATTAAAGTATCTGAATTACTGACACTTCTTTGAAATAGATGTAATTTTATTTTCTTTTTCCATAAACAAGAATGATAGACTACAATCCTACCAAATGGTCAATGTTTCATTTTATTGTATTTCCTGTTTTAGAATGTAGAAATAGAAATGCTTTTGTTTTTAAAATTATGTTTAGAGAAATTATTCTACTTGATGCTACAGCAGCAGTCAGCATGAATGCTTCCTCAGAAGTAGAAAAGTGTGTTTGGATTTTCTTTCTGGAATCCCAACTGTACAGAGTTCAAATCTAGGTGAAGCATCTAATTTTTTGGAATGAATAGTCTTTGAACTACCCATCACAAATTTGGCGGGAGATTTGTTTATAAAGGTGATAGAATTCCCATTCTTGGCTCAATCCAAAAAGTTCCTTAAAGAGGAGACAGCATACTATTATATCTCCCAGTGAAAAGTAGATTTCTCTGAACCCATATCATTACTAGTCAGTCCCCTTACAACAATTTTTGCTCCCTTCATGGCAGAATTCCTCAAAGGAGATGTCTATACACCCCTTTCATTTCCTGTGTCCTTTTTGACAATGAAGTTAGACTCCTCACCATTTGATCATAATGCTCTTGTCAATGGCGACCTCTATATTTCTCAGAGCTCACTGTAGTCTCTCAGCTTCATTTGATGTGGTTGACTACTCCATCATCTTTGAAACTGTTCTTTGCATGTCCTTGAGGACACCACACTCTCACAATTTTATTTTTGTCTCACTGCTACTTCACAGTGTTGTCTGGAATTCCTTCTTTTCCCAGCTTCTGAAATGTCAATGTGTTCAAGGCACAATCTTGTAACCTCTTACATATCTATACTCTCTTTATGTGATTCTATCCAACCTGAAATATATATCACCTTAAAAATCACCCTTAACTCCAGATTAGGATACTGACATACCCAAAACATAGTTGTGGATTTTTATTTGCAATTTAACTTCTTTGTTCTTCCCCATTTTGTAAATGGCAGCACCGTTCGTCTAACTGCTCCAGCCAAGCACACTGGGAGTCACCTTTGAATCTTCCCTTTCCTCACAGGCTCAAATCCAGTCTGCAGCAAGTTCTGTTAACTCCCAATTAAAATATGCTTTGAACGTTCCCTCTCCTAATTGCCTCCACCACTCCCACCTACCCCAGTTCACCCCTTTCATCCAATATCTCTCCTTTGCAAAATGGCCGGAATTATCTTTTAAAAGTGAGAATCAGATCATATCCTTTCACAGTGCCAACTCCCCAACTAGCCTTGTATCACAGCTACAGAACTAAAGCCAGAGTTTCCCAGTGGCCATCAAGCCCTTTGTGATTTGGCCCCTTCTTGGCTCTAGGGCCTCATGACCTACTGCTTTTTCTTGAGCTCACCCTGCTCTGTACACACTGACCTGCTTGCTGCTGTTTGAACTCAAGAAGGTTCTAGGTTTAGGACTCCCCTTTCTGTAATACTTCTCCTCTAAATCCTTGTATGGTTCCCATTTTTGAGGTTCAGATCTCAGCTCGAATATCTCTCAGAGAAATTTCACTGGCCATTGTATCTGAAAGAGCCATATACCTCTTCATTCTTCCCCTTGCATATTAGGTTTTTCCTGACTGTGACTGCAGAAAGCCTTTATTCACCTTTTTTATTAGTGTCCTCCATTAGAAAAAGGTAGTATCCTCCATTAGAATATAAGTAGCATCCCTCACTAGAATATAAGCTTCCAGAAAGCTTAGATTCTAATATAAGCTTTAATTTAATATAAGACAGCTGAATGGCTGTACCATTCCTAACTATGTTACCAGGACGTGTCTGGCACAAGAAATATTCATTAGTTAATAACATTATTCATTCGTGAGTATTGATTGAGTGAAAAACTTTTGTTCTGTTTTTTTTTTTTTTTTTTTTTGCAAGGTGTAAAGTAGACAGCTGAAAGAAGAAACTTTCTATTGTAACTTCTTAACATATATGAAGTATCTATCATGTATTGTAAGCATTTTTCATCAGCTCACAGCAAACCCATGTGGTAAGTACTATTATTAGTCCCTATTTTACATATGAAAAAACAAAAGCACAAAAATGTCCAAAGTTATGGGGCTAGTTAGTGAGAAAGCTGGATTACAAATATAGGCCCTCTAATTCCAGAATCTAACTTTACCCACATGTACAATACTTCCTTTCTAATTCTTTCTCCCTCAGTGAACTTTTAAAAGACAGTTTATTATTGATTTATGGAATAAATTGTGACTTAGGTGCTAGGATTAAATATAAGGTTTCCTTAGTAAAATATTTGAATATAGCTTTATTATAGGTCTTAAATATGTGTTTCCCTTAAAATTTTTTTCTTAATCTTCTACATTGAACCTAATAGACATCAAAAAGTCTTTGATGAACAAAAGCAATGTTTAGACATGTGATAAATTTATACTCGTAGAATTACAGGGCTTATTTCTCTTCCAAAAGTGGAGTTTGTCAGTGAATGGGAAGTGGTAGTCAGGAGGCTAAAATTAGTGAGGGTCCTTTCTGTCCTTGATTGTAGGACCAGGTATGACTTGGATCATCAGATTTTCTAAGTATACTTGCTCACAAATGAGGCACCTCATTTGTATTAATAGTCAGTATTAACAGCTTAATAAACACTTTTGACAATCCATTGTGTGCTAGGCCCTGAAGTAGCCTTTGGGGCATAAATGAATAAAGTATGAATCCTGCCTCAAGGAATTTATGGTCTGATAGGGAGGATAGACACATGTGTAATTGCACTAATGAATGTAGATTGATCTCACATCTGTGAGATTTGCATTAAGAGAGGCTTCACAGAAATGATATTGAATTTGGATCTTGAGAATGAGTTAGAATTTGTCATCTCAACCAGAGTAGTTGGAAGGGGGATGAAAAGCATTACTGGCAAAACTCATGTAGCAGAAATAGCCCACATATAGAGGGAAATAATTGTATTTTAGATTTTCTCATTAGTGAGTTCATTAATTATCATTCAGTTCTGTATCCAGGCAATTTATAGCCTGAAGATGGGAGATGCTGAATGACCACATACTAAAGTTATCTTAAGGTTTGACACTGTAGGAAACAGTGTATTCTTCTAAGCTCTAGAGACTTGCTATTCTGTCCTAAAGGGACAGGAAGCAATAGAGTATTTTTCAAGTTATGTATTAAGTAATGATGAAAGAATGGAAAAAGAGCAAGGGGGATTCCCATGATACATGGGGACAGACTGAAGCCAGCCATACATTGCAGGAGTATGTCGTTCAATACAACAGCAGTGCACTTAGTTGTCTTCTCAAATTCCTGGAAAAACCATCATCAGCAGAGACCTCTAGCAAAATGAGTGATGGGGTCATGGGCCGTCTTCCTTTTGATTTAGTGGAAGATGGAAAGCATTAAGTGCACTGTTTGTTGAGGCTTTTATCTCTTGCATTGCCATTTGCAGCTTAGAATCAATACAGAAAGAAATATTTTCATGTAAAAGTGGTTCAAACTCTGCTACATGGAGCATTGGTGGTTTCAAGAAGATACTCGATCATGGAGGACATCAGGGGGCAAGGTTGTGACCCCTACCCTAGTTTCAGCAAAAGAAACTCTAATTCTGTCACTCTTTTGTGCAAGATTTTTCACCACCAAAGATTTCTTATCTAAAATGTTTAAATAGCAACTGTTCTAATTCTAAGTGCTCTGTGATGAGAAATGAATCCTTCTTATGACTATTTTAATTGAGTGGAATAGTACTGTGTACATGCTTAGTGCAGAATAATGCACAAACCCATAAGATAGACTGCCAGGCACCTTGTTTTCAAAAAAACTCAGCTTGACTCAGAAGCTGAGCCACTGTTCTGATCATGTGCTTTATTTCATCAATTTAAGAAGCACTTTAAGTCTGTAGCCTCTAGTTCTGCTGAAAAGAGTTTGAGGAAACCTCTTAATGTATGAAGTGACTCTACAGCCTATTCTCATTTATTCATAGTTGTAAGAAGCTGAACAAATAGATTTTTTTTAAATTTAAGAAATATTCAATATCAGAACCTTTTTTTCCTACTTTTAGAGTGTGTGAAGATGTATTTGATGTGGAAGTGTAAAAATCAGGAAAGTCCAGGACCTATATGGAAGATGTATTTCCTTGGTGGCACAAGCACTGGATGTGAGAGAAGGGCCATCACCCAGCTATAGGCAAGCTTTGCAGACAAACTGGAAATAAATGGGAGTAGTAGTTAGCTGAGCCCCTGCCTGGTATTTACAACAGAAGATGGGAGTTAGATCCAGGCAGGACCTTACTCCCCAGCAAGAGAAGATCAAAAGTACTGAACAGATCCTCAAAAGAAGACCCAGAAACAATGGGGTATGTGGAGACTTGGTCAGAGAATTAGGTTGAAGCCCATTTCTTAGCTTGATGTCTCCAGATTATGGGTGAATGGGTCACTGAAGAAACCCCAGGGAACTTTTGAGTACTATGAAATTATAAACTTACATAATTTTGTACTGTGTAGAGTCCATGGCTTGCTTCAGAGTTTTAAAGAAGTCCACATATGAAAAAAGTTTCAAGATTGTTGTGTGGGGTCCAAAGTTATATTGGACTAAGGCCAAGAGGACTTGGTGCTAAGATAGCTGAATAACAAACTACTTCCCAAAGACCGACAGGAAGGAACCCCAGAGTGTGTACAGGAATCAGCCTACCAAAGGATTAGCTGGCCCCTGCTTTGAGGACAGTTAAAGGAAATTCTGCTTTGTTCTTCCTGAAGCTTTCTCTCTAGAGTGAGAGTTTGGGCAGTTAACAAAAAGTGACACTTGCAGACTCATCAGTGGAGATCTATAAGCTTCCCTTTCAGTAAGCAACATGTACAGTGCACAGGACCTGGATTCTTCAAATGCTTATTTAGCTTCTACAATGTATTGATCTCGTGTAGACATGTAATGGATTCTAGCTTTCACAAAACTTACATTCTAGTTGTGTAGTTCAACTATAAAGAGGATAATAAGTAACTATAAATTGTGGTTGGAGATATAAAAGAAATAAACAGGGCTCTGAGATTGTATTAGTTAAAACAGACTGTGTTATGCTGAAGTAGCAAACATCCTACTAAAATTAGTGGGTTAATACAACTCATGCCATATATCCATGGCTAGTTCGCTGAGGCTTTGTTCCACATCATCTTTAAAGATGTAGTCTGATGAAATCTCTCCCATTTGGAACATTATCAGTTACTATAGTATAAGAAAAAAGAATGAGATCATCATATAGCCTCTCTTTAAACTTCTGACCAGAGGTGACACATTCCACTTCCACTCATATTTCTTTGGTTAAAGAAAGATAAAGAATGATTAAGCAGTTACTTTAGGTAGTCAAGAAAGTCCTCTATAAAGAGATGATATTTGAGTTGAGATCTAAAGGAAAGGAAAAAAAAGCAGGCCATGTGAATAGAGGAATGAGATGAGGAAGGAAAGAAACTTCTAGTCAGAGTTACATACATGGACAAGAGTGAGCTTGGAATTTTCTAGAAATATATAGAAGATAGGTATCATCTGAAAATAATGGAAAGTGGAGAAGAGTGGTTGAAAATGAGAGCAAAAAGATAGGCTCATATTTGCATTTTAAGTGCAATAGTTGGCTATTGTAAGGTTTTAAGGAGTCTAGTGACAGGACTGAATTTAAGTTTCAAAAAGTTCATACTTCTCTGTGGAGAATGTATTATTGTGGAGTAAGGCTGTTAGTGGGAAGAATGGTTTCAAGTTTATATGTCTGTGATAGTCCAGAGAAAAGGTAATAGGGGCTTCACTGGGTCTCCACTAAAATAGAGTTGGGCTACTTTGTTTTTTTAAAACTTTATAGTCTATGGTTAACTCCAAGAATGGTTGCAATACTCTCTCTAGATAACAATTTCTAAACCCTGGCAAGCCTGCATTCCCAATTCTCACACACAATCTATCTCTAATCCTACTTTCTCAGATACTGAGTGATTTCCATGGAAGTTGTTCCTGGGATTAATTCTTGTTTTAGTAAGTTAATTGCCAAAAACAAGAAGTATTCGAAATAAGAGGGTTCTTTCTATGGAATGTGGGGTGGGTGGGCTAAGATAATACTATAAACTCCCCTTACTTTTTACTTTACACCATGGACTTATTAATTTATTATATCATCCATTCACTCATTTACCCACTATGTTCTGAATGCCTAAAATGTCCAACATTATGCTGGACACAGATAATCAAAGATCTAGAAAATCACTTTGTTTCCTCAAAGAACTTAGAGTCTGGTTGTGTGTGTGTGTTTGAGAGAGAGAAAGAGAAATGACATGTAGTACAAGATTATATCCATTATTCTCAACATGTTTTCTAATAATTTGACAAGAGATTATAGGTAGTATATGCTAGGTCTGCCCAATGGTCTTCACCAGTAAAGTCTAACAATGCTTTCAGCTGTTCTTGGGTCACATGAGTCTCAGGAGATGAGCTTTGTCACAACTTTACAGATTAACTACCCTTTGCATGCTAATCCTGGGAAACACATTGTGTCATCACTTGATTATTCACAAGAGTCCAGAAGAATGCTATGATGGCATTTTACAAGCCTTAAGAAAAAAAGCTGTGTATATGGAGATTACAGATCTCTAATTCTATCTATCTATCTATCATCTATTTATCATCTATCTATCTATCTATCTATCTATCTATCTATCTATCTATCTATCTATCTATATCCAGATCTGGGTTTGGTCATACTGCTGTTGCAGAAAGACACCTCACATTGAAAACTCGGAAGTCTTTGAAAATCTGGCTCAAATTTATTATTATTATTATTATTATTATTAATTATTATTATTTACTATTATTTAGCAATGTTTGGCACCTCCAGTGGGATTTTCCACCAAGTTCACTGTCAGGGTTACTATGTATGGTTGTGCAGTTTGTGCCAGATGAAAGGATGAATGTGAGATAAAACCCAGCTTCCACTCTGCTTGACAAGCTGTATCCCTTATGCAGTATCTACAGCCATCCAGATATCTTTTTTAATTGAAAGGTGTCTTGTAGGTGTTTGGGACTCTCCTAAACTACAGTAACAACACCACCTGGTATTTGTAACAAAGCAGCCAGTAACCTTTGGTATCCACATCCCTAATGTGTTTTCTGGATCCTCAATTCATGGAAGAGGATCCCAGCTGATGAATGGTGACACACAGGGTGACTCTCCATTCATGTGGGTTACAAAATTGAGTAGACTGCCAGATGCCTTGAAGAAAGTGATCTTGACCGAGGCTGTAGGTTAAGTAGAAAGATGCATGGTGCAGAGAGAGACGAAAGACAGTTTGAGCCACCCAGATAGTCAAATAAGTCTTTTTTTTTTTTTTTAATTTATTTCTAGGGAGAGAGAGAGACAGCGTGAGCAGGGGAGGGTCAGAGAGAGAGGGAGTCACAGACTCTGAAACAGGCTCCAGACTCTGAACTGGCAGTCATCACAGAGCCTGACGTGGGGCCCGAACCCACGAACCGCGAGATCATGACCTAAGTGAAAGTCGGACGCTCAACCGACTAAGCCACCCAGGCGCCCCCAAATAAGTCTTGATGACCAGTGATGTGTTATGGCCCAAGCTAGATTAATCTTCCATTTATTTATCACATTGTCAGAGCTTAGTTTCTGTGTTATTCAGCAGTTACAAAACAAGTGAAAGCCCATTAGCAAGGGGCTTCAGCCTCTATCAGGGCTGGATGCAGGGAATATGTTGGAGCCATCTTATCTTCTCTTATCTCTTTTTATACCATATGTAATATAGGAACAGTTATTGCTATCATTTGTGCAGGTAAGACGTACTGTTTGCATAGTGTTTGCAAAGTTCAATATATAGCAGGCATTAAAAAATGAAGCAGTGATGGTAATAGCAATGCAGGGGAAAGAAGTAGCTGTAATCACATCATGAATCTCAGTATTCAGCTGGGGCCCTGGGGCCCACTGATATGTGCTTTAACTTGGTCTAAATCCCAATCCACCCTCTTTATGCGAATCCCTTTTGCTTAAGACTTTTGGGGGGTGGAAGGAGGATGTAAGTGTAGTGGAGGATATCATGTCTCTAGTGGTGGAAAGAAAGGAATATTAGCCTGGATTGGCAATAGCTTGGATGTCGTGGGCAAAATGGAACAGTAGAAGATGGTGCTCAGGTTTTAAGACAAATGGGAAAATAGTGCTGTCATTTACAGGAATGTTATAACAAGTGACAAACTTCAAAAGGAATATTTTATATGATTATATATTTTATTTATGCTGTAATTTTTCCGAAATATATTTTTGCCAGGATTAAAACTATATACTACCACTATCAACAGTTATTTTTAACTTTTATTATTATTAACTATGAAATGAGATTATGCGGAAATTCATACTGTTTTTCTTCTGTGGTTTGAATTAAGCAAATATAAATAAATATACTTATAAGAAATCTGAAAATACTACAGTAAAATGCCTTTAATTGATTTGAATTGGAATGTGATGGCTGGTTAATTCCGAGGCTTATTGGGAAACCAATCTAGTCCTGATGTGGAGATAATGGACTGCTAATTGCCATGCATTTGAGCCTGTTAATATCTTGTTTCCCACCAGCTATGTTCCCTCCTGTAAGCATGTCTGCCAAGCAGATCGACCTGAGCTGTTGGATAAGGTTAAAGTGCTTACGGCATTAAAATCTCCAGCCATTTCGCTCTCATCTACTGCTAATTTTTTTCTTAGTATTTCAAAAAAGAAATGTTGGAACAATTATCTATCATAGAAAAATCATTTTCTTTTAATGCCACATAGTTTATATGTGGAGCCGTTAGTAACAAGGACATACAAGCTGGATCATGGAGCTAAGAACACATTTAGTGAGAGTATAATAGAAAAGTTATTAATACCCAAGGACTGTAAATATTTGAACTTGGACCAAGAAAAACAGAAAATAATGATTTTAAGGCAGACATTTTGCCCGAGTTTCCTAGTAGACCAATGAGTTATAAGGGTTGTGTGTTCATTAATCAAACTTATGACAGAGGAGAAACAAGTGGTAGTAGAAGGTTAAGAGCTAGAATTGACCTGAAAGATCAGTTTAACCCAAACCAGTGATTTTATAAGGGAAACATGAGGGCCAGAAAGGTTAAGTAACTTGCCCAAAGTTATCAAGCTAGTTAGAGTCAGGGCTAAAACTAAATTTGAGCTCAGGATTTTCACACCAAATCACTTCCAGGCTCTGTGACTTACAGTTTCTAAGCGCGTTGCTCACAAGGAAAATCTATTTGGTTCCTTACTTCTTTGTTGAAATTAAAAAACAAACAAACACTTTTTCTTGAGAACCTACTGTGTTCCTAGCAGTTTGCTGGGCATTTTGGACTTGAGAAAAAAAAAAGCTCTTAGCTTTAAGGAACTTAGACACAAGGAGGAGGTGAGGGGGATGGTATATGATAGAGTAAATTCAAGCAGAATGTCAGATATGAGCATGGGGTAAGGAGCCTAAAGGGGAAGTAGGGTGACCCTGGGGGTAGAAGAGGAATCTTTAATGATGAGTAGATGTTGGTTAGGTCAGGAGGGAGAGGAAGCAAGGACCCACTGTTGAACTATAAAAAGCTTTGTGTGAAATTTATAAAAGTGTCCTCATTGGGTAGCTTCGCCCAATGGGCATATGACTTGGATAATGGATTTCAACTCCACTCGCTCCCTGTGGCTGAATTCTGATGTCAGGCACTATCTCCATAAGGTAAGCAGAAGGAGGTTTCAAGCCATCCCAGGAAAACCTACACAACCTCACACCTATGAGGTGATTACTAAGGGGGGTGGAACAATTGCTATATACTTCTCCCACTCTTTCTCTTCCTAACTTTGATTGTTCAATCTGTCTAAATGCCAGACAGACATTTTACATTGCTTACCATATAGTTCAATTTATACACATTACTGTAGTACTCTGGGCTATAATAGTGTAGTTAGTACAGATTTTGAATCCTCCCTCCACCAATTACTTATTAGCGATGTGAACTAGGGCAGGTTACTTCTCCTGTCCTTTAAAGTGGAGAAAAAACATGCAATAGGAACCTTATGACATTGTGAGGGGCAAAAGAGTAAAAATGTCTAGAGCACTTCCAAGAATGCTTAACATATAGTAAGTCCTGTATAAATACTAGCTGTTATTATCTCATTTGGTTGATAAAGTAAATCTACAAAGTCAGCAGTAGTACCTAATGATCCCATTTAACATATGACCCACATATCACTTAAGATCTCAAAACCACTTAAGATTTTATAAGATTGATCCAGGTTTGTGGAAGTCCAAAGTCCTTCTTAAAGTGTTTTTTGTAAATTCTTTTTACCTTGCCTTCTCGTGGTTGCCTTAGTTCTTTGTCTCCACTCTGGAGATGGACTTGCCTTTTCTTATGAGTCAACCCTTCTTCTTTCACGTCTCCCAATGGTTACCATCAACAGCAATAGAGAACTCTGCAGTGTAATAGAATTGCACCTTACATAGTGAACAACTTAAAATTGTACACTGAACCTTTCTCATGCTTGCCACAGAGATTTATAATGCTTGGAGTATCTCACATTTCCCCCACACTCTCACCATCTTACGGTCATCTCTCTCTCTCTCTCTCTCTCTCTCTCTCTCTTTCTATGTCTTTTTTTGATGTTTTTTCCCTCTTCACAGCTTCCCTTCAATAGTAAGAACCAAACAACCAAATTTATCTATTTATCTCATTTTCTTGTGCAAAGAAACTAAGTCTACTTTTTCCCCCGTCTTGCCTCCTATTCTCAGGATCATATCTTTTATCCCAAGTGTCTTAGTGTCTTATCACAGACCTTTGCTAAACAAAGGCAATTCTCTCCCTGGACCTAGACCAGCTAAGAAAATTGATTTTTCTTCTTCATTACCAATACATGAGGAAACCAAAGCACAGAGAACTTAACATGGCTTGCTGAAGGTTACCCATGTGATAACAACTGCCTTAACAAAATTAATATGACTCAAATCTAGTATACTTTCTGTTGTCTTCTTATTTAAAGAATAGCTATGAGATACTTGAGTGGCTTATCTTTTGACATATTTATTGAGTATGCATTCAGTTGAAGGCACTATGTTAGGGACTAAAATTTTCAAAGTTGAGTAAGATTTAGTCTATGCCCTCAAAGTACTTAAAAATTTACTGTGGGTAACAGAATTCTTTATAGTTTACGAAGAAAATGACTTTGCATCAACTAAAGTAGTTCTGATTTTGCCAATATTATATCTTGAGCTACTGCCTAAGACTTTTGTTAAAGAAATAGTTCATAGTTTAAACAAAGAAATGAAAGAAAAAAAGAAAGATAATCATTGCTATAGATAGGTTAGTGTGGAAGTCCTTTGGTTTACCATTACAGTACTTGTTTAATCAGATAATCCTGTTATTTTTTAATGATTCATTTGTAATTGATTCAAATAGTAATTTGATTCATTCATCTTTAAATAAGCATGCATTTTTTTAAAATTCAGAAGAATGTAAGGATGAAAATAACATTAACCTTGCCTTTCAAAAAGAATAAAATCTTGCCATTTGCAACAACATGAGTGGTACTAGAGGTACTAGAGGATATTATGCTAAGCAAAATAAGTCAATCAGAAAAAGACAAATATCATATGACTTCACTCATATGTGGAATTTAAGATAAAAAATAGATGAACATAAGGGAAAGGAAGCAAAAGAGTATAAAAACAGTAAGAGAGACAAACCATAAGAGACTCTTAAATACAGAGAACAAACTGAGGGTTACTGGTAGGGTGTTGGGTGGGGGAATGAGCTAAATGGATAAGAGTCATTAAGAAGGGCACTTGTTGGAATGAGCACTGGGTGTTATATGTTAAGTGATGAGTCACTGAATTCTCTTCCTGAAACCATTATTATACTATATGCTAACTAACTTGGATGTAAATTGGGGGAAAAAAACCTCTCCCTACTCATTTAATTCTTAACTTTTAGCCATATTTCCTTTTAGTTTTTATCATAAAATATACACCCATATAACCAGAGAAAAATCTTTCTATATATAACTGGTGTTATGGGCTAAACTTGGTCCCCTCAAAAACTGATATGGCAGGGGCGCCTGGGTGGCTTAGTCGGTTAAATGTCCGACTTTCACTTAAGTCATGATCTCGTGGTTCGTGGGTTCGAGCCCCGTGTCAGGCTCTGCGCTGACTGCCAGCTCAGAGCCTGGAGCCTATTTCAGAGTCTGTGTCTCCCTCTCTCTCTGACCCTCCCCTACTCACGCTGTCTCTCTCTCTCTCCTAGAAATAAGTAAAAATATTTTAAAAAAATTGATATGGCAAAGTCCCACCCCCTAGTACCTCAGAATGTGAACTTCAATTGGAGATAAAGTCTTTAAAGATGTGATTAAGTTAAAATGGGGCCCTAATCCAATAGGACTGGTGTTCGTATAGGCAGAGGAAGAGACAGCAGGTGTGAGCGCACACAGAGGAAAAGCCATGTGAGGACACAGCAAGAAGGTAGTCAGTCATCTGCAGGCCTAAACCTTAACAAAGCAGAACCTGCTGACACCTCGATCTTGACTTCCAACCTCCAGAACTGGTAATTGATTTCCATTGTTTAAGGCAATCTATGGTATTTTGCTATGACAGCCCTCACAAACTAATTCAATTGGTATCATGTTTTTTCCACAGTTAATATTAGATCATGAGCATTTTGCCTTGTCAATAAAAACTCTTCATGAGATAATATGCCAGTATAAGGAAACATCATAATCCAATTAACTATTCCCTATTGTTAGAAATTCAGCTTTTGTGCCTGTATGCTAAAGAACTTTGAAAGTTGAGAATTAATGAATCCACGGCTCCCTTAAGGTGGTCTGAATAGGAAGCTATTGGGTTGATTATACGGGGCATAATAATACTGACAGTTTATTTCAACTAAGAATGATAAAATATGCATCACAGTTTTCACTGCAAACAATGTTACCTGATGACAGTGATACCTTGTTATTGCTATCATGGTTAAAAGCCTGTCCTATAACCCTCCATTTTCATGATCTTAAAACATAGCTATTAAGACTTGATTTGAAATGAAACTCTGCAGAATCAATTTTAGCATTTTCCTTTTTAAACCCTTCATTTCTGAATGTTCATAGTAACTTGGTTTGAATTTCATTAACACGATAAAGGGGATTACTAGCAGGGGCTTCCTAGTTTCAGATTTTATCTTTGGATTCTTTAACAGCTTTGCTTTAAAATAGAATTTCATAGACCATTACTTGATCATATTGATTAGTTCAGCTTACTAAGTATTTTAAAACAAAACCACAGAGATATTAAATCCTAACAATGGTTGCATATCTTCAATAACTGATTCTCAGCTATTTAACCCACATCTAATACTACTTCTCACAAATAATACAACCTAATAATACTTTTCACAAATCTGAAACAAATAGAACAATGGCCTATTCTCTGCTTGGTACATTACTTCATGAGGATAAGCTTTACCTGAAATAATTTGGAACTTCATAGAGTGATAAGAGGACCAAGGGAGTGTTAATCAGGATTGCAAATCAGGTTCAAGTCATGCTTCTCTCACGAGGAAGCCTTGTGACCTTGGATATCTCCAGTGACATTCCTTTTTTTTTTTTTTTAAATATTTTATTTCTAGGAGAGATAGAGAGAGAGAGACAGCGTGAGCAGGGAGGGTCAGAGAGAGGGAGTCACAGACTGAAACAGGCTCCAGGCTCTGAGCTGGCAGTCAGCACAGAGCCTGACATGGGGCTCAAACCCACGAACTGCAAGATCATGACCTAAGCAAAAGTCGGACGCTTAACCGACTAAGCTACCCAGGCACCCCTCCAGTGACGTTCTTAAGCTTCAGACTTGTTACCTATATGGTAGAGGTACTGCTAAAAATAGGCCCCATCCCTCTCCATCCATCACAAGTATTAGAGACCAAAGGCAACAGGGCAGGCACTGTTAGTTATCATTACCTAGTGTGTAGATGAGAAGTAGTTCATTGACCTTTTCAGACAGATAATACATTCTTGCTGTTCTGCTTATGAGAAGATGGTGCATGGCATGAACATGTAGTGAGGCCTTCCTAAAATCAAGAGAACAAGACATTTTCTCGTTAGACACCTTCAGCATTTTCCATGCTGTCAGGAAACTTCTCTCTAAAAGTTCACATTTTTATGTATAGAGTTGCATATTTTGTCTTTTTTGAGAAGTAAGGATTTTTTTCCCCCTAAACATTACTTGAAATGCAGAGACACAACAAGCAACAGTCTGTATTTCCTGGAGTTTGACTCACACAGTTATTTTTAGCAATTTACACTTATTTTTAGATACTTTTTTAAGTGGTTTACATGAAAAGTTAGCCAGTGTCCCTATTTTAGTGCAATTTGCCTCATGTGCTCCTGGCTCGTTTCTATCAGTAAGCTAAAATAAATAACCAATTAGCACAGTTTTCTTCATGTTTTAGAACTGAGGACATTCAGTCTTTTTCATTTTATGTTACTAATTGGAAACCATCAGTAATGGGGCATTTACAAATTAGTTTGGGATGGGAATTATTCTTAGACTTTTTGACTGTTTAATGGGGAATGAGTAACAGGAATTTTTTTAAAAAAATATTTGTGAAAAGAAGGAAAGAAGAGACTTGTATTAATGAAAAATCTTCTTGGCTATAAAATTCTCAGATCACTGAGTGGATCTAAAAATAACTCATGTTATGGAAATACAAAATAGATTTCCTCTCTCAATTCACTCCTACCAAATCTGACCTTAGCCTACCAAGTTGACTTTGGACTGTAATGTGAACCAAATATAAACTTAGTTTGTGCCTGAGATATTGCCCATGTGGGCCTATATTCTACTTTGCAATTCCTAAGGAATTGGTTTTTTTGCTTTGTGTTTTAAGGAAATGAAAGATCGTACCTACTGAATCAGCGCTTTTTGAGATGGAAGGAATTCAGGATACTGGGGGCTCTGACGGACAATAAACTTTAAGAACCACTGAATTATAAATAACTCATTTATGCTTAAACAGATTCTTATGTTTAGTCAAGTTATTCTCTCTACTGAGGATATTATCTTCCATCCAACTTCACATTTCTGTCCTCTTGATCTTCTAAGGCCTAATTCCAAAGTTATCTCTCCATGAAATCTGACCTGAAACTTCCAGAGTGGAAGCAATTAGTTGAGGTTCCTTCTACTTTGCTTATACTCCTTTGATAGTACATAGTCTGTCTTGGCAGCAGTTTGGGAGATGACTTCCTTACTACTAGAACTATTTTGTGGGGCACCTGTGTGGCTCAGTTGGTTGAGTGTCTGACTCTTGATCTCAGCTCAGGTCTTGATCCCAGGATCTTGATCTCAGAGTCTTGAGCTCAAGCCCTGTGTTGGGCTTTGTGCTGGACATGGAGCCTACTCGGAAAAAAAAAAAAAAAAAAAAAGCAAGTTGTAGAACTAACTCTTGTAAGTTCTCTGGGGGCAGGAGGTGCATCTCTTTTTTTTATCATCTGACTGAGTGCCCATCCTCAATATTCACACATATGCTTATATATTGTGAATAGCTCAATACTTATTAAGCAGAATTCATCAAGACTTCAAACTCCAAGGGAAAATGGGGCAAAAAACAAATAAGATTAATCCATATACTTATGTAATTATTTAAAGAAAGTGGATTAGACTTCAAGCCTCAGGATAACCTGAGAATGTTTGATACTTTTTCTTAATTTCAAGCTCCAGTTTCAGAAACAGTCTGTTCAAAAGTTATGTAGAAGTGAGGTAATGCTGAAGAGTCTGAATACTCTTTATGAGTAAGTTTTCCAGATAAAAATACAAAGCATCAAATTAGGGACACCTGGGTGGCTTGGTTGAGGATCCAACTCTTGATTTTGGTTCAGGTCATGATTCCTGGGTCATGGGATTGAGCCCTGTGTTGGACTCTTTGCTGAGTATGGAAGCTGCTTAGCCTGCTTAAGATTCTCTCTGCCCTCTGTCCCTGCCCCTCCCTTTCTCCGTGCACATGCACACATGTATATGCTCTCTCTCCCCCCCAAAAAATAAAATTAAATTTAAAATTTAAGTAAACAACAATTTTTGATTTAAGTATGCCCCATGTAATATTTTGGGGCAAAAGTCATTGTTTAGCTAAAATCCTAATTTAACTGGGTATACAGGGTTGAATTAGGTTTCCTCAAAATTTGTGCCTGTGAATGTGACCTTGTTTGGAAATAAGGTTTTGCATATGTAATCAAGTTAAGATGAGGTCATCTTGAATGATGGTGGGCCTTAAATCTAATCACTGATCTACTTATAAGAAGAATGAAAGACACAGCAATATAGAGAGGAGAAGGTCATGTAAGGTGGAGGCAGAGATTGAAATGATGCATCTACAAGCTAAGGAACACCAAGAATTACCAGGTGGATAGAAGCTGGAAGAATCAAGGAAGGATCCTTCTCTGAAGGCTGCAGAGAGAGAGACATATTGGATTCAAACTGTCAGTCTTCAGAACTGTGAGAAAATAAATTTTAGTTTTAAGGCATCACTTTGTGGCACTTTGATATAGTAGCCCAGGAAACTAGTACACTGAGTGTCCTACCATTTTTATTTGTGAAATATGGAAACTCTATGGAGATTCTCTTCAGTTTACTAAGAATATTCATTTGATCATATTATCAGCCATCACATGATAGCAAGATGTGTTGTGATTATATATTCATAAAACAGATTAGTTAACAGACCATAATTTCGATAGAAATTTGAATTGATTGTAGGAAGAAATGGCTTCTTGATAGAATCTAACATTCAACAAAAATCCACTGGCTTCTTACATAACCATGTCATATGACAAAGCCTATTCTAAATTTACTAGGATTCATCTCCTCACTGTGAGAAGCATGATGGAAGAACAAATTTCTACATGTGATTTTCTGGTCAAAGAGCTTAGAAAATAGCCCTACTTATGTCTTCTTTGTCTACCCAGGTGGCCATCTGTGTATAATTCCCGTGCAGTGTGATGATAACCTGAGTCTTGATGGACTAAGAGTAATCTCTCAATGTCGTAGTCAGCCTCCTTGGCATCATAGAGTCAGATGAACCAAGAAGTTTATATCTTTGGAGTGACCCTCAATCCACAAAGAATGAGAGATGGTGGGTAAATCTGCCAACTTAATGAGTTCTCTGTGGTATAATCATAAGGCACATTCCAGTCTCTCAGAGGGTCCCCAATGAGATTGTGTCCCAATTGCCCACAGAGGTAACCTACTCATCAACACACCGTGACTTCTCTTGCCTCTCTGTCTCACTTCCCACTCTCTTAGATGCTTCCTGAGATCACATACCAAACAGTGTCTGAAACTTTGTCTCAGTATTTTTTTTCTTTCTCTCTTTTCATTTGGGATATCCAAACAAAATCAAAATGAACACACATTTAAAAAGCTTTATGTTTTAAAATAAATACCATTAAATTGCTTTCCAGAAAGACTGAATCTGCATGCACTCCTACTAAATGATCTTTAGTTTCTTTTTTTTTTAACCAAATCAAAGACTTGCCCAAACTTCAGAATCCTGTGTGACAGAGATAACCCCTGGCAGCCCGATAGGAGTAGAGCACTTTTGAAGGTACATTTTGTCATTAATAATTCCAGTGGCTGAAGTTTTAATGAATTGCTCAAAAAACCTAACTCAAAAACCAGTCATGCTTTTTTGCCCAGTGAGTTTTAAAGCTTTGTGTTTTCATTCAGATCTGATAAGTATTTTTATTTCTACTATTTGGCTGGAAACCTAACATAATTTTAAATGGGACCATTTAGACAAGATTCTTTTCATTTAAGCTTCCAATTCCTAAAACATAACCTCTGCTATTTTATGGTTTTCATTTTTTGAACATTCCTCAGAGTCACAGGATCTATGCAAACAAATTTTTAATTGACCTTTAAAGGAGATATTCCACCTTCAAATCTGTTGTTTTCCACATTCAAAACTAATAAGGAAAATTACTCTTGATTTTCTTGTCTCCACCCCCACTAAGTGTTTCAAGGATATTACAAATAAAAGTTTTACATTATCATATTAGGATATGCATGTGCTGGTAACAAAATAGACAAGAAAAAGGAGGTCTCTTTAGGATGAATAAAACCCTTATACCAACTCTACTCACATTCATTAAATTATGTACAAAAAATAGAGGAAACCAAAGGGAAAACGATTCTGAAAATTTATTTTTGTCATGCCAGATATATGTCCCCTTCAAGTAACTAAGATGCCTGGAAAAAGGTTATTATGTTTTCCTTCCCTTTTGAGTCTTGGTTAATTCTCTAATAATACTATGGAAAAATCAATGTCAGTCTTCTAGAACAGATCCTTCAAATGGCTCTGTTTTTATCAAGCAGTGAATCTTTGGAATAATACCTTCGAGGTTGATTGGCAAGATTTTTCTAAAATAGCTCGTAAATACACTGAAACTTATATGGTACTTACAGATTGTGCTGCAATACCTGTGCCGTGGATATAGGCATTTACCTTGTTCCAGCTCCATCCATCCTAGAAAACCAGAAAAGATGAACTGTTATGGTAAAAATGATCATGACAGGATTATGACAGGAGACAGAAACATCTAGATTATAGGTGTTATTTGTATTTGTGTGTGTGTACATGCATGTACATGTTTATACATACCTTCTAAGGCCAGTCTCGGTAAAGATGATTGGGCAAAATATTGACGTATCACTTGATTAGTAATTCAGTAGTATTGATGAGGATAATTGGTCAAAGAACGACATGTTGAGAGATGGAGAAATGATCATTCTTATTACTTATTTCATCCAACAATGTGCCTTATCTTAGGTAAGTGAGTCTTGATGGTGATAGCCCAGGTAGGATTTCTTATGTAAAAAAAAAACAAAAAACAAACAAACAAAAAAAACTTATTTTAAGTAGGGCTAAGGCAGTGTTATTAGAAATAATGATGTGGGGTTCCTGAGTGATTTAGTCGGTTAAGCATTCGACTTCAGCACAGGTTGTGATCTCACAATTCACAAGTTCGAGACCCACATTGGACCCTGTTCTGACAGCTCACGGCCTGGAACCTGCTTCTGATTTTGTGTCTCCCTCTCTCTCTGCCCCTTCCCCACTGTGCTTTCTCTCTTTCTCTCTTCTCTCTCTCTCTCAAAAATAAATAAAAACATTTTTAAAAATTAAAAAAAGAAATAGTGTAGAAAACCACAAAATATTTGTAAGACTCAAGAAGTTTTCCTTACAGAAATAAGATTTGTGGTTATCAGAAATGGGGGTGGGGTTTGGAGAAATTGGATAAAGGTGCTAAAAAGATAGAAATTCTATCTTTTATTCTTCTAGTTATAAGATAAATACTGCAGATGTAATATACAGCAGATGATGATGGTTAACATCATCATCTGATGTCGAAAATTGCTAAGTAGATCCTAAAAGTTCTTGTCACAAAGAAAAAAACCATTACTTCCTAAAAATATATGGGATTATGGATATTAGCTAAACTTACCATAATAATTTTATAATATATGTAAGTCAAGTCATGCTGTCACTAAACTTATATAGTACTATATGTCAATTATCTTAATAAAACTGAAAGAAAAAAATTTTACTAAAAAGATAGTGAAAGATACATTTTTAAAAAGATGGAAAACAGAGTTAAGTTAGCTAGACTGATGGTCCAAGATCAAGGAAATGAAATTAATCATGATGACTATATTTCCCCACACATACATTAAAAAAATTAATGATTTTGTAGATAAGTCTTAGAGAAACCTGAAAATAGCAATTTATATTAAAAAGTATAAAAACTCTAGTGATATTACTTGACTCCCTTTTTTAACATGTGCCTGTCAAAGAAAATAATGCCATAAAAAAGTTTTTCTTTGGTAAGTTCCTTGAGGATTAATATGGATAAACAACCAAGGCATTTTACTTGTTTTCTACATAGAGACAGGGACTGTGTAACTTGTTATATCACATATCTGGACATTTACTGTACTCATTACATGTTAGTATTGTTTCCTATAATTTTCATGCAAATAATATTAGAATGTAATGCTCATACTACAGGAAGATTTGATGATTAGTATCTTTAATAACAACTTAATTTTAAAATATAATCTTTTGGGGGGATATGATTCATTTTGACAGCTTGTCAATAGCATATAATTTTTTGCAATTTTCCCTATTGCATATATTTTCATTGTTACCAATCAGTCTAGGGTTCCATGAAGCTAACTACGTAATTTTAGAGGCTGAAAGTGATGAGTTAGATCTTCCATGGAAGTTGCTATAGCATAATCTAGAAACAACCAGAGGATAGAAGAATCAAGAATCTTACAGACTGTTTTTCCAAGTATGAGGAAGAGCATGTGATCATAAATACAGGGCAGTAAATTCTAGCAGTATATAGGTGGTAACATAATTATGGTAACTAGACTTATTGTGGGAATCATTTTGTAAGATATAAAAATACTAGATCACTATGATGTATACCTGAAACTAATAGGTTACTGTAGATCAATTATGCTTCAATAATTGTAAAAACTATTTGAAAGTAAATCACAAAAAGTCTTGCATTCTGTAGTGATTTGAAAGGCTAACTTGGGGCTCTGTCAACATTCCTAACGCAAAAAAGGGTGCTTCTGCCCATTACTGTATAATTCAATTCTGTAAATATCATTTTCCTTGAATAGGGTACATGTCGTGCCATCAGGTAATCTTTGGCTAACTGCTTCTCTTGCACCACAAGGAAAGCATCACTGGTAAAACAACCAACCAAACAACAAACAAACAAAAAGATAGTGCCAGCAGCTTTTGCTCTTATACTGTATGTCAACACCTGCTTGATGTTCTCACATTTTCTTATAATGTCAATAGTCAGTGAAACAGCTTTGCTGTGGTTGTCTTCCATGGAAGAAAAAAGTGATAGAAGTTGTGTAAACTTTGGAAGGTTTGGGATGACTGTTCTTATCCTGGAGCTATTTTGACAAAGATTTTTTTCATGGTTCAAATCTAATAGCATCGATTTATTTGCCTTAGAAGGTGATAATTTCCTGTTAAAAAAATAAAATTTAGGTAGCCAAACATAACTTCTTTAAGTTTTAAATAAGTTTTGAGATGCCTGGGGGGCTCAGTCAGTTAAGCATCTGACCCTTGGCTTCTGCTCAGGTCATGATGTCGGGCTCTATGCTGGCAGCAGAAGGCATGGTTGGGATTCTCTTGCTGTCCCTTCCCCACTTTCACTGTCACTGTCCTCTCAAAATAAAAATAAGTAAACTTAAAAAAAAGTTTTAAATGAGTTTGGAGTAAGTTTGCCTTCTGATAAGCTGGTGATTAAAATATTCTAGCATAAATTAAATCCTGATACCCTAGGGGCTTTTATTATCAATAGTGTTAGCAAATGGATGATACTAAAACTGAATTCTTACTGATCGAATGAAAGTCACTTTACTATCCTTGATATTGCCACCCTAGTAATTATTAATTATTGATAAACTTGGGCTGTGGCTAAGGGTCCACTTAAGTTATGTATTTACTTTCAAATCTTATACTTAAGTCAGAAACACAGGGGATATAAATCCCTAGCACCTATTTTATTAAAAACTTTGCAGGTGATTTTAAATACAGCCAGGGTGAAATCTTATCTGAGTAGTGTCTCTAATAGTAAACTGATGTGGTATGTTGAACTGCTCACACAGGAAAAGGACTTTTTACAAAATGATTAGACTTGTTTTAAATTTTCTTCTTGCTTCAGAAATCACATTTTTTACTTTCACAATCAGTGTGCTGTCTGAATCTTGATGAAATAGAATTGAGTCTCTAAGTTAGTTTCCAGATTCTTGTCTGGAACTGTAGTGAACAGGCTCCCAGGTGGCTCTTCTTTTTTTTATTTTTTTAACATTTTTTTCATTTTTTGAGAGAGAGATAGAGTGCGAGTGGGGGAGGGACAGAGAGAGAGGGAGGCACAGAAATCGAATCAGGCTCCAAGCTCTGAGTTGTCATCACAGAGCCTGATGTGGGGCTCAATCCACAAGTGGTGAGATCATGACCTGAGCCAAAGTTGGATGCTTAACTGACCGAGCCACCCAGGAGGCCCCCAAGTGGCTCTCATGAGCTGTTCTCTTGATCATACCATGGACAAAAGGGGTGTTTGCAATGACTGAAGAAACAACGGGTGAGAAACCAATGCTCATCATGACGATTTTAGTGGTATCACTATGTGATCTGTATCAAGTGGAAGAATGTATAGCAGCCATAGTAACTTTAACAATTAGTGGGGTGAAATAATATTTGGGAATGGCTTTGTTGATATCAGACATACTATGAGCATTACAGTCTGGATGTGTCAGTTTTTACTGATTGCATACACTATGGAATCCCAAAATGAGTTAATCTAAGGAGACTGAAACTCCTGAACTTCAGTGCTAAGTGAAGACTTGGGGTTATCTGATGACAGATGGTATAGACCTCTGTGACAGCTCTTGATTAATTTATATTAGAAACCACTGCTTTAGACTCTTTGGCAGAGAGAGATGGCTTGAGGCTTTCTTTAGGCAATGATAAACATCACATTTGATACATTTAAACTCTACCATTGTGACTTCCATCTTAATAGCATATATAGTGATTTTATAAATATGTCCTCTAAGGGGCACCTGGGTGGCTCAGTCGGTTGGGAGGCTGACTTCAACTCAAGTCATGATCTCACGGCCTGTGGGTCCGAGCCCCATGTTGGGCTCTGTGCTGTCCGCTCACAGCCTGGAGCCTGCTTCAGATTCTGTGATTCCATCTCTCTGCCCCTCGCCCACTCAAGCTCTGTCTCTCTCTGTCTCAAAAGTAAAATAAACATTGAAACAAATTTAAAATAAATAAATAAATATATCCTCTAAGAAATCCCTAAAATGATGTTGTTACAACAGATGGTATGACTCTGAAATATAAGAATTCCTACATCTACCAGAAAGAAAATTTGTTTTATTAAATTTCAGTTCGATTAGTACTGATGCAGATTACATATATACTTTTGACAGAGCCACTGGAACTTAAATTTCTATATAAAATATTATTTGGAAAAGAATTAGTTTGACATAGGTTTCCAAGTTATGAAGAACATTAAGAGTTGGTTGTTTGTTTGTTTGTTTTAGGCTTCTTCGTATTATTTTATTCTAGATAGGAAGGAAGCCTTAGTTCCATAGTTATTAAGAAGCAGAGTAGCCAACATCAATCTCTTATTGACAGGTCCAAGTCAATTTGAATAATTAATCTAAGAGTTGATAATGAATTTACATTCAATGATACTGATCAACTTTATTCCTAACAGTTTTCTTTGCTCATTAGGAAAATAATGCTGTGTTAGACAGGAGAAATAGATCTAAGAGGATAAAGAGTCATCTAAGTGTCTTGTAGCATAAGGAAATCTACCCTGATTTAATCCATCCTAAGATTACACAATTTCAGGCAGAATTGAAAGACCAATGTACAAAAGAGGAAAAATACCTGCCTAAAAGCCACTGACTTTACATAACAACCACTTTCTTGGACTTTAATGATATTTTTTGCAATCTGTCTACTATATATCCTTGCATGATGGGTGAGAAATGGCTACAAATTCTTTGTCACTCTTTCTGTTGAAAGGTTGATTTGGTTGCCCATTCTGAGCTGGCCAGTGAATTCCTTAATTAATAGAATATGGCATAATTGATGCTGTGCTAGTTACAGGCCTAGACTTTATGAAGACTGGAAGGTTTTGCTTTCTTTACCATGAAATGACACTCTTGAAACATTTCTTAGATGCTGGACAGCACACTATGAGAACCCATATAAGAGCCCACGTGAGGGGGCACTGATTGATAGGTGGGCTACCTGTTTTTGTTGGGCTCCCACATCTATTGGCAGCCATGTGATGAACCATCCTGGGTGGTCCAGCCTAGCCAAGCCCACAGATGACTGTAGCCCAGCCCATGTTTCCTGGCACAGAAGCATCACTCAATGGAGCATAGTAAACCCACAGAAATGTTAGAGATAAAATTGTTATTGTTTTAAACCACTAATCACTGAGGTGCATTACTACATAGCAGTAGATAGCCAAAGCACTTTCATGTCTGAAAAGAAAACCCTGCTCTTTCAGTCTGAACAAAGTTCAGAGAATAGGACCTGAAATTATATTTATTCCTAATACAAATACCAGGTGACAAACTCAGCAAGAGCTAAAAACAAGTCCAGTAGACTGGCCAGGGCCTAGCATCTGAAACACATGCTATAGCAATATAAAAATGCTTAACATAAAGTAACACGTGCATCTCAGATAATTGGCATTTACATTTACATTTATCTAACATGCCATCCAGAGACAGTTATACTCCAGGTATCACATATCCAAAAAAATCATCAGTTTTTAATGACAATGTGGGGAAATAAACAATAAGAATGAATTAATAAGCCATGAATCCTCTATTATCAGAGGTAACTTTATAATAAATTCTGGTGCAGGTAGATATAGATTTTGTGAGTGTCAAAAGTTTATACAATTTTTAGAGCCCTCGACAATGAAAATAGGTGAATGTAGAATTTGGTTCGAAAATGAAAAATTGTAAGAATCAAAAGAGAAATCAAATCACATTACAAATTTTGAAAAGCTGACAAATATCACAACTGTCAAGTCCAGAAAACTGAAATATGTATTAACTGTTTGGTACATCTCAAAGGCTGTCCAGCTTCCTGGCACCCTCCTTCCCACACTGTTTCCCTTGTTCTGTGGACCCTTTTTGACCCTTATTGGTGTGAATTTCAATGAACAGTCCTACTTCTGAGAGTGGTGACAACTGACCAGGTTGATAATCTTAGAGATGTACATAAGCTCTAACAATAAATGCATGTATGTACTTTCAGTTTTAAAAATAGAGTTTATATATTTTATCTCATCCCATCTTCATAGTCCTGTAAATGGATTATTATTGCCACCTATCTCTTGATGATGAGATTATGCTTCTACTTGGCCGAAATTGTTTAAATTGCAAATGATATAACTGCAATTGAAAGAAGATGTTTTATGGCTCCAAAGACTGTGATCTTTTCTTTATATTACCTGGACATTATGCATGTGCTTTCCAGAAGTTTGTACATGGAATGGCAATATATGTTAGACTTGTGATAAAAAAAAAATAGACTAAAAAATGTTTATCAATAAAAGATTTCAAAATAAATAATTACCAGAAAGTAAGTTTGGTCTAGTTGGACCTATTTAGACCTACACTTTATAAAGTGTGTTTTTTAAAAGTATATACCTGTACAAAATGGACAGTAGTCTGAAAATATTTGCCCTTATGTATAGTTGTTACTGTGAGATGTAAAATTCAGGGGGATTTGGTGTGCACGCGCGTGCGCGTGCGCGTGTGTGTGTGTGTGTGTGTGTGTCTGTGTGTCTGTGTGTGTGTCTGTTTGGAATTCACTTATTAGTATACTTCAAATTTGTGGTGAAGTAATGGATGATTTATTTTTTTATTTTTTTATTTTTGATATAGAGAGCTCTAGCGGGGAAGGGCAGAGAAAGCAGGAGAGAGAGAATCCCAGGCAGGCTCTGCACTATCAACACAGAGCCTGAGGCAGGGCTCAAACCCACAAACTGTGAGATAATGACCTGAGCTGAAACCAAGAGTCGGACGCTTAAATGACTGAGCCACCCAGGTGCCCCAGATGATTTTTATTTTTAAAAATGTTTTATTTTTGAAACCTCTGAAGAGTAGGATGCATTCCTTATTGACATTCCTTAGTTTGGAAGGCATATATTTTCATATTAACTAGGGTTGAGTGTAAAGAATCTAGATGTATCTAGATGCCAACAGGGAGAGAGAAATTTTCTCAAGTGGCGGTACTGTGTTCAGAGCACAGGCATCTGTTTTTTTCTTCTAAAACCTGAGGCTTTTCTATGACTTTCAGTCTTCTGGAATTATTTAATCTGATAATATAGGGGACAGGGACTTTGCCTTGCCCGAATTTTTGGCATTTTAATTGGATTCACAACTTGACACTTGAATATCACATAATACCCTATACCAAAAATATTTGAAAAGGAGGCATTCTTGAATATCTTACAGTTTCTCCAATTATGGTAATTTTCCAAGTTTACTACTATTTCTTTAATACATCTCTCAACCCAAAAAATACCTAAATTAAGGTTGAGAGAATAAAGTGTGAAAATCACCTGTAGCCTTTGTCCAAGAGGACAATTCTTATTTTGTCCTTTATAATTTTGAGGGGTTCCCTAACATTCTTTTTTTTTTGAGTGGGGAGCTTTTGCCAGAGATCAGTAGCACTGACCTTATATTGCTGAGAACAAGAAACACACATGCTTTGCCTTTCCCTATGGCCTTGTTTACCTGGAGGCTCTAACCTGGTCTAGGGTCAAGAATCAGACTTGTTTATTCAGGTTTTCTAATTCAAATAGTTGGGCAGTAAATGAACAGAGGAACATGATTATGTCAACGAAAGGTCAATCAAAGTTCAGGTCTTCAGAGTCAGCCTCTGGAAGAGGAAATGTTTGTGTTCTTAGTAATTTTTGTCACAAATATTAAATGCGTGACTGACTCTCAGCATTAAAGAACATTTATAAATACACTGGATTTTTTCCTTAGACTGAAAACCAAATGATCACATTTATAAAATTTTTTCATCCCTAAGGTTTAATTTAGGTAGCACAGTTAACTGGAAGGGGGTAGTCCCCTTTTAAAGTCTTACAAACGTTTTCCTTGTACAGAATTCTATTATAGGGCTTTCATATTCTACACCATCTCTCTACACATCATCTTTCCCACTGACTTGTAAGGTCTTTTAAAAATATATCTTTTATAATATTTATCTTTTATCACAAGAGCTAATCAGAGGGCTGAGAAACAGTAGCTATTCAATGAATGTTTTCATAAATGAATCTGTGCATGAACGAATAAACTAAAATCTTTCCCAATATCTACTACTTACTTATGTCAAAAAATCCCCTGGTCTCTTCTCCCTGCTTTCCCTCCAAATAACTGCTTTTAAGGTAGTATCATTGATCCCCACAGAGTTTAACCACATTGCCTTTAATCTCAGGTTTTACCCGCTATTGTGATTGCTTTCCTGCAATCCCAAATTGTTTTCTCCCTTATCTTTGAGGTTAAGTTTGGAAAGTGTGTCATTCTAGAGATCCCTGAGATTCAAGAGTGCTATTTGCTATTTTGAGGCATTCTACCAGTTATTGTGACAGTGGAATATATTGTCAATATTAATTGGTTTCTCTGATAAGTTCCTGCTGTGTAATTCAGTGCAGGAAATGGAAATCATAAACCAGTTATACATTTTCATAAATATCGACAAATAAAACACTGGACAGTTTTACGCCCAACTCTAACATTTATTTGTATCCTTTGTCACCTGGATAGCAATATCCTTAAGTATGTATTTTCCGCTATTAGTCTGCAGCAAACTTCATATTTGTTGGGCTTATTACAGTTTATTATTCAAATGCAAATTGGAGCTGCCAAATTTTGTGTGACTTATAACTAATGTTCCAAATAATGTTTGCTTTCATTGTATTAAGTTACTGCACATGGAGTATGTGGGGATTTAGTGTGGCAATGGAATACAGAGCTCTGTGTCATCATGAAAAGAGAGGTTTTTTGATTCTGGCCTCTCTGCAAACTTTCGTGTTCATCACCTGTTGTTGTGATCCCGGATTATACCAGCCAGGATTATCCCAGCCATGCTTTGATGTACACACCATCCTCCTGCATTAATTAGTAGGATTGGTTCTGAGGGCTCCAGATGGGCCACCCATATCTCATGAGTTATTCTGCGAGAGGTGGGGTAGGATGATTTTGTGTAGTACGATTCTCATATGGAACCACTAGTCTGTGATGTTTTTACTCCTTGTCAAAGATAGATTTATCACTCTTCCCACTATTCTGCCAGAAATGTACCTGTTACATTTGCAATCTCACTAGACAAACAAAAATACCTCATTTGAATAAGATTGGTGTCATATACAGTAAAATGACAGGAGAGGGGAAGTTAAAAAACAAATCAAAACAAAACTGAGCTGTTTGGGTTTATAGTAGCAAAACCTACCCTATTTTAAGCACTATTTCCTTTCTTCAAAATAAACAATCAAAACCCTCAAAACCAAGTACATTGAGAGTTGTCACAATTTCCTGAAGAGAAATCTAGTATTCCAGTTAAAGATGATACTTCATCCTCACCTTAGAAATAAACATATATTTTAAAGTTGAATAAGTAAAAGTTTTAAAAGCGAAAAAGTATGGCAAGCATCCTAATTCCTATGAGAAAAAGACAGACTTCTCATGGACCTCCTTGTTAAGATGATTACTCCCTGTTTATAATTGCTCTGCACATAGGGAGTAAGTTCCTCTCCCTTCCTTCTTTCCTCTCCTTCAAACAAATAGTTCTGAGCAACTAGGATTAGCATATGGTAGCCACCATGTAAGTAATGGTTCCTAGCTTCCTTTCACTTAATAGAGATTCCTAGTATAATATGTCATGAATCTGAAGGAAACATTTAGGAAAATACCACTTATCTGTGGCAAAGTTGCTATGTTCATATATATTAAAAATATATACGTACAAAGGATATGGACAGACTGTGCCTCGCATGGACTTGAAATTTGAAACGAACCTTTGAAATAATGTAATCAATGATACAAAAGAACAATGGAAATTAAAGCAAAATACCCCATTTTACATATATTAAGTTAAAAATCTTACATATATAATATATATACTAGTGGATATGAGAGATTATAACATTGCACTAATTTCTGTTATTGAAGTGGAAAATAAGCAAAAATCTGTTTGGAAAAATGACCAAACTGGTGATGAAAAATTAAGTGCTCATTGCTCTAATTCTATGCCCAAATTATATTTGCCCAAAGTGAAAAAAATCGAAAGAAAAAAATAAGTATGTATATCAAGATGTTGAATGGAGTTTTGCTTATCATACTAAAACATTATAATGTGGTCTAAATGTCCATTATGAGGAAAGGTTAAGTCAGTTATACTTTAATTAAGTGGAATAATGTATAAATGGAAAATAATTATGAATGTTTCTATTCAAAATGTATACATAGACAGTACATAAGAATGTGACATCCCGAGATGGCAGGATTATGGATGATTTTAAAAAATGCTTTAATTGCAGTCTTAATGCTTTTATGGGTTATATAATGGGCTCACTTTTTTTTTAACTTTAATTTTTTTAAGTTTATTTATATTGAGAGAGAGAGACAGCAAAGGCAGGGGAGGAACAGAGAGAGAGGAAGAGAGAGAGTCCCAAGTAGGCTCCACACTGCCAGTGCAGAGCCCAATGTGGGTCTCGAACTCATGAACCATGAGATCATGACTTGAGCTGAAATCAAGAGTTGGATGCTTAACCGACTGAGCCACCCAAATGCCCCTCATGTTTTGTAATCATAATCAGTCGTGAATATTCAGGGGTGAAATTAATGTGTCTTTTCTTTTTTAAATTTTCTTTAAAATTTACATAAAGTTTACACTTCTATTTTACAGTTTTTTTTATTTTGCTCTTTTATTGTACAATTCATTTTGTAAAAAGCATACAGTCATGAAGTCACAATGACAACCCAGACATAGAACAAAATGTAGAAAAAGTTCCAGCCTCCAAAATTCAACTATACCACTGATAGTCAACTACTAACTACCCTATCCCCAGCCTTGCTTTTTTATTCCCCCATAGCTTTGTCTCTGAGAGAATATAAGTAGAATTATAGAATATGTACACTTTTGACTCTGGCTTATTCTACCCAGCATAATGCATTTGAGATTTAAAAAGGCTGCTGTATAAGTTCTTCCTTATTGCTGATTGGTTTCCTGTTATGTAAATATACCACCATTTGTAGTTCTTTCTTATTGCTCACTGATATCCTGTTATGTAAATGTACCACCATTATTTTATCTGTTCCCCAGTGGAGGGATATATGGGTTGGTTTCCCAGTTTGGGACAATCACAAATTAAGTTGCTACATAAGCATTTATGTGTAAGTTTTCTTTTTAGTGTGTATAATTTTTATTTTTTTAATGTTTATTTATTTATTTTGAGAGGGAGGGAGAGGGAGAGAGAGATCATGAGAGGCAATGGGCAGAGAGAGAGGGAGAGAGAGAATCCCAAAGCAGGCTCCACACTTTCAGCAAAAAGACTGATGCTGGGTTGGAACTGTGAGATCATGACCTGAGCTGTAATCAAGAGTCAGACACTTAGATAAACCACATCTTCTTGATCCATTCATCTGTTGATGGACACTTAGGTTCTTTCCATGTTTTGGCTATTGTTGAGAGTGCTGCTATGAACATTGGGGTACATGTGCTCCTTTGCATCACCATTTCTGTATCCCTTGGGTAAATTCCTAGCAGTGCTATAGGAGGATTAGGAGGAACTTGACGGAGGAACAAGGGTGAGAGGCAAACCATGAGAGACTCTTGAATGCTGACAAAAACTGAGGACTGATGGATGTGGGGGGGAGGGGGGATGGGCATGGAAGAGGACACTTGTGGGGATGAGCACTGAGTGTTACGTGGAAACTAATTTGACAATAAACTATTTGTAAAAAAAAAACAGAGAGGCGCCTGGGTGGCTTGGTCGGTTGGGCGTCTGACTTTCGCTTGGGTCATGATCTCGCGGTTCGTGGGTTCGAGCCCCGCGTCGGGCTCTGTGTTGACTGCCAGCTCAGAGCCTGGAGCCTGTTTCAGTCTGTGACTCCCTGTCTCTCTGATCCTCCCCTGCTCGCGCTGTCTCTCACTCTCTCTCCTGGAAATAAATAAAACATTTAAAAAAATTTAAAAAAAAAGAAGTCAGACACTTAGTTGACTGAGCCACCCAAATGCCCTTTTTGTCGTGTGTATTTTAATTGAGATAATATTAAGTTTGCATGCAAGTGTATGAAATACTATGAAGAGATCTCATGTTTCCCCTAATGGTAATGTTTTGCAAAACTATTGTATGGTAGGACAGCCAGTATATTTGCAATGATTCTGGGTCCTATTTGAATCTTTTACTTTAGCAAGCCTTACTCTATTAGGTTTACCATGCAGGTTTTGGCCTATTGTAGGCTGTGTTTCTATAGAGGATGTCATCTGTAGAGCCGTTGCCATGTTGTTTTGGTTTCTCAATTTACCTCTTGCCTCTGGAACTCCTGCCAGTTCCTGCTGGTGCTGCTTGTGGAGGTGGAAGAGCTTTGCCCAGGCCACGTCACTGGGTGTCTCTGGATGGGCAGAGGGATCTCAGGGCCCTGGGAGTTAAGAGATCTCTTGGGCCTGGCTGTTTGAATATAACTGGTGCCCTTTTGATTCTTTTGCTTCCCTACCCCCTTATTTATAGGTTTTTGTGTGAAAACAGGTTTTCATTTCACTTGGGTAAATAAATACCAAGGAGTAAGATTGACAGTCATATGGCAAGTATATGTTTAATTTTAAAACTACCAAGTTTAGGGGCACCTGGGTGGCTTAGTTGGTTAAGTGTCTGACTTTCGCTTAGGTCATGATCTCGAGGTTCATGGGTTCGAGCCCCGCGTCGGCTCTGTGCTGACTGCCAGCTCAGAGCCTGGAGCCTGTTTCAGTCTGTGACTCCCCCTCTCTCTGACCCTCCCCTGCTCCCGCTGTCTCTCTCTCCTAGAAATAAATAAAAAATATTAAAAAAAAAAAACTACCAAGTTTAATTTATAAACTACCAAAATGCTTTTCAAAATGGTGTGCTAGTTTTGCATTCCTAGAAGACATCTATGAGAGTTCTAGTGGTCTCTAGGGTATGCACCCTCACCAGCACTTTCTATTTATTTTACTTTAGCCCTTACAAGTATAGTGGTATTTCATTTTGTTTTTAATTTGTACTTCCCTATTTCCTGATGATATTAAGTATCATTTAGATGATGTGCTTGTTTCACATCCTTATACATTTTTTGGTAAAATTTCTTTTCAATTCTTTTACCCATTTCTTATAATTCTCTTCTTATTTGCTTTTGAGAGTTCTTAATATAATTTGGATATAAGCCCTCTATCAATAGCTTGCAAATACCTTCTCTACTTTATGGCTTGTCTTTTTACTGTTTAACCTTGTCTTTTGAAAAGCTGATGTTTTAAGTTTTGATGAGGTCCAGTCTATCAATCTGTTCTTTATTGGATCATTTTTATGATCAATTTGCGTTTAATTTTTATATAAGGCAAGATGCATGAGTGAAAGTTCTTTATTGTTTTGCTTATGGATATCCAATTTTTCTAGCACCATTTACTGAAAAGACTATTTTTTATCCTTTGAATTCCTTGCATGTTTATTGAAAATCAATTGAACATGCTGTTGACCTTTGAACAATATGGGTTTGAACTTGCATGAGTCCATGTATAGTCAGATCCCCTGCCAAGCCCTGCAAAAAGTTTAATTGTTTCCAGTTGGTCCACAGCTTGTAAGAAGACTCCAAGGTGGTTAAACAGCGGCCTAGTTGGTGCAGGGAGAGAGGTTCAGGCAGAAGTCCAGACATCAGGGGGATGCCAGAGAGGATTCTCAAAAGACACTGTGCTCTGAAGGCTCCTAGTCCTGCTTGAGAGAGAGCCGAACTTGGTCAGCCTAGCCTGGGGGCCAGCCTGCAGAATTTGTCACGTGGTTGCCATCTTCTTGATGAGTTTCACCTCTTCAACCAGGAAGTGATTGTCTAGTAACTCAGGGAACCTGCGCAGGCAGAGCCTAGAGCATGCAGATACAAAAGGGTCTGCTTCAGGTTTTTCCCCAGCACCGTGGCACCTTCCTTGGTGTCCAGGGTTTTACGCCACTTATCCTGGGATGACTTCTGCACGTCTTGGAAGAGGGTGCTGCTGCTGTGCTGGTTTTGCATCTTCCAGAGGCTTAGGAAGCCCTTGCACTTCTCCTCAGCAAGGGCAGCTTGCAGAAGTGTCCCATGCCTTCCAGCCACATCATCATCCTGGTGGGAATAGAAGAAGCCCAGAGAAAGGTAAGTGTAGAGGCGCACAGTTGCATGTTGACCCAGTGGTTGACGGCAGCTTCCACCTGACAGGAATAATTCTGAGGAATCTGGGAGCCTGTGGTTGATTGACAATAGGAACTAAGCTAAACCAAACCAAACCAAATGGTGTAGGTTGGTCACGCAAGAAGAGGGTGGTTGAGACAATGACTTCTAAGGTTGCAGCTAGAAAAGAAATTGGAAGAGGGGGCATTCCTCAGTCTAGATATTGTTGGAGCCATAGACAGATCTTGGGGATCCCCAGACACCCTGCCTATATGAGTATTTTTTACAGTACAGTACTGTAAATGTATTTTCTCTTCGGATTTTCTTACCATTTTTTTCTCTGGCTTTATTGTGAGACTACAGCACTTAATACAAATAACATACAAAATGTGTGACACTAGACTGTTTATGTTGCGGGTCCAGCTTCCCCATCAAAATTAAGTTATTTGTAGCAAAGTTTGAGAGAGTCAGAAGTTACAGGTGGAGGGACGTCTGAGTGGCTCAGTCAGTTGAGCATCCAACTCCTGATTTCGGCTCAGGTCATGATTCCAGGGTCTTGGGACGTAGCTCCTTGTGGGCTCCTTGGTGAGTGTGGAGCCTGCTTAAGATTCTCTGTCTCTCCCTCTGCCCTTCTATCCTGCTCACACTCACTGTCTCTGTCAATCTCTAAAATAAAAAATAAAAAGTGGGTTTTCCGCTACGTGGGGGTCGGCACCCCTAACACCCTTACCCACCCCCTCTTCTTCACACTGTGCAGGGATCAGCTGTTTATGTGTAGATGTGTTCCAGTTTGTGAACTCTTCATCCACTTCCATTGGCCCCCAGGTCTATCCTTTCTCCAGCACGGAACTATCTTGGCTGCTGCTTTATGTGTAGATATCAGTTACTGTGAACCTTAAACTTGGTTCTACTTTTTCAAAATTCTTTTGGCTAACTCACCTCACTTATTTTCTCATAAAAACTTAAGGTTACCTTGTCAATTTATTGAAAAAAAAAAAACAGACAAAAAAGATAACAAAAAGTAACAGCGACTCTGCTGAGGTAGCTAATGGTATGGTCCGAATCCGCAGCTCCAGGAGTAGAGGATTATCTTTCTGTTCCCTTCCCCCAGCTGCAGTTCTTTAAAGAACTTTAAAGGCAAGAGGCTTTTGCTGCCCTAACCCCAGATGCTTAAGCCTTTTTTTTCTGCAGGAGGAGTAGGTGAGAAGAGTGTGGCCAGGACTCTGTGCTTTGCCACAGCTGTTTACCTCTCTGACGCTTGCACTGAATGGAGGTTCCCCCAGCCATCATGTCCTGACCCAGCCCTTTTCTGTGGAGCTCCGGTGAGGTTTTTGAAGAATCTGTGAGGAAGTGTGTCTGTGGCCCCCAGGGATTCTATATTCTCATTCCTGCCCACATTTGACCTTTAGAAAGGGATTAAAGGGCACCTGGGTGGCTTAGTCGGTTGAGTGTCTGACTTCAGCTAAGGGCATGATCTCACAGTTTCTAAGTTCCAGCCCTGCGTGGGGCTCTGTGGTAACAGCTCAGAGCCTGGAGTCTGCTTTAGATTCTGTGTCTCCCTCTCTCTTTCTCTCTGCCCCTCCCCTGCTTGCACTCTCTGTGTGTGTCTCTCTCTCAAAAATAAATAAATATTTAAAAAACTGAAAAAAAAGAAATGGGTTAAACATTTTACCTGAATTTGGCCTATTGTCCTGTGGCCACAGGCAGATTCTCCCCTGGGTATGCAAGTTCTCGTAAACTTTTTCTTCTTGGAGACTGCTTTTCTCCTTACATTTCAGGTCAGTCTTTTGCTCTAAGACCTTATCTCTCTGATGGGTTCAAGAAAATTTTGAAGTTGTTGATTGCCTGGCATTTGTGGTTGTTTTTGTTGTAACCGTGGAAGCAATGCTCTTTCCAGCTTTCTGCATTTTAAACAGAAATCAAAGTTTCTTTGGTTTCTTCTTGGATGTGGCAAAATGTTTGAGCAGGATTCCAACTTTCACTTGAAGGTTAATCCAAAAATCACCGATCTAGCCAAACTGACAGGTTTGAATCATGCACGAAATCGTAGTCCCAAACACTTTATCCATTGCACTGTAACACTAAGGGTGAGAGAGAGCTGTATCTGTTGTTTCAGTTGCTTTGGTCAGTCAGTTGTGCATTAACTATATATATATGAATATTTTTTGGAAAGAAATAAAACCACCTTTATTCACAGATAATGTGATTGTGTATGCTGACAATCCCAAAGAACCTACAAAAACCCTCTGGAATTAATAGGGGAGTTTAGCAGGGTCACCGGATACACTGTCAATATACAAAAGTTAATTGCAATGTACAACCGGAAGTTGAAATTTTTAAAAGCCATAAAAAGTAAGTTGATATAAATCTAATAAGAATGTTAAAGATTTATATTCAAAACATTGATGAAAGTAACCAAAAGAAGACTTATGTAAATGGAAAGATGTACCACATCTCTTTTTGATACTCCTTTCTTTCATTTCCTTCAATAGGACCACAATAAAAGCCATACTGGTCATTCTTGAAGCCTGAGGAGGAAGGGGGGTAGGAGGTATGCAACAGAGACAAAACATAATTTGATATAAATCATTAAACATGGGTCATTAGATTTCATCAGTAGAAATTTTATACTGAACCCCTTTGTTCTTTGCAAGTTTTTGTGCCATGTTTTCTTCTCTCTCCCACTGTCTTCTTGTCTCTAGATCCCTTTGTTTCTTTCTCTTTCCTCTATCTGCTCCACATTCCCAATTTCTAATAAATATAATATTTAAGCAAAACTCCCTATAGACAATGTTAGAAGATACTACTGCCAACAGTATAGTGTTAGAAACTACTATTTATGATAGCAAATCTAATTGTTACATTACTGTCTGGTAGGGGTTATGGCCTTCCTTCTACAGATAAACTCAGTCTAAGGAAAATTAAATTATATCCTCAGGTAATGGAGGCAATAAGAAGTAGAATCATAATTTGACTTTAAGTTTAATTCCAAAAAATGTCCTTTATTTTCTTTCAACTTCAAAGTTTGCATAACCTCAGATTTCACTATATGATCATAGATTTATGGACACTTGGAAGAGCCGGTGGATTTTAATTTTTTTGGCTAGATTTAAAATGAAACAAAACAGCTAACAGAATGAAGAAAAATTGCTGTTTGGTCTTCACTAACATAAGGATTGCAGAGGGGGAGGTGATGGTTAGAGTTCTATAATGATCAGGTTTTATCTCCATGCTTAGCAATTTTTTTCATAATAAAGCTTTATTTATCAGCATAACATTTACCTCTGGCAACAACTTGGCCTATTTTCCATATTGGAATTGATTTTAATTCTTAATTTTCAATCTGTTGAAATGTGATAGAAGATTTAATGTAGACTTAGCGATTTTACTGGTTTAAAAATAAGTATAGAGATCTGTTTTTAGTGAATAGTCAGAATGAGTTTGTCATGAAGTTAATGAATACTAAGCTCTAGGGTCCCTCACTGACTTCCTCTTTGGCCTTATTTTGTATTTGTAATGTATTTTTATAGAGCCTCCCCTGCCTCACCGCACCCCCACCCCCACCCCATACCATTGTATACATTTTAGCTCCACAAAACTGATACCTCCATCCCTGGGCACAATTAAAAATAATTTTTTTTCATGTTTATTTACTTTTTAAAGAGGGAGAGACAGAGTGTGAGCAGGGGAGGGGCAGAGAGAGAGAGGCAGACACCAATCTATAGCAGGCTCCAGGCTCTGAGCTGTCAGCACAGAGCCTGACATGGGCTCGAGCTCACCAACCATGAGATCATGACCTGAGCTGAGGTCAGATGCTTAGCTGACTGAGCCACCCAGGTGCTCCATCACAGTTTTTAATCTTTCATAGTTTTAAGTATTTTTCTACCAGTTTGGCTGAGAAAGTTTTGAGATATAGTCTTATTTTACTTTTGCTTCTCATAAAGTCTCACAGGAATCAGGCTGCTCTTTAATTAAGGGGAAATAGTATTCCAACAAGCTATCATTTGAAACAACAAAGCACTTCTGAAAAAAATGACTTTTGGCAAATAAATGCAAAGATATCTTTTAGATAATTACATATCTGTGTTCAGTATTGAAAGTTTTGTGTTACAAAAAATTAAGTAAAACATCAAGAAATTTGCAGGTATATTGCTTTAGAGACGATATAGAAAATGAGGTAAAAAAAAACATCTGAATATAGAAGAATGAAAAACATAAATGAATTGAGAAAATGTGACTGCAATAAACTATTTTTAGGCTTTATCTTTGCTGAAGGCATTTCTTTATGAATGATAATTTTGAGAAAATATGCTGTCCAATTGATCAAAACCTAATATAAAAGTAATTGTTGCACAATACTCTGGGTAATTCTCAAGAAGTGCATTCCTGACAATTTAAAAGACAGTTATGATGTACACGAGTTCAATATACCACCTTGTTTGCAAGTACAATTCATTTTTGAATACAAATTAAAATTCTTCTAACTCAGATAAGAATTGCTAACCTAAATTTCATATGGTGAATGAAATGTGTCTGTTTTGAAAGGCAAAATCACTTTACCCACTGTGCATTGTGAATGATGAGTTTTCTACACCTGGAAGATATTTGGTTCTATAATTTTAATGATGTTGACCATACTTAGTTGATTTTTTTGTGATTTATTAAACAGCTATAGTATTTTATTTGCATTCACAAATCACCATAACATTCATTATACTCTTGGACTTTAGGATGAAAAAGCAAAAGAAGTGAAATAGAGTGTCCATGAAGGAAAACCATTCTAAATAAAAAATAGATTATAGGGGCACCTGGGTGGTTCAGTTAGTTAAGCGTCCGACTTTATCATCCCACTGTTCGTGGGTTCGAGCCCCACATCGGGCTCTGTGCTGACAGCTAGCTCAGAGCCTAGAGCCTGCTTCAGATCGTGTGTCTCCCTCTCTCTCTGACCCTCCCCTGCTCACTTACTCTCTCTCTCTTTCTCTCTCTCTCAGAAATAAATAAATAAAAACATTTAAAAAATAAAAAAAAATAAATTATAGATCTATTGGTGGTAAGTAATGAGAGTAATCATTTTCAAAGGAAAATTTGGAGGATTATTCCAATTTGAGATTTTACCTAAACATATGACTTTATTTAGAACTGACTTTACTCAAAGAATTCAGTAAAAACATTACCTTATACATCTTTAAAGTGACATTGTAAATTCTAATAACTGATGAGTCCTTCTTGATGAATATACCATGGCAATTAAGGAAGCATATTCGTGCATTTACCTGATAGAAGTGTGTGTGTGTGTGTGTGTGAGGAGGGGGTGGTGGTGATGTGTGTTTCAGTCACTCAGATAAGAGTCACTGCTGTGCTGACTCTTTTAAGATTTGGGTTTCAGTTTTTAAGAAAAAAAATCCTTCAGGGGCATCCGGGTGGGTCAGTCAGTTAAGTGTCCGACTTTGGCTTAGGTCATGATCTTGTGGTCTGTGAGTTTGAGCCCCATGTCGGGCTCTGTGCTGACAGCTCAGAGCCTGGAGTCTACTTCGGATTCTGTGTGTGTGTCTCTCTCTCTGCTCGTGTAAGGCCACAAGTCTAAATGTCTAAACCAAACTGACTCCATGACAGGCTTTAAGTTTCCCCTCTGAACTAGAAGGCCTGAATTTCAGCTTCCCCGAAACTATCAGGTAGTTATACATTTCCCAAGGCAGGAGTAATTACCCTTGCAACACCCAATCAGGAAAGGCCAGCGACCACCCTCCACATTGTAAAGGGAGAGGTCTGGAGATAGAAACTATAGATAGGACCCGGTTACCTAATGTTAAAGTTAACCCGTTAGTCGCCGAGTAAGACCCTAGGCTCACTCTGTGATTGGTTAAATTTAAAGGTACTCTAAACGTTGTAATTGGATCCTGCCAAAAGTAACGAATACTCTAGACAATGTGTATGGTCAAACCCGCTGTCAATGATGTTGAATTATTATGATTGGATCATTGTTCCCATGTCACAACTTCTGTAACTCCCCCGTCACAAACCTCATAAAAACCCTACTCTGCCCTTGTTCGGGGCTCTCAGCATGGATCCATTGCATTGGTGAGGTCTGGGAGCCCGAGCTTAAGTCCATAATAAAGCCCTTTGCTTTTGCATATGTTACTCGGACTCCTTGGTGGTCTTGGGATTTTGGGGAGATCGCGATCTGGGCATAACACCTGCTCCTCCCGTTTTTGCTCATGGTCTCTCTCTCAAAAATAAACAAACATTAAATTTTTTTTTAAAAAGCCTGCAGATTTTTGAATTATCTACTTTAATTAAGTGATTATATTTCAATTGTAAAGTTCATTTAACATACTTAATTTCACTCTTAATCCTTTTTATAGATGGTTTAATATTGGAGTTATATTAATCTCCAAGTTCTTGGGTTGATTTCAAAATATGGATCTTCCACTGAAAAAGCACATAAATGATTTGTTGGCTTTGTCTTTATCCCTGAAACTGTAGAAACACATGCTAATTCACCCAGCTCTGCTATCAAGAACTTCTGGCTAAATAAACTAATCCCTAGGGTTTTCAATATGTGGTTCTTAGTTTTATTGAAATCAGTCTCCAAAATGTAGGGTGAGCTTTTAGGGAACAAAACTATGCAAAATCACAGCTCCATAATATTCTTGAAAAAAATAGTGGTAGTTATATTTTTAGGAAGTTATACTTTATTTTGAGTTATTTTTTTCCAGTAATTTTGATGGTGTTTTTTGAGGACTGTTCTGCCAGGAGAAAGGGGTTGTTCTCTTTGGAATAGGCATGCTTCACAGGTTTACATAAATTAAGAAGAAAGTACATTAAATGAAAACCAAAACTAAGAAGAAAAAATTTGAAATCTATTCTACAATGAGATTAAAACAGTCTATTGTTACAATAAGAAAACTCTTCATGTATATCAAAGCATAAGTCCTGAAAAGTGCTAGGTTTGATTAAGTCAGTAGATGGAAACTTTTTGTAGGTTGATATGTGGTATGTCTTGCTGGTTTTTCAACTAATAGCCGCATGTTGGAGACTGCCTCCCTGTAAGAGTCATTTTCCCCATGGAGGCATTGGCTATTGAAAGGGGATAGAAGAGAACAAAGTGATCAGCGTTGAACATCAAGTCTATTCTATTGTTCTCAGTGTACTATGCTGAGCTTTCTCTATAGACCTAACAAATATTGAATTTCATATGAAATAGAGAATTTTGAATATAATAAAATCTTACTCTTTTTTTTTTTTGAAACTGTTATTTGCGATAAAGAGTTTAGTTAGCTCTTGGTCCCTGGTTCCTGGAAAGTAACCTATAAACCCTGGGAATAAGGAATTTTGTTGGACTGTGTTTCCAGTTCTTGAGGGGTGGCTTCTAAATTTTGAGAATTTCCTAAGGGATAGGGGTGTCTTTGTTATTCATGGTGTGCTTCTTGGACTCTACCTGGCAGTTTATGCTAATGAGATGACTCATGGTGAATCCCTAGATAGTTTGTGTTAACAAGGTAACTCAGGGTGAGTGCTGGCCACGCTGGAAAGACCAAACATGTGATTAGAGAATTGAGGCTTTGAGTCATGTGCTATCAGCCTGCTGGAGATTGAGTTTTCTCAAGTGGCCATTGAGTCAATCAATCATGTCTATATAATGAAACCCCAGTAAAAACCATGGACACTGAGGCTCAGATGAGCTTTCCTGGTTGGAGTACTCTGCATATTTATCACATGTCTATCTGCTAGGTGGGAAATGCGTCTCTGGGGATGCATTAAAAACTTCATTTTGAGAGCCCTCTTACACCTCACACTATGCATCTTTCCCTTGGGCTTGTTCTGATTCCTGTCTTTTTACAATAATAAAACTATAATAGTAAGTATAGTGCTTTGCTGAGTTCTCTGAGTGTTTCTAGTGAATTACCAAATCTGAGTGGATAATAGGAACCCTGAATTTTTAGCCAACTGGTCAGAAGTGAAGATGGCCTGGGGACTCCCAAACCTGCAGCTGCTGTCTGAAATAAGTGCAGTCTGATGGTAGATTGTGCCTCTAACCTGTGAAATTTGGCCTAATAACTGGGTAGCTGTGTCAGAAGTCATTGCATGCCCTGAACCCAAGCTTGATTTAATAATGAAAACTCAAGACCAAAGATGCATTCAATGATACAGACTTTTGGATGAGGTCTTATGAATAAATTAAATGAATTTTATTCACTTAATTTTTTAAAATGTAATTAAAATAATGATCTGAATCACATTTTGTTAGCAGGGCCTCAAATTAGATCTCAAAGAAATGGTTTTCATCTCAACATGTTCTTTTCCATATATCATTTAGAAACTCCTTTGAAGTCAAGCCTGTTGTCATTGGCTAGCTGTTGATTATTGTCAATGAACGAAAGATGTTTCTTTTTTTTTGTTTTAGATGAAAGCTGGTCAAACTTCATAGAGAATGTATTTGAAATTGAATGACAGTTTACAGCTGATGGATGAGGCATATGTCAATAGAGAAGATAAAAAGATATAAACCAAGCCTTTCAGATTTAAGAGGTGGTGATAGTGCAGCATAAATCTAATGCTTCCATTTAAAATGAATAAGCAAATACCGAAGAACCTATTAAATAGCCTTGGGAGTTTGGTAAAGTGAAGGGGAGTGAATCATTGTAATGGCTGGTACTTATTGCTCAGTAAATAAACTAGATGTTGAGGTTATATAAATAGGTCCTCCCATCTGCCTTTTTGTCGTTATTAAGGCTGAAACACTGTGAAGTATCTCTGCAGGTTTAGTCATAGTGGATAATCTAAAACTCAGTGGGCTGGTCATTAGCACATGTAAAATGGACCAATTCTAAAAAGACCTTTATAAATCTCTATGGTATAATGACTCTCTAACTCCTAAATCCATCTTCTCTGGGGATGTGAATTGGAAATAATGATGACTTCCACATAGTGAGGAAGCCTAGTAGATAATGGTGACAGAAAGGAATTGGCTGGGTACATGGAAAAATAATAGAACCTGGGAATATGGTACTGAATTGTAAAGATGAGAATCTAAAATAGTAATTTAAAAATGTTCCCATGAGGGAACATTTGTATCTTAGGGTATAAAAATATCCTTAGGGTAGAATATCCTTAGGCTATGATAATTGTACATTTAGATTGGTTTTTCAAAACATTTACATGGGAAGTAATGACTTACTAATTTTCTGATTTCCAAATGACATTTGTGAAGTGTACAAAATTATTTTTTTTACCTTGAGAATGACCTCACTGTTACTACAAGTGGTTTAATATATAGATATAATAATTTGATTCTATAATTGCAAATGCCTGCTATTTTTTAAATTAAAACTAGCTAGATAGCCTGATTTCAAGTTTTGGATTTTGGTTCTTTCAAAATAGGGTTCTTTTGGGGCGCCTGGGTGGCTTAGTCGGTTAAGCGTCCGGCTTTCACTTAGGTCATGATCTCGCGGTTTGTGGGTTCGAGCCCCGCGTCGGGCTCTGTGCTGACTGCCAGCTCAGAGCCTGGAGCCTGTTTCAGAGTCTGTGTCTCCCTCTCTCTCTGACCCTCCCCTGTTCACGCTGTCTCTCTCTACCCTAGAAATAAAATAAAAAATAAAAAAAATTTAAAAAAAAAGGGTTCTTCTCTTTCCCCAACAGTGCTGGACGGTTGCTTCTCTTTTGTGGATTAGTAAATTTGTGGAGATATTTGGAGAGGTCTAGAGCCTTAGAGTTGAATAGATTTTAGATATTTTAGTTCAGATAGTATTGCCATGTGTCTTTTTTCCGTTTGGCTGACTGTAGGTAGAGATTCCAATTGATGACTCTTAGTCAATGATGCAGGAAAAATGACCCTTCTCTTTCTTCTTCCTGGCCTTACATATTTCCATGAGAACACATGATTCTATGGGTCACTTTACAACAATGAAAGAAAAATGTGATGTAATCATAGATGAAGTAACTCATCCTGAAAGTGCTTACCATGCATGAGGGATTGGCTCATGCAATTATGGAGGCTGAGAAGTCCTGGCATATCCTGTGTGCAAGACAGTGGTCCAGGAAAGCTGGTGTTGGAGTTCCAGTCCAAATTCAGTGCTGAGAACCAAGGGTGTGGGTTCTTGTCCGAGTCCAGAGGCCTGAGAAGTAGGAGTGTTGAATTCTGCAAGTAGAAGACAGATGTCCTAGCTCAAGCAGAGAGCCAATTTGCCCTTCTTCTACTTTTTTTATTCTGTTCAGACCCTTAAGAGATAGGATAAAGCCTAGCTGCATTGGTGAGGGGGGATCTTCTTTACTTTATCTACTAATTCAAATGCTAATCCCTTCCAGACACGCTCAGAAATGTCTTACCAGCTACCTGGGCATCCCTAACTTAGTCGTTGACCCGTAAGATTAACCATTGCATTGATTACTCCAGACTTATATTGGTTATGAATTCCCATCATGAAATGTGATACTCAAGATTGAAGATTATACCCTAGACAGGATTTGACCAGTGCTGCTTGAGTGTATCTTTCTATTTTTGCCAGTGTCCTATAAAATTACATTAGCATTCTAGCCAGCTCTATAACCTGTTTTCTCTGATGTGGTTGTGAGGTAAAAAATAAACAAACATAAATAATAACACATTGGGTCTCCATTAAGTAGTCTACTGTGAGGCCAGATTTTATCATTGTATACTGTTTTAAATAAGTACATAATATTTGGATACATTCTCTCTTCAGTAATTCAAACAATACAAATGTAAGCTGAGTAAAAAAGAAAAAGTCCCTTTATTCCCATTATTCAAACATATATCCTTCTCAAGAAGTAACAGTTTATGGCAAAATCTCCCAGACTTTTTTCAATGAATTTATCTCCATTAAGTGTTACATAACGTAGTATGCATTTTTTGCAGCTTGTTATTTTTCACTTCTAGTATATATTGACAAATTTTCTATGTTAGTGACTACAACTGGCAGATCTAGACATTTTTAATTACTGCATCATATACCATGACATAAGAATGCTTCAAATGCCTTTTAACCATTTCATTAATTGGCAGATATTCCAGTGTTTTCCAATTTCTGCTCTTACAGTGAAATACTGAACAATATTATCCATTTTATTTGTGTACACGAATGGATTGTTTCTAATAGATAAATAAATAGTTGAATCATAGAATTTGTGCTATTAAACTTTGGATTTATATCAGTCATAATTCAGGTAGAAAAACAGAGCCACCACAAGTATTATGGAAATAAGGGATTAATTACAGTGATTACAGCCTAAGTGAATGCAGATTAGAATTTTATTTTATATCCAGTCAAGATTTGTCCTTCTGGAAGATGAATTTCATTAGCAGTGTGAACAGCTAATTTGATGGTGGAAAATATATAAAATAGGTATTATATGTAAGTATATACAATAATACACATTTTATATGAAATTTTTAAGGTATTTGGAAAACAGAACTAGGACTTGATATGTTAAGTTGGTAAGATTATGAGGATATAGATATATTACAATGGGTAGCTATGGTAAAACATTGATTTTTGAATAATACATTATATAAAAATAGGAAGCACATTAATTATGAACAGAAGCACTGAGCCTGGAATGCAGTGGGCATAACCGGGAAAATATTGTAGTTTGGAAGGAGCATTGATTATTTCCAGGGAAACAATAGAAACAAACCTGAAGGTATACTCATATCATAAAGAACAAGATAGCCTAGTTCTGTTATCAGGAATAAGTAATAGGGCTGGAGAAAGGGTAGTGGCAATGGGGATTAAAAAGCTGGAATCAATTTGAGATTGCAGTGGTAGAACCTCTGGAGTTTAGCCTGTGAGAGAAGTTCAAATGTGAAGGAAGAGTCACATTTTACTGTGCTCTACTGATGCAAATTTACCATAGCGGATAGTTGTTAGCCCGTAAGTGAACATCTTAAAACATTTTAAACCACTGCCTTCTGTTTATAAGTCCACAGGCGCTATTAAAATAGTTGAGCAGAAACCAAATGAGAAATAAGGGTTAAGAACTTTATCTGCTGTCCAGACATCTGTACCCTCAGCAAGCTGTCAAAAGAAATGCTGCCTGGAAAGCCAAAGTCACCCAGGGGGCTAATCAGCTTAAACACATGACAAAAGTCATAGACAATTCCAGAGTGCTAACTACGTTAACTAACAGTGCTGCCTGCCAAGGAGCTGCACATCACTGCCAAAATAAAAAGAATGGTTCCCTCTGCTGAGCTTTTGGATTTTTTTTTTTTTTTTTTTCCTTTTCAACTACACTTGGAGAAGATAGTAGCAGAGAGGAGCTTGAGAACACTCCATCTGGTGAGATAGCCAGATTCACAAAGTGTGGCTGGTCTGAGTGCCAAGGAAAGGTAGTTAAAAGGCGGGTCGGCTAGTGTTTAGGAATATGATGCTCCTTCAAAAATGTTTCTCTAGCTCCAGCTCATTCTCGGTTTGCGTTCTTTTCTAATTCTGACAGTGTGAGGAATTAATGATTGTTCAAAAAGTACTTAAGGATCGCTCCTCTTTCTGACTTCTGATCTCTCTGATGCTTGTATTAAAAGCTCCTAAAGTCTTGTGTGGCTGTATTTCATTCTTCTCTTTATCAGGTTTTAATGTGAACTTGGTAAAGAGCAAGCATGAGTTGAAGTGCACATGAGTCATTACTGTGGAGCTATTATTCCCTTGTCTTCTTGTCACTGCGTTCACGGGTGTCACTGGTTAAATTTTGCTTCGTTTCATACACTTCTCAATTGACAGGAACGATGAAGTCATGACACTGAAATCTTGATTTTTCTGAACATGACATTTTGTGTTGGTGACTTTATTAGTTGCTCTATTTGGAGCACTTCGTATTCAAGGTTTCTGGGTGGTTCATCTTACATCTTTGTTCTTTAGGTTTCTGGGTGGTTCATCTTACATCTTTGTTCTTTTGTAAATTCTCAATTTGTCCATTTAAAAATTTAAAGTGTGGCTTTGAGAGATCTTTCCTCTTTTATTTAAAATTACCTTGAAGTAACTTGTTCATTTTTACTTAGTTTTGTATTTCCAATTTACAATTCAAATACAAGTTTCTCCTGAGTTTGCTGATGTATATAGCCAAGACTTGTATTATGATGTGCATTATTGCCTTCCATATACCATTCACTCGTTTGTTCCCTTCTATCTCAGCAAGTATTCATTTGACATCTTCTGTATACCAGGTACTAGAGGTTCAATACCAAACAAATTAGACAAAAAATTAGTCCCTTCTGTAGGGAATCGTAGTTTTTGTGGTAACAGACACAGAATAAGTAAAATATATGTCAGATGGTGGTTGAGGTGGTTGTAAAAGGGTGCAGTGAGTGCCAAGAAAACTCAGACAGGGGTTATCATTTTGAACAGAGGGTCAGAGAATGTCTTATTGGGAAATATACTTCAGCAAAAACCTCCAGGAGTTGGAACATCAGGCCACATGATCACAACCTAAGAGCATTTCAGTCCAAGGGAGCAGCAAATTCAAAGGCCCTGTAGAGGGAAAGAGTATGTTCGAGAGAAGAAGAGGGAGGTGAGTGTGGGTCTCTGGAGTGAAGGACGGAAGGGGCAGAGGATGAGATCAGACAGAGTGATAGAAGGGGGGGAGCAGACTGGGTAGAGCTTTGTAGGACATTGTAGGGACTTAGGGACTTTTGTTGGCTGAAGGACAAGACATTGGAAACGTAGGAGCAGAGAAATGACATGATCTGAGTTATGCCTAAAAGGATTGTCTGGGATGCTGAACTGATGATAGCTACAGCTTTGCAAGGGTGAAGCAGGGAGAACTCTAACAGGTGACCTGCTCTGAGTTCACAAAATTAGTCTGGCTCTAATATTTTTGGAAATGTCATGAAATTTGAATGTATATTTTATTCAAAAGAAAGTATTAGCAGAGCAACTAAGGACTTGAAATTAGAAATTTGTGATTGAATCCTAATTCCATATAAAAGCTGTGTTTTTGACCTCGGAAAAGTTGTCTAACTTCTCTGTCTGGATTCCTCCAATAACATTTTCTTTTATGAATACATTTTGGAGATTGAGATAACATGTGTAAAATCCTTTGCATGGCTTGTGCAAATAACACACAATAAATATGATTGCTAGTTATATTATTGCATTTCATGTTACCATTTATGAAAGAATATTACATGGGGATTGTATGCATAATATTACATCCTTAGTAATTATTGAAGAGGAGGAAATCATGGGCCTCAGTTTAAGTCAGTTATGTAAATAGTGTACTTTTCTCTTAAAGGGTATTGAAGTACACAAAGGAATCTCCTTGACTGGAAGTTTCAAGAGCAGGATAGATTCTTATCTGTCCATTGGCAGCCATTTACCATTAAAAGCTCTGATTCTGCTTGAAAACAGACTAACATACCAGATTAGCCCTATAAAACAGTTTTACCTTCTCCCTGAGAGAGTGGATAATAACCTGACTCAGGTGCCATAGAATGTTAATTTTACTCATTTAGCACTCTGCGCCTGGCCACAATGGGATGCATGAGTAAGGACACATGCTTAGCCAGAAAATAGTTTTGTATGTGTTAACACGGCATAAACAAATGACAGTTTAGGATCCCTGCCACACTGGTAATATTGGAGAGGAATAGGTTTAGATTCAAATACTATGTTTTCTAAGCGAGGTGAACTCCACACAGGTGAGCAGAGGCTCTGTCCACAGTCCACAGAATCAAGCGGTTTCCATCACCGGTTGAGCTCTAAGTTGAGATCCTAGTTTCATTTGACTTCTTTATTGCAGCTTTGTGAAAGGCCTGAAGCAAAAGCCCTAGCTTCAGCGGGATTCCCGACCCATAGAAACTGGGCAATATAGAAATGTGCATTGTTTCATGCTACTAAGTTTGGGGGTGATTTGTTATGAAGCACTAGATAACTAATACAATAAGGGAAGAGATTACTGGAACTTTGTATTCTAGGATCTAAAAGTTGCCATTTGGAAATGACAAAGGTCATATCTTCTCAAAGCCATTTTATAGAACTGGTCACAAAGACTTGCCTAACTGCAAGAAAGCTCTCTCTCTCTCTCTCTCTTCTCTCTCAAAACTAAATGATGATTTAAAGAATTGGAAAAATAAAAAGGGTGCCTGGGTGGCTCTGCTGGTTAAGTATGTGACTTCTGCTCAGGTCATGAACTTGCAATTGATGAGTTCAAGCCTGTGTTGGGCTCTGCTGACAGATCAGAGTCTGGAGCCTGCTTCAGATTCTGTGTGTCTCTGTCTTTCTCTGTCTCTCTCTCTCTCTCTCTCTGTCAAAAATAAAGGTTAGAAAAAGCTAAAAAAAAAAAAAAGTCTAGGAAATGTTGAGAGCACCCACAGAACATTTGGTATAAAATGGTCTCTCCATCACAGAAAACAGGAAAGCCCCACAAGCCATCGTATTTTTAATGGTCTGATATCAATTTGAACTCCATATGTAATCACTTAAGTAAGAACTGGGTACAATCACTAGCCAGTGATCTTTTATCTCTTCCATTTTCAGCAAAATGATAAAGCTGGTCCATTGTAACAAATTGCCATTGTCTATATATGATATTTAAGTATTTTTATGTCTGTTAAAAAACTGTCATTTAAATTTTATTCTCTCCTAACACTACACTGAATAACAGTATTTTCACCTGTTTTGTAGAAGAAACTGGGAGGGGTTAAAGATTCTGCTCAGATCACAGAGCCAGAACTGGACCTGAAACTTAAGCTCTCTTCCTCAAAATATTATACTTTCTTCTTTACGAAGGATATGTTTGCTGGTCATTTTTAGTGGTAGATTCAACAAAGAGGTCTTCTAGACAGGATGTATGCTTACCAAAGAGAGCCATGTTGCAGAATATTAAAACTGCAAACTTGGACGTGTGATGTGACAGATGCTCTAAAATGATGGCTATTATGACTGCAATCTTTAGTGAAATGTGCAGCTTTAACAGTGGCAGGGCTGCCATAATCCACACTTTAAAAATAGAATTGGAATTGGTGAAATAATATCTCTATATAAAGAGGGATCTATATATAAGGATCATTGACTAGTGGTACACTGCTTATAAGGAAAACTCTTGGACTTTATTGCTGGACCAGACTCTATCTTGCTGTGAGACCTTTGGCTCCACACTTGATTGACTTGTACCTCAGTCAATCCAGATGGAAAAATGGGGAAAAAGCCAAAACTCCCTGAAAACCAGATGCTGCATCTGAGCTATGATTTCCTAAGAAAATGAATTGCAAAACATTGTTGAGTAGAGGATGCTTTTGAAATATCCTGGCAAGACTCAGTCTTGTCCTATGTTAAATAATTAAAATTTAAATAAAAAATATACATATGTAAATGAGATGGTGAATTCCACATGGCAATAATTTGAACATAATGGTAATTGTAACTTATAGAAATGAAGTGACTTTTTTTAAGTTCCTTAGTGAGACAAGACTTGTTTAAGCTTCACTTTTTAAATAAATCTTTTTAATGTTTATTTGTTTTTTTTTTTGAGAAAGAGACAGAGCATGAGCTGGGGAGGGGCAGAGAGAAGAGGGAGACACAGAATCCGAAACAGGCTCCAGGCTCTGAGCTGTCAGCATAGGGGCTTGAACTCCTGAATTGTGAGATCATGACCTGAGCTGAAGTCTGACATTTAACCAACTGAGCCACCCAGGTGCCCCTTAACATCCACTTCTCTGGGAAGGGGGAAGTTGGTACTTTTTGAAATTGCCTTCTTGGAGGTATATAGCACATGTTAACATATATGGAAAAAAATAACAAGGCGCTTAAAATGAATCATGCTCTATTAATCATTACGAAATGTATTTACTAACAAGGAAAAAAAAAGCAAAAAAAAAAAAAAGAATAACTTTAAGAGAGTTTTTGTACTTACATATCACATAGAGGACAAGGAGAGACCAGATTCCAGTGTAAAAAAAAGTCATCAACACGTGTGGTAAAATCTAGCTGTTCTGATCTTTCTCTTACCTGCACTGAGGATGCTGTAGTGTATAGTAATGGAATTAGAGAGAAGTCATTGATGGCTTTGGAAATTCAAATCACATGCACTCCAGCCCCAGGGGAGTGCTGACACTTCTTGGGCAAAGTAGTTATAGCACCTACAGTTTGAATTCCATAATTCCAACTGGAAATTCTCTGAGGAAAAAAGTGGGAGAGAATTTTGTCCTCAGGGTAGCCACCTCTAGGGGCTGAAAGAGTTCCAGTGTAAGCTGATATGGGAATGGGTGGTGGCTCGGGAATATTTCAAGAATTTCTGAGGGATCACAATATACTAGTTTATATCATGTGATACAGAAATTCCTAAATCACCAAAGCACAATTTTTGTTGATTTCCATTCTCTTGTCATGGGAAGAACCACTCTGGTTCAAGCGACTGTTATTCTCCTTGCATCTACTCTGGCCTGCATCTAATTTATATTCTACATGCAGAGAGTTTTGAAAATGCAGATCTGATTATGTTACTCCCCTGCTTCCCATGGAGTAAAATGAAATCCATTATCATGCTTTCCAAGGCCCCGAATGGTTTCCTCCTACTTTCTTCTCCATCTCCTCTCTAACTAGACCATCTCTGCCTCTTTGTCTTCCCTTTAAACCCACCTGGGCCTGTCAACCTTTCACCTGGACCTGTCAATCTTTCATAATTTCCTTCAGCCTCCTTTCTTCCATTGGAAACATTTCCTTCTCTTTTCCTGCATATCACAAGATGAAGTCATCTTCTGGCCTCCTTGAGAAAGTCCAATCTCTTATCTCAAAATCTCTCATTTTAATACTTGGAAATACTTGCCACAGTTGTGAATTGAAATTTATTTGCATGATCACTTAATTTAGTTAATAATTTTAATCCTCCTCTAGATTCTAAGCTCTATGATAACTGTGTCTCTACTGCCTACTCAATGTTAACTTGAAAATATTCATTGAAAATGAATGAATAAATGAATAGAACCATATGTAATATGGTATGCTTCAATAAAATGCAAATGGATCATAGCACAGTAATTATACAAGTGATTCAATAAACATATGACTTAGCAAGAACCTCCTTAAAAATAATCCTGTTTTTCAGTTGATATAGCTAGCCCAGAAGAGGAAGCTAAATTGTTTGCTTATCAGCTAAAATCTATAGGCAGTGTTAGGGCACATTGACTGCTCTAGGAAAAACCTTCTGTCTCTTCAAATGCTCGATGTAGGTATAATGACACGATTATAGCCCTTTTTCATATTCTCTCCAGACTGTGTCATGAGATGCAAAGAGAAACATGCTTCATGTTTGGTGTTTTATGGGAATTGTATTGCTGATTGTATCTGACACACACATGACAATTCAGATACCAACTGCGCAATACATATAAAATATTTTCCCTCAATAGAAGATCTGGTTTGCTGCTTGAATAAATATACCTCTTCTTTCTTGAATCAAAAGGAATGTGGTATCCCTTTGTAACAGAGACCAAATGGCATTGATTTCCTTCCTGTCCCTTGCTTTATATCTCAAAGCAAATCTATCACTCCTGGCAACGAGTGGCTAGACTCTTTGGAGAGAGAAAAGTTACCTGGAAGAATCATTTACCTTGACTGTAAGCCCTTTTGACCAACTAGTCTGAACCATGCATAGATGATTAAACTTGGTAAATAATTAATCCTGAATAATGATTTTTCCTGCCCTTTAAGAAGGAATATATTTTGGGGGGAGTCTCCTGGGATCCATGACGGCCATGATGAAATTCAGTTTTACTTTTCAAGGGATGCATTTCCTTTTTTTATCTAAAATTTCTCTAACTGGCAGTCCTAACAATAGAACATAGTAGCCAAGTGCGCTGCCCCAAGAAGTCTTCCTTATAAATAAGTTTGTACCTGTGGACATCTGCTTTATATATGACATTCACCCAAGAGGGTTCCAAACCAATCCTTAGGTCTGGGACATGTTCCTGTCCTATTAAATACTATATGTATCTCACCACAGTTAATGGTGGAGAGAGGAGCATGGAATGGTAGTAAGACCACTTAACTGTCCATCAGAATACCTCGGGTCTGTTTTTGGCTATTGGAAGTTCACTCAGATAAAGTACTAATTACAGTTTCTGACAAAAAGTAAGAAATAAATTATTATTAGCTAATATCAGTATCATTTTACTTGCCTGCACAATGACCAATTTTACTTCAGTGAATAAAATGCTATTTAGTCTTACCAATAAATCAATGAACCTGTGGGAGATGAGTGAATGGTGGTGATTATTGATAACTAGAGAGCTTGTAGATGAATATTCTTCAGTCAATTCAAGGTGATATTTGGAAATCAATAACAAAATGAACAAGGAAAGTATTTTGCTATAGACAAATGAACTGACCTAATTTAGCCTGGTATACAGGTAGATGTTAGAATAAGAGATATATATATATAAAAAAAAATGAGTCACCTGTACCTTCCAACCAGTGCTTCTTTGATCATTCTGCCATTTTTGTAGCCCTTCTGCTGGGGATTTGTATCCCCAGGAGAAACTTCCTCTTCATCTTTGGTGGGCTAGCCACCCCAGTCTTCTTTAAGTTCCTCAAAGGCATATTGCTCCTTTGGTGCTTTTACAGATGCTAATCTCCCCTGCTAGGAAAATCTCTCTCCTATGTTTTATTGTTATCCCTACCTAATTAAATCTTGCTCACCTTTCAAATCTCAGCAAAAAAATGCCCCTTTCCCTAGAAAGCCTTTTTAAATGACCTTAGACAAGATGGGATCTCTTTACTCTGGCCTATGGCCCTTTCTAATTTTCCCTGACAGTAATTATCTTTTTTTCCTTTTTTTTTTAATAATTTTTTAAAAATTTTTTTAATTTATTTCTAGGAAAGAGAGACAGCGTGAGCGAGCAAGGGAGGGTCAGAGAGAGAGGGAGTCACAGACTCTGAAACAGGCTCCAGCCTCTGAGCTGGCAGTCAGCACGGAGCCCGACGTGGGGCTCGAACCCACGAACCGTGAGATCATGACCCAAGCGAAAGTCGGAAGCTTAACCGACTAGGCCACCCACGTGCCCCTCTTTTTTCCTTTAAGTATATACCAGGTGATCATTTCTGTTTTCTACTCTCCTGTATAAGACAGTAAGCTTCATTAAGACAAGGATCGTGTCTGTTTTGCTCACTTTGTTATCCAAAGATGATATCCCTAGCCCATAGGGACCAACAGATAACTGGCTCTGAATAAGTATTGGTTGAATAACTGTATGAATAAATTCCAGAATCCAAATTAATTTTGGTGAGTACCTTAATATGCTGGTGTTTTGTATAATTGCACACTATCACATCATACTTAGTTTTCCCTCAGCTTGAGAATTCAAAAACATAAGTGAAGTCAGAGGCCATAACCATCTCACAGACCAAATGGGAACTCTTTAGGAGATCAAGTGACTTTCTACACAGTGTCTACTGTGGTAACTTGGAATTGCTTTTGTGATTTTCCAGACTGCTCTCTTATGCCTTGAATATCTATGAAGTATCAGTAAAGTGGATTTTTTTGGATCACAGCTGTAGGTCTGATGTTCAGAGGGGTTTGTCGACTTTGCCAGATAAGCCAACAATGTACAGGCGCAGAGATGAGAGGACACCTCAGATCTCTCAGTGTTCTCATTGTTGATTTATGCAACCCCCAGCAGAGAGAATACTGCTTGTTAGAGCCCTACCACTGTGGCCTGAGCCAGGATTGGAGCAGAGCCCAGAAAGCAGGGCCTCACTCCAGAGAAATGCAGGAGAAGGCCGTTCAGAGAGGGGGGCCCCCAGGAACCTCTGAGCTAGCAAAAATCCAAACATGAGGCAAGGATGTAAGGTCAATTCATACATAAGAAATATAATAAGGTTCAAGAGTCAGAATAACTAACGAACTGGGGTTCCAGAAGAGATAGAGGTAAAGAAATAAGGAAATAGGGGTCTAAATACAGTCAATGGGAAAAGGCAGGCATGGTTGGGTTTTGGAAAGTTTTAAATTTGAAATTTTAGTTTTGTTTGTTTGTTGGGTTCTCCTAGATCTTGACCTGCTATGTACTGCCAACCTCAGGCTTCAAGGATCTCTCAACCATGTGCTAGCACCCATTTTCTAGGTTATGTCTGACAGTCATGGAAAAACAGAGAAGTTCAACAACATAGATACTTCCTAATTTTCCTAGTTTCTAATTTCATGATTTTCCAGCTTCCTTCTCACAGGTATAAAGTCAATATAGAGTGTCAGATTGGATTTATTGTATAGTGATCTTTGAAAATGAAATGGTATAGGGACACCTGGGTAACTCAGTCAGTTGAGCATCTGAATCTTGATTTTGGCTGAGGTCCTGATCTTACACTTTGTGAGTTTGAGCCCTGCATTAGGCTCTGCACTGACGTTGCAGAGACTGCTTGGGATTTTCTCTCTCTGTCCATCACCTGTAAGTGTGCACATACTCTCTCTTTTGAAATAAATACACTTTAAAAGAATGGTATAAACTAATTAAATTTTGTAGTGAAAGCAAAATGGATAAATTATCATGAAGTCAGAACCTTAGTCACTTTTTTGATGTGAATGTTCCTTTAAACATTTTTAATATACGTTTGTGTATCCTGTAATGGACTTCTCCTATATCCATCCCTGACTTCCACACTCATCAATGTTCCATGATTCTGACTTCATCTAATATTTTCGTAACCTTTTTCTTTAGGGTTGCATTGGGATCTTTATTGTGACCAGTGCTGAAGGTGAGTGGAGGTGCCTTGTGACACAGGGACTTCTTTCTATACTGTTCAGGATACTCCAGAGGGTTTACTGGAATGAGCATGTTGCCTCTTAGACGAAAGCAGGATTAAGGGATTTTCTGCAAAAGAAAGAGCCTCTGACATATTGAATCGTGTGCTTTTGAAATGTGGGTTGCCAGGGGCAGAAAAGCACAAGTGTTGCTTTTGGTGAGACAATAGTCTCCCTAATAAAGACCAATTCTGTTCACTTAAAATAATAAAACAATATGAAGCATCCCTGTTCCTGAGAATTAAATCTGTTTCTGCAAAGCTAAACAGGAAATACAAAACACAAATAAAAATTCAAAATTAATGTTTCTTTGGTGGAGGAAAAATGTATCTAGCTAGCTCTTTAATTTGTCTATCCATGTATATGGATATATACACACAGACACATATATTGCACATACACAAATCTGTAGTGAATCCTCTAGGATCACCATTCCAGGGAACAATTTCCATGTTTTTAAACATCTCATTTCCACTTTCCTTTATACCTCTGTTGGTGAACACAGAGCCTGGTACATAACAGGTGTTTTGTTAAGTGCCAGTTGAATTAATTTAGTTTGTTTTCTTGAACTGAAATTCTTTCCTTTCTCTGCTGATCTCTCTCCCCCCACCCCCACCCCCGCCGCCAACTTGCCAGCCTTCTCTCCCTATCCTATAAATCACTAACATCTCATGCACTTACACGCTCTCCCATACATAACAACACGATGATGACAGAGACAACCACGACGATGTCATCATCCTTTTCCCCTTTATTTGACTTGTAAAGGAAATCCAGTCGATGAGAAGGCATTGACGACAAGGACTCTGAAATATTTCTTTCCACGGATGCGAAAGTTTTTGCTATGCTGCTTTGCATAACTACCTTTTTGAAGTCACATTGAGATCTGTCATTGAGGGACATAGTGAAGCCATGAAAGAAAGGGAGAATGTTTCAAGGGTTCTATTCAAAGTGACATTTTTCTCTTGAACATCTCTGTTGTGGTAGCGATCCTGACAAAAAAGGAGGGTTGTTTCTATTCTCAGTCTTTATAATGAGGTGCAGTTGGAATAACTTATGGATGCTAGAATATAGGAATTCAGATAATTTTCTTCTCAGATCAATCTTTGCAGTCAGAAGAGATAGATATTTGGTGAATTAGAAATAAAAGAAAGTCTCATAATTTATTTGATATAGAGATTGATACTCAAATTGTTCTACTTCCCTCTACCCCTTTAAACACAGAGGCTTACTTGTTCAAATTATTTTAAAACAGATAAGAAAAATTTAAAAACTATAATTTATATTTATATATTATAAAATGTATGATGAAGCATCTTAAAAAGCTGCAAAGATAAGTGATTTTTCTTGACTACAAATGCTGATCTTTTAAAAATTCAAGTATTACTGATCTTCTTGAAGGAAATAATTACTTCTTTTTGGAATTATCATGACTAACTTTGCTTGAAAAATTGCTATTAGCTAGGTTTTCAGGAGGCACAAGTTATAAGCTTGTATAAATTAGGCCCTCTGAGATTTTTAGGGTACTTATAAAAGATTCTGTGTTGGAAATACTAAACTTCTTTCTTAAAGCTGGGAGTTTAAGTGTACTTTATATTAAAGTATTTTTTAAAGCAAGCAAGAAAGCTCTTTCTGTTCCATTTTTCTTCATTCCTTTCTGTAGATGTCACTGTAGCATAGCAAAAGGAAAGGGGACTTCTGAAAATCTAGGACTTCTACATGCAGATGAAAAAAAAGGTGATTTGATTTATTATGCCAGCGTTGTCATATCAACAATAAGGTTTCCAAGCAACTAGCAGAATAAATTATTTTATAGGTTTATTTGCTTAGCTTCATAAAATGGACCAAATGGAAGATACTTTTTTTCCACTGTGATTATGTGGAAATTTAAAAAAGTCATTACACAGAAATTATGCATTAAATTCACATTACTAAGAAGAGTTCAAACTGAATCATGTGAATGTAATCAATGCCAAAAGTCTTAATGAAGATTTGCTGCTTACAAGGAACCATTGTTTCATGTTTATATATTTTAAATAATTGGTTCCTGGGGTCTAAACTATGATTTGTGTAAAGTTGTTCCACATCTTCAAAGAGGCTGACTAATACAGCCCTTACTATGTGCCCTTTAAACACCCTACAGAACGACCAGCTAGAGCCCTGGTGCTTATTCTGTTAGACAAAATTCATACCTATCCTTCGAATTTTCTTTTTTTTTTTAATGTTTTATTTATTTCTAGGAGAGAGAGAGAGAGAGAGAAAGAGAGAGAGAGAGAGAGACAGCGTGAGCAAAGGAGGGTCAGAGAGAGAGGGAGTCACAGACTGAAACAGCCTCCAGGCTCTGAGCTGGCAGTCAGCACAGAGCCCGACGCGAGGCTCGAACCCACGAACCGTGAGATCATGACCTAAGCGAAAGTCGGACGCTTAACCAACTAAGCCACCCAGGCGTCCCAGTCCTTCGAATTTTCTACATATGCAAATGGCCTATGACAGTTCTTAAAGAGATTTCCAAAACGTTACTGAACATATTGAAAAATAAAGAATTGATTTTTTTTTTTATACAATTGCCCTAGGGGTGTTAGACATTTGTTAGACATTCACAGTCCATATTCCCCAAACATCTTTGTGTGGCTTAAACATTTTCCTTGCTGTTTTTGAGTTGCTTATGTCTGTATTTGGGAAAAGCGTGACCTGAAGGTAAGGGAGCTAGTATCCGCCCTTACCCTGCACTGTTGGCTTTCTTGAGAACTTTCTCCAAGACTTTTGATTTGCTGAAATTGTTGATGGTATGAAAACAAAACAAAAAAACCCCCAATATGCCAGACTCCTCAGCTTAGGCAAGGGAAGCAAAAACCTGCCATGCAATCTTGGCACAAAGTATTTTATATCCATCTACCATAGACATGTTTGTTGGTGGCGAACATCATTGCTGCCTATAGAAAGTTATCTACTTTTTCTTTGCTTTGCCAAGGATGCTTTTTTTTCTCTCCTTTCTTTTTTTTTCTGGAAACATTATTTCTTTCAAAAACCCATAGGCTGTTCATAGCCAAAGAATCAAGAAAAAACACTTAGGTTGAAAAATTCCTAAGCAAACCACAGCATTCAACTGGATATTCCTATTTGAAACATAGGACAAATATATAGATATAATTTTCTGGGCTATATGTGGTGGGACATTTTCTCTGACCAATTCAGATGCATCTGCTCCATTATTACTAACATCTTTTATACCCTTATAGACAGTTCAGAGAGTCAGCAAGTGGAAGGAGAATATTTCTTTCTTCCAATGACATTGTCCTAATATTATTATGCTTGCAACAAGCTTGCCAAGTCTTGCAGCTTTTGCATCTTAGTCAAATTTTAGACTATGGGCGTTTTCTTCCTTTTTACTTTTGTTTTATTCAAGTCACAATTGCCTCAGAAGAAAGGAAAATCCATTTTGAGATTCATGACAGTGCTGCATATACCCAGGCATTACAATAAATGCCCTTCCTCTGCTGTGCTTGTTTTCCTGTTACCTGTCGATGCTCTACTTCATTGCTTCTATATCTTATTTTCAATGGCATGCTCTTAGGCAAATTCTCCCTATTATCTTCCTGGATAAGTTCATCTATTTTCGTCTTCTCCTGTCACAGAAAACAAATGGACAAATTTTCAAAGAGCCTTATTGAGTCTAGTTCTTTTTTGTAGTCATTTACCATTTTTATATAAAAAAATTTGTAAAACCAGGTCTTTGATTTCTTAATTGAATTTGCAAGTGGCCACATGTGCTTTCCCATAAATAGAAAACCTGGCTCTACAATTACTTTTGTGGAATAGGTAGAATATTCAAAAATATAGAAGAGTTTCTTTTTTCTTTTTATTCTTTTCTTTTTCCAGTATGTTTTCCTTTCGGTAATGGCAAAACCATCTTGGTCAATGCTTGTCAAACTTGAATATATATACCAATCCCCTGGGGATCTTGTTATAAGTTATATTCTGATTTGGAAGCTCTCAGGAAGGACTGGGGCCTAAAAATTCTGCTTTCTAACAAACTTTTAGGTAATGTCCATGGTGCTGATTTTTAGGCCACACATTGTGAGGCAAGGGCCTAGAACATTTCTACCATGCAGGTGAAGAAGCTGGAGTCTAGAATGCTGAATGAATACACCAAATCCCTTTTAAAAGATAATGTTTATTTATTTATTTTAGCTGGGAGGGGCAAAGACAGGGAAATCCCAAGCCGGCTCCTTGCTGTCAGCACAGAGCCTGATGTGGGGCTCAATCTCATGAACTATGAGGTCATGACCAGAGTCAAAATCAAGAGTTGCATGCTTAACCAACTGACCCACCCAGGTGCCTCAAAATGCTTTTTTCCAGTTTATTACTAAATCAACCTAGAACTTAAGTGTTCCAAGGCAAGAAAAGGTATGCATTTTTTCTGTGCAGGTTGGATGAAGAAATGGACGGATACCAACTTTCTTCTACTTGGAACCACTTACATTTATTCTTCATTGTATACGTGGTTTAAGATTTGTTCCTCTTTATGAATGTTCCCATGTTAAAATTGACACAGAAGATTAAAATATATTATTTTTGAAGCTCAAAGCTGTCATTTTCCTTTAATCTGAGAGACAGACGTTTGGAAAAAATAAGCAAATTTATATTCCAGTAATCACAAACTCCTTGATAGCAAAGGCAGGAATATTTTAACACCAGGAATTTATTGTTATGTTGCAATATGTGCCCTTTTTAATATGAGCTTTCCAATAGTAAAATAAGTTCAATAAAACAGATGGGATAAGACATTGATGGTGCAGCAATTAATTTTCTTTGATGATTCATTTTGTGGGCAGGGAAAAAAAACAGTAACTTAAAGGCACGAGTGTTATTCTTGGTGTCACTTAAAGGAAACCCTATCATTTTGAGAATAAAATTTCTGGACCGAAGAGAACCTGCTGCTGATACCTCTTCCATCTTTAATATTTTCTGCTGTGGCTAGGCAGCTATCACCTTACGCCATGCTGTTCAATGTGTATCCCCTTCAGAATGTTCTGGTTGGTCAATGGAACAGTAGTTTTTAGATGACGTAGGAATTCCCATTCTGGCTCTGCTGCATGGATATATTAGAATTTTACATCCAGGTCAGCTTGGTATATGCCAAATTCACCAGTCACTGACACATAATCTTAGATCTAAAAGTAAAAGTTACTAATAGATAGAAATTTCCAGGGCAGATAATTTGTCATAGTGAGTAAAAATGTCCTGTATCTGGGTCATGTGGGATCATAGACCGTGATGGTTGAAAAAGACAATTTTAGTGAGTGGAAACCAAGACCTACACATAAATACTCTGAATGAGGTTAAAAGTTGAGCTGGTCACCTTGTGGCAGTGTTAAAGAAGGCTGTCCAGGTAGGGACAGGGACTCAGAGAAAAGAGAAGCTTCAAAAGAGGGCCCATTTGACCTCCAATGGAACATGGTGAACCACCCTTATTTGGCAATTATAAATGAATAGTTTTCGTAAGGCAGAGTAGAAATCCTAACTCAAAGGATCAAAGGGATCAGAAAATGTCCGTAGATAGTATAAACAGTTGTGTGTAGAGGTGCAGTTTATCATAGAGAAATCTAATTTTCACTGAAGAATATTCATGCCTACAAAATATTAAGGCCCAATGCCTTACAGTAAAATGCGTTAGCTCCAAGGGTATGAGGTAGAGGTAAAGGAATTCTAGGGAAATCATACAAGTGTAAATTTGGGAAATGTGGAGAGATAAGTTGTTATTATTACCCAGGTTTATGACGTTATGGTAAAATACGGCATTTTACATGTTGTCCTTGTAAATTTGTTGCATTTAAGAAGCAGAGCTTTTATTTACCCATCATTAATATAGAAAAATTAAAATAGAAAGTAAAATATAGTTTGGAGTAGATAGGGTCTTTTTTGTCTATATTAATTAGCCTGATTCAGTTGAAAAATTTCACAGTAAGGAAATATAGTTCTTTCTCATTACTTATATTTAATTTCATTTTAATTATTTTATTTTAATTATTTTATTTTTGAAAGAGAAAAACAGAACATGAGTGGGGGAGGGGCAGAGAGAGGGAGACACAGAATCTGAAGCAGGCTCCAGGCTCTGAGCCGTCAGCACAGCACATACGGGGCTCAAACCCTTGAACCATGAGATCATGACCCGAGCCAAAGTCTGACTCTTAACTGACTCAGTCACCCACACACCCTGTAGTTCTTTTTCATTTTATTAACTCTTTTTCTAGACAATCTACTCAGTGTTTCTTTTTGCCTATCTCAGCCCACCATAGTCCAGTTTTTAATTCTTTTGTTCAGTAAATATTTCTTGAAAGCTAATGACTAACTTAACATGGCTTTAAACTCCGGTGGGTAGGAAAAGTGATGTTCTGTTAAGAGGATTGCACTGCTTCACACCTGTGGCAGCTTGTAGTTTATTTACGGAGAACACCAGCTGTAAAGAACATTATGTGGCCAAAAGTGTGTGATCGTCCTATCGGTGCCACAGAAAGGAAATGTGATGGGATCTCACAGCAGCGCTGGAACTCTGCAGAATGCTTCCATGAGTTAGTGAGAAGTTCTGCAAGCGTTTGGGAATGAAAACCATTTGATCCCCATGCGAAATGTGTGTTCCTTCTTTCTCTGCTGTTTACTGATATGTTTCTCTTCCAAATTACCAAAATTCCTTATTTGTCTTTCTTTTTTTTTTTTAATTTTAATGTTTATTAGAGAGAGAGAGAGAGAGAGAGAGAGAGAATGAGCTGAGGAGGAGCAGAGAGGGAGAGACAGAATCCAAAGCAGGCTCCAGGCTCTGAGCTGCCAGCACAGAGCCCAATGCGGGGCTGGAACCCATGAACCGCGAGATCATGACCTGAGCTGAAATCGAATGCTTAACTGACTGATCCACCCAGGCGCCCTCTTATTTCTGTTTCTGAACAAAAAGGGAGAGGGGCACCAAGGCCATCCTTCCTGAGGCTTGATTCATGAAGGAGTTGATTGCATATTAAATTCTCAGTGGAAATGGCACCTGGAAGGTTGCCATCTTCACAGAATGAAGTAGAATTAACCACACAAGCTTTTGGTATTTCAGTTTTCTTATCCATAAAGTGAAGACATCATTTATAATGGGATGTGCGTGCGCACACACGCATGCACATCTAGTTTAACTCCATCGTAAAATGCATGTTATGCGACTCATTTCAGTTATGCTCAGTGGGTCCTTTTCTTTTTTGTTGATGTATTCATGTCTTCAGTCAGCAACTAACTTTTGAGTACCTGTATTACTGGGCACTGGCGATATAGGTAACTAGGCCAGGCATGACTCTGCATTTGTGAACTTTAGCTATTAGTTAGAAAAGACTTGATAAAAATAATTGCTTGTGAGGGAGAAAAACAAAATACTCAGTTAGAGAAGGGTGGCTGCAGACGGCTGGGTGGCTCAGTTGATTAAGCGTCTGACTTTGGCTCAGGTCATGATCTCATGGTTTGTGGGTTTGAGCCCTGCATCAGGCTCTGTGCTGACAGCTCGCTCAGAGCCTGGAGCCTGCTTCAGATTCTGTGTATCCCTCTCTCTCTGACCCTCCCCTCCTCATGCTGTCTCTGTCTCTCTCAAATAAATAAAACCATAAAAACTTTTTTAAAAATTAAAAAAAAAAGAGAGAGAAGGGTGGGCCTAGATTTGGAAGGCTGTTTTAGATAGCTTTTGAAAGAAGTGTCACTGAAATTGTAGTCTTTTATTTTTTTAATTTTTTTTTTAAATTTATTTCTAGGAGAGAGAGACAGCGTGAGCAGGGGATGGTCAGAGAGAGAGGGAGTCACAGACTGACACAGGCTCCATGCTCCGAGCTGGCAGTCAGCACAGAGCCCGACGCGGGGCTCGAACCCACGAACCGCGAGATCATGACCTAAGCAAAAGTCGGACGCTTAACCGACTAGGCCACCCAGGCGCCCCATTTTTAAATTTTTTTTATGTTTTATTTATGTTAGAGAGAGAGAGACAGAGAACATGAGTGGGGGAAGGGCTGAGAGAGAGGAGGAGGCACAGAATCTGAAGCAGGCTCCAGGCTCTGAGCTGTCAGCACAGAGCCCCATGCGAGGCTCGAACTCACAGACCGTGAGATCATGACCTGAGCTGAAGTCGGAGACTTACCAGACTGAGGCACCCAGGTGCCCCTGAATTGTAGAGTCTTAACAAGAAGATGCTGTCTGTATTTTCATAGGGAGGTCTTTGAACTAGGGGGACATAGAGCCTTAAGCTTTGAAGTACCGAACAATCTGATGAGCTGGTTAAAATAGCAGATTCCTGAGGATCTTTCTAGGTAAACTTCAGATCTCTGAGAATGAAGCCTAGGACTCTTCATTTAAAAACAAACAACAAGGGGCACCCGGGTGGCTTAGTTGGTTAAGCGTCCGACTTTCGCTCAGGTCATGATCTCGCGGTTCGTGGGTTCGAGCCCCGCGTCGGGCTCAGAGCCTGGAGCCTGTTTCCGTCTGTGACTCCCTCTCTCTCTGACCCTCCCCTGCTCACGCTGTCTCTCTCTCTCCTAGAAATAAAAAAACAAAACAAACAAAAAAAATAAAAACAAACAACAAAAGGCAGTTCCAGATTCTTATGAGTGGTTCATAGACCATAGTTTGAAAAAACACTTGCTTGAAATTGTCATAGTTTTGTTATTGCCGGTGTTTTTTTGTTGTTGTTGTTGTTGTTGTTGTTCTTTCTACATATAAGTGGCTGAGTCATTTGAGGCAGGATGTAGCAGAGCTGAGTAGAAGCCTTGCATAAATAAGTTTCCAATTTGTATAATTCATGAAATATTAAACACTTTTAACTATCATTTTCTGTTGCATTTTAGTTTAGGGTTCCCTTTACCTGCTTTACCTACTCTGAGTGCAAGAATCTAACATTTTTAGGTGATACGCATTCAGGCCTGATATCCACAAATGGCAGTATGTCACAGATTTGGAGAATACACTAAACCAAAGAATTATTAGAGCTTGACTGAACCTGCAGTCACATGATCTTCATTTTATCAAAGACAAGTACCTATACCTTGAAAAAGTTAAAAAGATACCTTAGAGGCGGCACCTAATGAAGTTCTATTCCACTTAAAGAAATGTGGCATTATCTAGTCGTGGCTAAGAGAAGAGTGATGTTACTAACATATAAATTGTTTTTATATTTCACCCCTACCCTTTTTCTTTAGCAATCCTATATGATTTCCTCCATAGAATCTATGAATCTCTAAAGGAAATTATTTCCACGCAGGGTAAGAATATATATCCTTGTCTAAGTGGATAGAGGTTTTTTCCTGGGCACTGTTGTGGGCTACCGCTAATTCACAATCTCAGTAATTGAGGCTTGAAGTAGATATGTTTTTTACCTAAAAGGTACCTGTCTTCTCCCAAATGTCAGGTGGTTTTTCCTTTTCAAATCAATGTATCTGAGTAGGGTCACTCCTTCTTCTCCCTCAATCACCTCTTTCTCATCCTGCAATAGGGATCTAGTCATTTACAGATTCCGAGGAAACCTGTAGTGGTTTGTTTGCAGAGTATATGGGAGCAGGAAAGAGATTAATATATTTACCAAAGATTTTGTAAATATAAAACAACAGAAGCAAGGTTGTGGTAAGACCTGAGGAAACCTAGCCTGTGAGGGGATTATAGTTCTTAGAAATAAGAGCATACACATTTTAAAACCTGTGAATTGAGAACAAATTGAGGGCAGATGGGGTGGAGGGAGGGGAAGGGGGTGATGAGCATGGAGGAGGGCACTTGTTGGGATGAACACTGGGTGTTATATGGAAACCAACTTGACAATAAACTATTTTTTTAGAAAAAGCCTGTGGGGTCACCAGGTCGTTCAGTCAAAAAAAAACAAAAAACAAAAAACAAAAAACCCCAACAACCTGTGAATTTGTGCATCTGTCTTTGAATAGATAGAAGAATAGAAAAACTTGTATTAGAGAAATCTGTTTATTTTAACATAGTATATAAATTGTGAAAAAAAGTAAGGGAAGAGAAAAATTTTAAACAGTTTGGCTTATATATTACTTCAGAGTAGGATCGAATATTATCAGAAAAGAATAACAGACTAAGAAAAACTGCCCATTGGGAATTCAGAAATTCCTTTTGCACCTGATAAAACTATGTTAATATAAAATATATTCTTAAAATGTCAGTGCGCATTATCATATTGATTATCTTTAAGTTCAATTTGATTTTGAAATCTAGGCTTTCTGTAGACTTAGATTATGGCTGCTGTGTGGAATATTTGCTTACTAACACAACACCGTTGTTGGTGAACATTGTTTCATTGCAATAGATTTTATAGTAAATTGTTGACAAATTAAATTATATCAAACGTGATGGAGCAGATGATTTTCAAGGTACTCAAGATGACATCATTTCCCCTCTTCCTAATATCAGGGGTTTTCATCTTGTTGAGCTAGCACAGAAAGAAAGTCAAGGCTCCAGAAAGTCATATATTATGATCTTTGAGATATATAGTTATATTTGCACAGAGCAATGAAAAGATGATGTCTCCTGGCTTACCCAACATTTAATGGACACAAATATTTCTAAGGGATTAGGAAATAAGTAACACCTATATGGAAAAAAAAAACCTGATTTTGCGTTATATACTGAATTAGAGCTAAGGTTTTTTTCTCGCCCACCTAAATTTATGAGAAGCAGTGACTCAAGGAACTTAATTTTTCTTTTTTGTGGAAGTAACCGAGCAATGAATGGTTATTCATGATTACTTAATCTCTGTTCATCCCACCAAGGCATTAAGTACTAGTCAGGTTAGAGTCATTAATCAGAAATATAAGTATATTCTTGGAAAAATTGAACTAGCTATCAATCCTGCTATTTTACTGCACATGAACACATTTAGTGTTTGTACTAAATGCTTTTCCCATGTGACAGAATAAAATACTGTAATTACTAACAGCTTCCAGGAAACACATGAAATAGTATTGGATAAAAATGGAGATTATTAGTTTAAAAGATTATCTGCCTGTATAGGATCGATATGGATGCTATCTTTCTGTTCTCATAGATGACAATGGATGGGACTTAAACTGTTTACAATGACAAAATTGAAAATGATGCCTTTAGAAAAACACCTATGTTTGGTCGGGTATGACACCAAGTCATATGTTTCAAATGTAAATCTATATTAAATGGAAAAAATATGGCCAAAGGAAAAAGTCTATTTTGATAATTTCTGTAAGACAATTCTTTATTTTAGAGGCAATGAGAATTAAACAGCTTTATCTGAACATTTTCTCATGACAAATATGGTTTTTCACTGCTCTATGAATTCTCTGTAGATTAGAACATCACACCAAATTCTTCTGTATAGCAGAAAGTATCTGATTTGTCATTTAACCCCCCTGGAATTTAGGGGTTTTTTTTTCTACTTTATTTTTTTCTTTTATTTTTTTTATAGTTTATTGTCAAGTTGGTTTACATATAACACCCAGTGCTTATCCCAACACGTGCCCTCCTCCATGTCTATCACCTCCCTTCCTTTCTACCCCACCCCCATCAGGCCTCAGTTTGTTCTCAGCATTCAAGAGTCTCTCATGGTTTGCCTCCCTCCCACTTCCCAACTATTTTTTCCCTTCTTCTGCTTCATCCTCCATTAACTTCCTCCTAATCCACCTGTATGTGCAAATATATGGTATCTGTTCTTCTCTGCCTGACTTATTTTGCTCAGCATAACACCCTCTAGTTCCATCCATGTTGCTACACATGGCCAGATTTCATTTTCTCTCATTTCCATGTAGTATTCCATCTATAGATGAACCACATCTTCTTGATCCATTCATCCGTTGATGGACACTTAGGCTCTTTCCTTGTTTTGGCTATTGTGGAGAGTGCTGCTATGAACATTGGGGTCTATGTGCCCCTATGCATCAGCACTCCTGTATCCCTTGGGTAAATTCCTAGCAGTGCTACTGCTGGGTCGTAGGGGAGTTCTATTGTTAGTTTTTTGAGGAACCTCCATACTGTTTTTCTATTCTACTTTAAAGTAAGGTTAAAACAGCATGATCTCTAAAGTCCTTTACTGCCCCCAAATGCTATAAATCTATGAATATCCACTGACAGTGTTTGCTAACTGTGTCTGTGTGCATTTTGTGGTTAGAATGGAGAATGATGACTTTTAGAAATATTACCAAGGAGAATTTCTAAATTGCTATTTTAAAAATGCATGCATTCTCCATATAACTTTATTGAAAGATGCATAAAAGCATCTACAGAAACTGTGGTCTTTCAAAGAAAGGTATTTTGTAAATAGAAAGTATTTCCTATGGGCCTTTACATAATATATTTTTTGTAAGTCATTATAAAAATCATTGTTTATATGAATTTGAGTTATTATAAAGTCTGATTTTAGATTTTGTTGACATACGTAGTGGTGTGGCTGTTCAGACTGGAAGTGTTCCCAGCAAATCATTTGCTTTAGCCATAGTTCTGACAGAAATCGTGTCCTGATATTTTTAATATGTGACCAAGGCTCAGGAAGCTTAAAGGACTGTCCATGATCACTTAATAAATGAAGGTGAGGGAATGGGGAGTCTTGGATGCCAGATGTGATGTCCATTCTGTTCCTTGGCCTGTCTCTCGGGTTGAGTAATTTATTTCCACTAAGAGACAAGAGTAGATAGCATGTATAAATGTTGAGAATAGAGAGCAAGGAGCCCGATAATAACATTTCCAATCCAGGTATTTAAGTTGCATACATTGATATAGAACCAAATTTAACTGAGCAGTAGTTATTTAAGTTCTTTTATTTTTTTAACATAAAAATGTTTTAAAACATTGCATAGTAAAATCCATTAAGCTTTTTCTATGTAGTTCAGCACTCAGGACATAACATATATTTTGCTAGAGTCGTATAACAAAATACCACAGAATAGAGGGTTTAAGAGAAATTTATTTTGTCACAGTTCTGGAGGCTGGAAGTCCAAAATCAGGGTGTCAGGTGGTTTTTCCTGAGTAGTTCTGATTGAAGAGGAAGCTCCCCATTGCTTATTGAAGCAGAATGCAACTGCAAATAACAACATTGTCTTCTGTAACTGAATAGTGTCAGGAGGTGTGGTCCTGGCCAACAAGCCATTCCTGAGGATTATATGCAGCTGTCACATAGACATAACTTAGGCACAAAGACTTTTTTTTTTCTTTTATAGTTTATTGTCAGATTGGTTTACATGTAACAACCAGTGTTCATCCCAACAAGTGCCCTCCTCCATGCCCATCACCCTTCTTCCCCTCTCCCCCACCCCCATCAGCCCTCAATTTGTTCTCAGCATTCAAGAGTCTCTCATGGTTTGCCTCCCTCCCTCTCCCCAACTTTTTTTTCCCCTTCCCCTCCCCTATGGCCCTCCATTAAGTTTCTCCTGTTACACGTATGAGTGAAAACATATGGTATCTGTCCTTTTCTGCCTGACTTATTTCACTTAGCATGATACCCTTGAGTTCCATCCACATTGCTACAAATGGCCAGATTTCATTCTTTCTCATTGCCATGTAGTATTCCATTGTATAGATAAACCACATCTTCTTGATCCATTCATCAGTTGATGGACATTTACCCTCTTTCCATGATTTGACTATTGTTGAAAGTGCTGCTATGAACATTGGGGTACATGTGCTCCTATGCATCAGCACTCCTGAATCCCCACAGACTTTTTAAAACTTTTGTAGAATAGATATACACCAAACTCTCCCTGTTTAAATTATACAATTTAATATGCATTCACCCATGAAAACATCACCTCAATAAGGATAGTAGACATACTGATCACCACCAAAAGTTTCCTTATGTTGCTTTGTAATCTCTTCCTCTTCTGTCCTCCCAGACTAAGTAATCACTGATCTACTTTCTGGCATTAAAAAGTAGTTTGCATTTCTGGCAGATCACATACATTGAATAAGAGATTGTGTGCTCTTTTTTGCCTTTTTAAAAATCATAATTATTTGAGAGTGGTCAGTGTTGTACTATGTATTGATCGCTTTTTATTACTAAGTGACTTTCCACTGTATGGATGCATCACAGTGTATTCATTCACCTGTTTGTGGACATTTGGGTTGTTTCCAGTTGTGGGTTTAATTATTTTTTTTACCCACAAAGCTCCTATGGACATTCATGTATACGTCTTTATGTGGAAATCTGATTTAATTTCTCTTGAGTAAAGAAATACCTGGGAAAGGATGGGTCATGAAGTAGGTATATATTTAACTTTTTTTTTTTTAAGAAAGAGTGCAAGCATGCAAGTGGGGAAGAGGGGCAAGGTGGGGGTGGACAGAGAGAGACAGAGAGAGAGAGAGAGAGAAAATGAATCTTAAGCAGTCTCCACACTCATTACATGCCGGGAGCCGCACCGGCCTCTCTGGATGGCAGTCACAGCAAGGATACGGTAGCATTTGCACAGCTCCTGCCATGAGAAATTAAAACTGGTATCTCTTTCTGCTACTACTGGCTCAGGTTGGATATAAGCCTGCTGGTATTGACCAGGCCTCACAATATTCCATATCAGACCCATATTCTGAACACAGATAACCTCATAAGGAAAAGCATATTCCTGCCTTTACAAAAGAGATTTTTTTTTATTTTATCTCTACATTTATTGAAGCCATTAGCAGTACAAGAAATTATCTATGTGAGAGGATTTCATGCCTTACTTTATTTATTTATTTTTTTTATTATTTAAATCATCTCGTTTTATTTATTTATTTTTTTTTACAAATAGTTTATTGTCAAATTAGTTTCCACATAACACCCAGTGCTCTTCCCCACATGTGCCCTCCTCCATGCCCACCCCTCCTCCCCCCCACATCCACCAGTCCTCAGTTTTTGTCAGCATTCAAGAGTCTCTCATGGTTTGCCTCTCCCCTTTCCCCCACCATTTCCACCCTTCTTCTCCCCCTTGGTCCTCTGTTAAGTTCCTCCTAATCCTCCTATACGTGCACACATATGGTATTTGTCCTTCTCTGCCTGACTTATTTCGCTCAGCATAACACCCTCAAGGTCCATCCATGTTGCTACACATGGCCAGATTTCATTGTTTCTCATTGCCATGTAGTATTCCATGGTATAGATGAACCACATCTTCTTGATCCATTCATCTGTTGATGGACACTTAGGCTCTTTCCAGATTTTAGCTATTGTGGAGAGTGCTGCTATGAACATTGGGGTACATGTGCTCCTATGCATCAACATTTCTGTATCCCTTGGGTAAATTCCTAGCAGTGCTATTGCTGGGTCATAGGGGAGTTCTATTGTTAGTTTCCTTAGGAACCTCCACACTGTTTTCCAGAGGGGCTGCACCAGTTTACATTCCCACCAACAGTGTAGGAGGGTGCCCGTTTCTCCACATCCTCGCCAGCATCTAGAGTTCTCTGATTGGCTCATTTTAGCCACTCTGACAGGCGTGAGATGGTATCTCAGTGTGGTTTTGATTTGTATTTCCCTGATGAGGAGCGATGCTGAGCATCGTTTCATGTGTCTTTTGGCCATCTGGATGTCCTCTTTGGAGAAGTGTCTGTTCATATCTTCTGCCCATTTCTTCACTGGGTTGTTTGTTTTTCGGGCGTGTAGTTTGGTGAGTTCCTTGTAGATTCTGGATATCAACCCTTTATCTGATATGTCATTTGCAACTATCTTTTCCCATTCCGTTGGTTGCCTATTAATTTTCTGGGTTGTTTCCTTTGCTGTGCAGAAGCTTTTAATCTTGATGAGGTCCCAACAGTTTATTTTTGCTCTTGATTCCCTTGCTTTGGGGATGTGTCAAGTAAGAAGTTGCTGCGGTGGAGGTCAAGGAGGTTGTTTCCTGCTTTCTCCTCTAGGGTGTTGATAGTTTCCTGTCTCACGTTCAGGTCCTTATCCATTTTGAGTTTATTTTTTGTGCATGGTGTGAGAAAATGATCTAGTTTCATTCTTCTGCATGTTGCTGTCCAGTTCTCCCAACACCATCTGTTAAAAAGGCTGTCTTTTTTCCATTGGATATTCTTTCCTGCTTTGTCAAAGATTAGTTGGCTGTATACTTTTGGGTCCACTTCTGAGTTCTCAATTCTGTTCCATTGGTCTATGTGTCTGTTTTTGTGCCAATACCATACTGTCTTGATGATGACAGCTTTGTAGTAGAGGCTAAAGTCTGGGATGGTGATCCCTCCCGTTTTGGTTTTATTTTTCAGGATTACTTTGGCTATTCGGGGTCTTTTGTGGTTCCATACAAATTTTTGGATAGTTTGTTCTAGTTTTGAGAAGTATGCTGGTGCAATTTTGATTGGAATTGCATTGAATGTGTAGAGTGCCTTAGGTAGTAATGACATCTTAACTAGCATCAGCCATCAGACACCAAAAGGAAATCAAAGGCATCAGAATTGGCAAAGAGGAAGTCAAACTTTCACTCTTCGCAGATGACATGATACTCTACATAGAAAACCCGACAGACTCCACCAGAAGCCTACTAGAACTGATCCAAGAATTCAGCCAAGTTGCAGGGTACAAAATCAACGTACAGAAATCGGTTGCATTTTTATACACCAACAATGAAGCAACAGAAAGAGAAATCAAGAAACTGATCCCATTCACAATTGCACAAAAACCATAAAATACCTCGGAATAAACCTAACCAAGGATACAAGAGATCTGTATGATGAAAACTATAGAAAACTTATGAAAGAAATTGAAGAAGAAACAAAGAAATGGAAAAACATTCCATGCTCATGGATAGGTACAAAAGAGATTTTAGATGAAAGCTCTGTGGGTGATTGTCAAAACGCTCTTCTATGGGCCTTGCAGACCCAAGACTTAGATAATAAAGGGGGTTAGAACACAAGAGTTACAATTGAGCCTGGCCCCGAGACAAAGAGCCCATTTTGGGGTTAAGGGCAGAATATAGTTACCACATATATCTTTGCTAATTGGTGAAGCATAGCAGTCCCTTCCTCAAGGCATACATTCCACAAACACCCTCCCTTACACTGGCAGCTGGGATGAGGATAGATAAGAGTCGCTAAAACATAAACCCAGGTGCAAAGACTGACAAATTTAGGGCCCCCATGGTGCTTACACATTCAGCATCAAGGAAAAGCCTCACTCAAGCAGCTTAGGAACAGGCCTAATATACATTCTTCCTCTTGTGATTAGAAATTGTCTAGAGGCCTACCCATGCAAAATAAGATAAGTTTGTTAGTATCTTAATCTGGGGGACTGACGTCAAGAATATGGGGAGGTTCTGCAAGAATACTTTTGTAAAGCCTGTTTCTGTACATCTTCCGCTGATAAAAGCATCTTGTTACAAATAATTATCTCCTGTAAAAATTCTGTCTTCTGATGGCATGTTATTGTTGAACCTTAAAATAAAGACACCAAAACCGACAGGACAGAGATGCCTGCCTGGTGATCAGAAAGAATCTCAGGGCTCTCTCACTCTCTCTCTCGCCGACACCGTCCATCCTTCAGGGACCCCTGGACCTGCTGGAGCCGGCCTCTGACAATCACGAAGCCCAATGCAGGGCTCAATCCCATGACCCTGGGGGATCATGACCTGAGCTGAAACCAAGAGTTGAATGGTTAACCATCTGAGCCACCTGGGCACCCATATATTTAGCTTATAAGAAACTGTTAAATTATTTTCCAAAGCAGTTATGTCCAGTTATAGTGCCATGAGTAGTTTCAACCGAAACTTCCACATGCTTGCCAGGGCTTTAATGTTAGTTATTCTAACATTAAGTGTGTGTTTGCGTGTGTGTGTATTCATATTTATATATATTTCACTACCTATTGGTTATATATAATACGTAGGTGACGACATCTCATTAGGGTTCTAATTTTCATTTCTCTAATCACTAATGATTTTTAAGCATCTTTTCTGTGTTTATTGGTCATCGGTGTATCTTCTCTGGTGAAATGTCTATCCAAATTTTTTATTTTCTAAAAAACGTGTCTTATTTTAGGATTGAAGTCTTAAAAGTTTTTTATATACTCTGAAGTTCTCTATATGCTCTAGGATTCAGTAATTTTTTAAGACATATGCTTTTAAGATTTTTGTTTCCTTTCCGTGGTTCGTCATCTCAGTCTCTTAAAAGTGGTGTTGTACTATTTATCAATCATTTTCTTTTATGGATTGTGCTTACAGTGTCCAACTCCAATTCACAAGAATTTTCTGTTTTAGAAACTTTGTTTTATTTTTTATTTAAAACTATAGTCACTTTTGAGTTAATTTTTTTATTGTGTAAAGTATGGCTCAGTCACTTTTGAGTTAATGTTTTTTTATCATGTAAAGTATGGCTCAAAGTTAATATTTTTGCTTATGCATGTCAATTTTTCCAGAACCTTTTGTTGAAAAAAAAAAATGTCCTTTTTCCACTCGACTGCCTTTCTTTTTGTCAGAAATCAGCTGTCCATATCTGTATTTATTTCCTTGATTTGTTGAATGCCAGACACCTGATGAGAGAAAAACTTTTTAAAGGCCTGATATACAAGGAAAACCATTTTATATTTCTGTCTAAGTCAACATGATTGTATATAAACTTTGTTCAAACCAAAAGCCTGATTTATGGGCCAGTACACAAACATTGTATATCTGCTTTGTGAATGAGTAGCCTAAAGGAAAACCATCTTGTCCTTGAGATATTGATCAGTGTTCCTCCCTGAATTTCTCTATGATAAAACTTGTGATTCCTGCCTATATGCTAATCTATAAACTTTGGAACTTTTACAGCATGTAAAAAGCATATAGCCCAAAAAAACTGTTCATTCTCCAGAGTACTTTCATCCCTGTCAAAAGCCTGTTTCCCTAGCAGCTTTTCTAACTGGGGCTCAAATAAAGTACTTTTTCTAAATTTTAGAGATTTGAAAAGTTTTGTTCATTGTATGTTGACACATCTATCTTGATGCCAACAGAGCACTTCCTGATTCTATAGTTATAATCTTTAGTCCGTTAGGGAGGAACTGACTTTAATATTGAGTTTATTGGTGGAATTAATAGTATTAATTAGTATTAGCAGTATTAATATTAATATATTAGTGGAAGTTAATAGTATGATATCTCCATAGCAGATACATTTCTCTATTCACTAAACATTTTTATCTTCTCACAGCAATACTTTGTACTTAAATATACAGATTTTTTAACATATTTTGTTCAATTTATCCCTAAGTAATTCATGCTTTTGGTGCTACTTTAAATGATATTGTTTTTATTTTAACTTCAATTTCAGTTGTTCATCATTATTATATAGAAATGCAGATAACTGTTGTATATTAATCCTATATCAGTAAGCAGGAAGTTCAATGAACCTTCAACAAATATTGCTAACTTACCTATTAGCTTATGTATCTTTTCTTGGGTAGCCTTAATCATTTTTCCATACACACATGATCATGCTGTCTGTGAATAAAAGCATTTTTAATTCTTTATTATATAAGTAGGGTCTCTTATTTCTATTTTATTCCCTATTTCCCTGGCTGGCTCCCTTACTATGCTCTTGATTAGAAGTGGTGATAGCAGGTATCTTTTTTTAAAAAAATTTTTAAAGTTTATTTATTTATTTTTAGAGAGACAGAGGACGGGGATTTTGAGAGAGAAGAAGAGAGAGAGAGCGGGGAAGAGGAAATGAAGGAGAGGCAGAATCCTAAGTAGGCTCCACGCTGTCCAAACAGAGCCTGACACAGGGCTTGAACTCAAAAACCATGAGATCATGACCTGAGATGAAATCAAGTGTCAGATGCTTAACCCACTGAGCCACCCAGGTGCCCTGATAGCAGATACCTTTATCTTGTTCTCATTCTACTCATAGGGGGAATGTTTTCCGTCTTTCACCATTGAATGTGTTGTTGGCAGTAGGTTTATGACAGATGCCCTTTATTAGATTAAGTTACATTCCATTCCTCATTTTATGAGGGTTTTTAACAAAAATGGGCATTGGATTTTGTCGAGTGCTTTTTTAGTGATGTCTTAAGGATTTATAATGTTCACCTTTAACTTGGCACAGTCTCCCTCGTGATACAGGATTTCACATCTAGTGTGAAAACTGTATTTAGTTTCCTGGGGCTGTTGTAATAGAATCCCACAGACTGTGAGCCAAGGTGTCAGTAGGGCCATGCTCCCACTGATGGTCTGGTCAGAAACCTTCCCTGGCTCTTTGCTTCCTGCTGGTGGCTGCCAGTCCTTGCTGTTGCTTCCTGCGACTTTGCAGTTTCTGCCTCTTGTGTCACATGGCATTTTTCCTGCGTGTCTGTCTCTGTGTCTCTTCTCCTCTTACAAGCACAGCAGTCCTACTGGATTAAGGACCTATGCTACTCCAGTATAACCTCATTTTATATTGACTGATTAAATCTGTGACAGACTTATTCCCAAATGAGGTCGTATTCTGAGGTTCCAGGAAGGATATGAAATTTTGGGAGTTCTATCCAAGTCCGTCCAAGAACCTTGCAATACTCTACTTCTTTTGAGATGCCCGGAGGGCTCAGTCGGTTAAGTGTCCACTCTTACCTTGACTTTGATTCAGGTCATGAACTCACGTTCATAAGTTTGAGCCCCACATTGGCCTCTGTGCTGATGGAACGGAGGCTGCTTGGAATTCTCTCTCCTTCTCTCTCTGCCCTTTCCCCACTTGCTCTTGATCTTGCTCTCAAATAAAAATAAATTTGTAAAAATCTACTTTTTATATTCTATAAATCTTTGTGCGATTGTTTTCATACATTTACTTTCATATATGTTACCCAATAGTCCTATGTTGTCATTTTTATATAAACCATTGTCTTTTTTTCCAAAAAGAGTATTTTAAATTGATACAGAGTTTTTGCTTTAGTTTTCTAGGAGTGCTATAACATTTTATCACAAGCTGGGTTGCTTAAAACAATAGAAGTGTATTTTCTCGTAGCTCTGGAAGTCAGGAACTTATAAACTGTCAGAAAACAGCGTTGTTTCCTTTTGTAAACTCTTCAGAAGTACCTGTTTCATGCTTTTCTTGTAGTTTCTAGTGACTGCTGACATTTCTCGGCATTCCTTGGCTTCTGGTGGCATAAGTCCAGTCTCGCCTGCATCTTTGGATGGTCTTCTGTGTGTCTGAGGTTCTCAAGTCTCCCTCTCCTTTCTCATGTAAAGACACTAGTCATTGGATTTAGGGCCCACTGTAGATCCAGGGTAATCTCTTGGGATCCTTAACTGAATTATATCTGCCAAGACCCTACTTTTGGATAAAGTCTCATTCATAGGTACTAGGGGTTGTGACTTGAATAAAGTGTTGGGGAGGCCACTATTGACCCACTGTAGTTTATATACCATAAAATTCACCCTTCTAAAGTGTACATACAATTCAATGATTTTTAGAAGAGTCACAGAGTTGTGCAAACATGATCTAATTCAGAACCTTAAAAAGAAACCTCATATCCGTTAACAGTCCTTTATTATTCCTTCAAATCCTGGCCCCTGGCAAGCACTATTTACTGTCTCTATGGATTTGTCTATTCTGGATATGTCCTACAGTATGATCATATGATATGTGGCTTTTTGTATTTGTCTTCTTTATTTAGCATAATATTCTTAAGATTCACCCATGTCATAGTATGAATTAATTTTCTATTCCTTTTTTTATGGCTGAAAAACAGTCCACATATGGAAGTACTACATTTTGTTTATTCATCAGTTGATGGAAATATGGGTTTCCACTTTTTCGTTATTATAGGAATATCTATGTGCAAGTTTTGGGTGGATATATGCTTTCAGTTCTCTTGGGTATCAGCAGTCTTTTAAAGAGCTTTAAATAGAAAATCCTCATCTTTTTATATTTTTAATAAGGAGAAGAAGCCCATACATTTACCCATGTCATTACTTACCATTTCCCTTTTTTAAGAATTCTTTTGTATAGATCCATATTTCCTTCTTATACTTCTTTCCTTCTGTTGGAAGGTCTGTCCTTGACATTTCTAGTAGTGTATATCTGCTCATGATTAATTCTTTCAGATTTTGTGGTTCTGAATGTCTTTATTTTGCCCTCTTTCCTGAAAGGTATTTTTGTCAGTTATATAATTCTAAGTTGAACATTTTTTCCCCTTAGGTACTAGGACTCTACTATCTTTTTATTTGCATTTTCTTATGACAAGAAATATGTAGTCATTCTTATCTTTGTTCCTCTGTATATATGTCTTGTTTTTATGACTGTTTTTAGGATATTTCTCTTTATCACTGGTTTTGAACAACTTCAGCGTGATATGCCTTATTATAGTTTTCTTCATATTTCTTGTGCTAGAGGACCATTGAACTTCTGGCAAATATATAAATGTAAATTATAAAAATTTATAATTTTTATCAAATTTGGAAAAACACTGGTGCTTACTTCCATATGTATATTTTCCTGTATCTGCCTCTTTTGGCTACTCCCAAATACACATTTTTTTTTTATAAGGCTTGAAGTTGGCCCACAGGCCAATGGTGAGATTTTCCTTTTTTTTTTTTTTTTTTACAAATGTTTATTGTCAAAGTAGTTTCCACATAACACTCAGTGCTCATCCCCACAAGTGTCCACCTCCATGCCCATTCCCCCCTCCCCCTACATCCATCAGTCCTCAGTTTTTGTCAGCATTCAAGAGTCTCTCATGGTTTGCCTCTCTCCCTTTCCCCCACCATTTCCGCCCTTCTTCTCCCCCTTGTTCCTCCGTCAAGTTCCTCTTAATCCTCCTATACGTGCAAACATAGGATATTTGTCCTTCTCTGCCTGACTTATTTCGCTCAGCATAACACCCTCAAGGTCCATCCATGTTGCTACACATGGCTAGATTTCATTGTTTCTCATTGCCATGTAGTATTCCATGGTATAGATAAACCACATCTTCTTGATCCATTCATCTGTTGATGGACACTTAGGCTCTTTCCAGGTTTTAGCTATTGTGGAAAGTGCTGCTATGAACATTGGGGTACATGTGCTCCTATGCCTCAGCAATTCTGTATCTCTTGGGTAAATTCCTAGCAGTGTTATTTCTGGGTCCTAGGGGAGTTCTATTGTTAGTTTCCTGAGTAACCTCCACACTGTTTTCCAGAGGAGCTGTACCAGTTTACATTCCCAACAGTGTAGGAGGGTGCCCGTTTCTCCACATCCTCGCCAGCATCTAGAGTTCTCTGATTTGCTCATTTTAGCCACTCTGACTGGCGTGAGGTGGTATCTCAGTGTGGTTTTGATTTGTATTTCCCTGATAAGGAGGGATGCTGAGCATCGTTTCATGTGTCTGTTGGCCATCTGGATGTCCTCTTTGGAGAAGTGTCTTTTCATTTCCTTTCTTTTTTTCTTTTTTAATTGAAGTATAGTTGACACACAATGTTTCGTTAGTTTCAGGTGTACAACGTCATGGTCTGACAAGTCCATACATGATGCTCCCCACATCACAGCTGTGGTGACCATCTGTCACCATACAATGCTATTACAGCACTATCGACTCTGTTCTCTATGCTGTGCCTTTTATCCTATGACTTATTTGTTCCTTACCTGGGAGTCTGTAACTCTCACTTCCCTTCACCCATTTTGCTCATCCCCTTACCCTCTTTCCTTCTTTCTTTTATTGCTCATTTTTCTCTGTTTCATTTTGGACAGTGAACCTGAGGACACAGCAACAGAAACTAATACTTTCTTCTCCCTTCTAATCTATTCTTTTACTTATTTATTTATTTATTCATTCATTCATATTTGTATATTTTTGAGAGAGACAGATTCCAAATGGGGGAGGGGCAGAGAGAGAGGGAAACACAGAATCTGAAACAGGTTCCAGGCTCCAAGCTGTCAGCACAGAGCCTGATGTGGGGCTGAAACTCACAAATCATGAGATCATGACGTGAGCGGAAGTCAGACATTTAACCAATTGAGCCACCCAGGAGCCCCTAATCTATTCTTAATCCTATCCTGGCCATTGTATTTTTTTTTATCTCAGACATTGTAGCTTTCCTATACTGAAGTTCAGTTTGTGTCTGTTTTCTATCTTCCATGTCTATGCTTACCTGTTTGAATACAGAATACAATGATTGTTCTCATGTCCTTGTCTGCTAATTCTGACATCTGGATAAGTCTGAATCGTTTCAGTTGATTACTTTTTCTTCCCAAAATGAGTTGCATTACTGCTTCTTTGCATGGCCTATAATCTTTGATTGAATTCCAGACTATTTGCAATTTTTACCTGGCTTAATGCTGTTATCATAGTTTTATAAATTTTCTAGAGATTTGTTGTGGGATATAGTTAAAGTGACTTAGAAACAGTTTGATCCTCTTGGATTTTACTTTTAAGACTTGTTAGGTGGGATCCAAATAGTATTTTCTGCAGGGATCATTATTTTCTACTACTTAGGCAAGACTGTTTTGAATACTCTAAAATACTTAATGAATTAGGAGATATTCCATTCTGACTGTTTAGATTAGCCACTGGTCTTGGCCCTTTGTTACCTCCAGGCACTATGAACTCTAATCTTTAGGAGTGGTCGTATAGGAGGATTAGGAGGAACTTAACGGAGGACCATGGGGAAGAAGAAGGGGGAAAATGGTGAGGGAAAGGGAGAGAGGCAATCCATGAGAGACTCATGAATGATGACAGAAATTGAGGACTGATGGATGTGGGGGGAATGAGCACTGGGTGTTATATGGAAACCAACTTACATAAAATAGTTTTTTACAAACTATTTGTAAAAAAAAAAAGAAGAAAGAAGAAGAAAAGAAAGAAGAAGAAGAAGAAGAAAAGAAGAAGAAAAGAAGAAGAAAAGAAAGAAGAAGAAGAAGAAGAAGAAGAAGAAGAAGAAGGAAGAAGAAGGAAGAAGAAGGAAGAAGAAGGAAGAAGAAGAAGAAGGAAGAAGAAGAAGAAGGAAGAAGAAGAAGAAAGAAGAAGAAGAAAGAAGAAGGAGAAGGAGGAGAAGGAGGAGAAGGAGGAGGAGAAGGAGAAGGAGAAGGAGAAGGAGAAGGAGAAGGAGAAGGAGAAGAAAGAAGAAAGAAGAAAGAAGAAAGAAGAAGAAGAGGTTCTTTTCCTGCCCTTGGATAGTTTCCTGACCAACTTGCATCAGCCCAAAGCCTGTGGCATAACTCCAGTGGATGCTACGCTGCCAATCTCTGTGGTTTTGCTTTTTTACCTTCTCTCCTCTCTAGTATTCTGGATGCAACTCTAGCCATATTGCCTCTCCTCATATTCTCAGCTTTGTCTCTTCAACTCAGGGCATCTGCAAGGTCTTCCTTTTCTGGGAAACCTGTTTTAGTCAGTAAGCTGGGGGCAATTGCAGGGCCCAATTCATTTGTTTCCTGTCCTTCAGAGATTACTGTTCTTCGATGCAGTGCTTTGAAAATTGTTTCACACATTTAATCATACTCTATTTGTTTGTTTTGCCTCAGGTGGAAAGGCCAATACCATTCCTGTTGTTGTATTTTTGCTGGAGGCAAAAGTCAAAGGCTTGAGTTTAAAAAAAAATTATCATTAAATGCATCCATGTCATATTTTTACTGTGATTGTATTTCATTGTATAGAAATGCTATAATTTATTTATTTATTCATTTATTTTTCAAATGAAGTATGTATTGGTTGTTTCTAGTTTTTGACTATTAACAAATGATGCTGTGAACTTTTTGTGTGTGTGTGACTGGCGACACATATGTGTGTGCATGCGTGCACACACATGCATACAATTAGGGATATTTAAGTTGGGTTAGAATCTCTGGTCCCTAGGATTTGTATCTGTTAAAAGTTGAATCAATATTACCAAAATATTCTTTGTAGTGGTTTCCAGAATTCACCTTCCTCCTTCCCCACTCACATGTATTGTATCACAGTGCTGGTTTCAGCTGTTCCAACATGTGGGTATTTTCGTAGTTTTAATTGTAATCATTTTGGTATACATGTAATGGTCCATAGCTGTGATTTTAATTTGCATATCCTTGATGGGTGCTGATGTTAGTCACATTTTATATCATTGGCCATCAATATCTTCTTTTGTGAAATGCCTGTTCAAGTCTTTTACTCATTTTATTGGATTATTTGCCTTACTGACTTACACATTTTTTTCCTAATATGTATTATGTACAAGCACTTTGCTTTCACATGTTGTTAACGTGACATGCTGTCACTCTGTGTTTTGCATTTTCTCTTTATTAATGGTGTTTTTAGATAAACAGAAATGGTTTTATTCCATTGCCAATCTTTTCTTTAAAAATTTTTTTAAATGTTTATTTTTGAGAGAGAGAGAGAGAGAGAGGAAGCAGAGAGAGAGGGAGACATAGAATCTGAAGTGGGCTCCAGGCTCTGAGCTTTCAGCACAGAACCCAATGTGGGGGGTCGAACTCACAAACTGTGAGATCTTTACCTGAGTCTCAGTTGGATACTTAATTGACTGAGTCACCCTGGTACCCTTGTTAATCTTTTCTAATGTGGGTAGTGATAATGAAGAAAAAGATTATTACTTACTCCAAGTTCATGAGAATATTCTTTTTATGCTACCTTTTGGTATATTTAGCATGTTTATATTATATGTCTATATGTTATATGTTTAATGTTTATATATACATTATATCATATATATTATATATTAAATATATTTAATTTTTTTAATGTTTATTTATTTTTGAGAGAAAGAGACAGAGTGTAAATGGGGGCAGGGCAGAGAGAGGAAGACACCGAATTCAAAGCATACTTCTGGCTCTGAGCTGTCAGCACAGAGCCCAACAGGAGGTTTGAACCCACAGACTGTGGGATCATGACCTGAACTGTAGTCGGATGCTTAACCGACTGAGCCACCCAGGTGCGCCATTTAATGTTTGTATATTACATTTAGAATGACAGTCCTTCTGGAATTAACTTTTTAGCATGTCTGAAAGAAGGATCAATTTTATGTTTTCTTTTATATGTGGGTTTATATATAATTGACCAAATACCATATTTTGAAAAAGTAATTTTTTGCCATTGCTTTTTCAATTGAAAATTTTACTATTGCCTTTGTCATCAATAATCTATATATGTGTCAGTGTATTTTTGGGCCCTCTTTTTTGTTTTATTGCTTTATCTTTGCAATCATATCATATGTATTACTTTAGCTTTATAATAAGTGTTGATATCTTCTGTTTATTAATGTTAGTGGCTTAAAACCAAGTGATTACTTTTCATAAAAGCATCTCATAGGTTGTATAAAACTTGTTAAAGAAAACCATAACATTTATGCACACACTGAAAAATTTTTTGTTACTTCTTGAAATATTTTTCTAAACTCTTTAGGTTCATCTTTGTTTCCTTTCTCATCAAGGATGTATCAATAAAATATCTGAACATTAAAGATTGAAGAATCATCTATTTTTGTCCCACATTGCTCATGGCATATTATAAGTAATTAGTCTCCTTCTCAACCATTTTTAGCTTTAGCAATTGCTATTAGCATAATTTCTTATTAGAATATTCATAAGAAATATCTATTTATTCAAGTACCTTTTGTGGGTTTAAAATCCATTATTTCAAAACTAAATGGGCTCTAAATTTGTAATCTTTGGTGGTAAGTTATATATCAGGAATATAATGAAACCTTTTAGGTGACTTTGTCAGTTAGTATGAGATTAATACTAATAGTGATCTCTATACATCCCTCCCCCACCCCCCAAAAAAAAACAGGGCCATACATGGATTTACATGCTTATATTATTATTGTGGAAGTGGCTTGGAAATGAGGTTTAGTGACCTTTTTGTCAGCCTCTGACATATTCCACTGGTTATGAAGAAAAAGAGTGTCACATATCTGAGAAATATGAGCAGAGGTGATGCCACGTGATGATATGCTCTTAATACTCTTCCCGAGAAAGAGTCTTGTCTCACTGTTTCATGGATGAGTTAACTTACATAGACATAGAAGAAATTGAGTAAAGGAATATATATCTAGAAAGTACCAAAACAGAGCTGCTGAAAAACAGGAGAACCTGGAATGTGCTAAGTAGTGAATCAAGAATATTACCTATGAATGGAAAGGAGGTTTTGAGTGTTTAAAAACAAAAAGTTGGAGCAGCCTTTTGAGATCTTGTCCCAGGCTATAAATTGCTCTGCACTGATTTTTTAAAATGTTTATTCATTTATGAGAGAGAGAGAGAGAGAGTATGAGAGAGCACAAGCAGGGGAGGGGCCGAGAGAGAAGGAGACACAGAATCCAAACCAGGCTCCAGACTTTGAGCTGTCAGCACAGAGCCCGACATGAGGCTTGAGCCCACAACCATGAGATCATGACCTGAGCCAAAGCCTGACGCTCAACCAGCTGAGCCCCAATTTTCTTATTCCTTCAAGTTTGCATATGTGTGTTCACTTTAACCTGTTTCTGCCTGCAAGTATTTGGCTAAAGCCTTACAGTGTGATCTACACATGCCTCCAGTTGGCTCTGACTCTGTCACTTACTTCGGGAGAGCCCTGCCAGATTTCCAAATATTGTGGGTTTTTCCAAGCTTTTCAACTATATTATTTATATTGTACTCAACATTCCACACATAAAAAGGAACTGGATAGGAATTCAACTTTATGTATAGGAAGATGAGTAAAATTGGGCAAAACCACATTTTTGTCTACAAAGAGTAGGGAAACATATGATCTCAGAAACATATTCGTGGTGATGGAATATCTTCTTATACTTAGCAAATAGAACCATTTTAATCTTGTATACACCAGGATTTTAATTAAGACTATGTGACTATGATTATTTTTCTTTAAAGAAATGTAGATCTTACTCTGTAAATCATTTCAATAAATTCCTATGTACACTTGTTTAAAGTGAAACACTTTTTATACATGCTATAGATGTAAAGATAATCACAAAATAAACTCAGCATTAATTTTTACCCATAGGGGGCCTAGGTGGCCAACTCTCATTTCTGCTCAGGTCATGATCTCACGGTTTCTGAGTCCAAACCCTGCGTTAGGCTTGTGCTGACAGTGTGGAGCCTGCTTGGGATTACCTATCTCCCTCTCTCTTTCTGCCTCTCCCTGCTTGTGTGCATGCTTCTATCTCTCCCTCTCCTTCAAAATAAATAAAACTTAAAAAAAAAAGTTTTACCCTTGTACTCTTAAAATAGCTAAGCACATGTTCACTTTTTTGTTCCTTTATAAGTAAACAAATTTTATATTTATTATTTTTAAAGGTGCTGATAACCATATTTACCTTAAGAAATCACATCAATGATTTTAAAGCTATTTTAGTTTTGGAAAATAACTCATAAGGTACTATGAGTTCACAAAATCTTATTAAGGAACAGTCTATATATCAGTGGTTTTGAGATTTTTTTATATTATAAAGTAGGGTGATTTTAATTAAAAATTGATTTACACAATGTATGATCACACTTAGAAAAATTTTGCCCAGGGATATTAAGGGAAAATAAGAGGAACATATAGGCATTGAAAGGGAAAAAGAGTATTATTTACTCTGACTGTAATTTCATTAAAAAAGTGATATCTGAATGCCCAAAATACAGGATGGAGTTAAACTCTAATCACATTCTTTAATCTAGCTTTGTAATTTTCATGAAATTATGAAATTATTAATTTTTTTCTTATTTTACCACAGATTGGTAAAAACTAATTTCTAGACCAGTGCTTGTTATAAAACAGCATCTAGGAACCCACGCCATAAGGAAAATCTTTGCATTTGGTGACAAAGTATATACAAAGCTCTTGTTGCTTTTGGCAAAATAAGACTGTCAAGTTCAGTGATGAGTTCAGTGCTTGGGTTTTCTTAATACAGTGAATTATACTGTGTTTATTCAATATTGGTCCCATGCTAGGTGGTAGCGATAAAGAGCAAGATCTGGATTCTGCTGACAAGTAATGTTTCAGTTTCGTTGAGAGTTTATAGCAGATATCTGCCCATATGTCCTTTGCAATACCGCATCTGTACTTCAGGCACAACTTCCATTTCAAGCCACTGACGCGTGTCCTATTTGCTGGGCTGGCAGAAAGTGCCAAGTAATAAACGTCCCCAACCTAATGTCCCCTCATCAAGAGCATTTAGTAGAGAAATAGTCAAGCTTCTTTACCAGTTGGTGGAGTAACTCTGACGTATTTATTTTATGCTCTTTCCTGGGTGTCCCAAAGAGTCCACTCCAGGTTTCTGCAATCATAACTCCCTTAATAACACACCTTTTATTTTCTTGCTCCTTTTCCCTTTCTCAGCATTGCTATTCAGTACTGCTGTTTTCTGTAGTCTTCTCCCTAAGAAACTATTCCTCTTTGACTCTTGTCTTCAAATCTGGTTCTTGGAGAATCGCTTAAGATAGAGTTATTACAGATTATGTTGTGAACTTAAAACAACAAGCAATAAAATGTAAAGAGTTGTAAAGAGTTGCAAACAACAACAAAAATTGACCACAGGGGACCTGAGTTTGTGCCTCTGCATTGTCCACTAGCTATTTTTCTCCCTCTCATCTTTTTTGTTTCCATGTTTTTAATTCCTTGTTTTTCTTTTAACTTTTGTTAAGAACACAGATTTAACCTCTTAACAAATGTTTAAGTGTAAGATATAGTAATGTTAACTATAGGCACAGTGGTGTACGGTAGATCTCTAGAATTTATTCATTTTGCATAACTGAAGCTTTGTATCCTTTGAACAACATTAAACTCCCTGTTTCCTCCTCCCCTCAACTTTTGGTAACCACCATCCTACTCTGTTTCTATGAACTTGACTATTTTAGATAACCTAATATAAGTGGAATCATGCAGTATTTGTTCTGTATCTGATTTATTTCACTTAGCATAATGTCCTTACAGATTCCGTTTAGCAGATTCATCCATGTTGTTGTGTATAGCAGGTTTTCCTTCTCTTTTAAGGGTGAATAATATTCCATTGTATATATATGTTACATTTTCTTCATTCATCTGTTGATGGACACTTGGGTTGTTTCCATGCCTTGACTATTGTGAATGAAACTGCAGTGAATAGGAAAATGCAGTTATCTCTTTCAGATCCTGATTTCAGCTCCTTTGGACATAAACCCAGAAATGGGGTTATTAGATCACAGGGCAATTCTCTTTTTATAGCAGCTGCATCATTTTAGGTTCCCATCAGCAACACACAAGTGTTCTAATTTCTCCGTGTTTTCACTAACATTTCTTATCTGTTTTTTTCTTCTTCAGTTGTACACAAGAATAATAGAATCCTTCTATTTGTCACTGTGTGTCTGTGTTTCTGGCACAGAGCTTCTAAAACCCTTGGAATTTCTCAGGAGGAGAACAATAAAGATGTCTTGTCTTATATTAATTAATGACAAGGAAAGCACCCTAGGATGGGAGCTGGTTGCCAAGGGAACCAAGTAAAAGGAGGTTGGAATTTTCAGACCCATATCCTGATTTCAGGGAAGGGAAGAGGGACTGGAGGTTAACCCTACCACCAAAGGCCCATGATGTAATCATGCTTATATAATGAAGCCTTTATAAAAACCCAAAAGAGAAGAGTTCAGAGAGCTTCCAGGTTGGTGACCCAGAACACAGGTGCCAACATGTTGGTCCCCAAACTCGATGAGGACAGAAGCTCCCTTGTTTTGGACCTCACCCTATATATCTCTTCACTTGGCTGTTGATTCATATCCTTTGGTATTCTTTGTAGTAAACTGGTAATCTGGTGAATAAACTGGTTTCCTGCTCTCTGTGAGCCACCCTAGCAAATTAACCAAACCCAAGAAGAATTGGAACCTCTAGCCTATAGCTTGTTGGACAGAAGCAGTAGTGATAACTTGAATTTGTAATTGGCTGTTAAAGGTTGGGTTGGGGGAAAGAAGTTTTGTAGGATGGAGCCCTCAACATGAGGGATCTGATATTACCTCTGTGTAGATAGCATCAGAATTGACTTGAACTGTAGCACAACCAGCATGTGTTAGACAGTTGCTTGGTGGTACGGGGAACAAAGCCCCCACTGGAAGTGGTGATCAGAATCTTACTTTCTTAAGAATTGCTAGGCTTAAATAAGACAATTTGTGTGAATACATTTTTATAAACTAACTAATTCACCAATATAAGCTACTAATTTGTTAGCATTTTAAATTTATTCTCCTATCACAGGTATTCATTTAAAAATACTACAGAATAAGGTGTGTTAAAGAAATATCAAATGGCATAAAAATGTATAAATAAAAACAATCTCACTCCTTACTCTTCCATTCATAATTCCTCTTCCTTGGTGCTCAGAGGCAACCAATAAGAATTTCTGAATTTGGGGGCACCTGCGTGGCTCAGTTGGTTAAGCATTCGACTTCAGCTCAGGTCATGATCTTAGGGTTTATGAGTTCGAGCCCTGCATCGGGCTCTTTGCTGACAGCTCAGAACCTGGGGCCTCCTTCAGATTCTGTGTCTCCCTCTCTGCCCCTCCCCTGCTCGCACTTTGTCTCTCTTTCAAAAATAAATCATTAATATATTTTTTTAAAATATTTTATTTATTTCTAGAAGAGAGAGAGAGAGACAGCATGAACAGGGGAGGGTCAGAGAGAGAGGGAGTCACAGACTGAAACAGGCTCCAGGCTCCAAGCAGGCAGTCAGCACAGAGCCCGACGCGGGCTCGAACCCACGAACCGCGAGATCATGACCTAAGCGAAAGTGGGACGCTTAACCGACTAAGCCACCCAGGCGCCCCAAATCATTAATATCTTTTAAAAAAAGAAGAAGAAAGAAAAGCATTTCTGAATTTGGTGGAGGGGGGCGGTGCCTGGGTGGCTCAGATGGTTAAGCATCAGACTTCTGCTCAGGTCACAATCTCATGATTCCAGAGTCTGAGTCCCACTTTGAGGTCTCTGGAGCTGTCTGCTGTCAGCTCAGAGCCTGCTTGTGATCTCTCTCTGCCCCTTCCCCACACACGTGCATGTTCTTTTTCTCTCTTTCAAAAATAAAAATGAAAACATTTAACAAAAAGATAAAGAATTTCTAAATTTGGGTCTTCTAGTGAATTACCACTAATTTGATATTATACCTGTACCTATATTGATTAACTTTGATCATATCTATTGACTCTTTATCATGTATGAGATTTTGGTATCTTCATATTATATCTTGTATTCTTCTTCATTGCATGATTTTTGATAATTATATTTTTAGTTTTAGGATGTTTGTGGTTGTTTACTTGGTATTTCATAAATCTGCTTCTTTTTTTTTAATGTTTTTATTTATTTCTAGGAGAGAGAGAGACAGCGTGAGCAAGGGAGGGTCAGAGAGAGAGGGAATCACAGACTCTGAAACAGGCTCCAGGCTCTGAGCTGGCAGTCAGCACAGAGCCCGACGCGGGGCTCGAACCCAGGAACTGCGAGATCATGACCCAAGCGAAAGTCCGATGCTTAACCGACTAAGCCACCCAGGCGCCCCGTAAATCTGCTTCTTTACTTGTCAAATTTAGACAGCCTTTATTGACTTCTTCTCTGAAACATAAGGGAATTAACATATTTCGCTCTACTTTTTCTGCTTCCCTTTCTGGTTTTTGTTAGCTTATTGTTTTCACATGGTCAGCGTTGAAGACATTGCATTCTGCCCTGTAACTTAATTATCCTGTCCTTTGTCAATAGGTAGATTGCAAAAACAGAAAACACCAATACATCGTTTATAATATGATTGTGTAAATATTATTCACTCTAATAAGGACAATTAGATACACATGTAAGGAAATGAATTCCTATGCTATTAATTATTTTCTTCAAAATAATACTTTAAGTATTGTTCTAACAGAATCTGTTGATCGGAAAAAGAATTCTGAAGAAAGAAACTCTCTACATTTATTCAGTGTCATATTGCCACTGATTCTTGTGTTTAATGTCATGCCCAGTCTTGAATTCTTGTTCTTTATTCTGAAGCATATCTTTGAGCGATTTATCATTACAGGGAATTTTAGGATTATTTTGCATGTCTGAAAATGCCCTCTCATGTATACTTCATGGTTTCCATGATGTAGAATTCTAGTGACAAAGTTGATCTTACTTCTCGTTTTGAATGTTGTTAATGGGATATCTAGAAAGGTCAGTTAATTATTTTAAAAAGTTTTATACTTTTAATTATGACATTTTACCAGAATATTTCCTGCCATATTTTTGCTATATATATATATATATATATATATATATATATATATATATATATATATATATATATATATTGTTTGTTTGTTTGTTTGTTTTGGAAGAGTGCAAGTTGGAGAAGGGCAAAAAGAGGTGGAGAGAGGAACCTAAGCGGGCTTTGCACTGACAGGCTGGCAGCAGTGAGCCCTATGTTCAGGGCTCAAACTCCTGAAACTGTGAGATCATGACCTGAGCTGAAGTCAGACGCTCAGCTGACTGAGTCACATAGGTGTCACAATATTTTTGATTTTTAAATTTTTAAAAAATGTTTATTTATTTATTTTTAGAGAGATCGAGAAAGTGAGAGAATGCAAGCAGGGGAGGGGCAGTGAGAGTGAGAGAAAACCCCAAGCAGGTTTGTGGAGCCTGAAGCGTGGAGTAGAGCCCATGCTGGCCTAGAGCTCAGGAGCCAGTTGAAGTCAAGAATCAGATGCTTAAAAGACTGAGCCACCCAGGTGCCCCTTTGGTTTTGCTTTTTTTTTTTTTCCTCCTCATTTATTCTGTCTGGTACTAGGTGGTCTTAATCTGAATGTGACTTTTTGGCTCTAAATATTTTTTTAAAATGACTTAATTATCATTAGTTGAATACTTTCCATTATATATTAATTTTTTTGCTGTTTGCTGGGATTAGGGATTGAATATGAGGTAAAAAATGATGTCTAGGAAAACATCCCTAGAGACTGATATCCAGTAGAGACTTAACATATATTAAATATTCAAAACTAGGTGGAAACAATTTATTTTGGGGTGAGACAGAGGAGATGGAAGAGAGGGAGAAAATAATTCTCTTTTGAAATGAAATGTTTCTTTTATATGATGCCTTTAAAAAATATTATGTGTTCGTAAATAGAATATTATCTTTAATTTCTTTAAGGTCTTTAAACTAAAATTTGTAAAAGAAAAAAAAACACCCAAAAAACTCCCTAAATTAGCATGGTTTCCTTCAGTGTCATGAATTGTGTTTGTTCTTCTTGGTCTTTCATGAACATAATTTTCTTCAAATGTCCAGTGATTGTTGTTTGTTTGTTTTCGCCCACTGTATTTATGATTACGATGAATGAGGTTGATTAGCGAGATTTTCCTGTGCAGCATGGTGGTTTGTCTCTCTGTAGGACCTTTCCATTGACTGTGAGGTGACTGTGAGCTTGGTGTGAGTGATTGGAGTGCATCAATAGGCAGATTATCTGATGGGAGAGGAGCACTTTAGTAGCAGCTGGTGATCCTTCTCAGTTGTCAAATTCTTTGGTCACATTTACTCCTAGACCTATCATCTGTGTTCCTTCTTTATCATTTCTAACTGCTAGCATTTCAAATATGAAAGGAACTGCGGGTCAGCCATCTCTTCCATCTCAGGAAACTGAGTCTTAGGTGATTGAATTACATAAACTCAGGGAAGAAATGGTGCAAAGCTAAGTCTAAAAATAAACAGCTGCTGCTTGTAAATACCAATGTTTTCAATAGCCTCAAGACTTTAACTCCATTTGGAGAGTATATTCTCATTTATGCTTTACCTTCTAGGGCGGCTCCACAGTAGCAGTGTTGTTGCTCTGGTGGCACTGGGTATTATTAAAAGCAATTTAAAAGCCTTTCAAGCTGTTTAAAAGCTGTTAAAGCTGTTTATCGTCTGTTCAAGCTGAGGAGATGTTAAGATGTGGGGCTCCTGGGTGGCTTAGTCGGTTAAGCGTCCGACTTTCGCTTAGGTCATGATCTCGCGGTTCGTGGGTTCGAGTCCCGCATCGCGCTCTGTGCTGACTGCCAGCTCAGAGCCTGGAGACTGTTTCAGTCTGTGATTCCCTCTCTCTCTGACCCTCCCCTGCTCACACTGTCTCTCTCTCTCTCTCAGAAATAAATAAAACATTAAAAAAAAAGATGTATTTGGCTAGGAATCTAAGAGGCTGAATATCAGTCTTGTTCTAGACCAGTTGTTTATCTACCAGATAAGTAGATAAGTACCAGAGGGCAATGTATAGGGAAAGAGGGTAAGTAACTATCCCAAAATTAAATATTTACTTAGGACAATAACTCTATGAAAGGCATTGCAGATTGGTATGCTTAAAGCCTGAAAAAAATTCTGGAAAGAGAACTCAGAGGCAACAACATCTGATAATTCTGAAGAGACAGAAGAGGGATTTCTGTTACTTATTTGTTAAGTGCATTTTCAACCTTATGCCAAGTCATACCATCTTCAGGCAGCCTTATGTAAACTTCACCCTGAAGAACTTCAAAAAGAACAGTTTAATGAACTTTCCACTGCTCATCCTGTCTTCTTACCCATAGGTGAGACTAATTTGCTGTTTGATGTGCTGAAGTTGAAAAGAGTTTTGGGAACAAGAAAACTTACTCTGTTTGCATTGGAAATGAAACTAATTCAAGGCACTTCTGCAAATTGTAAAATGATGCCCATTGTAAAAAAAAATGTCTCTAATAGTATGAGACAATAAAATCAACTATTCTTGCGAAAAATTTGTCAATTAAATCCTTTAGTTATGTTTACCGAAAACTAGAAAAAAAAAAGGAAATTTAAATGAACGTTTACCATCTTTATGGTTAAATATAGTTAAACTATTGTAAGATGTATTGAAAAAGAGAGACCTTTCACGGGCCGCCATGTTTCAGAAACTAGTTTGCCATTTTGTAGCAACAGAGAGTATATTTTACTTAAGTATTCTAGATAATATCAATTTCTGTAGGACTTACACAGTAAGAATATCCTATAGAGATTGATTTATAGTGTCAAATTATTAGATTGTAATAGATGGAGCTAGAATGTATTATGCTAAGTGAAATAAGTCAATCAGAGAAAGATAAATACCATATGACTTCACTCATACATGGAATTTAGGAAACAAAACAGATGAACATATGGGAAGGGACGGGGGAAGAGAAGAGAGAAACAAACCACAAGAGACTCTTAATGATAGAGAACAAATTATAGGTTGATGGAGGCATGTGGTTGGGGAAGGGCTAGATGGGTGATGGGTACTAAGGAGGGCACTTGTGATGAGCAACTGGGTGTTGTATGTAAGTGAAGAATCACTAAATTCTATACCTGAAACTACTATTAATCTGTGTTAACTAGAAAAAAATCATTCTTTATGGTAGAGATGTTTTTTAATTAATAACAAATATTGTTTTTTAGAGTCAGCTCCCTTGCTTACATGGAAAAAGTAACATTTAGGAGCTTCTTAAATGTTTACTGATTGCACTGAAGTTAGGGAGGAAAGCTCCAAAATCTTTTCTATACTTTTTTTGGTGTATAACTTCTTTAACTGTTATTACCCAGTTGTTGAAGAGTGTTACGATATGTTTCAGCAGAATAAACCTTTATAGCCTCAGTTACAGTCTAGTTACTTTTTTGTTGTTGCTGTTTTTGTTTTTGTTTGAAGCCATAGAGAGTGTGATCCCAGATGTAGTATATTGAGGTTGGAGGCAGGGAACTTGGATTCAAATCTCTTTTGTATATCTTGCTAATTGTCTATGCCTCATTTTTTAATCTGCAAACTAGAGATAAAATAAGGGAGTTTGTGGTGCAATGGGATAAGATATGTAAACACCACTAGCATTACTCCTGAAAAATAATGTGCGTTTAGTAAAATGTTGATTGAATCTGTGTTTACTCTGACCACCTTTACGGGTGAATATGGGAGACATTCTATTGTCTTTAACATATTAGTGAAATTTTCTTTCCATGATAGACTATCTCAACTGCAACATACTTTCACACTTTTCAGTTCTTTAGACAGTGTGACCTAGGTAGATGTCTAAGCTCAACCAAGTCTATATTGAATATTATTTACTCCTCTATTTTATAGGGCTATGATTTCTGCCTCTCTCCCTAAATTATAGGTATATGTTCTTCTTTTGGAACTTATGGTAGTTTGTGAGGCATAGTTAAACTGGTTGAAAGCCAGTTATGCTCATATCTTCCCAAGTTCTCATTAAGTAACTTGAGGTTGATAGTTTGAAGCTGGCCATGTTGGGAATACTCACATTATAGAAATCAGCAAATGGTACAATCACGATTCTAGGCTGATGGAAGTTCTACCATCTTATGCATGCACTGTAGTATGTCAGTCATGGCAGAGAACGAGCAGCCCAGAGGTTGTGTGTTACCTTTTTATGCATTGGCTTCCACTCATTCCTTGCCCAAAATTAATTAAATGTCTGAGCTTAAATGCAAGAGAACAAGGGAATGAGGAGAAGGCATGTTTTGCGAGCACCATAGTTTATCCCATTAATGGCTGTTAAACGTTAAATTAATCCTTATGTATTGCTTTTGAGAAAACCATTTTGCCAATAATCAACAGTGATTATCTAGATGCAGTGAAATAACTTGAGGCCTAATTTATAGTTACTTCCGGGGTAAAGATAGGTTGTCACATACTCTGAACTAATGAGGTCAGGTGCGATGACATTTTCTAAAGGACCTGAGAGCCTTGTGACAAAGAACTAATCCTAAGGGAAAAGGAATAAATAAGTTTACAAATTTGGCCCAAAAAAGAGAGAAATTTTTGATTCTGAAAGACAAACTTCTAGAAGAATGGGACATTGCTCCGCAGGTATGTCATCTCAGTTGTGCCTGAATTCATACTTATGATTTGTAAGAAGGAGGGAGAAGTATAAAGAGAAATCAATACAAGCTCTTTTATATCAGCACCCCACAAAATATTAGGGCACAAGCTACAGAGCTTTGGGTTTCTGCTATAGGGGAGTGTCATGCAGAACAGGAAAAGAAAGTCCTACTTACTTTGCTATGTAACTCTGTAATTATCCTTAACCTTTGATAAAAGTAATATACATGCAGATATAATTAGACACATTCAACATAGGAATGCCAGTGATTCACGTGGCCGCATGTAATATACCCCTGCTAATGTTCTAATGGAGCCAGCAATGCCGATACAGGGGCACTGGTACTTGGCAGGGACTGTAGTCTTAGTGGAAGTAACCGTGTGTATTTGAAGTAGTATTTGCCTGGGGAAGTGCTACTAGGGAGTGAGAGCCGTCCCAGTGCAATTAGCCTGGAGCTGGTAGGAAATAGCAGTGTTGAGGCCACAGATACAGTGATACCTTCTTAGAACTGCAGAGGGCTTTGAAGCCTTTATTGTAGGCATTGCTTTAAGTAGGGAGATCATGGAAGACGTAGCAGAGCCTACGCTGTTGTAAGCTTTCAACTGTTTCACAAAGAACCAGATTTGAACAGAAGAGTCTGTAAAGATCTGTAGTACCAAAGTTATTGGAGTGACAGGAGCTCATTTGAGCTAAAGTATATAAAAGGCTTATTTTTTAAAAGAAATTTTTTTAATGTTTATTTTTGAGAGAGAGAGAGACAGAGTGTGATGGGGGAGGGGCAGAGAGAGAGAGAGAGAGAGAGAAAGAGAAAAGACACAGAATCTGAAGCAGGCTCCAGACTCTGAGCTGTCTGCATAGAGTCTGATGCAGGACTCAAACCCACAAACCGTGAGATCGTGACCTGAGCTGAAGCCAGAAGCTTAACCAACCGAGCCATCCAGGAACTCCTATAAAAAGCTTATTTGTATAAATGACTGACGAACAGCAAATGCTATTTAAGTGTTAGTTGCTTAATGTTATTGTTCCTGTTGTGATTGTTGTATCCAGTACCATCATCATCTTATTTCTATATACTTTAGAATTAAGTTTAGCATTCTAAGTAAAATAAAGACAAAAGTAATATGCTTTGGGGCTTAGGGCACTGCGGATGGACTTCAGTAACCACTAATAATAAGGACATTCATGAAAGAAGTGATATTGAAGTCATTTTTCTGCATGGCAGTGTAAAGTAGCAAATCAGAATATAAAATTTATTATCTCAGTTCTGTAAATCTAACTTTATATACTATATGAGTGCTAGATTCCTATAAAAAATGTTAACCTGTAATTAAATACAGTATTCATTTTAGGAGAATTTAGAAAGTATAGGTATTATGCTCTTCTACATGGAGAAGGTGGGAGGTAGCACAAGATACACACCATTAGGTGCTGAGCATGGAATGGCACAAGGGAGTTCATTTCAATCATTAGGTGATGCTATTACATATAGTGCACAGATACTCTCTACAAATATCACTAGTATATTTTCAATGCCAAGGAATTTCAAAAGCATTTGACCTTGAGTAAGTTATTCCTGTTTCCTTTGAATACATTTCTAATATTAATTCACTAATAGTTCAGCAGAATGCATATGAATTTTAATGCACTTTGCATTGTCAAAGGTAGTGTGACCATGAAAACAAAGGGTAATGTGATCAGAGTTTGTGTGTGTGTGTGTGGTGTGTGTGGTGATAAGCATGTCACTTCATGTATGAAAGATAAAATTGGCTTCTTGTTAAATATCCCTATTCTATACAGAATGTCATGGTTTATAAATTTAAAACATTTCACAAGAGCAACAAATTAAAAATAGGAAATGAGAATCAAAATTTAAATTCAAAAGAGAAAAAAGGAAAAAAAAAACCCTTGAAAATGTAATAAAAACAAAAAGGTAAAGGCAAAGAACAGAAATCAGTTAATGTTATTACTGACATTAAATGCTAATAGGCCAAATTTATTAGCACTATGTATTTCTGAATTCCGAGTAAAGGTTATATGGGTAATGGAGAGGGATGATGACCTTCTTTTCTTCCCCACATTGTTCCTAGGGATATTATGAAAATTCTCAATATATTAAGCTAGGAATTAAAATGCAAAAATAATGGAAAATTATTTTTCTTTCATATTCTAATTTGAGTACAGTTAAAAACAAGAACACATTGTCTTTTGCTGAGTAAATTTATAACATTTTATTTTGAGGTGGTAATTATACATTTGAATTCCTGATTCTAGAACACCTTATCTGGTTGGAATTACTTTACTTGGATAGGGGGAGGCAGCCACGAGATCTTTCATCTTTGATCTACTTTTTATTTTTGAGAATGACTTAGTCTTTTAGTCTCTTTCACATACATAGATGACTGGGCTACACTGCCTGCTTATAAAAGAGTCCATGGAGGGACTCTTCCAGTGTCTGCTGAGTTCATCTCTTCTGGGTAATTGGAGAGAGTTGTGGTTCCCCTGTCCTGACCTTTTAGAATCAGTGAACCAGCATAAGTGCCAATATGTCAATTCCAGTCGGAAAGAAAGGAGTAACTGAGATCTTCCTTTATCCATGCAGGGAGCAGATAGGCACACAGAAGGCTGGGGTGGCTGATCTTGCTGACTTTTGGTTAATTTTCTCTCATAGGGCTGGAAGGAGAGTACTCAGGCTTTTCTCTGGAGAAATGTTGGCCCAATTCAGACTGGCACCAATTCATTTAGGGAAATGCTGGCAATTTCTGGTGGGGAAAAGATACAGGGGACTATATGGAAGTAGGTGAGCTGTCTTTGGTGACTATGGTAGTGTTTTGTTTCAAATATCTTCACTTGCTAATTTGCAGACCTTCTCCTTGGGAGTTCAGAATTCTGGTTTCTTCCTCTTTCTCTTCCTTCCTCCCTCTAACCATCCAGTAAATGTGGCTGGTCCTGAAGTAGAAATATGCAAGCTGGTTACATGAACACAGAGAAGGAAGGCCATGATTCTATCCAAAGTTCAGCCTTTCCACGATGATAGTGGTAATATAGAAATAAACACCTTGGGGGTTGTGTAGGTAGGGAGTTGCAGGTCTGGAGAGAAGCCTGTGCTCCATAGAGAAACATATTTTTTTTTCTGGTTGGATAATAATACTAATGTGTTTCATATATGGGTAATGCATAAGATGAAGCTCTGACCTCTGCCCTCTACTTTAGGGAGTAGGACAGGCCTAACAGTGGAGCATTTTGATGGGCAGAGATTCCAGGTATAAGTACTAATTGTAAGCTGTGCCCCAGATCAAAAACAATAGGAGTAAAATCTCTTTTTAGATTCAGATGTACCTGGGGCCAGGAGGGTGGGATTCTAACGAGAAGTCCAAGATCTGGATAACATGCAGGGGGAGACTGAGAGAAGGGGAGAAGGAATAAAGGGAAACGATCCAGGGTTTATGAGCCTCTTTCCATCCAGCTGCCGTCTTCTTTCCTACCTCAGAACCATCTATTGCTGTTTCTACAGCCTGGAATGTTCTTTCCCCTACTCTTCTCTGCTACGTCCTACTCATAACTGTTCTCTTCCAAGGAGACACGTTCCCTAAAATCCTGTCACAGTCAGCTTCCTGTGTTAGGATGTCAAAGGCCTGAACCATGAAGGTGGGATGAAGAACTGATATGTTTGTTGTTGTTGTTAAATGTTTTTTTTTTATTTATTTATTTCTGAGAGAGAGAGAGAGAGAGGCAGCGTGAGCAGAGGAGGATCAGAGAGAAAGGGAGACACAGAATCCGAAGCAGGCTCCACGCTCTGAGCTAGCTGTCAGCACGGAGCCCAACACGGGTCCGAACCCATGAACCGCGAGATCATGACCCGAGCCGAAGTCAGATGCTCAACCAACTGAGCCACCCAGGCGCCCCAGAACTGATATGTTTTTAGGTTAGTTTAGGAGTTAGAATGGATATGAATGGGAGCTAATTTCAAGTGAGGAATGAAGGGCAGAGCTGGCTAAATGATTTGTGGGATCCAGTGAAAAATGAAAACACAGGGCACATTGTTTTTAAATTATTAAGAATTTCAAATGGTGAGGCGCCCGGGTCGCTCAGTTGGTTAAATATTCAACTCTTGATATTGGCTCATGTCATGATCTCACGGATTGTGAGTTCAAGTCCTGCATCAGGCTCTGTGCTGACAGTGTGGAGCCTGCTTGAGATTCTCTCTCTTTCCCTCTCTCTCCCCCTCACCTGCTTGCATGCTCTCTCAAACAAACAGACGACTTTAAAAAGAAAATAAATGTCTAGTGGTGACCTCAGAGTATTTGAGCAAGTGTGGGGCCCTTCTGTGAAAAGGATCCTGTGAACCTGCACACTCATGTGTACAGGAAGCTGGCCTGATGAAGAGAAGGGGATGAGGATTATTTTCAGTATTAGTGGGGCGGATGGTGGTAGGTACCCATAGGGAGAAAATTGGTAGAGAGAGGAGCAGAGTGAAATGTTGGAAGTCATTTGTGTCGTGTTGATCAGGCAGTGTCCATTGGGCAGCTGAAGATCTGCCTATGAAAAATCTGCCTTTATTGTCATTACCCACCTACTCCCTCTCAAGCCCCAAATCCATAATCCCTAATAACTTTTATTTCTGAGGCTGGGACAGAATTTTAAGCAAAAGGAATAACTGGACCTGTTTAAAAGTAACAGAAGGCTTCTGTCTGTGCTAAGATTACAGACTATGTTGTCCTAAACACCAGCAAGGGAAGAATCAGGTTGGCTGTTTCAGTGCACTGAAGACGTAGCTGATTTCCCAAGTTATATCCTGGAGACTTGAACGAGATACTAATCTTCCCAAGGTGTCTTACTTATTGACCATGCCACCTTAGGGATTTCTATTTATTTTTACTTCATAGTCCTTATTGACTCCATTTTAGTAAGCCATTTAGTTCCATAATCGCCTAAATGATATTTATTTCAGAAGTTATATGAAAGCCAATTATGAATCCTACAATATAAAGCCATCCTACATAACCCAGCTTCCTGATTTCTGACATGGGCCTTTGTGGAAAAAAGGTGACTGGTGTTTAGCTATTGTGTTAAGTCTATTGAAAGATGACACGGATGAAGGTTCTGCCGAGTGCTCTCCCATGACTCATAGGCAGAGTTGCCTGGTAACTAACCCAAAATAACATTGCTGAGGCACATCAAACTGGAGAGGCATGGGCTGCTGGGAATCCGCACAAAGGTGCCTCAGTCAGCGGCTTACATTTCTTCTCATTCATGGTTTCAATTTGGAAATTTTGTGGCCTTTGGTCAGTGATCCATAGAGTGAATAAGAACTTCTGGGTATATAACATCAAATCTAGCGGCTTTCTCTTTTTTCGTTCCTGACTGTGATGTAGGCTCCTTTGAAAGTTTGATCCAATCATGAAAGATGGGGGTTGGGGGGGGCGGTGTCAGCTCAAAGTAAATAGAGTAATAAACCAGCTCAGCTCTCAGTGGAGACCATGAGTTTATCACATTTTTTTCAGGGTTTGAAATCTGTTTGGTTCCTTCTTGAGTTTTTAAATTACAGAAGTAAAACATGTTCAGGTTTCACAATTAAATTGAATTTAGAAGTCCCATTGTCTTATGTTCTGCCAAAAATACATATATACTAAAATACAGTTGATTTTAATTGTTACTTTCCATCATTTTTACTATGTGTGATGGAATAACTGCTTCAAATAAAAAATGAACAAAAACTCCCAGACCAAAAATACATGTATGCATGCAGGCAGGTGTGTTTACATATATATGTTCATAGCACTGAATTCAGAGAGGTAAAATAAGATGAGGATGGAGGGATGTTTATTGGATTTGCAAGTTAGGTAATCACCGGTGATCTCTGAGCAGCTTTCGTGAGCTTTAAACAAGCATGAGAGAGACCAAGAGATAGGACATTGCTGAGAAAATGTGGCTTTTATCGTGTTATTCTTAGAGGTTGAAAAATGGATTTTCTTGTCATTATTTACAGATTTGAGGATATCATGTCAACTCCAATTTCAGTACTTTAAGCAATTTGTATACTCATTCTGCTTTCCAAATTTCCCTTGCTGCAGTCTTACTGCACTCTGTTTCCTTCGTGGGTATATTTGTGTGTGGACTCTATGGAACGTCCCTCATTCACGTTGTTTCTCACACAATCATTCAGAGACAATTTTCTGCATTCTTTGCAGATATGCTTGGCTTAATATATGTAAGTTAATTCTACCTAAATCCTAATTGCATTTTATTAAATGGGACATGATAATAGTTATTGTAAACATTAATATTTAATTAAAATTAACTTAATTAAAATATTTAATTAAAATTAGTTTAATTGAAATAGTTTATCACATTTATTTGTATACTTTCATCCAGTATTTCAGCACAGAATATAAATTTAAAATCAAGTTTAACCTTTTGGTTGATGTCTCTAATTAAGATGTACCAGCTCTGTCCGAAAATCTCTTGTAGAGAGCCGTAATGCCAGGTATGTGATATTAATGGGATGGACTGAAAGACAAGGAGGTTTCAGCTTCTTGAGTTCTCCTTGAAAGCCAGAGTTCTCACTCTTCATTTATAGAAATCCTGAGAAAAGAGGAAATCTGAAAATCCACCCTATTAACAATTATATCTGTAAGTCACTACAGCTGGACATGAATGAATTGTTCCTCAGTTTTCACTTTTGGGGCACCTGGGTGGCTCAGTAGGTTAAGCATCTGGCTTCTGATTTTGGTTCAGGTTTTGATCTCATGGTTTGTGGGATCAATCCCGCATCAGGCTATGTGCTGACACTGTGGAGCCTGCTTGGGATTCTCTCTCTCTGTCTCTCTTTTTGCCTCTCACTTGCTTGCCCTCTCTGTCTTTTAAAATAAATACATAAAAATGCACTTAATTTTTTTTCATTTTTATTTTCATACTGTTTGTTGGAAATCATGGTCAAGCTGTTTAGGGGCTTTAGGATGATAATCGTTAGCATTTATCCTCATTTTAAATTTAGAATTTGGCTCTCATTAATGTCATAAGAGGGACACTTTTAAATCATATAACTATTGAAATAAAGGAGTTCTGGTAAGGGATAGTGGCCAATGGGATACTCTACCCAGGGGCCCTCTGGGGACCAGGTGTTCATTCTTCCAGTGGCTGTTAGAATTGACTCAAAGCTAAATTCTTTTCCAGGAATTTTTCTCACTGGGAGGAAGCTGGTTCACTCCAGTCTCTCTCCAGAGGCAGCCAATATTCATGAGGTCAGGTGGGGTGTGGGGGGGGGTGCAAAAAAACTTAGACTTTCACTTCCATTATGGAAAAGATTGAAAGTAGTATCTGCTTGGGGCGCCTGGGTGGCTTAGTCTGTTAAGCGTCCGACTTTCGCTTAGGTCATGATCTCGCGGTTTGTGGGTTCGAGCTCTGCGTCGGGCTCTGTGCTGACTGCCGGCTCAGAGCCTGGAGCCTGTTTCAGAGTCTGTGACTCCCTCTCTCTCTGACCCTCCCCTGCTCACGCAGTCTCTCTCTCTCTCTCTCAGAAATAAATAAAACATTAAAAAAAAAAGAAAGAAAGTAGTATCTGCTTTAAAGCTCGTCATAGGCTGGCTAAGGCTCTGTTGCAGTAGCTTCTCAGTTGAACCTTTCCTTCTGTCCCATTCATCCTTCACCATGTCGTTTCCACATCCCTGATACCTCCTCCATGAAAATCTTAGAGTACAAAAATACATTTCATGTGACCTTTGGTAGAGGGATAATATTCACATATATTGAGTTAATTTTTTATATAATGTTCATTTGTTCCAAAGATAAGACAATTAAGATATCCCCACCCGTACTCCCAGAATGGAACCTGTGGGTGTAGGCAGAGCCCAGAAAATAATACATATCACATAAGAAACCTGCATTTTTGGTATATAATGCCTCAGTACTTCTAACTTATTTCAAACAAGGAGTCATAGAATATGATTTTAGAAAAATCATTCTGGCAGCCAACCAATGAAGGAGGAATTAGGGAGATACAGAGGTACCTTTTGAGAGGCTGCTTTTTTTTTCCAGTTGAGATATGATTAAGTATTAAAAGACCATTGATGCTGTGGGAGTTGAAAGGGGACAATAATGAAGCAATGGAAAGAGATATCAAGGAATCAGTCCCATTTACAATTGCATCAAGAACCATAAGTAATTAGGAATACACCTAACCAAAGAGGTAAAAGATTTATACACTAGAAACTGTAGAAATCTTATGAAAGAAATTGAACAAGACACATAGAAATGGAAAAATATCCCATGCTCTTGGATTGGAAGAACAAATATTGTTAAAATATCAATATTATCCAAAGCAATCTATTCATTCAATGCAATCTCAATCAAAATAGCACCAGCATTCTTCTTGGAGATAGAAAAAAAAATCCTAAAATTTATATGGAAGCACAAAAGACCCTGAATGGCCAAAGTAATGTTGAAAAAGAAAACCAAAGCTGGAGGCATCACAATCCTAGACTTTAGCCTCTACTACAAAGTTATAATCTTCAAGACAGTATGGTATAGGCACAAAAACAGACACATAGACCAATGGAATAGAATTGAGAACCCAGAATTGGGCCCACAAACATATGGCCCACTAATCTTCAACAAAGCAGCAAAGAGTATCCAATGGAAAAAAGATAGTCTCTCTAGCAAATGGTGCTGGAAGAACTAGACAGGAGCATGCAGAAGGATGAACATAGACCACTTTCTTACACCATACACTAAAATAAATTCAAAATGGATGAAAAACCTATATGTGAGACAGGAAATGATCAACATCCTAGAAAACAGGCAACAACTTCTTTGACCTTGGCTGCAGCAACTTTTTACTTGACACATCTCTGAAGGCAAGGGGAATAAAAGCAAAAAATGAACTATTGGGACCTCATCAAGATAAAATGGTTCTGCATAGCAAGGGAAACAAACAACAAAATTAAAAGGCATCTAATGGATTGGGCAAAGATATTTGCCAATGACATATCGAATAAAGGGTTAGTATCCAAAATCTGTAAAGAACTTATCAAAGTCAACACCTGAAAAACAAATGAAGAAATGGACAGAAGACATGAATAGACACTTTTACAAAGAAGACATCCAGATTGCTAACAGACACATGGGAAGATGCTCAACATTGCTCATCACCAGTGAAATACAAATCAGAACCACACTGAGATACCACCTCACACTGGTCAGAGTGGCAAAAATTAACAATTCAGGAAACAACAGATGCTGGCAAGGATATGGAGAAAGGGAACCCTCTTGCACTGTTGGCGGGAATGCAAACTGGTGTAGGCACTCTGGAAAACAGTGTGGAGGTTCCTCAAAAAATTAAAAGTAGAATTACCCTAAGACCCAGCAATAGCATTGCTAGGAGTTTATTCAAAGGAAACAAGAGTGGTGATTCATAGTGTCACATGTATCCCAATGTTTTATAGTAGTGCTTTCAACAATAGCCAAATTATGGAAAGAGCTTAAATGTCCATCAACTAGTGAATGGATAAAGAAGATGTGGTATGTACACAGTAGACTACTACCTGATGATGAAAAATGAAATATTGCCTTTTGCAACAATATGGATGGAACTGGAGGGTATTACGCTACGTGAAATAAATCAGAGAAAGACTGATATCATGTTTTCTCTCATATGTGTAAGTTGAGAAACTTAACAGAAGACCACAGGGGAAGGGAAAGAAAAAAAATAATTACAGAGAGGGAGGCAAACCATAAGAGACTCTTAAATACAGAGAGCAAACTGAGGGTTGATGGGGACAGGGGTGTGGTGGGGAAAATGGGCGATTGGCATTGAGGCCACTTGTTGGGATGAGCACTGGGTGTTGTATGTAAGTGATGAATCACAGGAATCTACTTCCGATACCAAGAGCACACTATACACACTGTATATTAGCTAACTTGACAAAAATTATATTAAAAAAAAGAAGGGAGAAATATAAAAGAGCCACTTGGGACTTAGTTCATGATTGGATGTTATGTGTGAGGGAGAGAAAGCAGTCAGAGAAAGAATAGAGATTTCCAGAGTCCATTGGCTGTCTGAGTGAATGGTTATGTCTTTCATTGGAGTGGGATAACTGGAGACCATGTAGGCTCTAGCGAAAAGATAAATTGGTTTTAGACTTAAAAAAACAAGTGCATAGAGCTAATGATGTGACTGCATCAGAGAGGCAAGTCTACTTTGACTAATACATTAGAAACATGAAGGTTTTCTTCTTGTCTTCCTTTTGTATCCTACCTATATGATATAGATACAGGTGCAGTTGTTTACACAATTTTTCTCACTTCACATCTATTTGACATAAATATGGGCAATGTATCACTCTCCATCATTTTGTAACTTGGCATATTAAGCCATCAGAATTATGAGAAAAATATTTTGGGGCAAATATCACATTTTAATGATCTATAAAAGGAAAAGTCCACAAAGGCTGAATTACATTAGGCAGAGACTTCTGTATCTGTCCTGTTCTTCTCAACTTCTGAACCTCAGATGGACTTTCTTCCTCAGTTCATAAAAGCAAGTCATACATGACATGGTAATGAATGGAGTCAATTACTTGGATATTTCTATAAGAATTGTCAGCATGTGAATGCATCCCTTCATGAGAGCAGCAGGCTCTGGACCCAGGAACTTCTACCACTTTTCACACCAGAGGAATGCTACCAATAATCACATCAGCTTGTTTTGGATGAGATAACTAGCACACCTCTCTTAATTATTCAAAAATAATATGACAGCAAAAGAAATCAATTTTGTGTAGTAGACGCATTTCTTCTAAAAAACCTAGGCCAGATTATCCATAAATTACATATTTTGATCACCTCTTCTTTAGATTTTCTGCTGTTTGTGATATGTTGACTGTGTGGTTTTCTTTTTTTCTGTTTTTAAAATTTAAACACTATTAAGTTCTGTGGATGATGGATAATAGTGAAAATCATGGGATAATAAGATAATTATCTTTTTTTCCCTATGAATTAGGTATTTTAAGTGTAATTATAAAAATGTGGTGGCCCTGTTGACCTGGGGTATAGATTGATGCCATCTGCTCACCTGTGGATTTCTGCCTCCTCGGGTAATGCCCACTTACAGGTGAATCCTGGAGTTGTATAACGTGGCATACTCCTACCTGTGCCTACTCCTCAACTGGTCTTCTATTCCAAGAAATATTTATTTATTCAGAATTAGAGGTAACTGGGAATAACATCAAAAGAACACTGTTCCTTATAATTATTCATCATCTTAGCCTCTCCAGAGTTCATTTTTTTTTTTTACAGAAACATTGTAAGTCCCCCTGGATTATATGTCAAAATAGAAGAAAAATTTCCACCTATTGAGCACAGAAGAATCACTTTATTTTTAGATGAAAGAACATGAGGTAATTTCATTCAAACACTTTTGAAAGCTTTATAGATGACCTTTTTCACTTTTGACCTACTACCAGGACAAAACCTATGTCTATCTATCTCATTAAAAGTCATGAGGTTTATGTATGTATGTATGTATGTGTAAAGTAAAATAAGTGTCAAAGTATAATTAAAAGAGACTTTTTCACGAGTGGGTGCTGAGTGCCATCAAAGGTACTTTTATTAGAGGAAAAGTCATTTCATCTTCCTGAGTTGTAGAAACTAGTGGTAGGAATCTCCTCAAAGGCAATGAGCTAGTTGTTGGATATATGAAGCTTAGAAGGAAATTAGGACAGGGCTGCAAACTTAGAAAGTGTTTCTTTCTACTACATTTGGGGTTTCACATAGGATTTGGAAGTAAAGAATTGGTTCTTGAATTCAACCCATGGAAAAAATTGAAAGAGGCAATGGTAATGAGTGGAGAGTTGGATCTTGGTTGGCATGCCAGATCCCTGGCATATTCACTGAGTAAGATTGCACATTAAAAAATTTTTATGTCTTTTTAATTTTATGTGAACAGAAATGATTTTTCTTACTCACATGGTATGTAATATAGGGAAGTAAAATAGAGAAAGCTCCTGGCTCATGGTAGATTCTACATAATTATTCATTTCTCCTTGCATTTTTAAATTTTTTATTACTATTATTTATTTTTGAGAGACAGAGAGACAGAGTGTGAGCAGGGGAAGGGCAGAGAGACAAGGAGACACAGAATCTGAAACAGGCTCCAGGCTCTGAGCTGTCAGCAGAGAGCCTGATGCAGGGCTTGAACTTACGAACCACAAGATCATGACCTGAGCCAAAGCTGGCTGCTTAGCTAACTGAGCCACCCAGGTGCCCCTCTCCTTTCATTTTTAAATCACACCTGTTATCTGGAGAAATGTATTGTTGAGTTGTTTGTTCTTATTTGACCCTATTTCTGAGCTAACACAAAGAATTATATTTTCAAACCTGACTCGTGTGAATCAAATATGCTGCCTGTTATTAATCTTAAAGGCAATTGAGAGGCTCAGATGAAGGAGGAAGATGCCTCCAACATGGAGGACAACATCCTGCATTCTTCCTTCCTGCCTCGAACATTTGCTCCATGACCCAGAGTAGACATAGTCTCTTATGTAGCAGAAGGATTTTTGTTCTCCTCATTTTATACTATAGCTTATGTAACATTGTTCTCGGAGCCAAGCTTTATATATCTATAGATTCTGTGGTTCATTAACCACCATACTCCTAAGCCATGGAAATCCTATAAAGAACATTCCATGGATAAAGATCCTCCACTTAGTAAATATCATTATTCTATTTACCTAGCAGTTTGGAAAATTGTTGGCAAGGAGAATAGCTTAGATGTCCTGCCTTCTTGGATTTCCCACAGGAGTAACCCACCAGTAAAGGACATGAATGGGTCACAGCTGCTTTAACTCTTCCCTGTATCTTCTATTTAACAAAAGCTGAACATAGTGACTGGCAGATAGTCATGTCAGTTTCCTCCAGTTCTTCTCACTGCACCTTCATGTCAATTTCAAATAAGCTGATCCTTGTGAAGTAATGGGAAGAGTATTGGACAAGCATTTAGGAACAGGAATCCTTGTGCTTGTCCTGACCTTTTGTGTGTTACTAAAAAGCTTTGATGTTTTTCGAGGATGACATAAAATAATGATAGTGGAATAAATATTTCTGATTCATTTATCTGTTCAATTGAGATTTTGTTTGTTTTATATTTTCAGACAGATTTGGGGAGTTATGTATGAGAAACATGAAAAAATAATAGAAAGTATAGAAGGATTATATACTGTGCAGATATCCCAGTTACTTTTGATTTTCAGAGATGTGTGCTAAATACAAATTTTATTTTACTCTGGTAAATAAAGAATTACATGGACCGTGTGTGTGTGTGTGTGTGTGTGTGTGTGTGTGTGTGTGTAAGCCATGCTTGTTTTAAAGTGTTTAAACAATTACAAGAATTAAAAAGGAAAATAAAATTATTTCTTAATTTCATCTTCAAAGGCATCCATAGTTAAAATCTATAGTATCTCTTCCTAGACTACTTTCTACACACATAATGCAGACATGTGCCATTTCTTTTTCTCTGTGCTTCTCTCTGTGTATATTAATGTGTTCATATTATTACTGCAAACTTGAGGTCTGCTATTCTCCTATGCAAGACTACCTGGTTATCTTTCAATATCAACATACACTGATCTATGTTAAGAAATTTTAATTCTCAGGTGCTCTAAATTTATATTCATATGTAAACTTCAGTAAAAAGTATGCACTAAATCTTTGGAGTTTATATTCATACTAATTTTATAATTTGTGGTACAAATTATATTTTTAGTATAGCAATGGTAGAGCATTTTATTTATTATAACTTATCAGTGGCAATGTTATTGTAATGCAGTATCCAAACATTTTATATACATGACAATGATGGCTAATAATGACTGAGAACAGATACTCTTATTAAGTAGGTACTACTAGGATTTTCTCTTTAAAATGAGGAAAAGTGTGACATAGAAACGTTTAACTTCTGGAGTGTCTGGTGGTTCAGGTTAAGTGTCCAGCTCTTGATTTCAGCTCCACGGTTCATGAGTTCGAGCCCCACATTAGGCTCTGTGCTCACAACATGGAACCTGCTTGGGACTCTGCTTTCCTCTCTCTCTGCCTCTTCCCTGCTCCTCATTCTCTTTCTCTCTCTCTCTCTCAAAATAAATACACTTAAAAAGAAAGGTTTAACTTCTTACACATGGTTAAAAAGATAAAGATCTGATTGATACGAAAGCCCAAGCTTAAATACTATGTTAAATATCAAGAAAATCATGGTTTCTCCGAACTGTATTGTGGTGGCAAGTTAAGTTTCAATTTCTCCCTTCAACAGAGTTGCCAAGCACACTCAAATAGATGCTTAGAGCCTCTGGTCCCTCTTGCGACAGGAGACTTCCCTCACACCGTAATCATCCCTTTTAAATTAATCATCCTTCTTTTAAAATTCACTGAGCTTGGGAGAGAGAGATTTTCACCAGTAAGTAAGGGACACTTGCCTTTGATTTTCAGCAGTGTTGTTTCTGCTTGTAACCCAACGAAACTATATTTTCTGTCCACTCACAGCTCCATGTGGGGCAGTAGGGTCAGTTACTTTGGGGACACCTTGACTCAGCATCCAAAGTTACTTTGCTTTTCAGGGCTCTGGTTGGCTGTTTTGCACAATGATTATTTTTAAAAAGCAGTCTGTCTTAAAATCCGAGGCATTTTCCTTTTTATCATCATGAGAACATTGCTTAAATTACTCCCTCATTTTAGCATAAGGGCCAGGAAACGTTTCCAGGGTGGCGAGACTGACAGCAAACATTTATCTATATTTCTTTGAGTCAGTTTCTCATTCTCTAGTGGGTCATCTGCATCTGCAGTTAAACTCAATCTGGAGTAGTAAGAGCTCGAATACTATTCAATGCCTCATCTGTGGTATACCACGGGGTTTGTTCCAGGGAAGGCCAGAGCTTCCCTAAAACAGTCAATACCTACTGCAGAAATTTTATTATCTTCAAGTGGATTGAAGGTTAGCATGGTGGACTGCAGGAAGGATTGAATCCTGATTGCCTAGTGGTTGCTTTCTTTCTAAACAAACAGTTCATGTTCCACCCCAACATCCTCCCAAGCAAACCACTCGAAATCCTAATGAATCACCTGGTTTCAGCCAATAATGGTCATAGATGTCCCTTCTTGTGCTCTTGGGTTAGGTGGGTTTCCCTGTAATGATTTTTCTTCACACTGCCATCCAGGACAAATCTTAGTACTAGTTATTACAGTGGAGTAGTTCCGAGACTAATCACCATATGGGTGAGGAAATCCTGCCACCTGCAGGAGACTTACATCAGCTAGGGTAGCTGTCTGAACCCATTTACTTGTACCGGACCCTCGAACCACGGGGGTTTGAACTGCGTGGGTCCACTTATATGCTAATTTTTTAGGGATAAATATACTACAGTACTTTAAATGTACTTTCTCTTTTTCTTAATAAAATTTTCTTTTCTCTAGCTTATTTTATTATAAGAATTGAGTATATAAGACATACAATGTACAAAACACATAATAATTGACTATGTATGTTATCAGTGAGGCTTCCAGTCAACGGTGGGCTATTCGTATTTAAGTTTTTGGGAATCCAAAGTTATATGTGGATTTTTGACATACCCCTGCATTGTTCAAGGGTCAAGTGTACCTGACTTACAATAACCTTCCCAATTCTTCCTCATTAACAAGCAATATATTGGAAGACCGTTTATTGTCTGGTTGAATGATTTATTAGTCAACACATCACTACCAATCCCATAGACTTGTTCAGATTTCATTTATTGACTTGAAAGGGCCACATTTTTCATTTCCAGAAAACTGTGCTTCTGTCAGCATCTCATGCTTGTTGATAAAACGGTCTAGAACTTGGAAGAGTCTAATATTTTACCCTGCTTTCAAGCTTACAAGTTAGCCTGCTCATAGATGCTGGCAGAAGACGTCAGACTTTTATAGCAGACACAAAAGACATTATTACTTACAACAATAGCAATAATCAGAACATTAGCATTTTCTTGTCCTAGTCCCCTGGTGATGGGAAGAGGCACAAATGAGGTATAGGAGGTATTTGAAGTACAGGAGAGGAACTCTGAGCTTAGGGAACACAAAACATTTTGGGGACCAATCTTGCCTGTCTTTTGCTATGGCAGGAGACATTGACTTTAAGATACTGTATAATTAACATTTCTGATTTTTTTCTCCATAAGGAAAATTATCTCTATCTTCCAACACTGTTCATTCTAGAAACATCCTTAGAAAAATAATTCAGAACAAAGGCATCCAGTGTTTCTGCTCAGAAGACATGCAGAAGTGCAAGAGAGTGATAGAAAATTGTCTCTCAGTAGGGTTATGGTTAGCTGAGGAATTTTCTCAAGCTGAGCCTTTGGATTATTTTGTTTACCTGAAGTACTTCTTGAATTTTAAGGTGCATAGATGTCACATGGAGATCTTGTTAGAATGAAGATTTTGATTCAGTAGATGTAGTGTGGAGATAAGGATTCTGAACTTTTTACAAGCTCTCAGGTGATGTTTATGCTACTGATTTTTGTACAACACTTTAAACAGGAAGACTACACTGTGAACCAATGTTCTGGAATTTCATTCATATTAACCATAGGCCACTATTGAGTCCAGGCTTTATTAAGCCAACCAAGTAGACTTTTTAAAATGTGTTTTTATTTATTTTGAGAGAGAGAAAGAGAGAACGAACATGAACAGAGGCAGGCCAGAGAGAGGGAGAGAGGGAATCTTAAGCAGGTTGTGTGTTATGAGCACAGAGCCCGATGTGGGGTTCGAACCCAGAAGCCATGATATCACGACCTGAGCCAAAATCAAGAGTCAGATGCTTAACCCACGGAGCCACCCAGGCATCCCTAAACTAGTAAACTTTTAATACTCGAGTCAGCACACTGAATTTTGAATTTTGGATGAGCCCACTCTTGTCAATTAAGTTACCAGTCAAGATTTTTATTTCATCTTGTTTTATCTATACCACTCCCCACATACTGTATTTACTGTTTCCCATACAGGTTCATGAATTCCTGTGGTTCTTTCTTAATAGAGGCTCTTTCTTCTTAGGTCAAGTTTTGTACTTCTGAGTCTGGGCTCTTCAGGAATCTGATTCCACTTATGGGTCTGGAAGCAATGAGTGAACTGTCCCAATCACAAACCTTGAAAGATTTTTATTTCAGAAAATGCTGGTGCCATCACAAAGAGAGGGTGACTGGTTATACTTCAGTTGACAAGGGAGCCTCAAGATGATTTATAATTTCTAAGTTTTCACCCTTGTCTGTGATTGCTCACATGTTTCTCCCTGTGTCACAGCATCCTGCTCATTCCTACCAATGCCCTTGTTAGCTGATGGAGCGTTTAATTGGCAGTGCAATGCTAATCGTTATGATCATGTCTTAGGCTTGCTTTCCAGCCTGTTCTGCTTCCAGCTCTAAGAGATGAAAGCCTCTTCAAAGCTCCCAAAGAAGCTTTCTTATTGTCTACCTTCATAGTCACACATCTTAATTTCTCCCTTTCCTTCTTGCTGCATGTTCTAGGATTTCAAGAGTTAGATCATCATGCCACCATCTTTTGTAATCCGTATTTGGTCATTATTGTCAGTGCCATGGCTATATGATCTTTTCCTGCCTTCTGCTCTTCATCCTGCGTTATGGATTGAATGTGTGTGAAGAAGGAAAAACCTTAGTTTTCCTTCTTCTGTGGGGGAAAAGCCCAGTTCTTCCCTCCTGTGTGTTTCTTCCCTCTGAGTCTCCTTAACTACTCCGTAAAACATTTCACTCTGGTTATTTTTTTTTAATGTTCATTTTTTAAATGAACAACTGCTATAGGTCAGAGGTTCTAATGACCCCCCCCCTTGTATTTGATTACTTTATTAGAGGAACTCCCAGATCTCTGGGGGACGCTTATGTTCACCAGTTAATTAAAAGATTTGATAAATGACACAAATGAACAGCCAGATGAAGAGATACATAGGGTGAGGTCTGGGAGGGTCCTGAGCTCAGGAGCTCCCATTCCACTGGGATTGGGGTGCATCACCCTTCTGGTGAGCATGTGTTTGTTTGCCAGCCTGAAAGCTCTCTAGGCCCCATACTTTGGGATTTTATGTAGGCTTCCTCACCTAGGTATGGTCAATTACGAGCTCCATTTAGAGCCTCTCCCCTTTCTGGAGGATGGAGGAGGGAAAAAAGTTCCAAGATTCTAATCATGGTTTGGTTTTTCTGGTGACCAGCTCCCATTCAGGAGCCCACCCACAGTCACCGCAATAGAACAAAAGATGTTTCTGGTGTTTTTAATGATTTAGGAATTTACAAGGGTTTTTGGAACCCTTTGTCAGGGACTTGGTCAAAGACAAATATTAGAGCAAGATATGGTTCCAATGCACTGATCACTTGGAAAATTAAAAAGGTTTTAGGTTTGGGGGTAGGGACCTATATATATATTTTCTGTTATCTCACAGCTTGTAGCCTCCCAAAATTCATATGTTGGTGCTCTAACCCCTAATGTGACTGTATTTGGAGATAAGGCCTATAAGGGGGTGATAAAGATTAAATGAGGCCATAAACCCTAATCTAATAGGACCGTGCCCTATAAAACTCATGGTCTCTCCACATGTACACAGCAAGGAAGGGCAATGCAAGCACACGGTAAGAAATGGCTGCCTACAAGAAAAGAGCAGTCACCAGAAACCGACCTTGCTGACACTTTGATCATGGACTTCCAGTTCCCAGAACTGAGAAGAGAAGTTTGACATCCAGCCTGTAGTATTTTATAATGGCAGCCAAACTGGCTAAGAGAGCAAGTCACCAGCAGTGGTAATTTAAATTATTTGAATTATTTGTAATACTACCACCTGCCATGGATTACCCATTACTCATTTCCTTCTGCCAAAGGGATTACCCCTCTACTCCTCAAATATATAAGTAACTCAGTGCCAGGGCTTTATTTTGACAATATCTTTCCTGAGGCCATGGCTCAGTTCCAATTATTCTATCAGTTAGTACTAGAAAATAGATCTGATGTTAAATTCAAATTGGTATAGTTTGAGGAGAGTGGAATAAAACGTCTGTTTACTGTCATCTGAGCAGGGTGTTTGGAAACCCATAAGAGATGGTACATGACATCACTAGGGCTGAAGAGATGAGAAGAGAGGGTGGTTATTGTAACCTGGAAACTGAGAGAGCTGAGCAGGTAAAGCTGCCTGACAGGACTTGAGGCCTTACGTCAAGGAACTAAACCATCCACACCAATCCTATTGGGAATGTCAGAGCCGCTCTCTCCTCTCCTTCCTTCATGCCCTTCATCACTTCCCACTCCCCCACCTTTTAATTTAATTTTACTTAAAAATTTTTTGATGTTTATTCATTTTTTGAGAGACGGCATGAGTGGGGGAGTGGCAGAGAGAGAGGAAGACCCAGAATCTGAAGCAGGCTCCAGGCTCTGAGCTCTCAGCACAGAGACAGATGTGGGACTTGAACCCACAAACTGTGAGATCATGGCGTGAGCTGAAGTCAGACGCTTAACCGACTGAGCCACCCAGGCCCCCCTCCACATTTTTAAAGACCTGGTGGCACATTGATTTTACCGGAAGCTTTCAGGAGTAGACCTATGTTTCAGGTATAAAATGCCTTTCTGTCCGTAGGGTTTCTTCCAGTGTAAGCATACTAGGTAATTTATCCTTCTCCTTGGATTTCAAACAACAGATCTCACACAAATGAAGTAATTGATGGGGCTTTCTGTGATCCTTGTGCCGGGGACACACATTTTCACTGATTGAAGGACAAAAGTGGATGCAAAAAGGCAACAAATAGAAACTATGTGAAATAACTTCCCTTCATCCTCCCAAACTCCCTTCCACCCTATTCCCTTCCTCTGTACCTGAAGGCAGAGCTATATGGCCGAATGGAGGGAAGGAAGAGCAGGCTGTTAGAGTACTTGTGTCCTGGCTTCCTTTCTGTTGGGTTGCCAGAGGCCGGCTGCAATCCTCAACAGAAGGTCCAAGCTGCTGTGAACCAATCCTCTTAATACAGATATCGAAGCTTCTGGAATTTGGAAACTGCCTCCTCATAGCCAAGAGAGAGACTTGTACCCTGATTTTTACAAGTCCTGCACCACTCCGCTTTCCTTGGTATTTTCTTACACCCTTGCCACATTTTGGTAAATAGTTCCTTTATCAAATTATGTCCAAATACCCAATTTGAGAGTGCCATTTGTTTCCTGTTAGGACTCTGAAGATACATCCACTGTGCTATATTGCTTCCCTGGCTCATTTGGTTCTCTCAGAAGCCTTTTGAAATAGGTTATTATAATACTTTAAAGGTAAGGATACTGAGGTTATAAGAGTCCATTATATAAGTACATTTCTTTCCAGCTTTATATGAATTGTTCTTTAAACAAGTTGAAATCACATAGTTTGCACAAATTGCATCCTGCTTTTTTTTCTCTTACTATTTTCTCTTTGCTTGTCTCATGAAGTTTTATTCGTAATTATAATTTTAAGGGCTACATGACAATCCATTTTGTGGGTGTGACATAATCTACCAAACTGATTCTCTTATGTTGAACATTTAGATCATTTTATGTTTTTCACTGCTCTGAATAAAACTGTGATAAACATTTTTTAGGGTAGCACTATGTAATCTAACTTGTGCATCCAGATACACGCACACACACACACACACACGCACGCACGCACGCACATGCATAATAAAAAAAAGTAGATATTCAATTGGAAATACTCAAAATAATTATGTATGCTTTATGGTACAGAGTTTCCTCCCTGCATGCTTTTTCGGTCCATTGTTTTTCCTGTAAATCTTACTGAAGATACAGGGGAAATAGTACAGTTTCCAGGCAATGAGTTCACTCCTAGAATAAATTATTCTTGGATCTGACTTTTATTTATCTATTTTGAGCAGATTAGAAATAGTGATAATGGTAATACCTTATACTGGGACTGTACTGTAGAGTTTACAAAGCAAATCTTACATGGCTAACTAAACTTCTCTGTGTACTAGACTGGATATGTAGAGGAGAAATGAAAGCACATAAGTCCAAGATTTGCCATGATGTCCTTTTGGTCACCTTGATAGTGGCACTGAGTCTGGAAAATTCTGCCAACTACAGAGTGATTCTGATGAACACTAGCATATCATGGATTATATTTTCCATGATTGAGAAGAAGTCAAATAGTCTAAGTTTGGTATCTGCATGCACAGCCCCTACTTTGTATTTACCAACTGAGCAAAAGATATGATTTCTCTCAACTTCTGATTTTTCATCTGTACATGAGGCTAAAAATATCTTCTTGAAAGGGCTGTTGTTGAAATGACCATTCATATTTGAAAGTTATTTGTAAAGATGTTGGTAAGTGCTAACGGGCTAGAGACCTACTTACTGGAAATAGGCAGGTCTCTATTCTGGGAATATATTAGTAGGTCATCTGTTCTTTTTCAGTGGTCATTATATAATCTAGAAGAAAGGGAAAACCATGTTCTAGCTGCACTACATAATTAGTCCTGAAACAATTGTCATATAGAATATCCCCCTTGTTTATTCTTATAAACAGTCCTAGTTGTTACTGCTAAGCCTTGACTGTATTCTTAGCTAGAGCAGACAATTGCCTCTTTCTGAGCATTGGAATTCCCTAGTTACAGTCACTTCTTTGTACTAAAATTGCTCTTCTTTGCAATAGAGAAAAGGCCTGGGATCCTACACCACAGAATATTGGCCCTGGAAAGGATCTTAGAAAACATCCAGTCCTGGGGTGCCTGGGTGGCTCAGCTGGTTAAGCATCAAACTCTTGATTTCAGCTCAGCTCGTGATCTCACTGTTTGTGTCATTGAGCCTTGCATCAGGTTCCACACTGACAGCATGGAGCCTGCTTGGGATCTTTCTTTCTTTCTTTCTTTTTCTTCCTTCCTTTCCTTTTCTTTCCTTTCTCTTTTCTTTCTTTTCTTCTCTTCTCTTTCTTTCTTTCTTTCTTTCTTTCTTTCTTTCTTTCTTTCTTTCTTTCTTTCTTTCTCTCTGTCTGTCTTTTCTTTCTCCTTTCTCTCTCTCTCTCTCTCTCTCTGCCTCTCCCCCTGCTGGTGCATGTGTTTTCTCTCAAAATGAATAAACACAACTTAAAAAATGAAACATCCAGTCCTGAGATTATAAATTCTGATTTCTAGGGAGGCATGTATAAAGAATGATGAATATTATCCTGTGGCCCTCATGTCTTTAGTTTTCCCATATGTGATAGAGACAGGAGTAGAGGTAAATTGTTCTTTACTCTGAAGTAAACAACAGTGGTAGAGTGTTGATAAATAGAGAGAGAATTTTAGCTTACATAACTAGGGAAAATTAGTGATGACAATTTGGACAAATTGGAAACATGTGTCTTGCACTGTGTCCCTGGAAACAGACCTTGAGGAAGAGAACGATCTGTACCCTTAGTGAGATGTGCTCTTAGGAGATGCATTTGTAAGAAAGTGAAGAAGGTAAGTTTGAGTAAAGGTCTCACCTGAGCCTATGTGGGGCTCCAGAGCTGGGATGGCCCTTAGGAGTTGTCCTCAACTGAAGAAAATGAGCCAGCCCTGGTCAATGGCTAAGAGCCCTTGCTGAGAGGGAATACAGTCTTGAGTTAGTTTCTTGCTCTGGTCAAAGGCAGCTCTCAAAGACAAACACAATTATGAGCTTGTCAGCAGTTGATTTTCCCAGGAGAATATGGGTGCAGGCTGAATGTGTATGGTGGTGTAGGGAGGATTGTGGGCTCTGGAGAGGGGATCTCAGCAGTGCATCATCAGATCCCCTGTGGTGCTAATCTGTTTTGTCTGATTATTATCATGTACAAAAATAAAGCAGATAACACTGTATTTTCCAATGTTCCCAAAAAAAATCGTGTAATTCAGATTGAGTTAAATCTACCTATTTTAAATCTTTGCTCAAATGTAAAGTACTACAAGTTAAAATACTCATGTGAGACATATCTGACCTCAGGAGTCCCAGTTTTCTAATTCATATTTAGTTCAATCTCCCCATTTAATGAAGAAAAACATTGAATACAAGAGAGGAAATCAAAAGGCCAAAGTCATGGAATTAAACTGATAACTTTGATTTTCAAGTTCCCAGTGCAGACGTTCTTGTTCCTTTTTCTATTTCAACTCAAGGGGTATCAGTGAAAATGTGTTTTTTCTTAAACTGTCTCAGTGCTTGTCAGGTCTCCATAGGAGCTTTATGAATAATATCTTGTTCATTAAAATTTATTTACAGATCATTCAAAGAGAAACACTTGGTAGTAAATATTTCCTTAGGGAAAGTACTCCAAAAACACCCAAGGGCACATTGCTGGCTTCCTAATTAGCAGATTAGGACTGGTCTGTCAGTCTCCATGGGGATTCATAAAAAAATTACAGTTCGTTGGGAAAGTCAGATTGTAAAGTACATTCTAGGAGGGAAGATCAAATGGAATAGCTGTCTTTTTAATACTTACCTAGTTAATGCTACCTAGGTGTCTTCAAAGTCAGAAAACACTTTTTACTGAACTTTTAATTCCTTATGCAGACACTTGCTCAGGATCCTTATTTTCAGGAGAGTGAAGGATAAGTCAAAGTTTCAGAGAATTTACAGAAGACCTTGGATAATCCTAGGCCGAGAGGTTCAGTGAATCCCCCTTTCTCTTAGAATCCTCCCTTCCAATTACTATAAATAAAAAACCCCAGGGAAACAGACATGAGATAATTGAATAAAAATGGGGGAAAAAGTTTTAATAAGTAATCTTACAGGCAGTCTCATATTCCCTTTGTTTATGTCTTTGCCTACCCATTTATTTCTTCCTCTCATCTGCAGATATTCTTATATGTCCTCTTTTCTAATAAAAAAAAATTCCTAAAATCCATTTCTCAGTTGAGGTATTTTTTTTTCTATCCTGCTTTTGTTAAACTTCTTGAAATAGTATGACCTAGTGTTCCTAAAACTTCAAAGTTCACTGAGATCACCAGAGCATTTTGCTAAAATCAAAATGCACATCCTGTTTAAATATATCTGGGCAGGGCCTGCATTTTCACATTTCCAACAGGCTCCCAGGTAATGATGATAGAGCCGGTCCATGAGACTCTTTGAATAGGAACATTTCGAGTTATATTTTACAAAACACTTCCTACGGACAGAAGTGTTTGTCTCTCCAAAGTTTGTTTAAGTCCTAATCGTCAAAGGGATGGTTTTTGGAGATAAGGCCTTTGGGAGGTCATTAGGTTTAGAATAGGTCATGAGAGTAGGCTCTGAAATGGGATTATTGTTTTATAAAAAGTGGAAGAGACACAAGATCTTTCTCTCTCCTTCATGTGAGGATAGAGCAAGAAGATTCAGCCAGACACCAAATTTGACAGCTTCTTGATCTCTGATCTTTCAGTTTCTAGAGAACTGTGAGAAATAAATGTCTGTTATTTAGACCATCTAATCCATGATATTTTGTTATAGTAGCTTCAACTAAGACAGCACTTTACCAACTTACTGCCCATTTTTTCCCATTTTATTTTCACTCCTCAGTTCCTTGCCTCAAGCTTCAATTCCACCAATTTACTGAACATGCAATAATCTTTGTATTACCAGCTTTTCATAATCCTTATCATAATTACTTGCTCACTCATTTCATGACTGAGATTAACACCTCTTGTTCTTAAAGCTCTCTTCCTTTCTTGCCTTTGGTGTCTTTGTATTGTTCTAGTTGAACCTTTGTTTCCTTCTTTTTCTGGACTCTCTTATGGACTCTCTTCCTTCTACTAGCCCAACGAAAGCAGTGTCTAAGCTTTGTCATTCACCTCTTTTCTTTGCTCACTGAACTCCTTTGTTTTCTCACTTTACCCTAATTCTTCTCTATAATGAATATATCAAATTCTATATCTCAAGTAATGACCTCTATTTTAAATATCACCCCTAATTTATTAATTTTGTCATGGAACTCTCCTTTGGTTATACTGGTGATTCCTCAAACATAACATATCCCCAAATAATCTAATCTTCAGATATTCAAAGAACACATCCTTCATATGCCTGTCTCTAGATCATTTGTCATAATTAGCCTGGGCTTGGGATAAATTATACCAATTTTAAAAATAAACTTAAGCAATGCTTATTTATTTATTTTGAGAAAGAGAGCATGAGTAGGGAAGAGGGAGAGAGAGAGGGAGAGAGAAAAATCCCAAGCAGGCTCTGCACTGAGGTGTGGCTTGATTTCATGAACCATAAGATCATGACCTGAGTTCCAACCAAGAGTTGGACATTTAACGAACTGAGATGCCCAGTTGCCCCTTAAAATAAACTTTTTTTTTAAATGTTCTATTTATTTCTAGGAGAGAGAGAGAGAGAGAGAGAGACAGCGTGAGCAGGGGAGGGTCAGAGAGAGAGGGAGTCACAGGCTGAAACAGGCTCCAGGCTCTGAGCTGGCAGTGAGCACAGAGCCCAACGCGGGGCTCGAACCCACGAACCGTGAGATCATGACCCAAGTGAAAGTCGGACGCCTAACCGACTAAGCCACCCAGGCGACCCAAAATAAACTTTTAATTTTGGAATATTTTTTGGGTTTTAGAATTATTGAAAAATAGCACAAGGAGTTCTTGAATACTCTAAACCCAGATTCCCCTGTTAATGACATTTTAAATTAATATAGTCTCTTTGTCACATTTAATGGGGGAATATTGATACATACTTATTATTATAAATATTTTATTATGAATATATACTTTATTCAGATTTCCTCAGTTTTTCCCTGATCTCCTTTTTCTATTTGAGGATTCTATTTAGGATACTACATGACATTTACTAATCATGTCTCCTTGGACTTTTCTTGGTTGGAATGGTTTCACAGATGTTCTTTGTTTCTGATGACCTTGACAGTTTTGAGGATTCCTGGTCAGCAGTTTTGTAAGATATCCCTCAAAGGGGAATTTTCTAAATGTTTTTCTCATGGTTAGACTAGAGTATATGTTTTTGGAAAGAAGATCATAAAGAATGAAGTGCCATTCTTACTGCATTAAATCAAGGTGTGTATGTCTATATGACTACTGATATTCAACATAATCACCTGGCTGGCATAGCATTTGCCAGTTTCTCTATTGCAAAGTATGCCTTTTTTCCTCCCTTCCTGTAATGTACTTTTTAGAAGAAAGCCACTACACATAACCCACACTTAGAATAGGGATTTATGTTCCCCTTCTTTAAGGATAAAGTATCTGCATAAATTATTTGTAATTTTTCTGCATGGGGTATTTGCTGTGCTTTTGTTGTGAATGAAAAGAGTTTTATCTATACATGACTTACATTAGAGGCATAACAATATTTAGAGATTATTATTTATCTCATATTATTAAAGTTCTGCTATGCAGAAGAAGTGAAAATTAAGGACTTAGATATCTTGCTGTGATTGTGACATGAATTATCTTAAAGCAATATTATTTTTCACAACTGCAGAAGGAAATTGAGATAAGAATAATAACTGAGTTTTTATGGCCATTATGTTTCACTCTCTGATGATACCAACTTTAAGTACACATTTTGAATGAAATGACTTTTAAACAGTAATGCTTGGGAGTTTGAATTAAGGAAAGGACCAATTAAGTAATGCCTGTATATTTTTCTTCAAATTTATATGTCCTAGCTATTGGTTTACATGTTGTCTTTGGAGGAATAAATATATGGATTATAGCCTATTATGTCAGTCACACTTCTGCTTTAAAAAGGAGTATTTAGAAAACATGTGACTCTTTCTTGGCTCTGACAGACTTGTCTGTGGGATACACAATTTGGATTACACCAAAATGTCATGCAGGTCATTGCAGAGAAAGGATTTTATATTTATAGGCACAGTCATCAAAAAGAAAGAATGAAATCTTGCTACTTGCAATGACATGGATGGAGCTAGAATGTATTATGCTAAGTGAAATAAGTCAGAGAGAAACAAATACCATATAATTTCACTCATGTGGAATTTAAGAAATGAAACCAATTGACATATGGGAAGGGAGGAAGAAGAAAAGAGAAAGAAACAAACCGCAAGAGACTCAATGACAGAGAATAAACTGAGGGTAGATGGAGAGAGGCAGGGGATGGGCTAGGTGGGAATGGGCATTAAGGAGGGTACTTGTGATGAGCACTGGGTGTGGTAAGTAATGAATCACTGAATTCTACTCCTGAAACCAATATTACACTGTATGTAACATACTAGAATTTAGGTTAAAAAGAAACAGAGAAAGAACAAAAATAAAATATAGGCATAGCATCTATAAAAAAAAAAATAGTTTGCAAGGGTAGGTATGGGTCAGTGTGAGGGTACAGACAGAAAACCTGTTCTTAGATGTGTTGTTTTCTCCACAAGTTAGGCTACCACAGCCTCCCCACTTCCCCACACAAACCTTTTCTTTGAAATATTCTATTTTTAAGGGAGAACAGCAATTTCATCAGCATAACAAAACAGAATTATAACATCTGTTTCACAGTGTAGCTCATATCTTTTTTGACAGTTCTAACACATTTCTGAATATAACTTCTTCCATTCTCCTGCCACACTTGCAACTAAGATCACTAGACACAGGATTTCATGTGCTTTAAGAATGTTTTCCTTGCTTGCTTGCTTCCTTCTTTCTTCATGAAAAGAATAGAGTGAAGTCCAAGAAACAGGGATCGTGATTGTCCAGGCATTGTTAATGGCCTTTTAAAATAAGTTGCTACTCTTTGTCTCTACAATACATAATTGCCTTTAATAACATATTGCAATGGCTCCTCGCTTTCCTTTTCATAAATAATTATTTGAGGTGAAGTATAAACCACACATAAAAGAGTTCACAAAACAAAAATATTCCAAGGCAAACACTCTGTAACCATCATTACTTTAGAAACTAAAAATTTATCTGCATGTCAGAAGTCTCTCTCATGCAACCTTGACACCTCTTCAATTCCCACCCATGAAGGTAACACTATTTTGACTTTTATAGGTATTATTTCTCTGATTGCATTCCTAAACACTGCGATTTAGTTTTATCTCATACTTGAAAATTCAATAAATAGAATGATGTAGAATGTGTTCTTTTGTGACTATTTTCCCCCAGTTTTATTGAGAAATAATTGACATACTTCATTGTATAAGTTTAAGATATACAGCAGATGGTTTGATTCGCATATGTTATGAAATGATTATAACAACAGGTCCAGCTGACATCCATCTTCTCATATAGATAGACTAAAACTACAAGTGAAGAAAAGAAAAATAATTTTGTCTTTATGATGAAAGGCATGGTGAATAATTTCTTTTGTGATATGGCCATTTCAGTCTATTGCCTACAGTATCTCTATCCACCTTGACAGGACTTATATACCTTTTTCAGTCAGCTTAGTCCTATGACTAGGTAAGAAACTGCTCAACTCCTTGACTTGTCAGCTTCACCCTCCTGAATCAGCAGGTCTCTAACCCTCTGGCTCAGTTCCCTCCTACTTAGTACTCTCGCGCATTTAATCTTGGGTTTTTTTTTTGTTGTTGTTGTTGTTGTTGTTGTTTTTTCAGATCTTTTCTAATTGTCCTTAGTGGGAATGTTGATCTCCATTACATAGTTGACCATTAGTGGTCACAGAAACTCCACATTTCTTACTTTTTACAGGGATTCAACAAACATTTTTGAGGTCCTTATCATGTGTTTAGTATGGTGCTAAGTACTAGAGGCTAATATACATAATCCTTAATAGTATGAACATAAAGTTATTGAATAATACAAGTTAATGCAAGAACGGTGCCAGCTAGGCATTAAGCATTATTTTTTTTTCTAATGGAATTGAGCATAAAGGATCAAATACAATATACATTAGAAAAATCACCTGTGATGGCAATAAAATGTGGTATTGTCCAGTGTCTTAGAAAAGATGAGGAGTGGGGTGCCTGGGTGGCTCAGTCGGTTAAGCCTCTGGCTTCAGCTCAGGTCATGATCTCAGGGTTCGTGGGTTTGAGACCCATGTCGGGCTCTGTGCTGACAGCTCAGAGCCTGGAGCCTGTTTCAGTCTGTGTCTCCCTCTCTCTCTGCCCCTCCCTTGCTCACGCTGTCTCTCCCTCTCTCTTTCTCAGAAATAAATTAAAAACAAAAACATTAAAAAGATAGAAAAGCTGACGAGCATCCTTGAGACCAGGGTTCTATCGGGGATGATATGTAAGCACGTAGGAGGAAATATGAATTCAAATTAAACAGAGAGTGGGGCGCCTGGGTGGCTCAGTCGGTTAAACGTCTGACTTTGGCTCAGGTCATGATCTCATGGTTTGTGGGTTCAAGCCGCGCACTGAGCTCTGTGCTGACAGCTACCTCAGAGCCTGGAGGCTGCTTCATATTCTGTGTCTTCCTCTCTCTCTGACCCTCCCCTGCTCGCGGTCTCTCTCTCTCTCTCTCTCTCTCTCTCTCTCTCTCAGAAATAAATAAAACATTACAAAAATTTTAAAAAATTAAACAGAAAAATCAGTGCCAAAGCATCATGCAGTTATAATAGCTATTCTAGGGTATCAATAAAATTTGTGGCAAAATTTTTATAATTGGCATTGAAAGAAAGAGGATCTTCTTTCACAGAACAATTATAAAAGGCCATATCTTATAGTGAAGATTGAGATTATTCCAGAAAACAGATATAAGAATGCTGATTCAAAGAATACATATCTAGACAGAGTACTGTGGGACCAAAAGAGAGCAAGGGCACAGGAGACATTCAAATATGACAAAAAGGAAGGAAACCAGGAAAGAAGGAAGGGAAAGATAAAAAGCTACTGGGAGTAGAATAGAACTTTTTCCTTAGCACATTTAACTATACATTTGTATCACTTTCTTATAATTAATATGAGAACTGTACTGTAGAATACAAATGGTTGTTTATAATTATGCAGTTAGCTGTGTAGAGTTATATAGAACTTTAATCCCATAATATTAATCTCAATTAAAATTTTATTGCATACAAACCGATGATTGAATTAACAGATTAGGGTAGCATTATGTATTAACTAGAACAGGTTGAGTTTCCTAATGAATACCATAACTATTCTAGTGTGTACTAGTGACAACCTTGGTAAAAATAAGATACGTTTCTGGTATGCTGTCTCAAATAGTCTTATTTCTGTCCTGAAGTGCCAAAAGGAATTTGCGTTTAATCCCCTGGGAAATAAGAAACCAATGAAAGGCTTTAAGAATGTAAGTGGCATGGAAACATTCTATTTTAAAAATAAAATGGCTTTGGTAGTTTGTGGTAGTTAAAAGAAAAAAACTTGGAGACAATTTTAGGAATAAGAAATTATGAAAACGCTAGAGATCTAGGGGAGTGGATAGCTTTATAAGATATAAAATCTTAGTTCTTTAATTTGGTAAGAAAGATTGTACTTTGCTGTAATCCTGGTCTTTAACCATTCATTATTCTTTTGTTTACTCATTCCTTATTCATTTATTCAATAAAGAATATCTATTATATGCCAGATTCTGTATTAGGCACTGGGGATATAGCAAGAGAAAAAATAGGTAAAAATTCCTTCCATCAAAATGGTTACATTTCAACTGGGAAGAAAAAGACAATAAATAGATAGTACAGATATTATGTCAAAGGTGATCAATTTTATGAAGAAATAAATAGTAGGGAAGAGGATTAGGAAGTACTAGGAGAGTAGAGTTTTAGGTAGTTGGTAAGCAAGGTCTCATGGTTTTTGTAAGAATTTTGGCTTTTATTCTGAGTGTAATAGGAAAAAATTGGACTTCTTAAAGCAGTTTAATAACATGATCTGGCTTAAGTTTTGAAAGGATCATTCTGGATACTAGGCTACAGAGCAGAACGGTGAAAACAGAAACAAGGACACCACTTAGAAGCCTATAGTGTAGGCCAAAGATGTCTTAAATCAGGATATTAGCAATGGAGAAACAGTTTTTGGAATATATATTTATATGTAGTTAGGAAATATATAAATAACATAATTATAAAGCCATATAATTAATGTTTAGATGTCATATTAATAATATATGTTAATATTTACACAGTATGATTCGAACATGGAGTTTAATAGCTGAGTGAAGAGTTTGAGAGAAAGAGAAGAATCAGGAATAACTTCACTGTTTTTGGCTAAGCAACTGGAAAGATTATTTGACTTTTATTAAGATAGAAAACATTGGAGGAGGATAAAGTCTGAATGAAAAAAATCAGGAACCTTGTTCTGGACATGTTGACACTGAACTATTAAATCTTCATGTACCAATGTCAGGACTTTTGGCTATGTAATTGTGTATGGAGTAGTATAAAAGTAGTATTACAAGTTTTGAAATTGGATAAATTATCAGAAAAGTAAGCATACAGAGACAATATATGAGTTATATTATAATATACATATACAATATATAATATACATACAATATATATTAAGAGTAGTATTAAAAGCTTTTAAATTGGATAAATTATCAGAAGAGTAAGCATACAGAGACAATATATGAGGACCATGCTCTGGGTGAGGATTTTGGCATCTAGACATCAAGAACACAAGGATCAACCAGAAAAGACACTGAGAAGGATTAGACTGTGAGTAAGGAGAACACAGAATATTAGAAATTGAGAATATGAAGGTATTAACTTTGTTCTCTCATTAATGAAAGTTAGGAGCTAAGAAAAAGTTAAGAAGACATCAGTGAGCTTAGAACCCAGCATACTGAATATATAATCTGTGTGAATATTGGAATGACTAAGAATTATGAGAGCTTTGCAAAATAAAGCAACTGTGGCATTGAAGCCAAAATCTTTATAGATGTCTTCCAAGGTGTCTGTAGTAATGGCAACAGGGAGAGGTTGTAGGTAATATGATGTAAAGACATTAGATTAAAAGCTTTTCCTTCTTCCCTTCCCTTCCCTTCCCTTCCCTTCCCTTCCCTTCCCTTCCCTTCCCTTCCCTTCCCTTCCTTCTCTTCTCTTCTCTTCTCTTCCCTTCCCTTCCCTTCTCTTCCCTTCTTTCTCTTCTCTCTATCCTAGAAGAAAATCCAAAAGTACCATGAGGAATAAGTTTGATTTATTTTTCTTTTTAATGGTTATTCATTTTTTTTAATTAACATTTACTTATTTTTGAGAGACAGAGTGCAAGTGGAGGAGGGGCAGAGAGAGAGAGAGAGATACAGAGAGAGAGACAGAGGATCCAAAGTTGGCTCTGCACTGACAGCAGAGAGCCCGATGTGGAGTTCTAACTCATAAACCATGAGATCATGACTTGAGCTGAATTAACTGACTGAACCACCCAGATACCCCAAGGCTGACTTTTATCTTGTGTCTAAGCTCAGTGGTATGAGTGATGAGGGAAGATGATCAGGAACCACCTGAGAAAGTTTCTAGGTAACAATACCTTCATGAAAAAGCCAAGTAGGTTACAGCAGGACTGTGAAGGGAACATTCAGGGAAGGTGAAGGGAATAGAAGGGATTTGGCTGTGAATTCCAGAGCGTGCGGCAGAAAGTCCAGGAAATGGGAAGTGGGAGTAAATGGGGTATAAGAGAGGATTTTCAGAACATTATTGGAGTAAGAGTTTGGGGTGAAACCTCACTGGTGGACATAAACAGCTCTGGAAATGCTTTGCCATCTTCCAACATTCTGAGATAATTTCCACTTGAAATGCATTTTGCCATTTTGCACCCAGACAAATGTTATCAATAATATCTATGTGTGTCTTCTTCTCTGTGTAGTATATTTTGGCTCCAATTCACATATCTTTATTTTTCTTTCTTTGTAGGACATATACATTCAACATGCTCTTTTGGTTATGTAATTTGTGGATGTTCTCATTCAGAATCTTTACTGGGTATTTATTATGTGCCAAGCACCCTGTTAAGAAGTCGTAAACAAAAAGTCATAGTTACTGTAGCCAATGGGAGTGAATGTCTTTGTATAATTTCTTTATTTATATTGTACATTCTCAAACGGCAAAGATTGTATTTTGCAATTTTGCCCCTATGCAGTACATCTCTGTAAAACTGTGTTGTGAAAAGATTAAATGAGTAGCTTTTCCTCTCTCAAAATAGATCCATAACGAACATAGTATGCTTATAAAAGAATATGATCCTAGAAATGTCTGAAAATTTGCAATCAGCCTTTTATACGTCAGCATTCCCAAATTATTTTAGTGCTAATAAGAAAAAGTTTTATATACTGTATATTTTTATTTTTTAATTGTTATTGCCACCTTGAATATGAGGCCTACAGAAAATAATAATAGAGGCACTAGAATCAGTTTACAAAGATTCTTGATTTGGAAAAAGAGTTGAGTAAGGAAAAATTTAAGAAAAAAAATGTCATGTGAGAAAAGACACACTTTCAGGGAACAAGAAGATGTAACTGAAAAGATTATTTCATAAATTGTTTATGTTAATATTTATTAACTTCTTAAATAATTAATTGATGAATCCATCCTTTGAAGAAAGCCTGAACAGGGACATCTTGGAAAACCTAAGATACTAAAGTTTGAGTAGATGTCAAATTCTTGTATTTCTCAACCACAAAGATGAGGAAGAAGAAAGTTGGGCAAAGCCACATTCCTAATAAATATAAAGTTAACCAAATGTCTTTTAACACTGTTGGTTAGTTCTCTTGAAATGATTATTTTTTTAAAGCAAAATTGGTGAGACAAATAATGAATGAAATGTCTTCAGAATTTGTGAATGTCTTCTACTTTAGGGTTAACTCAAGCACAGGCCTGTGTTAAAGAATGATGGCAGTTGAAATGTAACCCTCTATCAGTAATAGGAAATGAAGGCAGAAAAAGATAACTGGAGATGGTGAATCACAGCTGGGTTGTAATTCCATCTCTGTTTTTAAGTATATTGGTGATTTCCCTGGTAGGATGCTAGAGAATGTATTCCAGGGATCAGTTCAGGGAGTACCACCCAAATTCTCAGAACTGAAGTTTTGAGTTAGAATCATTATTTGAACCATCAGAGTCAACTGACTTATTGTCTTCCTGACAAATACTATGAGGAGAGACCAGCAATGTGTGGGCAGAAGAGAAATAGAATTAGATGTCATGGATGAAGAAATTAAGTTCACAAGGTAATGAGTAGAGATGAACTTGACTGTCCTTTCTGGAATATATGGCATATGATTACTCTCCACTGATCCATAAAAATGTGGCAACAACAGAGCACTGGTATTAATAACCTGGATTTTTTTTCATGTGCTTGGAATGTAAAGAGCTTTGATATAAATTATCATATTTGAGTTCCAAATTTTTCTAGTGATATTTGCAGGAATCTATTTTCAAAGGAGTAACTGATACTCTTGACTATGGAAAGACTGTTCAAGGTCGTTCAGCTACTAAATAGCAAAGCTGGGAGTTGGACCACAACGTCCAGCCTTTCATCTCATGCCTTCTCTTGTTAATGTCACATTGACCTAGGCCTGACTCAGCGGCTGATCTGTTTTCAGACGTCATGAAGTACAGCATCTAGTCTACCATAGCCATGCCTCCTCAAATTCAATAAATTATTAAAAAACAAATACATTTTAAACACATATATACATAAATTAATGATTTGTAACTTGTGATCCTGTTTCTTGAAGGTTTTTAAAAAAATTAATTTTACCTATGCATATTTTATACATGTTTTTTACAGCCTGCTGAATAGGCATATCAGGTAGGCATGGCTGAACATTATAATATAAATAATGTATCCAAGAAAACATATTTTAAGTAAAACTAGCAGGTCCTACACATTAATTTCCATAAGTAATGTAAAATATGGCGATCAAGACTTTAACATAAAAACAATAAAGTTCTCAACTATATCCATAACTGTTGGCTTTCTTTAAATGTAGTCTCATCATTGAAAATGATGAAGCACTTTGAAAAGCATAAATGGTGGGTATTGCAATTAAAATTAATACTTATCCCCAAGCTTATGTGATGTCCTTCAAAAAACGATGAAATTGGCAGCCAATTTGAATGAGTGAATAATGGCCTGTGGATCTTAATACTTAAACTAATGCTTCCCTCCTAATTATTTAAACCCACAACAGGCAACTTAGTAGTGTACTGGCAGTGTTATGTCAGTGTGTATGAATTTCTGACCTATCGTTTGCGTGTAAAATAAGCAAGTTAAGTAGTTATAAAAAAAAGTTTACTGAAACCCTCCCAAAGCAACTGGTATGTAAACCTTTAAAATGTTAGAAGGGTTCAGGGAACCAAAGTTGGTATTTTCATGGAATGTTTAAAACCAGACATAAATATTTTAGTGAACTGAGTTGCTCAGTCATCTGAAGTTTATGACTTGGTTCAAAACCATTTATCTAGTCAGAGGCTAGTCTTAAAGCATAGTTTAATATTTATCTTATACAATTGCAGCAACGAAGTATTACTGATTTTCAGTTTGAAGAGTTCTGTGTAGCTAAAGTATAGTTAAAGAATGTAAAAATGGTTTGAGGTGATTAATAAAGCCAATATAAACCAATAAAATCAATATAAACACATGCTTTTTACTGAAGAATAATGATTTACTTTTCAGACATCTCAAAATCATATGAATTTAAGTATTTTTTCCCTTGACCAAAATAAAGACCTTTGCTGAAACCTCATGAAACAAAGAAAGGAGGTAATAAATATTAACAGAGCTGTTTACATGGTTCTGTGGCTGAATTTATGCTTGCAATAATACAGGTACACTCTCCAAATTGCTAGCAAGGGGAAGAAATAGGCTTTATTAATGTCTACAATTTTCAAGTGCTGCTCCAGATTTCACTCAGGAAATTATTGCTTAAAATCAGTGGAATGTGTAAGATGCTTTTCCTTTAGTTTCTGTCCCGAAACTTATTTCTATTACTCTTTCATGTTGGAAATTTCAAGGTTAAGCAACTAGCTCCTTCGTTGTATCACACAATAAATTAAATGTAATGAAATTACATGAAAAGGTAAAATTTTGGCCAAGATATTGGATAATGCTAAGGTATCAAGGCAATTACAAGCTACCGTAACAAGGAAGAATCTTTAAAATGATGTTACCATCTTCATGTCTTAGAAGAAAATTAAATGTGCTTTTAATGGCAGTGAGCCTTCTTGAGGACAAGAATACTGGTATATCTGAAGGCCCCAAATGGTGTCTGGCACAAAATAGGTGCTTGAGAAAAACTTTTGAATGAATTAGTGATTACAATAAAATCCACTTGCAATCTGAGTTTACACCATACCGAAGTATAAAACTGTGATATTTGCTTCACATTTTCATCAAGATACTATGCCAACACACCCAACTTAATGTCTAAAATCCAACTTATTCTTCTCTTCCACAATAGCTTTGTTACTGTTAATTCCCTATTCTGGTTAATATTACCAAATATTCCCTGCCACTCTGTATAAAGTCTTTATACCACTCCATCTTTAAAGACCAACGTGTTACCTGTCTATTCTACCTCCGCAATATTTTTTTTCACTTAGGTAGCAGTCTCTTATCCAGTATCCTTTCCTTCCGTTTCTGTCCTTCTAAAATCACCCTGAGATTATAGAAGTTGTAAATTGCATAAGTTTGTTCTGGATTGTGCTGAATGTATAGGAAAAAAGAAACAAATAAGCACACACAATAAAGATAGAAGTTTTTATTACTTGCACATAGAAGGAGTTCCAAAGTAGCGAGTAGTAGAACATCACAAACAGAGGGGCGCCTGGGTGGCTTAGTCGGTTAAGCGTCCGACTTTCGCTTAGGTCATGATCTCGCGGTTCGTGGGTTCGAGCCCCACGTCAGGCTCTGTGCTGACAGCCAGCTCAGAGCCTGGAGCCTGTTTCAGTCTGTGACTCCCTCTCTCTCTGACCCTCCCCTGCTCTCGCTGCCTGTCTCTCTCTCTCTCTCCTAGTAATAAATAAAAAACATTAAAAAAAAAAAAAAAAGAACATCACAAATAGAGAATGGGATCCATCCATTGTATATTGCTGTTCTACCCTCCTTCATGAGCTACCCCATGATTCAAGATGGCTGCTTGAGCTAAACCCAACATGAATAGTACATTCCAGCCAACAAGACTGGGAAAGAAAAGATGAGAGTGTATCCCCTGGAAGGATGTTTCCCATAAATCATACATAATATTTCTGGTCAACTTTATTGGCTGGAACATAGACATGTGGCCAGAACTTACTCCATAGAAGGCTGGGAAATAGTTTGCCCAGGAGAAAATGGTTGCTATGGTAAATTGCAATCTCTGCCAAACCAAATGTTTTACAAAAATTATCATATTTATCATTGACAACGCATCCTACAAAGTTGGTGTTACTCTTCTCATTTTTAGATGATGAAACAAACATTATTAGAGAGGTTATGGAATTCTACAATTTTAGTGTCCTCAGCCCACATTCGGTGCTTTATGCTTGCCTGGTACGACCATGCTGCTCCTTTCTGGAAAGGACTGGCTCTTAAGCTTTTTAGATGCTCAACAAAGTCTTGATTCCTGGATGAATCATTAGTCAAGGGTGAGAGGCAGAGAGTATAATTCTACCTGAGGATCTTGTAGTTCTAGCCTAGCAGCAGGGAGTAACTCGTTTTCAGGAATATTTATCTCTTCATTCAAACACCATTATCATGAAAAGAATATACTTGTTTCAACTGCCAAGTCAGAAACCAAAAGATTTAGGATACAGGAGGATGACAAGGAAGAAAGGACTTTTATAATATAAAACTTACCATCTTTAACTGAAAAAGGTTACTTTTTTAATCTCTTTGTTTGATCAACTGAACAGTTTGGGCTTTAAGAAAGGGGGAAAATATTGCTGGGCATGTGAAGAGGACTCAAGTACTCAAAACCGAAGAAGGAATAACTGAATAAGCACCACTGAATCAAGGTCATGGATTACATATATTCATCACGTGGAGTACTCAGAACAGTTGTATTCCTACTTGATCACTAATTACAGTATTGTTGAAAACTCGGGGAAAAGGAAATGCGGTTGTAGCAAAAGCCACACAACTGAACTAGACCGAGTTGAAGATTTCTCAGTTTCCCACACTGTCTGTGTCCTGCCAAAAATATATGTTAGCATAAATTTTTTGGTGTTAGTTTGTAGAAATCACTGGTTCAAGAAACTTTTACCTAGAATTACTCATGTCTCAGTCCATGTTCCAGATATTGCTGAGTACCACTTTGCTCATCCCAGAGAAAAACGTTTTATCTTTTTCACTAATTAACTACTCACTCTCCTTGTCCAGAAGGAGTGATGCTTTACTGACTTACAGCCATATTTTTTCATATAAAGGAGATACATAATTGGTAACACTTAAGGACACAGGTAATTAAACAGCATGGTTGAATACCCAAGTTGCTTAATTTACTAGAAACCATTAATGTATGGCACTGCTTTAATTGGTTATATTTTAAAATGATAAAATTAAGGCATTTAGAGTAATTATTTCTGGTTTTTGTGATTATTCATTACCCTATGTATTTGACTTTATATTTAATTGGCAGGAGGATAGTCTGTTCTTTGTAATAGATAACCAACTTACATTTGTGTACTTAATTTATTAGCTCTTCTGTTAATTTATTCTACAATATTTATTGGTGAGGGAAGACTTTAGTTCATTTTGTAATTTTTTTTTTTAATTTTTTTAAATGTTTTATTTATTTCTAGGAGAGAGAGAGACAGCGTGAGCAGGGGAGGGTCAGAGAGAGAGGGAGTCACAGGCTGAAACAGGCTCCAGGCTCTGAGCAGGCAGTCAGCACAGAGCACGACGCCGGGCTCGAACCCACGAACCGCGAGATCATGACCCAAGCGAAAGTCGGACGCTTAACCGACTAAGCCACCCAGGCGTCCCTTGTAACTATCTTTTACAAGATGCCATTTTAGATAGTTTAGAAAATGAAGAAGACAAATTTCCTATTCATAGCTAGAGTGTTGGGGGAAAATCTAGGAATAATTATGTACAACATGGTACATAGAATTAAGTGGATTTTGACAAACTACTAAGGGACCCACAGGGAAACAATGAACAGTACCTAAGACAGTTTTAACAAATAGATAAAATTTTATTTGACATGGAAGACAAGTAAGTCTTTATGAGATGGAGGATTTGGTTACAGCATTCTGTTTAGAGAGTGCTTAAAGGTAAAGCCCGTGATGCATTGAATAATTATCCAAATATGCCCAGAATGTAGGGTGTGTGGCAAAAGGAATAGACCTCATATATACTCTAGAATAATTTACCTAATATCCTGTCTTGTGATCCACATCAGCTATTCAAATAGCCAAATACTTAAATGTCACAGATGCTGCCATTCAATGCTGGTGTGGAAAATGCCCTTATCTATTTCCTTTCCATGGTCCTGCAGGAGCTTTTCTACAGCTATTGTTCTCAGTCCATGTCCAGGCTGGCTCTCCTACTATTGCCACCACACTAATGTCCATATTCTACCCTTCGGTTCCAAGTCCCTGATCGCAGATTTGAATTACATCCCTCCCTTAATTAGCTTTTTTTTTTTTTTTTTTTTTGACCAAGTACAGAGAATCTGGCATCTAAGTAAGTGGGAGAAAATCCCCTAAAAATTAAATTTTCCTACTCTAAAGTCCTTTGTAACAGAACATGAGTATATGGTTTAAAGTGAATTTTCCCCAGGTAGTCAGTATTAAAATCGAAATTACTTCTTCAAATTGACTCAAATAAGTGTCCCCAATAGGGCATGTCCCTTCGATTTCAAGAATGTTCCTTGGATTTTCAGACTTCTGTTCTCCCCATCCAAATGACACATTACTTGCTTTTTCCAAACTTGTTATACTTATTTACTGCCAAAGAAGCAAACTGTTAATCAATATTTCTTTTTATTCTTTTGTTCCTACTTAGCTATGTGGCACAATTTACTCGGTACACTCAGCCCTTCTGTCTGTCCTCCTCATGGTATCTTCCTTGGAGGGTAGAGTGACATAGTTTGGCATTAGGTAGAACAGTACTTCAGTATGGACCCTGCCATCTACTTGCTGTGTGATTTTGTGCAAGTCATTTAACTCTCTGATGCTCAGTTTCCTCTTCAGTGGAGATAGTGATTCTGCCTTGCAGTGTTTTGTGAGGATTTGATAAATGTAAAGCTCTGACCACAGTGTTGGTCATTAGTAGATACTCAACAGTGTAGTTCCTGTTTTTGAAATTATGATTATTACCCTTCGCCTTCTGCTCTACTTTCAAAATATCGGATGTCTTGATTTTTTCCACTGGTGATCTCTTTACAACCTCAATTTAACAATTAATATGTTAAATCAGTTAGAAAATCAATTAAAAAATCAAATTTAACTGGAATTTGAAATCTAGCCTCTCCTCTATATCAGCTAGGACTCTGACAGGAAAATTAAAAACCACGCTGGGCATTTAACAAATGACTTTGACAGAAAGAGCTATAGCAACATAGGTATGGAGGTTCTGAAAGAACAGAAAGGAAACTTTTGGGTAATAGTAGGAAGCAGCTGTCACCCCAGGGAAGAGATTGGATTGCTCAGAACCTGGAATCTTGGGGCAGAGGCCCAATGAAGCAGGAATTCAGAACTCTGAGGAAGAGTTTTTCCACTGCTGCTTTGTTGGAAGACATGCAATGAGGCTGGCTCTGGTACCAAAAGAGGCTGGAGAATGAAGTCACATGTTGCTGTTGGCTTCACATTTGCCTCTGGTACCCTCCAGCTGGAACCTGACGGAAAGCTAGCAGTCCAAAGAAAACTATGATTGTCAGAGTCCCATCCCCAGCCTGACAAAGCATAGTCTAGATTGGTTGATTTAGAGCTAAAAGACAAGAGGTTAATGAATAATATGGTCAAACAGTGATTGCTGAGCATACTAATTGTCCTTCTATAGATAGCTGAATTTCAGTATCACTGAGTGAGCACACTCAGTTCCTGCCTACCAGGATGAAACTATCCTATGGCAAATGAGGATCCTCTTACCCTTTCTCTCAAAAGAGGAGACACAAGGTCACAAAAAGTCATGGATCCCCATGGAATTTCGTAAACAATAATAAGGTGGGTCCTGAATCACCATTACCCATGTGCAGTCTGAATGAGAGAAGATGAAAAGTTCATAGGCCAGAGGTGATTTCTTTCAGGGGGGTATTTAGGAATAGAGGGTGCCCTGGGGAATGGTATGGGAGCTTTTCCTGTACCCAGACCCAGGTCAGGGGATGTGCAGCCAGCCTCTCCAGTTCAGACCTGCTTCTTATTGCCATCAGTGCTGGACTACAGATTTCTTGGAAGGCCTTAGCGTGTGTACCAGTAGTCTGAATTCCTGTGTCTGAGTCTTGCAGGCTGGTTGAAGGAATCCTGAAATGGCGGCCTGAAAAGAGAGGGCTCCTGGTAGCCTTCTTTTCCTGAATGCTAAAGAATGGTGCTTCCACTTGTAAATGGTTACATGTAAATGGTCCGATAAGCACCTACATATATTTTTGATTTTCCCTTTCCAGCCTCAAAGCCCAAGGTATTTAGTACTCACCTTTTATGGAAAAAGCTTGCTGACCCCTGGTGGGCCTTTCTGAGAGTAACAAAGAAGAGTAAAGGTCTTCTGACTGTCCATCCTACCTCCAAAAGTAAGTAAACCAAAAGAACAATTATTCTTCTCTAATAATTAAAGAAACAAAATGACCTCTGCAAATGAGCTACACAGTGATACAAAGTGTTATTAAATAGCATACCACACAAAATGTGAATACAGCCTGATAACAGAAATTTAGAAACCTTTTTAGAATGATCTGGGTTGGTCTCCAATGCTTTTGTACAGTCTAAAAATCAATAACATGATTTAAGTCAAAAAAATTATCTAGATGATAGCATGTTTCTGTCTGAAACCTCTCAACTGACTTACATATGTAGGCTGGGGAAATAAAGATTTTGATCGAGTTTTGATAATTTATATGCAAAATAGTTTTTATCTTCAGGGAAAGTAAAAGGAAAGAAGATGGTTTTGATTTTGTTTCATGTACGAAATATTTTAGGATTTATGTAAAATTGTAAAATGGATCTGATGACTCCTCTAGTTCCTGCACTTGTAATATTGGTAGATTTTTAAGTAAATACCGAAAATAATTAAGTTATTTGCTCTGGAGAGATATTTAATATGCTGAGACAGCTAAGGAATAATAAATCCCATTTCTTCCCGTCTCTCACACAATATAAAAAAAGTTGTGGGGGTGCCTGGATGGCTCAGTTGGATGAGTGACTGGGCTCTTAATTTCTGCTCGGGCCATGACCTCATGGTTCATGGGATTGAGCCCCATGTTGGGCTCTGTGTTGATAGCACGGAGCCTGCTTGAGATTCTCTCTCTCTGCCCCTCCCCTGCTTGTGCATGTGCTCTCTCTTTCTCTCTCAAAATAAATAAATAAACATTGAAAAAAAAAGTGTGAGGGGCGCCTGGGTGGCTCAGTCTGTTAAGCTTCCAACTTCGGCTCAGGTCATGATCTCAACAGTTCGTGGGTTCGAGCCCCGCCAGGCTCTGTGCTGACAGCCAGCTCAGAGCCTGGAGCCTGTTTCAGATTCTGTGTCTCCCCCTCTTTCTGACCCTCCCCTGCTCATGCTGTCTCTCTCTCTCTCTCTCTCAGAAATAAATAAAACATAAAAAACAAATTTAAAAAAAGGTGTGAGGAGGTGAACATTCTGTTCCAGAAAGATAAACATTAGGCTTAACTCCTCTTTTAGTCACTACATTTATTAAACAACAACAACAAAACAAAAAAACCCTTGGGGCGCCTGGGTGGCTCAGTCTGTTAAGCGTCAGACTTCAGCCTAGGTCAGGATCTCGCCCTTTTGGAGTTTGAGCCCTGCAACGGGCTCTGTGCTGACAGCTCAGGTCCTGGAGCCTGTTTTAGATTCTGTGTCTCCCTCTCTCTCTGCCCCTTCCTGACTTGCGCTCTGCCTCTATCTCTCAAAAATAAACATTAAAAAAATAAGAGCAAAACAAAACAAAAATCCCTTTATTTTCAATGATTTCAGGTCATCAATTGTAAAATTGATAAATTGTGGGAGGTAGCTCAAAGGTTGGTCTGTGAAGGGCTAGTCCACTCTGTTGAAAGTTTATGGTCACTATTAAATGAAATAATGCACGTGATACTGTTTTTTCAAATGTATACCATAGCTACCAGCAGGTCAACATTATCTAAGAGGAATAAGAAATTTGGTTCAATTAAACTGATACATTTTTTAAAAAGTGAAATATCAGGGGGCCTGAGTGGCTCAGTTGGTTAAGCATTCAGGTTTGGGTTTTGGCTCAGGTCTTGATCTCACAGTTCATGGGTTCAAGCTTGGAATCAGGCTTTGCACTGACAGTGTGGAGCCTACTTGAAGTTCTTTCTCTCCACTTATGTTTCTGTCTCTCTCTCTTCCTTTCAAAATAAATAAATAAATTTAAAAAACAAATAAAAAAGTGACATGTCTGTCATGGTAAATGTAAAATTAAAAGATTTGATAGAAAGTTTTCACAAAAGTATAAAACATTTTATATAGGTAGTATATAAAAATCTTTATGGAGGATTAATTTTCTCTCCATTTTTCAAGCAAAATGCAATTGCAGTTTCTTAAAATGAAATTCAAACTGTGAAAATAAGCCCAAACATAAAGTTTAATTCTGCTCAAAAGTAAATGACTATAATAAAGATGCTTTTATTTCGCACAAAAAATGTTTGAAATTTTGGGTCAGTAAAATGATGAAGAGCATAGCTGAGCAGCATAATATATCACGTGTAAGCTTCATACAGTATGTCCAAGAATAAGCAAAATTACTATTTGCACAAAAATAACAGAATAAAATGTGTAAAACAGTGAAGAAATGGGTGGCTTAGTTAAACCCTAATGGTTGTCTTTTAGATAAAATAAAAATAAATGTCTCAAAGCATATTTTTTATTTCTTTATCTGTAAATACTTATCTATCTTTTTTTGAATATTATATTTTAAATAAATATGATATACTGCTACGTGTTTGGAAGAAAACCTAAAAGCTTGAGGGAATAAAATCCAGTAGCTTTAAGGTTACTGTTTTTTTTTTTTAAATCTTTTAATGTTTATTTACTTTTTTTGAGACCTAGAGAGACAGAGTGTGAGCAAGGGAGGGGCAGAGAGAGAGGGAGATACAGAACCTGAAAGTCTCCAGGCTCTGAGCTAGCTGTCGGCACAGAACCCAATGCGAGGTTCGAACCCATGAACTGTGAGATCATGACCTGAGCTGAAGTCGGACACTTAACCAACTGAGCCACCCAGGTGCCCCTAGGTTACTGTTATTAGAGACTTTAAGAGGCTATACAGGTGTCAAACAGAGGCAGAGACAGGAAGCCATACTTCTTTCTTTAACCATGTGTCAGCAAGGATATAGACTTACAAATATCATTTGTGTATGGACTTTAGAGCTTCCTTAGGCAACATGGGGAGGGTAGGTGGCAGGGAAGAGGTACCACTCTAAGCAAATAGCAAATGAAGAGAATGAGAAATTATTGAAATATGGTGTTCTTTTTTTTTTTTTTTTAACCATGGAAATGTGTAAATTCAAGTTTGTGTATTTAGAACTTCTAGATTACTGTAGTCCTTTTGAGTCTCCCACTGGCTACTTTGCCGTTTCAGTGTAAATAAATCAGAATTTGCAATACTTTGCCTCTATTATCACTGCAGATTAATTCCTAGATGAGATTAGGGAACTCACATTCCTCAGGGACCCCAGGGAAGCCTGAAGGACCTGGGAAGGGGAAAGATAGTTAAGAATTATTGACCAATCTCTTAGGTAACACTTTTGAGATCATATAAATTTTAGCTTTGTATTTTGATCATAGCACATGCTAATGCAAAATCTTACAGACATAGGAAAACAAACAGCTCCCAAATGTCACATTTCTAATTTTACTAGATGTAGAATGTCTTGTGTTAAAGAACATTAGACTTTAACTCTTAGTCATGACTTTCTGTTGAACAATTTTCTTTGTAAGCCAGTGACATCATGTTTGGAAAGTCTTCTTTCACTGATGTGTCTTATATAGAGCAATAACTAAATGGCCATAAGTCCATATTTCAAGTTTAATTTTGTTTGGAAGACATAATATTTCTTCAGCATTTACAAGTTATATAGGTTTCCACTTGAGGAGGGAGAGATACAGCTTTGTTGTTCTGCCCATCAGCTAGCCCGAAACTCCTTTTTGAACTTCACAAAGTTCACCAATTATCTGCTTCCGGCATCTAGCACAATGGAGCAATGTGCCAAAATCTTTATGCTTTTTCAGTGCCTCTGATGATTTCAGGAGAGACGTGATTCAATGACTTATCTTGGAATTAAGAATTTATAAAATATCTACTAAGAAAATGAACCAATGAATCAATCCTTATCTGTTGTTTTGCATGTGGACTCTCCTTTCCTCTTTTTACCATAACATTTCTGATTAAAGTTTAATGATAGAGTTCTTCTTCATGGTAAGGAAAAACTTAATATAATGATTTTAGAAAAAACTTAAAAAGAGAAGTCTTGTGTAGGCCCTGCTTCCGATAAAGTAGAATCCATTCTAAGCAGTGGTTATATTTCTTTCAGATTGTTGAGAGTCTTTGGTACCAAAGCACGCAACAGAGAAATAATGACGTATGAATCTTCTTTCTTCACCAATGCAGAGAAGCCAGATGTTGTCAGTGGAGCTTTATCTTCACAGAGAACTGGGATTTTTTTCCCAGCTAAATTTGGCTGCTAAAACACACAAACAAAAAATTATAATTTCAAAGAGTTGGCAGTCCTTGAGATTTCAAAAAGGAGTTCTTAAAATAGAGAGGCTTCTGTGATGTCATCAACAGCCCTTAATGCCCCAAACCAGAAAGTGGCTAGAAGGAGAGAAATCAGAAGCTCCAAGTTACTGCCCACTGCAGGAGAGTGTCAGTGTTGATGACTTCCTTCATACTTAGTTTTCACGTTGTTGATTAAACTTCAGAGATATTATTGTGGATGACATTATAATACAAGCTGCATCTTTTTTTCCCCTGCTTAAAGCTACAAACAGTCAGGCTTTCCCAGGACACATAAGTTAGCATTGGCTGTTATTTCTTTTGTTTAATAATAGAATAAATAATGTAATAGGACACTGCTGGGTGAAGGCTGTTTTTGGATAAATCACGGAGTGAAGTTCCAGCCTGCTTAATGTGAGCCTTCTTATTGTTCAGAATTTCAAGGTATCTAATGCAGAGATGTAAAATGGTTATTCGTTTCCTTTATGCTTCATTGGAAAGGAACTTGATATTCAGAAAGTAGTTATAAAAATAAGGAAAGTGGAAAAAGAAGAACAAAGAAACTATAAAATGTTTATTATTTGAAGGAAATAGATTAATTGTTGTATTAAATACAAATGGTCTTTAGTCCTCTAGTGAAAGGCAGAGACTGACAGATTGGGTTGGAAAACAAACAAACCAACAAACCTATGTGTTGCATACAAGAAATACACTTAGACAAAACAAACAAACTGGGGCGCCTGGGTGGCTTAGTCGGTTAAGCGTCCGACTTTCGCTTGGGTCATGATCTCGCTATTCGTCGGTTCGAGCCCCGCATCGGGCTCTGTGCTGACTGCCAGCTCAGAGCCTGGAGCCTGTTTCAGCCTGTGACTCCCTCTCTCTCTGACCCTCCCCTGCTCACGCTGTCTCTCTCTCTCTCCTAGAAATAAATAAAAACATTAAAAACAAACAAACAAACAAAGAAAACAATTTAAAAAAACACTAAAAAGAAGCAATCAATTTCTGTGCCATTTTAAGTTTATTGATTAAAGAAAAGCTGATAATACATAATCTTTGTTCTACTTTTTTCTTCTGAAATTGTATTTATTTTTGTTGTCATTTACTTGATGTATTCTAACTAAGCCTAGGTACAGCGTCAAGGTATTTCTAAACATTACTTCCTAGGAAGCAAAAACTCTCAAATAGTAGAAATGGGTGAAAATAATGAAGGCATATTATTACCATGCGTATGGTCAGACATTTGTTTGGAGTAAAGCACTAATTTTTGATAGCATAATTTTACACAAGCTATAGAGTCAGTTTTCTTAAAGCAGAAGAAAAATAATTTAAAAAATGTTTATGGCCACTTTTGAATGACATCCACGAGACTCACCATTTCCTGTTGTACTTGCTGATATATTTTTTTAAAGTTGTATTTATTTATTTATTTATTTAATGTTTTATTTATTTCTGAGAGAGAGAGAGAGAGAGAGAGAGACAGTGTGAGCAGGGGAGGGTCAGAGAGAGGGAGATACAGCATCTGAAGCAGACTCCAGGCTCTGAGCTAGCTGTCAGCACAGAGCCCGATGGGGGACCAGAACCCACGAACTGTCAGATCATGACATGAGCCGAAGTTGGACGCTTTACTGACTGAGCCACCCAGGCGCCCCTGTACTTGCTGATATTTTAAATTATCTTTTTATGCATATTTTCACATAGCATAGTTTGATTTTAATAGTAGGTGCTAGATAACTTTTGAATGGGTGGACTTTAGTAGAATCTTATTTTAAGTCGGGATGTTTTATTTCCTTAGCAAGGGAAATTTGGCTTCGTCCTTGTTTAGAATAAGAATTCAACATATAATTTTTATTGATTAATTTGATTCAAACATGAAAAGCCAATTCACTGAACATTTGCTTAGAATCTAATTTTCTATATATTTTTGTAAACATAAAATATCACCAATAATATTGGAAGCTTTTTTTTAAATGTTCATTTCTGAGAGAGACCGTCTGAGCTGGGGAAGGACAGAGAGAGGAGACACCAAATTCAAAGCAGGCTCCAGGCTGTCAGTACAGAGGAGACACCAAATTCAAAGCAGGCTCTGAGCTGTCAGTACAGAACACAACGTGGGGCTCAAACCCACGAACTGCGAGATCATGACCTGAGCCAAAGTCAGACACTTTACTGACTGAGGCACCCAGGCACCCCTGGAAGCTTTTTAATCATACATATTTTGAGGTAGTTTTCATCTTTCAGAATAGTTGCAAAAAAAAATGCACAGAATTCTCAGATAATTTTACCCAGTTTGTCCTCATGTTAACATCTTACAATCATAGAAAACTTATCAAAACTAGGAAATTAATCCTGGCACAATACATTAACTAAAGTCCAGAACTTATTCAGATTTCATTCACATTTCCCCTAATGTCCCTTTCCTGTATCAGGATCAGTTCAGGATCTTCATTGTATTGCCATATCTCATCAGTCTGTTCCAGTCTACGACAGTTCCTCACTTTTTCTGTCTTTCATGACCTTGACACTTTTGAAGAATACTTGTAATTTATTTTGTAGAGTGTTTCTCAATTTAGGCTATTTGATGTTTTCTTATAGTTAGACTGAATTCTGTATTATTAGGATATTATGGAGGCGAGGTCTCTCCGTGTATTATAACAGAAGGCGTATGATGTTGGAATATCTTTATGCTTATGATGCTACATTTCATCCTTTGGCTAAGGTAGTGTCTACCAAGAGTCTGTGCCATAAAGCTACCAATTTTCTCTTTGAAATTAGTAAATATATTGTGAGAGGTATTTGGCTACTATATAAAGATTTATTTTTCTGGCCACACTCTTGCCTACCCATTTTAGCATTTTTAGTGTTTACTGTTTATGACAATTACTCTGTGCTATTTTAAGGATATTTTTTGAATGTCTATTTCCCTTATTCCTTCTACGTTTATCAATTGAAATTCTTCTGTAGGGAAGGATTATCAATTGTTTTCCCTTTACTTCTCTGTTATTTGTATGGACTCATTCCTAAAAGTATATCTTTGAGTTATATTTAATACTATAGTTATTTATTTTGTTTCTGAGTTGAAACTTTGACTATTGTGGTGAGTGAGTTCTTTCAGATTGGTTCTTATACCTCCCTCTTCCTTTCTTTTTTTCACTTTAGAACTTTCTGATTTTCTGGTACTATAAGATGTTCCAGGACCTGAAATCAACCAATTTCTCATTAGCTCTGATTCCCTTTATTGGAAAATTTTACTTAGGAACTAAGATCTAGTTGCAAGATCTGATTTAAAGAGAGAGAGAAAGTGAGTGAGCACAGGAGTAGGAGAGGGGTAGACGGAGTGAGAAAGAGAATCTGAAGCAAGCTCCACACTAGTGTGGAACCCGACAACCCTGAGATCATGACTCTGAGCTGAAAGTAAGAATTGAAAGCTCAACTGACTGAGCCACCTAACTACCCTACTTTAAACTTTTAAAATCTATTTTATTGGGGTACAGTTTTTATATACCAACATGACCCCATGTTAAATATGATGTTCAATGAGTTTTGACAAATATTTGTACTTTTTTAAACTGTTACTCAAATCTGTATTTAGAACATTTCCATTAATGCCTCCAGAGATACTTCTGCCCCTTTAAGATCAATTTCACTACTCTCAGCAAGTCCCTAGACAACTGTTTGCTTTCTGTCCCTACAGATTAGTTTGTATTTTTCAGACATTCATATATATAGAATCATACAGTATATGTTCTTTTGCACCTAGATTCTTTTAGCTCAATGACTTTAGAATTTATTATATTAGAAGCATATATTACTGTTTTTTATTTTTATTGTTGAGGGGTGTTCTATTGCAGGAGCAGTCCATGGTTTGCTTACTTGCATACCTATCAGTGTACACTGAGATTGTTCTTTATTGCAAGTAAAGATATCATGAATATTGTTGTACAAGTCTTAGTGTGGAGATAAGTTTATTTTTCTTTGATAAATTTTAAGGGTGAAATTTCTGGGTCATATGATAAGTATTTGTTTAACTCTTTTAAAAAAAACCTTAAAAATATTTTCCAACATGGTTGTAGCATTGTACAATCCAACCAAAAAAATAGGAGAGTTATGAAAAAAAGATTATTTTTATAAAAATTCAATCATACTTTATCATGAAGGTAAGCTAACTTTGGTGTTTTGTAAAGAACAATAAACAAGTATTACATTGCTTATTTATTACAATGTTTTATTTGCTGTACTGTATTCAGAAAATTTAATGTCAATGCATGAAGAGGGTGATTAATGAGGGTTGCTTTATATTTATTATTTGTTGTCTTAACAGACTCATGTTCATATTCAGACTCTTCTATCTTCACTGGAAATTAAGGTGTTATATTCTGAGGCCATGAGTAAAAATATGGGCAAAGCACAGAAAACAGAATTAACTATCTGATACACTTGTAGTAATATCCACAAGCATCTTTAAGTAGTATCTGATACTAACAAAGATCATCTCATTTTCTACTTTTAAGAAAACTCTCATCAGTATTTCTGTTTTCTCTTTTATATACACTAAAACTTATAATTTGTGGGGTACAATTCTGTGGGCTTTGACAAAGACATTGAGCTGTGTACCATCCTTCCAGCCATCCTGCAGAACAGTTCTGTTACCCCCAGATTGCCCCGTGTCCTTTGTAGTCAATTCTCTTTCCATTCTCAGTCCCTGGTGATCCCTGTTCTGTTTTCCAAACTCATAGTTTTGTCTTGTCTATATTTCTTATCCATGATATGCATTCTATATCCAGATAAAATTATTTAGATGAGCATTGGTAAATGTTTTGTTTCTTAGGCTTTTGTTTTGAAGCTTCTTAAAAAAATCATGATTTCTTATTACTCAAATTTCACTGGAATCATTTAAATTTAGAATTCTCTGTATTTATGATCTTATGACATGTTTACCTTTACTGCTTGTGGGTACAAATGCACAAACATACCTATAGAAGCTTGACTCACTGTATTTGTAAGCCAGAACTGAAACATGGGCTTTTTCGACTGCTGAGATTCAAATGCTCTGATCATTTTCAGAATGACCCAAATAGATTTAAACTTTGTTTCCTACTTGAAAAAATACAATAAATTAGGGGTCAGTCAAAAGAAATATGCTGAATAGTTCTGGATTTTCAAAAAATGTTTCTGAGGCATTTCAAAGTCTGTAATTTTGACGGTAGAGAAGAACCAGGCCTATAAGAAATGGTAACTTTCTTTAGTGAGATTATTTTAGGTGATATCAAACTGGTTGAAAATTTCCTTGTGGAAGATACTTTGAAGATTTTATATAAAAATTTAATAAAACAACAAAAAAACATTGTCCAAATGTTAGTTACTAGAATTGAGGCATCCACTGTGTTCAATCAATCTGATTGTATATATTGAATTTAATCTAATACGCAGTATTTTAAAATATAGTCTTATTTGAAGTTTATTAGTTCAGCATAACTGATTTTTTAATTTAATGTGAGGTTTACCCCACTATGATAACTCACATATACATAAGATTCTCGCCTAGGTAATTTGACATTAATTTGAGCTCATAATTTCCTTCTTTATAATAATAGAAAGCATTTCATGTTCAGGAGTCAAATTTTTTTTCTTTTTGTTGTAAACGTATTAGGAAATTCTTAAACAGATACGTGTGTGCTGAGACGTTATCTTGATAAAATAAGATAGCGTAATTTTTTGGAAAGAATAAATGGAAGAAAAGTTATGCTCAGATTCTTTTGAAATAATTTAAACAATTTTTTTTTTTGCACTGAGAGATTACAATAGACATCAGTGTCCATGTATAGGTTTGAATTTTCATATTTAGTTTGAGAATTCTGGCATTCTGTGATTCAAAATACCAATTGCCGGAACCTTGAGAAAACAAGTTTGTTTGTTTGTTTGTTTGTTTGTTTTCTGGAAAGGGCTGCTATTCAGAAATTTCGAGAGAGATATCCAAAAGACAATCTAGTTTTGAAATACACAGATGTGTGAGACTATAAAATCAATTTGTTGCCCTAGTATTTTATGTATAATGAAATATGAACAAGAGTCAGATTGTTGATTCCTTGCTAAACTGATAGACAGAATTACTAATGTAATTGTACAAAAGCCCATTTCTGAGAGAGCAGGAAGGGAAAATGACAGCTGAGGAATAATTGATTCAGTGATTCTTTAGAGAGGTGGCCTAGATTTATTCCCCATCTGTAGCCTCTACTTCTCATGGACAACACAGTTCTATTGAATCTGTAAGTCTTGCATGAAAAAGAAGAAATGAATTAGAGACTTGGCTAGGAATTGTTAAAATATTAATGACAGTCAAATCTTTTTATCATTAGAATTTTTTCTTTTGTCAGTTTTTGTTTCAATATCCTAATACCCTGTTCACCCGGAAATGTCACTTTGAGTGTAAAAAGCTATGTAAACAGTTATTTTCATATCTGAATATTTTTATCATTTCATTTCATTTATTCATCTTTATATTAAATTGTTGGTTGATAAATACTTGTATATTACAGTAATTTTTCTCAAATTTCTATTTCCTCATTTCCTTTGGCTCCTACATAAATCAAGTATTGCACAAGACTTAGCTCCAGTTCAAATTCCTGACCCTCTCCTTACTAACCTTAGTCCAAAGTGATAATAATTTCTTCTTCTATAATTTCTTACAGAAATATTTATCTGTACATTTAATATGATATCTTTCCTAGGGTTGTTCCGAATGGTGTTTTGTTGTTCAACTCGTATCATATTCCATGTTGTTTTAATGATGGATCATGTCTCTATCTCTGTGATATCTGGCACAGTGCCCTGGCATGGTAAATGCTCTGTATATATCACCTGATTTCATTTATTATTTTCTTGAACATACTTCTCTGTGCGTTTCATAATGATATATTTAGTTGCTCACTTCACTGGTATTTACTTTGAAAATATTACTGGTGTCTATGATTTAAAAATAACATCTCACTGGGGCGTCTGGGTGGCTTAGTCGGTTAAGCGTCTGACTTTCGCTTAGGTCATGATCTCGCGGTTCGTGGTTTCGAGCCCCCCGTCGGGCTGTGTGCTGACTGCCAGCTCAGAGCCTGGAGCCTGTTTCAGTCTGCGACTCCCTCTCTCTCTGACCCGCCCCTGCTCACGCTGTCTCTCTCTCTCTCTCTCCTAGAAATAAAAAAAAAAAATAACATCTCACTTATAGTTCTCTAAACTACTTTAGTGAAGAAAATATATTTTGCTATGGTAGTATTTATCTTCCCGTTAATAAATTTGGATGAACTAATTACTTCTCTACTTTTCTGTAGGAAAAGTTCTGGATGATGGATCATGTCTAATGTGCTATATTTCTTGTAGCACAAAAATGACTACTTCTCTTTTTTTTTTCATATCTAGAAAACTTCTAGATCCTTGGGACAGTTAGAGGAGGGTTAGCATTAGTTAAACTGTGGGTAAGTTTTTTTGTCCAAAAGATTATGGGCGCTAGGGGTATACTGAAAATATTCTTGATGTCTAGCATAATTAAACTTCCTATATAGATTATAAAAGTGTCTATAAAATAAAAGGGTAATTGAAATGAACAAATTGAAGATGGTATATTATTTTTAGTATATTTTGAATAAAATTTTAGAAAGCAAACACAATGGAAAAATGATTTCTTTTTATTTATACAGAGGGGAAATGATGTTTAAAACTCCATGTCTGATCTTTAAAAAAATGTTACTGGCAAAATAGATCATACCTGGGGCTGTATCTACCAAGACCAGACTTTTAGAATGATAACTGGGGGAAATACAGAAGACTATTCAACCTTTTTGATATAGCAAAGAAAATAAAAAGAAACAGATATTTAAAAATATGTACAGAGCCTCCTAGGTGGCTGAGTCAGTTAAGCATCTGACTTCGGCTCAGTTCATGATCTCACGGCTTGTGAGTTCAAGCCCTGTGTCAGACTCTGTGCTGATAGCTTGGGGCCTGGAGCCTGCTTTGTATTCTGTGTCTCTGCCTCTCTCTCTGTGTCTCTGTGTCTCTGTGTCTCTCTCTCTCTGCCCTTCCCATGGTTGCACTCGGTCTCTCTCAAAAATAAATAAACATTAAAAATTTAAATATGTACATATTTGCAACATTCATGGGCATATAAATAAAACTATATTCCCTCAAGTATCCATATAGAATATATTCCTACCTACATATCATGTTCAAGATCAACTTTACACAACCTCCATAGCTATAACCTGGTCTTTTGCCCATGAATAGATCAAAAGACATTTCAGGATAAATTAGAAGGACCTGTGATATATATGAATAACTGGTAAAACCAATTTGGTGCTCTTAAAATAGGCATGACAGGAGAAGCAAATTTTATAAGAAAGATAATGAATTCTATTTTGGATATATAAAATTAGATACTCATATTAATGTTGAACCTGAAGTTAGTTGAAAGCGATACTGAAATTTGATCAAGTTCAAATGTGCATGTATTCTACTTTTCTTGTTTTATAAATAACATCTTTGTTTATTTCAATTTTGATGGAAGTGGTGAAAAAGGACATTTAAACCAAACGATGGTTCCCCTCTTCCCAGTAAGTTATAAATCAAGCCAGTATACATAGCTAATATAGCTTTGTTTCAAGAGGGTCTTATTATCAGGCCAAAAGTTGATTTAACCATCTCCCAGCATAAAGTGTGTTATATTTTAAAGACTAACTCAAAGATTATTGAGAGAATTGTGAATTATATAATTTATAGTTATTTTGTTTTTGATATTATAAATAATCAGAATAAAAAAACAGATATACTTATGAGAGTTGTTTCCTACAAAGTCCATGCATAAATTATTTTCAAGGTTTATTTGTGTAGCTATTCAAAGCAGTTACCATAGGTTACCTAAGAGCTGTTTGTATGCAAGTTGTGTGTTACATATATTAAATCTTTAATGTAGCTAGAATTCAGTTTTGGATCTTAATTTCTCTGTTGGTGAATATTAAGGAATATTATTGAGGAATTAAAAAGGAATATGGTTAGATTTTAGGGGAGGCATTCATAATGGGGAGTATGTAAAGATACCATATTGAAAATATGTCAGTATTTATTAAGTTTGATCTAAAGATAAAGCCCATAGTACCCAAATCTGTTGATACCTATCTTTTCTGTTATTGAGTATATCCTTAGTAGTAGAATTGCCAGGTCATATAACAACTAGAAAGTCTGCATAGATCATTTTAAGAAACTGCTAAATTGTTTTTCATAGTGACTTTATCATTTGAAAATCATACCAGTGATGTATAAGAGTTCAATTTTCCCACGTCTTTGCCAACACTTGTTTTTGTCTTTTTTGTTTTAAATATTTTACTGGATATGATATGGTATCTCCTCATGGTTTGATTTATTTTGTTCTTTTCCTAATAACTAATGATGTTTAGCAATCTTTGTATATGCTAATTGGCCATTTCTATATCTTTGTTGGAGAAATGTCTGTTCAAATAGGTTAGCCATCATGCCATCTTCTCATTGTGTCTTCACATGGTGTAAACAGAAGGGGAGAGCTGCCCTGAGGTTCCTTTTATAAGGGCACTAATCCCGTTTGTGAGGGTCTATCCCCATGACCTAGTTACTTCCTGAAACCCAAATCTTGGGGGTTATGATTTCAACATATGTATTGGGACACAAACATTCATTCCAAATGTAGTACCCTTTTAATTTGTTCAGTGAATGTCTTGATGTTGAAATTATTCTACTTAGTAGATGTATCTATTCTCATACATTTATTTATTCAGTTATTTATATCAATATGGGCTCATGGATATTTATTTTATATTTGGGATTATAATCCAACATTATTTTGTGTCTTTTAAATTCTTCCAGATTTGGCTTTTGGGAACTCTTTGAGTTCAGCCATTTATTCCTTTGATATAACTCCATCATTGTGGGAATCAGTTAAGCACTTATTTACTTTCTGTTCCTATAGGATATTTCAGGCTCATCTTTCGTATTTTCTGCTGAGTCTTAGAATTTGCCATTTCTCTAAGGAAACCTAATTTATCTTATTGAAATATAATATTGGAAACAGGGTCTGGGGACTAGAGTTGCTCATTGTTTTTGGGGTTGTAATAGCTTCTAGGCTCTCTGAGTTAACAGAGCAAAGAAATACATATGTTTATACTAACCTGATATCTACAAATATTTCTGTACTTATCTTAGGGCAAATGTGATTTGACATTAATGTGTTCATCTCTAATCCATTTTTACTTACATCATTATAGCCTCTACGTCTTGCTTATCTGTAAATTCCTGCTCCAACAATCAGAAACTATCCATTTCCTTAATTTAATTCTAGTATAAAAGTGTAGCAGCATTGAATTGTTAACCTGTATACCATGGGAGACAACTTTACTAGAGTACAATGCTTATGTATGTTTCTTTTGCATTTATTTTCTAATTGTGTCAATATCTTATTCTTTACCATGTTCAGTGAAGTTGTGTTATGTATTTTAATGCCATTGGATTGTTTTTCCTGTTTCTATTCTATTCTATTATGGGAATTCCCATACTCTCTGAAATAATTTTGAAAATCTGTATACATCAAGATTCACTCTTTATGCTGTAAAGGTCTATGGGTTTTGACAAATGCATAGTATTATGTATTCACCATTATAGCTTCATGTTTATCCAATCATCTATTGAAGGACTTTTGGGTTGCCTCTAGTTTGCAACAATTATGAACAAAACTGCTATGAACTTTGACATTTAGATTTTGGTATGGACATCAGTTTTCAAATTAATTGGCTAAATATCTAGTGGTATGACTGCTTGGTTATATGATAAGACTATTTCCCAAAGTGGCTATTCAATTTTGCATTCTCAACAGCAGCAAATGAGAATTCCTGTTGCTGTATTTCCTCAGCAACAATTGGTATTGTCAGGTATTTTTGTTTTTGTATTTTAGCCATTGTAATATGTATAGGATATCTCATTTCAATTTGAAATTTTCTATTGACAAATGATGCTGAGCATCTTTTAATATTAATTTTTTAATATTAACTTATTATAGCCTATGCTCACTTTTTAAAATTGATTTGTATTATTATTATGGATTTTTAGAGTTCCTTACCAAATATATGTTTTACAGATATTTTCTTCCCTACTTTTTGGTTTATGTTTTGCATCTCATAAGAGTGTCTGTCATAGAATAGAAATGCTTAATTTAAATCAAACCTAATTTATCACAATTTCTTTCATGGATCATGCTTTTGAGGTGTCATCGAAACCAGAGGTCACCTAGATTTTCTTGCATATTTAGTCTTGATATTTTATAGATTTTTGTTCTACACTTAGATATATGATCAATTGCTAATTAATTTTTATGAAATGTGTAAGATCTCTATCTAGGTTCATTTTTTAGTATATAGATATCTAATTGTTTGCTCCAGCACCATTTGTTGAAAAAAAAAGTCCTTTATAAATTGAATTATGTTTATTATTTTGTCAAAAATCTAGTGACTTTATGTATGTGAGTCTATTTCTGGGTTTTATCGGTTTTTTTCTCATTGAGGTATATGTCTATTCTTTCACTAATATCATGCTCTTTTGATTACCATAGCTTTATATATAGTAAGACCTGAAATCAGGTCTGAATTCTCCAACTTTCATCTCCTTTTTCATACTGTGTTGACTATTCTATGTCCTTTCCTTTTCCATATACATTTTAGAATCAGTTTGTTATTATATACAGAATAACGATAAAAGTTTTATTGGGATTACATTGAATCTATAGGTCAATTTTGTAGGAATTCACAATATCTTGACAATATTGAGTCTTCTAATCTGTGAACACAGATTATTTTTATTTAAATATTTGAACAATTTCTTGGGGAGGAGTTAAGTTGGTGGAGGGGTAGGGAAACCCTAAGCTTGCTTTGTCCCTTGAACGCAGCTAAATCATTCTGAACACCCAAGAAGTCGATCTGAAACTGAGAAAACAAAACTGTACAACTAGAGGTGGAAAAAAAAAAAAAACATCATGGAAGGGAGGAGCTGTGGAGAGTTTATTTGGGGGAGAGAAGAGCTGTGGATGCTGCGACAAAGAGGGAACCCTAGTTGTAGAGAGAAAGAGTGAAAGTGACACAGGAAATTTCACAAGAAAAAACTCTTCTCCAGAACCATTGGCTGGGAAAAGGAGAGAGGCTGAATACTGCAACTTTTCATAAAAGGCGGAGTGCGCAGTCTGAAGTGTAGAGTGCATAGTCTGTCACTCGTGGCAGGCTTAGTGGTACTCCAATGGGGAAAGAGGAGGGAGACCCTGGAGTGGGCAGTGTGGTCTGAGAATCCCCTGGGTCACACAGAGGAAAGTGGTTCCCCTGCTGGGAGTGTATTTGGGAAAGGTCGCATTGCCACTCCAGGGGCAAAAGACCAGGTGGGTGGTGGCTGCCATTGAGTTGCCCCATTCACTAACATAGGAATGGGGATGCTGGCTGAGGTCAACAAGCCTTGGTGCTGGCTTTTTGTTGTGCAGTAAAAATCTGAGCTACACATGGTTGTACAATGAATTTCTGGGAAAAGCTGTCACTGACCATAGCACAGCAAGACCCTCCCCCAGAGGATCAGTGCAGATCTGTGTCATGTGGAATTCTAAAGTTTGGACTTTTGAAACCCAGCCATGCACCTGAGATAAAACACAGGATTGCTCTGCCACCTGGCATTTGGACAGTTTAGATACAGGCAGGGTGAAGGCAGGGATCTGACAGAAGTTGCACACAAAGACAAGTGATTGTTTGTTCTTCTGTGGGGACTTCCTGAAGAGTGGAGGGTGCAAGCTCATGCTCTGGGGACAAGAGAGCAGGGTACACCATTCAGCCCATGCCCATCAGCACTGAGCAGCAGCATCACCTAGTGGAGGCTGGAGCTGCTTACTCCAAGCCCTGCCCCACTGTGCCCTTCAGGTGCATCTCCATTAGGGCAAGTCTATCTGAGAATCAGCACAGCAGGGCCCAGCCCAAATCCCTCAGATAGACCAAGTCTATTGATCATCGAGTTTCCTACAGAAACAAAAACTAAGAGAGTTCATGGGGGGCTAAACCAGCCCTGCAAAAAATATTAAAGGGGACTCTGGTGAAGAAAAGACCAAAAGCAACAAAAACTAGAAAGGAACAGAGAACATCACCAGAAACACCAAGGCACTAAATTAATATCTATCAATAATCTGAATGTAAATGGACGGAATGCTCCAGTCAAAAGACAGAGAGTATCGGAATGGATAAACAAGAAGACCCATCTATATGCTACCTACAAGAGACTCATTTTAGACCTAAAGTCACCTGCAGATTGAAATTAAAAGGATAGAGAACCATCTGTCATGCTAATGGACATCAAGAGAAAGCCAGAGTACCATACATACATCAGATAAACTAGATTTTAAAACAAAGACTAACAATAGATGAAGAAAGGGATTGCATCAAAATTAAGGGGTCTATCCATCAAGATCTAACAATTGTAACTATGTTCCCAACTTAGAAAAGGCCAAATATATAAATCAATTAAAAATAAACATAAAGAAAATCATTGATAATAATCTAATAATCATAGGAGAATTTAATATCCATATACAGCAATGGATAGATCATCCAAGCAGAAAATCAACAAGGAAACAATGGCTTTCACACACTAGACCAGATGGACTTAACATACATGCAGAATATTTCATCCTAAAGAAGCAGAATACACATTCATTTTGAGTACACATGGAACATTCTCCAGAATAGATCAAATACTGAGTCATAAATCAGCCCTCAACAAGTACAAAAAATTCAGCCCTCAGCAAGTACAAAAAAAATGAATATTTTCTTTGTTTTAAAATTTATTTATTTTTGAGAGAGAGGGAGAGTGTGGGTGAATACAAGCAGTGGAGGGACAGAGAGAGGGAAACAGAATCTGAAGCAGGCACCAGGCTCTGAGCTGTCAGCACAGAGCCCGATGGGGGGCTCGAACTCATGAACTGTGAGATTATGACCTGATCCAAAGATGGACACTTACCAACTGAGTCACCCAGGTGCCCCTATAGCAGGAATATTTTCTGACCACAAAGCTATGAAACTTAAAGTCAACCATAAAAAAAATTTGGAAAGACCAAATATATATGGGTTAAAGAACATCATACTAAAGAATAAATGGGTTAATCAGTAACTTAAAGAAGAAATTAAAAAGTACATGGAAGCAAAATAAAATGAAACATAACAATCTAAAATATTTGAGATGCAGCAAAGTCAGTCCTAAGAGTGAAACATAGTGCAATACAGGCTTACCTCAAGAAGAAAGAAAGTTCTCATATATACAATCTAACCTTATACCAAAAGGCACTAGAAAAAGAAAAACAAATAAAGCCTAAAGCCAGCAGAGGAAGAGAAATGATAAAGATTAGAGCAGATATAAGAATATAGAAACAAAAGAAAGCAGTAAAATAGATCAACAAATTAGGAGTTGGTTCCTTAAAAGAATTAATAAAATTGATAACCCTCTAGCCAGACTTATCAAAAAGAAAAAAGACCCAAATTAATAAAATCATTGATGAAGAAGGAGAGATCACAACCAACACTACAGAAATACAAACAATTATAAGAGAATATTATGAAAAAAATGCTAACAAACTGGACAATCTGGAAGAAATGGACAAATTCCTAGAAACATACAAACTACCAAAATGAAACAGAATGAAACAGAAAATTTGAACATACCCATAAGCAACAAAGAAGTTTAATTAGTAATCAAAAAACTCCCAACATATTAAAACCCAGGGTCAGATGGCTTCTCATGGGATATGTATCAAAGGTATGAAGAGGAGTTAAAACCTATTCTTCTAAAACTGTTCTAAAAATATAAATGTAAGATAAACTTCCAAACTTATTCTATGAGGCCAGCATTACCCTGATTCCAGAACCAGACAAGACCTCACTAACAAGGAGAAATACAGGCCGATAGCCCTGATGATCATAGATGCAAAAATTCTCAACAAGATACTAGGGATGCAAATCCAAAAGTACATTAAAAGAATTATTCACTGTGATCAAGTGGCATTTATTCCTGGGCTTCAGGGATGGGTCAGTTTTCATAAATCAATCAGTGTGAAACACCGCATAAAGGATAAGAACAATATAATCCTCTAAATAGATGCAGAAAAAGAAATTGACAAAAATACACCATTCATTCTTGATAAAAACTCAAGAAATTAGAGTAAGAGGGAAAATATTTCAACGTCATAAAGGCCGTCTACAAAAGACCCACATTCAATATCATCATCAATGGGGAAAAACTGAGCACTTTTGCTCTATGGTCAGGAACAAGACAGAGATGTCCACTCTCACCATGGTATTTAACATAGTATTGGAAATCTTACCCTCAGCGGTCAGAAACCGAAAAGAAATAAAATGCATCTAAATCAGCAAGGAAGACCTCAGACTTTCACTATTCAGAGACAACATGGATACTCTAGAAAATTCAAAAGACTGCACCAGAGAATTCTATAACTCATACATGAATTCAGTGAAATTGCTGATATAAAATCAATGTACAGAAATCTGGTGCATTTCTGTGCACCAATAATGAAGCAGCAGAAAAAGAAATCAAGGAATTGATCTCATTTACATTGCACCAAAAACCTTAAGATACCTAGGGATAATCCTAACCAGAGAGGTAAAAAATCTATCCTCTGAGAAATACATAATACTTACGAAAAAAACTGAAGAAGACACAAAGAAATGGAAGAACATTTCATCCTCATGGTTTGGATGAACAAACATTGTTAAAATGTCAATATTATCCAAAGCAAGCTACTCATTTAATTCAGTGCCTATAAAATACTACCAACATTTTTCAGAGAGCCAGAACAAATAATCCTAAAATTTTAACCACAAAAATCCTGAATAACCAAGGTAATCCTGAACAAGCAAAGCAAAGATGGAGATATGATTATTCCAGATCTCAAACTATATTACAGAGTCATCAAGACAGTATGGTAATATACAAAAATAGACACATTGATCAATAGAACAGAATAGAAAACCCGGAAATGGACCCGCAGATGTATGGCCAACTCATCTTTGACAAAGCAGGAAAATAAAGAAAACAGTCTCTTCATGAAAAGGTGTTTAGAAACTGGACAGTGATATGCAAAAGAATGAAACTGGACCACTTTCTTACACCATATCCCAAAATAAATTCAAAATGGACGAAAGAGCTAAATGTGAAAAAGGAAACTATCAAAATCCTAGAGGAGAACACAGGCAGCAATCTTTTTGAACTTGGGTAGAGCAACTTCTTACTAGACATGTCTCTGGAAGCAAGAGAAACAAAAGTAAAAATGAACTATTGGGGCTTCATGAAGATAAAAAGGTTCTGCACAGTAAAAGAAACAGTCAGCAAAACTAAAAGGTGGCCTATGGTATGGGAGAAGGTATTAGCAAATGACATAACTGATAAAGGGCTAGTATCCAAAATCTGTAAAGAATTTATCAAACTCAAAAACCACATAATCCAGTGAAGAAATAGGCAGAAAACATGAATGGACAGTTTTCCAATGAGGATATCCATATGGCTAATGAATAAAAAGATGCTGAACATCACTCATCCTCAGAGTGATACAAATCAAAACCACCATGAGATACCACCTCACACCTGTTAGAATCACTAAAATTAATAACACAAGAAACAGCAAGTACTGGTGAGGATGCCAAGAATAGGGAACCCTCTTGCACTGTTGGTGGGAATGCAAACTGGTAGTGCCACTTTGGAAAACAGTATAGAGTTTCCTCAAAATGTGAAAAACAGGACTACCCCATGATCCAGCAATTATACTACTAAGTATTAACCCAAATGATATGAAACTACAGATTTGAAGGCATACACATGCCCTGATGTTTACAGCTGCATTATAATCAATAGCCAAACTACAGAGAGAGGCCAAATGTCCATCAACTGATTAATGACAAATGAAGATGTGGTCTATGGGGCGCCAGAGTGGCTCAGTCAGTTAAGTGTCCGACTCTTGATATTGGGTCGGGTCATGATCTCCTAGTTCATGAAATCAAGCCTCACATTGGGCTCTGCACTGAGAATGGGGAGCCTACTTGGGATTCTCTCTCCCTATCTCTCTTCTCTTGCCTCCACCTCTCTTTCTTTTTCTCAAAATAAATAAATAAATAAATATTAAAACATGAAGATGATACTCATACAATGGAATATTTATCAGCCATCAAAAGGAATAAAATCTCGCCATTTGCAACAACATGGATGGAACTAAAATGTATTATAAGTCAGGCAGAGAAATAAAAATACCATATGATTTCACTCATAGACATATATGGACAATCTTATTACCTATTTTTCTTCAAAATGAATAGAAGGGTTTTTTTTTTCCATTGTCTTTTCATAATAGGTCGGACTAGTAAAAGTGTGAAAGAAGGGCAAATTCTTGCTACCTTCTTGAGCTGAGTTCAGATTCTCCAGCCCTTGGATATCAAATCTCCAGGTTCTTGGGCCATTGGACTGAGACTAAATGTTTGTTTTTCTGGTTCTTCCGCTAGCTGATGGCATACCTAACCTCCATAATCACCATGAGCCAATTCCTATAATAAATCTTCTCATCTATGTCTATATATGTTTCACCAGTCCTGTGTTTCTGGAGAACCCTGCTACACAATGTGTTTGTCAACAGAAGACTGAGACAGCTGGCAGGCCAGCTTTTCTATTTAATAGGTACATAGCTAGGGAATTCATCTCTGAAACATCTGGAAAGGTTTTTTGCGGAATGGAGATATATATCCAAGGAATAGGAAATATACATGAAAAATCTTTCGGGGCACCTAGGTGGCTCAGTTGGTTAATTGACTGACTTCAGCTCAGCTAATGATCTCATGGTTCATGAGTTTGAGCCCCACATCTGGTTCTGTGTGGACAGCTCAAAGCCTGGAGCCTGATTCGGATTCTGATTCTCCCTCCCTCTCTGCCCCTTCCCCACTTTTACTCTGTCTCTGATTCTCTCTCAAAAATAAATGAATATTAAAATACTTTTTAAGGGGTGCCTGAGTGGTTCAGTCGGTTAAGCGTCCGACTTCGGCTCAGGTCATGATCTCACGGTTCGTGGGTTCGAGCCCCGCATCGGGCTCTGTGCTGACAGCTGGCCCAGAGCCTGGAGCTCTGAGCATCAGCCGCTTCAGATTCTGTGTCTCCCTCTCTCTCTGACCCTCCCCTGCTCACGATGTCTCTCTCTGTCTCTCAGAAATAAACATTAAAAAATAAAGAAATAAATAAAACATTAAAAAATTCAAAACAATATTTTTGAAAAAAGAAAAGTCTTTCTTTTTTTTTTTTTTAAATTTTTTTTTTTATTTATTTATTTCTAGGAGAGATAGAGATAGACAGCGTGAGCAGGGGAGGGTCAGAGAGAGAGGGAGTCACAGACCGAAACAGGCTCCAGGCTCTGAGCTGGCAGTCAGCACAGAGCCCGACGCGGGGCTCGAACCCACGAACCGCGAGATCATGACCTAAGTGAAAGTCGGACGCTTAACCAACTAAGCCACCCAGGTGCCCCAAAAGAAAAGTCTTTCAAAATAATTAACTGTAAACGGTAGAATTCTGATGACAGATACTAGGTCATTATTGTGATTTCTTTTACCTATATGTGATGCCTTTTGGTGATAATGATGGGGACTGTGCCTTCCTTCATGCCCACAAATTCACACAGGAGCAATTAACGTGGATTTTTGGTGAAGAGAAATTAATTTTTGCATTGGAAGATTTGCAGCTATTTCCTGATGAACACTAAATTGAGATACAATCTCAGTGAAAAGCCCAGTTTGTTTATTTGGTAATCCTGTAACAGCTGAGGCAGGTACTTCTGTTCCTCTCACCTCCACAGAAAGAGAATTAAGACACTTGATTTAGCAAAAGCCTATTTCGGTTCTGTTTCTGAAAAACAAACAAACATACAAACAAAAAAAAAAAATCCCACAACGTATATGTACACGTTTCATGCTACCTGCAGCCAGGGATGTGCTGGCTCTTTTCTTGTCAGGCTTCACAGCCGACCAGTTCACTCGGGATGTGGCACCCATGGTGCCGCCTACTCTAATGCAGTAGGTGAAGACTGTGTGATAGGAGCAATTTTTATTGACCTCTCTAAGGCTTTTTCTTGAACTGGCCATAAATTACCCCTAGAAAACTTCAGGGATTTGGGGCCTTGTAGTGACTGCATAAAGTGGTTTGCATTAACTTGAGGAATTGTACAGGAAAGAAAGCCGTGTGAGCATAGATGCAGGGGAATTACAAATGGGACGCCTGAGGGCGTATTTTATTTTCTCTGCTTGACGATTATCTTACAGTCTAATGTGTTTTCTCCCCTGTGCACGTGTATGCTGATGATATAGTGTGATTTTACAGAACAACACTGATGCCCTGGGGTAGCCCCGGCAGCCTGTAGTCCAACTTACTGAGCTGTTTTTTTCTCCAGAAAGCTGATACAAATGAAACCTGATGCCAAAATCTTAGTCTTCTGTTTCACTTCAAGGTTTCATAAATTTAGTGTCTCATTAATGATTAACCACTGGGTAACATTTCAGAACAGGCTGAGTAAGCCTCATTTCTGGATTCTGACCTAGCCTTGCTTTGGATTTTTAAAAAGCACGCTTTTCTGTGTTTTCAGTGCCTGTGAACATATCTGCATGGGAAAGGGTCCTATTAAATGTGATCGCATTAGCCGTTTTTTTTGTTTTGTTTTTTTTTTGGTTTTTTTGTTTTTTTTGTTTTTTTTTTTTTTGAGGGTGGAAAACAAATTGGCTTCATGCCAGTCTAGATATTTCTTGGGCAATTGCTGTCCCACTGCACCTGGTTTGACAGGTGTCTAAGTGTCTCTTAGAGCCTCTTAGGAGCTTGCATTATCCAGCAGCTGCAGAAGCTGATAAAGCCATTGTGAAGTGAAAATCTAGGATCCTTATAGGCAGAACACTGTCTAACCTCAGCGGCTGGCATGAGCATACTGGTGCATTCTCCCAAGCCAGAAGAGGAGGGCTGAGCAGTGTATTCACACCAAGATGAACACTTGCAAATCTAGTCTCTGATCATTACTTTAGTTATCATATTTTTAAATGGCATAATTTGGTACTCAAAGGAGCAACTGAGATTGTAATTTTTCATAGAAGGAAGGTAAAATTTGAAATCATGGCATGATATATGGAATGGTTCATTTCGATGGTGTTTTTTTTTCCCAAATAGGAAACGTGAGGCTCAGGAAAGTTACATAATTTTCTAAGGTCAATACAGCTATTTTTTATATCAGAGAGATAGTGTTCTAGTGTTAGGAATATAAGATATCAGGTAGGAAATCTATCTAATAAAAATATAAGACAAAGTGTGAAATGAGACTGAATTTGAATATTTTTTTAAAAAGTGGTTAGTCAATTACTGATTATTTTTCTGTTGTTTTTTGAAAATATTGCATTAACTGTTAGCATAAAGATGGAGCATCTTTTTTTTAAATGTTTATTTATTTAAATATAATTTATCATCAAGTTGGCTAACATACAGGGTAGATTCCCGTGGTTCTTTGCTTACATACAACATTCGGTGCTGAATAGGGTGGGGGAGAGGGGAAGACAGACCATCTTTGTCTTACTGATTTAAAGGTAGTACAGTAAATAAGTATGGAAAATTCTGGCCCTTCATTGAAACTTAAACTGCCTTCTGGTTTTTGTTGTATTTATCAAGCCTGGCTCAATTTTAAAGCTAAAGTTAATGGTAACAGAGATTTGTGTATGTGTGTGTGTGTGTGTGTGTGTGTGTGTGTGGAGAGAGAGAGAGAGAGAGAGAGAAAGTGTAGTAATCTGCTGGAAATCAAATTTTTGGGTTTAGAAGATTAGACACAAGAGCTTCTCTCTAAAACCTGAACTAATAAAAGGGAGTAATTGTTTTAATTTATGCTATTTCAGTCACTTATCTCATATTTCCAATCCAGATCAAATTCCTATTTCAAAAAAAATGACCACTAAGCTCACTTTCACCAAGATGATCAATTACAGAAAGTGTTCTGTTAAGTGTTTTCATCAGAGAAAAAAGAATCATCCCTTCTGAAATCTCAGAAATCTGTCTGCTCCTAAGGAATGCACTGTGTGGAGAAGTTTAGTGTGTGTGCGTCATATGCCCTGTGTTTTTAAAACCATATGGCATAATTGTCAGTTTCCTGCAAGCAAGCCCAGTCCCACTTGAAAAGCAAGAAGGAAATGCTAAACAATAGAATGAAGGATGATTGTGGGAGATTCGTTTTTGCCTTCTCTTCAGCCATCCCATGAGATTTGCTTCTCTCTCCTTTTCCTGTTTTATGATTTTGGCCCTCCGAATTTTCAGCCTCCTTTCAGTCCAGCTATAATTCAGGCTGTTTCTCAAATACTTCTTGTACTTTGCTCCCTCTATGAATTGGCTGAAAATATTTCATTGGTCACGAATTTCTTCTTATTCACGGGCTCTTATGGAAATCTTCCTCTTTTAGAAGATCTAGCACTTTCTGTTTGAACAGTCTCACAATTACATTGCCCAGGAAAGTGTTTTCCATCATTTAAATCTTCATAGTTATTTATTTGCATCGATTACAAAGTCATTATATTGTCTGGTAAGATAATTTTCCTATGTCTTATTGCTTCTATTAGATTATGATTGTATTGAATGGACATGGGACTGTATATTTTTAACTCATGAAGAATTTTTTAACGGTTCTTTACACATAGTAGCCACTCAAACCTCCACTGAAACATAAATGACACTGATTCAACATGAAGATGTCATCCAACTTCAGGATCTGAAGACACTAGCATTTCCTGACTTCTATAAATATTAAAACCCTATATAGAATGCACATCACTTCTATGTTGTCGCATTGTGATGGAGAATATATATTTGATCTTCTCTTAATGTTTGTAAAACATAAAAGTTTACAAACTCTGTCTTTCATAATGGCAAACAAAGTTGGCATTGTCAGGGTATGATTTAATAGGTGATATCTCCAATTATAATTGCTACTTTATATTGTGAATGCCAATTTGAAGTAAACTGCTGTTAATGTCAGCTACAATATATGATAGTATCTAGAAAATCATAATGTTGAGCAATTAAGCCCTTAAAAGAGTCTATGTTTATGGTTTCCGTCTATATTTTTGTTGTTGTTAAGCTAAGACTCAGTGCAAAAACTATATTCATCCTTGAAGTGGATGGGATTTCTAGAAGATTTTGGCAGCTCCAATTTGTCTTGTGAAATTTCAGTGACAGCTAAGTGTTTTGATTTTGATGGGTGACATGTTCCTGTAACTTCCTTTGAAATGTATCCAAAATGTTTTTTAGTGATTTTAGCATTTGTTGAAACTTTATATGTTCGGTCGGTCTCTTTCTTTCTCTTTCTCTTTCTCTTTCTCTTTCTCTTTCTCTCTCCCTCTGTGTGTGTGTGTGTGTGTGTGTGTGTGTGTGTGTGTGTGTGTGTTCGATTCTTCCTAGGTATTGTATTGGTTACCTGGTCAAGTAGTTTATGTTCTTGGATCATAGTGTTTGTCTCCTATAAGATGCCACATGGTCAGATAGGGATTTAGGGGTTGAGTCTGTACAAATGGAATAGAATGAAGCTTAATTAGTTCCCCTAACAATTGGACCACTGCCTTGAATATATTCACAGGCTATACTCCACTTAAAAATTATGAACAGAGGGGCACCTGGGTGGCTCAGTCGATAAAGCGTCTGACTTCGGCTCAGGTCATGATCTCATGGTTTGTGGGCTCGAGCCCCACGTTGGGCTCTGTGCTGACAGCTAGCTCAGAGCCTGGAGCCTGCTTCAGATTCTGTGTCTCCCTCTCTCTCTCACCCTCCCCTGCTCATGCTCCCCCTCAGAAATAAATAAAACATTAAAAAATTTAAAAAATTATGAACAGATATGTCTTATATTATGTTATGTATACTAGGAGTTCTTAAAACTATTTGACAGGGTAAATGAAAAAAAATGGAAGTGATAAATAATAGTTATTCTTATAGCAACCCTGTAAAGTAATAATGAATCTACAACTACGAAGTGATTACGTTCTATGAGAATATAAGCTTGTTGGATTCCTAAAGCATAGTGAAGACTAAATGTGTTTCTGAACAGATGTTTAACCTGCCAGTTTCAATCTAATCAGAATCTGAGGATGTTGATTAGAACGTGTAGGATGCCCTTGCTTTGGGATTCTGGAAGTTGGAATGGATAGGTATATATGCGGTGTAGTTTTTAATGCAGAACTAGAATCCTGGATCAACACAGTGAGAAAAGTTATGTAAATAAAGTTTAGGGGTTGGGATGATCATTTTTAAGGGTGTAAAATTCTTTCAGTAGAAATTTGTTACTCTAATGAACTACTTGTGCTACAGAATGATTCATTTTCGTGATATAGTCTTTTCTTGCACATCATAGGTTATTCTCCCATATTCTTCACCAAGACTATTTTACAATCAGCCAGTATCCTATGATTCAAATTTTGTACCTTGTTATTTAGATCACCGTTAAACTCTATATTTTCATAATGTTTTCTGTCACTATAAAAATGATTGAACAATCTTTGAACACTGTGAGAATACATAAAGAAAAATTATATTCTATCATATGGTTAATCTATATATGGGTTAAATTATGCCCCCTCCTAACCCCTCAATTCATGTGTCAAAGCCCTAACCTCCAGTACCTCAGAATGTGACTTTGTGTCAAAATTGGACCTTTACAAAGTAATCAAGGAAGAATGAGGTCATGAGAGTTGGCCCTTCATTCAACATGACTAGTGTCATAAGGGAGAAATTTGGAGACAGACATTTATACAAAGAGAATGTCAAGTAAACACAGTCATCTAGCAACCAAGGAGAGAAGCCCCGAACAGGTCTTTGTCTCACAGCCTTAGAAGAAATCAACTTTGCCAACATCCTGATTTCAAACTTCCAGCCTATAGAACTGTAAGATAGTCAATTTGTGTTTTGAAGCCACTCACTTTATGGTGTCTTCTTACGATCTCTTAACTAATACACTTACTATTAATATATTTTGGTACTTCATTTAATTCTATTTGAATACATACCCCATAAATACACACACACACACACACACACACACACACACACACACACACACACACACACAATTTTATTTCTAGTTCCCTTTATTAATATTGTATATCAAGTATTTCCCTGTCAATTAAATAGCATTGCATATTATGATTTTCATCTAAAATATGAAAGGATCTTTGCAGGCTTAACAATAGAATGGTGCCAACACCCTTCTAAATTCCTAGCTCTGGACTGGAAACAAAGTCTAAGAAAGTTTTTCTGGGGCTCACTCCCATTTATTTAACAATACATGCATTAGCATGTCCATCCCACCTCAATCCCTCTATATGGACTGGCTGTAATCATATCTCTTAGGTGTATGCAGCGTCCAGGTTGATTTTATGGATGTGCTACCCATAAAGTTGCTCAGGGCCCCACTCTTTCTCAGGATCCTTCTAGGACTCCACGCTTGCTTTAATACTGTTATCTGCCTTGAAATATTTAACAGTTTCTGAGCAAGGAGCCCTCCATTTTTACTTTCCATGGGGAAGCACAAATAATGTAGTCAGTCTGCCCAGTGCCCTATCCCAGTATTATAGCATCTACTGTGTTCTCCCTACTGTGGAATTCTCAAGTTTCACCTCATTATTCTTCATTGTTACTGGCTTCCCTGAGCTTCCTAGGGTTTCCTTCTTTAGAAAATGCTTCAGACATTCCTATATTGAGTGACTTATTTTGAATAACTTTTTTCCTCCCCCAGGATTGGCATCTTCCTTAGTGTCTTGTTCTAGTTTTCATGCTCTGATTTCATAAAATGCTATCATATATATATATATAATTTAGCCATCATAAGAGGAGAGGAGACATAATGTGTGGTTAATAAACTTAGAGAAGCAGGTGATTGCTCATCCTTACTCCCATTGTACTGAGAATGGTTGACCTTTCAAATTTCTGTAGTACGAGAAAGTACTCTAAGTTGGAAATGCAGGTTGTGCCTTCTAGAATGTTTCCAGCTACAAGTACTAGAAAAATCTAACTAAAAATGGCATGTTTATGCACTTTCAATTACTCACAAGAATTAGTCCATTTATGTTCTTACATGAGAAGAAAAGCACAGGTAAGACATATCCATGGTTGATTAATTTAGCAGTTCAAGGACCTCATCCAGGATACAGGAGCTGGCCTTACTAATAGATCCCCCCTGACTTGTTCAGCATGTCAGTGAGCTTTCCCTTATAGTTACCTGATAGCTGCAACACTTCCAGGAATCACATACCAACCTGATGATTTATACATGGGAAGATGTTCCTCCTATGCATTTCATTTTCTTAACCAGCAAACCTTTCCGAAAAGGCCCACAGGATTTTGTTGAGTGTCCATTGACTAGAGTTGGGTGGAATGCCCATGACTCAACTACTCACAAGGTAAATGAAGTCACTGTGATTGGCATAGGCCAATCAAATTCTTGTCCTGATTTGTGGGAGTCCTTGAACTCTAGTAAGGTCATGAGTACTTGATACCAGAAGAGAGTTTGACTCTGTTAGGGAGAAAATTGGCAAAAATTGTGTGTGTGTGTGTGTGTGTGTGTGTGATCTGTATCTATGCATATGCGTATCTATGTGTGTGTTCATATGTAGATATATATTTTTCCAGTGAGTTCTTTCACATTCTCCATTAAAATGACTAAACTATTTTAGAGTTGACATGGCAGATTAGAGCACACAGTCTTGTAATCATATAGCGAATAAACAGCTGGCAGCGTGTGGGATGTCCATACTCATTTCTGGATGTGATTCCTGTCCTGAGGCACTACTAATGCACTGGGTAATGGTTGCTGAATGGCCGTTCATCCAAAGGAACAAATAATATGTGAATCCGCCTGAGGACACAACCAGCTAAAATTGGTTGGCGTCATGCAATATGCATTGAGCTTGGTCAAGGGAGGAAGTTGGTCATAAGCTCAGACGGAGCGTAATCGGCTCAGGAGAAAAGAATGGATAAGACTCGGTCATGGTAAAGGATCTGGATAATATCCCCACCTCAGCTGATGTTTGTTCATTCTTAGCCAGTGTGCATTATCTGACAGATACTTCCTTTGTTGGCACAATGTCGTGGTCCCATTGGTGGTGTAACAAGATGGTCCTATAATAAAAATAAAATAAAAATAACAAAGGGAAAAATATGAGAATGGTGAAAACAAGGGGAACTTGAGGTGACAGGAATTTCATTTTTTAGGTGTGCATTTTGATGCAAGCGCTGGGATGCATTATGACCCCCTAGTGGCAGGGAACTTGGATGTCCACGCTAACTGACAGAATGTGAAAACTATAAGAAACCTTAATTAAAGTCAGAAGCAAGATTTATAGTCAGGGATTTATGAGAATTGAGGTGACAAGAAGCCTCTCGATTTCTATCTTTATATCTGGCTCTCTCTTTTTCAAAACCACAGGGTAGGAACAGAAAGTATTATTAAAAAGAAAAATGTCTAATTGCAACACATTCATGACATACTAACATGAATAAATTTCTACAGTAGGTGATGGATACATTATAAGGGAATATTGCTAGTCAGTAGTCAGTGAAATAGGTTTAAATATTAGGCCTTTGAGCAAAGCATGTAGAAAATGCCCCTTTTCCTATTGTGAATATAATAACTATAATACAGAAGGCCCTCCTTTCAGTGGTGTGGGAGGCATCAGCTTGGGTAGCAGTTTTACCTTCTGACTTCATTCTAATTCCTGTACTATATTTTTGGGCCAACTAGCCAACTGAGCAAACATTATTAAATTTTCTTGAAATAGGGGACACACAAGGAACAGAAGTATTTAAACCTTGGCATAAGGTTTGCCAAGACCATAGAGTGGAGAATGTAGAGCAGTGTAGCAAAAGTAGCACTCACCTCTGAGGCTAGCCTTTTCTGGGATCCTCCCTGAGACTGGATGATAAATAACACTAACTGTTTCTACCCATGATTCTCTGAAAACAATATGTCTATGATGTTGATATTATTATTATATGTATTAGAGATTATTGGCAATTCTGCTTTTAGAATGAACCGCTACCAGTGGCTGATAATTTGTTGCCAGTATCAGATGTGCTATCTGTAAGAATTTATTTTTAGCTTTCTGCTCCATTGCATTCTTTACCTTGTTTATTATCTTTCTGTGAGTGTAAAGATCATATATAAATCCTGTATTCATTTCTACTTTTGTATACTCCACCTAATTCAGAAAAGATTTAAGAAAGCTAACTCAAAAAAGGCAGTGGGGCGGGGTGGGATGAGGCACGTGGGTGGCTCAGTTGGTTAAGCATCCTGCTCTTGATTTCAGCTCAGGTCATGATCTTGCAGTTTATGAGTGCTAGTCCCCTGTTGGGGCTCCAGGCTGACAGTGCAGAGCCTGCTTGGGATTCTCTCTCTCTGTGTCTGCCTCTCCCCTGTATTCTTTCTCTCTGTCTCTCAAAATAAATAAATAAACTTTAAAAAAAAAAAACTCTAACATAATATGTTTACATAATCCAAATACTATGCCTTCTTTCTTATTATTTTTTAAATATTTTTTATTATTTTTTTTATTTCTAGGAGAGAAAGAGAGACAGCGTGAGGAGGGGAGGGTCAGAGAGAGAGGGAGTCACAGACTGAAACAGGCTCCAGGCTCTGAGCTGGCAGTCAGCACAGAGCCTGATGCGGGGCTCGAACCCACGAACCGCGAGATCATGACCTAAGCGAAAGTCGGACGCTTAACCGACTAAGCCACCCAGGCGCCCCTATGCCTTCTTTCTTATGACTTAGGTTTGTGATTTTTCAGAAAAGTAAAATATGTCATATCACTTACTGGAAGTTTTTTCCTCTCTCTTCCATTTTTTTAGATTGTATGGGGGCGCCTGGGTGGCTTAGTCGGTTAAGTGTCCAACTTTCGCTTAGGGCATGATCTCGCAGTTCATGGGTTCGAGCCCCGCGTCGGGCTCTGTGCTGACTGCCAGCTCAGAGCCTGGAGCCTGTTTCAGTCTGTGACTCCCTCTCTCTCTGACCCTCCCCTCCTCACGCTGTGTGTGTCTCTCTCTCTCTCTCTCTCTCCTAGAAATAAATAAAAACATTTTAAAAAAATAGATTGTATGTCTTTTAATTTTTGAGTTTGTACAGTTTTATAAAAGCAACAGATCAAATATGAATGTTTACAAAGCAGCAAAGAGGTTGTAGGTTAGCTGTTCACACATTTTTAAAGAAGAGTTTCCCTGAAATTATAAGAAAATTTGAAATTTTCAAAAATGAGAGTGTGTCTTTTCCACATTGTGGGAAAATGAAGAGGGCTGCAGTGGTGGTAATTCTTTGTACATGCTTCTACTGATACTCTAGTCATGCCACACTGCAATGGCCTGTTTATATAGATGCTTATTTTAGTGTCTGTGAGCTGAGGGAGGGTCCTTATGATATTAATTATATACCCCAGAAGTCCCAATCATGAAATCACATTGCCTGCAGTTGTTTAATAGCATATATTGAGTGGATGAAAAAGAGAAGGAAGACCACTCTTCATTGTGGTCCCCAGGAGGAGAGGCATTTCTCTAGGCCTCCTTATTATACTCCATACACCAGACTCATGGGTAGCTTACCCATGACTTTCAGTCCAAAGAGCATGCTCAATTGGGAGTGAAACTGAGACTTGGTTCTCCTTTCTCCACTGGCTGCCCAGACCACTCAGTGTGTTTTAACAGCTGTCACAGACAGCAGCTCTTTTGTTGAATTTGCTCTGAATGCTCTGCCTGCATTTACGTTGCTACCCAAAGTTATAGTCCCACACTCCATTCTTATAATGGAAATCCCTTGGGTAAAGAGCCCAATTAAATATACATGGGTCTTCCTTCAGCCAAAGGACAGCCAACTACCCCTTCCTTCACATTTGCTTAAGGACAAGAGACTTTGGGTTTCAAAAGAACTAAATTTTGTTCTAAAATAAAATATGGCCCTATGAAATCATGTAAGATGTAATTTGAGGAAAACCAGCTCAGTATTATAACAGGATTTTCTTATCAAGCTCTCTCCAGATGCTGCAGCTGTCACTTAGGCCATGCCCGTGTCTGGTGTCATGCCAGTTTGATGCAAGTTGGTTTCACTTGTCACCCTTTCAATTTCCCAGCCAGCCTTGATTTTAAAGGGCATATTAGCATTATCATAGCAATCTTAAAGATGAGACTTGGCTTGACTTTAAACCTGTTTTGTTTCTAAGTCACAAAGTATAATGAAATACCACTGAGATAAAAAGGATTTTATTGTCTATATATGACATCAAATGCTCTAATCTCTGACCAAAGAAATTGAAGGTTTATAAAAAGGTTGTTCTGTGAGACACACTGCAGTGTAGCATCAAAGAGAATGAGAGGTGCTTTAGAACATGCTGGCTTAAATAGCAGATACAAGAGTACTTTCTCTTACACATTTTCTTTTTTATGGAAGTATAAATGACATGCAGCATCCTATTTTCAGGTATGCATCATAGTGATCCCAACATTTTTATACATCACAAAATGATTCCCATGATAAGTCTAGTTACCATCTGTCACCATAAAAAGTTATTTCAGTATTAGTGATTATATTCCCTAGATGTTATACTTTATACCCCCAAGATTTCTTTATTTTGTAACTGGAAGTTTATGCCTCTGAATCCCCTTTACCTCTTGCTTTCATCCCTGACGTCACCCCATCTGGCAACCAACAGTTTGACTGCTGTTTGTGTGAGTCTGTTTCTGTCCTGTTTTTTTGTTCATTTGTTTTTTAGATTAAACATATACGTGAAATCATGTATTTGTCTTTCTTAGTCTGACTTATCTCACTTAGCATCATATGCCCCAGGTTATCCATGTTGTGCAAATGCCAAGATTTTATTCTTTTTTTGTGGATGAGTAGTATTCCAGTATGTGTATGTCTGTCTGTCTTCACATGAAGACACTTAGGTTGTGTTAAAATATAACATGATGGATCTTCAGATTGCTTCCTTATGTCAGCCACTGTAAATATTTCTTCAGTGAACATTGGTCACTTCCTTGGTTAAATTTACCTAGGGCCACCTGAGTGGCTCAGTCAGTTATGTGTCCAACTTGGACTCAGGTCATGATCTTGCGGTTGATGGGTTCGAGTCCCACATCAGGCTCTGTGCTGACAGCATGGAGGCCAGGAGCCTACTTTGAGTTCTCTGTCTCCTTCTCTCTCTCTTCCCTTCCCCCACCACTGCTCACAGTCTCTTTCTCTCTTGAAAATAAAATAAACATTTAAAAAATAAAAAATAAAAACTTATACCTAAGTAGGGGCACCTGGGTGGCTCAGTCGGTTAAGCGTCCGACTTCAAGTCAGCTTATGATCTTGCAGTTTGTGGGTTCAAAAATAAACATTAAAAAATTTAAAAACATTTATACCTATACCTATGTATTTCATACTTTTTGATGCAATTGTAAATAGGATTGTTTTCTTAACTTCTCTTTCTGATAACTTGTCATTAGTGTAGAGAAGTGCAGCCACCTTCATTTTGTATCCTGCAACTTTACTGAATTCATTTATTAGTTCTAGTAGCCTTTGGTGGAGTCTTTAGGATTTTCTCTTTATAGCATCATGTCATCTGCAGAGAGTGAATGGTTTTACTTCTTCCTTACCAATTTGGATATAACTTTTATTTCTTTGTCTTGCCTAATTTTTGTGGCTAGGACTTCTAACGCTATGTTGAATAAAAGTGGCAAGAGTGGACGCTCTTATGTTGTTCCTGATCTTAGAGGAAAAGCTTTCAGCTTTTCACTATTGAGTATAATGTGAGCTGTGGGTTTGTCATATATGGTCTTCATTGTGTTGAGACACTTTCCCTCATACCCACTTTGTTGAATGTTTTTAGCATAAATAGATGTTGGATTTTGTCTCCTGCTTTTTCTGCATTTATTGAGATGATTATATGATTTTTATCCTTTATTTTGTTGATGTGCGTTGCATTGATTGATTTGTGGATGTGGACCCATCCTTGCATGCCTGGAATAAATCTCACTTGATCATTGTGTATGACCCTTTTAATGTATTAATTTTTTAAATTTGTATTTATTTTTGAGAGAGGTGGAGTATAAATGGGGAGGGGCAGAGAGACAGAGGGAGACACAGAATCTGAAGCAGGCTCCAGGCTCTGAGCTGTCAGCACAGAGCTCGATGTGGGGCTTGAACTCATTAACCACAAGATCATGACCTGAGCCAAAGTTGGATACTTAACCCAGGCACCACCCCAACCCACCCCCACCCCCCGCGCCAGCACATCCCTTTTAATATATTCTTTTTTTTTTTAATGTTTTATTTCTTTCTAGGAGAGAGAGAGACAGCACGAGCAGGGGAGGGTCAGAGAGAGAGGGAGACACAGAATCCGAAACAGGCTCCAGGCTCTGAGCTGGCAGTCAGCACAGAGCCCGACGCGGGGCTCGAACCCACCAACTGCGAGATCATGACCTAAGCGAAAGTCGGACGCGTAACCGACTAAGCCGCCCAGGCACCCCCCCCTTTTAATATATTCTTAAATTCAGTTTTCTAGTATTTTGTTGAGGATGTTTGTATCTGTGTTCATCAGGGATATTGGCCTGTAGTATTCCTGTTTGAGGTATTTTTGTTTGGTTTTGGTATCAAGGTAATGTTGGCCTTGTAAAAAGTTTGGAAGCATTTTTTCTTCTTAAAATATTTTGGAATAATTTAAGAAAACTATATACTATCTCTATTTTAAATGTTTGGTAGAATTTACCCGTGAAGCTGTCTGGCTCTAAACTTTTGTTTTTGAGGAGTTTTAAAATTAATGATTCAATTTTATTACTTACACTCAGTATATTCAGATTTTCTATTTCCTTGTAATTCACTCTTGGTAGATTGCGTTTCTAGAAATGTATCCATTTCTTCTAGGTTTTTACAATTTTTTGGTGTATAATTGTTCATAATAGTATCTTATGATCCTTTGTATGTCTGTGTTGTCAGTAACTTCCTGTTAATTTTTGTCCCTTGGACATTTTGAAAAGCCCCATGTATCACATAAAAGAAATAGTTTTTAAAAGAGTAAGGAACTGCGTGATAAAGTAGAAAACTCTGAAAATGTGAATTTACTCTAAATTAAATTATTGAACAGTAAAATTACTTGCTCTGTCCGTTACTAATGGCAGATCTCAAGCTTGCCTAAACTCTGGACATTTACCTCAGCTCCTCCAGGTTTCTTCTGTTTGGATATTGTGCTTTTTTTTTAAGATAGGCTCCATGCCCAGTGTGGGCTTGAACTCATGACCCTGAGATCAAGAGTCACATGCTCCACCGATTGAGCCAATCAGGCAACCCTGAATGCTGTGCTGTCTTAAAATTATACTATTAAACTTAAATTTTGTGATAGAGGTAAGTTTTGCTTTAAGATAAATGGAAGTCTCAGACTATTAGTTTCTAACAACATCACTGACACTTTCCAGTCATCACTAAGTAATCTGTGTACAATTTAAATATAAAGACTGTCAAGGTTTTTTCAACCTTTGGCATGTACCATTTTTTCTAATTACATTTTTTTAGTAGAGTATAGTTGACATACAATGTTACATTAGTTTCAAGTACAAAATAGTGATTCTGCTTCTTTAAACAGGCACCACAAGTGTTGCTGTCTTCAGTCATTATACAATGATATTGCCATTCTGATTATATTCCCTACCATATGCCTTTTATTCTCATGATTTATTCATTCCATAACTGGAAGCCTGTATCTCCAACACCCTTTCACCCAATTTTCCTTTCCCTACTCCCTTCCTTCTGACAACCATCAGTTTATTCTTTGTATTTATAGATCTGATTCACCATGTATCATTTTTATCTTCTCTGTTATCACAGATACTCAGAGATTTATTTATTATTTTATTCTCAAAATGGGGATAATGATCCCACTCCATTGAGTTGATGTCAAGGAACAGAATAGGTAGATCTTTAGTAGAGTGCTAGGAATGCAATCTCAGCTCCATGTCTTGAGCACAGACACATGTACACACACATGCACAGAAACACACACACTGTTTATGAAAATCTGCATCAGGAAAACTTACCTGCAGCTAGTTGTATGAGTCTAGCTAATTGTTTTTTGTTTGTTTTGTTTTGAGAGAGAATGAGCATGTGGGTGCATGCACATGAATTCAAGTGGGGGAGAGGGAGGAGAAGGGAGGGGGAAGACAGAGAGACAGAGAGAGAGAAAATCACAAGTAGGCTCCATGCTAAGTCTGATACAAGGCTTGATATCAGGACCTGAGCCAGAATCAAGAGTTGGGCACTTAACCAACTGAGCCACCCAGATGCCCCAGGTCTGGTTAATTTTGAGAGTGAAATTAAATTTATTTAAAAATCATTAGGATCCTGGATTACATTATGTAGAAATAGCAAACCTTTGTCCTGGTGGAGGAAATAGGAGGGCTATACATTCTTCCTTGAGATACAATCAAAGTGACATTTTAGAGTTGAGGTTTATTCAGATATGTAAGACCCCAGCCCAGCATTGGGACAAAATAGTGCCTCAATCCATTAGGCCTGTGATTATCTATTGTCCTCATATCATACTGGAGTAGTGATTTGCACCACATATCAAAGGGATGGAGCAGGTAGAAGGAGATTGGGATAGATTTGAAGGGGATTTTTTACATCCTCAAGAATTAGTGAGGAGTCATTGAATTGCTATTGTACGACATATGTTTAGATCTGTGTTTAATAAAGACAACTCCCTTGGCTGCATCCTGGAAGCCCTGAAGTAAGAGGAAATTAGTACCAAAAAAAGAAGTAGAAAGGCAGTTAGGAGACTATTTTGTTGACATGTGCTAATCACACTCACTATGTACACGTTAATAGAGGATAAAGACTCTGTTCCTGAATACTGGGTGAACACTGGTTCTGCCATTACTAGCTGTGGGTACCTGGGCAGATTACCTAATATTTCTGTGATTGTGCCTCAGTTTCTTTGCATATAAAGCATTAATAGTTCTATCATAACATTGTTATAATGACTAAGTACATTCATAGACATAAATTTATTGGAGTTGTGCCTGGCATATTGCATCCACTCTTATTGTAAAAAAAGGAATACACTAGAAATTTCAAGTAATTGACACTATATCACATGTCTTGGTAGAGAGGTGGGTAGTTTATACCTTAAATTGGTGGGATACTAATCTAGGTTGCTTGAGCATCCTTACACACCATAATTATCCCTTTTCCATTTGCACTCTGTGTATAAATCATATAACATTACAAATTAATGAACCTTCAGATTATGAACCATGGTAGCCCCAACGACATAAATTCATTGGAAACTTAAAGGGAAAGTCATTTAGTCATAAAGGGAAGACACTTCATGTCTCCATGTGATAATGCTGATCCCATACAGTTATTCTGAGGAGTAACTGGAATATTGTATGTGAAAGTGCCTAAGAAATTGGAAGTACTTAATTCACTTTAATGGAATATGAATTTAATCTTCATTTAAGGGAAGAAAAGGCAAAATGTTTACCTTAACACTTTATACCTAGTTTGAGACAAATGCACTTTTCAAGTATAATCCCAAACTATTCTGTCTAAGCAAGTTATGTTGGTCTGGTCTAGGCTTATGGGTCCTTTCCTCCCATTGGATGTGATTCTTCTGCCCACCCCCCACCCCCCACAAGCAGCTTTAGAGTTGGATCACAATTTTGTCCATTTTGACTCTACCTTTAACCAGCAGTGAGACCTTGGGTGGACCCTCTCAGCTTCCTTATTTAGAAGCATGTAGATAATAGTGCCTTTCTTATCATATTCCTAAGGTTATTGTGAGGAGAGAACAGTGCTTTGTAAAACTCTAGAAATATGCAAGACTTTATTCCTGGTGTCAGTAGTTCAATATGAGAGGCCCCGGTGAGAGTAAAATGGTCTTCCTGCCTCACAGGAAGAGAACTGCATAGTTTAGGGCAAAAGCAAGTGACTTAGTACCAGTCCTCAGTTGAACTTCTGGACCTTCTTCTTGCCCAGCTGTGTGGCTTTAAGCACATCAGTTATCTTCCATTTCACTTCGACCATCTGGAAAATGGGGATAATGATATCTGTCTTTGTGAGGAGGGTATGGTGAATTGTCGTTATTCAAGTGTCAAGTTATAAAAGTGATGATTTGGAGGACTGATTTTTCTGTGACGCCCAATTTCATAGATGGTGATGGTCCAAACAGATCACCCTGTTTAGGATATCATTGGTGGGTTTAGTGGAGGTGTTGATAGCATTAGAATGTAAGTACCATGAACCCTGTGAGGGCCATTGTCCACAGCTATGAATAGTTAAATGTGTTGATGTGTCTGGTTACCTTGATAAGCTACTTTATATTTACATTTTATTTATTTATTTTTAACCTATTCAGAGTGCTAAAAAACAAACAACAACCCAGTAGTTCATATAAAGAAAAACTGTGGTTCTCTCTTAACCCAATTTTCATGGACAACCATCTTTAACTTTTTAAAAATATAATTTATTGTTAAATTGGCATCTGTACAACACCCAGTGCTCATCACCAACTTTTCCCTCTCCCTCACCCCCATCAACCCTCAGTTTGCTGTCTGTATTTAAAAGTCTCTTATGGTTTGCCTCTCTCCATCTTGTTTGTGACTTTTTCCCCCTATCCCTTCCCCCATGTTCTTCTGCTAAGTTTCTCAAGATCCACATATGAGTGAAAACATATGGTATCTCTTTTTCTCTGACTGACTTATTTCACTTAGCATAAAGTCCTCCAGCTCCATCCACATTGCTGCAAATGGCAGGATTTCATTCTTTCTCATTGACAAGTAGTATTCCATTGTATATATAAACTACATCTTCTTGATCCATTCATCAGTTGATGGGCATTTAGGCTCTTTCCATAATTTGGCTACTGTTGAAAGCGCTGCTATAAACATTGGGGTCCATCTGTAACTTTTAAAGTTATTACTCCTTTATAACATTATTATTCTTAAAAATAACTATGCTATTTCTCATTTTTATTTCACTTTTAAATATTTTCATTCCTATTATTTAGTAGTTAAAATTGAGAATTTAGCTCTCTTTTGTCATTTACATACCCAAGCATATATCCCCTCCTTCTATCCCTGAAATATAGCTGTAACTCACTTTTGGTTAATCCATATTGGTGGGTTTCATCATCAAAAGTTTATAGCTTTTTTTGTTGTTTTTATTGCTTAACCAAGCAGTATTCCATGGGTTTTTTTCCTTTCCTGAAGAAATTTGAATTTTAATTTCCTTTGCTTGGTACTCCTCTTGTGTTACTCTCCCACAAAGTCAAATCTGTCTGATAATCTATCAGTCTTAACTTTTCTTTATCCTGATATCTCAGAAATACTTCTTTACTTATCTGACCCAGCACTATCTAGTGTCATCTGGATTTTCCTTTTGTGTGCTTAGTGATTATCTCCATCCTGTGTTCGGTATCTGGTCCTGGGATCCCATGTCTTCCTCATTCTTGCTATGTTCTGGCTCCTCCTGTCACCAAATGCACTTTCAGTGTTGTTCTTCCTTTGTTAAGCATCCCATCCTTAAGCCCAAGAAGTTCTTTGTTCTAACAGCTCCAGTATGTGCCAGTTTGATCATCTGCATACAAACTGGGAATCAGAGGTAGATATGCCCATTGCAGGTACAATATCTTTCTGGGAAAAGAGTATCGATCTGATAATGATAGTGAATGAAATACTCATTTGAGTCTTCAGATTGTACCTAAACTGCTCAGTGGAACAGGCCCCATGTCAAAGCTCTGTAACTTAACTTTATGATAATTCTATGTTTTTTACTCTAGTACAATTCAGAAGGGTCAGCCGTAGGTAAAGAAATGGACTCAGAATGTTTTGGTATTTCAGTAGATATTGTTGCAGTAGATAATATTTCATAGATATTGTTGCTTCCACTAGGCAGAAGAGCAAAGAAATCCTGCTGATAGTCTCATATAAAATAGAAAAGAGAGGTGGTCAGTTCATGAGTCTCACAGCCTGAGGCCTTCATCAGTGAAAGTTAATAAATAATTATTGAGGATCTACTTTATATAAGGCTCTGTGCTAGACAGCAAGGACCACCAAGATGATAAGGAAAAGTTATCCACACTTAAGATGCTTAAAATTTAATGGGGCTAAGTAACATACACAAGTAGCTATGTCACCAAATAGAAGGTGAAGTACTAGAGCAGGGAATTTAGCTGAGTACTGTGAGCATATTAATAAGAAACAGTTGTTCTGACCAGGTTGCTTCATAAAAGTTTCAAAGAGGAGATAGATTCTATGTTTTGAATGAGAGCAGTGTAATTCACTAGGGAAAGAAATTAAGATATATGACATACTGATTCACAGCCTACAGAATTCTTACAGAGGTATTTTATCAAGATGATGATGATGATGATGATGATGATGATGATGTCGACGATGACGATTTATCCACTTTATAAATGAATGTGAAATGCTGAAAACTCTAAGTGACTTTCTTAAATTTATAATTGTTAAAAGTGGTCAGGGATGGCACAGTTGAAAAACGCCTCTAAAATCCGATCTGATGACGGTTTCAAGTATAATCTACTCTTATGATGTTATGGTTGGCAGAGACCTAGAAATGTCAGTCTCACCAAATGTGATTTTGTGTACAGGAACAGAGCATTTCTTTGATTCTAATTTATCCCTGCAATGATTCTAAAAATTATTTGCCACAGTGAATATAGTTGTCTACAAAAGTGCTTCCAAGCCTTTCCCATCTTCAGAATGACCCAGAAAAATATTTTAAGAACACACATTCTAGCTCCCATCACCACGGAATCTCTCTATTTTATCAAAAAGAAAACTGGGACTAGAGCAGTGTTTTTAATTGCTCCTTGGGTAACTAGAATTATCAGCTAAAAGTGGAGCATACAGTTCAAAGAAGAAAATGAGAAAAGAGAATTTTCCCCAAACCACCATCTTTTTCCAATATAAAACTTTATATTACATCACCTTTATATATAACTAATGAAATTTTTTTTTGGTGTAACAAGGAACACTGATATGAAATCACAGATGACAATCCTATATGATTAAAAATTGAACGGATCTGATTACCTAGTCATTTCTGCCAAGAATGAACACACATTTCTCCCAAGATTTCTACCAAAGAACCTCATGAAGCCCAGAATTTCTTTACTGAGTTGTGTCAAGATATAGCCAATGTTGCTATTATAATATTCACGAAGACTCTATTTGTATACACTTGACTTTTGTACTTTAAGAGGAAATGCAATTACAATGAGGTTTATGTGATGCATATTTTTTTAAAAACCAAATTATCTTGGTTCTGGGTACTTTGAATGTTTTTCTTACCTCTATAGAATCTGTCATCCAAAGAACGATTGAAGTCATTTGAAATAAGAAGAATGCAGAATAATTGATTCTAGAATAGGCTGTAAGAGACAGTAGTAAACAACTGACCAATAACCACAAGACTTCTCTGTGATTTTAAATGTATCAGGCTTGTAGTAAAGTCCCAGGTTGGGAACTGGCTCTGGCAATCATAACTCTAATATGATCTTACTCAAGTCATTTCCTTTCTCTGATTTTCAGTTTCCCATCGGGGTTCTTAGGTGTTTCAAATGAAGAAGTATAGATTATATAACTTCCCAAAGTGCAATGTGTGATTTAAATATAATGTGAGATGATAATGGCAATAATCATTTATCTTCAAGATGATGCAAAGTGCCTTAACAAAGGAAAAACACAGACTAAAACAAAAACTTGTTTTGATGGACAGACACAAAAAAGTATACAGAAATAGTTTATAAAATGTTTTATATGAATCAGTGCTTTAATTTTATATTTTGCTTGTGATTTCTAAGACATTAGTGGTTGCTGTTTATTCATGTTGAATGATTACTTAATTTATTTAAAGAAACTTATTTAAAAAAAACAAACACCTGATCACATTATGGGTTATTGAGAAGACAGCCCTGAAGACATTCTGTTATGCCCGAATCACGAGTCCCCAGAGACCTCCAAGGAGCCAGCACCGATGCAAGTACAAAAGGGTCTTTATTACAAGCTCAAGCAGGGGCTCACCTGTTAACCGGCGCAGCAGCAGAAAGGTGAAGCCCCGAACAATAGCGAGCAGGGTTTTTATGGGGTAAGGGATGGGGGTGTTATGGTGCACACGTAGTACATATAGCATCATCACATAAGCACCAATCATAATTGCACAGCACCATGGTAACAGTTTTGACCATTCAGTATCCGTGAGGCATCCGTTACTTTTGGTGGGACCCAGTCATGACCTTTGAGAATCCTTTGAAAATGACCAATCATGAAGTGAGCTTAAAGGGCCTACATGGGGTTTAGGCAAGCAGTGAGTGATTGGCTAGTTTGTACAGAGTAACTACCTGCAGTTCCCAGCACTGACTCAGACCACAGGAATGTTACACATTTCTTTTGATTGGCTGATCCGAGGGTGGTCCCAGGGTGGCTTCAGCTCAAACTTTTCCTGGAACTGGGGCTACATGTAGCCGGAGGTTGCTCTTAATGGAGGACTTAATTTCAGGCTCCTCAATTCCAGATTATGGTAAAAGACATTTGCTCAAATCTAATCTTTGTCACGAATTTTTGTGATTTTGACAAATTGTTTAAAATCCTAAAACCTTAAGCCCATCATCAATGTTAACTAAAGTAGATTTGTTAGGATTATTAACCAACAAAAGGAGGAAAATGACTCAAAGCACCTGGCCCAAAGCAAGATACTCAAACAAGCTTTGAGTCATGTCTTTCCTTTCTTGGTTCTCAAATTTATCTTTATTAAATATCATTTTGGGTTTGGACATTTTTACGCTGATGCACAATCTCATTTGAGAAGATAATTCTTCCTTACTGTTATGGACTGAACTGTATACTCCCCCAAAACACAAATGTTGAGTTCTTAACCCCCGGTACCTCACAATGATATTTTATTTGGAGACAGGATCTTTATAGAAGTAGTTCAGTTAAAATGAAGTCATGAGGGCACCCTAAACCAATATGACTGGCGTCCTAATAAGACGAAGAAATGTGGATGCCGGCACAGAGGGAAGACCATGTGAGGACACAGACAAGGAGATGATAGCCATCAATAAGCCAAAGAGTGAGACCTGGAACATATCTTTTCCTTATAGTCCTCAGGAGAAACCAACCTTCCTGACACTTTGATCTCAGACTTTTACCCTCCTGAACTGTGAGACCGTACATTTTTGTTCCTTATGCCATGCACTCTGTGGTACTTTGTTATGGCAGCTCTGGCAAACTAATATACTTACCTGTAGGTACATTTAAAGAAAATGCTTTAATATTACAAAGCATTAAGTTTTGTAAGGCCTCACTTAGAGATTGCCAGACTCTGCCCTCATCCTTGCCCTTTATTCTTATACTGCTGATGTCTGACAGACAATGTCCTTAAAGTTCATACAACAGGAGGGAAGTGCAGGTGTACTGTCACTCCCTAAGGGAAAGGATGTGTGGTGGACACAACAGAGGTGGCTTTCTGCTCACAGAGATGCTCCAGGAATGCACCCTGGATATAAGGAGGCCCAGAACTCAATTCAGGGCAATCATTTTATCTTACCCTCTGTCACAGTGATTCATCAAATGGATGGTTACATCACCCAAGCTGGCAAGAGATTTTCAGATAGGTCTTTGGTAATGGAGTTGTGAGAATTCAGCCTAGGCCAGAATCTCCAGTTGATGGTTCAGTCTCAAATGGAAGACAAGCAACAATGAGAGATGAGGAGGCAAAAACACCTGCTCTCAGTCCTCCACAAATTAAGTCTAATCCCTCCTTTCTCAGGTGGGTGTTTCATTGCAAGGAGGTAAGTTTTGCCTGGCACAGGATGTAACCAACGTTTTTGAATAGAGAAGAGAAATATTAATAAATATTTTTTTCCAAAAGAAATATGAGGATGCTACTTTCTCCTATTTATGAATGGTAGTAATATTTACTTTTTATTTCTGCATATACTATTAAGTTCAGATAAGTAACATATCTTTATTAAAAACAAATTCAAACAAGAACTCTGACGTAAAAGGTGATGCTTCTTTCCTCATACCTTCTCTCATTTCCTGGGATAAACATGATTGACCATTCGTGTGTAACTTGTAAGAAAATTTTAATATATGTCCATATTTGTATATATTATTATATACAAATAAAACTATGTAATGTTTTAATTATATATTTTGTGTGCCTTATTTTCCCCCATAAAAAGGAAAATTTTATGATCATACTCTTTCAAGTAGGATACATTTAGGTACAAGTAATAAAATATCCAACTTAAAATACCTTCAACATTGAAGAAAACTTACTAGTTCACATAATAAAAATCTGGATGAGATATTTTCCAGTAGGCTGGAGGTTAGTGAGTGGCACAATGATGCCTATTAACACCATGCTTTTTTAGCATGTTTCAGTGTCCCCCCTCATGGCCACAATATGGTTAAAGTAGTTCCAAGAGTTACAAGCAGACATTACAATACCTAGCAAGGAAGGGAAAGGCATTTCTTCTCATGTGCCTTTTTTTTTTTTAACTAGAAGCTTATAAACAGACTTGCTGTTTCAGTCTTTAGTAAGGGGAACATCCATAACTCAATTATCAATCCTATCCCTCCATCCTCCTGCCCTAGACTCCGGTGGGGCATGTCTTAACTGAGCACTCCTGAAGGTGAAACCCTAACAAAATTATCAACAAGGAAGACTGAAAGGTGTGAGGGTTGGTGTTTGGTAACTGGAAAATAACCCACAGTGTCTACCCATAAGAGATATACATAAAAGATACATAGCTCATTTTAACTCAACCGTATATACAGTCTATATAAAGTTACCTCATTGTTTCAAATGGAAAAAATAAAATATGTATTTTTCAAAATTGAGATTAAATTCTCATAAAATATTTTACGTTGAACAATTCAGTGGCAGTTAGCATATCACAATGTTGTCCGGTCACCACCTATAGCTAGTTCCAAGATATTCTCTGTATCTTAATGATGGCCAAATTTTCCAATATAAAAACTCACCGATTAATTTTTATAACTAGGAAAAAATCACGCTACCCCTTCTTTCTCAGGAGGCTTTCTGTATTTAGGAAGAAAGTAAACTCAGTTGAATGAAGTCGAGTCGAATCGAATCGAATCGAAAGAAGAATAGAAGAGTAGGATAGGATAGGATAGGATAGGATAGGATAGGATAGAATAATCTTTTTAAATGCCTTGCTCTCAGGAAATTGAATTGTTACGTCAGGAACTCACTCTTGTATATTTCTATCATTACACAATCATTTACATTCCGAGACTTTATTTCAGTTTTTAAAGTTTTTACAGATAGGTTTTATTCTTCAATTTGTAGTGTATTTCATTTAATTTTAATTTTGGAGTTTGTTAGAGTTTACATGCTAAAAGCCGAGGGACTTCTCCTTTTATTATAAACTTGATAGATGTGAAGACTTTTAAACTTTTACTTCAGTTAGCTAAATGCACTTTGGTACTTGGGTGGAGGGCCAGGTAGGAAAAACATGATGCGTATCATATTTTAAAAAGGCACCCAGATGTAATTCATCTGGTTATTTAGGTTGACTATGCTTTCAGAATTTGATCATTATCATTTAATATCATTTTGCGATGTTTTCACATCTGCTGTGCCAGGCACAGGGTGTTCTCTTTGAACTTGATGTATGTCAAAAGAACTTTGTAGTTAAATACAGACTTGGGATTTCATGGCTAAAGTATGTCTGCTAGGAAAAAAAAAAGTTTTCAGAGACAAGTCATTTTCCTTTCAGAGTTTGGAAACACTAGTTTTTTACTAGCATGAAATTCTCTCTCACTCTCTTTTAAAAATTTTTACAACACATTATTGATTTAGCTTTTTGCACTGCATACATTGCAGTCACATTACAGAATGTGAGAAATTAATTGATGCAGTATCTCTGAAACTTGCTGCTTAAATGTGTAGGGAAGTTTAATTTGGGAAAGATGAAACAAATTATTGACAGTATTAAGATCGCCTTCAGTAACGTAATTCCAGTTTAGTGGGTGCTTTCTTATAACACCCTGTCACTAAAGGATGCCAGTCTGTCAATAACATTGTGGTTCATTATGGAATAGGGAAAGTGACTAAAGTTATTTTAGAGTTGAGGAAAGTCGCGTGTGCAGAAGTACTTTGAATTCTAATTCATTGGGGGAGAATTAAAGTATGGAGAAGAATTCAGAGAGACTACATTTCCATGTACTGTTAAAAAGAATGTTGAACCCACTCTGACCACATGTTTGAGTCAGATGGACAAACATGTCCTAGGGTGGGTAGCACTCTGAGGTCATTGAATGACTGTTAAGCATATCTAGATCTTAATATTTGCTCTGATGTTCACAAGATGCATAACCTTGAAAGAACTATTCCAATTCCGTAAGATTCAATCATGTCACCTAATGAAGAAATTTTATACTATTACCTCCTTTACTTCTAGATAGTATTTAATACGATATTTGTGGATAAGAGATAAATAAATTAGGGCAGTGCCAGGCCAAGTAAGTACTCTAAATGCTAGCTATTTTTTTTTTTTATCTCTGCCGCATTCTGGTAGTTAGAGTCATTTAGATGGTTTTAACATAGTTGGATATTATGCTATCTTTAAATGAAAAAAAGAAAAAGGTTTTGGAAAGATGATCTGTATCTATAGCTCTCAATGTATTGTTTTGCTCTTACATGCCTAAGGGATAGATGCTGGTTTACTGTGACAGTCTTATGATTCCTAAAGTCTTTAGGGTACCTGTGTATATGTGTGCATGCATGCAAAATTCCCAAATGATTCTAACATCCCTACTTTCCCCCCCTATCTTCTCCACTAGTTGCAATTAATCACTACTTTTAAGCATATAAATTAAGGGCATTTCAATTTCACCCTCATTTGCTCTCATGTAGAATTTAAGGTTCAGATTTTAAAAGGTGAAGTAGGCATCATTTCATATTCAATTAATCTTTGAAATGGAAATTATACAGAATTTTGGAGATTCATTATCATCTCCAATGTAACATCTGTTACATAGGTTCACACCTATAAGACCATGTTAATCTCAGAGCACCTGAGTGGCTCAAGTCACTTAAGCATCTGACTCTTAGTTTTGGCTCAGGTCATGATCTCAGGGTTCCTGAATTTGTGCCCTACATCAGGCTGTTATCACAGAGCTTTCTTGGGATTCTCTCTCTTCCTCCAGGTTTGCCCCTCCCTCCTTCCCTCTCTCTTTATCTCAAAATGAATACATAAAAACTAAAAAAAAAAAAAAAAAAAAAACCCAACAATATAAGAATTTTAAAAAAAGGTAATGTTAATCTTTCAGAGTAATAACTCCTTTTTTTCTGTTACCGTTTTTGGGAAACATGCAGTAGTATGTTTACTAATTATTTATTGAAGAAATTTAGGCATGCATGTCGTGATGCTTTTCCTTACTGTCTCTGATAGCTGGTTTGGTGTATTTTTTATTTCTTTGTTTGTTTTGAACATGTGGCAAACCTAAGGGAGTCAAAGAGGTGAATTTTCAAGGAAAGAGTAATGTTGAGGTTTTATAAAAGAATTCTTGTTGTTTTGTTTCTCCTTGCTTCCTTTCCTCTTCCTTGCTACCAGCCTTTCAAAAAACTACTATGTCTGGGGCACCTAGGTGGCTCAGTTGGTTAAGCATCTGACTTCAGGTCAGGTCATGATCTAACGATTTGTGGGTTCGAGACCCATGTTGGGCTCTGTGCTGACAGATAGCTCAGAGCCTGGAGCCTGTTTCAGATTCTGTGTCTCCCTCTCTCTCTGACCCTACCCCGTTCACACTGTCTCTCTCTCTCTCTCTCTCTCTCTCAGAAATAAATTAAAAACATTAAAAACAAAAAAACTACTATCTCATGAGGGTGTGGGCCCAACTAAGAGAGGTAACATTCAAGGTACTTCTGTTTGCTCTAGTTGACTCCCATGGAGAAAGGTGATTTTAGGCAGGACCATTTTCTGAGAATTTGTCAGGACAATCAAATTTGATAAATATATAAACTTGACAAATTTTGACCAGCTTGACCTATAAAAGGCACAGAGAAGAAACAGACTGCTGTTGAAAATACCTCATAGGGGGTGCTATGCTGAGCAAAATAAGTCAGGCAGAGAAGGACAAATATCATATGTTTGCACGTATAGGAGGATTAGGAGGAACTTGACGGAGGAACAAGGGGGAGAAGAAGGGGGAAATGGTGGGGGAAAGGGAGAGAGGCAAACCATGAGAGACTCTTGAATGCTGACAAAAACTGAGGACTGATGGATGTGAGGGGGAGGAGGGATGGGCATGGAGGAGAGCACTTGTGGGGATAAGCACTGAGTGTTATGTAGAAACTAATTTGACAATAAACTATTTGTAAAAAAAAAAAGAAAGAAAAAAAAGAAAATACCTCATAGGTATTGAAGGCACCTAAGGGCTCTCAAAATTAAGGTTTCTACAGTATTTTAAAAAGTTTGTCTAACAGTCTTTTCATCTTCTTCCTATCTCCATACTCATTAGCAGTCCAACTGCGTGTATGTCAGGAAAAAAAATAGCCAAAATACAACTTCCAGTATAGGAAAATAGCAACACCTGGTAAACAACTATTTATAGGGAAATTCTGTTTGTAAAACATTCTCAATGTTTTGGCATTATTTCCCACTTTTATATTTTTGTTTATTATGGGCTGCTTTTCTTTTCTGCCTGGTTTAGGCATCAACAGAATCTTAGGGTAACTATGTGATGGAACCATTTCCAAATAACATTTTGTGCTTTTAATGTACATTTTCTCCTTTTGTATTGTTTCTGTGTTGCTATGAAACGTTTTAAGACATGAATATTGAAAATGTTCCTAGATACAACAGAATAGTCCGATTAAAATAAAGCTTTGTTTGGATATTTTTGTATAACAAGATCTGTTTTCACAGTCTAAACACCTTACTTCGTATATATATAGATGTGTATATATATAATGTGTATATATATATATATATTTATGTAAAATATATTTAGTTTTGAGAGAGAGAGAGTGAACAAACACGAGAGGGGCAGAGAGAAAAGGGACACAGAATCCAAAGCAGGCTTGGGCTCTGAGCTCACAGCACAGAGCTTGACTTGGGTCTTGAACTCACAAACCATGAGATCATGACCTGAACCAAAATGGGATGCCTAACTGACTGAGCCACCCAGGTACCCCTGTATACCTTAGTTCAACCTATGGAATACGTTGACATAGGTTTCATTTTTAAGAGGTCCATTGCAGAGAATAGGAGCTCCCCACCCCCGACCCCTTATCTCTTTTTGAGATATCCATTACCCTAGGTCTACCGTGGTCTTTCAGCAGATGATCCTACCTCTGAGGTATCATCAGAAGGTCAGTAGTGGCCCTAACACTACATCACAGTACCTGTGTCATTCACCTCACCTCATCTTATCACTTAGGTATTTTTTTCATCTCACATCTTCACACCAAGAAGAGAGAGTACAAGATTTTTTGAGAGAGAGAGACCGTAGTCACATAATTTTTATTACAGTATATTGTTATAATTGTTTTATTTTCTTGTTAGTTATTGGTATTCTCTCACTGCATGATTTATGAATTATACTTTATCAAAGATATGTTGCATAGGAAAAACCATAGTAAATATAGGGATATATAGGGTTCAGTACTGTGATTTCAGACACTCACTGAGGATCTTTGAACCTATCCCCACATATAGGGAGGAACTACTGTATCTCAGTGTCTCGTCCTGATATTTAGATGTGGGGGAAGTGCAGTAACATTGAAGGTTAGATGCAAAAAAGACCTCACACTTATTCTTGCCCAATAATTTATAGATCAAGAAACCTTTACAGAGAAGTGGAATGACATGCCCACTTCAGAGAAAAAGCTTAAGATGAGATCAAGGTAATATTTATTACAGATATATTAAATGCCAGGAACTGCACTTATTCTGCATTTTAAATCCTACAGTGATTTTGTAAAATTGGTATTTTCATCCATGATTTTTAGATAAGGAAGACTTGAAGACATGGTTTCCTGTATGGCAGTTAGTTAGCAGGTGGTTAATCGGATCGAACCTAATTATCTTTTTGGTATACATATTGGAAATCCAATAATATTTTTGAGTGAATAAATGAATAAATGAGTAGACTTACAAAAATGATGTCAGTGTATTATTGTTGCACAACAGAACGTTGGAGCTCCAGTATATAATTATTTGTTTTACTTTATCCCATTCACAAAAGTTTAATTGACTTCCATAACCTTAGCTCAGCACTTTCACTAATACTAATACAATTATAATGGCACATGTCTTTGCTGATAAAGAAATGACCTACAATTATTCATTATTAAATTTATATGTGCAAATCCCAGACCCACCAAAAAATGATGCCTTGGCTTAATTAACTTTGATTTATGATCTAACTGGGAACAGACTATGAGTGGGCAGACATTTAAGTTGTTATGTTCTTTTATATCATACTGAAATGGAAATAAATGTGCATTTAATTGATCAGAAATGCAGCCTCTCTTATATGGGTGTTATATGTTAGTGTTGAATCACTAAATTCTACTCTTGAAACCATTATTACACAATACATTAACTAACTTAGATATTTAAAAAAAATAAACTGGACTACTTTTTTACACCACACACAAAAATAAATTCAGAATGGATGAAAGACCTAAATGTGTGACAGAAAACCAGCAAAATCCTGGAGGAGAAAATAGGCAGCAGCCTCTTTGACCTCAGCTGCAGTGACTTCTTAGTAGACATGTCTCTGGAGGCAAGGGAAAGAAAAACAAAAATGAACTATTGGGACCTCATCAAGATAAAAAGCTACTGCACGTGAAGGAAACAACCACCAAGAGTAAAATGCGACCAATGGAATGGGAGAAGATATTTGCAAATGACATACCAGATAAAGGTTTAGTATCCAAAATCTATAAAGAACTTATCAAACTCAACACCCAAAAAACAAATAACCCAGTAAAGAAATGAGCAGAAGGCATTGATACTTTCCCAAAGAAGACATTCAGATGGCTAACAGACACATGAAAAATCATATGATTTCATTCATATGTAGAATTTAAGAAACAAACAGATGTACTAGGGAAAGGGAAGGAAAAATAAGATAAAAACAGAGAAGGAAGCAAACCATAAGAGACTCTTAAATACAGAAAACCAGTTGGGTTGCTGGAGGGGAAATGAGTGGGGGATGGGCTAAATGGGTGATGGGCATTAAGGAGGGCACTTGTTGGGATAAGTACTGGGTGTTAGGTGTAAGTGATGAATCACTAGATTTTACTCTGTAACTAATACTACACTATACGTTGACTAACTTGAATTTAAATAAATAACAACAACAACAGAAAACACCCCACAAATGTAGCTTCTCTTCTGTTGTAAAAATTAGAATATTGGGATGATTTAAACAACTTTTGATAGTTTGCAACCTAAAGCACCAGTAGACAAACACAATCAAATGCACTTCTCATTACATAATTTAAAAGAGTTTGAAAAATTATAAAAGTGAGGTAAATAATCACTGGTAATTTCTGGGTATAATATGGATTACAGGTATTTTGTAAAATCAAAGGATTTTAACTATCTTAATAATTTTGAGAATATTACCAGTTCTACTTAGTAATTGAATCTTTGTACTTACAGGAATATTTAAGTCTGTTTTTAGATGCATACGCAGTAATCAAAAACTGTAACAATTACCCTTCATTCATTTATAGAGTAGGCATGAAAGCCTACTACATCTTCCCAGTATGTGATATTTCTAAAAGGAGAAATGGTAACAAGAATGCAAAGAGGTAATAATATAACCTCACAAAGAGAGCAAATAGCTATCAGATGACAAATCCTTTATGTTATCAGCAATTTTGTTCTCTTGTTTTTATTTTTGTTTTAAGAATAACCCATGTTTATTTTTTTTCAATAACACGAATTAAATCTTTGTTAAAACATCATCTAGAGTGCTTTTACAAATACAACTGCAACTCTTTCCCTTGTATTTTGTTTACCAAACTTTAAGGGATATAATTCAAGATAGAGTAGTTTGTGTGGACCTGATTTTATAGCAACACATTGTAATAAAGTTCCAGTGTATGTAACTCAAGAAGGTCAACATTTATATCAGGCCAAGTGTTCTGGGTTTTAATACTACTTACTAGCTGTACTTTTCTCTCTCTGACCCTCATTTTTTTCTATCGATAACATGGAGATATAGGTAACATGCATATTACAGAGTTATTTTAAGAAACAAAAAGCAAACTAACATTTACTTGGCATTTACTATATGCGTAGTAGGCATTTTTCACATGAATCCTCATTCTTTTAGCCTTTACAACAGCACTGTGGAATAAGAATTATAATCTGTAGCATTTTCAAGATATAAAATAATAACTTTCTTATGTTTATATGGCTCAAGTGGTAAGAAAGCCCTTGATTCAAATTCAGGACTACTCGTTTCAAAAGTCCATGCTCTTTGCACTATACAAAAATGTTAACAGCGCATGAAAAAATACCTAATGCATAGTTCACACTTACCAGTAGTTGCACATAAATGAGTGCAGTTTTTTGTTTTTGTTTTTGTTTTACAACCAGTGTAGTATTTACCCTCTTTTTAAAATCTCTTATTTTTCTTTTAGTTTCAACTCAAAACTGAAACCAAGGGATACACTGTGTGTGTGTGTGTGTGTGTGTGTGTGCGCGCGGGCACGCGCGCGCATGTGTAGGCATGTATCAATATTTTGTGATTTATCACCTCAACTAGATTGAAGTGAAAAAACATTGACTATTTTTCTTTGGGCTCAAAATAACTTGTCAATTTAATTCTTGAGTAACTAACCAATAGGGGGCATTAGAGCATCACTGCTAACTGTAGCTAGTGGATGTCCAGTTAACAACAGCTCTTATCTGGCATTCCTGAGACTCTTAAAATATCTTTCTAGCTGGCCTTAGTATTTGCAATTGCTGTAGTAGAACTAGTTGCTGAAATTCAGTGTATTAATAAAGTGCTGTAACTCTTCGTAATGTTAATGAATCAAGCATTTTGATTAGCAAGGCATGTGTAGGGTAAAGTGTTAAGATTGGGTATTCAAATGAAAGTAATTAAAATGAACATAGCTGAAAATGAAAATGTGATGCACGTAAATGGCCCTATTATCGCAAGATAACAGAATGCTGTTCAGGCAATTTTCCTGTAACTGAGTGGACCACTAGTTAATTGGCCCTTCCCTCTCACACTTTCCACTAGAAAGACTTTTGTGTTTGCTGTTATAATAGAAAAAGTTTAAAGAGGAGAGTTTGAAAAAGTTTGGAAATGAACCCTTAGAATAAATCACCATTCAAAGATGTCTAATGGTATACTACTTGTTTTTATTCATATAGGGAATTATCTGTCCTGTAATTTTCCATCACATGTTGCCAGTGTGTGTGTCTGAAGGGAGTAAGGAGGGGACTAGTACTTGGCCTGTTCCCTGCCTCCTACAAAGACATTCAAGAGTCCTTCAAACATTCAGGCAAACAGTAGAGCTTTGTTAGTACAAGTGTATATTGGGGTTTTCCTAAAAACCTGCCAGAAAGACCTTGTTTTTCTTAAGAATGGAAGGATAAGAGATGTATATTATTTCCCTTGTGAGCAAAGTGGGATAGGATGAGGTGAACAACCAGATTTGTGAGTTAAAATGGGAAATGATGAATTCAAACAGTACTGTGTAGTTGCTTTTGGTTTTTCAAGAATGCACTCTTCCACACAAAGGTGACTTGTTCGCTGGTCATATCCCAGATTTCTCTATCAGCTGTTCCATTGTGATGAGGATTTGCCAAGCAAGCTATTTTAGCTGCACCTCTTTATTTCATATTTCCTTGGGAGTATCATCAAAATGAATTCTAGACACGTTGGTCTTTTATAAAAGAACTGCTCTTGCAAGTTACACATAGCACTCAGTTATAGGATATGTGTCTGTGATTTTAAGATCCAAGGATAAACAGAAATTGCAATTACATAAATGCCTTTGGAATCTTATATAATTGGTTAAAGCCAGCATTTGTGTATGACTTTACCTTCACGTTGCTTAAAATGGATCTAACTCTAAGGGGGCTTAGAGCCCAATCATAAATTTGAGTAGGTCTATCTAGACACTAGGTCTGTCTTAGACTCGGTAAATGATGCAGCAACTGCTTGTCCTTTCTCTGCTGTGAACCCTAAAGACTATTTCTCTCTTTTGCTTTTCCCTCTCAGACATTTGATTAGCATCAGCTAAAATACATGTTCTCAGCCATATTACAACTTGGATGTCTGAGAACTCAGTTAAAGAATAGCTCTAATAGGGTTATCAGTCAAACTTCTGATTTGATAAAGAACATTAGTTACGGTGGTCAGAAAGTCTAAATTTTTTTCTTTTTTTCATTTTTTTATATTTTTATTTTATCTCTAGGAGAGAGAGAGAGAGACAGCGTGAACAGGGGAGGGTCAGAGAGAGAGGGAGACACAGACTGTGAAACAGGCTCCAGACTCCGAGCTGGCAGTCAGCACAGAGTCTGACGCGGGGCTCGAACCCACAAACCGCGAGATCATGACCTAAGCGAAAGTCGGACGCTTAACCGACTAAGCCACCCAGGCGCCCCAGAAAGTCTAATTTTTTTTCTGAATTTTCAGAATTTCATAAACGTTTCCTCAATTTTAAATAATTAAAATGAAGTCCATACAGTAATCCAGCCCTCACAGTAGTGCTTTGAGTTTGTTCTGACAGTCGTAATAATGGATTTGCTCTAATCCATCCTCTCTTGTCTGGTTCCTCTTGTGACCAATAGAATTCATTTGGTCAGTAGCCATGGAATTGAGTGAAGCTAACTGGTCCATATGGCAATTGAACTTGCAATCTTGACTTCATTAACACCACGCTTCAACCAGCTGAGCTAACAAGCCAAGAAAATCAAATTAGACACTATACAGAGTTCCTGGTTAATTGCATTTTCCTCTTTTGGGCTCTTCATTATAGCCACTTTCACCAATTACCAGCTTCTGAAGGGTGAGGATTAAGTCTCTGTAGCTCTTGTTCATTTTGTCCCTTATGTTGAAATTGTAGAATGGAATATAAGTTCAGGCAGCAAAGTCATGAGCATATACACACAAAACTGTCATACCTAATGTTCTTTGGCAGAGGCTGAAGTAACATATTTCAGACATCCCAAGAGAAAAGCTGCTACATTTGTGGACAAAGGGGTGATGAGAAATTTTTGGCAGCTCTCTGATCCATTTTCTTTGTGCCTCCTTTCCGGTTTCTGAATCTTATTTCTGCCTTCAATTCCTACCTTACTTCATGCTAGAATATACGTTTATGCTTTCATGCGAACTCTGTTTTACAGATGAAACTTGACTTCCAATTATGTATAATGACCTGGTGCCCTAGCATTACATCTTGAAGTTCACATCTCTTATGCCTGGAAATCTGACTTCTAAATGGCAGTTCCAAATATCAACAATATGTTTGTAATTTTGTGAATTAATCCAGTGTATTACTCAATAAGCAGCAGTGTGAACAGGACCTAATTTTTTCTTTGCCTAAATTGCCAGGCATGGATAATAATAGTTTTGCTAAATTTAATTCATTTTAATTAACATTTTGACATGTAGGCATTTGTAAACTCCCAGGGCATTTACTAGATTAATGTTTTATGATGAACCATCATGTCAACAAATATTGTGGCTGAAATGTTTAAGTAGGCCCAATCTTTGAATGCATTATTGGTATTACTTTATGATGTATTATTTAAGATGTGGGTTTTTGAGGTTGAGAGGAATTGATGATTATAGACTCATTGAGTGTGTCTTAACATAACCTTTAAGTAGTATTCATTTATGGGTCAAGACAATTTAGCAGATAATTTAGTAGAATCAAATAAACACTGTTATAGCTGATCATTATAAATTATCCTAGTGTTCAGCTGTGGAAGAGGAAGTTGTTTGCTCCATTTATTATTTGAAATATTAACCATTAAATTCATTTTCTTAGAGGACAAAGCCAGTTTGTTTTTTTGCAGATGCAGAGATCCTTACTTGAATTTCATTTTACACATGAAAAAAAAGAAATTAAACTTTGTTTAATTTGTTCAAATTCATATGTGAAGGCCTGATCCCTCAATGTGACTTTATTTGAGTCTTTAAGAAGGTAATTAAGGTTAAATGGTATCATAAGGATGGGGCCCTAATCCGGTAGGACTGCTGCCCTTATAATAATGAGACATCAGAGATCTTCTTTTTTATCCTTTTTTTCCTTACTGCTCATGTACAGTGGAAATGCCATATGAGGACACAGTGAGAGGTGAGTCATCTACAAGCCAGGAAGAGAGGGTTCATCAGAAACCAATCCTGCTGGCACCTTGAGTTTAGGCCTCAAGATTCCCAAACAGTGAGAAAATAAATTTCCATTTAAGTTACCCAGTCCAAGGTACCTTGTTATAATAGGTAGAGTTGACAAATACACCAAGTTTCTGCTCTTGTACTAACCCATATACTCACTCATATACTAACTCATAACTACTTCTGTAGTTAAAAAAAAAAAAAACGTATTTCGGCTGCCATGCACATTACTCAGTAGTCGTCACAAGAGGTGACTTTAAAATCAAATGATGGTAGTAATGGAAATGTTTGGCAGATGTTGGATCCTGCCTAAGTCCTTATAGTCCTGATATAGATATAGAGCTTGTGCTAAACTTCACTGGGTTTCTCTTCCCCCTTTCTCCCTTCATTTCAAAGACATTTTCAAAAATATTTGTCACTTTATAATTTCATCTGATGAATCCCTCCAAAATTATATCCTGGGAAAAGATAGAGTTGTATTACTTCTTGCCCATTTTCCATGCAAAATTATTATCAGACTCCTGACCAATGGCCATTAAGATTTGAAATTCAGTACTGCTGCACAGTTTAGAAGTGAGACAAAAATAATAGTTTAGCAAAATTATAATACAGATGAAAACAAATTATTTGCTTTAGAAGAACTAGTGGTATACATTTCATAGTTTTCCATTTTTTTAACTCAATGCATGAGAAAGATAGATTTGTATGATGGAATTTTAGCAGTATTTGCTGAATAACTTATTTGGTGAAAGAAATCCCCCTTTTTTTGTGTACTTATATAATAACAACACTTGATTTAAGATCTTATTTAGAAGTAAGATGTCAAAACTACAGTAAAACCAGAAATCCTAATCTCACATCTCATGTTTGCCCTTACCCCCAAGGTTTGGTTTTGGTGCAAAATAATGGATATGGCTTAAGTACAAAATTCCTAACCTGAGTTAGAATGTGATTCAATTCAAACTACTTTGGGAAAGTCATAAAAATATGATTAATTTTATTTGATGTTGGTCAAGGGTTTGAGTCACAGAGACTGCATGGTGTTTTCAGGTTCCTTTCAGCTGTAAAGAAATAAAATGTTTCTATGTAAAATTTTTCTTTGATTCTACTTGAAATTTTAGTTGGGGATATCTAAGGGTCCATTATCTCCAAAGGAACATTATCATAGTGAAGGATTTTGAAACTACTGAAGCAAACACCAAGTAAATCTAATGGCCAAGATACATGCGGTATTTATTAGTAAGTTAGTGATGCTTAATTAATTACATTTTTAATCACATAAAGAACTCTCAACAAAGCTATTTATTATGTCAGGGAGAAGCTAGACATGAGCAGTGGAAGGAACATCTGAGGCAGAGTCCCAAGTCCTTGAAGGGGAATGATAGTGACATGAACTGGAGAGAAGGATAATGATAAATAAGCTACACATTATAAGCCCAAGAGCATGATATCCTGACCTTGTGGCTTTCAAGACCTTGTGACTGACAGGCAAGAGGCGCAGGTGCGGAACATGAGCTCTTCTCTTCCACCTCTGCTCCCAGGGTAACCCTAGTCTCATTGTAATGCATTTACATTGCAGGTACAGCCCTGCCTGATGGAGAAAGGCTGCCATGATGATTATGGTACAAATCTTGTAAGGTCAAAAACTTCTCCCAAAATTCACAGGGAAGTTTCCCAAATGTTTGGAAGCAGCCTCCATTAGAGACCACCGCACCATACTCCCAACCCAGGGAGACCCAAAAATATCCAATTCCAAAACAATCTAAGGGTAGGTTCTGTAAGTTCCACCTTGTGGAAACTGCTCACTCTCCTACCTTGAAAATGTCCTTTCATTTTAATAAACTACTTTGTGTTTGCTATTTTCCTTCTGGCTGTCTTTGAGCATGAATCCCCACATAAAGCTTCTTGTGGGGAATCCGAGGACTGAGATCTCCCATTCACACAACACAGACTCTCTCAGCATTACCAGTTATAAGAAGGAAACCAAGCTATGTTTATTTTTATTAGCACCATTAAGGAGCTTTCGTTTCTACTCCCTTTTGAATATCTGTGTATAGTAATTGGTTCTGCACAGGAAGTACAGCTATAGAATATAGGGTATGAAGAATTTGTTTTTTCCCTTTTATTTGGCTTTGTTCTTTATGGTGTACAGATAGCCCACCTCTGCCAGTTGAGTCAGTGGGTAAGGAATACAAAGAAACAAGCAGTCCAGATGTCTTACCCTTGTTTACAAACCTCTGCCTAATGACCCTCCTTCCACAATATTTTCTCTTGTTCAATATACTGTAATCATACTGGGTTGATTTTTGTTGGTTGGTTGGTTGGTTGGTTGGTTGGTTTTGTTGTTTAGTTTCTGGAAAACACCAAACCTATTTGTAAACTTGGCCTTTGTTATTTTTCTTTATCTGAAGTATTCTTGTATCAGAACTTGACAGGGCTGCCTCTGTCTTTCAGGCCTTGGCTACAGTGGTGCCTCTCCAATAGTCTTTCCTCATCACCTTATATCTAAAGTAAAAACCTCTTCCTTTCTCAGTACTTTTGGTTTTCATTTCCCCCAAATAAAATGGCACGTGGATGGCTCATTCAGTTGAATGTCTGACTTCTGCTCAGTTCATGATCTCATGCCTCATGGGTTTGACTCACACATCAGGTTCTGTGCTGACAGCTCAGAGCCTGGAGCCTGCCCGATTCTGTGTCTGCCTCTCACTTTGCCCTTTCCCTGCTCATACTCTGTGTCTGTCTCTCTCAAAAATAAATAAACATTAAAAATTTTAAAAAGAATGTATTTTTTATGAGTGCATGAATTGAAATATTTTTAGACAAACAGATATTTTTCATTTCTATAGCCAAAAAATATAGCTGTCCAATGGATAGCATTCTCTGGAGTTGGTGATTATGAAGTTTACTAAAGGTTTAATTTATTTAGTTTACTAATTAGCTAAATATTTATTAAGTGCCTACTATATACCAGATACTTAGCCAGGAACTAGAATGTTTTGGGTAAGAAATATACCCTATTCTTGCTCTTACATATAGTAAAAGAGCCAGAAAATAAGTAAGCAAAAATAAACACGTAATGTCAAAGTTTCTGATTCCATCAACAATTGAACTGGCTTGAATGCTATGGAATGAAGCTGGAAACCAGTTAAAAGTAGTCAGGAAGAGCTCTCTGCTGAGATGAAATTTAAGCCAAAGTTAGAATAATGAGAAGAAATAGGTAGAAAAAAGTTCACTAATAGTATGGCATGAAACAAATACTGTTTGTTACTCCTAATTCCTTACTTTCACTGTATATCACGTTCAAAGCCACTTTTGAAACCAACCACTGGAATTGTAATGGTCTTGCTGCAGCTGATGTGTTTTCTTCTTATGGATTTTCCTCCGAATCAGACGCTGAGTGAAAGGAGTATCTGTTTTCCAGCAGTCTGTCAGGATAAGTTGCACACTGGAAACTGAAATCAATTGTAAATCTGATAACATAGTGGAATGTTCACTTAACTTTAAAATGCCTTTTAGAGAACACAAGGGAGTTCTGAATAGTCTAATCACTATTTCCAGAAGGCATCTGTGATTTTGCTAATTTGCCTCTGAGGAAGTCCATGATGAGGGAAAGGGGAACATACGGCACTCAGTAGCTGAAGTAGGTAAACTGCTGTTTTGTACTTGTTTTCTCTTTATTCATCGTTTTGCGAGAGGAGCTATAAATTGGTTAGTAAAAAGGATGCTTGTGGTGTTTCATTCTATTTTTTTCTGAAAATCTGTCGGTCTTGGATCATACATCCGTATGTGCAAAGATTATTTATGGGCTTAGTGATGCTCCAGAATGAAGCATCAATAGTTAATATACTAAAAGATTGTAAAGGCTAAAAAGCCCTTGCTGCTTCAGTAGGATTTTGTGATACTCAGTACACTTACCAGGGGGTGTGCTAAAGCAATGACTGGTGATAATGAGTAGAGTGCCCCTAAAGGAGAAATTAAAATTCCAGTTCTAGTGATAAGGTAAACCAAACAAAAACATTACTGTGTGTATACATGTGCACACACACACCAATACACGTACCATACATGCATGTATAAAACAGCTTTTATTTATTTATTTTTAAGTTTATTTATTTATTTTGAGAGAGACAGAACAAGTGGGTGAGGGGCAGAGAGAGGCAGAGACTCTCAAGCAGGCTCTGGACTGTCAGCACAGAGCCCGACACAGGGCTCAAACTCAGGAAACCGTGAGATGGTGACCTGAACTGAAATCATGAGTTGGATGCTCAACTGACTGAGCCACTCAGGCACCCCTAAAACAGGTTTTAAAAAGCATTTTGGACAAATAACTTTCGATATTTTATCATTTGACTGTATAAACAGTGTACTTCTGCGAACATATATTCTGAGAAAGTAACCTAAAGAAGAAACCGTTGCATTCATCAAGATATTCATTGCATCCTTATTTAAAATAACAAAATCTTGGAAACTGTCCAAATGCCTAAATTCAAAACGGTGAATTTTGTTGAATTTACTCAGAGTAATACATTGTCAGCAATAAAATAAAATTATGGAGACTATAAAACAAAATTGGAAAATACTTAAGCTAGAATGTCAAGTGACTAGGAAGAAGAGATAATTAAATTACAAGATGTTCATCACATGTCACTCTTCAATGGTTATCCCACAGAAGCCTCAAATACAACATATGTAGAGCCAAATTTTCACCTTGAAATTGCTTGCCTTCTGTGTTCCTTGTCTTGTTTTACTTTATCACTATAAACATGAAACCGAGAATCTAGAAATCTTTGGGTTGTCTTTGATGTTTCCCTCTGACAAAATCTACCGTCTCCATTTCTGTGGTCTATACCTTCCTTAGTCTCTTCCTCAGCATATGGTGACTTGCCACCTAAAGTAGCCACCTTGATGTCATATCTTGCTACCTCTAGGGTTTCCCTTCTGTAGCAAATGTATTTCACTAAAATACAGAAGGGAGCATGTCAGTGCTCCACTTAGAAAAATCTATGGTCCTCCAGTATATATTGAGCAAAATCTCAACTCTTTTTCATTAGATAAATGGTGACATATATGAAATTGTATATTTTCCCTTCAGGTGTCTTGTTGAAAATTTAAGATTATCGGGAGAGTTTTGGACTTTTGGTAACAAAGAATAAATGGTTTATCAAATTAGCATCAGATGTGATATTGAAGATTTGATGTGTAATTGTCCACATAAAGATCTTTGATAGCATAGTCCATGTAACCCCGTGTTTGAAGAAGAGAATTACAGAATCTTACATATTGGTGAATATAGAGCATAGAGAAAGGTATAAAAAGATACATACCAGGTTACTAACATTGGGTATAAGGAGAGATTATTTTAAAATTTTAATACATCTATCAATGGTTATAGTAAACATGGTGAAGTTATCATTACTACATTTATTTAACAGAATCTTTTTTAAGTAGAGATTAGATTGCAAGACAAAAATGCAACCGCATTAGTAATAATTTTATGTTACTGGATTAAGGCTGAGTGGTAAGAGAAAATAATACTTACATTCTAATTTTTTAAGTTTATTTGTTTATTTTGAGGCAAAGTGAGACACAGCATGAGTGGGGGAGGGGCAGAGAAAGAGAGAGAGAGGGATAGAGAATCCAAAGTAGGCTCCCCTCTGTCAATGCAGAGCCCAATGTGGGGCTTGAACTCACAAACTGAGTTCATGATCTGAGCTGAAATAGAAAAACAGATGCTTAACCAATTGAGCCAACCTGACACCCCTATGTTTACATTCTAGATTGCCCAGTCCAATTCTCTGGGACAGGAAGGAATAAGAAGAGGATTTAGGGTGGATGCTCTGTACAGAATAGAAAATGTACATTTGGCTGCACTATAACTCCAATAATATCCACTTTTTCTTCCCCCCATGAACACCTAGTGGATGCCTGCCTCCAAGATTGGGAAAGTTAGTAACATTTTAAAAAGTTATACTACTTTGGGATTCATCTGTGAGCCATGTTAAAGGAGAGAATAATTTCAAGCTGCTTACATGTCATCCTTAAGCTAAGTAGACAAAGTATTGAGAGATTTTGCCTGCTCAGCATCAGACAAAGGGAACTGGATGTAAAAAACTGTGAGTTGAGACAAACACAGTAATCACAGTAACCTTGAGGCCTCCTTGAAAATGACAGAAGGAGTAAAAGACTCTTTAGGTTGTACCTAAATTCACATAAACATATGAGCTGGAACATCTGCTCCTCAGGAGGCTACAAGCAAGAATTGATTGGGTGCACAGTTATCATTTGAATCTGCATAAGGATTAAAACATTTAGTCAATAGGTATTGAATAAGTAATTCGTACATAGGCTGCTAAAGGAGAAATATGGTGCTGGCATATTCTTTTAGAAAGGTTAAGTATTGTCTTTCTCAATCACTTTCAAGAACAATTAAAATTTTAATTAACAGAATCCTACTTTATTTGGCAAGAATTTTAAGCATCCATTTAGGAAAGCTACTTCATTTACCAGTTATTGCTGGGCCTGTTTGGCAAGCATCGTGGAGAGAAGTAGAAAGTCAAATTGTTTTCTGAAAGATATATCATTCAACTTTTCTTGATTCTTTATACTGTGACTTTTCTTTGGCTTCAGTGAGTTTTGCTCTTTTGAAGGACTAAATTATACAGTGTATAGTGTTGAGTCTACAATGCATAATTAATATGAAATACATCTTTATTATGATTCTTCTTGCACGGTTGGTATAATTCGTGTTTTGTACAAGCTTGGCACATTATAATATGGCTTATTTCTTCAGCCGCTGGATAGTATTTTTTTTAAACAAGACATAAGAATGAACTAAAAGATGAAATTAGTAAGCAGAGTATAGTTTTATAGAGCTGGAAAAATGCATAGTTAAATTTGGTGACTCCATTTAGATCATTTATTTTTTATTATTTATTTATTTTTTTAATGTTTTATTTATTTCTAGGAGAGGGAGAGAGAGAGAGAGAGACAGCGTGAGCAGGGGAGGGTCAGAGAGAGAGGGAGTCACAGACTGAAACAGGCTCCAGGCTCTGAGCTGGCAGTCAGCACAGAGCCTGACGCGGGGCTCGAACCCACGAACCGCGAGATCATGACCTGAGCGAAAGTCGGACGCTTAACTGACTAAGCCACCCAGGTGCCCCCATTTAGATCATTTATAAATTTAAATGGTTGCTCATCTAAAGGTTTCTCAATTAACACACACCAATTAAATAATTTCTTTTGTCCTTCTTGTCTGCTCTCTTTTATTTGAGTCGGTTGACATTCAGCTAAGTGCATCTTCCTAAGGAAAGACTTTCTTCTATTGATCATTCCCAAGTAGCTTGGGCAGCTCTTGTCTTCTCTTCGGTAGTATCATCTGTGTGTTTTCAAGGCACAGTACCTGCCATGCAATGTGTGGTAATACTGGTTGACCTCCTGTTTTTCTTGCAAAGATGAATGCACAGTTTTCCCAATAGCTTTTATGAAATATTTATGGAGAGACAAGTAGAGAATTCATACTTTATTTACCACATATTTACCCCCTTTTTTTCTTCATCATACTTTGCATTTCTACTATCACTTGCCTTCTATTTGAAGACATCCATTAATTACATTGCTGTGTCTTCCTGTAGGTCTTCACTGTAGGTAAATACTTTCCCAAGTTATATTGGTATTGGAATTTCTGTAATTTGCTTCACTTTGAAAGGAGATTTTTTTGAGGTATGGAATGAATGTATGGTAGTTTGGAATGCTTTTCTAGCACATTAAAACATCAATGTATTACCTTCTGGCTTTTAACACTTGTCTTGCAAAATGGGCTTTTACTCTTGAGGCTCCCTCTTTGTAGAGTGTCTCATTTCCTAGACTATTTTTAAGGTTTTAAAAATATTTTTTAGGACTTTTTTCTCTCTCCCTGATATTCTTAGGTGAACTATGATACTAAGTTGTTTTATTTTTATATTGCTCTCTTCTGGTTATTTTAAAACATCCATGGGGGAAAGAGGCAGGCAGAAAATTGAGATAATTTCAATTAGCTTCATCTTAGGCCATAATCATGTTGGCAGTTTCCAATACAAGCATTTTTTAAAATTTAACGTTTTTTTAATTTATTTCTGAGAGAGAGACAGCATGAGCAGGGGAGGGTCAGAGAGAGAGGGAGACACAGAATCTGAAACAGCGTCCAGGCTCTGAGCTAGCTGTCAGCACAGAGCCTGACACGGAGCTCTAACCCATGAACTGTGAGATCATGACCTGAACCGAAGTTGGGTGCTCAACTGACTGAGCCACCTAGGCACCCCTCCAATACATTGAAACAAGTTTTTGAAACTTTATATGACTTTACAGCTTGTTTGTTATTAGGAATATTAGTTAACTACAAACTCTTCTATCATAGGTAGAGCTGAAGTGCATACTCTGTATTTTATTAATGGGACTGTAACCATTTCCATATTTTGGATTAGTTCACCAGACTCTTTGTTCAGGAAATTGATTAACTGTCTTCATCTTTAGTCATCAGTCTCTTGTTAAATGACCTACAAAACTGAGTGACCGACCTTGACACTGTCTAATCACCTGGTCTTTGTAGGCAGCTCTCTCCTGTCTAGCTATCTACAATCATCATCTCTTTTATTTTATATTTGAATTGTTTTCTTTATTAGCTGTCATTATTTATTTTTAATATTTTTGTTAATACATCCATCCATTCTATGCTTTATTACATTTGCTTCCTTTTTAATACTTTATTGTTTGATTATATTGATATATAGATCATCCACTCAGAGTTTATTGTTCTACAGTAAGAGATCTAAACTAATTTTCTAAAACTCTCATTTGCTACCCCTGATACTACTATCATTAATGTAATATTTTCTCTCCCCATTGATTTGTGATGTTCCTTTATTATTTATTATTTCATTTTATCATATTAGAAGATATATTTTGGTGGTGTGTATTTCTTCCCATTGATTTGTTCTTCTTTTATAAGAATACTATTATTATATGTGCATATAGTATACATATTTTTTAGTTTTTTTTTTAATTTTTTAAATGTTTCTCTTTGAGAGAGAGACCCATGCACAAAAAGCCCAAATGGGGGAGGGGCAGCGAGAGGGGGAGATACAAGAGGGAGACACAATCTGAAACAAGCTCCAGGCTCTGAGCTGTCAGCACGAAGCCTGACGTGGGTCTCAGACTCATGAACCACAAGATCATGACCTTGATCATGATCTGAAGTCAGATGCTTAACTGATGGAGCCACTGAGGTACCCCTAGTGTACATCTTTGGAAGATCTGATTGTTCCCTTTAATTTTTTAGAAGTTTCTTTCATATATTTTTTTAATGTTTTTTATTTATTTCTAGGAGAGAGAGAGACAGCGTGAGCAGGGGAGGGTCAGAGAGAGAGAGAGGGAGTCACAGACTGAAACAGGCTCCAGGCTCCGAGCTGGCAGTCAGCATAGAGCCTGACGCGGGGCTGAACCCACGAACCGCGAGATCATGACCTAAGTGAAAGTCGGACGCCCAACCTACTAAGCCACCCAGGCGCCCCTCTTTCATATTTTTAGAAGTATAATTTTATTTGAATTTATAATCTCCAATTTTTTAGATTCTGTCTTTCCTAAAAAAATCTTTTTGAGAGTTTTCATTGGAACTATACTGAATAAAACTATACATTTATAAATTCCTAGGATTGATATGTTTACAGCATCAAATATTTCCTTTCAGGAATATTGTATTAATCTCATGTCCTGAAACTACTTTTAGGTGTCAAAATAGTTTGATATTTGATTTTCAATTGGCTATACCTATTTTTATTCCAAAATATTTTATATGTTTTGGCTATTATTATTATGTTAGTTTCTCGAACTATAGTTGACATAATATCCTATTAGTTTCAGCTGTACATCATAGTTTTTCAATATTTTTGTACAGTACAAAATTATTTGCATAGTAAGTCTGGTTACCATCTGTCACCATACACAATTATTAGAATATTATTGACTATATTCACTGTTGTATATGATATCACCATAAATTATTTTATGAATGGAAATTCGTATCTCTTAACACTCTTCATCTGTTTTGCCTATTCCCACCCACCCCTCATCATCCTGTTTATCAACAGTTTATTTCTTGTATCTATGATACTTTTTCTGTTTTTTTATTATTAGATTAGATATAAGTGAAATCATATGGCATTTGTCTTTTTCTGTGTGACTTATTTCACTTAGCATAATATCCTCTAGGTCCAGGCTATCCCAAGTGGCAAGATTTCATTCTTTTTTATGGCTGAGTAGTATTCCATTATATATATGTATACCCCATCTTCTTTATCCATCCATGCATTGATGGACCTTTAGGTTGCTTCCATATCTTGGCTACTGTAAATAATGGTTCAGTGAGCATAGAGGTACATATATCTCTTTGGATTTGTGTTTTCATTTTCTTTAGAAATGAAATTGCTGGATTTGTTTTTGCTATTATTAGTGGTATTTCTCTGGCACTGCATTTTATGAATTAAAATAAGATTTTCTACTGAATGGTTTACACATATCCCTATTTCATCTGGCCATTTTATATTCTATTTTTTAAAATCCTCATCATTTTCTTAACTAAGTTAAAATATAGGGTTTTTTTTTTTCTTATTTATTTTTGAGAGAGAAGGAGAGAGAGAAAGAGAGAAGGCTGGGAAGAGGCAGATACAGAATCTGAAGCAGGCTCCAGGCTCTGAGCTGCCAGCAGAGGCCCACGAACAGTGAGATCATGACCTGAACTGAAGTCAGATGCTTAACCAACTGAGCCAACCAGATGCCTCAAACCTTTATTTATTAAGCTATAGACCTATGCTATTTGCAAATAATAATAACTAAGAGTGTTCAATCAAATTATGAGAAAATAATGATTATTTTTTTCTTCCTATTTAATAACTTCATTTTATATTTCTGTTTTGTATCTTATTTTATAAGCAATCTGTGTCCCAAATGTCAACATTAAGTATTCACAGTTCATTGGTCACATTTTGTTATAAATATTCTTTACACAATTACAGATGAACTCTTCAAAATCTAATTACAGTATTTTTTTCAGCAATAAATGTTGAACTGGGATAATCCCTATGTCTTTCAGCTGATATTCTTATTAAGCTTTATTAAGCTACTTGATGTAATAGTCTATGTTATTATTACATATTCTAACATTTTTTTTAAGTTTTTATTCATCACATAAAATCTACATGGTAATGATGACTTTTAAAATACACCATTGAATCTCGTTTGCTGATATTTTTTTTACTTTCACAATTTTTTTTCCTAAAAGTATCTTGTCTGTACTTTTTCATGCTACCATAATCAGTTCTTAGAATCTATTATGTTTGCTAAATGGATAGAATTCGATAGTTTTTGAGCTGTTCCTATATTCTTGAAAAGCTTACACAGGATCTGTAACTTGCTTTTGAGAATCTTTACAGATAAAACCATATGAACACAGGACAAGTTTTGTAAAATAATCCCTTGACATTTTCCCCAATTCTTTCCTTGTTATTGGAACTTATTCAGGTTTTCTTCTTTTTCTTGAGGCAATTTTGGTAATTTCTGGTTCACAGAAACTATTTATTTCCTTGATAATTGTATCTAATTGATCTATGGAATGATATTTTCCTAAATTAGTCATTATGAAAAAATCTCTTTCATTTTTAATTGTCATCATTCTATCTTACCTTGTTATTTGTCATATCCCTCCCCCTTTGGGTGTTATGTTGATTAAACGAAACAAGATAGAACCAAAAAAATGTATAGTTAACATTGACGTAAGAACTTTACCAGATTTGGTATGAAGGTAGAGAGCACAGATTATGCTCAGCTCCCTCTGTGAACCCCAATATTCATAGATTTTTCTTTTCTGATTTGCAACTGGAAGTTAGTTTCTCATGTTTTCTCACATTGTTCTTGATTCCTGGTTGGTACAATATTTGGAAAAAAGAAAGTCACTTGTGCTGGAGCTTGAACTTGGGCAATATGAAGAAAGATCAGCAGAACTAAGGCTAATTCATGCAATACTTGGGGTTTTACACCACCAGTACAGAGTTACTAAAATACAATCCAGGGATGCTTTGTCTGTCATCAGCTATGTCTAATATTATTCCTTGGCATTGTATATTTGTGTGTTCCCAGGGGTTCTGTGTTTTGTTCTTGTTGCTAATCTATTATTATTCTTCATTCAATATAGCCTGTCTATTGTACATCACTTATTTTGGCCTGTCTTCAACATTCTCTGCCCTCTCTCTGGTCCATTCACCTTTTTTTGGTGGATGCATGCCTGGACTCTTCTTAAATTAGGGTTATCAGTTTATGTAACCAAGACTTCTCATTGAGACTGCTTGGATTAGGTTGAGAGGAGGCCCTTTGTTTGATCACTCATGCTTTATTAATCCTGTCTACTCAATCTGGGGGTTGTTAAAATCATGCCAGATATCTGAAATTTGTTATTTCTTTTGATTTATTTATAACAATTTTTCTTGATAAAATGTGGAATGGAGAAGTGGTGGGAGGGCTTTAGTGTTGATTAGTAATACTATAGAATTTGGACTTCATCAGGAAACAGACTCTTTATCCTATCAGCGTTCTAAAGCCTTTTCTCTCACAATATTAAAATGTATAAATTCATTGGAGAGGTAGAGACAGAAATGGGGGGACGCGATGTCTAATAGCAGGTATTTTGGTCTAAGCTTAGATCAGGAGAAGGGACAGGAAAGTGCCTGATACTGTTTTATGTCAGAAAATGAAAATGTTTGTCAAAGAATAGTGAGAAAAGAGCATTGGGGACAAAAACACTGTGGTAGTAATAACATTAGTGACCAGAATATGAAAGGCAGGTAACCAGGTGTATAAAGGGGAGTGTGAGATAATCACAGACAAGAGGTCAGGGAGAAGAGATTTCAGAAGAGCATTATAACCTTACCTTATTAGTTCCAGAAAACTATTAAGTTGAGATTACATCCCCTGATAAAATTGTGTCTTCATTAAAATAAATAAATAAACTGAAAATACGATATAGAACATAAGCATAATCTTCACCTTTAATGTATGCTACTGGACCCTGTCCAGTTAATTCTAACTCTAGAGATATTGACTGTCATTAAGCAAAGGTTGAACATTCCAATTATTTCAGCAGCTTCTCATTTCTAAGAATACTGTAATAAACTCTAACGTATTTTCCAGGCAATGATGTGTGGAAAAAATCCAGAGAGCCCATGAGAAATGTATTAAAATTCAGAAATTGGTGGCTTGAGACAAGTAAGAAGTTAAACCAAAGATCTATAAACTTTAGATATCAATTTCAAGTGGGAACAATATGTGAGATAGAAAAGAAAAAAATTTCTTGGTTTCTGACATAATACCTTATTTTCTCTAAATATTTATTTTGTTTATTTAATATGTGAATTTCCTTTGTTCCATAATATGTTTACATTGGATCACAAAATTAAAGGTAATGTAGAATAAAAGAATTAATGACACAACTAGAACAGAGACCTTAACTAAGGCTGTTTTTCTTAATGTTACGTGGTCATGTATACTTTTCAAAATCTGATGTAAGTATTTGACCCAATTTTAGAAAAGCATGTATATACAATCTCAGGAATTTCACCAACTTTCCAAAACCTCACTCTGTAGAATCAAAATAATAACTTTGAGATAAATGTAAGGAAAAGAATAGATTGGTGAGATCTTTATAGAATTGTTATTTGAGACCATTAAAGTTGGCTCTGACATTCTTGGCAACTAAATTACAATGGGAGATGCATTTAATCCACTTTCAGTGCTATTTAAAGGCTACTGTTTAACACAAATAGATTAATGTAGAAGTAACTGGTCTAGCTTTTATGAAGAAAAAAGAAGCAAACATTATGAGTCCCATGCCTTCTGAATAGGGATCAAGTAAGCCCTAGGAAGTCATATGCTCTCTTATTTCTTCCTCACGTACAAACCAGTTCCTCTTCCCTACACAACGGTTCAGAGAAACAGGCTGAAGTGTCACAGCTGAGAGAATAAATATTAGTCTGCGTTTTGATTTAACCTGTGGCTTGTCATTCGATGTCAGTCAGGAGGTAGAGTCCTGATCCTTTATCTCAAACAGGAAAGGTTGATTTTTCTCTATGGGTGCTTCTTGAAATAAGAGTGCACATTCAGCCCTCTAAAAATAAGGATGCAATAATGAAAACAAAAAAAGTATGTATGGCAAAACCCCGGACTGTTTCTGTCAGTCCAATGGGATGCTCTGCTCCAGACCTTGGTCAGTCCCTCAAAGCAGAAAGAGGAACATCTGGTGAATTGACCTTGTTCATATCCTTCAATCCATATGTACATTATATTCATATGTATATGCATGTATATATATAAATATATGTAAGTGTATATATGGCATAATGTGTACATTATGTATATGTGGCATACATATGTACATATATGGCGTAAATATAATGTATGTCAATACTTTCAGTGTAACAACTCCCAGGATCACAGCTTCCATGTCTAGATTGAGTAAACTCACAGGTTCCAGTTGAATTTTTAAAATGTTATTATTTATGTGTTGTTTGAATGGGGCAGTTACTGGGATCAGTCCTCTGCTTTCATGCAAATAAAGACTTTGTCATTATCTCAACAATAAAAGTACATTTGCCATGAACCATGGATGGAAGCACAGAAAATCCATAATTTTTTATAGGTAGCAAGAATTATAAATAATAATAATTATAAATAATAATAGACTTTTATTGATAAAAAGTCCTGGTGAGAAGAAGAGACAACCACTAATTCCAGGAAGCAAGTCATGATTCAAACTCACTTAAGGGAAATTTCTCTAAAGAATAAGTAGATATTTTTCTTAACAGCCGGCTTTCCTGCTGATGAAGGTTTTCTCACAGAGTATGAATTACTGGAGAGTGGTCACAGAAACATCAACCCATCTTTTACCAACCAATGTGTTACGCCATTTTTATTATCTGATAAAAAGTAATATTAAAATGAATTTGTCCAGAGTTAATTAAATAAATTAACATTGTTAAAGCTCATACTATCTAATAAGAATTTGTACCATATATCCTTTAACAAATGAAAGAGGTAGGTCTCATTTCTCTTTTAGAATGCAGAAGCTGCAGCTCAGAAGCTAGCCTCAAATCACATGCTGTGGACCTTGGATTTGTAGAGGCAAAGTTTCCCAGATAAAAACTTAATTAAATATTTGATATATATTTTCCAAGAAGGGAGAAACTCTTTAGAGAAGATGGGAAGGGCTAGAAGATAAGAGAGCTTAGGAAGAGCATTGGTCTGCCTGGTGAGCGCCTTGAGAACTAGCACCAAACATGGGGACATACAATACGTATTCAGTGAGCCTGTGAGAAGATACTGAAAATTATGTTTAGCAGTGATTCAAGGTAGATATTTTGAAAGCAGATGGCCTATCCAACAGGAGGAAATGAGCTATATAATTTATAACACTGAGACAGAATCAGTGAGGGAAACAGTAAGAGAACTAGTGATTGATGGCTACTGAAGCAGATGAACAAGAAGAAAGCAGGAAGGAGGCGATCCTAAGGTAATATTACACGGCCCAGTCACTAGTGGCTTTGTGGTCCTAGGCAGTTTGGCAGAAGCGGCTCTTCGAGTCAGTCTGAAAAGCTGTCCGTGGAGTAGAGTTTCTAAAATGATAGATCAATTAATTTCTTAAACACCTGTAAACAGATCATATAAACAATAGGGTATCTTATTCTTTCTATAGAGGACATTTAACACAAATTGATGTTTGCAACATTTGTTTTTAAGTTAGTACTGTTGTAAAGTTGTTTGCTTTAAAAACAAAACCCTAGTCCTTGATTGCTTGTGACAGCTGTCATTGATAACATCCGTACTATGGTAAAGAGTTCTTTACTTAAAAATATAAATTGAAGGAAAATAGCTATTTCAATATAAGGACATATATTTTCAAGATGAAATTACATGTAAAAACAATGTTTGGCAAATGTTATAGCAGTGACCCCAGAGAAACAACTCACCTGAAAATATGACTACTTTCCGAAGTCCTAGTATACTGCCTGACACGGTATGTACCCCAAGAATAAATAAGTAAATTGAGGAAGAAAATGCCAATTTGTTTCTAAACCAAAGCCTTTCTTAAAAAAACACTAAAAAAGTAAGGCATCTTTCCTGAATGAAAATAATAAGCTAAACTGAAATAATAAACTTGGAACTTGCTCAATAAATAAGTAAACAAAAACAAAGTAAAATAAACTGTGTAAGAAATACTTATAGTTTATATAGCATGTGTACATACAGTTGGCATGTTTCCATTTTCCAGTTTACAGGCATGAAATTAATGCCACTCGGAAGACAATGTGTTTTTTTTTGTGTTTTTTTTTTTGTTTGTTTTTACTTGTAATGATCCAAGGGATAGAGGCACTTCTATGAAATATTTTCCAGATGAAGAGGAGACCAAGTTTTCTCCCTTGTCTCTGCCCACTTATGTTCCTGTCATTTATTTTTCTGAATTTTCTAAATAGAGCTTTCTAACTATAAGAATCAATAAAATGCTCTTGCCTTGACTTCATCCCCTTAACATAGTTTATATAGCTGCTATTTTCAAAACAAAGTTTGGTAAAAATGATTGTACACCATTTTGGGAGGGTGCTTTCCTGTATATCTTTGTGTACTCTTTCTTTAGAAATTGTCTCCTAAAAACGCATTCAAAGACTATCAGAATGAGAACAAATATTAATTGCTAGAATATTAGTTATTATGTTTGATAATGGTTAAAATGGATACATTTGAAATCCCTCAAAAATATGTGGCTTGGTAAAAGTTAAATATGTAGGTAGATAGATTGCTGCATGTTATATATGTATATATATATATTCCATGGAATATTAGTTATTAAAATGGTTTTTTATAATGGTGGTTTTAATCTAGGGCTCCATGAATAGATGTCATTATGTATGAAGCCCTCTTTATATTATGATTTTTTTGTGCATAAATGTTCATGCCTTTTTTAAAGAGGATGGGAGACATCATATTTATCAAGCTATCAAAAGGTAACATAATCAAATGTGGAAGAGTAATTAATCACATTGAAAAACATGTACAGGGACACCTGGGTGGCTCCGTTGGTTAAGCGTCTGACTCTTGATATCGGCTCAGGTCATGATCTCATGGTCATGGAATCAAGTCCTGCATCAGGCTCTGCACTGAGCCTGAAGCCTGCTTGGGATTCTCTCTCTCTCTCTCTCTCTCTCTCTCTCTCTCTCTCTCTCTCTCTCTCTCCCTCTCTCTCCCTCTCCCTCTCTCTCTCTCTCTCTCTCTCTCTCCTCTCTTTCCCTCTCCCTCTCTCCCTCTCCTCTCTCTCTCTCTCTCTCTCCTCTCTTCCTCCCTCCCTCCCTCTTTCCCTCTCTCCTCTCTCCCTCCCTCTCCTTCTCTCCCTCTGCCTTTCTTCCTCCTCCCTCCCTCCTCCCTCTCTCCCTCACCACTGTCTCCCTCTGCCTCTCTTCCTCCCTCCCTTGCTCACACTTCTCTCTCAAAATAAATAAATAAACTTGAAAAACATGTGGATATGTTGTTAAGCCAAAAAAAAAAAAAACCCACAAGTTTAAAAAGTTTGCAAAATAAGATACCTTATTTGTAAAAAGACACATATGTACAGGTATACAAATTCAAGTGTGAGAAATAATATATGCTACAAAATGTTACTGGCTTTCCTTGGTGATTTTTGCCTTTTTTTTGGTCACCTATATTTTTCCAGATAGGAGTAAACATACATATGTATGACAAAAACTGGAACAATGATAATTTTTAAATATATAAGGATCCACAAGACTGAAACTAACAAAGAAAATATGATAGTAAATTAAAAATAACAAATATGGGTTTCTGATCCTCAAGTAGTTAATTTGAAAACCCTATTCTATTCCTTCGTATGTGTTCTTCTTCAAACATGCCATGCTCTCTCATGCATTCGTGATACAGCATTTACTAGTTCTTTTTCCTCATCATATTTAACTACAAAGAAAATTCCTTATTTCTCAAGTCTTCTGCCTGAAGTATAGCGGAGGCTTAATATGTATTGTTTGCTTCAGCGGACAAATGAGTAAGCGAGCCAGTCTGCTGTCTGTTCATGAGTTGAATACAGAGAGATGGGTGGAATCAGGTTGATACAGAAATGTGGGGAGGACATTTCAAAATGAGAGAACTTGAATAAGTCAGAATTAACACCCTATTCAAGTCAAAGTAAAGGGAAGGAGATTCCTGTAGGCGATTTTGTGTTGAAAATCAAGAAAATATAGTTGGATAGAGAGACCTATAGAGAAGTTTAAAATTCTAGAGAAATTTGAAGCAATCTAAAAGAGAAAACCCTCCCCCATCAGTAACCATTGATAGGACATGTGGAAATGTGAGCAGCTTTCCTTTGAAGGAATTCAGTAGGAAGTGAATCAATTTCTCACATTCAGACTTTATATTCCATATGTTTATTTTGTTAAATTTCAGGATTTCTAACGATTCTCCTTATATCTGGCATTATCTTTAATTTTTTTTATGTATTATAACCAGCTGGTATCCATCTATACATATATACACATAAACCCATCCACACCCATACAGCCACACACGCAGAAGTCCTTTTGGTGTGGCAGAAGGCAATTACATTTAAGATGGGAGTGATTGGTGGTTACACATTCACCATCGATTGCTTCAATACCTGCTCATAATCCTACAATATTAAAAAGAATCCCTTAACATTTACTCTTGATGCTCTTTAGAAAGCAAATATATTTCTGTTCCTGAATAAAACACTGGGTATTAAAGATTTAGATAAATTACACTGACTGCTGCCAGTGGTGTCCCCTGCAGTGAATTAAAAAATACATTTAACATGAAAACAAGGAACAGATGTTATTTTTACAGTCATTGTTCAAATGGCTCCGGTGAGCTGCATTTTCCCTACTGCTCCTTTGACTCCTCATAGAGAGGATGAGTTATGGGATTTTTATGTCTATGACAGGGTAGACAGGGTGACAATGGTGATGATAATTTAACTTGTAATCATATCTTAAACTATCTTTCTGAGGTTGAGTAACAATTCAACAAAATACAAAGAGCTGTCTTCAGTTTGAGAGCCCTAGATCAGCAAAGTTCTTCCCTAACACCATGGCAGAGCCACAAGATTTTGCGTGCCATATTAGCAAAGAGAGAATCATCTCATTACACTCTATTTAAGATAAGTGGTAAGACAGGGTAGTCCTAGTGCAACTCACTCCCTCCCCCCAGGGTTAATCTAGGATGCGTTAAGGAGACACTGAACAGTCTAAAGAGTATCTTTAAATAGATCGGACTTGAGGGTGAAAGTGATGATTTCTCCATAACAGCCAATAGCACAGGCAATTGTTATGGAGACGTTTTCATGAATTGGTATGGTGGGATCTAAATAGTGTCACTTTTTCCAGATATCCATCCTAGCCGGCTTCAAGAAACATCAACATTTAAGGAGAGAAATTCTTTTTATTAGTTTAATGTTTAATAGGTAAAGGATTCTATGTGGGTTTGACTAATACAGTTTTTTTTTTTTAATGTTTTATTTATTTCTAGGAGAGAAAGAGAGAGACAGCATGAGCAGGGGAGGGTCAGAGAGAGAGGGAGTCACAGACTGAAATAGGCTCCAGGCTCTGAGCTGGCAGTCAGCACAGAGCCTGACGCGGGGCTCGAACCCACGAACCGCGAGATCATGACCCGAGCGAAAGTCGGACGCTTAACCGACTAAGCCACCCAGGCGCCCCTGACTAATACAGTTTTGTTTCCTGAATAGAGTTTATCTTCTGTAACATGTTAGTTATAAAGTAAGTTGTTCAATGAAAAATGAGAGGAAAAAATGGCATAATGAAAAGAACATGGATAGCACTCTTTGAATCTAGACATACTGAGACTTGAGGTATAATTTGCTCTTTACGTGTTGTTTGAGTTCTGGAACTTGCAAGCCTTTTTTTCTTATCTCTAAATTTTACATAAAAATACATACTTTCTTTTTTTTTTTTTTATTTCTAGGATAGAGAGAGACAGCGTGAGCAGGGGAGGGTCAGAGAGAGAGGGAGACACAGACTCTGAAACAGGCTCCACGCTCTGAGCTGGCAGTCAGCACAGAGCCTGACGCGGGGCTCGAACCCACAAACCGCGAGATCATGACCTAAGCGAAAGCCGGACGCTTAACCGACTAAGCCACCCAGGCGCCCCAGAAATACATACTTTCAAGGCCAATATAAGGATAGAATTAGGACATTCAAAGATAGTCTAAACAAATGTGTATATTATTTTTCTTTGTTTGCCTATTTATTGCTGTCTTAAATAGAATTTACTGGTGACAGCCCCTCTACTTTTCTTCACACCTTTTCCTTTGGGTGGAATATATATTCATTACCCTCTTCTTCTAGTCTCCATTTGTTTTAAGTAGCCACCTTCAAATACTCCAGAAAAGAAAAAGCCCTTTCTTCTGAATTCCTACTATCCTCATTTCAGGAAACTCATTGAAATTTGCAGTATGGGAGATCAGGATCTGTATTATGATCAGGATCTGTATTCTTTCCCCCCCATAATCTAGAATACTCCTTTCCTTGTGGTGGATATTTCCTACCTGTTGCACCTTGACTAACTGATGACTATTACTCTAAAATTAATCTAAGATATTTGCAGTTTAAGTGTTTTCACCTATATTCTTTCAAGTTGGGAGAAAATAAATTATTTTTATTTAAAACATTAAGAATAGCTACTGATTTTTGAGCACCTAATATAAAATATGCAGTGAGTGGACTTTATACATATATGCAACAATCCTGATATCTAGATCTTCATATCACAGATGAGGAATACATTCTTATAGCAGTTAAGTAATAACTCCAGTGTCACACAGCTAAAAAGCGCAAATGCTGAGATTTAAACCAGGTTCATATCTCAAAATTAAATTCTATATTTTCCATCACAAACCAAAATGAAACTCCCCCCAAATTTTGTGATTTGATATAGGATTATGATTCAGTGACAGAACCAAAACTAGAACCTAGCACTCCGGGAAAAAAGAAAATCAATACACAGAGGAGAACAGAATGGGAGATCTGCATTTCACCCCTAACCTAGATGGCCCACTGAAGGCTACATGATAAAGATGGCTAATGACTTTCTATAAGAACATATTTCCAGAGATCTATATCTCTGCCTAATGAATGTGCTTCAAGATTCACATTACTTTGCCTTATTCTCACTCTGAAAGGTAACATTCTCTGAACTAAAGGCAAGGATATAGAAGAATAGCCTTAAATTCCTCATCAGTCAAGACACAGTTGGAGGAGCAGACAAGACAATTTCAGAAGCCTTTCCAGTTTCTAATTAGTTTTGCATTTACTCCGTGGTGCTGTGGGCTAAGAAAGAGCATTCCTTCATAGAAAGATGAATAAACCCTGAAGAGAGGAAAACCACATAATCTCTTGCTTGGTTTACTGAAATAGCCTCCAAAAGTGGTATTCTGCCTGCTCTCCTGCCATTCTGTAATCATTGTTCCACAGGACAGCCAGAATGTTATTTTTAAATCTAAATAATTAGATGATATCATTTTTCTCTGTAAACTCCTCCCTGGTTCCCCAATTCACTTAATGTCCAATTTAACGTCCTTGCTTGCCCTTTATTAAGCCTTTATTAGGTCAGTGTCTTTCCTTGACACACTCCCGACTCCATAGTCTTCTCAGAGCTTTTACAACCAAAGAACCAAAACCTAATCCACAGTGTGGGCTTTGCCTCTGTTTCATTCTTCATCTAGAATGTTCTCTCTACCCTTCCTTCAAATCTAAGCCTAAAATAGCTCTTCTGAAAGATATTTCCCTAAACTCTCTCTAAATATGGATTGTCCTGTTGTACTCTCTAATACAAATGCATGGTCTATTTTCTAGCACTTACACCAATTTGTAGTTGTATGTATTCAATTGTTTATTTAACATCCCTCTTTCCCATTTAACTGAACTCCACGAGGTTGAGGATATATATATATATATATATATATATTACACACATATGTAATATTTAATAATACATATGAAATTTGTATTTTATACATGACATACTATTTGTATTTTCTTATCTATAATATATACATATATTTATATATAACCATAGTTTATATATGAAACCTACTTATATATCTGTGTACACATAAATATACACACACATACACATATATATTTTAATCTATAGTTTGTGGAACAAAATCAATAACTTAGTATCTATTTATAAGATTAATAATTCAATAAGTAATTTGGAATTTGGAAATATCTGCTACTTAAAGAGGTAATATGCTCTTCTACATATTCTATGAAACTAAATTCACCAAAAGTCAGGGTTAATTGGCATTGATATACATCACTCCGTCTCCTTTCCAACTAATTATCCAGTGTCACAGCAACAAGGCTAAAGGGTACGGAAAGCTTTTCTAAAAGAAGGTGATTAAGGGCACATTAAGACTGCAACTTATCTTGTCAACAAAATGATGTCCCAATAGACATTATTTAGTAGTTGTAAAACCAATTAAGTATAATAGCAATACCCTTTGTAAAACCACTAAGAGTTTCTCTGTCAAAGGGATGTAAGCACCATGCTAAAATGCAGGAGTAAAGCAGAATACACAGCATTGTTGAAAATATATGTAGTGTGATTTCACTTTTGGTTCATCTTTGATTAAATTATAAGCCGGGGTTTTATTTTGTCCCATTTTCTGTATATCTGTTAAGTATTTTTAGCACTGTTTCTTCTATTGACTTCCATTTACTGAATGCGTATTAACATATTGTGAATTAAACATCTATTTTATAATACATCTCAATGATATATCAAGTTATAAATATTTTCTCATGAAGAAAACTGTCTTCCGATAACACTTAAACCCTGGTCTATGTGTCCTAAAACCCCAAGATTCATAATTAATTTCTTTAATTATTCTCATGCTGAAATATAAACTAACTGCAAATTTATATTTTTGTTTTAAATCCACTTGAACAATCCTTAGTATTTATCATATGTGGGTATGCGGTAATTTCACTTAGAGTATTAATATGATTTAAATTTCAAATTCAGAGTTTTATAAAACTGTCTCAGTTTTTAAAATTGAAGTACAATTAATATACAGTAGTATATTAGTTTCAAGTATACAATACAATGATTGGACAATTCTATACATTACCCAGTGGTCATCATGATACGTATACTCTTAATTACCTGTATCTATTTCACCCATCGCCCATCCACCTCCCCTCTGGCAGTCATATTTGTTCTCTGTATTGAAGAGTGTATTTTTGTGTCTTTTTTACTTTGTTCATATGTTTCTTAAATTACACATAAAAATGAAGTCATATGGTATTTTTCTTTCTTTGTCTGACTTATTTCAGTTAGCATTACGCCTTCTAGGTCTACCCATTTATTGTACTTGGCAAGATCTCATTCTATTTTATGGCTAATATTCCACTGTGTATATGTGTGTGTGTGTGTGTGTGTGTGTGTGTGTGTGTGTAACAAGATGTAAGATGCTATAAAAATATCATATATATATATATCATAGACTTGATATATATCTTCATATCTATTTTTGATGTATATCTTCTTTATCCATTCATCTATCGATGCACATGGATTGTTCCCATATCATGGCTATTGTAAATAATGCTGCTATAAACACAGGGGTGAATATGTCTTTTAAAATTAGCATGTTCATTTTCTTTGGGTAAATACTCAGTAGTGGAATTACTGAATCATATAGTATTTCCATTTTTAATTTTTTGAAAATTTCCATGCTGTTTTCCACAGTGGCTGCACCATTTGCATTCCCACCAATAGTGCGTGAGGGTTCCTTTTTCTCCACAGCCTCACCAACACTTCGTACTTTTATTATGTTGATTCTAGCCATTCTGACAAGTGTGAGATAATATCTCATTGTGGTTTTGATTTGTGTTTCCCTGATAAGTTTTTATTTGGAAAATCTTTTCACATGTCTATTGACCATCTGTATGTTTTCTTTGGAAAAATGTCTATTCAGGTTCTCTGCCCATTTGAAAATTGGATTATTATTTTTATTTGGTATCGAGTTGTCTAAGTTCTTTATATATTTTGAATATTAACCCCTTATTGGTATGTTATTTGCAAATGTCTTCTCCCATCTTCCATTCAGTAGGTTTCCTTGTTGTTTTGTTAATGGTTTCCTTCACTGTGCAAAAGCCTTTTATTTTATATTGCTGTGTTTCCAATAGTTTAACTTTGCTTTTGTTTTTCTTGCCTCGGGAGACATATACAGAAAAATGTTTCTATGACCAATGTCAAATAAATTACTGCCTGTGTTTTCTTCTAGGAGTTTTATGATTTCAGCTATCCAACTTTACATAAAATTGGTCTTGAATCTAATTTTATGTAAATATAAAATTATATTTTCTCCCTGAATTACTTTCCACTACTGTAACTCTCTTCATGACATGTTTTTTTAACCTATGTAAAATATAATTATTCTTTAATGAATTTCCAGAGACATTAGATCGTAGGTGAGATTTCAGAACTGAAGTTTTATTTTTAAAAAGTGTATAATGATAATTAAGAATGCAAAATGCTGGGATCAGTATCAATTAACTTTGAGTTGGTATTAATGGGGCTTAGTTTAGATAGGAATATGACAAAAGTAATCACTGAGTGCATTATGCACTGAGTGCATAGTACTTTCTCTTTTGGAATGGGTGTATGTTTTATAAATTACAGAATCAATAGATGTTTATAATAAAAAACCATATACAAATACATACATACAACCTCAAAGTTCTGTCAACTCTAAATCTTATTCTTTGATAAAACTAGCGTAAATTGTTTTCTCTGGTGTGTGTGTGTGTGTGTGTGTGTGTATGTGTGTGTATACCAAAGTTGTTAAAATTTGCATATTTTGTATATACACGTACACACATAGATATTAGAAGTAAGAAATAAATGCAAAATATGAGGGGGGAAAGTATTATCTCATTTAAATTTGTAAAGAATATAAAGGAAGGTCAAAAATGGAAGAAGAATATAGATTTGGTGACTGAATGGATTTGAGTTATGAGGGAGAAGAAATTAAGAATTATCTTATGGTTACATTAACCTTTATCAAGATATAAATTACAAGAACAAGTTCAGAGAAAAGATTATGGATGATACCTTTGGGGTGCTTGGCATTACAGTTGGAAATTTTTATATACCAGAGGTTGTGAAATAAAATAAGGTAAATATATCATGGAAGTTACTAATTAGGTTTATCTTTTACTTTTACTTTGAGGAATCTCAAAAATGTATTAGACAGTTAAAAAGCAATTGGCTTCCTTAAAATGGATGTCCATAAATAATGAATGAATGAGGCTTGATTTGTCCAGTAGCTTTATGATGAAATCACATTCTTTCCACTTTGCTGTCTGTATTGTTAGGTTTATCTTAAGGCTGGCCACTCCCAATAGCAATCAAGGCTATACTTTGTGTTTTTCATTAACTAGACAGAAGTAAAATAACTTGATTATCATCAAAAGACCCTAACTTTCAGTTTGTTTGAGTCAACTTAGGTCATGTGCCAGTTCCTGAACCATAATGGGCACTAATGAGTGCTTTGGGTCCTCTGAGTAAATGGAGTGTGGGTGGAGGTTTAGTGGTGATTCCTTGGTTGGCTCAGATGTAATAGGACCTATTCCTGGAGCTGAGGTCTAGTTCCCAATTCAGCAGTTCCTATGTAATGGCTGTGTGGGTGGAATAGATTATGAGGCATATAGTACTGTGTCCATTAGAGAAGGCAAGCAATGTATAGACTTTCGAGGATTATGTGAGCACTAAATAAATGATCATCAATGTATTTAATAATTAGCAATTTACTGCCTTTGAAGAAAGAGCCTGAAATCACAGTGTATTGGGTTAAAAGATTAAGAGAAACACATGTGAAGAAGTGGATACAGTGATTCGGGATCACTCTTCTAAGAATTATGGCGTTGAAGGAGGGAGAAAGGAGGATGGTAGCTAAAGGCATACCATTAGAGATTAGTATGGGATGATTAATTCAAACAATGGAAGAGAAAAGGAAAATACCTACTATATTTGAACTAAAATTATATTTTCTCAATTCTCAGAAGTTATTTCACATCATGATAAGATCTCACTTTAAGAATTATTTATACTCATAAATTAGTGATTAGTTCTGATGTTAATATTGTTAAAATCTTCATTTCAATATCAATATGTAGTGAAACAACATGTCCTATGCTTCCTTCTGTGATAATGTGATAAGACTATTCTCTCAGGAATCATGGGACGCTAAATATGATAATGTGTATAAAGTCCCTAGCACAATCTGTGGCATATAGTAGTACTCAATAAATATTTTTCTTTAGTCCATCTTCATTCTCTGAGTCTCACTGAAAAAATAAAGAAACTAAACTAGATTATCTCAAAGACCTAAAAGATAGCCTATGTTTTTAATTTTAAAATATATTTAAGAGCCAAACAGTTTTTACTAGTGAGGGATGTAATTTGAAAGCATCCCCACTGTATAAGCTGGAGAGTTTTCTGCTACGTCTGCTGGTTTGAAGTTTATGAGTAGCCTTGGATAGCCATGACTCTTCATGATGTGCCTTGTTTCCACAAGGTCCAAGCATCTCTGAGTTAATGAATAGGAGAAAAATATTGGTTGCCTTTCAGACAGTCTTTTTGTCCTCTTTTATTATACCCTACTTTTGATCTTTGGCTATCGTTATTGCATAATATATTTGTCAAGTAAAAGATATGTTTCCATGTATTTATAAAAAATTAAAATTATACGTTTCCCCAATAAACTTATATACAGCAGTCTACTATTCTATGTGTAAAATAACCAATAATCTCCTATTCTGAGTTAAGATCTATGGTCTTAAGTTAACACACAAATACGTGGTATATGCTTGGTTTTGAACTATCCCTTTCCTTCATATTTGTCACAAGCATCTTGCATTCCAAATAAGTAATGGTCACTGTATATTATTATAAAGTTAATGCATCTTAGGACCATTTTGGTTTGTGTTGTACATCATCCTAGGCAGAACTGTCATCTTTGTGCTTGCAGCTGCTCTCAATCTGTCATCATAAATGATAAAAGAACTTTGGAGTCTTATTTTCTATTGTATATTATTGTCAGTACAAGAATGCAAGACCAGCATATCTTGGCTTGCTCACAAGACCCTTTATGAAGATAAGAACTTTACTAGAGAAGCAGGGAAACTTTACATTTATAAGTAAATAAATAAAACTGTAAAACTGTGAAAGTTTTGGCTTAATCCCGTTGGAATTTAACAGTCTAATTCTTACATTCAGATCACAATTTAATTTTTCAATTATTTTTAATTCTCATGATTCTTGGTCTCTGAAGTAGAACTGGTGTAATTTCTCAAATGGATATTTTTGAACACTTGTCAGAAAAATGTGAAGTAAATAACAATAAACAATGATTCTCCATAGGTTTCTCACATTTCTGCATGCCTTGTGAGCAAGGCATTAACTTCCCCATATTCTGGACTATTTTCCCAAGGATATTTCTATAGCAAGCATTCATGGAAGTAGAGATTATATCTCTTTCTGGAATAAATTTCAGGTTTACTTAGTGTCTGTCTCCAAAGCAAATGCCAAGAATGCTTATTGTCAAGTATAATAAAAACATCTTTCTTTAGGGGCTCCTGGGTGGCTCAGTCAGTTAAGCATCCAACTTTGGCCCAGGTCATGATCTCATGGTTCATGGGTTCGAGCCCTGCATCAGCCTCAGTCTGGAGCCTGTTTCAGATTCCGTGTTTCCCTCTCTCTCTGTCCCTTCCCCACTCGTGCTCTGTCTCTTTCTGTATCAAAAATAAACTATAAAAATTTTTTATTTAAAAAAAATCTCTCTCGGGGCACCTGGGTGGCTTAGGCGGTTAAGTGTCCGACTTTCGCTTAGGTCATGATCTCGCGGTTCGTGGGTTCGGGCCCCGCGTCGGGCTCTGTGCTGACTGCCAGCTCAGAGCCTGGAGCCTGTTTCAGTCTGTGACTCCCTCTCTCTCTGACCCTCCCTTGCTCACGCTGTCTCTCTCTCTCTCCTAGAAATAAATAAAACATTAAAAAAAAATCTCTCTCTAGAGCCACAGGGTTGACATGGTACTTCCTACTAGAAAAATTTGGAGTTTCTCGTGCATAATATTTCTCTCCTGTGATGCAACCCAGTGAGTGTACAGGCATCTATCCGCATCTGTCTCTGTGGTTCCTGAGAACTTAGGGGGGAAGGATGGAAATAAGTTGTAGCTCATAACATTTATTTTACCATAAGAAATAAAGTCCATTTTTTCCATCCCTAGATTCTTATTTCATAGAAAGCTCTTCTATGGAACTTTGACAAGTTATCTTGTTAGATTATAAGTAAGGTAGGATGAAGACTTTACACAATTCTTGGCAATATGTGTAAGAAAATGAAGAAGCAGCTTCTGAAGATTTCAGTGGAGAGTTTATTTTAGGAAGTCAAAAGCAGCCAAAACAAACAGCTAACAAAACACATGCTTACTTATGTTTATTTATATCCTTTTCTTGATTTTTAAAAATATATTTGCCAATAGGTTTTATGTAATATCAGTAGGTTTTATTGCTGTGAAAGGAAAAGTATCAATATTGTCATGAGGGAAATAAAATCTTTGGGAAAATATTAAGATATTTCCAAATAAACCAGAGAGAGAGAGAGAGAGTAAAATTTATTCTAAGTAATTGCTTATTCCAGGAAATATAAATAATACTTAAAATGGATATTAATTAGGACATGTCATTATTTAACTTTGTGTGCAGAGAAGTACATTCTAGGCTTCTTGAAATTGATTTATACAGACTAGGTATTAGGTTAAAGATCTGTGATTCTATATCCTAATTTTATTTTAATGGACTATTAGTACTTTCTTGGATTAAGATTGTAATGACTTAAATTTTACTTTTATATTTGTTTTGCATGCTTTTTGTCTACTTAATATTTATAGGTAACTTCCTCTAGTCTGACTTTTATAATTTTAGTAGAACTCTAATTTTATTCTAATAATCCACCATTCTCACATCACCATACACTTTATTAGGCCATGCAATTCTGTTTCCCTGGCTAATACTTCGTCTAGGAATGGGTATTTGATAACGTTTACATTAATGTCTGAGGGGTATCTTGGAACACTTCTGAAAATGCCTCTTTTAGTCTAAAAAAGAAATATGGAAGGAGATACTCTCTTTGTCTAATATGGTATGGTGTGTGGAATTGCAATAGCCATCATCATTATGGGGACTGTTAGTCTGAGGTTTTCATTGATATGATAGTAATCTCGTGAAGAGTGCAGAGAATTTGCTTATTGATGATGTCAAGTGACTGGACTAACCAACACTAGGGCTAATTATTCAGGCATGGCATACATGCATGAGATAATGAATTTCTTTACTACTAAAGTCACATTAATATAATTTTATAGATCTCTTACATGAAATTATGTGTGCATGTGTGTGTGTTGGGTATGTGTCTAGGAAAGTGAAAAGGGACTAAAGGTACTAAAGGGACATAGTGAAAATCTGACCAACCTGCAGACAAAGCTAAAATTGCCAGGTCATTTTTGAGGTCTATGATAGTCTTATCACATAAGGAACTTCATTAGGTCTGTACATTCTCAAAGATGATTTCGGGCTAATCATTCTAATTAGCTTCTGGAAAATACTAAGTAATATTAGTGTTCAAATTCTATATCTTTTTTTTAAATACTGTTGTATCTTTTATTCATAAAGAATCTTACTTAATTCACAGTTATTTCAAATGAATTAAGGGAAAGCTGTATTGGCTTAGACATAGGCAATAAAATGGAATTTTGCTTCTTATACCACTGCTTTTCTTCATTTTATGCAGCCATATTTAGGGTTGTTCCATGGAACCCCTAGAGCTCAATATAAAAATCACTGCAAAGTGGAAATTTGTGCCTGGGATTCTGGTTACAAACTTCAGACAAAATTAATTTTACCTCTGAGCCAGCCAATTTATGCTAGCATTATGTGTCCAGCATGTCCTCACTAAATATACTTAAACGATGGTGATAATTTCAGTATCATAACTAATAAGTCATTTGTCAAAGTTGGAATAGAAATTTTATCTTATGTTATATTGATTTTTAAAGCATATCCTTAATGTGATGGCTTGCTAATAAAACCAACTGGGTTATAGCAGATTTCAAGAAAAGCACCTGGTCAAACTCTCTTTATTGTAGTGAAGTCTGAGAATAAATGCTTTTGGATAAAGCATAATTTTAGGGGAGAGACAAAGAGGGTGAATGTTAAATAAAAACAAAACAAGCAAACAAAAAACATACTTTTTTTCCCCTTAGAGCAAATCTGTCTTTTATAAACTATCAAAGAGGAGGCTTTAGGAATTGGCCTCTACCATAGGTAATGAGACTTGTCTCTAAACAAAACAATTTCTGTCAGATATGAAGGAGGAAATTAAAAATCCCTAGCACTTGACATTTATTTCTGCATTGGTTAAAGTAAGAAAAGCGATATTCTATTGAATGTGAGGAGATGCTGAGTAAGTAAACGGGGGCGATTTAGAGCCATTCATCTCTAGTATTTTATTCAATTTACAATCTTGCAAAGAAATCAATAGGCCTAGTTCTCTTCTTGTCTCCCCTCATTCCGCTAGCCCCAGCGCCATTAATCTGAGTTTAATGGGCACAGTAGCTTCAATGGATGTTGTCTTTAAGGTAATGTAACCATTCATCCCCAGAATCACTAATCTCTATGCTTGGCCAATATGGTAACCTCTTGTTTTCTCAGACCCTCTGGAGACTAGCTAAAGCTCTAGTTTCTTATAGCTAAAATTCTCCCTCTTGTCCACTGAAAATCTTCTGATCAACTCTGCTTTCAGCCTTGAGACATAATAAATTTGTAGAAGTGTAGAGAGAATAGGCAGAGGAGATAAGACAATAAAGAAATAGTTTACATATTAGGATCTGCTTCACAAGCAGTTAAATATAATTAGCAATAAGTCATCGATCACTCAGCGCTTATTCTGTGGCAAAATCTGGGTTAAGCAATAATGCATTATCTCTTTTATTCATTGAGCTTAATTTTAAATCAAAGCTACTTTTCTACAACTAGACTGAATGCCTGGCTTGTGATTAACCTTCTGATCTCAGCTCCCCCTCCTTTCTCTCTTACTCACTAGACTCTGGCTTCACTCTCCCAAACCCCTTATTCTATGGGGATTTTATACTTCCTCTCTCTTTCCAGAAATCTCTTTCCCAGATATTTATAGGATTCAGATTTCATCTGCCAGGTCTCTGCTCAATTACAGTCTCCTCAGAAAAGTCTTCCTGATCACCCTCCTGAAAAGGACTCATCTTTTAGACATTCTTTATCACCCAAATCATGCCATTCCTTTCTCAATGTCTAATTCCAAAATAAAACACTATCAAAAAAGGGTTAGCTCCACAAGGCAAGATTTTTGTTTCCAGTGTTTATTAATGTGCATCTAGTGCCTGGAACAGTATCAGGAAAATGTTATTCTTCAAAGAAATATTTACTGAGTAAATGTGTAATAGAATATATAAATAAGGCATTCCAAATGATGATGATATCATTGGTTCCCTTCTTTTCACAGGTGAGAAAAATAAGAGTACTTGAGTTATGTTATTTTCTCAAGGTCATATGACTGGTGAAGGTTAAAATTATGTATCAAATTACCTCTGCCTAGCTTTCATTCCTTTAATCCTGTTACAGTTATTTGTGTCCCTATTTTTGGTTATGAAAATATGTGGCTCTGAACATTTGTATATATTTTTTTCTGCTGAATATGTACAAGGATTCTCTAAGATTTATATGTAGGATAGAAACAGGTGAATCATATGTGTTCACCTTATTTTAAGTTTGTTTATTTGAGAGAGAGAGAGAGAGAGAGAGAATCCCAAGCGGGCTCTGCACTGTCAATGAGGAGCCCGATGTGGTGCTGAGCTCACAAGGGAGGAGACGAAATCAAGAATTGGCTGCTTAACCAACTTAGGCACCCACATGCTCTGGTCTTCACCTTTTTTTTAACATTGCTAGATAATGCCAATTTTCCAAAATGGTTGTACCAGATTTTACTCCTACCAGAAAGCCATGAACTTTCATTTTGCACTTCAGCAATACTTAAATGTTCTTTCAAAACTGCAATATATTTGGTAGTTTTTTTTTTTTTTTAATTTTATGTCATTAGGGGCTCATGGGTAGCTCAGCTGGTTAAGTGGACAACTCTTGATTTCAGCTAAGGCCATGACCTCACCTTTGTGGGATTGAACTCCATATCCTCAGGCTCTGTGCTGACAGTGCAGAGCCTGCTTGGGATTCTCTTTCTCTCCCAATCTCTCTCTGCCCCTCCCCTGCTTGCTTTCTTGCGTATGCATGCACATGTATACATGTTCTCTCTCTCTCAAAGTAAAGAAATATTTTAAAAATTTGTGTCATTAAACATTTGAAATACTTTCTTATTCTGTGTTTGGCATTTTCAGTATCCAAAATTTTGTCGTCATCTTTATTTTCATGACATACTTCTATCTATCTACTATCTTATTCATTCATTCATCCATTCATTCATTTATTTGAGAGAGGGAGGCAGGTAGGCAGCAGAAGCAGGGAGGGAGAAACAGAATCTGAAGACAAGCTACATGCTCTGAGCTAGCTGTCAGCACAGAGCCTGATGCGAGGCTCGAACCTACAAACTGTGAGATAATGACCTAAGCCAAAGTCAGACGCCTAACCGACTCACGTCCCATGCAAACAATTTTCTTTCTGTATATATTTGTAGATGGCCTCTGGCCTAGTTATAGAGTTATAACTACAAAAAATATGACTCTTTGTCAGTCTCCAAATTTTGCAGAATCTTAAGTCTGTCTCCCCGTACTGCACAGGGCCAAGATCTTTTCTCTTGTCAGATCTTCTTGTTAAATTTCTTGCCATTTGGTTAGACTGTTCTGCAGTTTTTCTGATGGCATTAGCAGTTTCAAAGTCATCTTATGACTCTGGCTAGCAGTACCTTCTGATGCATTGGTTTGAGTAAATTTCTTTTTTCTGAGTTCAGTTCTGAATTCAGAAAATCCTGGGGGAGGATTTTGTTTTATACAGTATTGCTAGTTATTTTGGTTTTTTAAATTGTTTTAATTTAAAAGAAGTTTAATGTTTATCCATTTTTGAGAGACAGAGCATGAGCAAGGGAAGGGCAGAGAGAGAGGGAGACACAGAATCCAAACCAGGCTCCAGGCTCTGAGCTGTCAGCACAGAGCCCAATGCAGGACTCTGGCTCAGGAGCCATAAGATCATGATCTGAGCCAGAGTTAGATGCTTAACAGTTGAGCCACCCAGGCACCCTGCTATGTATTTTGAATGGGAAAGTGTTTTAGGTCATTTAAACTTCCATAGATCTCCATACCATATTTAGTTGGTAAACCTAATTATGCTTTTCCTCCTTTATTTACTTCTGAAAACTTAATAGCAATGAATGAAGTTTGAGCAATATATTAGAAGTAAAAGTATCACCGACCTTAGGAGCATTTTTTAATTGAGTCCCTATGAAGAGATAGATACATCTAAGTTTATATATCTAACATGAATATACTTAAAATCTCATTATTAACAATTCCCTTTTTTCTTTCCTACAAATATTCAAAATCCTATTGTGTTAGGTTATATTATAGTTGGGCTATGATTTTTATCTATTTTTTTTAAATGTTATTGGGTTTTTATTTTTTTTTTAATGTTTTATTTATTTCTAGGAGAGAGACAGATAGCGTGAGCAGGGGAGGGTCAGAGAGAGAGGGAGTCACAGACTGAAACAGGCTCCAGGCTCCGAGCTGGCAGTCAGCACAGAGCCCGATGCGGGGCTCGAACCCACGAACCGTGAGATCATGACCCAAGCGAAAGTCGGACACTTAACTGACTAAGCCACCCAGGCGCCCCTTAAAATGTTATTGGGTTTTTAAATACCCTTATTCTTTGTGATGAAAGAATTGTTTTATCATTTCATTAAGATAATTCAACTTATTTATATTTTGGATTGTTAATTTTTAGGCCAGCTGTGCAATGATACCGCTCAGAATTATTGCTTTTGTATTTTGTATTGTGGAGTTAATTAGCTTGTCTCTGGGATTCAGTGGCTTCCTCTGAGGTTTATTCTTTGTTTTACCAAAATATATCCATAAGTATTAAAATAAAAGATGCATAGGGGAAAACCTTCCTGAATACGTTTATGACTAGAAATTCTTTATTTCTCTCATTTGAATCTGGTAGGATACATATTTCCAGAGATAAATTATTTCCCTTCCTTTGGGACTTCTAGTGTTAAATATTACTGACAAACTTTGTAGGTGGTAATAATTTTTTCTTTGAATATTTTTAGGATTTTTTCCCATTATTCTTGATAGTTTGAAATACACTGGGATATTTCTAGCTGTATTCCTCTTATCATTCAATAAGCCTTTTTAATGTGAAGAATTATCATTTAATGTGGAAAATTTTCTTCTAATGCTTAGTTATTGATCTTTTCCATTTATTTTCATGTCTTCTCATTCTAAAAGTCATTTTTGAGGGGTGCCGGGGTAGCTCAGTTAAGTGTCCTACTTTTGATTTTGGCTCAGTCATGATCTTATGGTTCCTATGATTGAGCCCCTTGCCAGCTCAATTGCCCTCTGTGCTGACAGCTCCAGGAACTGGCTTGGGATTCTCTCTCTCTCTCGGTCTCTCTCTCGGTCTCTCTCTGCCATTCCTCCACTCACTTGCTCTCTCTCTCAAAAATAAGCTGTAACAATAATAAAAGTCATTTTTTATTCATATCAGCCATTTTGAATTTATCCTCAGTCTCTTAGATTTGCTTTCTTTTCTCCTCTTTTGTCCCTTTTCTATAGGTTATGACAGAGGTCCTAAATTTTATCACAACTCTTGTGTTTGTTTTAACATTTGACCATCATAATATTGATTGCCAAGGATTCTTCTCCCTTTTTTTCCTTTTTAAAACCAGCAAATTCTTATTTGATACAAGCATTATCTTTTTAAAAAAGTTTTTTTTTATTTTTTAAATGTTAAAAAAAAATTTTTTTATGTTTTATTTATTCCTGAGAGAGAGAGAGAGAGACATCGTGAGCAGGGGAGGTCCAGAGAGAAAGGGAGATACAGAATATGAAACAGGCTCCAGGCTGTGAGCTGGCTGTTAGCACAGAACCCGACGCGAGGCTCAAACCCACAAACCGTGAGATTATGACCTGAGCTGAAGTCGGACGCCTAACTGACTGATCCACCCAGGTGCCCCGATTTTCTTCAATGTTTTATTTATTCCTGAGAGAGTGAGAGACAGCGTGAGCAGGGGAGGATCAGAGAGAGAGGGAGACACAGACTCTGAAACAGGCTCCAGGCTCTGAGCTGGCAGCACAGAGCCAGACTCGGGGCTCGAATCCACAAACCGCGAGATCATGACCTGAGCTGAAGTTGGACGCTCAACTAACTGAGCCACCTAGGTGCCCCAAAAAGTTTCAGTTTATAAATTTATTTTGAGAGAGAAAGAGAGCACTAGGAGGGGAGGGGCAGAGGAAAAGGGAGAGAGGGAGAGAATCCCGAGAAGGCTCCACACTGTCAATGCAGAGCCCTGTGCAGGACTCAATCTCACAAACCCGAGGGATCAGGACCTAAGTTGAAAACAAGAGTCAGACCCTTAACTGACTGAGCCGCTGAGGCGCCCCAATTCGAGCATTATCTTAAAAAATAATATCTTTGAAGATACTAATTAGAATCTTTTCAAGTATTTCTTTTTCCCAGGTTGTTTTATTTCGTTTAGGTTTACATTGGTTCTTATTTTGAAAGCTTTTAATTCCCTTCAATTTCCTGTTTGTAATGAATGATGATTTTGATGAACATAAGTGGCTTGGTAGTTTTTATCTGCTTTTGTTGGCCCTTCCTTTTAATGTCTGTGTGTCTCTGGGTGGATCCCATCACAAGACATGTTTCACCTCAGGCAGAAGGGCACTCAGTCCTCTCACGCCCAGTTGCCAAAATTGGGACCCCCTCCCCATCTGCAGATTCAGGGATTTCTAGGAAAATCTCTCTGATTGGTTAGAATGTATTTCTCTAATTCAGCGCAGTATGAAACCTTACCACTGAGTGTCAGTTGGATGGAAGGGGTTTTGGGAGGCTACAGGACCATTTTTTTCAAGTCACTTATTCGTGGGTAAACTCCATCAGTGAAAACTTTCCCAGCTCAACTACAGTCTTATTACAGGGCTCTGAGCTGTGATTCACTGTGTTGCAGTATTTCAGTCAATTTGATACTTATCTGTATGTCAGTTCATAGAAACTCTTCAAAATCTTTGGTATTCTTATGGTATGGCCTTCCCATTCTTAGTCTTTCTTAGCTAACTGTATTTAGTTGTGCTAGACATGTTAATGAGGTTTGGAGAGAAAAACTAAACTTTTGAGTTTTCTCTATTTTCTTAAAATGTAATTATTAAAACTCTATGTCCTACAAATATAATTTTATTCTTGAGAATTCAGTGGAATATGGGTGTCTAATCCCACAACATCATTTGCTAATCTTTGAAGAAACTTCAATTGACTATCTTCGAAGGCAGACATTGTACAAATATTGTACAAAACAACACAAAATGCACTGAAAGCACAACTTAATAAACACTTTGAATCATATCAATAAATCCATGGTACTCCTTAATTTTTAAATGTAAAGCAATCTCATTATTGGTCATAACTTCTACATAATTTCTGTATAGCATCAAAAGGGAATTAAATTAACATCAAAATTATTTCCATCTCAAACATAAAATTATATGTAAAGATAGTCTAGATATATAAATGGAAAATAAAATCTTTTTAAGTTACATACATAGGTAAACAATTAGTGGGGAAGATCTCATGTTTCTCAATTCCTGAATTGGAACAAAGAATACCATAAGATGTCAGAAATTTAGCAACTAATGTATGGATTTCATACAGTTTCAAAGAAACTTGCAATGTCATTTACTTACCTTGATAAAAAGATTTTAGTGTCATTCTGACAGAGTATAGAGGTGGGACCATAGAAGTAAATTCTGACCAACAATGAGTAACAAGGGGTTTACTCTTTATTATATAAATATATTATATACTTATAGTAGCTAAAATATATGGTATTTTCATTATAATAAATAATTTTATTTTATTCAGAATGCTTTACTCATCAATAGATAAGAGCTACAAGTAGTTAGAAGTCACAACAACAAAAAGCTAATTGATATTATGTATTCTAACAAGAGATATAAATTCCAGAGGGATTAGCAAGTTTAACATAAAAAATGCTGAATAGCAAGAAGATATTAGGGAAGAATATTTACCAAGTGACTTGTAGGAAAAAAATAAACCTTTCTATGCTTATAAGCAAAGGAAGAAATCAGAGGAAATGAACAAAAAGATTTAAAACATCACTAGAAAGTTAAAAAAGGAAACAACAGTCTTGGAAATTATATATAATAATTAGTTAAATAGTAACTATGAAGAAATAGAGCTAAATAAGGAAAATATATGCAGAATGGATAGGAATGTAATGTCAACAAATAACTGGAACACAAATATAGTTGAAATATTTGACATAACCTAATTACATAAATGCAAGTGGAAACCATTTAAGGGTACTATTCAAAAATTATTTTACTGTTTTAATTTTTATATTATTCATATACAATAAAATGCACAGATTTTTAAGTATATATTTTTATTATTTTAACAAATTATACAGATTTTTCTGTGACCATGATTACACATGTGATATTCCAATCCCAACTAACACATAGAACATTACCATTACCCCCAGAAAAATCCCCTCATGTCCCTTACTAATCAATCTCTTCCCTTTCTCAGAGGCAAAGCCTGTTGCTGTCTTATCACCATAGTTGAGTTGGAGCTCATATATATGGAATTATATTGCATGCATAATCCCCACCCTACGTTCTTTTACTGAAAATAATACGTCAATAATTTATTCCTTTTAATTGCTGAATATTATTGCCATAAGTATTGCCCTTGTATGCACATACCTACATTTCTTTTTAATACATTTACCTGTGTAATTATTAGCCATACTGGTTATTTTGTTTATTATTATGAATAAATTTGCTCTATGCATTGATGCGTTTTCATTCTTCTTGACTAAATACCTAGCAGTGGACTTTCTGGGTTATTGTTAGTATGTGTTTGACTCTATGAGACATTGCCAAATAGCATAGCCAGAGTTTTTTTGTTTTCTTAATGTTTTTAATTTATTTCTGAGAGACAGAAAGAGGGAGAGAGAGAGAGAGAGAGACAGCATGAGCAAGGGAGGGTCAGAGAGAGAGGAAGACACAGAATCCGAAACAGGCTGCAGCCTCTGAGCTGTCAGCACAGAGCCCGACACGGGGTTCAAACCCACAAACAGTGAGATCATGACTTGAGCCGAAGTCAGATGCCCAACCGACTGAACCACCCAGGCGCCCCTAGCATAGCAAGAGTTTTTGTTTCCAGTCTTACTATTGTCTTCTTATAAACTTTGACCTTTATGATAGGTTCGATTGCATCTTATTGTGGATTCAATTTCCATTTTCTTGATGGCTAAAACTGTGGAACGTATTTTCATGTAGTCACTAGCTATTTCTGTATTGTCATTTGTAACTTATTGATGATTTTTACCCATTTTTTTATTGTTGTCTGGTATTTTATTAATGACTGGTAGGAGTTCTTATATAATCTAAATAAAATTTTTTTTGTCAGGCAGGTATTATAGGTACTTGGTATCAGTTTACAGATGATTTTTCTTTTATCTAAGTGTCTTTTTGAAAAAAACTGATGGCTTAGATTTTTAAAAGTCAGATGTGTCAAATTTTCTTTTTATATGTACAGCTTTTTGAATTCTAACGAATATATTCCTACCCCAAGTTCACAGAGACTCCTTATATTTTCTTCCAAAAGCTTTATAGTTGGAGTTTATAGATTTATGTCTGTAATATATATTGAATTAATTTTTCTAAATGTTACAAAGTAGAGGTTGAGATGATGGCCCTTTTTTCCCCTATGTCAATAACAAGTTGTTTCAGCACTATTATTGAAACAACTATATTTTTCTCATTTAACTACCTTGGAACCGTTGTCAAAAACCAATTGACTGGATTTCTGTGGACATATTTCTGTACTCTGTACTTGTTTTATTGATCTATTATCTATCTTTATGCCAATACCACACTGATGTAATTAATGTAGCTTTATACTAAACCCTGAAAGCCCACATAGTGTTCTTCTCTTTGAAGATTATTATGACTATTTTAAACTTGAAAGATAAGCTTTATGAATTTTAAAACAGTGTTAGAATTGCAGAAAAGCTGCAGATAGTAAAGGTTTCCCATATATGCCATTCACAAATTTTCTAATTATTAACATTTGACATCACTATGGTACATTGTCACAGCTAATGAACTAATATTGATGCATCAGTATTAACTAGAATTTATAGTTTATTCATTTTTTTTTTAATTCACCTTCTGCCCTTTTTACATTCCAGGATAGCATCTGGAACACCACGTTACATTTAATTGTCATTTCTCCTTTGGCTCCCGTAGACTGATTTTTTCTGACCTCTCTTCTCTTTATTGAAGATGATACTCAGTTTTAGGAGTACAGGTAGATATTTTGCAGAATGGCCCTCATTTGTGTTGTCTGATGCTTTTCCTATTAGTAGAACAGTTTCTTTCATTCATTCATTCATTCATTCATTCATTCATTCATTCATTCATTCATTCACTCATATATTGAGGCAGATTAGAGAGATTAACTGCCATTCTCCTCACATTATGTTAAGAGCACATGTTCTTAATGTGACTTGTCATTGTTGATGCTAACTTTGATCACCTGGATGAGGTAATGATTGTCAGGTTTCTTCACTGTGAAGTTATTCTTTCTTTCCTCTTTCCACACTATGGTCTTTGGAAGGAAGTTAGTAAATGCAAGCTATGTTTAAGAGTTGGGAAATTTTGCTCTATCTCAATTAGAGCTAATAGTCTAGGACTTTTTCCACTGTCATATAAATGTGAAAATAAAGTTTAAAAATGTCTACCAAAAAAACTCCACAATGCTATTATTTCAGCTGTGATTCCATTGAATTTATAGGCAAATATGGAGAATTGATATCGTAGCTGTACTGAGTCTTCCACTCAATGACATCCATATCTTTCCATTTACTTTGGTCTTTTAAAATTCCTTTTATCAGGGGCACCTGGGTGGGTTAGTCGGTTAAGCGTCCGACTTTCGCTTAGGTCATGATCTCGCTGTTCGTGGGTTCGAGCCCTGTGTTGGGCTCTGTGCTGACTGCCAGCTCAGAACCTGGAGCTTATTTCAGAGTCTGTGTCTCTCTCTCTGACCCTTCCCTGTTCACGCTGTCTCTCTCTCTCTCTCTCTCTCTCTCCTAGAAATAAATAAATAAATAAAATATTTTTAAAAATCCTTTTATCAGTGTTTTATGGCTTTAAGTATAGCGAACTTACATAATTTTCTTTAAATATACTTCTGTATGTCTTTTTTCTATGCTACTTTCAATGTATTTTTCTAGTCTTATCTATTTTTTAGGGTCTACATTACAGCCTTGGGAAGATGTGTTAAAATGGGTAACCTCACCTTTATCCTGATGTTAGGAGACAGTTATTCATCATATCAAGATTTAATATATTTCCAGTAGGTTTGGGAAGTTTATTTCTATGCACAGAAATTTTTACCGAATGAGTGTAGAATTTTGACAAATGCCTTTTCCGTAACTATTGAGGTGAACATATGATATTTCTTTTTTTGTTCCCTTGAGGTCTAATTTACATTGATTTTTAAATATGGAATCAAACTGTCATTCTTGAATAATACCTACTAGTATTTAATGTATTAAGCTTTTAATTTTTAATATATTGTTATATTTGATTTGATAAAATTTTAAAGATTTTTATTTTTCTGCTTATGAATTATTCGGAATAAGTATTATGATGGCCTCAAAAATCAACTGAGTAGTATTTCCTTCCTCCATTATATGATTGATTTTAACCTTTTCTTTTTTCTAATACAAGCATTTAAAACTGTTAATCTTCCTTTACTACTGTTAGAGCAGCATCTCACAAAGTTTGCTCTATTTTGTTTTCATTATCATTTCATTTAAATGATTTTTAAAATTCCCCTTGTGATTTCTTCTTTGACTTATAAATATTGTTTTTAAAATTTATTATTACTTATATAACAAGTGTTGAAATATTTGGCTTTATATTTTTCTTTTTATTTGTAATGTAAGATTTTTATAGTTATAAAATATGCTATTTTTTAGTTTATTTATTTTGAGAGAGAAAGAGAGCACAAATGGAGAGTGGAAGAGTGAAAGAGAGAGTCAGTCAGAGAGTCTCTTAAAAAGGTTCTGCACTATCAGCACAAAGCCCAGTGCAGGGCTTGAACTCACGAACCATGAGTTCATGACCTGAGCCAAAGTCAAGAGCCAGACCCCTAACTAACTGAGCCAAGCAGGTGCTTCTAAAATGTGCTATTTCAGTTGTATGAATTTTATTATTTTATGCCCCAGCATGTGGTCTGTCTTTGTGAACAATCAATGAACATGAAAAGAATATTGTGGTCTGTAGTTACTCCATAGAATATTTTATAACAGTTATAATTGGTTTGGAATGTTATTCAAATCTAAATATTTGCTGAGTTGAAAGTACTTGTTCTATCAATTACTGAGAATTAGGTGCTAAAATTTTCAAATATAATTGTATATTTTCTATTTTCCCTTTATTTTTGTCGCTTTTTATTTCATACAGTCTGAGACTCTACTTTTTAAAAAAATGTTCTTATTTTGATATATAGTACACTCTTATGTAAGCAAGGTATGGGCAGGGGGAGAGGAAGAGAGAGAATACCAAGCAGGCTCTGTGCTGTCAGTGCTCTTGCTGGATCTCACCAGCCAGGAGATCATGACATAAGATGAAATCAAGAGTTAGGTGGTTGCTCAACCAACTGAGCCTCCCAGGCTCCTCAGACCCTCTATTATCAGGTGTATAAAAATGTAGAATTGTTAGATCTTGATTAATTGCCCTTTCTGTCATTATGGGATGATCTTTAACTCTGGTAATACAACTCCTCTTAAGGTCTACCTTCCTGATAACTAATATAGTCATAACAGCTTATTTACACTTGGTGTTTCCATGGTAACTTCCATGGTAACTTTCCTCCCTTTATACGCAGATTCTTTTTCACTTAAGCCTAAGCAATACCCTTTTAACATTTTTATGTGGGCAACATGTAGTCTCTGTTTTCATTGATTAGAAATTTGTTTCATGATTCTTTTATTTTTGAAAAATAATAGTTTCTGTAGATATAGAACTCTAGATTTTTAGTTTCCTATTTTTGGGTACTTTAAAGCTGTTTTGTGTTTTTCAGTTCTTTTTAGGGTTGCTTTTCTGTATGTTATGTTTTTTTTCTCTCTCTCTCTGATTACTTTTAGTACTTACTATCTTTACATTTTAGTATTTTTGGTTTGCTCTTCTCCTATACATTGTATTCTGTTTTTATCTTGCTTATAAGATGGATCTGTCTATGCCATTTGTTTACAGTTTGGAAAATTTTTGACTAATTTATCACCTTTGTTTCTGCCTCTTTCTTGCTCTTATTTCCTTCTAGGACTCTGGAAATCAGACTGCTTGACAATCTTACTAGGACATTTGGGATCTCCTTACTGTTTTTCAAAATTTTTTCTCATTGCACTTCTGTTTGGATATCTATTAACTAACATTCAAATTTGCTGAACTTTGTTTTATCCAATCTACTCTCAGTTACACCTAATGAATTTTGATTCTAGGAATTAATGTTTTCACTTCTAGGATTATTACTACTTTGTAGCTACCATAACTCTCCTGAAATTTCTACTCTTTTTTTTCTCATATAAATGTTCCTCTATAGATTTTTAAAAACATATTTTTCATACCTATTTTAAAATTCTCATTTGCCATCCCTAACATTTGTGTATCTCTGAATGCATTTCTATTTGTTGATTTCTTTTATTGTGACTGTGTCATTTTCTACTTGTTTTGCATATGTAGTAATTATTATATATTGAGCATCTTAAGATTCTGGGTTTTGTTACTTTCCTCTGAAACATGATGAGTTTTATTGTAACAGGAAATTAATGTATGAACTAATCACCTTGATCTTGTGGATGATTAGTGTTAAGCTTCGTTATTATTGGCCTAGGGTATATCCCACACTTTTGGCCTGTGGTATTAATCTTTCTAGGTTTTTGTGTAATTGGCAAGAATCAGTGTAAACTTTGTCTGCTTTGGTCAGCTGTGGAAATCTCTCCTAAGCTCTGTTAGCTTTCTAGCTCTTGCTTCCCTTCAGAGATCCTTGGAAAATTGCCCAACAAAATATACATCTCAGTGTTAGGTTTTGAGGTGAGTTTATATGCACATGGTGCACTTTTCTCCATGAGATTTTTTACTGGGATTTGCTTCCTTAATTTCTAGCTGTTCTGGTAGTTGTCACCCAACAAGTCATGGTGCTTTGCTTTACATGGTTCTACGAAATGGCCTCAGGGGAAAAATGTATTAAATGTTGATCTTGGGGCACCTGAGTGGCTCAGTCGGTTGAGCATCCAGCTTTGGCTCAGGTCATGATCATGCAGTGCGTGTGGTCGAGCCCCACACAGGGCTCTGTGCTGACAGCTCAGAGCCTGGAGCCTTCGGATTCTGTGTCTCCCTCTCTGCCCCTCCCCTGGTCATGTTCTGTCTGTCTGTCTCTCTCTCTCTCAAAAGTAAATAAACATTAAAAACATTTAAATATTGATCTCACCTCCTACAGTTCCCTTTCTTTAAAGAGTCACACCCCTATTAGTTTCTGCCTTCTTTTAGTAACTCTCAAGCGTAAACAGTCCTCTTCCTAGCATCCTTTTTTGAAATTTAGAATTCTTACTGGTGAGATAGTCCAGGAAAGACTATTCTGCCCTTTCCAGTAGCTAAAATTTCTGGAGTGCTGTATTTGTCAATTATTATTTCCCAATCATTTACTCATCCCCTAAAAAGATTAATGCCCACTGTTCCAGTAAAAATAATAATACAAATTACTACTTGTGAGTCTCTTTTGAAAAACAGGTGTTCAGGTATTTTGCTGTAGTATTTCATTTCTGGGTGTCTGTTTAAGGAAATTTACCCCAAAATGGAAAAATAATATTTTTCAGGGTGGTATAAATCAACATTATTAACAATGTAAAGGTTGGAAAAATATATCAATATAAATATATTTAAATAAAATATTCATCTACTCAATAAAATATGATGTAGCCATCAACACAATTATTTTGAAGCTAGTTAGATAACATGAAAAAGTCATTATATTAAAAATTAAACAAGATTTCTAAACTTGTAGGTGTGAGTGCATGTGTGTAGGTGTTTGGTGTGTGTGTGTAATGATTCTTCATTATAAATGCCTATAAAGCCTTGCTGATACAATACATAAATCTTACTTTTTATTTTTTTAAATGTTTACTTATTTATTTTTGAGAAAGGGAGACAGAGAGAGAGTGAGACTGATTTGGGGCAGAGAGAGAGGAAGAGAGAGAGAATCCCAAGCAGGCTTCACACGGTCTGTACCGAGTCCAATGTGGGGATTAATCTCACAAACCATGAGATCATGACCTGAGCTGAAACCAAGAGTTGGATGCTTGACTGATTAAGCCACCCAGACACCCTAATATATAAACCTTATGACAGAAAAACATCTCTGATGGAAATGGACAATATTCTGTCACAGACTACCGCTGAATTAATATTTTTTAGCTCCATGTATTTTTTCTTTTTCCCTTTATTTTCCAAATTCTTTGCAATATAATTATTCCTCTTAATAAAAAGAAAATTTTAAAATAAATTACTATAATGACAGTAAAGACTTTATGCTGATTTTTATAAATTCTCCACTTCTATTTATGAACAGAATATATTTAATTCCTGTACTTGATATTTAAAAGTCAAGTTTTTTCCTCTCCACAATCTGTCAGTGTCTCACTTGAGTAATGCACTTGATTAAACAAATGGATTATACCTAAGTTTGGTCTAGCGGAGTGATGGCCCATCAATACTGGTTACATGGTTTCACTATAGATCTTCGATTTTGAGAATTTTAGCTTGACTTCTTCTTTATTTGAATATGAGGTTTTAGTTTTCTATTGTTGTACAATGAATTACAACAATTTCAGTGGCTTCATTCATTTTCTTTCGATTCTATAGGTCAGAAGTTTTGGCACAATATGGCTAGTTCTCAGCTTAGGGTCTCAGAAAGCTAAAATTGAGATATCAGCCAGATGTATTCTCATCAGTAGCTTAGGGTCTTTTGCCAAGCTCATGGGGTTGTGATAATTCAGTTCCTTCTGGCTGTCATCCAGTTACTTTCAGTTCCTGGAGGCCACCTGCATTCCTTTCCATGTGACTCCATTCCAAAGCCAACAATATCAGACTTTTGCATCAAATCCCTTTCACACCTTGAGTCTCTGACTTCATCTCTGACCTCTGGACTCAGATTTAAAGAGCTCATGTGACTAAATTCAGTTGTGCATGTACAACAGACTCATCATGGGAACAAAATCCATCATGTAAGAGGGTGTGTACATCAGAGAATGGGAATTGGAGAGGCATCTAGAATTCTGTACGTCAATGGTATAAACAGCGAAAATATTTTAACCATTAAGGGGTCAAAATATATATCAAAGTGGGTCAGGTTGTAATATTTTTTGTTCCTTTATAGTTATGGGCTCTCTCTCTCTGTGGCTCTTTTCTCACAGGACTCTCTTCCCCATTTCTTGCTGCTCTGACAGCCTCAACTCTAGGGTCTGGCTTCTTAATTCCATAGTTTTTGGCTGCCTCCTTCTGCTCTGCTTTTCACACCCAGCTGGGATATATCGCCAGGGGAAAAAACTGTCAACATGTGCATCTCATTCACTATATTTTCCATCTTTTGAGGGTTAAAGCCCTTTATTTTCTGCAAGGTTTTAGTAACTTTCCAGGGCTTTGAAACAGTTTAAGACATATTTTCTCAATGTTACAATTACTAAGGCTGGCCAGGTAGTACAGTATAGGCTATTTTGCTGTTATCAGAAGCTGGAATTTACAGAGTGGCATTAACTAGTGCCCACATTTTTAAAATAAATAATATTATCTGTTTTGTTCTTAAAAATTTACTGTTATATTAGGAACTATAGCTTAGGAGCACCTACGTGGCTCAGTCAGTTCAGCCTCTGACTTCGGCTCAAGTCATGATCTGGTGGTCTGTGAGTTTGAGCTCCACATCTGGCTCGCTGCTGTCGGCACAGAACCCACTTCAGATTGTCTGTCTACCTCTCTGTCTACCTTCCCCATATTTGTGCTCTCCCCAAAACTAAAGAAAATAATTTAAAAAAGTAACTATAGCTTAAATACTTTGCATAAAATGTAGGGACCGCCAAAATGATTTTTGTTTGCTTTTTGTGATTTTGCACTGTGGAGCCACTGCTCACAGGCTTGGCCAAATAATGATAGGTTGCATACAGAGATACAGGGAATGAACCCCTCTTTATATCTCTGACAAGCAAGAGACTTAATTTCTGTTTTAAGTCTCATCTCAAAGAATCACTGATTTCCACATAAGTTGTTAGGAATTCCACATCTACTCAATCGAGTTAATATGACAGTATTTACCTCCTTTAAAAACACTAATAAGTACAACACAAATATACTATATATCTAATTTTAGCACTTAAGACCAAAACAACATTATATCCTTCTAATAAATTTATTTTTCCTTAGGATTCATAATAAAGATTATTATCCTATTACTGCAAACTTGAACTTATGCAAAGTGAGATGTTAGCAATACTGTTGCCATTATAAAATTCTTTAGGTGAATTAATTTTTTTCAATATGATAAAAAAAACAAAATATAGAAATAAAATTTAACTCTTGTGCACATAAGCACTGAGTATTATATGTAAGTGATGAATTACTATATTCTACTACTGGAACCATTACTATACTATATGTTAACTAACTTGGATTTAAATAAAAGTAAATTTAATATCATATTTGATGTTACATAGCAATTCTTTTTTTTTTTTAATTCTTTTTTTTAATTTATTTCTAGGAGAGAGATAGCGTGAGCAGGGGAGGGTCAGAGAGAGAGGGAGTCACAGACTGAAACAGGCTCCAGGCTCTGAGCTGGCAGTCAGCACACAGCCCGACACGAGGCTCGAACCCATGAACCGCGAGATCATGACCTAAGCGAAAGTCGGACGCTTAACCGACTAAGCCACCCAGGCGCCCCGATGTTACATAGCAATTCTTATGTGTAATCCCCAACTTGGCAATTTATTACAATGAAAATTCTTAAGTCCTTGAGTTTTTTAAAACAAATTTGAAGATATATAAGACACATACTATTAAATATTGTACCATCTATTTTATGTATTAGGTTATACTTGAGAAATAGGCTTCTGTTAACAAATAATAAAGCTGGAAAACTGTGAGTCAATCTCAACCCCTCAAGAATCTATCCCTCTTATGTTTTGTAGGCATTTATATCACTCCCTTTTCAGTAAGTTGAAGAACATATGTCATTGTGTGATAATCCCTGTCCCGAGCATGAAGAAATCCATGTTCTTCACCTGTCTTTGATCAGTCAGTAAGACCTGTCCCTTCTAGTTTTGGAATGATTTTCAAATCTGAGGCTTTTGCCAATTCTGTCTGCTGTTGACTTACTTTATCTCTTAAAATGAAAGATTATAATAGTCCAGTTACTTTTATCTGATGTCAACCCTACAATTCCTTTTAAAGCATTCTTCAAATGGTTCCCACATTAATCTTTAAAAAGTTTCTCTTTTTAACTTTTAGGCCAGTGTCTCTTGCACATTTACCCTAGTAAAATTCCTAACATAGAATAGGTCTTCAGTGGAAATAAGCTGCTTAAAGCACTTCGGCACTTACTCACTGCTTGAATAGAGGTGCCTCCATCAGCTGGCTACCTCTCAAGCCTTATCCTCCCCTCAGTCTCTCACATCCTTTGATCCACGACTACTTATAATTTCCCACACATAATATCATAAATCTTAGGAATATTTCTGATTATTATTTTTATCAATATGACGGTAATATTGGTTTAAACACATTTGGACTGCTTATGTTAAATATAATTTAAATTGGTTCATTAAATCATTGTACTTAGTAGGAAAGAACTGTTAAAAAATTACATAAAGTGATTATTAATAGATTTCTAGTAGATTAAAAATTTTTAATCTTTGAAGTTTAATTCTTTTTCACTTTAATTAGAATGTCAGTGTTTGAAGATTTATTTGAAAAATACAATGTATTTTTAGTAACGTAATTTCAAATCTTAATGATCTACATTCATGTCACTTTTTGAAGTATTCTAATAGATACTTGGACATTGAGATATATAAAATAATGTGGATTTGATTGACATTTATACTGTTGTCAGCAGTGTTTATTGAATGTATGTGCAATACCAGGCATTATAAGTTAATAGACAAGACATTTAAAATATTTTTTCTTTACCTTCAGATTAAAACCAACTAAGGTAAGACAGAGATGTGTAGAAGTTTCTGAGAAGGCATGATTAAAAAGTAGTTAGCACTTTCATTTATCTACAAGTGATCTAGGTTTCAAATAGATCAGATAAAGACTTCCTTGAGTGAGGTGAGTTTTGAATGTTTGTGGTGGATGTTAGGCATCAAATTGGTGAAGAAAGGAAAATGTCAATTTTTTTCTTAGGGTATCATTTTATACTGTGGAGCTTAGTGTAAGATAGATCTCATATGGGCTCAGTCTGACCAGTTATTACATAAGTTGAAAATAATTCTTAACAGGTTGTTTCCAGCATCCAAAGCATATCCTCTCATCAAATGGAATCAAATGGAAACCGGATGAGTTCTGGGCTATGAACAGGGCCCCATCTGTTTTTCAGTCATGCCCCAAATCAGATTGAACTAACAGTACTGATTGGGGTTTTCTTTGGCATCAGGACTTCTTTTTTAACACCTAATTTAGAGTCTATGGCTCCCTGAGGCAGCCTGGGAAGCTTTCTTAGCTTTGATTTTTGTTATGTGTGAAATCACCACCAACTGCCTTCCCAGACAATACCAAAGTTCTACTTATTTGCATTTATCCTGACAGCCTCTAGCCATTTTTTTTAATCTCAATCCATGGTGGTAACGTGTACTTCATTGAATTCTTTCTGTTGCATTTTAATTTTATGGTTTTTATTTTATGGGGAGTTGGAGGTAGAAATATGGGTAAAAATAGTGAGGAGAATAGCCTATACATGCCGCCATTGAAATAAAGACCTATCTTAATTCTTCAGAGACTTTCTTGGCTATCTTAGTTTAAAGGGATACTCCAGAATCAAGCAGCACTTTTAACTTTCAGTACTACATTCTGAAGTATGACAGAGACAGTCGTCACCCAGATAATCCTGAGGATAAAGAAGAGTTTCAACTCATATTTTCCTTCTAAAGAAATACGAACTCACAGCATTTTTCAGTATGGCTGACTAGATATCCTTAATGATTCTACTAAAGAAAATAAATAAATATTGAGTAAAACATAAAGAACACATTGTGTGGCAATATGGAACCTTCAGAGAACTGCTGGATGAGGAAGTACATAAAGCAAATGAAAATGAGGAAAGTTGAATTTCAAAGCCTGCTTCTGTCCTGAAGTTTTCTCCTGTTTTCTGAGATTATTTTACTGTACTTGGAGATCCACTTCTGTTCCTGAGATCCACTTTGATGGCTGCATGGAGAAGGTTATAAAGCCTTGGACCTCCCCAGGGGGAGGTGTACTATAAAACCCTTGCATAAAGCTGTGGTCTTCATCATTTATATTTTGCTATAAGGCAGAAGGTGCTGAATAGGTAATATATGTCATTCATGATAACTTAAAACCACAATGTGGCCCACCTAGAGGTTTTTGTTCTGAATTCATACTATCTATAGGGCTTAAAAATCTCACTGAGAGAACTTATTTTTTTCCATTTACAAATTTTTTTTAGTTTTATTTTTTTACAAATAGTTTATTGTCAAGTTGGTTTCCCTATATCACCCAGTGCTCATCCCCACAAGTGCCCTCCTCCATGTCCATGTCCATCTCCCCTCTCCACCCTCACACCCATCATCCTCAGTTTGTTCTCAGCATTCAAGAGTCTCTCATTTTTTGCTTCTCTCCCTCTCTCACTATTTCCCCCCTTCTCCCCCATGGTCCTCTGTTAAGTTCCTCCTAATCCTCCTATACATGCAAACATATGATAATTGTCCTTCTCTGCCTGACTTATTTCGCTCAGCATAACACTCTCAAGGGCCATCCATGTTGCTACATGTGGCCAGATTTCATTCTTTCTCATTGCCACATAGTATTCCATCGTATAGATAAACCACATCTTCTTGATCCATTCATCCGTTGATGGACACTTAGGCTCTTTCCATGTTTTGGCTATTGTTGAGAGTGCTGCTATGAACATTGGGGTACATGTGCTCCTATGTATCAGCACTCCTGTATTCCTTTGGTAAATTCCTAGCAGTGCTACTGCTGGGTCATAGGGGAGTTCTACTGTTAATTTTTTGAGGAACCTCCACACTGTTTTCCAGAGGGGTTGCACCAGTTTTCATTCCCACCAGCAGTGTAGGAGGGTGCCCGTTTCTCCACATCCTCGCCAGCATCTAGAATTCTCTGATTTGCTCATTTTAGCCACTCTGACTGGTGTGAGGGGGTATCTCAATGTGGTTTTGATCTGTATTTCCCTGATGAGGAGGGATGCTGAGCATCATGTCATGTGTCTGTTGGCCATCTGGATGTCCTCTGTGGAGAAGTGTCTATTTATATCTTCTGCCCATTTCTTCACTGGGTTGTTTGTTTTCTGGGTGTGGAGTTTGGTGAGCTCCTTATAGATTTTGGATATTAACCCTTTATCTGATATGTCATTTGTAACTATTTTTTCCCATTCCGTTGATTGCCTATTAGTTTTATGGATTGTTTCCTTGGCCGTGCAGAAGCTTTTAATCTTGATGAGGTCCCAATAGTTTATTTTTGCTCTTGATTCCCTTGCTTTTGGGGATGTGTCAAGTAAGAAGTTGCTGCGGTGGAGGTCAAGGAGGTTGTTTCCCGCTTTCTCCTCTAGGGTTTTGATGGTTTCCTGTCTCGTGCTCAGGTCCTTTATCCATTTTGAGTTTATTTTTGTGCATGGTGTGAGAAAATGATCTCGTTTCATTCTTCTGCATGTTGCTGTCCAATTCTCCCAACACCATCTGTTAAAAAGGCTGTCTTTTTCCACTGGATATTCTTTCCTGCTTTGTCAAAGATTAGTAGGCTGTATACTTTGGGTCCAGCTCTGAGTTCTCAGTTCTATTCCATTGGTCTATGCGTCTGTTTTTGTGCAAATACCATACTGTTTTGATGATGACAGTTTTGTAGTAGAGGCTAAAGTCTGGGATGGTGATACCTCTTGTTTTGTTTTAGTCTTCAATATTACTTTAGCTATTCGGGGTCTTTTGTAGTTCCATACAAATTTTAGGATAGTTTGTTCTAGTTTTGAGAAGAATGCTGGTGCAATTTTGATTGGGATTGCATTGAATGTGTAGATTGCTTTGGGTAGTAATGACATTTTAACTATATTTATTCTTCCTATCCATGAGCATGGAATGTTTTTCCATTTCTTTGTGTCTTCTTCAATTTCCTTCATAAGTTTTGTATAGTTTTCATCATACAGATCTCTTGTATCCTTGGTTAGGTTTATTCCTAGGTATTTTATGTATTTTTGTGCAATTGTGAATGGGATCAGTTTCTTGATTTCTCTTTCTGTTGCTTCATTATTGGTGTATAAAAATGCAACCGATTTCTGTATGTTGATTTTGTACCCTGCAACTTTGCTAAATTCTTGGATCAGTTCTAGTAGGCTTCTGGTGGAGTCTATTGGGTTTTCTATGAAGAGTATCATGTCATCTACGAAAAGTGAAAGTTTAACTTCTTCTTTGCCAATTTTGATGCCTTTGACTTCCTTTTGTTGTCTGATGGCTGATGCTAGGACTTACAGCTGTATGTTAAACAACAGTGGTGAGAGTGGACAACCCTGTCGTGTTCCTGATCTCAGGGGAAAGCTCTCAGTTTTTCCCCATTGAGGATGATGTTAGTTGAGGGCTTACCATAGATGGCTTTGCTGATATTTAAGTAAGTTCCTTCTATCCTGACTTTCTCGAGAGTGTTTATTAAGAAGGAATGTTGTATTTTGTCAAATGCTTTTTCTGCATCTATTAACAGGATCATATGGTTTTTATCTTTTCTTTTGTTGATGTGATGGATCACATTGATTGATTTGTGAATATTCAACCAGCCCTGTAACCCAGGAATGAATCCCACTTGATCTTGGTGGATAATTCTTTTTATGTGCTGTTGGATTTGATTTGCAAGTATCTTGTTGAGGATTTATGCATCTGTATTCATCAAGGATATTGGTCTGTAGTTCTTTTTTTGCTGGATCTCTGTCTGGCTTGGGAATCAGAGTGATGCTGGCTCCATAAAATGAGTCCAGGAGTTTTCCTTAGATTTCTATTTTTTGGAATAGCTTGGGGAGAATTGGTATTCATTCTGTTTTAAACGTCTGGTAGAATTCCCCAGGGAAGCCATCAGGTCCAGGGCTTTTATTTGTTGGGAGATTTTTGATAACTGATTCCATTTCTTCACCAGTTATGGGTCTGTTCAGATTTTCTATCTCTTCCCGTGTGAATTTTGGTAGTGAGTGTGTGTTTAGGAATTTGTCCATTTCTTCTAAGTTGTCCAGTTTGTTGGCATGTAATTTTTCATAGTATTCCATGTTAATTGCTTGTAGTTCTGAGGGGTCGGTTGTAATAAGTCCATTTTCGTTCATGATTTTGTCTATTTGGGTGCTCTCTCTTTTCTTTTTGAGAAGCCTGGCTTGAGGTTTGTCAATTTTGTTTATTTTTTCAAAAAACCAACTCTTGGTTTCACTGATCTGTTCAATTGTTTCTTTGGTCTCGATGTTGTTTATTTCTGCTCTAATTTTTACTATTTCTCTTCTTCTACTGGGTTTAGGGCGTTCTTGTTGCTCTGCCTTTAGTTCCTTTAGGTGAGCTGTTAGATTTTGGACTTGCGTTTTTTCTAATTTCTTGAAATAGGCCAGGAGCACAACGTACTTTCCTCTTAAGTCTGCCTTTGCTGCATCTCATAGATTTTGGATTATTGTGTTTTCATTTTCATTTGTTTCCATATATTTTTAAATTTCATCTCTAGTTGCCTGATGGGCCCATTCATTCTTTAGAAGGGTGTTCTTTCACCTCCATATTTCTGGAGGTTTTCCAGACTTCTTCCTGTGATTGATTTCAAGTTTCAAAGCATTATGATCTGAAAGTGTGCATGGTATGATCTCAATTCTTTTATATTTATTGTGGGTTGGTTTATGTCCCAGTATGTGATCTGTCTTGGAAAATGTGCCATGCGCACTTGAGAAGTGAATTCCCTGGCCTCAGGATGTAGAGTTCTAAATATATCTGTCAGATCCATCTGGTCTGTTGTGTCATTCAAGTCCATTGTTTCTTTAGTGATTTTCTGTCTGGTTGATCTATCCATCGCTATAACCGAAGTCTTAAAGTCCCCTGCTATTAGCATATTCTTATCCATAAGATTGTTTCCGTTTGTGATTAATTGTTTTAAATATTTAGGTGCTCACATTCGGTGCACAGACATTTTTGAATGTTAGTTCTTCCTGATAGATTGTCCCTGTAATTATTATATAATGTCCTTCTTCATCTCTTGTTATAGTCTTTAATTTTGTCTGATATAAGTATAGCTACTCCAGCTTTCTTTTGATTTCCTGTAGCATGATATATATTTCTCCACCCCCTTACTTTTAATCTGAAGGTATCTTCCAGTCTAAAATGAGTTTCTTTTAGACAAGAAATAGATGGATTTTGTTTTTTAATCCATTCTGCTACCCTATGTCTTTTGATTGGAGCATTCAGCCCATTTACATTCAGTGTTATTATTGAAATATGTGGGTTTAGAGTCTTTGTGCCCATTGTGGGATTCCTTCTTGTGGTGGTGTCGGTGGTATCTTGCGTTCCTTGCAGCACTTCCCTCAGAGAGTTCCCCTCAAGATTTCTTGTAGGGCTGGCTTAGTGGTGACAAATTCTTTTAATTTCTGTTTATTTGGTAAGACTTTTATCTCTCCTTCTATTTTGAATGACAGGCTTGCTGGATAGAGGATTCTTGGCTACATATTTTTTCTGTTCATCACATTGAAGATCTCCTGCCATTCCTTTCTGGCCTGCCAATTTTCAGTAGATAGGTCTGTCACCACTCTGATAGGTTTCCCTTTGTATTTTAGGGCCTGTTTATCTCTAGCTGCTTTCAAAATTCTCTCTTTGTCTTTATATTTTGCCATTTTCACTGTGATATGCCGTGCAGAAGATGGATTCAAATCATGTTTGAGGGGAGTTCTCTGTGCCTCTTTTATTTTAACGTTTACTTCCTTCCCCAGGTTGGGGAAGTTCTCTGCTATAATTTGTTCCAGGACTCCTTCAGCACCTTTCTCTCTCTCTTCCTTTTCTGGGATTCCTATGATATGGATATTGTTGTGTTTGACCATATAGCTGGGCTCTCGAACTCTTCTTTCATGTTCCTGGATCAGTTTGACTCTTTTTTTGTCAGCTTCTTGTTTTGGTGTCTTCTAAATCTCTTATTCTCCTTTCTGCCTCTTCAATCTGTGCATTGGATGCCTCCAATGTATTATGTATCTCATTTATCGCATTTTTAAAAATTCATCATGCCTATTTTATGCTCCTTGTTGTTTGTAGGCTTAGTTTCTTTGATGTCCTCTATGCTTTTTTCAAGCCCAGCTATTAATTTTATGATTATTGTTCTAAAATCTTGTTCAGTTATGCTGCTTATTATATGTTTTGAACAGTTCTTTAGCTGTCATTTCTTCTTGGAATTTTTTGGAGAAGAACTCTTTCATTTCGTCATTTTGATTAGCTTTCTATCTCTTGTTAGTTTTAAAGACTTGTTATGCTCTCTACACCTGTGAGCGCTGCTGTATTCAAGAAGACTTTTTGACTGTCCAGGGCCTATCCTTTCAGAAAGTGTTTTTTAAATGGTATCTCTTGGTCTCTCTTGTTGAGACCTTGGTTTTTTTATTTTCCTACTCGTAGTGATATTTGGGTCTCTCCACCATGTGTACTTTGGCTTGTTTCTTGAGGTAGCCCTGGAGAAGAAAACAGACAGACAAGCAGACAGGAGCAGAGGCACACAAATGCACAGACAAATCCAACAAACATGCAAACCAAGAGGGAAAATGAAAAAGTTAAGAGAAAAGATGGAGGATGGAAGGCGAATGATAGAAAATAAAAAATACATTTAAAAGTCAAAAAGAAGAAAAGAAAAGGAAAAAAGAAAATTGATGGACAAAGAATGGTTTACAGCATATAACCAGATTTCCCAGCTACAATTAAATAGCTGGGTGTATGCAGTGCTTGTTGAAGAGCATAGAGAAAGAGAGAGAAGACAGGGCAGGGATAAGGCAAAATTGGAAATAGAATGAACAGGCAGAAGGGATAAGAAGCTAAAGAGTGGAATATGGTTTGAGAGGTGAGAGAAAGAGATGAAAATGTAGGTAGGTGTAGAATTTGTATCTACAGAATGGACTAAATGTGACTGTTTAAGCAAGCCGGTGACCAGAATTAGTCAGGTCAGTGTTCCAGAAAAAAGAGAAAAAAAAGAAAAGAAAAAAAAGAGGAGGTCAGCTCTCTAGCAGCGGTGGGCGTGGTTTGGTCCAATGCTTTAAGGGAGAGCTCTGCCTTGGGGGTTGTGGGAAGGAGAGTGGCAGCGCTCCAGTCCCTTTTTGAACCACGCGCTGCACCTCAGTTTTTTCGGCATGTAAACTCCCCGCGGTGGGGCAGCAGACAAAGTGGGGCCTAACCCAGGCCAAGCCTAATTTCCAAATCCCAGTTCTGGAGCCCCACTGAAATTGCCATAGACACAACCATGCAGGCGATCCCCTCAGGGCAATTCCAAGCCTCTTGCCTAGCCCTGGGGATGGAGCCAGAATCGCTCCTCCTTTCTCCTCCAGGTTGGGTTGGTGAGCAAGGGTTGGGATTTGCCTGGGGGGTGCCTCGGGTCCTCTGGAGAGGGGGAATCCGAGTCCCTCTGTGTCTTGTCACCTGAAACAGGAACTCGCGGGCAAATCTCCCAGTTTTAAGCCCTTCGCCTCCCCTCTAGGGATCCAGCCGAGCCAGGAGCACAAAGGAGCGGTCAGCGTGCGGCCCCTCAAGGACGAGTTGGCTCGCGGGGTCCTGACACGCAGGGATTTGACGTGCACAGTCCTTCTGTGCCCTGAGTGGAGGTTTTTCTGTTCCTCAGCAACTGGGACCGTGTCTTGAGTAGTTTCAGCCTCTCTCTTTCCTCTCTCACTCCCCACAGAGGGGGATCGTCCCTCTGAATCTCTGATCCCAGCCCGATTTTATCTTCCCCAGTTCGCACTCATGTTAGAAGGCTTTCTCAGTGGATTCTGCGTCCTTTTTCTCCCAATATCTTGGATTCTGTAGGGTTTCCTATGGCTTCAGATCTTTTCTGTGTGAGATATGGGGGCAAGTGCAGTTTACAGAGCTCCCTACTTCTCCGCCATCTTGCCCCCTCCCGCGAGAGAACTTATTTTTAAAAATGAATTTAGGGGCATCTGGGTGGCTCAGTTAGTTAAGTGTCTGAACTCGGCTCAGGTTGATGATCTCACCGTTTATGAATTTGAGGCCTGCAACAGAGTCTGTGCTGACAGCTCAGAGCCTAAAGCCTACTTTGGATTCTGTGTCTCCCCCTCTTTCTGCTGTTCACCTACTTGTGCTCGGTCTCTGTCTCTGTCTGTGTCTCTGTCTCTCTCAAAAATAAATAAACATTAAAAAATTTTTTAAATAAAGATATATTTAAATGAAGAATTTATTCACTGAAGAAATGAATAAAGAGGGTCAAAAGTACCTCTAGATGATCTGCAAAAGCAAACAAAAGTCTTTTCTGGGAGAATGCACCTTTAATGTAGGTCTTCTATACATTTCATAACCAAAGATCCAAGGACCAATAGTCAAATAATGCAGATTACACCTAATGGAAAAAATAAAAACCAGAAGGAACAATAAAAAATGGATTCAGAGGTGCTTGGGTGGCTCAGTTGGTTAAGTCTCCAATTCTGACTCACAGCTCAGGTCTTGATCTCATGGCTCATGGGTTCGAGTTCTGCATCGGCTCCACACTGACAGTGCAGAGCCTGCTTGAGATTCTCTCTCTCTCAAAATAAATCAATAAAAACTTAATAAGTGGATTCAAAATTTGGAATTATTTGGCATACGATTTAAGGTAATTTAAGGACATTGTGTGAAGAAATGAAAAAGGAAGCTTGAAATGTAATGAAGAAAGAAAAGACCCTAAGTGATGATGAAGCAGATTTAGGAAATAATTGAATAGAAATTCTGACAATAAAGACATAATAATTAAAATTATGGAGCTAAAATAGAAAGATTAAGTACTGAGTTATATACAATGCAACAGAAACATAGTGATCTGGAATATTACCTATAAAGAATATTCAAATTATTTAAAAACTATAAAATTATTAAAGATAATTCCAATTATTCTGAGTAATGCATAGAACTATGAAAAAAGAAAAATATGAAATTAAGGGAGGATGTACTAAACTTTCTACCAGGAGTAAATAAAACTTGGAAAGATTTAGGACGTGAAGAGACAAGGGCTTTTGATTTTCTAGAATCAAAGAAAGTCCTCCATTCCCAGAAATTGGAATCCTATGGATTTCAAACAAAGTAAAGAAACATAATCCACACCTAGATTCATAGTATGGAAACTTCAGAATATCCAAAAACAAAAACAAGGGAACCAACAAAATAGAGAATGTATGTGTGTAAGAAACAGAGAAAACTATCTCCAAAGAAGAGCAACTAGACTAACATTTTTTTAATTTTATTTATTTTGAAAGAGACAAAGATAGGTAGGGGAGGAGCAGAGAGAGAGAAAGAGAGAATCCCCGGTATGCTTCACACTGCCAGTACAAAGTCCAATTTGGGATTTGAACTCACGAACCCATGAGATCATGACCTGAGCTGAAACCAAGAATCGTATGCTTAACCAACTGAGCCATCCAGGTCCTCCTAGGTTGACAAATTTTTAACAGTGAAAATTGAAGCTCTGAGACCTAAAAATAATATCACTCATGTTTTCAGAGAATATACACCATAATTCTGAGTGCAAAAGCATGGCATCTAAGGAAGGAAGGTGAATGAAACTTTTAGCAAACGAAAACAGAGTTCACCCCTAATGTATCCTATCTAAAGATCTTAAGAAAAATTATCCCAAAATGAAGATCAGAAAAAAGAAGGTATGATGTGAAAGATATTTTTTAAAATGGCTAGTTGAAACAAATATAGACTGCAGATTTGATAGTAATATTGAATTTATATAGCTAACACTTTGGTGACAATATTCCAGGCATGGTTTGCACACTTTATAAATAGTAGTAAAATTGAGTCATTCCGTTGATCTTTTGAGAAAGATACCATTGTTATCCATGGTACACATAAAAAAAATGGAGAAATGGAGATGTTCATGAATGGCACATTGTCCCACAGCAAACTTGTAGCAAGGCCAAGGTTTGAACATAGCCATCTGTCTCCAACATCTGTACTATTGAGCACTGTACTTGGGGTTTCTCTCATTTGTGGAGGCAAAAGAAAAACCAAAACACATTTTTAGACTCTTGACAATAATAGTCACAATTTTAATAATATCCTTATATCCATATCTATGCAGACCCTTTGACATTCTTTAAAGGAGCAAAGACACTACTGTTTAATTTACATAATGTCTGTAAATTAAAAACCACCCCACCATAACCATAGCAGGGCCATAATGCAATTTCTTGAAAATATTATAGCAGTGGTTCTCAAATCTCTTTAGAAACTTACTCAAGATAAAGAACAATAAAACATGGTCATTTAAAATTAAAAAAATTCGGGGCGCCTGGGTGGCTTAGTCGGTTGAGTGTCCGACTTTCGCTTAGGTCATGATCTCGCGGTTCGTGGGTTCGAGCCCCGCGTCGGGCTCTGTGCTGACTGCCAGCTCAGAGCCTGGAGCCTGTTTCAGTCTGTGACTCCTCTCTCTGACCCTCCCCTACTCACACTGTCTCTCTCTCTCTCTCTCCTAGAAATAAATAAAACATTAAAAAAAATTTAAAAAAAAAAAGAAAAATAAATAAAATTAAAAAAATTTTTATACTGTTTTACTTATAATCAAGCCAGAGGTTTGTAAAGATGTCTTAACTGATGATATATTCAGTTTCTAAAGCCATTTGCCAAGTCCCTGATTATGTAGAGATATTATGCTTTCCCATAAAATTAAAACAAATGACCATCATTCCTTTTTCACAGGCAAAGAGATAGAACCTGCTATAGTTGATTTATTTGGCTTGACAGCACATGATTTACCAGTGGGAGGAGAAAACTTTGATGCAAGCTCTTTAGAAACCAAGACCAAACAGTTCTGTGAATTTGCTTTTATACACTGAGTTGAGTTGGTGTCTAGAGTATTTGAAGATACATTTTAGGGCAAAGGATACTGTGCCTAGAGGGTTATTCTACTTTTCATTTGAAAAGTTGAAACCTCTTGTGGCACTTACAAAACAAAGTGGCTATCCATTAATCACACAAAGAATAGAAAACAAAAATCCAAAGACTAATGAAGCTTGTGTATACTTTTTGCGAAAAAGTTCCCTGATTAAAATGAGCTTTAGGATTCATAAAAGCTACTGGTTACATGGAACAAAAAGACATCTGTTTAAGAGAAGAAGGACTATAGTTAGAAAAGATGATAGCACAGGAAAGGTAAATGATGGTAGATCACAGTTAAAATGATCTGAGACATCCAATTCCCTGAGGTTGACAGATGGGGGCACCTAACACATGCAGAAAGGATGTTAAGGGAGAATTGGTAAGGGAAGGAAGATTTCAGGTAGGAGAGACAGATTCAAAGAATTAAGTCCCTAAATAGCAGAGATAGCTGGTGTGGATTTTTTTATTACCCAAGAAGCCATAATGATGACTTTGAACTACAGTATACTAAGTTCTTGTTCGGGATTCCCTTGCTATTCAGGATGTTTCTTCCTGGGGAGGAGTGAGATTTCTACAGAAGGAAAGACTTTTATGCATTAGTGCTCTATGTAGTTACAAAATTAAAAGTCCAAAGTGCCAAATAGGAGCATTATTTTGAGTGTGAGGATACTCTTGGTCACAGACTAAATAGATGGGCATATATCAAGGAAAAAAAATCAAGTGTAAAGAGCCAGAAATACCTCCTAACACATTTTTCTTTTGGAATTTGTGAGTTTGTGATTCTATAATTACATTGTCAACAACTTCAGCAAGTTTAATTGACCTTAAGGTATCATTTTCTGAGCATGCTTACCCTGAAACAGAATGACTACTGACTGAGTTATTTCCACATACCTAGTATCTGTACTATTATTTAATATCTATGCATATTATTTCAGCAGATATGAATACTGCACTATAAAGACTTGAAAAATTAAATCAGAGTTTGAAGTGACCTAACATTTATCAATAGATTACATAAAGAAGCTGATATTTGAGAGAGCAGGGGAAAGGACACACTGCCTTTTCATTTTCCTAGATTCAAATTCTATCATCATATCAAGTTGGATCATCACAAAGCAAAGTAAATGGACTGTGTTATCTCTGCCCCCCACAGATATGCCTTCGCTGAATTATGATTTAATGTTATGCCCTCAGCTTGGATAACTTGGCTGAAGCTGCCTGAGTCTGATTAGATTGTGCTTTCCCACCGGTATTAAAGTAGCAGGTGGGGCATGAGGCCTAGTCTCATGGAGGGAAAGTGCTGAGGCTGGGTGCTCAGCAGATTTTTTTTTTTTTTTTTTGCATACTCATGGATGCAACAGAAATCTGATCTGGATTCTGTAAAATGTTGCAGGTAGAAGCTATGAATGTTAGTTTTGTGGGAGGTGTTGTGTGTGTGTGAAAATATGTAGTTAAAAAATACTGTCTCTTACTTTACCCTGTGATATGTAATGATTAATACCAGTGCTAATGACAGTAATGAAATACTGTTATGTTAGAAGGGTATGAATTATTAGTGTTTACTTATTTTTTAAGTAGGGCCAATAATCACAATAATAATGATGATTATGGCTCTGTGATATAAAATCCATTCTAGACTAATCAGTAGCTAAACGAGAAAAAATTGTTTGTTACTGGTGCTCATTGCATTCATTTCTGAGGAAAAGAGAGAAGAAATAAATGAACATTTCAGAGACCAGCATAAATATACTGGAGGTGAAATTTCAGCTGACCTGCTTGTCAACAAAGATTAAAAAGGAGAAAAGAGGGAGAAAGGAAGAATAAAAAGAGGAAAGGGAAAAGAGAAATAGACCTTGCTCTCATAAGAGCAAGAAGCACACAAATCATAAAATCAAAGCTGAAATGTTGATAACATGATCAAGTCGAGTAAGGGATTGGCATATATCAGCATTGAGATATAGAGCTTGACAAAACCGGAAGTGTCATAGACCACGGGTCTTACTGAATTTCGTGTAAAAGACACATGGCAATGGCATTTCTTTCAGCCTGTTAGACTGCCATTTACAGTGTGTCTCAAAATTTGGCATTCATAGGAGTCATGTGGAGAAACATTTTTAGACGTATATACACTCCTTCCCTCCTCCTCCCTCTGCCATCCCTGCCCAAGAAATAGAGAAATAGATTTAGTACCGCTGGAGCAGAACCTCAGTGTCTGCACTCTAAGTACCACACTCAGATCGTTCTGTTGCAGATGGCTTGAGAAATACTAATTTTCACTTTGTATTAGTCAGGTAAATAGATGTATTTAAAATTTTTCCAGGGGGTCGCTCAGTAGGTTATGTGCTGAACTTCGGCTCAGGTCATGGTCTTAACAGTTCATGTGTTTGACCTCTGCGTTGGCTCTGTGCTGACAGCTTAGAGCCTGGAGCCTGTTTTGGATTCTGTATCTCCATCTGTCTCTGGTTTGCATGTACATATGGTCTCTCTCTCTCAAAAATAAATAAACATTTAAAATTTTTAATAAAAAATAAAAATCTCCAGTGATTCTAAAAGAAAAATGCTATATTGTATGTAAAGAAATTAGAAATCCGTTTTTAGATTTTTTTTCCTAAGGTGGCATAATGTGATATTTCAGGGAGCAAGGATTAGAACTAAAGAGACCTATGTGGGGGACTTGCTTCTAGAATATTATGGTTACATGATCTTGAGTGTATCACTTAGTTTCCATTTTATAAAGTGGGGAAACTAATGCTCAATGCATTACAGAGAAAAGCAATGGAAAACATTAAGCACTGTTCTTGGCACAATTTTGGCATTATATTCTCCTGTGTATTTATCCTAAATATTCTATTTGGCATTATCTCAAAATTTTAAAACACTTCAAGTATTTTTCAGTAGGTTATAAATTATTAAAAGTGTGTTAGACAGTTATACAATTTTTTTCATGGTAATTATTCAATGAGATCACAAGCAAATTCAATTTTAAATATTAAAAAAAGTCTGTGTACTTGAAATTATTCAAAACATAAGATAATGCAGAAAATGCTTTATTATATCTATTTTAAAATCATATATCATGAAATTACCAAGATAAAATACCTGTAAAATAAATGTACTTGGAAAAATATTTCTGGCTGGATAGGGTTTTTGAAACAGCTAGATTTTCCTGTAAACAAACAAATGAAAGCAAAAGATGGCCCCAGTGGAAATAGTCCATTAACAGGAAAAAATAAAAGCAATGTGCATGGGCAAAGATCAACAGGGTCATGAAGTTGTATCATATTTGTAGACAATTTGTTTCGGTGTCAGTATCATTACAACTTTGAAAAACAGCAAAAAGAATGCACAGAGATGTTGCTACATTTGGACATCACTAATACTTCAACCCACATTGACAGGACTCCATTGGAATTTTCTGTATATTGAAATGGGTTATAAACGTTTGCCATGCAAGATGATTGCTCTAAGAGTTTCGTTAATTTGCCATTAAGTGTGATGTTTCATCACAATTCTGACAACTTTTTCACTCTTTATTAGATTAATGGACCCACGGGCATTAGAGTCTTAGCAGAAACTCCAGAGTAGTATTGCACACAGTGGAAAATTTCAGGAAAAATCTTAGAATTCAGTTATTTCATTTAGCACAGATTCAATGTTAGTTTAACATCCAAACAATGTTTAGCGTTCACCTCTCACCTCTTCAACAAGGATGCTATGAAGAAGGAGATTGTCTTCCTCTCGTCTGGCCAACTTGAAGAAACTAAGAGGATGCCTTTCTCTACTAGGGGGTCATCATTCGTCCACATGGTACCTTTGTGAGGATTTGAAGAAGATGACGCTTCTTCCAGATCTTTGTCTCAGGTGCCAACACTCAAGGTTTAGCAAGTAGGCACAGGTGAGAATTCAATCCATCTTTTCCCTTCATTGGGGTGCTCTTGCACAGAGAACAATCTGGACCTGTCCAGTCTGGGAGCCCTTAAGGAACGTGTCACTGATTTGACTTTCCTGCTACAGAGTGACTTTAATGGGTCTGGGCACTGGCATTTCCTTGGAGGGTAGGGTAACCCAGGTGCATGCTGGGCAGAGCAAAGTCCCTGTTGGACCTGACTTTCTACAAGCTTTCCACTGCACAGCTGCCAGCACCCACAGCTGCCTTGGCTCTGCATCTGGCACAGTTCTGTGCTGAGAGAGCAAAGCTATGGGTCCATGCCAGCTGGAGGGCCATTTTTGGAGGATAAAAATGTCCAAATCTCACTAGTATATGCAGTTTTTAAGGCAGGCAAAAGAGCATGGGTTTATGACTAGAAACTAGGTTTAGTTTCCTCCCAACTATAACTACTAATTGAGATAGCTTAAATTTTTGGTTTTGCCTACATTTAGTGTTAACTTTCTAGTTAATGTTGATAATATGCACAAAAATACTAGATATGAAAGATTTCAGTGAATTCTAGGTGTTTCAGTATTGAGATTCAACTACATAAAAGTTTTCCATCTGTGCAGGCCAAGGACCAAAGGGGATGGCCTATTTGGTAAAGAGTTAATTTAGAAGTCAAGATTCTGCAAAACTTGTGCCTTCCAAAGAGAGCACTGGTCCGTGGTCAGCTCCTGAGAGATAATCTCTAAAACGTTGGGATATCATATGTGATAAGGATGTATTTATAATTCTGGGGCTCTTGGACCACTTCAGATAGCTTATGCTAACTGTGATTTATGAGGAGTCCTTAGGTCACTTTGTATCAGTTTGGCCTCTTGAGGAGCTAGAGAGAGTAACTAAAGTCAGAAAAGTCAGTGCTGTATACCTACATAGCCAACCCCCTGCCCCTCAATAAAAACACTGGAGATCAAAGCTCAGATCAACTCAGATTCCTGGCTAGTAATACTCTGTAGGTGTTACACATCATTGGTAGCAGAATTAAGTGCTGTCCATATAACTCCACTAGGAGAGGATGACTGGAAGCTTGTGCCTGGTCTTTCCTGGACTCTGCCCTATGTACCTTTTACCTTTGCTGATTTTAACCTGTATCCTTTCTCTGTGATAAGCCATAATCATGAGTATAACAGCTTTCCTGAGTTCTTGTGTGTCCTTCTACCAAGTCATTGAAACTAAGGTTGTAGGGACCCTGCACCATAATAAAGGATTTTCCACTTCTATTTGAATAAATACAAATTCACAATGAAATATCATGTTTACTTGCCAAAAACAGAAATAGTAATTGTAGTCAGTATTGTGAAATATACAGATAATTCTTGGTAGGGATGTAAATATATCTTTTCTTTTTAAAATAGAATTTATTTATCTATATTAAAAAATATATATTTAAGATTGTATTCTTAGAGCAGTTTTAGGTTCACAGAAACATTACGTGTTCCCATACAGAAACATTACGTGTTCCCATACATCCCCTGCACTCACACATGTATAACTTCTGCCATTATCAACACCCCCCACCATAGTGATGCATTTGGTACATTTGATGAACCACCATCAACATATCATAATTACTCATAATCTATAGTTTACATTATGATTCATTTCTGGTGTTGCATATTCTATAGGGCAAATATATAATGACATGTTTGCATCATTGTAATATCATACAGAATATTATCACCACCATAAAAATCCTCTGTGTCTATGTATTCACTATTCCCCTCTCCAAACCCTTGGCAACCACTGATTTTATGGTCTCCATAGTTTTGCCTTTTTCATAATGTATTATAGTTGGAATCATACAATATGTAGCCTTTTAAGATTGGCTTTTCCACTTAGTAATATGCATTAAGATTCCTCCATATATTTTTATGTCTTGATAGCTCATTTCTTTTTAGTGCTGAGATTGGATTAGAGGATCTTCCATAAACCCTCTAAGCTTTAATTTTCTGAGTTTCTGCAATCTTCATTACTGGAAGAATATATTACTTTTGCACTGGAACTAAGTATATGTGCAACTAGCTGACCGAAGCTGGGCTCCGCATTCAAGAGGAGACCATAATTCTTCCCTAACAGTGTTAGGCCTTGAGATTAAGGCAAAGTTGGGCAGTCCTTCTGGTTGCTGAAGTATGAAAGCTGTTTATGTAAGGTATAACACTAGGTGCTCTCTGCTGTTGACTTTTTTGCCATGCGAACCACATGATAGGTCTTCAGAAAGAGAATAGTAAAAGCACATTACTAGAGAATAGCAGAGGGGGGAAGATGGCAGATTAGTGTTGTCATCGACTCACTCGTTTGAGTTCTTCCCAAGGCTTAGCTGTACTGTTGTTCTGATGGTCTGTGAGATACTCTATTGCCTTATAATTAATTTCAGTTTTTGCTTAAATTACTTCTATTTTGATTTTTGTCACATGCAATGAAAAGAATCTTATTTAATGTATAGCTGTTCTTTCCTTTCCATTTCCATTTTTCTGTCTGGACTCAAGGCAACTTTATATTGATCCAAGTCATTTGTCTATGAGAATAAAATAATAATGTTAATTTATATCAAAATACTGGTGACAGTCTAGCACATCCAGGAAATACAGATGTTCAGGAAATGTATACATTTCAGGAGCATCTGTCATTATTGATTGAATGCACAGGCTGGGGAGAAGGGCAGAGGGAGAGAGAATCTTAAGCAGTCTCCACCTTCAGTATGGAGCCCAACGTGGAGCTTGAGCCCATAACTCTGGGATCATGACCTAAGCCAAAATCAAAAGGTGGGTATTCAACTGACTGAGCCACCCAGACAGCCCAACATCTTTTATTTATAAAAGAGATGATTTTTCTTTTTTCAAAGGAATGTGTCTCTAATGGTGTGATTTTAGGCACTATGATTCCTGGGACAGGACCTTACACTAGTGGGGACAGAGGGTTAGCCTCTCACTGAAACTGTGTAGATGCTTGATTTTGTGACCATGTTTAAGTTTAAAGGTTGGTCACATATGACTGAAGGTGCTCATTCTCCCTACGAGTTGTTTGGTTTGGTCTTTCTTACCATTGCTCTGGTAATTTTCTTTTTTCTAAAGAGAAAGCAGCAGGCATTTTAGATTTGAACGCTTCTGTATTGAGAAGCACAGTGATTGAAATCTTACTAACATTAAGAAGATGATAGCTGTATTTCTTTAAATTGAGATCATTAAAATAAAATTATACTGCTAGCCTTTATATTCCATTTGAGTTTCTATAATTAAAATAATGTTCTCATTTAAAACATAGGCTCATAATTCACAAGGAGACATTATTGCCTATCCAAACATTGCAAAATGTAAACAAATTTCCACTAGAATGCCCACACAATAAAAAAGAAATTGCCTTTATTATTTTGTGTACTGATAAGTAGTTAATAATATGATTTAATTAGATAATTTGAAGTTAACATATTAGATGACACAGACACTCTAGATCAAATAAAAGAATACTTTTACGTATTATAAATTATTTAAGGTCTGTTGAATGTAACTTTAGGGTGACTATATTATAAAAAATTCATTTATTAAAAATTCTGAGTTATGAAATTTAATATATGTCTCTGGGTATATTATTTGTATATCTATATATATAATCTATATCCATGTATATTAGGTATATATATTATTTATATGAAGTGACTAGACACATATGTGAGGCAAATATACATATATAATGATATGCACAGGTGCTGTTATTACATACACACACATTCATACTTTGGCTGTGGTAGCCAGAGACTAGGTTTGCTACAAATGAAAACTTACCTGGGCTTCAATTTCCTCATTTCTGTATTGGGGTAACAGCAGTTTCCTAAAACAATTTGTGATAAAGGCAAAATTGAATCAGGAATGTGGTGTCAGAGTCTGTCATATCACTCAAGTGAGAATATGTCTCTTCACTGTAATTGTGCTTGGACTATCTAAAATAGACAATTGAAGTGACTACTTTGACAATTAAGGTAAAATATGTGATTTTGACATAAGTTATGTTTGTGGTCCATGCAGTCTAGGGTTATCTCATGTAATCTCAGAGCTATTGAACACATAATGATAGAAAAGTAGAGAAAACAATTGGAAACCAACTCACAAGAATGTCACCATGGATGAGTGCAGTAGGTGGTTTAGTACTTCTTAGTTCTAAGCAGTTGGTGGAGCCAAGAAAAAAAATCCTTGCTTTATTAAGCTGATCTTTTGGAAATTAATACTGGATTTCACCTTCTAGCCTGACTTGATCCCAGAAAATGTCTATCAACCATTTTACATATCATATGAATTTAGTTGGATATGAATACTTAGCTTATCTATACCCAGGGGATTTACATATGAGTTTTTCTTGCTAATTGTGCAATAAAAGAGCATTTTCCCACTGAGTAAATTTCAAGCATCAGTGAGCTGTTAGTGAGATATTTGAGATATATGAAGAAAACATCATGATAGTGCTTCATAGTGCTTATCAAGTCAATTTTTATAACATCACTTTGCAAATTCATACAATATTTAAAGGCATGCCTTTTCAGAACACTTTTTTTCCCTAAAATGATGATTGTAAAAAAGATTTCCCTTAAGATACAGGTGAGAGCTGTTTACTATTTTGTCATGTATGTTCAAGTTCTTCAGCATGTAACACTAGACTTGATGCATCTCTTACCCTTCAGCCAGGCCCATATCCCATGACTTAAAGTGAATTCTTTGGAGGTATAATCATTTGGTTATACATATGGAAATATAAATATCTAGATCATAATATAATCAGTATAATCAATTGGCTTATTGTTTTAAAGATAATAATATGTCCCTACTTTCAAAACCTGGAAGATATTATCATCTGGAGCATATTAACAAAGCCAGAAGCAAGTGTAAAAGCCCCTGTAGTATTAAGAACTGGTGTATTTTACTCTGTGAAAAGTTTGGAAATACCCTGAGAGACTCAAGTGCCATTTGGTAATTAGCAATTAGGTATATAAGAATTACTAATAAGCTTACTTAAAAATTTGAACCATAAGGTAATACTGCTAAACACAGACATCCTGACATAAAAAGAAGAGATAGAAGAGTTTTATAAAAAAGCCAGAGACACTAAATGCTTAGCCTTTTGACACCTTTTAATTTAGAAAATAATTACATTTTTAATTGGAAATCAATTTTTCATTGTAAAACCAATGTTCCCAGGCTTCACAATAACATCTGGATTGTCTCACAGACATCTGGATGTGGAGTGTACTAGCTGTATACCTGCTTCCCCTATGCTGTCTATGTGCACAGACAACACCCCTCTGACCCACTTTCTTGGGTTTCCTTCATTTAGGTTATTTCTGAGAATTCCCAAGTGAGGTGACTTATCTGGTTGAATGTTCCTCTTAGGCCGTTGGCCATATGACTGTTCTGCTCCACTACGGGTCCCCACTTGCTGTTTCTTCTCAGTTTTGTAGGACCACATTCTGTGTTCTGTAGTAGGCCACTTCTCAGTGCTCACCCCAGCATGCACTTCACCCTGCTGCTCCTCCAGAGACCACAGCTTGCACCTCACCTCAGCCACTGTTCATGCCACCATATGCACTCCGCTTACTGCTGCACCATGGCCCATTGCCTCCCCTTGTCCCCAGGACACCCCTGCTCATCTTTCTTCTCGAAGGTATATAAAGGAAACACCCTTGTCTGTGGCCTCTAGTAGGACCTCCTAGCTGTGTCGTTGGGGTTCTATATCAGGGACCGCTCTTTTAGACTTTACATATTACTTTTCTCCCCAGAGTTTACAGAAAACTGCCCTGTACCTGGAACCTGATCTACGCCCTCCAGCCCTCAGTCTCGTTGCTTACTTTGACTCATCATGTATGTCTGACTCCTAGTTTGATAATCATAATCATTTCCCTTTTGGAGATAGAGACTACAAACAACCCTCTTCACTTTGCAATGTAATTTCTGTTTTTGCCCTCACTTTCCCTACCCAGCGGAAGTTTACTAAGCACTCTTCTGTATTACTGAGGCCTATGCATTGATAAATTATGAGGTATTCTCTACTCAAATAACTTGTAGCTCCAAATAAAATAAAGTATTTATTGTGCTTGGTGTTAGCGTGAAGGAGGAAGTGTACATAAACTAGTATTTTGTATGTTCAGATCCCAATTCTGGGCCTAGTGAGGGCCCTACCTGATCATTCCATCAAATGTGTACCTTGGAATATTGGATCCACAGAAATTTAAATATTAATAATAAGGAAATAGAGTTCATGGATTTAATACATTAAAAAGTCTTCTATACCATAGAAATTTTTAGGGCATTTAAGGCGCCAACGTGCATTTGATTCTCTAAGAGGTGGTTGTAACATACTGTGTTTCTCATACTTCAACATTTGACCACTTTTTTGTTTGATTTACTTTTATTATATTATTTTACTAAACTCTTAATTTAAGAAAAGTTTTAGATTTATAAAACTATTATAAACATACTACAAAGGTTCTCATATCTCCTATGCTGAGTTCTTCCTATTAGTAACCTAAATCCTAAATCCACACTTTATTCATATTTCTTCAGTTTTCACCTAAATATCATTTTTCCATTCTAGTATCTCAGCCAGGATATTATATTACATTTAAGTAGTATCTCAAGTAGTATCTCAGCCAGGATATTATATTATATTTAATTATTATGTCTAGTTGCACTTCTCTTGGTTTCCTCATTTTTCTGAAACCTTCCTTATATTTCATGATCTGGGTAATTTTGAAGATTACTGGTCAGATATTTAATCCCTACACTGATTTGTGTGACATTTTTCTTGTGATTAGAATGGGGCTTTGGATTCAGGGGAAAACCAGAACAAAGTGCGATCCTTATCACACACCAGTGGTACATCAGGATCACTGAGACTTGTCACTGTCATGATAATGCTGATTATTCGGCCTGTATCTTGTATTGAAGTTTCTATACTATGGTATTTTTCTTTTTCTCCCTTTGCATGCTGTGCTTTTTGGGAGAAGACCATCAAGTACAGCCCACATTTAAGGACTGAGAAGCTCTGCTCCACATTCTCAAGGGGGAATTATCTGGTCTTCTCCACAGGAGATACTGCTTTTCTCCTTTGATTTATTGATTAATATGAATATGGAATAGTAAATACCTATTTTATATTTTAAGTTATAATTCAGCATTGCCTTATTTGTATTGTTGCTCTTATGGTTCCATCTCTCTGCTATTGAGAGCTCTCTCACTTGGCTCCTATATCCCTTTGATAACCATCACTGTATATAAATTTTTTCCTTCATCTTCTTACTTTGTCACTAGAAAATTTACTACTGGTGCCTAGATTATATCTCCTTTTCCAGTCTTCAAGTCAGCCACCTTTTCAAGGAGGTGGATTTCCTTTATTTGAGAACGCTATTGAGCATTATGATTAGCATTAGAGCTGAGCATTATGTGTGCTTGCTGTCGCTGTGCAGTAGCTGCTTCTAGGCTATTCACTATATTACATATATAATCATCTGTATCTATAGTAAGCTAAACAAATGCATTCATACTGATGTCTCTAACCCTAATCCATTACCACATACACAATTTTGGCCTCTGCAAATGTCCGTAAACTTCCACTTGAACAGTGATAAACCTGGTTCCTTATGTACCATCCATTTGTGCATCTGGTGGCGCGAACAGTGGCTGAGGTGAGGTGCAAGCTGTGGTCTCTGGAGGAGCAGCAGGGTGAAGTGCATGCTGGGGCGAGCACTGAGAAGTGGCCTACTACAGAACTGAGCTCTAGTATACAAGTGTGGCACTATCAGAATTAACGTACAGCACTGTGGCGAACAATTTGTTAACTCAAGTATATTGCTTAAATACAGCTCCTCCTGTGTTTAGTCCTGCAGACGTCACTTGTTTCCAGCATTACTTAGGACAGCCCTTATTCCCTATAAGTGAGATTGTTTCATATATTTGTAATAAACTTAGATCTTGTCACTTTCTGTGTTCTGTCTTGGGATCTGCAGCCTCCTAAATGACTTTATTAAAAAATGTATATACCTTAGTTTTACTCTGTGCTGTGAAGTTCTGTGGGCTTGGACAAATCCTTAACATCTGTGTGCACTAATCAAGTATTCAGAAGTAAGTTTCACTGCCCTAAAAAACCCTTTGTGCTTCACTTATTCAATCCTTCCCCCTCCTGAGCCCTGACAGTCATTGATCTGGTTATTTTGTGTTTTTTCCTTTTCTAGAATGTCACAGTAGCATCACATAGTTTGTAGGTTTTTAAGAATTTTTTCCCACATAGGAACATATATTTAAGATTTATGTCTTTTCAAAGCTTGAGAGCTCATTGCTTTATTGTTGAGCACTGTTCCACTATACTGATGTACCACAGTTTTTTCACACATCAAAGGACATCTTGTCTGCTTCCAGTCCTTAGTGATTATAAAGAAAGTCATTATAATTTTTTAGTGTTTAATTTTCAGAGACAGAGTGTGAGTGGGGTGAGGGGCAGAGAGAGAGAGGGAGACACAGAGTCTGAAGCAGGCTTCAGGCTCTGAGCTGTCAGCACAGAGCCATACATGAGACTCGAACTCATGAACCACAAGATCGTGACCTGAGCTGAAGTTGGAAGCTTAACAGACTGAGCCACTCAGGTGCCCCTAAAGAAAGTCATTATAAACATCAACATGTAGGTTTTTATGGAGTCATAGAATTTCAGTGCAGTTAGGTAAATACGTAGTAGTGGGTCTGCTGGATTGCATGGTAAGACTGTTTTTATATGAAACTGACATTTTTCCAAAGTAGCTATGCCATTTTACATCCCTACCAGTATGAACGAGAATTCCTGTTGTTCTGCATCTTTGCCAGAAATTGGAATTGTCAGTTTGGGGATGTTATCCCTTCTAATGAGTATGTAGTGGTTATCATTGTTTAAATTTGCAATTCCCTAATGACATATGATGTTGAACATCTTTTCATATGCTTATTTTTCATCTCCATATCGTGATCTCATTTTTAAAAAAGAACATTTGGAGAGACCGGTATTTTCTAGAATACTCTTTAGAAAATACTGCCCAAGTTCATGATGAAACTTTAGAAATAGTCTCAGCATAACTTGTTTCTGAAGTAGGAGATCATAAAATGCTTTAAAATTAGTTGCACAACATATTTAAAATAAAAATACTTTAGTGACTGATTATTATTTTATGTGATTTCCTTTAGTTTTGTTCATGGTATCTTGTAGTACATCTTTTAAAAAATAATGTATTTAGAATCAATAACTTGTAATGTCATATGTATAAGACATTATTTAGATAACATACCATGAACATGAGTATATATTTTTATTTTTGTGTTCCTAAAAGAAAATGATAATTTTTTTAGATTTTTATTGGTTTCTATAAATATTCTCATTCCCAATCTCAGTCCTTGTGTTTATACATATTAGATATATAATACAAAATAACATATGTGCCATTTGAAAAAATGTAAAACAATTATTGCACATATATTAAAGAGCCAAAATATTTTTATTGAAGTGATTTAAAAAAAATTCTTTTAACTATTTGTGCAAAATGAGTTTTCAGAGTCACACAACAATGACTCTTAATGCCTATGAGATGCCCTGAGGGAGGCAGAATGTAAACAAGTATTATAATACAATGACTAAATGTCATGAGAATGTTTTTTTTTTTTTAATGTTTTATTTATTTTTAGGAGAGAGAGAGAGACAGCGTGAGCAGGGGAGGGTCAGAGAGAGAGGGGGTCACAGACTGAAACAGGCTCCAGGCTCTGGGCTGGCAGTCAGCACAGAGCCCGACGCGGGGCTCAAACCCACGAACCGCGAGATCATGACCTAAGCGAAAGTCGGACGCTTAACCGACTAAGCCACCCAGGCGCCCCTCATGAGAATGTTTTTAAAGGCAGAAGGATCACAGTGTGATGAGCGAGCCAGAGGAAAGAGGTTGAAACACACATAGGGAGTTTCATACTACTTTTGGTTTCCGTTCTATAAAAATAAAGAATGAGACAAGTTCCCTGCTAAGAAACATAAAATCTGTGCATTTCTCAGAAATTGGTGAAATGTTAGAGCACCATCTCTTGTAGACAATCATTAATGACTCTAATAAATAGGAGACCTTAGTTCAAACAAACACATTATTCCAAATGACAGAAGTGTAAGCATGACTAATTAATGAATTTGCTAATATTTGCTCCTCATTTATGAGAACATTGCCCTGAGTTACAACTAATTACCTGTACATATACCTCAGAAAATATGCCCGTATCTCTAAAGCCAGGTATTTCATGTCATAGCTAATACAATTATGGCTTTTCTGTTTACTTTAAAGGTCCAATACACAAATACTAGTTTAGAATAATGGAATAAATCACAGACATATTAGTTTAAAAAATTACATTGCAAGGAGGGTTTCTTCTTTCAAGTTTGAAATCAGGATTTGAAGAACTCTTCTAATTTATGTATTTGCTATAGTCTGCTCGAGAATGAAGCACAGTATGAGAAATAGTGGACTTGGCACTTAACATCTTTACCCAAAACTCCAGCCCAGGCCCAGGCATTCTATTACTAGGGCAGCTCTAAAGGTTGGTGAGCTTTTGGTTTCATGACACTCCATTCTTTGAATTTGTAATGGAAGACTGGTGCATGACCAACTTATGTCAGATGATCACTTTAAACTGTTATTTGAAAATAGATTGACACCAACAGATTAGCAACAAAAAAAAAAAAACTAAAGAGCGTCATTGGATACTGAGGAAGTAAGTCATACTGAACTGCAGTATGCTTTTACAAATAAAAAGTATTCAACTGCTTTTATAACTTTTTTCTGTTCTCTTTTTCCTGCAAAATCACCACCATCACCACTACCACCACCACCATCATCACAACCCCCTGTCCTGAATGCCTACTCTGTACCGACCATTGCATTAGTTGCTCTCTCTGTATTATCCCTGTTCCTCCCAAAAACCTGTTCCAAAGGTGGTATTAATTCCATTCATGAATGAAGAAACTCTGGCTTGGTGAATAGAAGTTAAGTAATTTACCCAAATTTACACAGCTGGTAAAATAAAGAGTCAGAATTTTAACCTGCATGTTGACATCATAGCATCAGCTCCACCATGCTTTTGACTGTTTTACCACAACACACAAGTATACCATTGAATCATCTATATAACAATATAATGCTATAAGAGTTCCCATGTTTTCTGGTTTAATTCTCTTTCTATTTCATAGACACGGAACCTGGGGTCCACAGAAGTTCCACTCTCCCTTCAATGTTCTATAGCTGATTTATGAGAATCTCTGCTTGGGAGGTCACACTTATGAATACAAAATAGTCAGATTACTTTCCCTTAAAAACCAATGAAGATGTAATTATAGGGATAGGCTATGAAGCATAAAAATCTCTCTACCAGAGTATGATATCTTTATAGCTTTTGACTATAGTTTGTCCTTGGATCAGTTTTCTCTTTAACCTTGAGAGGATTTGGTGGACTTTTTAAGTACCTAATTTAAGTTTGTTCCCACTTTGTTCTGTATCCATAGGATCACATTTTAGTTATCCTTTTCAGCTACAACCATTCCAAGAAACTGATACCACTCGTATTTGTCAAAATCAACATTGCCATCATGTGTACTGTTGTAGAACACTGAGGGATCTATTCCTTTTTTTCTTTTGTCCTTTATTTTTCTTATTTCTAGTATTTGTTTTATATAGTATTATTTTAGTCATTTTTAGAAAGATAAAAAGACAACTTTTCTTTTTACCCCCCTGTAACTTACCACTCCTAAAAATGATAGCAAATTGAAAGGATATTTGCTTTTTTGTTTAAAAAATTTAGCTAACATGCAATGTAATTTTGCATCTTCAATGTATTCTTCATTATACTGTGGGATTGCTTAGTATGTTCTTTTTATATATTCACAAATACATCCATTTGTTTATCATCACGTGGTAGCCATTGAAGATGTGGATAGTTTGGACAATTTAATAAGAAAATTGCTATGTTTAAAGAGAGTTGATAGGTATTTTATTCTATCTCATGGCAAATGTAGAAAACATGACCAATGTTCTCATCATTCAAAACCTGGGTAAAAAATAAGTAGTATCTGTCAAAATTTAGGAATCCTAATGAAGCCTAAAACAGTAGAGTTAAGTTATAGTGGAATTTTTTTTAAGAATCCACAAGAAGCAGCACATGTAAATATGTCATTCATATTAACAAACAATAATTTATCCATATTATTAATTATTATTAATTCTTTCCCTATTTTTACTTTTTCCTGAACACACACACACACACACACACACACACACACACACACACGCACACACACCTTACTGGAAGACAGTGTACCATCTGAAATGTCTGTGAAAAATGCGGGAGGTGATTGGCCTGTTCTAGTTGCCAATTATGGTAACAAGAAGAGCAAATATCAAAGTGAGATTGGATGGGGTTAGTTAATCCTGGGCAGTAGCTGAATTACAGATTTCCATTATGAGTTGCTTAAATGCAGAGTAGTGTCACTTTCTGACTTCAGATATCTTTACATTTTACATGCTTTTATTTTATTTCATATGATTTCCACAGTGCCTCTGTTAGGTATGTAATATTATTGGTGTACTTCCTGTGTTGTACTCCAAGATCTACAGGTAAGATATTGATCCTAGAGTTCACACTGTGGATGTTTAGAGAGAATCTTGTCTGAGGTTGCAGAACCTGTGATGAAGATAGGTTCACCTACCTCTAGGGGATAAAATCTAACACCTACTAAGCCTACAGTTCTCAAACTTGGTACATCAGAGTCACCTGCAGGTGTCGTGAAAACAGATTGGTGGACCCCATACGCCAGAGTTCAGTGGGTTTGGGGAAGGGTCAGAGTACTGGCAATTCTAACATGTTCCCAGATGCTGCTGCTGGAATGGCCCTGGGATTCTACTTTGAGAAGACCTAATTAAGCCTTTTAGGGCTGCCCAATCAATACTCGAGTGGGAGTTTCTAGATACTCGTGTTTAATCAAAGGAAATACTTTTACTTCTGGGTGTATGATAGCTATATTCTCCTACACGGTTTCTATTACTCAATGAGGTTCTTACACTTTTTTTGTTTGTTTGTTTGTTTTGGTTTGTCTTTTGAAGCAAAATCCTAATTTTCCTTTAAGGTGAGTAAGTCTGTTCAGTATTTTTGTCTTCTTGGAGAGCAGCAAGGTAGAGTGACACGTTTTATTCACTGTTGGAATCCTGACCTAGATGTTTTGAATCAAATAAGTTGCACTTACTTTGCCATGTGTAAGATAAGAAATGTGGACTTTTTAAAGGATCTTTTTAAATTAAGGAACTATTTTTAAAGAAGTTTTAGGTTTGTAGAAAAATTGATCCTAAAGCATCGAGTCTATATATCGAGTATATATATATATATACCCATATATACTCCCTTTCCTTTCCCCCACAGTTTTCTCTATCATTAATGCCTTGTATTAATGTGGAATGTTTGTTAAAATTGATGAGCCATTATTGAAGTATTAAGGTATATGGATTCTAGAGTGACACAGAGCAAAATAAAAATGCTGGTACTGAAACTTACTACTTGCTTCAGTTACTTATCCTATCTAAACCTTGTTGGTATAAATGCACATAATAACAGTGGGCTGATAAGACTGCTATGAATATAAAATATGATATATATAAATTTAATTCATGTATATATTTATAAATACATGTTAAGATCTAGAACCGTACATCCGAAATTGTGTCTATTTGTGAGCAACTTGTAGCATTTTCAATGATAACTTTGTTTATGCATACCATTAGAACTTGTGGAAGAGCTGATTCTACATATTAAGCATCATAAGTACTTTTAAGTAATTTTTCAGTTAATACTTTTATCACTTCATAGGTTTTTAGTTTTAGGCAAATTTTTACCAAAATCAGGATAAATGTCCATCTTCTTTCCAGGCCACAAAGTACAAGGTTAATTCATTTGAATTTATTTATTTTATTTTTTTTATTTTTAACATTTATTTTATTTTTGAGACAGAGAGAGAGAGAGCTTGAGCAGGGGAGGGGCAGAGAGAGAGGGAATCACAGAATCTGAAGCAGGCTCCAGGCTCTGAGCTGTCAGCACAGAGCCCAATGCGGGGCTTGAAATCATGGGCCGCGAGATCATGACCTGAGCCAAAGTCAGCTGCCCAACCGACTGAGCCACCCAGGTGCCCATTGAGTTTATTTATTTTGAGGTTAATTTTTTTAAGTTTATTTATTTATTTTGAGAGAGAGAGAGAATGAACAAGCATGGGAGGAACAGAGAGAGAGGGAGAGAGAGAATCCCAAGAAGGCTCTGCACTGTCAGCACAGAGCCCAATGAGGGGCTTCAGCTCATGAACTGTGAGATCATGACCTGAGCCGAAATCGAGAGTTGTACACTTAACCAACAGACTCACTCAGGTGCCCCTAAGGTCAATAAATGAAATGTATAGAATTTTAAAGGATTTGCCTTTATCAAAGAAAATAGTCTACAAAGTTTTTTAATTTTTCTAAACATTGTATTTTTTACAAAATATTACCTACACTGGTTTCTCAGTTCTTTGGTGGTAAAGATTCTATCTTTGAACTGTTTTGAGATCTCAGCAAATCCTGAGACTCCTCTGTCTTAAAAGAGACGGACAAGATTGTCCACCAGTCCAGTTTCATAGACAAAAACTTGTCAATGTTTCTTGCCCTTAGATTGACCTGCCTCCTTCTTTGTATCCAAAATGACTGTCAGTGAAGAAATTACAACTTTCCCTTCCCATCTGGGGCACTGAACAACAGAACTTCTATTCTTTAACATGCATATTACACACAGTGGACGAAAGAAATTTTTATGATACAGTTCAAGGTATAAAGACTGAAAATTATTTTGTATTGTTTCTTTGTAACAAACCATCTTATGGGAATGGAATCATTTAGACCTTGTCATTTTGCTTTTCCAATGAGAGTAACCAAGCCCATATGTTCACTGATGAGAGAAATATCCGTACATGATAAATGGCCAGAAAGGTCCCTTGGTCTCCCTCATCAGACTGTTGAAGGATCCGGACAGGAGTACATAAGGATAATGATAATTCAGTATCACATATCTTAAAAAATAGCACAGAAGTTATCCTAAACTGACCATATCACTCCAAACCAGGGTTCCTGTCACTCTCCTTTGTGAAGAAAGGAAATAAACTTTTGTGAAGAAGAAAATAAACTCTTCTTCCAGTTTATTTTCTCTAGTGACAGAAGTGTAAAATAGCTCATTGGCAAGGATCCTGACAGAGAATAACTCAGAAAGGAAATGATTAATTCTAAGAGGTGTGATTCTGTGGTGGTATAGACCTATGCCAACTGTAGTTTGTCATTTTTTCCAGCAATTGTTTTTTATTTTAATTTACTAATGTAATTACTAAAGAAGAAGTGAAATTTACTTTATCTTAAGAATTAAGTTGCTCAGTATGAAATTAATTGAAAATACCTACAAAGCAATTTTTGTATAAATTTTCATGATAGAGATGCAAATCATGCAGCACCCAGTGATGAGTTTTTAAATAGGGAAATACACTGTTCCAGGCAATGCTTAATATTCAGTGTATTCTTTACCACTTTTAGGTACCACAATATTTCTATGAAGTGGATATTTGTTTCTATTTTTCACACTGGGGACTAAAGAACAAAGAGGTTAAGAAACTTGTCCAAATTCATTCAGCAAGGAAATTTAAAGCTGAGTTTAAAATCCTATGTAAAGTCAGCTTTCTTTGCACTACAGAATTAGGTATAGTATTTAAGATATAAAATAAAATTAAGATATTAATCTTAAATATTCATGATTTTCTTACAGTGAAAGGATCTGTATTGCTAACGTGCTTAGCAATGCAAAATAAATATCTGAAGTGTTCAGAATATTAACATTGTTCAAATTAGTCAAGGGGCACCTGGGTGGTTCAGTCAGATAAGCATCTGACTTCAGTTCAGGTCATGGTCTCATTTTGTGAGATCGAGCCCCGCGTCCGGCTCTGTGCTGACAGCTTGGAGCCTGGAGCCTGCTTCGAATTCTGTGTCTCCCTCTCTCTCTGCCCCAGTGCTATTTGTGCTCTCTCTCTCTCTCTCAAAAATAAATAATCACTAAAAAATTTTAAAAAAATGAGTCAAAACATGCAAACTTTCTGCATATATAAATGTCACCTAAATGCATATTATCTCTGTCTTTAATAAACTGCATTTTATTTAAGGCTGAAAAAGAGTGACAATGTTAGCACTTGTCAGTTTACAAGAGAAGCCATATGTGTATCTGTTTGGTGATCCATAGACCTTGACATATGTTAAGCCATATGCGCTATGATCACTTGTGACCCATAGTCTATCCTTCAGGCCCACCTGCCATTCCCACGAGTTTCTGCACTGCATTCAGAATTTGAGCCAAAGAAAAATATTAATTCAGTTCTAAGAAATTTGAGCTAGATTTGAATATTACTTGAACAATATCCTCAAAGTGGCTATGGAAAATTCTATTTGGAGGCATTTCACCAAAACATAAACATACCCAGAGGATAAAACCAATGTTTTAAGTAGCAAAGTATGCTTAATATTACAAATATTTATTAATTAACAGTTTTCAGGTATATTAACAAGACTCTAAGTAAATTAGAAACATAGTACAAAAATTCTCCCTGACTGCAGATAGTTGCTTTAGAAAGAAGATAAATGTACTTTTCTTTTTTTTAAATTTTTTTTTTTAATGTTTTATTTATTTCTAGGAGAGAGAGAGAGAGACAGCGTGAGCAAGGGAGGGTCAGAAAGAGAGGGAGTGACAGACTCTGAAACAGGCTCCAGGCTCCAAGCTGGCAGTCAGCACAGAGCCCGACGCGGGGCTCGAACCCACGAACCGCGAGATCATGACCTAAGCGAAAGTCGGACGCTTAACCGACTAAGCCACCCAGGCGCCCCTAGAAATGTACTTTTCAAAACTAAAACTCACTGGTTTCCATCAGGCTCTGTAAATTGACGTTAACATTCAACGGAGAAAGGGTATTGGACTTCTTTTCCCTTGCATTCCTGTTCCACTTCTTCCCTGGCCAAACTTCCTTGTTCTTACTGCCCTTGTCCTTCTGAGTCCTGCTGCGGAAACTGTTCAGGCTGGAGAAGGAGATACCTGCCTGCCCGTGCACTTGTTATGTTCTGATACCATTGTTCTGCGTGGAGGTAATGCTCTTTTTCCAGGTTGTCCTCTGGAAGGGGAACTGCACTTTGTTTAGGAGCAATCAGTTTATGTGTACCTCACAGTAAACTGTGCACAACTTAAGAGGAGCAACATGGTCATTTGTATTCCCAATATTTTTATTCCCAATATTTCGTGCGGGGAGTAGTGTATGTTAGATTTTTAGAAAAAATGCATGGGAAACAAAACTCCTATTTCTTCCTGTATTTCTGAGTGAGGACTGATTGGGCCTTAGCACCTACAAATGAATCGAGTAATCTGGATAGAGCAATCTGCAATAACCATCTCTGTGGTGTGGCTGCCCCCTAAATTACAATCACCAGGATGGCATTAATCGAAGAATAAGGTGAGTAAAGCTAACACACTGCCTTCTAAATTACATCAGCATAGAGGAGATTAATGCCTATTCTTCAAAGATTAAATCAAAAGACTGCAATAAAGGCAATGCTCTCACTTCAGTAAAATTTGAAACATTTATTCATTAGAGAATGGAATGTCAGTTCCTTGAGTCTTAGTGAAAATTTAATTCGACAATTCAAGTAACATTTGGTGCCTTCACAGATGATAAAATATTTGGTTTTGGTCAATATAGAACATTATAGTCTACAAATTCCTTTTCTATGTTTCGATCTCTTTATACTTTTACAAAAATACTAAACAATATAAACTGGGTTATTTTTACTCTCTTGATGAAGAAAATCAGGGAACTTACCTTGTAATTAGGTTGTGCTGAACTTCCCACACTGTGACACTTAAAAATATTTTCTGTCCCTGTTCTCCAAGATCCACAAAGGCAGGGCCACCTCTCACTTGCTCACTTCTCTATTTTGCCACATTGTACAATCATCAGCCCATAGTAGGTGCAAAAAACCCCAAAAACTAACAACTTATAATAAGTTGATGATTGCCGTTTCTATTACTTACCAAGGCCTTGTAATAGGTACTTAAAAATTAAGACAAATTTTTGCACTCAAATGCCTCACAGCCTATTAAAAATTTGCAATGGAAAGCTAACACCAAATACAAAGAAGGAAGGGAGGAAGGGAAGAAAGAAGGATAATAGAAAGCAAGAAATCATACCCTTCTGTGGTAGGTAGAATAATGCCTCCCTAAAGGTGCCTGTTCCCTGGACTTGGGAATATCTTACCTTCCATGACCCAAGAAGATTTGCAAATGTCATTGACATTATGGATCTGGACAGGAAATTATTCTGGATTATTATAGTGGATTCATTATAGTCACATGAGGTCTTAAAAGTTGAGAAACTTTCGGGGCGCCTGGGTGGCTTAGTCGGTGAAGCGTCCGACTTTCGCTTAGGTCATGATCTCACGGTTCGTGGGTTCGGGCCCATGTCGGGCTCTGTGCTGACTGCCAGCTCAGAGCCTGGAGCCTGTTTCAGTCTGTGACTCCCTCTCTCTCTGACCCTCCCCTGCTCATGCTGTCTCTCTCTCTCCTAGAAATAAATTTAAAAACGTTAAAAAAATTAAAAAAAAAAAAAAGTTGAGAACCTTTCCCACTCATGGAGAGAGAGAATGAGAAGATAGACAGTGGGTCAGAGTGATGTGATGTGAAAATGAGTCAACCTGCAATTGCAGCCTTTGAGGCTGGAGCAAAAGGATCATGAACCAGGAAATGAGGGGAAACTAGCAGCTGGAAAAAACAAGGAAATATTCCCCTAGAAAGGAACACAGCTCTGTGGATACCTTGACTTCCACTAGTGAGATTCATGTTGAACTTCCAACCTACAGAATTGTAAAATAATAAATTTGTATCATTTTAGCAACTAAATTTGTGGTAATGTGTTACAGGAGCAATAGAAAATTAAGGTACCTTCTTTTCACATGAGTGACAAAGGAAATGTAAAACACACAATGCTCTGCATTAGAATTGAAAGAAAAGTGTCATCTTTTATTTATTTATTTAAATTCAAATTAGTTAACATACAGTGTAGTATTGATTTCAGGAGGGGAACCTAGTGATTCATCACTTACATACAACACTTAGTGCTCATCCCAACAAGTGTCCTCCTTAATGCCCATCACCCATTTAGTCCATCTCCCCATCCCTCCTCCCCTCCAGCAACCCTCAGTTTGTTCTCTGTGTTTAATAAGATAATTCTATTTTTAATGTTTTGAGGGACGTCTGTACTGTTTTCTAGAGTGGCTGCACCAGTTTGCATTTCCACCAACAGTTCCAAAGGGCTCCCCTTTTCCCACATCCTCACCAGCATCTCGTGTTTCCCGAGTTGTTAATTATAGCCACTCTGACTGGTATGAGGTAGTACCTCATTGTGGTTTTGATTTCTATTTCCCTGATGATCACTGTTGTTGAGCATCTTTCATGTGTCTGTTAGCCATCTGGATGTCTTTGGAAAAGTGTCTATTCATGTCTTCTGCACGTTTTTTTTGCTGCATTATTTGTTTTTTGAGTGTTGAGTTTGGTAAGTTCTTCATAGATTTTGGATACTGACCCTTTATCTGGTATGTCATTTGAAAATATCTCCTCTCGTTCCGTTGTTTGCATATCAGTTTTGTTGATTGTTTCTGTTGCAGTGCAGAAGCTTCTTATCTTGATGAAGCCCCAGTGGTTCATTTTTGCTTTTATTTCCCTTGCCTCCAGAGACATGTCTAATAAGAAGACACTGGCCAAGGAGAAGTGTCATTTTAATTATAAATTCTACTACATACAGCACAAATGCATTGAAATTATAGAGGAACCCACCAGTCTAGATCTCGTTTATCTCTTTTGAGAGAAGGTGTCTTTCCCCTCATATAAACCAGAAGAGATTCTGTATCGTATGAATTCCTTTAGGGTTGACAGAGAAATGGCCGAGACGAGGGTAGGCTGTGAGGTCCCAAAGAACTATTTGAACTACAGCACCTTTTCTTGCCACAGATCAGGTATTATAGCTCAAGAGCTCCTAACAGATAGCCTGGTGACACTTGTGATCTGACAGGGAATAGTTTTTAAGATTCCTCTTTGATGTACAAGATGGTTAATAATCAGAATTGGATGGGGAAACTCCAATTCAAACATCAAATTACACCTAAAATGGACAGCTTTTTGTACAAGTAGTAGCAGATCAAGAGACACAGTTCTCATTTAGAAAGTTCTTTGTTGTCTCAATGACTCTTTAGGGAGACAAGATGGTCTTAAGAATAAAGTCTCTTCCTGCCCTAGAAGAGACACAGTAACAATGGGTTTAAAAGTTAATTCGATACCTTTACTCCAAATAGCATAATCTATGCAAACATTGATTTCTCCTACTGGGATTACCATGCTGCTAGATCATACAAACTCTCCTATGCTAGCTACTTATTGATTTGTATTAACTATAGTAGTTAATCGATTTCTTGACTCTCAGCTCCCATTCTGCTCGTCTATGCTTTCATTGGTATTGCTAAGGGACTGAAATAACACTAATATTTTTGTAAGTTCCCCGGGACAGTCTTTTAGGTCAGTGTCCCAGGGGACAGCTCGTATCATGCGATCACTGGCATAGGGAAGGAAAAAGGTTTTTTTTTTCTGCTTCCTGTGTTATCTACATAGCATATGTGGCTTCAGCAGGGCCAGTGGTGGTGTCAGTGGTATTCGTGGGAGAGAGGCCATCTGAGTTCCCGTAAAGCAGCAATGGTGACAGAATAAGAGGTAGTGGCAATTTCCTCAGGAGGCAGAAGCACATGTGAAATCATGGGCTCCAGCATGAGACTCTAATGTTCTGTGACTGCTGCTCGGCACACCTTCCATCTCTTCAGTTTCATTCTCCAGCATCCCTCCTTTGGCTCTCTGTTCTTCCATTGTCTCTGTCATCATCAATTCCATGTACTATATTCCTGTCTGCTTGATATTAGCAGACTGATTTCTATTTCCCAACTATTTTGACTCATTTGGGATTTGTGAAAGAAATGGACTCAGATATTGGCTTTCAAGGTTTACAGTCTGGGTGTGTTAACTGGTTATCATCGGAAAGTTGTGATTCCATTGCTAGTGAATTGCAGACTGCTTCGATATCAACAAAGGGGATGGTGTACATAAATTGGATGAAATTAAAGACAAGGTATATAAGGCAGAAAATAGCTATTTTGTTTGGTTTTATAATGGGGTGCTTATTACATGGACGGTGGGATGGATGGACTCTTTGATTATGGCCGGGAGTGCCATAAGTGACCAGTCAGGGAAAATGAAACCACCTGAGATACTTCAAGTTCTCACTTCCCTGTCCAGGGGCACTGCGTGCAGAGCAAACAGGGCTTCTTCTTGCTCCCACCTTCCAATCCCTTGTTATTATTTTTCTCTGGCAGAGACTAAACAATTAAGATAGCAAAGGATTCATGGAAATTAAGTTTATAGGCTGACAATATCCAACAGTGTAGGGGATACCATAGAAGGTTGGACAGATAATCAGCTCAGTGATCAAATTATTAATGTGTTCTATAGCTGGTCCTAAATATAGGCTGTAAACACATCCCAGTTCAAAATGAGGGGATTATTATTTTTTTAATTATCTTATTTCTGAGTGAAATAGCAGACCCAAAGAGGTCTCTTACTCTTTAAAAATAAAGAGCAAAATGTAGAAGCAAAAACTTAAAAGAACAGAGGACCTAGGAACTTTTTGTATCATGGGGAGAGGAAAATATACATGTAAGAGGTGATACATATATGTCTAAATGGTATGTACTGTAGAAAACACAAGTAAATTCCATATAGTCTCCAAGAAAGTCAGAGACATAGAAGCACATTTCATATAATGTCTATAAAAGTCAAAGAAGGAGGGTCTGGGTGGCTCAGTTGGTTGATTTTCTGACTTCTGCTCAGGTTATGAGTTTGTGGGTTCAAGCCCCACGTCACGCTCTGTGCTGATAGCTCAGAGCCTGGAGCCTGCTTCAGATTCTGTGTCTCCGTCTGTCTCTGCCATTTTCCCACTCATGCTCTGCCTCTCTCCATCTCTCAAAAATGAATAAACATTAAAAATATTAAAAGTCAAAGAAACATGACTCCAATATAAAGCCTAACTTTATATAGCCTAATATAAAGCCTAATAAGATTTAAAACTAGATTAAAAGGTAAGGAAAGGAGATTAAAAGGTAGTAGTCTAGAAGGCACTCTAAAAGAAAAGTGGAGTTTGGAGGATTACTAGAAATTGTTTAGATATGATATAGATGATAAAACACTTTTTTCTTAAATGTTTAAATATCAGTGAATAACAGGAGCTATCATGTTGAACACTAAGTTAATGTTATGATATACAGATTTGAAAAAAATAACAGGAAACAGAGGAAAAGAACAGAGACTAAAACAGAAAAGATGAGTGATATATAATTAAAGTATCAGAATTATGTAAAAGTAATAATCTACAGTCAAGAAATACTATACAAAATAGTTTTTAAACACTCAAATGAAAGTGCCAGAAGATATGATGACTTTTCCTCTGTCTTCCTTTCATGTTTACATCAGGCAAAAACATGTCACTACTTCGTAGGCAATATATAAAGATGAAACTATATTATAGATATAGGTGCCTACTCTATATTTAAAGTAAAAATGCCATTAAGATGTATTTTGGAAATTTTAGATAATTTTCATATTTCTAAAAATTACAACAGTTGCATTACACTAACCTTTACTATAGTCTGAAAAACACATGTTTACTTGAATCTCTAATATTGATTTATTTTTAGGATGAACATGTGTCTGAAAGTAAAGTATCAGAAAATGTAATAATGATGATAATAAAGAAAATTCAAATGCAGCTCTTTATGTGCTTCTATGTCTTCTATTAGTTTATGTATACTTATTACATGCTTATAGTAATGCTCTAACATTTCTTATTATCTTCCCTCTTACAGAGAAGGAAGCTAAACCACAGAAAGACTAAGTAACTTTTTTATAGGCACAGCAAAAGCTGTTAATCTGGGAGTTGATCACCAACAACCTCCATTAAGAGTCTGTGTATTCAATTACTGTGCAGGACTGTATCTTCCATTTTGGCCCTTGTAAACAGACTATAATTTCTTAAGTTACCTTACTGAAGATTTATTACTCAAGATATTTGAATCATTTCATAAATGTGGTCATTTACTTCAGTTCAAAATTTAATACGTAGGTTAAGTTTTTTGATTGCCATTAGACGAAAATGAATTCAACAAACACTTATTGGATGATTATTCCATTTTAAACTCAGTGATGAATGTTCATGATCAAAATATTAAAAGAAAACAGCAGTTTTAAGCTCTGGTAGGCTTATAGTCTAAAAATGGAAATCTGATAAATGAACATGTGTTTATAGTTGCAGGTGCTAAAACAGAATTATTATAGATGGAGTCCCATGGGAGAAATGAAATAGGACCTCTTTCACTAAGGTAGTGGCAATGAGGATAGAGAGATGACTGCTATGAGAGATTTTAAGGATATGAAGTATATTGTAAAAATAGTAACTGACACTTATTGAATAATTTTAATGTACCAGTTACTGTCATAAGTATCTCACATGGATGTTATTACTTAATTCTGATTGTAAAAGCCGTCAGACTACATTAACTTTATAGATAAGGGAAACTTAGTGGTAGAGAGGCTACATAAGTTACCAATGGATTCTGACAGAAGTGACGTTATGTGGCTTCATAAGATAGATGGCAACTTCTGCTCCTGTCCTCTAGGAGTTTTGCCCTGAAACTGCCAGAGAAGGAAGTCACGTTAGTCTCTGTAGCATGACAGGCCATGTGTACCAAAGCCAACGTTCCTCATCCAGGAGCCAGAACCAACTGGCAGACACTGAATGAAGTCCTCTTGAATCTAGTCAGTCAACTCTACAATCTGTGATGCCCTGTTAATGTTTTAACAGCCAGCTCTAGGGGCATAAGAAAGCCTGATTTATAGCATTTGGCACTCTCTGTATAAAGACATCATGGGAAAATTTACATACCTATTATCTCATTTAGTACCCACAACATTTGGTACCTGCCACATAAACATTGGTGTTTCCTTTTCATAAGTGAAATAACAGGCATAGACTTTATGTAATTTTCTTTTCTTTTCTTTTCTTTTAAATGTTTTTATTTATTTCTAGGAGAGAGAGAGAGACACAGCGTGAGGAGGGGAGGGTCAGAGAGAGAGGGAGTCACAGACTGAAACAGGATCCAGGCTCTGAGCTGGCAGTCAGCACAGAGCCCAACGCGGGGCTCGAACCCATGAACCGTGAGATCATGACCTAAGCGAAAGTCGGACGCTTAACTGACTAAGCCACCCAGGCGCCCCTGTAACTTTCTTTTTTTAAGTTTATTTTTATTTGTTTTGAGAGAGATAACAAGCAGGGAGGGACAAAGAGAGAGAGAGATACAGAATCCCAAGCTGACAGCACAGAGCCCAATTCAGGGCTCGGATTCACCAGCCATGATTACATGACCTGAGCTGAAATCAAGAGTTGGATTCTTAACTGACTGAGCCATCCATGCACCTCTGTAATTTTTTTCTTGGGGTATGCAAATGGGGAAAAGGAAATACAAACTCTATTCTGACCCCTCATCCCATATTCTCTTCATTTTAGCATGGTACCTACTAATCATCTATTTAAAACATTACTCATAAATATGAATTGAAAAAAAAAATTATTTTCACCAAGAACTTATCTGTATTTAAACTACTAACGTAAGGTGTCCTATATGCTTTTGTTCACATGAAGTATTGTGAAATCAGCCCATAGGAGCTACTGACAAAATTTTTTATTACTTTATTTATTATTAATGAAAAGAGGTATACTGCACAATTCACAATTGGTTACAGCCTGTGGGAGTTTACCAGGCAATTGCATCCATCAACTATTCATTTCAGAAAGCTCTGCATATTGATAATGACTGCCATAGGCGTTTTTCAGAAGTAGAGAATAGAGCACAGCTGATAATGATATCTAATAGGAATATTCCTCAATAAAGAAGATGGAATACAGTGATTTTCTCTACTGGTATTGCTATTGTGATAGCAACACGGGAAGTCTGTTTGGATAGCCTTAACTACTCCTATAGTATGAACTTCTTTCCGTAATGAAGATGAGGAGCTTTGAAAAATAATATGTAAAAAATATATAGTACCAATGCAAACTTAATGCACTTGTTTCACAACAAATTAACTAGAATAAGTAGTTAATATCTAGAAGTATTCATGTAGCACCTGAAAAACCATCTGATAGGAATGGAGTAGAAAAAAAAACAAAAAACAGAAAAACAACCACAAACTAGCATAGTGGGTGGTTGTGTTAAATTGCTTCTCATATCTTTTCCAGTTTGGATAGCTCTTGCTTCTTTGATTTAGCGATATGATATGGAGTCTGTGTATTGTGCCTCGGAAAAATTAATCCTAACAGTATTTTTGGTCTCCCGAGTTTGAGTTCATAGGCTAGAAGCTTGATGTGAAGGGTAAATAACAATTCAAAGTTCATCCATACCACAGAGGAGAGAAGAGCAAATTGTGCAGGCAGTGTTGACAGTGGCAGGGTCTCTGTGAGAAGAGAAATGACACTTCAGTAAGATCTTGAAATATTGGTAGTTCTATCTCATACAGCACACTTAGAAAGGGAGGTTTATGGAGGGGAGAAGGATCAGCCTTGGTAAGAGCATTGGGAAGGGCATTCAAGAATGAAAAATTGAGATTTCAGAATGATTGGTACTTAAGAGTTTCTAGAACACAATGGGGATGAGTATATGTCAGAATGATGAGTGTTAAATGGGCAGCTAGGAGAGACATTTTTGGGACAGATCTTTACTTTTATAAATGAAACTAGAAGTCATATATTTGACAAAATTCTTTTTTTAAATATTTTTTAATGTTTATTTGTGTGAGAGAGAGACAGAGAGAGACAGAGATACAGAGCATGAGTAGGGGAGGGGCAGAGAGAGACGGAGACACAGAATCCAAAGCAGGCTCTGGGCTCTGAGCTGGCAGCACAGAGCCCAACATGGGGCCAGAGCTCACAAACCAGAAGACCCGACCTGAGCTGAAGTCGGGCACTTAACCAACTGAGCTGAGAGAGCTCCAAGAGAGCTAATCTTTCTGAATGTACTGTCATGCAAGGATGCTTAGTGATTTGTTATTCAAAATGTAATAAAACATACATAGGCATTTTGTATATTATTTATTACATATTATCTAAATAGTATTGAAAATATAATAATAAATAAAACATAAATTTGCAGGAAAATTCCAAGGAAGAAAATGCCAATAGCCTATAAACACATGTAAAGATTCTCATCAGTAGTCATTAGAAAAATTCATGTCAAAACCATAGTGAGATACCATTTTATTCCTACTAGGATGGTTATAATAAAGAAAAAAAAGGAAAATATGTGTTGGTGAGGATATAGAGAAATTGGAACCCTCATACATTGACCATGGGAATGTAAAATGGTTAAGTTTGGTGCTTCCTTGGAAAGCTAAGCATAGAATAGAGTTAGCAAATGATGCTGGAATTCCACCTGGGTATATATATCCAAAAGAATTGGAAACAGGTACTCAAATAGATACATATGGATATTCATAGTAGTACTATTAACAATAGTCAAAAAGTAGAAACAGCCTAATGTCCCTCAAAAGGTGGACAAATACATTTTGGTATATACATACAATGAACTATTTTTGGCCCATAAAAGAAATATTATTCACCCATAAGAAATAATAAAATTCTGATGCATGCTATTGTATAATAAGAAATATTTGGTCTTTCTTTCCTATTCTTCACCTCTAGGTGAGGAAAACTTGAAATTTCCTGAGTAATGGGAATGTTTTTTGTTCATAATGAGTCCCTTTTCATCACAGGAGTTTATGCTAATGAAGTGACTTAGGGTGGGGCCCTTAGATAACTTCAGGATGAGGCTGGTCACCCAAAGTTCAAATGATTAGAGAATAAGACCTTTCAGCTCCACCCATCTTCTTATAGGGGGCATGTGGGCCTAGAGATTGATCTGTACAAAAAACTTTTCAGTAATGAGATTTGGAGAGCTTCTGAGTTGATGAGCACATTGAGGTCCTAGATGATTTTGCACCCAAATACGACATAGAAACTCTGTCCCACCACCCTCCTCATCTTGCCTTATGCATTGCTTTCATTTGTCAGTTTCTACGTTATATATTTTGTAATAAATTGTTAAACATAAGTAAACTGGTTCCTGTGTTCTGTAAGCTGTGTTAGCAAATTATCAGACCTAAAGAGGGCATTGTGGGAGCCCTGATTTATATCTGTTCAGTCACAAGTATGGGTGACCCAGGGCTGGCAACTTGTATCTGAAGTGGGGGCAGGGCAATTTTGTCAGAGTGAGTTCTTAATCTGCGGCATCTGATGCTAAATTCATGTGAGTAATCTCAGAATTGAATTGGATTGTTGGTCATATGGTTGGTGTCAGAAATTTGAATTGGTCATTAGTACTGGGTAACACCCCACACATGCCACAACACAGATGAACCTCCAAAACATTAAGTGATAGAACCCAGACACAAGAACCTGAATATTGTGTGATTTTATTTATGTCCAGTACAGATAAATCTATAAAGATAAGACACTGATTGGTGATTGAGAAGGGCCTGAGAAGCAGGTGGAATGAGACAAACTACCTAATAGGTAAAGGATTTCACTGTGTGATGATGGAAATATTTTAGAATTTGATAGAAGTAGTGGTTGCACAGCATTGTGACTGTACTAAAGTGCTACTGAATTGTTCGCGTTAAAATAGTTTTTAGGGGCACCTGGGTGGCTCAGTCGGTTAAGTGTCCGACTTCAGCTCAGGTCATAATCTCACAGTTTGTGGGTTTGAGCCCCACATAGGGCTCTGTGTTGACAGCTAGCTCAGAGCCTGGATCCTGTCTTCAGATTCTGTGTCTCCCTCTCTCTCTGACCCTCCCCTGCTCATGCTGTCTCTAGCTCTCTCTCAAAAATAATTAAAACATTTAAAAGTTAAAAAAATAGTTTTTAACTTGTATGTATTTAGTCTCAAAAAATTATCTTTTAATGAATGACGGTGGTTGTATCTGACCATACAAGCATAAATGTAGTCCACAGCATGTTCTCAAACAAATAATTTTAGAAGAAAAACACATTGTCCTTGTATTTATTATTCATAATTTGTATACTTTATACTTAAAGTAGGTATGGTGTCAATGAATGGGTTTCTTTTGAACTGAGACCCACTTTTATTGTCTGATAACTAGAAAATTTCCAGATGTCACTAAAATAAATTATAAAGTTCTAAATAACCCATGAGTTAAAGAAGAAATCAAGGAAAACGCCAGAAATAAATTTTAGGGATAAATTATAAGGAAGAAATAACATACCCAGATTTGGAGAAGTAGATGAAGTGGTGTCTAGCCAGAGATGAAAATGATAATATTAAATTAAAATACTAGTAAAGAATAAAGGTTAAAAAATCAATGGCATAATCAAGTGTGTATGATGATAGGAAAAAGCAAACTGAAACCAACAGTAGGAGAAAAATTAAATTACAAAAGTGGAAACAGAAAACAATAATACAAAAATAAAGTTATTGTAAAGGAAGTCAAAACAACCAAAAATGGTTTCTTCAAGATATATTAAACATCAAGCTTGTAGTAAGAATGAAAAAGAAATAGGTGCGGAACCATAAAATTGTCAATATTAGAAAGAAAAAAATAGAAATTGCTATAATTTTACAAACAACAAAACACGAAGAATGTCATGAATACCTGTATGCCAAAGCTTTGAAAATGGAGAAGAAATAAGTAAATCCCTTAAAAATATCTTAGAAAATAGATAAGAAAAATGGAACATGAAAGTGTACTACATATAGTTAAACAATTAACTCTGTTCCTAAAAACTTTTTGACAAAAACAAAAAACAAACAAAGAAATTGGAAATGACTAATTTCAAGAGTGAATTCGTTGAAATAGTTAAGGAAAAAATAAGACCGATCTATACCATCTCTTGCAGAGACAAATAAAAGACAAAATAAATCTCAACTCATTCATGACTTCAATGCAACAGAATTATATTAAAGAGAGATTATAATTGAAAGGGAATTAATATATAAAATAATAATGAATATAATCATGTGATATACAGAAAATGGTAATATATCATGAATAAGTGGTACATTTTCCAGAAATCAAAGGTGGTTTAACATTCAAAAATAAAACTATGAAGAAAAAGCACTGGATAAATTTAATAAATACAACAATTTATAGCAAACTGGGAAGATAACTTCATTAATCATTAAGTGTGAACTGTAGAAAATTTATTTTATTTTGAAATTTACATCCAAGTTAGCATATAGTGCAACAGTGATTTCAGGAGTAGATTCCTTACTGTCTCTTACCCATTTAGCCCATACATCTCTCCCAGAACTTCTCCAGTAACCCTCTGTTTGTTCTCCATATTTGAGAGTCTTTTATGTTTTGTTCCCCTCCCTGTTTTGATATTATTTTCGGTTCCTTTCCCATATGTTCATCTGTTTTGTATCTTAAAGTCCTCGTGTGAGTGAAATTATATGATATTTGTCTTTCCCTGACTAATTTGCCTTAACATAATACCCTCTACTTCCAGGTAGTTACAAATGGCAAGATTTTATTGTTTTTGATTGCCAAGTATTACTCCACTGTGTGTGTGTGTGTGTGTGTGTGTGTGTACAGCACATCCTTATCCGTTTATCCATTCATCCATCAGTGGACATTTGGGTTCATTCCATACTTTGGCTATTGTTGATAGTGCTGCTATAAACATTGAGGAACCTCCATAATTTTTTCAGAGTGACTTGCACCACTTTGCATTCCCACCAGCAGTGCAAGAGATCCTCTTTCTCTCACCTCACCAACATCTGTTGTTGCCTAAGTTGTTAATGTTAACTGTTCTGAAAGTTCTTTATAGATTTTGAATACTATCTCTTTATCTGATATGTCATTTGCAAATATCTTCTCCCATTCCGTTGGTTGCCTTTTAGTTTTGCTGATTGTTTCCTTCACTGTTCAGAAGCTTTTTATTTTGATGAGGATCCAATAGTTCAATTTTGCTTTTGTTTCCCTTGTCTTTGTTTTTTTTGTTTGTTTGTTTTTTTTTTTAATGTTTTATTTATTTCTAGGAGAGAGAGACAGCGTGAGCAGGGGAGGGTCAGAGAGAGAGGGAGTCACAGACTCTTGAAACAGGCTCCAGGCTCTGAGCTGGCAGTCAGCACAGAGCCCGACGCGGGGCTCGAACCCACGAACCGCGAGATCATGACCCAAGCGAAAGTCGGACGCTTAACCGACTAAGCCGCCCAGACGCCCCTGCTTTTGTTTCCCTTGTCTTTGGAAGCATGTTGAGTAAGAAGTTGCTGTGGCCAAGGTCAAAGAGGTTTTTACCTGCTTTCTCCTCTAGGATTTTGATGGCTCCCTGTCTTACATTTAGGTCTTTCATCCATTTTGAGTTTATTTTGTGTATGGTGTAAGAAAGTGGTCCAGGTTCATTTTTCTACATGTTGCTTGAGCAGTAGACAATCTATATAAGTTTATCATACTAAACAGTAAAATTTAAAGTTTTGTTCTGAGATTGAGAATATAGAATATATTAATTTAATAAAGCTACTGGATATAAATGACACATAAATATTGATTACATTTTCATGTTAGTAATAAATAGAAAATTAAAATTTTAAAAGGTAATATGCTCAACATGTAAAACTATCAAATATCTAAGAGGTATATGTGCTTTATGCTGAAAACAACAAAAAATAAAAGGAATTAAAGTGTTTACATGGAAAAATATAAAAAGTTTATGGATTGGAACTCATATAAAGTCCATGGATTGGACATCATTATAATAATGTCAATTGTCCCAAGATTATTCTATAGATTCAGGCGATCACAAACAAAATATCAGCAAGTTTTCATAAAAAACTGACACCTTTATTTAAATTTTTATGGAACTGGTGCAAAGGGCTAATAGTAACAAAGCTAATCTTGAAGAACAACAAACCTCTAGAACTTTTGCAACTAGGTCTTTATTAAGACCTATTATAAACATGTGGTAATTAAAATGCTGTATTTTCAGGACAATGAAAGATAAATTGACCAGTGGAACAGAATAGAGAACTCAAAACAGATGAATATGTATAAAGTCATGTGGCTTATTAAGAATATAAGCAGGTGGGAAAAGGTTTTCTCATTGCATTGTATAGGCTCCACTTTATATAAATATGTTTTTAAAAAAAGGCTTTTGACCCCTAAGTTACCACATTCAAGTATTTCTCGATGTTTTTTGAGCAAATATGAAAGGTAAGTAATGTTTTGAAAGAAACAAGAAAAAATCATTTTAATGACTATAAGGTAGGCAGCAATTTCTTAAATGGAACATTAAGGCACTAACCATAAAGAAGATAAAAACATAAATTGGATTGCATATAACATACATCATTAAGAGACTGAGAAACAAGTTATGAGAGAAGATATTTTCAATACATATATTCAATAAATGACACATGTCCAGAAGATGTAATGAAATCACTACCTAGAAATTTTGATACTTAATAGAAATATTGGTACTTCATTAAACAGGATATCCAAATGATTAATAAACATATGAAAAGTTACTTAGCTTTATTATCCACCAGAAAATTTTATTTATTTACTTATTTATTTATTATTTAAATTCCAGGTAGTTAACATACAGTGTAATAGTAGTTTCAGGATTTGACACTTCCATACAACACCTGGTGCTCATCACAGCAAATGCACTCTTTAATCCCCCTTACTGATTTCACTCATCCCCCTACCCATCTTCCTCTCTGGTAACCATCAGTTTGTTCTCTATGATTAATAGTCTGTTTTTGGTTTGCCTCACTCTCATTTTTTTTTAACCCTATGCTCCTTTGCTTTGTTTCTTAAATTCCACATATTAGTGAAATCATGGTATTTTTCTTTGACTGACTTTGCTTAGTATAATACTCTCTAGTTCATCCACATCATTGCAAATGGTAAGATTTCATTCCTTTATGGCTGAGTAATATTCCATTTTCATTAGCACATTTGCATTAAATCCATAATCTGAAATCGCTGTATACAACCATAGTAATGGCAAACATATTCAAAGACAAACTTATCAAGTATTGGTAAGGATATGGAATAACTGAAACTCTTATGCAGTAGTAGTAGGAATTCAAGTTGACCAACACTTTGGTAAATTATTTGACAGTATCTAATAAAGCTAAAAATATTTGTTTTCCATGACCATGGTGTTCTCCCAAGTGTATATCTAGCATATGCCTTCATATGTGCATCATAAATCATGTACCGAAACATTTATGGCAGCCCTATTGAAAATAAACTTCCCTAATGGCATAAAGACCTATCATCCGTAGTATGGATAAATATAATTTGTAGCATACATTGAATAGAACGCTAAAAGCAATGAGAATAAAAAAGCTATGACGAGTCCATATGGAAGACCAAAACATACTGTTTAGTGAAAGAAGTCAAATAAAAGGATGTATAATATATTATTTTATTTATATAAAGTTCAAAAACCAAAGAATCCCATCTTTGGTGTTGGGAACTAGTATAATGGTTTAAACATAGAGTTTATGGATTAAAAGATGAGACAGCAGAGATTTTTCAGATGCTAGCAATGTTCTGTTTTTTAAAAGTGCCCAGTTTACGTACTTATATTTGTTAAGTTGGTGAAATTTTGTCAAACTGTTTAAGTTTTGTATACTCTTCTGTATTTAAATTATACTTTGATAAAAATTTTAACAAACGAGAAAAATAAAACCAAAGAAAACCAAAAAAGTGATAAATGACTTGGTGATAAATTAAAGGATACTGGTGATGTGAGTAAAAAGCCATGAATGGTTTCCAGATTTTTCATTTGAGTGGTTGAGTGATACTACCATTCACTGTGGTAGGAAAATTAGAAATTAAAGTATATATATATATATATTAAAGTATATATATATATAAAGTATATATAAAGTATATATATATATAAAAGTTTAAGGAGTCTGTGAGACAGCTAAGAAAAACAAACATAGAAGTCCAAATAGCAAGAGAAAGTGTGTAAGCTTGAGAAAATAGAAGAATATTGACAAGAACATCTTAAAAGTAATGGAAAAGTTGGGAAGAGTAAGTGTTGGCAGAGAATAAAATTTATGTGGTGTTCAAATTTTGCATCTCAGATGTCAGTAAGATTCAAGTGGAGATATATTAGACAAGAATATGGAAAATCAGTATTAGAGTGGTTGGTATGTGTGTCTTTTGTTTGTGTTACATTAAATAACTGGAGTTATAAGGAGTGAGAATATAACATAGAGAGGGTTCAGTAGACTAAAAACATTCTTGGAACATTAAAAAAAAAAATTAAAAAAAAAGGGGCACCTGGGTGGCTTAGTCGGTTAAGGGTCCGACTTTCACTTGGGTCATGATCTCGCGTTCATGGGTTCGAGCCCCGCGTCGGGCTCTGTGCTGACTGCCAGCTCAGAGCCTGGAGCCTGTTTCAGTTTGTGACTCCCTCTCTCTGACCCTCCCCTGTTCACGCTGTCTCTCTCTCTCTCCTAGAAATAAATAAAAACATTAAAAAAAAATTAAAAACATTCTTGGTTTGGGAAGGTAATATGATTAATGAGATAGGAAAAAAGAAGATACAGAGAAAAGTGGTGAACCATGAGGATAAAAAGCATAAATATTTTGGGGTGTAACTAATAATCATTGTGATCTCATATACTATGTAGTAATTAAGCATAAAAATTTAGGGAAGATTGCAATGTTTGATAAAGAAGAATCAAATACATTGATGTTCTTTAATATAAATACAATAAAAACAAAAGGGAATAATATACTTAGTAACTTAAAAATATTAATAAACTAAGATTCAAATTAAATAGTTTTAATGACTTCACACAAGTAATAAAATGTTGAACTTAAGACATAAGAATAGCAAATAATGCAATGATATGAAAAAGGAAAAAGCATCATAATTATTATGGATTTCACAGAATTTTTGCAACAACTTAAATTATCAATGAAAAGACATAAAAATTAAGTTGTACTGTGTCCACTAGATGGAGTATGATGCAACCATTTTAAAATTAGCAATGAATACATATGGAGATTGCTTATTGTATGATATTAGGTGAATAAAGTTGTATACGTTTAAGCTAAAAATTCACCTATGCAAGGAATGATATACACCAAAATTCTAGTCTTGAAATTACGAATAAATGTCATACTCCTCTGATTTTTTATTTATTTTTCTGATATATTTTAAATGTGAAAATTAATTTATATTACAAATATAATTATATAATTAAAGACCAATTTATTTTCCTCAAATATATTTGAAATAAAATCACTCTGAAACCAGACATTAACTGAAGAAATGTCAACGATTGGGGTTCCTGGGTAGCTTGGAGTCAAGCATCAGACTTTTGAAATCATCTCAGGTCATGTTCTCAAGGCTGGGAGGTAGAGCTCCCCATGGGGCTTCTCACTGAGGGTGGAGCTTACTGGGGATTCTCTCTCTCTCTCTGCCCCTACCTCACTGATGCACATGCTCTCTCAAAATAAATAAACTGAAAACTGAAATTAAAAGGAATTTCCAAAACTATATTAATGGTATTATTATTGGCCTATTAATTAGTATTGACTAACTTTGTGATATAGAACTCACAATGTGTAATGAATAAAATACACTTGAAGCCTATTTCATGATCGGGTATCTGCACATGCCTGTTGACTATGTCAGCAGCCAGTGTTTTAGGAACCAGGTTAGGAAGGGTTTTACAGTCTTCAGTAGGTTCTAATGTCATATTGACAGTTATCTCCCCTCTAGCTACTGAGAAAAGAAAAGGAGCATGCAAGAGTGCTCATAAGAGCGTTATATGGGTTAGGCCTAGAAATGATACCATCACTTTTGAGAATATCACTTTTTGTATGTGATCTATTTCCGTAAAAAAAATTATCCCCCAACTCCATGTCCCAAACAACATTTTATTTTTCCTCACAGTTCTGTGTATTCATTAAACAGCCCTTCTGCTGGTCTTGTTTTGTCTTTCTCATGTAGCTACATTCAGCTGATAGAGCTGTTGGGAGTGGGGCTCGGCTAGACCAGCTGGACTTCTATCTCCAGACAGCCTTTCATTCTCATTTTCTTCAAACCACTATCAGGTCAGGGTAGTATTTCCAAAGATTGAAAACAGAAGTTGCAAGATCCCTAAATCTATTTCAGAGGTCACGTGACATTACATCAGCCACATTCTTTTGATGAAAATAAGCACAAGGCCAGCCCAAATTGACAGAGGTCAGAAAAGAATTCCACCTCTTGATCAGAAGAAGAGCAAGCTCACATTGCAAAAGAATGCCAATAAAGGAAGGTATGATTCACTAGAAGCATTATTATAGCAATCAGTTATAACTTAGATATGTGGCCTACATCTATAGAGATGTTAGATTGGGAAATAAGGCTTAATTCTGTGCCCAGGAAGAGAAGAAATTATTTAATGATCCACAGACATTTTCTGCCACAGGACGTAGCTTTATTTTTGTTTGTGAAATGTATTAAGACTGATGGAAGTTGATGAGTAATGTTGAAGGGTTACCATTAAGTTCTATAATTGCATTCAAATTTTCACTTGTAGCAAAGCCTCCTGATATTATTCTATCCAGAAGGCTATACTATTTTTGCCATTTTGTTTGCCAGTCCAGTTTTGAGCTTTACACTTATGGCTTCTAGCTGCACTTGGAATACCATGGCAGTGGACAGAAATTCTATGCGAAAACACCAGTAAAAGACAAGGTTCCAAAAACTGACTAATGGGAATGACAATGCCTGCTATCTATGGGAGAAGGAATAGGAAGCAAATAGAGTGCATTCAGCCTGAAATTGACTTTGGGTTAATACTTTCGAATCTTTTCCGTGCCATGCTAAGTGTTTCACAACTTACCCTCTACATGTTCTGGACTCTTGGTACATTTTTAAGGAGAAGAGAAATGTAAGTAGAATTCTATTTCAGAAAGGTAAATATAGTTGTAATAAAGAAAATACTTTTCTGGGCTCAGTGGCTGAGGTAAGATGACTGATTAGATTATGAATGATTAATGTCTAAATGAGTATATCTGGGAAGAGGAAAGGATGTATATATGACATTATATATTATATTAATTATATATTACAGTAATATTATATCTCTATATAATACCTGAATTAGAATTAGCATGCCTTGCTAACTAATGATGAACAGGAGGGTAGAAAAGGAATAAGCAGCACTCTATGTTATTTGTGCCATTTAAAGGCACCTGGCCACAGAGAGAGTGGGAGAGAGAAATTTATTTCTTGCTTAACTTACCAATCCTTGAGTTTTGTTAGAACTATATATTCCTACAGAAGGCCCATTGTCTCCTAAAATATCTGTCTAAGTGGGACATCTATTCTAATTCACCCGCCCATGGGCTGCCTTTTTTAAGTTCCAATATCTAGAGAGTGTACCCTTTTTTTTTTTTCTAAAATACAGAACTTCTGCTTAGGCTGCAAGAATTCTTTGAAGGAGAAGTTGAAGATAAGGGCTGGGTTTTGACTTGAGTCTTTGGGTCAAGTTTTAGAGCTTTGTTTCTCAAAACGTGGTCCTTAGAATGAAAGCATCAGCATTAGCAGGGAGCTTATTAGAAGTATAGAGTATTTATTCTGAATACTCTGTTAGAAAATGCATTTAAGAAGATCACCAGATTTATGTACAAGTTAAAGTTTGGGAAGGAAGCACTCCTTCTGAGCACAGATAGTGAGTAAATATTTCAGACTGGTTTTTAGGAAGCATTTCTCCATGTGCCTAGCCAGAAAGTTCTTCAGTTATAAGTAAAAGAATTGAGCCACCTCATATAATAGCTTCTTGCTGCATCTGAGCAACAGGACTCAGAGGAAGCAAACACATTTCCAAAGGTTCGAATCAGGTAAGGTAAGAGGAGGGAGAAAAGATGGGAATAAGCTGGGGAGAAGATATTTTTAAAATTGCATTTTTCTATTTTTGTGCCAGCATAGCTTAGTGAAGAGGTGAAAAAAAAATGAAGACATGTAAAAAGTTTTGTTAGTTTCCTAGGGATACTATAGCAAAGTATAGAGAACGGGGTACCTTCAAACAACAGAAATTTATTCTCTCACATTTCTGGAAGCTGGAAGTTCAAAATCATGGTGTTGACAGACCATGCTTTCTCTGAAGGCTATAGGGAACGCTATTTCCTTGACTTTCTAGATTCTGGTGATTGCCAGCAATCCTTGGCATTCCTTGGCTTGTATATCCATCACTCTAGTCACATGGTTGTCTTCTCCTTGTGTATCTTCACATTGTCTTCCCACTGTGTGTCCCTCTTTGTATTTGAAAGTTACCCTTATAATGAAGACAACAGTCATACTGAATTAGGGCCCAGACTAACACTTCCTCTTAACTGTGTCATTAGCAATAACCCTGTATCCAATAAGGCCACGTAATGAGGACTGGGAGTTAGGATGTCAACACTTCTTTGTGAGAGACACAATTTAACCCACAACAAGGGGCAAAAATAATTATCACTTGTTTTTGTGGCATGTTATCAGAGCCTTTCCACAATCAATATCATAATAATTTCCTGCAACTGTAAAAAAGTATAAAAATATTAATTATTTTACATTTTTAATTAAGTTTTAGAAATCCAGTTAGTGCTTTCCACATACAGCACAATCTCTACATTGTGAAAAAGTGAAATTTTATCAGCTATACCTTCTCTATATTTAGATTTTATAAGATTTGCAGCTAGAAGATGAACACATCTAGGTTGTTCCAAATATACTTAAAGGTTTTCAGTTAAACATATATGATGTATAACAAAACTTTGGGCTTAGTAACAAAGGAGTCATTGTGACCTCACCAAAGGAACCCACATGGAATAATGAATGCAGATGGAAATGTGGCATGATCTGCAGAATGTGGTTGGAGGTGAGGCCATGGACAAACGTGATGTTGATGACTTTTTCTCAGTGGCTCACAGCTAAGGGCAAGAAGTAGGAGCAGTGGCTGAGGAAGAGTCCCAGAAAGATTAGGCATAGCAGTGCTGTGTAGTTAGGAGAGATTTGCAGATATCTAACTGCTGACGGGTAGATTCAGTACAGAAGGAGAGGTTGAAGGTACTGGAGCAGTTGTGAATCTTGGGGGGCATGAGGTTAATAAGAAGGAAGAAGTGATGAGATTCAGCTCTTCATTGGAAGATAAAAGAAATATCTGCAAATATAATGAGAGGAAATTTGGTAACATTGGAAGCTTATCAAGAGGTACTTGCAGATTTGGCAAGGGATGAGGGGTTCTCAGTGAAATATCAGATAAGATATAGGATATTAAATATTTAAAAAGGAAAAAGGAAAGTGGAGAAAATTGGTAACAAAATTAAGAAAAGTGAAAGAGTAAATATGCCAACATATAAATAGAAAGTAAAAAATCCAGGCAATATAGATGCTTCCCAGATGATGCAGTTGATTTGGATTTACAGTGGTAACAAAATTTCAGGATGTGTGCTTTTTCTTTAGCATTATCATAAGATCGCTAGTAGCTGTGGCATGGAAGATAATAGGGATCTTCTGGGTTTAAAGTTTTCCAGGCAGATATGATGAGCAGAAAGGAATTTTGGAATGGTCTAAGATCGTATTGATGACATTATCCATGGAATCCAGGATTGAGAGAAATAGGAGAGAAACTAGGGTGAGGATATGATCTGGCAACACTCCCAATCTCGTCCTCCCCCTCCCCCTTCCCCTCCTCCCCCTCCTCCTCCTCTTCCTCCCCCCCTTCTCTTCCCTCCTCTCCTCTCTCATCATCTTCCCTCCTCCCTCCTCTCACCTCCTCCCTCCTCCTCCTCTTCCCATCTTAAGGAACACGGAACATATAGTATAGGTTTGGGGTTTTTTTGAGGTATAATTGACTTATAACATGATATTAGGTTTAGGTGTACAAAATAATAATTCAGTATATTTGTACATATTGCAAAATAATCATCTGAACAGGTCTAGTTAACATCTGTTAACTATATCACCATGTATAGTTATATATTTTCTTTTTTGTAATGAGAACTTTTAAAGTCTACTCTCTTAGCAACTTCAAATATGTAATATGATATTATTAACTATAGCCACAGTGATATACATTGCATCTCCATAACTTATTTTGTAACTGCGAATTTGAATCTTTTGAACTCCTTCATCCATTTTGTCCATTTATGTGGGTGTTTAAATGAAAATATTGGAAATCTTTAAGTGGTATGTGAATACATTTTCTGAATTATTATTTTTGTTAGCATTTTTCTATTGAATTAAAATTAACATATAGTACTATATTGGTTTCAGGTGTACAACATGATTGAACAATTCTATACATTAGTCAGTGCTCACCATGATAAGTATAGTCATCATCTGTGACCCAACAATGTTATTACAATACTATTGACTGTATTCCCTGTGCTCTACTATTTAATTCTGGAAGACTGTAAGACTGGAATTCTGTAGCTTTCAATCCCCTTTATCTATTTTACCCATTACCTCACTCACCTCTCCTTTGGCAACCACCAGTTCTTTTGTTTGTTTGTTTTTGTTTTGTTTTTTAGATCCCACATAAAAGTGAAATCATTTGATATTTGTCTTTTCTCTGTCTGGCTTATTGTGCTTAGCTTTATATCCTCTAGGTTCATCCATGTTGTTGCAAATGGCAAGATATTATTGTTGTTGTTGTTGTTTTATGGCTGAGTAGTATTCCACTGTATGTATGTGTATATGCATATGTGTGTATATATCCCTATCATCTTCATTATTCATTCATTTATAGATGGACACTTGGATTGCTTCCATATCTTAGCTATTGTAAGTAATACTGCACTAAGCATACGGATGTACATATCTTTTGAATTAGTGTTTCACTTTTTGATATTAAGTAGTGGAATTACTAGATCATATAGCATTTCTATTTTTAATTTTTTGAGGAGCTACCATACTGTTTGTTTACAGTGGCTGTACCCATATACATTCCTACATAGACCATGAGGGTTCCTTTTTCTTCACATCCTTACCAACCTTCATTATTTCTTGCCTTGCTAATTCTAGCCATTCTAGCGGGTGTAAGGTGATATCTCATTGTGGTTTGATTTGCATTTCCCTGATGATTAGTAGTGCTGAGCATCATGTTTCTGTTAGCCATCTGCATGTCTTCTTATGAAAAATGTTCCAGTCCCCTGCCCATTTTCTTATCAGATTGTTATTTTGGTGTCAAGTTGTATAAAATCTTTATACATTTTGGATATTAACCCCATGGATAGTTATACATTTTTGATATTAACCTCATTTCCATGATAATGGGTATATCATTTGCAAATATCTTCTCGTATTTAGTAGGTTGCCTTTTCATTTTGTTGGTGGTCCCTTCATTGTGCAGAAATTTTCATTGTGGTGTAGTCCTAATAGTTTATTTTTGCTTTGGTTTCCCTTGCCTGAGGAGACCTATCTAGAAGAAAGCTGCTACTGCCAAAGTCAAAGAAATTACTGCCTTTCGCTTTTTTTTTTCCCCTAGGAATGTTATGGTTTCAGGTTTCACATTTAGGTGTTTAATCTACTTTGAGTATATTTTTGTGTATGTGGTTAGAAAGTGGTCTAGTTTTATTTTTTTGCATGTAGCTGTGTAGGTTTTCCATCATCTTTTGTTAAAAAGATTGTATTTCCCCATTGTATATTAATTTAAAATAATATGAAGGACGAAAAACATGAAAGATATTAAGAAAGGGACAATTAAATCAGAAAGTAAAAAAAAAAAAAAGTCTAAGACTACCAAGATGGCAAAATTTATGATCAGGAAACTAGTAAACATGCTTTGAAAGTAGAGGAGAATAAAAATGTTGACTTCTATATCCATTTAGACTCCTATGTTGTAGGCCCTCACCAGTTGTGTATGTGGTTCATGCCCTCATTTTCTTCCCAGTCTCTGCTCTAGTTTCAATCTACTACTGAGGGTTTCTCCTGTCCACCTGGTATAAAAGAGCAACCTTTCCTTCACTTTTACCTATTATACTTTCTATGTTTTATTTCTCGCCAACTATCTTTTTGCTATCTGAAGTACAACTTAGTTTCTGATTTATTTTTTCTATATATCTCTTCTTGCAATAATATAAAATCTTTGAAACCTGAGACGTTTTCTATGTTTTTCATTAAGGTACCCAATATTACTCTTTTACCCAGAGGTATAAATCAAGCATTCAATTAATGTTTGTTTGGCGGGCACACAACTCTCTCAAAAAAGATAATTAGCAAAATCATTCTCCTTTGGTATCAATATGGTATCAGATAAGCCATTGTTTTTTTTTTATACTTTTGAGAACAGAAATGAGAAATATTTGCAATTTATCTAAAGACCTAAAAATAAACTTTTTGCAAAATGTAGAAATTAAATGAAATTGTATTGAAAAGTACATCCAGATTGTATTAGATGTTTCCTTTCCCATTGACAATGTATAACGTAGACATAGAGGGTAGCCAGTGACAAAATACCCAAACAAATGGTACTACTTTTATTTTTTTAATTTAATTATTTATTCATTGCAAATGGTACTATTTTCAAGTCAGAATCTTAGCAACATATTATCAGAACAAACATATTAGAACAAGAAAAAACAAATAATAAACAAAGAATATCTATTAGAACATTTTTGCTAACTAGTTGGAAAACCAAAAGAAAAGAATTGAAGTTTTTTTCCAAGGAGAAAACAGAAACCAAACCCAAATATTTTTTCATACATTAAAAAAAAAGTGATGAGGGGGCGTCTGGGTGGCTCAGTTGGTTAAGTGTCCAATTTTGGCTCAGGTCATGATATCACAGTTTGTGAGTTCCAGCCCTGCGTTGTCGGGCTCTGTGCTGATGGCTAGCTCAGAGCCTGGAACCTATTTCGGATTCTGTGTCTCCTTCTCTCTCTGGCCCTCCCCTGCTCATGCTGCCTCTCTCCTCTCTCAGAAATAAAATAAAAGACATTAAAAAAATTAAAAAAGAAAAGTGATGACATGATCATACCTGAGAAACAACTCCACAGTATAGAAATGCATGAAGTCAGAAAAGAGGATCGAAGACAGGGAGATATACTAAAATCTGAGGTAGGAGAACACAGAAAAAAGTTTAAGTAGTTAAACCACAGAACTAGGCAAATTGTGAAAGGTGAAAGAGGAGAATGCTCCAAATACCATACAGGTATTCACCAAGAAACTCATGGAGACCATCTGAGAACAGCAAAATCAACTGAGGAAAATCTCCATTCCAAGTTGTAGATGAATGCCAGGTATCCCAAAGAATGTCTGAAGATTTGGAAGGAACGAGGCTTCATGAACATTGGAAAATAACCAATTCCAGCAGCTAGCCTCAAACTAAGGAGAAGTACCGGGAATATCGTCCTAATTAAGTGAGATGGAATAACAGTAAGGAAAGAAATTCACATAATAGTGGGAATAAGAACCAGAGCTAGGAGATACCAGGAAATAGGAAACCACTTTTCTAATCACTTCACAAATACCACAGAAGATGGTTTCTAGAGAAGTGAAAAAGTTCAAGAAGACAAATCTAAAGTAGCAATAATGAATAGAGAATTATTTTGACTGAAAATTTCATTTAGAAGTATTAGAAAAAGAATAAAACTGGAGTGCCTGGGTGGCTCAGTTGATTGAGCCTCTGACTTTGGTTCAGTTTGAGATCTCACTGTTCATAAGTTTGAGCCCTACATCAGGCTTGCTGCTATCAGCATAGAAAAGGCTTCAGATCCTCTGTCCTTCCCCTTCTCTGACCCTCCTCCACTCATGTTTTTGTGTTCTCTCTCTTTCCCTCTCTCTCTCAAAAATGAATAAACATTAAAAGAAAAAAGACTCAGAAGCAGGATAACATCTTTACAGATTATGAAAAGTCATCAGAAAGACATGCTCACAGATTAGATTAAAATATATTCAAGCAAAGGTTAGATAGAAAATATAAAAACACAAGAAAGTTGGAAACATAAAAAATCAAAAAACAGGTAGGAAAACTCAATAAATGTTTAGTAAAAAAAAAAAAAAACCAAAAATTCAGAAATGAAGAATAAGTGAGAAAAAACAAAATATTTTAAATTAAAAATGATTTAAGAAACTAGAAACTGAGAGAAGGAAACTTTAAATTAAAAAAATTTAAATAATTAAAAGTATTGTAAAAAATGTGACAAATAGAGAAGTTATGCATGAGAGATTCAATATGTGTATACTAAGAGTCCTGAATAAGAAAATAACAATCAAATAGCTCAAACACTAACAACTATATTTCAAGAAAAAGTATTAATTTTTTAAAAAAATAAAAACATTTGAAGATTTGTATTGAAGGAGCATCATACATACTGGGAAAGTCAATTTGGAGCAAACAAATGTGAGATATATTCTAGTAAAATGGCTAGAAATTTATTTTATAAAAGTGAATAAGCAGACAACAAAGACCAAGTTACTCATAAAGAAAAGAATGGTAGATTATCATCAGTCTTTTTGACAACGTTTTACGCAGGAGTCAGCTGAATAACTTTTTTTTCCCTATTTTTTTGTTATTTAGAGAGAGAGGGAGCATGTGCACACATGCATGCACATGCACCTGTAGGGGCAGAGAGAGAGGGAGAGGGAGAGAGGGAGAGAGAGAGAGAGAGAGAGAAAACGCACCAAGTAGGCTCCATGCTCAGTGATGACCAGTTGCCCGGCTCAGTCTCATGACTGTGAGATCGTGACCTGAGCTGAAACCAAGAGTCCATTGTTTAACAGACTGAACTACCACCCAGGTGCCCCCAATTGAATAGCATATTTTAAAATGCAAAGAAATAAAAGTGTGCTAAAAGTCAGCCAATGTCCAGCTTTTTATAAAAGAAATGTTGAATCTCATTCAAAGTAATAAAAACATAAATCAATACCATACTAAACTATTATATTTCACTTATATTTTCAAAATTCTGAACATCTGATAACTCCGTGTGTGTGGGGGAAGGGGGGTTGTGCCCATGCGCGCATGTGCACATGTCTCAGATAGTGAGACATAATAATTCTCATAAATTTCTGGAAAAGTGTAAATTAATATCATGCCATATGGAAGAATAGTTGGCAATATCTATACATAGAATGGGGACTAAAGCTCTTTGATGCAGCAATTCCCCTTTCAAGAATTTATTATGCCAATATACTTCAGAGTAGGAAATAGCATATATAAAAGCTATGCAGTATAACAAATTTTTAGTAGTGAAATGCTGGAAATCAAATTTATCTTTAGGGAAATGGATAAATAAATTTTGATGTATTCACATGCAATTTAACAATCATTGAGAAAGCTCTTTGCTGTCCAGAAAAGTGGCTAATCTATTTGGTTATTTGAAGTTCAGGGACCCTGTTCCAGTGTATGTGTTAGGGGTTTCCCTACACCACCAAGCACGGCTCTAATAATTCCCTGGATGCTAGGTGGATGTCCTACAATTCAACTCAATTCTGACACTCTTTACCAGAAGCCACTTTTAGATCCCACAGTTTAAAAGCTGAGTCTTACAAGACTGCTCCAGTCTTCCAACTTCAGAGGCTCTAATGTCACAAGGTCAAGTTGGCTACAAAACAGAGGCTCCCATGAAACCTTCCTAAGTTTAATTAATTTGCTAGAGCAGCTCACAAAACTCAGATAAACATTTTGTGTAATAGATTATCAGTTTATTTGTAAAAGGATATAACTCAGGAATAGTCATAGGAAAGCACAGAAGTTCCATGACTTCTCTGAGCATGCTGAGCTCCCCACATCTCCATGAGTTCACCACCCAGAAGCTCTCTGAACCCTGTCCTTTTACAAAGGCATTCAATACAGTGGGTATGATTGGGTAAATCATAGCCATTTGTGATAGATTCAACCTCCAGATCTCATTCTTCCCTGGAAATCAGGAAATGGGGCTGAAAGTTCCACCTTTCTATTTGTGGCTGGTTTCCTGGCAACCAGCCCCATCCCTAGTTGCTTTCCAAAAGTTACCTCAATTACATAAGCCCAGGTGTGGTGGAAAGGGGCTTGTTGTTAATAAAATGACACACATTTTTTTTTTAAATTTCTGAGACAGAGAGACAGCATGAGCAGGGGAGGATCCGAGAGAGAGAGAGAGGGAGCTAGAGAATCTGAAGCAGGCTCCAGGCTCTGAGCTGGCTGTCAGCACAGAGCCAGATGCAGGGCTCGAACCCAGGAACCATGAGATCATGACCTGAGCCAAAGTAGGACGCTTAACCGACTGAGCCACCCAGGCACCGTGAGAAACATTTCTCTTTATAGCTCTGAAGTGTTTTCAGGAACTGAGGACAAGAGACCTAATATTATAACAAAAGATGCTCCTGTTGCTTTTATCACTTAGGAAATTCCAAGAGTTTTGGGAGTTCTGAGCTGGAAACCAAAGACCAAGTATATATTTCTTTTTCATAATGTTTATTTTTGAGAGGGAGAGAGAAAGTGAGAGAAAGGCAGAGCATGAGCATGAGCAGGGGAGGGTCAGGGAGAGAGGGAGACACAGAATCTGAAGCAGGCTTCAGGCTCTCAGCCAACAGCATAGAGCCTGACATGGGGGTCAAGCTCATGAACACTGCAATCACGACCTGAACCCCAGTCGGATGCTTAACTGACTAAGCTACCCAGGTGCTCTCAAATATATATTTCTTATAAATCACAATATCACAACACTATAATAAAAAAGCAATGCATAACAGTTTGTGTAGTATTTTGTTGTCATTTATGAAATAAACATGAAAAGATACAGATATGTGAGTACAGGCAACAAATATGTCTGAAATAATTTAAAAATAATAGTAGTTTCTGTCTTTGTGTAAATGTATTAAAGGACTGGAAGTTAGAGAGTAAGGAAAAATTTCATTGTATACTGCATTTGTCTGGACTACCATAAGACAAAATACCACAGACTGGGTGGCTTGCACAACAAACATTTATTTTCTCACAGTTCTTGGAGGCCGGGGTCCAAGCAAGATGCCAACGGGGTAGGGTTCTGGTGAGACCTGTGTCCATGGCAGCAGATGGCTCCCTTTTTGGCCTTTCCTGTGACTGTGTATGTGTATATGTGTGTGTGCTCTTGTTCATTTACTCCAACAATTTAGTCATACTATCTTAAATTATTAGTTAACCATTATTTTTATTTCTTAAATTTTAAATTTCCAAATTTATTTTGAAATTTCCTTCCGTCACTGTCCTTTAATGGTTATGGATGCTGTGTGTGTGTGTGTGTGTGTGTGTGTGTGTGTGTGTGTGTACAGAGAGAGAGAGAGAGAGAGAGTCCTTATGAGGACACTAGTCCTATCGGATTAGGGCTCCACCATATGACCTCATTTAACTTTAATTACCTCCTTAAAGGCCACATCTCCAAAAACAGTCAGTGAAATAATAGAGATTAATAATGATAAAGAAAATTCTTAGTTATGAAGTGGAAAGAGTCAAAATAAGAGAAACTGGAGTTCTTGAAAAATACATATAATTCTATAAGAAAATAATGAATTCAGCAGTCAAGTAACCACGAATTAGCCAAAAGTAATATGAATCATTGATGGGAAAAGTTATTCTTATTCTATACCAGTGGGATTACATTTGTATATACCTTAAGCCTATCTGTAAAGCTATTTGTCAATTTGTTCTTGAATCTTAATATAGTTTTAACTTTAAAAGTCACATTTATAGGAATTCTTTGCAGTAGAAATAATGCACAATACAGAAAAAAAGCATTATAAATAATGACATTATATGCAATGATGCATATTTATGCATAAAACATTTATATCTACATTTATATATGTGTTTATACATATATAAATATAAAACAATGGTGTGATTTATAATATTGGGGCTTGGAAATGAGGTAAGAATTAAATAATAAATTACAATACATATATACTTATATGATAGTGTATATGTGCTCATTAATATTGATAATGGAAATTTTAATGATATATGTTATTTTATAAAACATGCATTTCACAGAATCATTATATTCACTGAAGTGTGAGCACTGCTTCCATTCCACTTAAGTGAACTATTCTGATGGATCTATTTTGAATTTACCATCATCTGAAATGTATCACACTCAAATATCTTTGAAAAGAATAATTTACTCTTGCTCATTTATTCCAACAATTTAGTCATAACATACTAGATTATTATTTCATCCATTCTCTTTATATCTTAAGTTTTAAATTTCCAGGTTTACGATAAAATTTCTTTGCATCACTGTTCTTTAGTGGTCAGGTGATAGAATCCCACCCTGTTTAAATCAGTCTGTTTTCTATTCCCAGACCCTAAAATAGTCACTTCCTCTCTTTCTCTCTCTCTCCTCCTCTCTCTCTGTGTCTCTGTCTCACATATAATCTGTCTGTCTCTCTGCCTCACATATAATCTGTCTCACATATAATCTGAAATATATATACACATATATGCACACATATATGGAAATACAATCATGAATTAGTAAATAAATCATTCTAAAAATTTATATTTATTGATTAAAATTTTAGCCCTCATATTAGAGAAACAAAAAGTAAATATGATTAATCAACTTGCTTAATAGAACACACTCAGGGAAAGAAATGGAATTCAGATCAGCCTTAATTTCTTTCAAATCTATATCTCTATGCCTCCATTACTTACACATTATCAACTACCACCCAGTACAGTTGCTAATATGGAGAAATATAAAGATATGATGCTATCTCATAGATGCATGAAAGAGCATCTAACCCACACTATCACAAAGAAAAGAAAGGTATTTCACAAATGATGATGTCTGAGGTAAGTTTTGAAGGAGTTAGCCAGATATAGAAGCTTGGAAAGACTGTCTAGGAAGATGAAGGAAGTTACAGAAGTAAGAGAAAACATGACCTTTTGTGAAACAGACACCTCAGAATGGCTTGTATTCAAGACATCTATAGGAGGGTAGCTGGAGGTGAGTTTCGAAAATTGAGCCAGTAACTTATGATGAAGGTCCACACGTGATATTCTAAGAAATTTTAACTTTATCTTGACTAATTGACTATAAGAACCCTAAACATTCTTGGTGCAAACAATGGTTGTGGTGAAAGAGGAAGAGTAATTTAAACAGTGACTGGTATGGAGACACTCGGGTGGCTAAGTCAGTTGAGCATCTGACTTTTAATTTTGGCTCAGGTCGTGATCCCAGGGTCATGGGATTGAGCCTGGTATAGGGCTTAGCACTGATTATGGAACTTGCTTAAGATTCTCTCTCTCCCTCTGCACCTCTCACTGGCTTGCTTGCTCTCTCTCTCTCTCTCTCTCTCTGCATATATATATATATATTTTATTATATATATATATATATTATATTTATTATATATATATATATATAAATCATATATGTGTGTATATATAATAAAATATAGTAACCTAAAATAAAATAATCATATTGTGTGGTATAATTCCTGCAAGTCTAGAAAAACCCAAACAAGACACCAGAAGACGTTTCCATGGTTTCCTGTTCTGAGCTCCGGATACTTTCCTGTAGGAAAGGATTTTGAAGGAAGACTAGCTCAGACAAGGTGGATATGTGCCTTTGTGTTAATTCATTACATTCTTCTGATCAGATGCTACTGGAGGAGTAACATGAATGAACACTCTTAACCTGTTCCCTGATGGCTCTGGTGATGTAATTCAGACTGAAAGGCCTTTATTACTATGAAGATAGTCATCTTTCCTGAAATATCTCTGTAAATCTTAACGCTTAATCTACCTAAATGTAAGAACTACTTAATGAACATTTACTTCTTGGCTGACCTGGTACATTACATGCTTTCAGACTAAAAGAAGCGGCAATCACAACACACTAAATATGTATTTTATGACATTTTTTTTAAATGGAGCAATAGAGCTTGAGTCAAAATCTTAAATTTCAATTAAGTTGTTAGTATCTAAGGCAAAATAAATAAAAATTATGAATGAGCTTTGGACTCATCATGAAAACTCCAGATTTCTTCAGAAAATAACGACTTGACAGAAAAAAAAACAGTTTCACAACAGACACTGTGTCATTTCAAATCTATTTTCAGTGTCATCTGTCACCATTTTATCCATTATTTTCACTCTAGATTATATTTTCTCAGTGAAGATCTCAGTGTAGAAATTCTTTTAAAGGGATCACATGAAGGTTAACTAAATCTTCGATGATAGAAACTCTATAAAGGAATTTGTTTTCCCAAATTGTCAGTTGGTGATTTTCAACTGGCAGTAATTTGACAGGCTGCAAATAAAAAGAAAACGTGAGAGGATTAAAACTTTTAGCTACATATATAATATTCAGTAGTGACTTGCTACAAATAAAAGATTACTCAGGTTTCAAATACTGAGAGAGGGAAAAATAAAATACTATGCTATATATATTTATTTAAAACATGTATAAAATATATTTATATCTTACAATTAATAATATATAATTCATAATGTATGTAAATAGATATCTGAAAATATTTTTCAGAAGATAGTTTATTAGCATATAACAATGTAAATAATTGAAGACTTTGGGCTTCAGTAACTAGAGTAAAAAGGAGTCCTCTGAAGGGACATTAATTTTATCCAGTTGAAATACTTGATTTATTAAACACGATTAATGCCATTTTGCCTATTTTTTATTGATAATAATTCAGACATACAATCATTTACATTTAAGAATTAGGCAGAATGTTTAGTGGTTGGAATCCATTCCTCAAAATAGAATTCTTAGGGTGCTATTTAAGGCTCTTCAGGACTTGCCCCATTTTAACCATCAATCCACTGTGTTACTTTCTATTCTCATTCTATATATATTTTTTTCCCTTAGCATTTATCATGGAGTTTTTTACTATGAATTTTAGTCTATCTTGTTCATTGTCTCCCATGAAAACATATGTTCTGTGTGAGCATATTTCTGTTATTCTATTTGATCACTGCTAACCTTAGAACCTAGAAAAAGAACTAGAACATAATGGAGATTCAGTAAATATTTGTTGAATAAATATCTGCAACAATTTGCCTTTGGTTGGAAGAAACTCTGATCCAGAGGAATTGAACTGTCCAAAGTTAAATAGTAACTCTGTGGAAGTTTCAGAAATGCAACCAAGTTTTGTTACACCTAGAACAACACATTTCCTATTTTCTAAATTCTTCCATATGTAACACTTGGACGATACACACACTTACACACATGCACATACACAATGTATTATATACACGTAAAACTTTTGAACAAAACTTTTTTTCCTGAATTTCCTATAAATAGTTTTCAAGAAATATTTTCTAATGGCACTGAAATGCCCAGAGATCGGAAGACCCCCAAAATCAGACCACCAGAGACCAGAGTCAAAGCCAAGCGGCAAGGGTTGTTTATTCGCAGGTTCGAACCCGGACCTCCGCGCACTCACTCGTTGCCGGTGACGCTAAGAGGCCCTGAACAAAGCCTCTGCAGCTTTTTGATAGACAAAGGTAAACAAGTCATGGGGAGGGACAGGAGATTTCCATGGTTACAAGTTTGCCATTGGTTAACATTCAAATGTGAACATATACTGTATCTGATTGGTTCCCGCCATCAGGTTTTTTGCGGGATCCAATTACAACATTTGGGATACCTTTGAATTCAGTCTATCATAGAGCGAGTTTAAAGTCTTGTTTGGCGACTAACAGGTTAACATCTCTCTCTCCAGGCCCTTCCCTCAGCAAGGTAGGGAGTAGCCGCTGGCCTTTTCAGATTGGCTGTCGCCATGAGGCTAGTCCCCTGGGCAATCCGGCGGTGGGAAAGCAAGCCTTAAGCATTGTTACAGAAGCAGAAAGAGCTGGTTAGGTATTAGCTTCCCGCAGCGCAGGCATTTGTTCAGAAGCGGAAAAGCTGGTTAAGTTTTAGGTTTAGTTTATCTAGGACTGGGGCTACGTGCAGCCCGAGGTTTCTCTTAATGGAGGACTTAATTTTTGGCTCTTCATTCCCCCCTTCTCTTGTGTATTTGAAGGCCCAATCATGGGTCTTCGGTCGGGTCCCAATTATTAGGGTGGCGATACTGCAACCTAAGTATTATGGGGTGTATTGTCCCCAGACATTCTTGCATGAAGGCAAGCAATCTAGTTAAATGACAAAATCTAAATCTCAGATGGACATACATTGTTAAAGATTTGGCAAGAGTTCAGTATGATGCAATTGCCATAGAAATTTAGTTATTTTTGTGACATATAATAACTCTTATAACAAAACATTAAAACTTTAGGATTTACATATATATTTGGGCAGTTATAGCACTTACCCATGCAATATAACCTAAGGTTTACTGTTGTGTATAGTGTTTTTCCAAGTAACCTAGCATTTTAGATAAAAGAACCTAATTGGCCAAAAGACCCCCTTTTTTACTGTTTAAATCCTGGGAAGTTTGTTAAAACCTTAGGAAGCTATAAAGCGTATCCTAAATAGGATTACAGATCATTTTAAATCTTAAAGCTTTTTCTATTCAACCAAAGTGGCAATAATAGATCTTAACATAATATAGAAACCAACCAATTAGAAACCAACCAATTAGAAACCAACATTGGTTGGGGTAGCTCTTTCAACATTGAGAAGATTTAACTATGCAATCAAAGACCTGATAAAGATGAAACCTAAAGCTTCGGTTTTCTTGGCAGAAAAAGGAGAAAACTTTTGTTTACATTGTCTTATCAAGAGCAGATTTACAATCCAAGAAAACTTTGTTTTTTTGACCGGAGAGAAAAGCAGAGTTTTAACCTTATACCAGTGTACTTTTTAAATTCCATTCATTTCAACCAGTCTATCCTGAGTACCTATAAATTTTTTTTTTAAAAAGATTTCCCTTCACAGACCTTCTACATCTTTTCTTTGTCTTTAAACTTTGTCCCAAAGCCATTTCTCTCTAAGCAACCAGTCTTATTTAGGACAAAATTACTTTCTTTTACCCTCAACAAAAATGTATTTCCATTTCTTATATCCTTTTTTTATGGATCTCTCAGTTTTCTATATACAGGGTTGCTTTTCATCAGTCTTAAGTACACTTAGCAGAATTTTAACTTGGGAAACCTTAGTCTTCAATTGAGGACCTAATAACCAATTGAGAGGTATTTACATTAGAATTTTTAAATCATTTTTTTAAAAGGTCTAAATAGTCTTACTTTTTTTGCAATAGGAAGCTGAAAACTCAAACCTATGTTTAGTAACTATGTATTTTATTTTGATAGAAGTCACGCAATTCAGGCCAGACATGTTTTCAAAAGGAGTTAACCCTATCTGGTAGTGGGAGTTGCATACTCCTTAGGGTGCAAAGGGGAGGAGAGCTATCCAGTCTCCGCCAGTCTCCAAGGTCAATTTAATTAAGGTCTCTTTTAGAATTCTATTTATTTTTTTTTATCTGTCCTGAACTCTGGGGTCTGTATGCACAGTGTAATTTCCAATTAATCCCCAGGGCCGTGGCTAAATTCTGGCTTACTTTGGACACAAATACAGGTCCATTGTCTGACCCTATCATCTGAGGAAAGCCATACCTTATGAAGATGTCTTTCAGGAATTTTTTTTTTCCTGATCTGGGCAGTCTCACGTTTGGTTGGGAGTGCTCGGCGGGCGGTGGTTCCTCAGCTCCTTGGTAGGTGTTTTTCCTTATCAAGGGCCATTACTTTACTGTGGAGATCCCAGAGCTAGCCATCCGCAATGACGAGGAGCTTAAGCTGCTAGAGTCAAGGTCAAATCCCGCGCATCTGGTGTCAGCAGCGTTTCAGGCAAGCCTTCAAGTGCGTGGTGGTCGGCGATGGGTGAGTGCGCCTTGCGGAGGCCACGGGTTGGGCGGGGATGCCCCCGGAGACCTTGCCCGGTCTGGGGCTGGGCGTATGGCTCCGGGGATGTGGGAGCCACGGGGGTGCAGGCGGCTGGCTTGGGGCCGATGCCGTGGCCCTCATGCCCTGATGTCCCTACCGCACGCTCCTCAGAATGTTGAGCCCAGTGTCCATTAGGAACTCAGTGGATCGCCCTTTTACTTTTAGGGTTACCCTGGGTTTGGGGAGGGGTGCCGAACCCCGTTTCCCCTAGTCACTGTCATTTCCCATTATTAGAATGAGAGTTTCAGATTTATTCTCGTGGCATTCTTTGGCCCAATGTTTTTTTTTTCTTTGCCGTAGGCGCATTGATTTTTGCTTAATTGGGGGCGCCCCTCGAGCCGCTGGGAGTTCTCCTTACCTTCTTTTTCTGGAGCCAACTGTCTGAGGTGTCTTTTCCGGTCCTCCGGTTCCGCAGTTCCCGCGAGTAGCATCTTGGCTAGACCCTGGTTTTGTCTCTTTTCAGCCCTTATCTGTTTGTCCTCTGCACTGTCCCTGCTGCTGTGTACCCTCTCTGCCACGACCACTAGACCTTGGAGGCTCTTTTTCCTAGACGTTCTAGTTTCTGAAGTTTTCTCCAATTGTTGGGAGCAGACTGACAAAAGCCATGGCCACCGCAGCTAAGTTTTGCTGGGGCCTCTGGATCTATAGGAGTGCACTGGCGGAATGTCTCTATTATTCTTTTAAGGAACGTTGCGGGGCTTTCCTCTCGTCCCTGACTGACAATGTAGGCTTGCGAGCCGCAGCCTTGAGACCTGCCAACAGAGTCTGGCGGCAGACTAAGAGACTCTCCTTACCTTCAGCCAAGTTGTAGTTCCAATCTGGCCATGCCAGGGGAAACCCAGCGTCATTTTGAGCCTGGTCAGTAGTGGGAACTCCAGTGGGCCCAGGAACCAATTTTCTGGGTTCAGACTGGATTATTTTCCATTTCTCAGTACTGAACATGCCGGGGGCCGCACTGGCCTCTCTGGACGGCAGTCGCAGCAAGGAAATGTCAGTGTTTGCATAGCTTCAGCCATGAGAAATGAAAACTGACATCTCCCTCTGCCACTACTGGCTCGTGCTGGAAATAAGCCTACTGGTATTGACCAGGCCTTACAGTATTTCATATTAGACCCATATTTTGAACACAGACTGAACATAGATACCTTATAAGGAAAAGTACACTCCTGTCTTTATAAAAGAGACCTTAGATGAAAGCTCTGCGGGCAATTGTCAAAAGGCTCTTCCTATGGGCCTTGCAGACCCAAGACTCAGACAATAAAGGGGATTAAGAACACAAGAGTTACAATTGAGCCTGGCCCCGAGACAAAGAGCCTAATCCAAAGTTAAGGTACAGATAAGGGCAGAACATAAGTTACTACATTTATCTTTGCTAATTGCTGAAGCATAGCAGCCCCTTCCTCAAGGCCCATATTCCATAAACATTTTCCCTTATACTGGCAGCTGGGATGAGGACAGACAAGAGCAACCAAAACATAACCCAGGCGCAAAGACTGACATACTTATGGCCCCCATGGTGCTTGCACATTCAGCGTCAAGGAAAAGGCTCGCTCAAGCAATTTAGGAATAAGCCTAATACACATTTTACAAATAATTAGCCCTTGTAAAAATTCTGTCTTCTGATGTTATATTATCGTTGAACCTTAAAATAAAGACACCAAAACCGACAGGACAGAGATGCCTGCCTGGTGATCAGAAAGAATCTCAGGGCTCTCTCATTCTCTTTTGCTGACACCGTCTATCCTTCAGGGACTCCTGGACCTGTCGGAGCCGACGCGGTCTCCGACATGAACGGAACCTGCAACAATTACTGGCAATCACCCCAGGTGGGCTGATGAGTAAACAGAACAGTTTCTAAGGGGTTAATAATGACGCGGGGATTCTCCGAGAACGGAGCGTTTTGAGACTTCTAATTGTACAGATTATTTGTGGCGAAGGGCCAGTAATGGGGGGCTGGTTGCCCCGATCATCAGGGGGCCTGTAGCTCTCAGGGGCAAGACAGTTGAGTCCAGTCCTTCAGGTGTCATTCCACGGCGGCTTCGGGTCCCTTGGGCGGGGCCCATTTCCCCAGGGCCGCTGGGTCCGGTGGGGCAGGGGGCGCCGGTGGTTCGGGTGGCGCCTTTGTTCCTCCTGCTGGGTCCTGTGGAGGAGGTTGCCTAAGGAGGGGGAGAAGTTAATTTTTCCTCCGTTCCGCCCTGTAAGAAAGGGTAGAGTGGCGCAGAGGGTTTAGTTTCCTTTTTCGGCAGCTCCAAAGCCCGGGAGGGCGGGTGCTTTTTAGTCACCGCCAGGATGTCAGGTTTTTGTGGAGGCAAGAAACTTTTAATCCAAGGGGGTGGGTTATCAACCAGATCAGCCCAAACCATGATGTCCGGTGGCCATTTCACATTGAAAGTGGGCCATTCTGACCGACAGAGGGTGACAAATTTATTTCGATGAACATTCAGGCTCAAACTATGGGCTCTGGCCCGAACTTCCCTGAAGTTGGCCAAGATTAAGGTGAGCAGCGTGCTGTGAGTTTGTCCCATCTCCTAGACAAGGGGAACAAAGTGAATTAGATTAATTTATGTCTTCAGGGAAGGTCCCGAGGCCCCTGAAGGGAAAGATAAGATCGGTTAATTCGCAGGCGCGGCAACAGAAACAGAGAACCTCTGATGGGCCGTATAGGACCAACAAAAACACAGAACCTCTGATGGGCCGTATAGGATGGGCCAACACAGAAACACAGAACCTCTGATGGGCCGTATAGGACCAACAGAAACACAGAACCTCTGATGGGCCGTATAGGACCAACAGAAACACAGAACCTCTGATAACAGAGTTCGCTGCGCACAGACACAGACACAAAGAGACCGATAACAGAGTTCGCTGCGCACAGACACAGACACACAGAGACCGATAACAGAGTTCGCTGCGCACAGACACAGACACAGAGACACAGAAGGCTAGCCAACAGGAACAGACGCCGGCCTCGCCGGTCCGCCAACAGAAAAAGACGCTGGCCTCAAACCGGTTTGCGGTAGCGACCTGCTCCGTCTTTTTACCAGATGGGCCAAAAAGAGACCCCAGATGGGCTACCTAGCCCCAGATGGGCACCGGAGGACGTCTCCTCGGTCCCGACTGACCGCTCTATAGCGCGTCTGCCAGAGCCAGTACAGTCCCCGATACAGATTCCACGCGGCAGAAACCGAAATAAACAGACAAGACAGAAACTGATGCTGAGACAAACAGATAGACAGAGCCGGCTCACTTACCCATCAGTCGTAGGAACAACCCGTTGACTTGGGGCTGGTAGGTCTGGGGGGGAATTATCCCGGGACGAGCCCCCAGCACCATCATCCAAGAGCACTAAAAAGAATTTGGTATAACAAAAAGTAAAATTCATTTGTTTAAAAAATTTATAATGAATCAAAGTTGCCACCATATATTATAAATATGATAGGACTTTAGGAGAATATTGAATTAAAAATGGCTATAATATTCAGCCAATTTTGTATCTACATATACAGTATATATACTGTACACTATGCATAATATATATGCCCATATATTTATATATACACATGCTATATATACATACCCTCTTTAAACATATATGGACACATGCATAATATGTAGCCACACTGTACACACACACAGTATCAAAATTGAATTGTTAATTTGAATAGTAAATGAATAATATTTTTAATCATAAAAGAATTTATCTTAAGTAACTTTTTGGTATGTATTTTTTTTTCATCTATGGTTAGCACTTGTCACTAAGACAAAGGCAATACTCAGAAAGCCCCTCAATATTTAAATTAAATATCCATTAAATTTCTATTTTTTGCCACGAATGTATTTTGTTGTGCTCTTCCTTACTTCAGACTTAGTCAAGATGAAAAGAACAAAGAATCCTGTTTGTGCAAGCCAAGTCACTGTCTTTTGCCTTTGTAGTCCTGTCCACAAAGTACTGAGTTAGCTGCTTAATATCATTCTTCTGGTCTCCAGCAAGTTTTTTATTCTTCTTTGGAGATTCCCATAATCTCAGTCTAGGTTGTACTATTGAGTTTCCACTCCCATGGACCACACGGAGATGCATCATGTCATCCAGGGCATTGTTGTCTTTATGGTCCCATTAGAAAATATATTGGACCTGTGAAGTGGCTTGAAAACAAGCTTCTTTTCTGTGGGATGGAAAATGGAAAGAAAATTCTCTAGGAACGTTTGGCAGCCATCTTTCATGCCGCGAGGCTCACCGGCCTCTCTGGATAGCAGTCACAGCAAGGAAATGGCAGTGTTTGCAGCTCCTGCCATGAGAAATCAAAACTGGTATCTCTTTCTGCTACTACTGGCTCATGTTGGAAATGAGGCTGGCGGTATTGACCAAGTCTCACAATATTCCAGATCAGACCTATATTCCCCACACAGATTGCTCATAAGGAAAGTCATGTCCTTGCCTTTCCAAAGATGATTGTCAAAAGGCTCTTCCTAAGGGTCTTGCAGATCCAAGACTTACATAATAAAGGGGGCTTCAGTCTGGCCCTGAGGCAAAGAGCCTAATTTAGAGTTAAGGGCAGATATCCACCCTCACCCATTTCTTTTTGCTTAGAGCATTTTCTGGCCTTGTATATGCTGATTGCTCCCTGTGAAGGAACCTTTTGAGGAACTTCTTCTTTTGTGATTATGAGAGCAGAGATGTTTCCTGAAAGACCTCTTTTTCTGGATACTTCCACCTTAAACAAACAAGCTGTTGACCCCTGCCCACAGAGAAGTAACTTCACCCTTTTTATGCTGAAAACTTTGTCTGGTATGCTAAAGATGCCTTCCTTCCCCATAGGATAGGCATCTAAATCCCCTACCTCAATCACTATTGTAAATGTTATGCATAAGTCTTCTACATATCTATGTTCTGGGAAATTTCTTACATATCAAAGAAGTTTGTTATCAGAAACCATTGTCTAAGGCAAATGCCACTTCTATATCCATCCCCCAAACAATTATAAAATAAAGTTGAGCCCCAGTCAGAGCAGAGATACCTGCCTGGTGATCAGAAAGAATCTCTGGGCTCTCTCACTCCCTCTCGCTGACACTGTCCATCCTTCAGGAACTCCTGGACATGCTGGAGCCGGCCCTCCAGCACTTTCAGCCATGAGGATAGAAGAAATCCAATAGAGATTAGAGAAGCAAGTGGCACAAGAGAACGCAGCACATCTGGACCCTGTTAATCCCCTTTTGCATGCCTGAATTTACACTCCAGATCTAGTCCTGAGTCTGTCAATAAACTGAATAATTATAACTCCATTTTATTAACCTTCCTTTGAGTGGGATTTTCTGTCACAAAATTAAAAGAATATTTGGAATCCATTTTTTTTAATGTTAAAGTTGCATGCACAGAATTACACAACAAGTACTGCATCTAGCTTTAGAATAACTTTAACGAAGGACTTTTTTTTTTTTTCAGATATGTGGCTATTATTTTCAAACTAGTGTTCTTTATGAGCAGATTTATAAATTCTCTCTTACAACACCAAGCATGCATCCAAGAAAGTTGGTGAGGGTGGTGGTAGCTTTGTTGTCTACCTGTGCCACTTGCTATTTGAGCCATTACTTCTTGATGAGCAAACAGTTCCCAGAAAATGTTTAAAGCAATGATCTGGTCTCTGTTTCTGGGAATAAACTGTGAAGAAGTGACAGTGTGTTTGAAGTAGAGACTCTGCCTCCTTTTTAACAAACGCAAGCTATCTTCTCACACACAATTTAAGAGCATTAGAACCCTAGTGACATGATCTTTTAGGTGTTCACTCAAAGATGTTCACTAAATCAACAAAGAATGCCCCACGAGTATTTTCTGTCTTTTAAACTATCACATATTCTCTCTCCACCTGGTTCCTCTGAATCCCACAACTCAGAAATTCCTCCTGAAGTCCAGCATTTGTTAAGTCTCTAGATAGGTTTTATATTTGCAGATTTTCATGGGGCTCCAGCATGGTCTGTGACCATAATCGTCTTACACCTGTTTTAGTAGAGCCATCAAGCATAGGGAGAACTTCGTGTGCAAAACAGGTATTGTGTGAGGGATAGAAGAGGGTGGAGGCTTGAGAGCAGTGGGTGGATAGAAAGGATCTCAATACAGTCACCTGCTTAGGGCAGTCATTTGTTTACTTCTTTGGGTTGGGCTAAAGATCCAAAGAAAAACAAAATACTGCATTGCTTAATTTCCTCACAACTTTCTTCCTTAAGTCTCAAGACGACATTCATGTAATCACTCTTTCTTTTACTATGATAAAAGACTATTAGTCACCATCGTATTCTTTCTAGATGCTCCAAAAAACATGACCAAATTCTCTTTTATAGTCCTTGAGTTTGCTGAAAATTTCAGTGGAGATTACATACGTGTGTGTGTGTGTGTGTGTGTGTGTGTGTGAAAGGTTCAAAACAAAATTTGTAGGACATTCCAGTATACATGAAACAAAGAAAATATTTATAGAATATTTTTTCTTATATTTTAGATGAAATAGGGCAGTACATTTAAGATGAACAAATGAACTTTTTTTATATATCAAAAAAAAGCAAAAACACATTTATAATGGTAGGTCAGTTGAGATTTAGCTTGTATGTTATTACATGCTGGTGTGACTATTTAACTAGAATACAAAGTAATATAATTTATTTCCTTGGAGCTATGTCTCTCAGACCAACCTAAAAATCTTTAGGAAGTCAAATCAAGGGTCATTGATAATTATAATGTCCTTATACTTTTATAAGATATTTTAGCCAAATATATTAATTAGATTATTTTTAATTAGATAATAAGGTAATCAAAACTTTAGACTAAATATTCCTTCCTCTGACCTATCTATTCTGTTTGGAAGCAAGAACCACCAAATAGCACAACAATGATCAAATCTATTTTCATGTACTAGTATAACATTTATAAATCTAGTTAGCAGATTTGTGAATGTACTGCTTAAATTCTACATGTAATAACCTACATGAGATGCTTACTTACTTAGTTCCAAGGATTTTATAATACATGCAGTCTTAAAAACATACTATGTGCCCAGAGGGGATAATTACTAAATCGTATGTTAATATTTAGGGACATAAAAGTTATATATATTTATTTATTTGCTTCCAAAAGTGTTGTTATGGCCCTCATAGAGTTAAGTCAGTATAACATTATAACAAGATTAGTATGATAGATTAACCAGTACAGTTTTATGTTATTTTATTTTTAGGTACTATATAACTAGCACATGACAGAAAGGGAGGGGAACTTCCTTTAATGACAGGAGTAATGGGCCTTCTAAAAATTAATGCTGAAAGTTGGAGTACAAAATACCATCATCGATTTCTTTAAATACAGCTTATGACTTTCCTTATCTTCCAAAAAATTAAAATGAGTAACATGCATATTATCTTTCATTAATATGGTAAAAATAGTAATGATATTTGAAACAGATCTATCTATATATATATATATATTTTTTTTTTTCATGGCAGACTGAAAGCCAGGTTTTCAGACTTCAGGGTTATACTATCTGTCTTCTCTACTTTTAAGATGCTATAAAAGAATAGCTTTGAAAAACTCAAGGTTTTTTGTTGTTGCCTGTTTTTAATCACCAGGAATATGATTAAAGAATGTTAATTTTTGTGTTGATTGCAAAGACTAAGATCACTGGAATTTTTTACATGATTTTCCCAGAGCAAATTTAAAAATATATATGCCTATTACAGCCTCACATGCTCATGGTGAGAACTCAAAACAGACTCAGCATATTGTGAGTTAGGACTGACTACAATTGCTTAGACTATACTGACAAGACACTGACTTTGGACCCTCCTTATGATACTGAGGAAATGATACTGAGGAAAGGCCTACAGGAAATACCCAATATTAGTAAATTGTCACAGACACATAAAGAAATTGTAAGCTTTGAAACTTACACATCTGGAAAAAATGACACTGAAAAGTTATTTTTAATTCTATGAACAATAAGAGATAATATAAATGGAAATATTAGCAGACACACTCCGTAGTGTTAAGATTAACTATCTTTTAGGTTGCTGAATTTTGGTGGTTTAATATTAGCTACAGTATAGTGAATTTCTAAGTGTTCTGTGCTTAGAGAATTATGGGTTTTTAACATAGAAACAAAAGAACAGGGGTTCCTGGGTGGCTCAGTTGATTAAGTGTCCTACTTAGGGTCAGGTCAAGTTCTCAGTTTGTGAGTTCGAGACCCATGTCAGGTTCTGTGCTGACAGCTCAGAGTCTGGAGTCTGCTTCAGATTCTGTGTCTCCTTCTCTCTCTGCCTCTCCAGTGCTCACGTTTCTCTCTTCGTCTCTCCTTTCTCTCTTTCTCTCTCTCTCTCTCAAAAAATAAATAAACATTAAAAATTTAGAAAGAAGAAATAAAATAACAGCAACAAAAGAAATAACACTTTTTAAAATGTAAGACCGAATCCATGGGAAAGCACAGGTTAAAGAATGGGTTCCTGAGATAACCTAAGAAAGGTTTCTTGTAACCTAAGAAAGTAATTATACTTGAATTTCAGGGTGATCGTGAATGAAAATTCAACATGTATGGTAGGCTCCACCACATTCTTTCTGCCATCTGACAAGATCTGAGCTGGCACTGACAGATTTCTGTCTTCGTCGCTCTATGTGAGGTCTCCTGTGAGGACCAAATAGAATTGAAAAGCGGTACTCAGTAGCCCCCACTGAACACCGCTAATAAGGGTTGCCCAGATGTTTCTTTGTAAATTTTACTGAGACTATATTATTACAGGATAAAACTGTAGATCAAAGAAGATTTATATAACAGGATGCCTTTATTTTTTTTCCCGCTAGCCTTCAAAATCAGCCTTCTTGTAAAACAACCTTACTCAGGAGCGTCTCTGGAATCTAGACTGAGGGAAGTCACCATGTTATGGAATTGAGACTCAAGCTCCATGCAAATAAAATGCCTTCCCCTCTAGTTTGCTTTCCTTTTTCCCAGTCTGCTTGCATTGATATAATTCTATCAGTAACTATTGATATTGCTGATACCTCTTCCTCCAAAGAAAACATTGCATGTCAATATTACTAGAGAGCAAATTTCCATTTAGAAATCATTGCAAGACTGTTAGAAGGCTATTTTATTTTATTGTATTGTATTTTATAAGGATAGGTATATAGCATCTTGTTTTCCCTCCTAGATCCACATATACTATTGTAAGATAAAGTGTTAAAATGACTTTGGAAAAGTTCACTACTTTCTTATCCTCTCAAGCTAATTTTCAAACTGTGAAAGTATGGGTTGTTTTCTAGGTTTTATATATATAACTATTTTTACGGTAGTTTTAAGTTTATAGAAACATTTTACAGAGGGTTGCCAGGGTGTCTTTGCTGGTTAAGTATATGACTCTTAATTTCGGCTCAGGTCATGATCTCACAGTTCATGAGATAAGCCTCGCATCGGGCTCCGTCCTGACAGCATGGAGCCTTCTTAGGATTCTCTCTCACCATCTCCCCGTGTTCCTCTTCTGTTCACTCTCTGTCTCTCAAAATAAATAAACAAACATTTAAAAGAGAAGAAAAAAAATTGTACAGGAAGTACTGAAAATTCCTATGTAACAGCCCTACCCCCACCGCAAGCACACAGTTTCCTCTATTAACATCCTGCATTTTGTGGGTACATTTGTTAAAATTGATAAAACAATATTAATAAATTATTATTAAATAAAGTCCATAGTTTACCTTATATTACATTAGAGCTTACTCTTTATGTTGTATAGTTCTATGGGCTTTGATAAATACATAATATCTTTTTTGTGTCATTACAGTAGCACATGGAATACTTTCATTGCCCTAAAAATGCTGTATGCTTCACCTACTCATTTCTCCTTGCCCCCAACCCCCTGAACCCTTTACTGTTTGTACAGTTTTCCCTTTTCCTGAACATCATATAGTTCAAAACATAGAATTTGTAGCTTTTCTAGACTGGCTTCTTTCATTTACTAATATTTATTTGGTTTGATAACTTTTTTATTTTTATTGTGGAATAATACTTCATTGTATGAATGTAACACAGTTTGTTTACCTGTTGAAGGTAATCTTGGTTGATTCCAGGTTTCAATGATTATGAATAAAGCTGCTATAAGCATGGATATGACAGTTTTTGTGTGGACATAAATTTTCACTTCATTTTGGTAAAAATTTAGGACCATGATTATGGATCATATGATAAGCTTATATAAATATCTGGTAAGCTTTGAAAGAATTTTTCCAAAAGAAAAGAAACTTACAAACAGGAATAATATGATAGTCTTCAGAGACAAAACAGGTATAATTATGGGTTTTTTGGTGTCTGACTGTCATTATATCTAATGCCATTCAAACCTATTCCCCTTTTCTAGAAGATAGCTTTTTGAAGATAATCAATTTAAAAATCAATGCTTATAATTTGTTTTGAATTCTGGGGTATTATTTCCCATGCCTGAAAGGTTTTCTCTTTGCTTACTAGAAAACAAGGGCTCATATGTAAGTGAAGTAAATAATTGTTTTCTTTTTGCTTTGTCACAATTTGCTATTCTTCACACTTGGCTAAATATGCTCATTTCCATCATTTCATCTGATGGCAGTTGCTAAGGTGCTATCCTGTTTTCCAAACACTTCAAACAAATTCATTTGATGAATAACTGAAAGAAATTCAGGTATGTAATTAATGTAACATAAAACAAGGTGTAAAGATAAATTAATAAAACATTATTTTGTTATTGCAAAGCTGATTGCAACAAAGAGAAAAACAGGAATGGAAATTCATAAAAAGGAAGAAATGTTGAAGAGAAAATTCATTAAAATACTAATTCATTTAGTATATCAATTAAAAGATAATGTTTGAAAAACTATAAAGCAGAAAATTTTAAACGGATTATTTGTTTTAAAAATTGTATTATGAAAAGGAATACCTATATTAAGAATATGGAAAAGCATATTTCTTGTTAATATGACAAAATACACCAACACAGATAACATAAAATACATAGCAATAGGTCAAGGTGGTCAGGACATCTACAAAACTGGTTGATGATCATTGTCAGTGCAGACTATTTCAGATTATTCACTTGAGAACCCTAAAATCTAACATCAGATATATGTAATAAACTAGTTCTACTCCAAATTTGATCCAAAACATCACTTGTATGAAACTATTAAGCCAACATGAAGTTTTATATTAACAGTGATATAAAAAATTTGATCAAACATAGCAGAAGTCTGAATTATCTGTCTTCTCAGTGTGTAAAAAATTAATATTATCAAACATGAAATTGTCAGAGATTATGAACAAAATGTAGAGGGAAGAGGTTTTCTGTTTTTGTTTGTTTTAATTCCAGCATACTTAATGTACATTGTTATATTAGTTTTAGGTGTACAATATAGTGATTCTGTACATTCCTCAGTACTCATCATGATGAGTATATGCTCAATCCCCTTCACCTATTTCACCTGTCCCTCTAGGTACTTCTCTTCTGGTAATCACCAATTTGTTTTCTGTATTTAAGAGTATGGAGTGGGGATGGTGCCTGAGTGTCTCAGTAAGTTAAGCATCCAATTTTGGCCCAGGTCATGATTGTGGTCTGTTAGTTTGAGCCCTACATTGGGCTCTGTGCTAACAGCTCAGAACCTGGAGCCTGCTTTGGATTCTGTGTCTCCCTCTCTCTCTGCCTCTTCCCCACTCGCTTACTGTCTCTCTCTCTCTCTCAAAAATAAGTAAATATTAAAAAAATTAAGAGTGTAGAGGGAAAAATTTTAGTAGCTGTGTCATTAATTAATTAATAAAATAATTAGGTTATTTTCTGGATAATGAGGTATTGGCAATATTTGCCAACATTTTAAATTTAGTAACTTGTTATCTTTTATTCCTGATTCTAAATGGTAATAAATCATTTTAATCTAAGTTTTCATTTTAAATTCCATATTATTTTCTTAAAAATGGCTCTTGAATTGGCTATTGCTGCAAAACAGATGATCAAAACTTTAGCAGTTTAAAGTGCACTCATTTATTATCTCATGTTTATTTGATAAGGATGCAGGGCATGGCTTACGTTAGGTCCTCTGGTCAGAGTCTGACAAGGTGTTAGTTGGATCACATTCTCCTCTAGAGGCTAGAATGATGATGTGTCTCTCCTTCCAAGTTCATTCAAATTCTAACTCAACGATTTGACCTAAGAAGCAGGAAAAAAATCTACTTACTATCAACCAAAAGTTAAACAGACCTAGTTTTGCATCATAGGCGACTGCCTTCATTCGCCATCTCTGTCAGCTAAGGTTTTGGCAAACCTCTTTTTCATAATTATTCTGTATGACAGATCATTGAACAAGGCTTCCCATTCATTTTTCATTGTTGAGAAGATCTTTATGTTATCTCTTCTACTACCTCAACCTGTTTTTTGAATCTCCAAACTGAATTTATGGAATATAAAAAAAATATGCTTGGAGCTTGTGTTCTTACTAGCATTCTTTTTGGGTCTACTGCAGCTTACCTATGCTTGATTTTGAGTGTTACATATCAAAATGAAATATCATCTCCTATCATCTCTTGGTAGTTTTTCTGAAGTAGCTAGGAAATATCTCAATGGATGTATATAATAGGTGCTGAGTGCAAATCAGATATCATATTTGTGCAGGGGTAGGTCTCATAAGAGGCTGGTGGGCACTGAGTAATAGAAAACTATCTGTGGCCATGATTGTCCAAGCCAGTGATAGCCAACAAGGGTGGGAAAGATGGATCTTCTAGTGTCTTACTTGCCTGCCTAATAGTATGCTCTACTTACGGGATTATGGTGTTTTGAAGCTACTAGTAGTTTTTCTTGACAGTTTTATTAGCTTTATTGGCATTGGAAATGACACTCACATAAGTATCCAAAGACTTTTGGATCCAAAAGACCCATACTTTTTGGCTTGGTGTTTTGAGTAGTTTGGTTTCATTTAGACCATGCTTTTACCAAGGCTACTTAACAACTATCTGATTGTTCCAGAACAATGTTGGAATTGTACTGCTTATAATTTTTTTGAACTGAATAGCTATTATTGTATTCAAGTTGGGGAGTAGATGATAGAGAGTATGGAAGGATATGAGTCGTTCTCTGGGTAAGGATTGAACTTACTTGGAATCAACTTCATTCAAGGGTTGGAGAGAAGTTGGAAAAATATCTGCTTGAATAAGTGAGATTTTGAACAACTATTCTCACAAAAATTGTAGAAAGAATATTTTTACTCTTTAATAAATACAAAATGATCAAAAGTTTAAAAGTCATAATATGAAGGGAGGTGTCTGAGTGGCTCATTCAGTTAAGCATCTGATTTTTTATTTTGGCACAGGTCATGATCCCACATTTCACAAAATCCAGTCTGTTTGGGATTCTCTCTCTCTCCCTCTTCTCTCTGCCCCTCCCACACACTCTCTCTCTTTCAAAATAATTTTTTAAAGTCATAATATAGGATATCTCCTTATTTTGCCACCAAATCATGTTTGTCATATTTGACCCATCAATGTCCTCTGCATAGAGAACTAACATAATCTCATATTCAGTAAACTGAAGCCTATTTGTCTATCATCAAGAACAAAGCTGTTCCTGGAATGCCTGAGTGACTCAGTGGCTTGAGTGACTGACTTGATTACAGCTCAGGTATGATCTCAGGGTTGGTAAGATCAATCTCCATATGGGACTCTGCTAACAGTAGAGAGCCTGCTTGGGATTCTCTCTCTCCCTCTCTCTGCCCGTCCCCTACCTTCTCTGAAAATAAATAAACTTAAAACAAATGTAAGAACAAAGCTGTACTTTAGCTTTATGTCTCTTAATTGTTGCTCTTTGCTTTTTTCAATTTTCTTTCTTTAGTGCTCTTGAAAAGATACATTTCTTTAACTCTTAACAGATTCTCAAAGTAAATAGCAACTTTTTCTTATTGTTTAAAGGCATATTCTTCATCCCCCAAATAATTAGGAATATTTGAAAAGCTCTTGAAAATATGCTTAAGTGTGCAACATAATATATACAATTTAAGCAAACTCAGAAATCATAAATGCATAATACTGTGTATAAGCTTTCTGAAACCATGAAGTCTAACTATAAAGCCCATGTACATTAAATCTACCATTTAATTGGGAAAACTCATAAAGATCAACAAAAGAATATTTTAAATATAATCTCTGCCAGTGATTAATCTCAAAATAGTTTTATCATGTTCTCCATTCTTGAGACATAGTGGCAGTTTATACTTTAGCTTATTTTAAAAAGTTAAACATAGGGGCGCCTGGGTGGCTTAGTCGGTTAAGCTTCCGACTTTCGCTTAGGTCATGATCTCGCGGTTCGTGGGTTCGAGCCCCGCGTCGGGCTCCGTGCTGACTGCCAGCTCAGAGCCTGGAGCCTGTTTCAGAGTCTGTGACTCCCTTCTCTCTGACCCTCTCCTGCTCACGCTGTCTCTCTCTCTCTCTCTCTCTCCTAGAAATAAATAAAACATTAAAAAAAATAAAAAAATTATAAAGTTAAACATTAAAGTCCAAGTGTTGATAAGTTAACTCTATAGATGTTTAGAATTAAACATTAACCTAAGACAATAATATGTTGTTTTTATTTTACTGGAGTGAGAATTATGGAGTAATTACTCTAGGGACTTTTCTCTATAATTAACATTGCAGATTGCATCCATTACACCACTAAAGTACACTTAAGGAATTAATACTTCAGGAGTCAACACAAAGATAAAACATTCCTAGAACTCTTAGAGAAATTTGTGCATGTGCCAACATTTCCGCTTTTCATAGTTAAGAATGCATTTCTTCTTAGAGATCCTCAATGATATTGCCTGGGCTCTGGACCCAGGTGGACAATAGATACACATCTAAACCTGTGTGTTTCTTAGCACTGATTCAGTCAAGGTACATACTTTTTAAGTCCTCAGTATTATTATATATAAAGCTGTAATAAAGGTATCTATCTCATACCGTTACCATAAGCATTAAATTATGACAGATAATAACTGTACTTAGTGGTCAGTAAAAGAGAAAACTGACCTTAGTAGTTGTTCGTGTTATTTCTTTTTTCTTTCTTTTTTTCTTTTTAACAACTTTTTTTTACATATTTTTATTTATTTCTAGGAGAGAGAGAGAGACAGCGTGAGCAGGGGAGGGTCAGAGAGAGAGGGAGACACAGACTGAAACAGGCTCCAGGCTCTGAGCTGGCAGTCAGCACAGAGCCCGACATGGGTCTCGAACCCACGAATCCAGTGAAAGTTGGATGCTTAACCGACTAAGCCACCCCGGCGCCCCTCTTTTTAACAACTTTTAATTTTTGTTTTACAAGTTCATGTTATTTCACTGTATCCATTTCTTACAAATTCAGGGGGATCTTTCCAAAATGAAATGTTGCAGAATAGAATAGGAGGAAGTATCATTTGACCATAAGGAAAAAGATTTAACATTATATCTGATTGGACCATAAACTAATTGAGGAGACATATAATTCATATAATTATAATCATATAATGTTATAATCATATAATTATAACAACATATAATTCATAAGCATGTCATAGAGTAGGTAGTCTTGTATTAATTTAGTCTATATAACCTTTAGTAGGGATAATCTCCATAATTTAGAATACAATAGAGTAAGATAATGATAAAAATGAATGAAAATTATGTTGGGACATTAAGAAAAGAGTAAAACAAGAAGAAGGGTCAGGAGAAGAATATTGGTGCATTTGGTGGAAAATACTAAGGATAATTACTTTTTAGAAATACATGCTTCAGTGGTTATCATAGGTTTCTTTGTGTTCTTGTGATATAAAAAATGTAATTATTTTTAGTAACAAAAATAATTTTGGACTTTGCAGGTCAAGAATATTGCTATAGTTTAAAATGTCACCTATTAGTGTGAATGCCTGATTATACCTTAAAGTGATTTTTTGATTATTTATGTTTGATTGCTGAATAATTCCAGCCATATTGTTTCATTAAATGCATGTGACCTGGCTTACTTTCTGAAAGTTATTCAATTTAATTGCAAGGGCAATAATTTTTATAATATTCCTCCAGCTACATGTATAGGTTTATTGTGAAGTAATTAATAATATTGCCCTCTTTCTTTTCTTCCTGTCTAAATCTTTTAAAAGACAATTGTATATCAATGAAAATAGCTTTGGCCTTGATGTAATAATAATTGCAATAATGAAAGCAATAATAAATAATAGGGAACTCTCTCCTATTTATTGAGCTCCTCCTGTAGGATTGACACCATGCTAAATATAATGTGCATATTTTATAGATTAAGTATAATAATCTTTTACTAATGAGAAAATTTTATGAAACAATAGTTATGAAAGAATAGTTCAACTTGTATAGAAATAACATTTACTCATCTGTTCTACAGAATCTCTGTAGTATTTAGGTTTTGCTGTTTCCTCTGCCTCCGTTCAGTTTTCAATGTCTGACTTTCTTGTTACTTTTCCTTCAAATACCATCTTAAATTTCAACATCTCTTCCATGTCAGTAAATATTGCCTAACCTGGTATTACTTCTTTGTTTGTTCGGTGGTTTTATCCTCAACAGAATGTAGTTTCATTGAGAGAAGGCATGTGATCTGTTGTGTTTGCCACTATGTCTCCAGTGTGCCAGAGTTCTAGGGATATCGTTGGCATTTAGTACATAACCATTGGATAAAAAGATTTCCTGTTCTATAATTCATGTAAGGATGTAACATAAAATTAGATATATTGGCTCGTTATTTTTGTTGCCATTGCAGATCTACCTTCCGCCTTGCTCTGTGCCTCAGAGGGCTATTTAAAATAAGTTCCTTTGCCTATTCAGTTCTGTTATGGCTCCTAAAATAAGGAATACTTTCAGGAAATCAGCAAATTGGTGGAGAACGATGGTGGAGTATGTATGGTTCTCGTTCACTGTGCTGTGCCACAGGTTGCTGGTGAGGTAATTATGTTCCTCTAATAAAGAGCTCTACTGTTTCCCAGCAGCCTTGTCTGAACACTCCAGCTCTCTTCAGACACTTTTCATAAACACTTATCCCCATTAGGGCTAGGTTGATCACTGACTTCCAGCATTTTTTAGCCTCTACATGCTTCAGCATGCCTCAGTGGCTCCTGTTAGCTCTGCTGGTACTTCTAAAATGGTTGAAAAAGAGAGTAAGATATGACACTTGGTAGATGGACTGTTGATCATGGAGTAAGTTGGGTAGATTTGTAGGAATTTTAATGTTTTGAAGGTGGAGTGAGCCAAACTTGTTAATGGAGTAGGTGTAGGGTGTAAAGAGAAGTATAAAGGGCAATTTTTAACTGAAAACTAGAGGGACCAGAAGTGCTGTTTATCATTTTGGTGAAACTTGTGGTTGGTTAAGTTACTGGGAGGAAACTCAAGAATTCTAAGACATTCTGATTTCTAAAAGCCCATAAAACACAGAGGCCTATAAAACACACATTGGCCATGCAATGGGGATTTTACATGTGGAGCTTGAAATAAGAAATATGCACTGGACAGAAAGAGAATTTACATACCTAGCCCTAGATGAGAGTGCATATAGGAGAGATGACTAAAGGTGGAATCATTTCCTCCAAGATTAGTGAAAAATGTGTATTATTCTCTCAATATGAACAAATTGATGATCAGAAAACCCTCTGTACACAGTACTTAACATTTTTAGTTTATCATTTATTTAAAAATCGAGAGCTGAATGGGCAGCTAGTGATCCTTTTATTGCCTTTTCCAGAATGTCACATTGTTGGAATCATACAGTATGTAGCCTTTTCAGTCTGGATTCTTTAACATAGTAATATATATTTAAGGACTTCTATGTCCTTTTGTGGCTTGACAACTCATATCTTTCAGATTGCTGAATAATATTCCATTGTTTAGGTATAGCACAATTTTTCCATTCATTCTTCTACTGAAGGACCTTTAGGATGCTTCCAGATTTTGGCAATAGTGAATAAAGCGGCCATTAACATCCCTGTGCAGGTGTTTGTGTGGACATAATAATTCAAATCATTTGGAAAAGTGCATTTAATTTTGTTTGAAACTGCCAAACTGCTTTCCAGGGGGGCTGTATCATTTGCATTCCGGTCAGCAGTGAATAAGGTTCTGTTGCTACGTATCCTTGCCAGCATTTAGTGTTGTCAGTCTTCTGGGTTTTTACTATTCTAATAGGTATCTAGTGGCATCTCTTTGCCCCTTTAATTTGCATTTCTCCAGTGCCATATGATGTGCAGCATCTTTCCATATGCTTATTTGCTATCTACATAACGTCTTTGGTAAGGTGACTGCTCAGGTTGCTCACTCATTTTTTATTGAGCTGTTTTTTAATTATTTAACCGTAAAAGTTATTTGTGTATTTTGAATAGAAATTCCTTATCAGATGTGTCTTTTCTAATTATATGTTCCCTATATGTAGATTTTCTTCTAATTTTCTTTACAATGCCTTTCATAGGATGTAAAATTTTAATAAGTCCAGATTTTTGGTTGTTTCTTTCATGGATGGTGTCCTGTCTAAAAAGTCATCCATACCGAATTCCATGATTTAGACCTCCTGCATTTTGTGCTATCTTTGCCATCTACTACATTTCTAAGTATATTTCCAACCCCTCAAAATATTTTTTATTGTTTTAATCTTTAAGTATTATTTTATGTTTACTATACCTTTTGCTGGAACTCTTCATTTCTTTCTGTGTTTTGTTTTCACTTGATAATTTTCTTTCTGCCAGAAAAAAATCATCAGCATTTTAAAATGGTAAAGATTAAAAACTAAAAACCAAGTACTATATACTGGTGGGGATTAAATATATCGGCTTCTATGTGTCAGAAAATATCTTTCTTACAATTCTTGTTTTGAAAGATAGTAACTTGTAGACATGTTAACTTATGTTGACATTCTGTTTACTTTCAGTGAATTCAAGGCGTTCTTTCATTGTTTCTGTTTCATTTAAAAAAATTTTTAATGTTTTTTATTTCTGATAGAGACAGCGTGAGTAGGGGAGGGGCAGAGAGAGAGGGAGATACAGATTCTGAAACAGGCTCCAGGCTCTGAACTGGCTGTCAGTGCAGAGCCCAATGCCGGGCTCAAACCCACAAACCTCGAGATCATGACCAGAGCTAAAGTCAAACGCTTAACCGACTGAGCCACACAGGCACCCCTCATTGTTTCCATTTAAAAGTTTTTCTTTAAAAAATTAGGGAAGATTCTTATCATTTATTCTATGAAAATATTCATAGAAAAAATAATGAACTGTGTTGGATGACAAGAAGATAAGTATAAAAGATAGATATGTATAAATGTAAATTCTCCTCAGTTGATCTTTCTTTACAAGACAATCCAAAGGAAATTCCTGATATTTTGTGGAAATTGGGAAGCTAATTCTAAAGAAGAGTACTCACTTTTCCAGTTCACTTTAGCCATTATCAAAGCTTATTATAAAATTCTAATGATGATGTAGTTCAGTATTGGTGGAAATTAGAATAACCAATACTGGCAAATATCCAGGGCACCTGGGTGGCTTAGTCGGTTGAGTGTCCGACTTTCACTTAGGTCATGATCTCACGGTTCGTGGGTTTGAGCCCCATGTCGGGCTCTGTGCTGACTGCCAGCTCAGAGCCTGGAGCCTGTTTCAGAGTCTGTCACTCCCTGTCTCTCTGACCCTCCCCTGCTCACACTGTCTCTCTCTCTCTCCTAGAAATAAATAAAACATTAAAAAAATATACTGGCAAATATTCAGCACAATACATACACATTTATTTTGCTATTTGATAAAGATCTCTTTTTAATAAATGTTGACCATATTGTATATTCATAAGAAAAAATGAAATTGAAAATATCTTTTCCATCCTTAACAAAATTATTTGCCTTTTCGATTAAACATCTAAATGTGAAAGGACAAAGGAAAATATTTTAATGTTCTCAAGATAAAATATGCCCAAACTTGCACCCTACTACATTGTTGGTGGGAATGTAAACTGGTACAGCCCCTCCAGAAAACAGTGTGGAGGTTCCTCAGGAAATTAACACTAGAACTCCCCTATGACCCAAGGGATACAGAAATGCTGATTCATAGGAGCACATGGACCCCAATGTTCATAGCAGCACTCTCCACAATAGCTAAAACATGGAAAGAGCCTAAGTGTCCATCGATGGACGAATGGATCAAGAAGATGTGGTTTATCTGTGCCATGGAATACTACATGGCAATGAGAAAGAATGAAATCTGGCCATGTGTAGCAACATGGATGGACCTTGAGGGTGTTATGCTGAGTGAAATAAGTCAGGCAGAGAAGGACAAATATCACATGTTGCACATATAGGAGGATTAGGAGGAACTTAACAGAGGACCATGGGGGAGAAAAGAAGGGGGGAAATAGTGGGGGAAAGGAAGAGAGGCAAACCATGAAAGACTCTTGAATGCTGAGAACAAACTGAGGACTGATGGATGTGTGGGGGGGAGGGGGGATATGGGCATGGAAAGGGGCACTTGTGGGGATAAGCACTGGGTGTTATATGGAAACCAACCTGAAAATAAACTATTTGTAAAAAAAAAAAATGCCCAAACTTCAAATAAAAATATTAATGGATTCAGTGGCATTAAAGTTCTCTCAAAGACTTCATAAGGTAAATGGAGAGTAGCTAAAAATTTGTAACAATAATAATCCCCAAATAAAATTTTATAGAATAATGAGGAAGAGGACAAATCATCCAAAAGAAAACAGATAAGGGCAACAAATCTCCTTAGTAGGAATGGAAATGCAAGTTAAAAGTTCAATGAGATACTGTTTCATACTCAAATTATAGACAAAGATTTAAACAGCCTAGCTGTATTGTATTGAGTAGCATATAAAGGAAAAAAGAGGAGCAGAGAGTAGGAAGAACTTTTTAAGCAACCACTTACAAAAAAGAGGAAACTCCAGCAATATAAAATTATCAAGTGATTATTTTTTGAGGAGAATAAAAACAGAAGAGTCATTATGCTTAGGGAAATGATTAATATCATTTACAACCATACATTAGATAGCCATCAGAATAAGCAAAAATTAAAAATTCTGATATTAAAAGTGGTAAAAAAGAAGTGCAAAAATAGGAACTGCAGTCATTGCTGGTGAATATGCTATTTGACACAGTATTTTGGAAACAATTTGGCATAATCAAGAAAAGTTAAAGAAGTGCATATCTTATAATTTAGCAATTTCCTCCTAGGTACATAATCAAGGAGATACTTTCACTTGTATGCACTAAGAGACATGTACAATAATGTTTTAAAAAGACTTGATAGTAATAACAATGCTTTGAAACAATTTACATGTCCTTTAATGGCTAAATGAATAAACATATTTTCATGTATTCATGCTATGGAATACTATACAATTTTAAATGAAGTGTAACTATAAATATGAACATGGATCAATAACTAAACAAAATCTGTTGTTGAGGGGAAAAAAACAGTCACAGAAGAGTACCACATAAAAATGACAAAGCCAAGCAAACATAACCTACACATTATTGAACCTATCATTTAAACAAACATAAATTTTCTTTAGATATAAAAATGAAAGGAAAATTAATATTAGGTGTAGGGAAGCATATATTTCTTGAGAGAGGATAAAAGTATGATAATAGCATAAAATTAGGCTTCAAAATTCATAGTAATATATAGTTAAGCTGAATAATAGGTTCCCTTTTTGTTCATGATTAAAGTAATAGATTCAAATTTTATATGTTATTAGACAAGTTTTATATATTTTAGAGTGAAATGATCTTTACAAATTATACCATACATCTTCTGTTTTGCTATCCTGACCTAATAGTTACCTGGAAAATAGTTGTCCAGAATTGGTTGTACAATGACTTGCATCAACTAGTTATTTAGAAAATTAGATGGCTTCCAGGGAGGGGCCAAGATAGCAGGGCAGCATGGAATTTCTCTGCTTCTCTCATCTCTGAAGGGCAGCTAGATCAGCATCAAACCATTTTGCACACTAGAAAATTGATCTGACGATTAACACAACACTCTGCATAATTTGAGCCACAGAACTCAGCAGGTACATGGTGAGGAGAGGGTAAATGGGATAGAGAGAAGCAGTGGAGGGTAGGGAGCTGTATTTGAGAAGACAGGACAGAGAAAGGAGGGAGAGAACAGGAGAAGCCCTCCCCCGAGAGTAGCTGGAAAGAGAAAGAGTGGAAACACTCACAAGTGACTGAACAAGAAGGAGAGAATGGAGAAAGGAGATGGTTTCAATACCATTAGAAGTCTGTAAATGGGAGAGAAGCATTGGAATTTATGTAGTTCAAAACCTGGCAGTGCTCTGGTGGAAAGGGCGATCCTTAGGTGCTGGCAGCGAGGTTGAAGGTGTCTGCAGGCCACATGGGGAGAAGTGGTTCCTCTGCTAGGAAGGCATTTGCTAGAGGCTGTCCAGCCTCCCCACAGGCAGACTCCCAGCAGACCCCAGGGACTGGGACAAAGATGTGAGGGTGTGGTGAAACCGGGCACTGGTTGTATATTGTGATTAACCATAATCCCTGAACTTCTACTTGCCATGCAATTGAACAAACTTATTCTGGGGCACATGGCACCTGGACATAATCTCTGAGCCTCTGCAGCAGCATGATTGAAGGAATGCTGGCATCTGGCCATTGTTCAGCAAGACCTTGCCCCTGGGGTTTGGAGCGGGTCCAAGATGCAGGGCCCTTAGAAGTGAGGGGTTTGGAAGTGCAGCTTCATGTGAGATAAATTAAGGAAGGAGGTGCCACCTGGTAGGCTGACAGCTTGGACACGGACAGTGTAGGAGCCGGGAGTGGACAGAAGCAGGAGGAAAGGAGGGTGCTTGATTGCCAGTTGGTGAGAGCACAGATATCTGGTACTAGAGACTGGAAAGACCCATTTTCACCTCTCCCATCCATGTGTATACACACGCAGGGTGTGTCACACAGATCACTCCAGTAAGCTAAGCAGGCCACCTAGTGGATAACGGAGCTACTACACCAGGTCGCATTCAGCTGTACCAACCAAGCCCTAGAGGACCACCACAAGTCTTTCCACCTGCTAAGTGTATGGACTATAAAGTGCTTCATAGCTTGTCTTCTAGGGGAAACCAGATGTAATTTCATTCTGTTCCCTGGTTCATCTATTCACTTTTCTTTTTTTTCCTTTTTCTCTTCTTATTCTTGGATACAGAAATAAAAATTAGTTTTATTTTGTTTTTATAAAAAATAATTTTTACTATGTTTTTTTTATAAATTTATTTTAATTCTTTTTTATATTCTTCATTTCATTTTATTTTATTCTATACATTTTAAAAATTTTTTTAATGTTTTATTTATTTCTAGGAGAGAGAGAGAGACAGCGTGAGCAGGGGAGGGTCAGAGAGAGAGAGGAGTCACAGACTGAAACAGGCTCCAGGCTCTGAGCTGGCAGTCAGCACAGAGCCCGACGCTGGGCCGAACCCACAAACCGCGAGATCATGACCTAAGCGAAAGTCGGACACTTAACCGACTAAGCCACCCAAGCGTCCTATATTCTATACATTTTTAAAATGTTTTTTTAAAAATATTTTTTATTTATTTCTAGGAGAGAGAGAGAGAGAGAGACAGCGTGAGCAGGGGAGGGTCAGAGAGAGAGGGAGCCACAGACTGAAACAGGCTCCAGGCTCTGAGCTGGCAGTCAGCACAGAGCCCGACGCGGGGCTCGAACCCACGAACCGTGAGATTATGACATAAGTGAAAGTCGGACGCTCAACCGACTGAGCCACCCTGGCGCCCCTACATTTTTAAAATGTTTAAATGTTTTCTTTTTTTTCCCTTTTTCTTCCCTTTTTTCTCTATTCTATCAAGCCTCTTTCAACAACTAGACCAAAACATCCCTAGGATCTAGCTTCCTTTATATGATTTTTTGTGTTGTTTTAATTTTTAATTTTATTTTTTAAATTTTATTAATTCTTTTTCTTCCTCCAAAATGACTAAAGGAAAGAATTCACTCCAAAGGAAAGAACGGGAATAAATGAGAGCCAGGGAGTTAATCAACACAGATGTAAGCAAGATGTCTGAACTAGAATTTAGAATAATGATAATAACAATACTAGCTGGGGTTGAAAGCAAAAGTATAGTATCCATTTCTGCAGAGATAGAAGAATTAAAATCTAGTAAGGGTGAAATTAAAAATCCTGTAACTGAGATGTAATCCCAAATGGAGTTCATGGCAATAAGGATGGATGAAACAGAGCAGCAAATCAGTGATAAAGAAGACAAAATTATGTAGAATAATGAAGCATAAAAAAAGAGGAAACTAAGGGAAAAGAGCACGATATAAAAATTAGAGAATTCAGTGACTCATTGAAAAGGAAAAACTTCCAAATCATAGCAGTCCCTAAAGATGATGAGAAGATAAAAAGGGGTGGAAGGTTTATTTAAGCAAATCATAGCAGAAAACTTTCCTAATCTGGAGAAAGACACAGAAATCAAAATCCAAGAAGCACAAAGAATTCCCATTAGATTCAACAAAAACCCAAACATCAGCAAGGCATATAATAATCAAATTCACAAAATACACAAAGGAAGAATTATGAAAGCAGCAAAGGAACAAAAGTCTTTAACATAGAACATGATCAGGTTCACAGAAAGTCTATACCCAGAAATTTGGCAGGCCAGAAAGGATTGGCAGGATATATTGAAGTACTGAATTGGAAAAATACACAGCCAAGAATTGCTTATCCAGCAAGGATGTCATTCAAAATAGGAAGAGAGATAAAGGGTTTTCCAGACAAACAGAAGCCAAAGGAGTTTGTGACAACTAAACCAGTCCTGCAAGAAATTTTAAGAGAGATTCTCTGAGGGGAGAATACATGATACAAAACAAAAAAGACTAAAATCAACAGACTAGAAAGGAAACAGAAAACACAACCAGAAACTCCAACTTTACAGACAACACAATAGTAATAAATTCATATCTTTCAGTTCTCACTCTACAATCAAAATACATAGGATAACAGAACGGATATGAAAACAAGATCCATCTTTATTCTGTTTATAAGAAACCCATTTTAGACCTAAAATACCTTCAGACTGAAAATAAGGGGAAGGAGAACCATCTATCATTCTAATGGTCACCAAAAGAAAGCTGGAGTAGCAATACTTATATAAGATGATCTAGAGTTTAAAATAAAGACTGTAACAAGAGATGAAGAAAGGCATCATATCATAATTAAGAGGTCTATCCACCAAGAAGATACAATAATTTTAAATATTTATGCCCCAAATGTAAGAGAACCCAAATCTATAAATCAATTAATCACAAATGTAATTAAACTCATTGACAATATTACCATAGTAGTAGATGACTTCAATACCCCACTTAAAACAATGGACAGATAATTGAAACATAAAATCAACAAGGAAACAATGTCTTTGAAGGACACACTGGACCAGATGGACTTAAAGGATAGCCAGAACATTTCACTCTAAAGCAGCTAAATACACATTCTTCTCGAGTGCACATGGAACATTCTCCAGAATAGATCACATACTGGGACACAAATTATCCCTCAACAAGTACAAAAAGATCAAGATCATACCATGCATATTTTTGGACCACAGTGCTATGAAACTTGAAATCAACCACAAGAAAAAAATTGGAAAGACAACAAATATTTGGAGACTAAATAACATCCTAAGTTATGGAGGAAGTACATGGAAGTCAATGAAAATGATGACACCACAGTCCAAAACCTCTGGGATGCAGCAAAGACAGTCATAAGTCGGAAGTAGATAGCAATCCAGAGCTTCCTAATGGAGGAAGAGAGATCTCAGATACACAGCCTAAGCTTACACCTTAAAGAGCTAGAAAAGAACAACAAATAAAATCCCAACCAGCAGAAGATAGGAAATAATAATAAAGATTAGAGCAGAAATCAATGTTACTTAAAAACAAAACAAAATAAACAAAAAACCCAGTAGAACAGATCAATTAAACCAGGAGCTGGTTCTTTGAAAGAATTAATGAAATTGATAAACACCCAGACAGTTTGATCAAAAAGAAAAAGGAAAGGATCCAAACAAATAAAATCAAGAATGAAAGAGGAGAGATCATAGCCAATACTGTGATCAAATAAAAAGAGAATATTATGAACACTTTATGCCAATAAATTGGACAATATAGAATAAATGGAAAATACCTAGAAACATATAAACTACCGAAGCTGAAAGAAGAAGAAATGGAAAATTTAAACAAACCCATAATCATAAGGAAATTTAATTAATAATAAAAAAATCTCTGAAAAAACAAGAGTCCAGGGCTGGATGGCTTTATAGGGGAATTCTACCAAATATTTAAAGAAGAGTTAATGTATATTCTTTTGAAGCTGTTTCAAAAGCTAGAAGTGGAAGGATATCTTTTAAACTCATCCTATGAGGCCATGATTACCTTGATTCAAAAACCAGACAAAGACTCCACCAAAAAGGAAAACTACAGACCAATTTCCCTGATGAACATGGATGCAAAAATTCTCAACAAGATACTAGCCAACCAGATCCAACAATACATTAAAATAATTATTCACCATGATCAAGTGGGGTTTATACCTGGGATTCAGAGTTGGTTCAATATCTGCAATCAATCAATGTGATACACCACATTAATACTAATAATAATAATAATAATAAAAAGGATAAGAACCACATGATCCTCCTAATAATAGATGCAAAGAAAGCATTTGACAAAATACAGCATCCTTTTTTGATAAAAACTCTCAAGAAAGTAGGAATAGAAGGATTATAACTCAAGATCATAAATGCTATATGTGAAAGATGCACTGCTAATATTATCTTCAATGGGGAAAAACTGAGAGCTTTTGCCTTAAGGTCAGGAACATGACAGAGATGTCCACTCTTGCCACTGTTACTCAACATAGTATTGGAAATCCCAGCCTCAGCAATCAAACAACACAAAGAAATAAAAGGCATCCAAATTGGCAAGGGCAAAGTCAAACTTTCACTCCTCACAGATGACATGATACTCTATATGGAAAACCAGAAACATTCCACCAAAAAACTGCTAGAACTGATCCATGAATTCAGCAAAGTCACTGGATATTAAAAAAAATACACAGAAATTATTTGCATTTCTATACACCAGTAATGAAGCAGGAGAAAGAGAAATTGATCCCATTTACCACTGCGCCAAAACCACAAAATACCTAGGAATAAACCTAACCAGAGGTGAAAAATCTATATACTGAAAACTACAGATAGCTTATGAAAGATATTGAAGAAGGCACAGACAAAAAACCAGAAAAATATTCCATGCTTATGGATCAGAAGAACAAATATTGTTGAAATGTCAAGACTCTCCAAAGCAATCTACATATTCAATGCAATCTCTAACAAAATAACACCAGCATTCTTCACAGAACTAGAACAAACAATCCTAAAATTTGTATAGAACAAAAAAGTCACTGAATAGCCAAAGCGACCTTGAAAAAGAAAACCAAATCTGGAGACATCACTAGTCTGGACTTTAAGATATATTACAAAGCTGTAATCATCAAAACAGTAAGGTAACAGGCATAAAAACAGATCAATGGAACCCAGAAATGGACCCACAAACATATAGCCAACTACTCTTTGACAGAGCAGGAAAGAATATCTAATGGAATAAAGATAGTCCCTTTAGCAAATGGTGTTGGGAAAACTGGACGGAAGAATGAGCCTGGAACACTTTCTTACACCATACACAAAAATAAACTCAAAATGGATGAAAGACCTAAACATAAGACAGGAAGCCATCAAAATCCTATAGGAGAAAGCAGGCAAAACCTATTTGACCTCGGCTGTTACTTCTTACTCAACATGTCTCTGGAGGCAAGGTAAACAAGAGCAAAAATGAACTAAGATAAAAAGCTTCTGCGCAGAGAAGGAAACAGTCAGGAAACTTAAAGGCAACCGAGAATGGGAGAAGATATTTGCAAATGACATATCAGATAAAG